>CM060561.1:126693827-127940700 GCA_030625065.1 Alectoris magna | reverse complement strand
CAGGGCACAGGTGAATGCGCCCTTTGTCCCGGCGGGCCACGAGCCGCAGCCCCGCGCTCCGCGGGCCCCAGGCGGCGCCGGAGAGCGGCCTCGAGCCACCGCTATCCGGGAACCGGGGGCACCGGCCCGCCGGCACCGAGGGTGGCGGGATGGGCGCGGAGGGTGTGGCCGGGCGGAGGGGTGGAGGCTGCGGCCGGCTCCCCCCTCCGCTCCCCTCCTCGGAGGCTGCCGGGCGCTCCGTGACTAACCTGAGGCCGACTTCCCCGACGCAGCCGCACCGGCTCCCGCACGGAGCCGCGCCGGGGCTCGCCGGGTTCCCGGCCGCTACCGGGGGAAGCCCCCCGCCGCCGCCGCCCCCCGCCGGGCCGAAGAGGCAGTACCGCCGGCGGGCTGAGGTGGGTGCGCCCCGGGCGGCGGGAGGCGGCGGCGCTGGCAGAACTGGGGGCGGGCGCGTGGCCGGGCTGCCGCCAGGTTCCGGCGCGAGACGGGACGGCATCGGACGGGTCCCGGCGGTGGGCCCGGAACAGCGGTGCGGGACGGCCGGGCCCGAGGCCCGTAGCAGGGCTCCTCTGCCCCAGGCGACCTCCGACGAAGGCGAGCGAGCTCTGAACCCTCCGTGCGAGGCTTTCCGGAGGAGCTGCGTGAGCAGAGGGGCACGACAAGTTCTGCCGGGTGCCGCGCCGTGCATCAGTCCTGACGAAGGCAGGCGGCTGTCCGAGCGCTGTCACGTTGTCATCTTCCAGCGGTGCCAAGGGGGCAGTGGGACGCTGTCCCTGTCCCACGCCCTCCCATCTCATCGTTGTTATCTCAGGCTGTTTATTTTGGCCATTTTTCCTTGTTTTTTTTTTTTCCCTTTTTTTTTCTTTTTTTTTCTTTTTTTTTCTTCCCTCCCCCCCCCCCCCCCCCCCCCCACGGAGCCAGCGCTGAAAACTCTTATTCAGGAAAACCTTTCATTGGTTTGGGAGGATGTTTGTGCAGTCAGGTCTGCCCAGTTTGTGTCCCTGCTGGTTCAGCGCTATCATCAGCCTGTTTCTCAGGGCTCACAGCACTGGGAGCTCAGCCTTCCTCAACTGCAGGCCCTCTATCCTCGTTGCCAGCTGGTGGTACTGCTGCCTTTGGGGTGAGGGGTGGGCATGTAGGACAGGCGTTGTTAAACTGTTTTCTTTTAGGGCAGTTGTGACTGACACACAGCTGTAATTGGTTTCTGTCTTCCACAGGACTTTCTTCAGACGTGTTCCAGACAGAGCCATGCTGTAGATGACTTAGTTCTGACAATTCATAAGTCACTGAATAATAGAACTGTAAGTGTTTGTATTTAAGGTTTCTCAAGGATATTACTGTGCAGTGTTACTGAGTGAATAAAAAATAGTTCTGTCTCAACTCTGGTGTCAGAAGCCAAGTACACTATAGTGGTTCAGTACCTATGCTTCTTTGTATGCAGTTGCATGGCTGTAACCCATATGTTTCCTTGTTAGAGCATATGTATTCACTCACACAAATTTATCTTCTTTTTCTGTGTTTGTTTGTTTTTCCCTGTCACATGAAGCACTGAGAGGCTATTTAAGATTCTATCGAAGATTGTTTCCCAAAATCAACTTTTTGAATCAACAACTGTTCAGCTCTTGATTTTCTTCTTTTTTTCTTATCATGACATAATTTACGACATTAACACCAATACACACCTATAGCTAGAAGCTGTTTCTGCATTTGCCATTTCTAAATCAGAAGTGATAGCAGCATGAGACTCAGGTGAGTTAAGGTCTCCTGCACAGAGCTTCCCAATAGAAAATTTACTTTTGGACCTCCTAGACAATGTGGTAGCCAGAAGAGGACAGTTCCAAAGAGGCTGGGATCACTGTATAAGCCCCTGTAGACAGATGATATTATCAGCTGAAAGCTCAACTGAGGTCAGTGCAGAAAAAAAAGACAAAGAAGCAGCAAAGATGCGAGTCATAAGCTGCTTTAACAATTTTTAAAAGTCTGTCTCATTATCCAAGAAAGCAAAATGTCAGCCTTAGTGTTGTTTATGTCCTTTCCCCCCCTCCCCCCGCACACACTTCATACTTTAAAAATCAGGGGGTACAGTGTGACTGCCCTTAATATTCTGAGTTCCTTTGAAAACAGATCTGGAAATCATATTGTTACCTGTTTTTTCCAAGTAAGTTATACGGAAGTCTTTAAAGTATCCTTTGCCATTGTAACAACTGTAGAAATACACTATGTATCAAAACAGATAAAAGTAGAATTTCCTAACTAATGGTGGGACTGGAAGAGCTGAGGCTTGAGGAAGACATCTGTGACAAAAATCACTGGATCTAGCTTTAGTAATAGGGAAAGAAAGTAGAAATGTGAATGTAGCAGCATGTTTTCTTGTGTGCAAGATATACAGACTACCCATTAGCTCGCATAGGAAAGGGTTAATGGCTTGACCTTTGGAGAGAAGCACTTGTTGACCCTACTCCGCAACACTTGGCTAAAAGGTTATGCCCAAAGTGGGAGTTTGTTAGTAGCAGGGAAAAACATCAGAAGGTAAATACCTAGGAAAAGAATACTTAAGCTTTGGAAGCCTGGTGGCCTTGTAGAAAGCAAGCCCTTATACCAGATAGCAGAAGACTGAGACTCATCCACTGAAGGAACTACACACAGAAAAAAATAGTATGACTGTCACATTTAGATACAGCTTTCCAAAAGTTTGGTGGGTGTAAAATAATATGTATTTAGAAAACTAATTTCATATGTATCAATTCATCTGCTCAGTGAGATGTCTACCCAGAGGAGCTAATTAGTCTCAGCCTTGAAGGCAGCCACAGAAAGATTACACTGGTCTGGCATCTTGAGCTCCCAGTGTTGTGGCACAAGCACATCTCTTCTGGCAGTGCAAGGCAAGGTGGTGTGTGCATTGGAAGTCTTTGTGGAAGGTAACTCCTTGCAGTTGCTTAACAGCCTTCTCAGGACTTCAGGATAGCGTCCCTCCTGCTGTCTTAGGGATCTCTAGAGAGAAACGCCTATTTTATTTTATCCCTTCTCTTCTTTGTTTTATGGCTTCTGATTTCTTGCAATCTTTAAGAATCAATTCCGCTACCTCTTGTGGGTGATAAGAATTGAGAGTGTACCTTGGAGCAGCATGAACAAAGCTCCAGCTGGAGTTTCCTGACAATCTTGATGCCACAGGCTGACTATCAGGTAGACCAAGTTTAAGCATCTGAATCATAAAACCTAGGAAGTATTAGCAACCACAAATTGGTGTGGGTTTCTTGCATCAGCAAGTTCAGCCTGTTATCAGGTTAGACACTGTTTTGTTGAAGCTTTTCGTAAACATATCAAAAGTCCATTTTTATAAGGCTTCACCTGTTATGCCACAAGCAAAAGCTGTTTCAAATTTTATTGTTCTATTTTAAAAACTTTCACCCTGAATTAAATCTTTTATTCCACTTGTGATGCAGGCATTTACCTTAAATATTACTTTTCCTCAGTTACTTTGTTCTGTTGATTCATAAGCTCTCCACTTTACTTAGGAAAAATAAAAATAACAACTTCTCTGTCAAACAGGTGGAGAAGGGGGAAGAAAACATTTTGTGGACAAAAAGGCATCAAAGTTCCGGTAGGACATTTCAAAACCTGTTTTACGTCCTGTGTTTATTTTGCAGGGAATTTCTGCAATGGAGAAGAGGGGAGGTGATAGTCATACCATTGACCAGAATGCATTTCAGAACATCATGCCAAGAAGAAATAGAGAAAACCTTAGTGACTTGGTAATGTTTCTGTAAAAGAGTAGTTCATATGTCATGCAGAAAATTGCAGTCTTTTATTTGGTTTTGTCCAAAAGCACCACGTTCCCCTAACACTGGCATATCATCAATGCTTTTAACGTCTTCTCACAAATTGACATCAGGAGATTAAAAAGATAATGAGCAGCAGATTCAATTAAATCACATTCCATACTTCAAAAATGCACAAGTCTTGTGCTAGTTGAAAGTGTTAAAATCTCAGTTTATATAATTTATAATAATATCACATCATGTAATGTATGAACTACACTATTCTTCACTGAGTAGAGAATACAATTTACTTAGGGTATACCTTCACTGTTCATCAGAAATATACATTTTTATCATTTGATATGCATCTTCAACTATGAAAACCTAATAAAGACTATGCCCTTTAATTTTACTCTGAGGCACTGTAGGCAAGTCAGTCAGACGTGCAGGAACAGGCTACCATGACTCCATTTAAGATTTTATGGCAAGATAGCAATGTACATTTGTTATCTCTCAGTTAATAGAAAGCAAAACAGTCTGTCTCAGAGAAGATGAACACATGACTTGCATCCACTTACCCTTGCTTTATTCACAAGTAGCATCTTGTTTGAATTGACATCTTGATCAGCTTTAGCATATTTGATTCTTAAGAACAGGTATTAAAGCAGAAATAAGTAGATTTCCTGTGTCCTAGCAGAATAATTTGAAGTTGATGATCATGAAGGTCTTTTCCAACCTAAATGATTCTATGATTCTGTGAATGCCGACTTAACATCTTTAAAACTACTAGTAGCTACTTTCCTCAAACCTGAAACTGCCATATCATTTTCTGGAGATCGGGACACCTGCAACATTAGCTATTCTAAAGCTGAGCTGTTGCCACGTTAGTTCAGGTTCACTGGAATATTGGGAGTTGCATGTTTATTAATGCTCTGAAGTCCCAGCCTCCTCTCTGGGACAGCTGCCTGCTGCGTCAACTGCAAAGTCCTGCTGTTGGTGCGCATGTGTACTTTCCTTTGGATCAAATACCTCTTCTCCATCCATAAGTGTTGGGCAATCTTTAAACATATTATATCAGTGTAAAACAATCTATAATATGCTAATGTTTTGTCCCAGCTTTGCTTCTTCTAAAGACTGTGATAGTTCTGCCAAGCTCTTCAGTGAAACTAGAATCAAATTATGGCAACTTGGCAGTAGAAGATTCAGCTTTTTGAGCTGAAGTGACTCTGTTTCACAAGTTTTCATAAATGCCAGGAGAACATTATTGCATTGAGGGTGGACAGAAAGAAGAGCTTGGGAATTAAACCTGGAGTTGAAAGGGGCACAGCTAATCTGTATCCCAAATAGTATCCCAAATAATATCCCAAATATTTCTACTTACATCTTTATTACCTAAATTAACTTTCATTAAAACAGCAGTGACTGAAAGAAATATTGTACTGTCACGTCTCTGGATTCTTTTATTGCACATATTTATTTGAGTTACTTCAATAAATCTGTAGCTGAAATGTGAAATCTTGAACACCTATCATAAGAAGCTTTAGTGATGTTTTATATAACGTAATCTTCTCTTGTGGTGTAGTTAATTTCCTGGAATGAAAATCTATTTTGAAATCACCATACATAAGGAATGAAGAATAGAAAATCAACACTAAAATTGCTCAACTACTGACTGTACTATTTGTAACATTATATTTTTCAGCTACCTTGTCTCTAATAGTGAGCGTTGTTGGTTGCGTATGGTTTCAGTAAGGCACAGTATAAAAGTTGTGATAGCAAATACTGTGATTACAGTTTTAATCTTCTTTTGTTCTCACTGGTATTTTCTTTCCGTCCTTTCCAGAATGTGGATATGCAAGTCACCAATCCACCAGAAGTAGCTGCACTCTTTAATTTACATCAAGCACACCATTTTAGTGAGTTTGAATACTCTTCAGAACAGCACTATAAGCAGGATTTGTTCCCCAGGTGGCATATGCCACTGAAGATAGCATCTGTGATCTCATTATTGACATTTATTTACACTTCTCTGAGAGATGTCATATATCCTTTTATAACAAGAAATGAAAATGTTTTCTATAAAATTCCAATCCTTGTCATAAACAAAGTCTTACCAGTGGTTTCAATTACCCTTTTAGCACTGGTATATTTGCCAGGAATATTAGCTGCTGGTTTCCAGCTGTACTTTGGCACTAAGTACAAAAGGTTTCCCCTGTGGCTGGATAGATGGATGCTGTCAAGAAAGCAATTTGGACTTCTCAGTTTCTTCTTTGCTATGATGCATGCGTGCTATAGCCTATGCTATCCGATGAGAAGATCATACAGATACAAGCTGCTGAACTGGGCATTCCAGCAGGTACGATGGGTTCAGAAATTGCCTCTGATTTGGAAGCAACTCCCCACAAAGCACAGTTAAGGAATGGAGCAGGACCTACTAGTTGAAGCATGTAATAGGGAGTCAAGAGACATCACAGCTGTGCCAGTGTGTATTCAATAAGTCACTTCCTTCATCTAGGAATTTTTGACACTGTGTATAATAATGATAACTGCCTCACAGGTACACGTAAGTCTTTGGCACAGTCTTAATTTAGTGTGGATTAATTTTCTCAGCACCAGTGGAATCTAACCATCTACAAAAACTGCTGCACACACTATTCTTAGACATCATCTTTGTAAAGGGATTTATCCAGCAACAAAGCTGAGCTAAATTATAATAATTTTTATTTGCCACGGGCTAAACATGTGAACACTGATGACTCCACAGTTTGGCTGGTACACAATAACTTGTTAAAACAATCCAATTAAAACAATTTCTATCATGGTTCCAAGTCATGGGCAATAAATGGCTTGCAAAGCTATCTGAGGTTCTCTGTTACTAGAGAGTATCTACTACTACATGTATATATCACTCTGAGTGCCATAAGTATTCCATTATAAGGAATATTCCAATATAAGGTGTAAACTGCAAAGGTAGTTTTAATATCCTTAAAGTATACAATCTTTTATAAAAAGCTGAGTAGGAAGTTTTCTTAAGAATTCTATCAAACAACCTGATAAAAACATTGAAGATCAGCTTTTCTGGTAGTCTGGCTTGAATGGTTTACCAGAAATTTCTGTGAGATTCCAGTTCTTAAGTGCAGATGAAGAAATTCTCATATTTGGAGCACATTGTATGATGGTGATCTCAATAGCATCAAAGAACTGTTACAAATAGGAGAAGCTTTGACATCCACTTGTTATTTTCATCCATATCAACCATTGTATTCTGTGCAGCTGAATGCACCAAGTTGTTGTTGAATAAACAGGACTAAGTGGCTATTCTGGAATGATAAGGTCGTTAAGAATGTTTGCTAAATTGGCACCATAAAACAGTGCTGTAAATATATTTCCTGTTGTTATAAGCTCCCAGGTATGGTATTCAGTTACAGATGGAATTTTTTTTTTTGTCAAAGAGTAAGATTTCTCCTGCTGTGAAGGCAGGCTAACGTGCCTCAGAACATGTCTTTTCTGAGCCAAGATGCTGATGCAATCTGTACATTCTTTTCAATCAAAGCCTACCTTTGCTCTGCAGATACTAGTGGGACTTTTTCATTGCAGTTAAACAGCAGTTACATTCAGAAACATTGAAACAAACAAAAATACTGTGTTTCATATCTTACTTCCTAATTACCATTGTGAAAACAACTATATTTTATGAAAGTGGCTAAGTGCACCAGAAAGCCAATTGTATCCTGGGCTGCATAAAAAGAAGCATGGCCAACAGGACAAGGGTGAGATGATTCTTCCACTCTACTTCACTCTCTTGAGACACCACATGGAGTACTGCATCCAGTTCTGGAGTCACCAGTACAAGAAAGACACGAACATGTTAGAGCAAGTTAAGAAGAGAGCTAGGAAAATAACCAGAGGGCTGGAGCACCTCTGCTATAAAAAATGGCTGAGAGAGTTGAGGTTGTTCAGCCTGGAGACAAGAAGGCTCCAGGGAGACTTTATTCTGGCCTTTCAGTATATAAAGGGAGCTTACAAAAGAGTTAGAATTACTTTTTTACAAGGGCATGTAGTGACAGGACAAAGGGCAACAGTTATAAACTGAAAACAGGAAGATTTAGGTTGGATATAAGGAAGAATTTCTTCATGGTGAGGGTGGTGAGACACTGGAACAGGCTGCCCAGAGAGGCCTCATCAAGGGAAGAAGTGTTCAAAGTCAGGATGGATGGGGCTTTGTGAAACCTGATCTAGTAAAACATCCCTGCCCATAGTGGGGGTTTGGACTACATGGCCTTTTAAGATCTCTTTCAGCTCAAACCATTCTGTGATTCTTTTTGCAGGTCAAACAAAAAAAAGAAAATGCCTGGATTGAACATGATGTTTGGAGAATGGAGATTTATGTGTCCCTGGGAATTCTGGGACTTGCTTTGCTGGCCTTATTGGCAATAGCATCAATCCCATCTGTCAGTCACTCTTTGACCTGGAGAGAGTTCCATTATATTCAGGTACACATTTCATGTCATCACTCCTCATTTTTAGGACTGTATGTTTTCTGCTGACATCATCCATAGTCACACAACCCACTCCAAAAAGTAGCATTCTGAGAATGAGGCAATTCTGAGAAGGAACAGGCAAATAATCAAACCTACCTAGTAATTAGTTTTGCTACAGATGTTTCATGTTGTTTTTTTTTTTCATTCACCTATTTGGTTTTCTCTTAGTTCATTGTATATTGCATAATAATAACACAAAATACAATAATATATTTTATTATAAAATAATATTAAAATGCAACAATAAGCATAGTTCTGCATCAATATGATCATACTGTGTTAAACAAGTATTGAATTAGGTCTCCAAACACCAAAATCTGAAAATTTGAAGACCTATTGAGCACCTATCATTTGAAAACGTGCTATCAGTTTGAAAAGTAGATACGAAATGTATATTTTCTGACAATGATTTGGGATTCTGTCCATTCTATTTAACACACCAGCTGCAGGAAATATTTATCAGAGACTTATATAGACTGGCATAGGAGGGAGTCTCCCATTGCATGATTACTTCTTGTATTAAATTATCATTGTGAAGAAATCCAGAATAATAATAATAATAATATCCAGAAGATTAATAGTAATATTTTGGATTCATTTTATAAACAAATAACTTGTATATTTAAAAATTATATCCTATTGATTTAGCAATTGGAAAGGCAGTGTTGGACTTCACACTGATGGCAGTTCCACTTTTGTAATAAAAACAAGGCCATTATGTACACAGGAAACTCAAAACTGCTAGTAACTCTAGCACAACTCTTCCTTTCCTCTTGAAATTCAAGTCCTAAGCCAAATTTATCATAGTACTATACTTACTACAGTTACTGATTTAAATTAACTTTAAAAATTCCCTTTGCAAACAATTGATTAAACTGCTCGTAAACTTGCTTTTGAACTCATAATAATTTATCAGAAAAGACATCAGGATACAGATGACGTCTACAAACTGAGATACCGAGAACTGACCCATTTTTGGAATCTTTTATCTCTTCTGTATCTTACTGCATTATGATAACAATAGGAGAAAAATGTGCCCCCCCCCCCCCCCCCCTATTTTTTTTTTAAGTTGGCATATAGGTGTACAATTGAATGCTTGAATTATAGGTTTAAAATTGTAATTAGAACCTAATGTTCTCTTTTCTACCACCAACAGAGTAATCTTTTGCCAAGCTGGAAAAAATAAATGACTTATTATCTTTCTTTTTTTCAGAGCAAGATGGGATACGTAGCTCTGCTGCTATGCACAGTTCACGCATTGGTGTTTGCTTGGAATAAGTGGGTTGATGTTAACCAATTTATCTGGTACACACCACCTTCATTTATGGTAGCAGTTTTTCTTCCTATTGTGGTCCTGCTCTGTAAATGCATACTGTTCCTCCCATGTTTCAGGAGGAGGATAAAAAAGATCAGATGTGGCTGGGAAGCTAATACACAGACCAATCAAACCAACCTGACTTCCAGACTATAGATCAAATATGGACACTCCCTGTCTGATGCATGTAAATGTGCTCAAGTCAAAAAAACATTTACTTGCGAGCTTTGTTTTCATCTATTTCTTAGGCGTTTCTTGTTTACTTTTCATTTCAGCCACAGGGGTATGGAATACCTGATGCAATTTGAACTTCTGTTGAGAAAGAAATTGGAAACATTAATTTTACACTTTAATCTATTTGGTGTTCTGGTATTTGATCATTTCTTTCTTCTGACTCACTGCTCTTAAAATGCCAGTGCTTCATTGCTTCAGTCGTAATTCTTTCACTGGAAAATGCAATCATAAATCGTTGCTCCAGATGACCACAGAAAGTAAATAAATCATTACACCACAAAATCCAGGAATGCTTTCTGCATCCCACAGCCACGTTTGTTCCCTGGTTAAATGTCAGTATTATAAAGGGACAACAACTTGAGTATTTATTGTCCTGTTTCCCGTTATCTCCTGCATCTTATGTTTAACTGCAGAAGGGATCCTTTAGCACTAGAACCAGATGAAAATTTGCATTCCCACCATGTACTGAATTTAAACAATCAAGTAAGCAGAAGTCTGAGGAACTTTGAGGAGGAAATCTCTCCTGAGGCTTAGGCACAGTCTAAAAAAAAAAGAGTTTTTAGATTCAGATCTACATCTTATACAAGACTAGGTGTGTCTGTTTATTTATAACTATAAAATGTTTTCTTTTTTTTTTTTTTTTTTTTCCATGAACATATTCTTTTGTTTCTGATGCTGGAAATTTTCCATGCTTTTGACCTAAGCCTGCAGTCTTTGACACGTGCTAATCTTTATTAACACAAATTATTCCAGCGGGAATATCTCACACATCAAGTAAATATGTTTTACTGTTTTACTATAGGGCCAGCACAATTGTGTGACTGGAAGCAAATCATTAAAAACAGACATTTGAACCTTGACATTGATTTGGTGAGATTTTCGTGTAAAACTGCTTCTGAGTGCATTTGCTTTTACTTAATTTGTAGTGTAAGTTGATGAAACTTCCCTTTCTTTGTTTTACATAGATCTGCATGAATGCCTTAACTGAATAATCCAGTTATTAACGTCTATTTTAAATACTTCATGCAGCAGTTAATATTTTCACACAGCATCAGAAACATTGTTGCAGTTTCCCTGCATGAGCTGACTGGGACATGGATTGATGATGCCACCTATTGCTGGAATCATCCAAATGAGAATTGCAGTGGTTCTGGTATTAAACAAGAAAACGTTTATGTAAGAGAATATGTAATACATGGTGCTAATGATTCTGTTTTACATTTGTGGACTTGGTACACTGGGTGTAAATAACAAATTAAATAACTGTTACTACATTTTGTATTTTCCTGGTTTTAACTCCATTCAATTGTTGCAGCTTAGAAGTTGTGCATGTGTTTTGCACTTGATGTAGTACTTTGAAAATAATGGGAACATGGTGGCCTGTGTATTGTAGACTTAAGAGACTTAAGTGGCAGTGTGTGTCAGTAATTCATGACAGAGATGAGTACTAAAACACGGAAAGCCAGCCTGTGAACTTCAGAAATTTCTAAAAGAAAAAGGTTGTTGTCAACAGATCAGTATTTACATTTCTTTAAAGGAAATAAAATTAATTAGAAATCATGTTAGAGAGAAAAAATATCAAAGGCTTACTTGGAATATTAATTGCACTTGTGGTCAGGAGTCATACAGTTTTGTTTTATGTTTTCATTGGAACAGGTTAAGACCAGTGCAACAACAAAGAAATTATCTTCTACTAGCTACTCTTCTTCTAGCTATTCAAAAGTTGTGCTCAGATTTACCACTTAGGACTAAGCTGAGATTTTAAGTACTGCAAGCAATCCCAGTCTTTAACAGATTCATGTTTGTTTTTATCAAAATGGGTTAAATTGCTCTTTCCAGAATCAGCTCTGCTGCTCCCCTACTAAGAAAGTCTGGAGAAATTAGGGCAGTCTCCAATTTTGCTAAATTCTCGTCAAGTAGTTGGCTTTGTTATATACAGTTGATCATAGGAGTCAACCGTTTGAAACAGGAATGAAAACTGAAGAGAGGTTAATGAAAACACCCCTTGGAAGAGGCCATTCAAAGCTATTTGTATGGTGTGTGCAAAACAAAATCTCAAATATGAGCCAGGTTTTCTGTGCAACAGATAGCCTTTTCTTTATAAAGTACCACTGAATGCTGTTGAATGCTTACAGCCAGAATTTGAGACCTTGTATCAAGTCTGTTTTCTGCTTTAGTCTTTAGTAAACTACTTCACCTCTAAGTAACTCACCAATCTGTAGTACTGGAGTAGTATTCCTTCACTGGACATTGCAACAGTATGTTCCAGCTTTTAAAGCATGCAAATACAACAGGAGTGGGGAGGATCATGTAAGGAGTAAAAAGGAATACAGAAGAAAATGCTATTGACAATATTTTATTTCTCCCTTTGTAATTGATCTAGTTTAGTTTAGTAGTTAAAATAAATGTGTATGTGCCTTTTAGTTTATAGCTGGTTTAGTAGCTGGTTCAAAATTCAGTGTATTAATGTGCCTATATACTACTATAAAATATAAAAATGATGTGTATGCCAATTTGAGGCACTTGTATAATAATTGATTATTTTTATAAAATCATGCATCATTAAATACTTCAATGTATATATTGTGTCTGCCATTGTGTAATGTACATGCAAACCTGCATAAGGGCAAAAAAGGTATTTTAAAAACTAGAAGAGCTGCTGATGGGAACAATAAAATGTCTTCAGTCAAGGGAGATCATTCTCCCCATGGTGGCTGAAGAGTCTGGAGTTTCCAAAGGAGAGAAGATAAAAATGTGAAATACCTAATGGACACTTTGATGGGGGGGATGTAATGAAAAGAAATTCTGACAGATCTTTTAACTGACAGTGCATGTATTCTAGCATTTGTGTAAGAATTTGTGAGAAGGAACAGAAAGCTGAGCTAGTTGTGGAGTGCTTTGGAGGAAGATCTATAATCCCTGAAAACACTGATGAAAGACCAGGAAAGATCAAGAATAATGAAGACATTCAGGAGGAAAAAGTAATACAGACATATTTAGTAAGAATCCATCACTCTAGTGTAAATGGTTTTGCAACACCTCTACAAAAGCAAAGTAATTTCCTCAGTTGTTATAAATCACAGATATAATTAAATCAGACATATAGAACTGAAACTCACTGCAGAGAGAACTTTTAAATTGTTAAAGGGACTTGAGGAGTTTTGTGCCAAGATTACCTGGGATAGCCAGATCCCATAATACTACTCTGAAAATATGCCCGGGAAGCCAGAACAAGGGCTGTGCTGGCTCTGGTTTAATGTCAATTCCTGTTGACAGCAGTCTTTACTGTAACCTGCCCCTCCCTTTGGCCAGTCTTCTCGGTTCTCTCAGTTCTGCTAACAGAAGAGTTTACAGTCATGAAGTTCATCAGACCAGGGAGTTTGATTCTATTAAAAGTAATGCATGGAAAAGAATGATTCATCCAGATCCACGCGCTGGTATAATTAACTTGATAGCCATGCATACATCCAGCATGAAGGACAGGAAGAGAAATTATAGAATCGTATAATATCTCTGAGTTGGAAGAGACCCACAAGGATCGTTGAGTCCAACTCCTGGCTCCACAGAGCATCGCCCAAAATCCAAACCCTGCATCTGAGAGCACTGTCCAAACACTTCTTGAACTCTAGCACTTGGGGCCGTGACCCTGAGGAGCCTGTTTCACGCCCCAAACAACCTCTGGTGCAGAACCTTTCCCTAACCCCTAGCTGCCCCTCCCCCGACTCAGCTCCATGCCGTTCCCTCGGGCCCTGTAGCTGTCCCAAAGAGCAGAGCTCAGCGCTGCCCCTCCGCTCCCTGTGAGGAGCTGCAGCCGCCATGAGGCCTCCCCTCAGCTCCTCTGTTCTGGGCTGAGCAAACACAGGGACCTCAGCTGCTCCTCATACGTCTTGCCCTCTGGACTAATCTCCACCATCTTCACAGCTCTCTCTTGGACACTCTCTAATAGTTCTATGTCCTTCTTACACTGTGGTGCCCAAACCTGCACAGAGTGCTGAAGGTGAGGCTGCAGAGCAGTGGGACCACCCCTCCCCTTGCCCATTTGTAGTGCTGGGCCTGCTGCACCCCATGATAACGGCTGGCCCTTCTGGCTGCCAGGGCACACTGCTGCCTCATGATCTCAGCAAGAACTTCCCCCTCAGGTCTCTTTCCATGGGGCTGCTCTCCAACTATTCTTCCCCAACCTGAACATAAATCCACGGCTACCCCACCCCAGGTGCAGAATACAGCACTTGCTCTTGTTCAGTGGTGTAAAGATAGTTTTTAATTTAAACATTTATACCTTTGTAAGTGCCCCTAAAACTGAAAGCTTAAATTATTTCATCCAATTCTGGTAGCAAGACTGTTCCACTGTTTCACTTATTTGTCAAGTTCTTAGTTTTCCATGAATCAGTAGGGAAAAAATGTGTTCTAGAAGGTATCAACAAAAATCAAAACTGACTGACCTCTACATGACTGTGGACTTTGTGGCTTCACTTGAGAAATGATGATTTCAATTCTTCGTTTCCTGTCTGCTACATTTGCAATCTCTACTTTTGTCCCTTGATAACATTAAATGTGTTAAAAAATAGTGCTGAAATACAGACTAATTCTTTTAAACTGATTTTCTTAAAATGACCTTACAATAATTGTTTAAGAGAACAAAATTAAAAACAAAGACATATTTTTGAAAATATGCTGAATCCACCCTTGGAGAATGTAGTCTGCTGTAACCACTGTCTGTCAGTAGCTGATCATTGCCACTGATTTTTTTCAGTACTGCCAGGATTTCTTGATCTTAACAGCATGTTCTGTTGTTGATAGTAAAAGAACTTATTTTGGTAGGACCTTGAATTCTTAAACAAAATCTCACTGAATTCAGTTAAGTCAAAGTTCAACTTTTGCATCATAGTTTGCATTTTTCCACAGATTTAATGTAATATTTGAGTAGGATGTTGGGGCTGATTTGCTAAGTGTGCTAAGAAATATTTGGTGCTTACATTTCATCTGTGGAACTCACTATTAAAAAAGAAGTGTGGCATGTATGGGGTATTTTGAATGGCCAGTTGATATTGTAGTTATGAAGCCTTGATATACAAGCGTACATTTTTACATGGTTTTGTTGGACATACTTTGCTGAAAAAGGAATATTCAATGTGAATGTCTCCATTACTTGAAAATCTGTGAAATATCTTATTGCTGGACTTGAAGAATGGGCACATAACACTTATTTGATTTGTCCTCTGCCTTTTTGTTCACTCTTGTGATTCATGTACTAGACAGTATTTCCTTTATCTGTCCCCCAGTACTTGTGCACGTATCAGGATAACTTTTGAACAGTGCACCTGATTCATTCAAAAAGGTACTATTTGGGAAAAACTGAACAGTTGGGCTTCGGGGAGGGGGGGGGGGGGGGGGGAGGGGAGAAGAGAAACAGGAAAAAAAAAAAGCAGCAGAAGAAATTTGAATGGAGAAGAAAAAAAAAAAGAGCAACTTGCAGGGTACCTTGGGCATCTCTGCTGCAGTTTAGATATCTAATGATTTTTTTATTTTTTTTTTTACGGGATTCATTATTAAAATAGGCTTTCTCTTGTACCTTCTAGTTTTCAGTAGAGTTTGGATTTTCACAATGTAAATGTGCTACATTACTTATTCCCAATTAATGAGTTACAGAGAACGGTATTCTGGGACAGAGGAAGTCTGGGACTGTGAAGCTATGTAGAGAGGCATTAACATGGAATGGGAAGAAACAGGACAATTGGAGATCCCATTATGAAATGACAGGGACACAAAAGAAAGGAATTTAATGAATGCAATATCATCAAGATAGTAGGGAACAGAAATTTTTAGTACAGGAGATGGGTAAAATGAAGGATGAGTCAATGATGGATAGCATGGAATCTGAAAAGCATGAAGTGAATCTCTGAAAAGGATGGGATGTGAGTTTTCCATTTGAGGTATTTCTGGGGAAATCTAGTCACATTCCACAGATATGTATGAACATAAGCAAGGTTATAGGTAATTTGGAGGAACTCTGCTTTGAGATGTAGCCCTACCATTTTATTCTGGATGCAGAACATAACTGTTTCTGAAGCAGGAGGGACATGAGCTACGGTTATTGCTCTATTTTTCCTAACAGTTTAAATATAAACTGTTTTATTTTCAAATAAATTGTGCTTATATGTTGGAACAGACATTGCTACTGTACTTCCTGCTAAACTCTACAGAGAGATGTGTTAAATGAAGGAGAGCATTTATTTAAGACACAACCAAGCTAAACCACTCACTCTTAAGCATTGCCTACGCAAAGTAAAGAACCAACTGAAACCAGCGAATTAGATGGTGCATTAGACTATATTTAGAAAAGTAATAGCCAATAACTTCAGGTTTTATCCTTGTTTTGATATCTCTATTCTACTGCACATGTTTAATCCTCACCATTTATAGGCAAAATTCCCAGTGAAGTCAGTGGAACTTCTACTTAGCTATTCAGAGTCAGGGCTTTTCTTCTGCAGATACATAAATATTTAGAGTCTGCCTTTTCTTTGACAGAATCACAAAAAAAAAAAAAAGTTGTTCACTTTCTCCAGTTTGGGATGGACTCTATGCTGCTGTGGACCACTCAACAAAAGCCTCTAAAAAATATCAAGACCATATCATATGTAGTATGTAACATAACACTTGACAAGCTCATTTAATGAACTTTCCCTCTATTCTCTTGTTCATGCTCCTCCTTGATCCACTTTGATCCTTCCTATACAGCCCCTTTTTTCCTTTTCTTAAATATCCCACAAAAATTATTTCACATCTATTATGCTACATACTATACAGCGTGACATTGTTTTTAATTCCTCTACTGCTCTTACACAAAACCTGTGGTCTGCAGGTTTGTGAAGGATATTTGACCTCAAGAGCTGAAGTCCTAAACTGTTAGTAATACAAACATGCTAGTCTTACGCTCAAATGGTGGTCAAGCCACAACGTGGCCTGTGCTTCAAAAAGATGCTTTGGTATTCAAGCAAGTGTTAGTCTTTTAAATGACTCTTGTAATATTTTTTTCAATATCCATGTTTCGCTAAGAAAGGCACACCTCTGTTCTTGGTTATCAAGTCAGCTGACAAAAATATTTACTCTGGATGTGATTGTTTTTTCCCAGCTTTGGGTCCAACAATTGTTGCAGACACAAGATCACATTTTTAGGACCTGCTGTCTTACTCTGAAGATGCCTTTTAAGATGAGCAGCCATGAACCAGGAAGAAGAAGTTTGACCTTCTATAACTTGCAACACAAAGCAAAGGGTGTTTCAAAATTTATAGGGAAAAGTGGAAAGGTCCTGTGCTCTACACAAGGCCAAAGAACAAAGATTCTGAAACTCCTCAACAATGTGCCTCAACAATGACTATGGAAAACCACAGTCAGAGGTTTCCTTCCTTCAGATTGTTTCTGGTATATAAAATCTATCTACCAGATCATAAAAGCAAAAACAATACTCGCTGTTATTTGCATTGCCTTAAAAATGAAATAATAACCCTGGATGCTTTCTGGCTTTTGTTGGTTTGGTTTGGGGTTGGGTATTTTTGTTGTTGCTTTGGTTGCTTGGGTTTTTTTCAGGGTGGGTGGGGTATCTGTCCCCTGTTTTGAATGAATCAGCCTTAATTTGTACTTCCTGCTGGGAAGAAGGATACACTCTGTCTTGTTTCACATGACCTACTAAGCATTCTCAACTCTGGCTTACTAAATGTGCTTTAGAAAAAAAAAAAATCTAGATGTCTTTATTTATTTATTTCACCTTGTCTTTCTTTCCTTGCCTGAGGTAACTGAGAATCCACGTGGCCTGAGAGGGGCAGTGATACCTGGAGATCTGGGGAGTAGGGGACATCACAAACTGGTGAAATACAAAGAGCAAAGGGACGATATTTCAGATGAGGCATTTAACGTTATTTCTTGTTCTTTGTTTAGCTCATGTTTAAAATTTTTTTAAAAGAGTACCTTTATAAAAAACATCAACAAATTAATTACAAAATCAGAACACAAAAAATATCCGTCTCTCCAAATTAAAAAAGAAAAAAAAAAAAGGAACACCAAGTTTCAATTTTCTAAGTTTCTCAGATCCATTTTGTCTTTATAAAGAATGTTTAAGAGGTACAAGTTTAATTTTGAAAATAATTGCTGGCAGCCCTAAGAAAAAATTAGTTGGCCTGAATGTTGCCATCTGGAAAATACTGCTTTTTTTCTACTAAGGTATAAAACTGGCTGTGTTAAGGCTAGTATGCTAGAAATTACTGTATTTGGGTTTGTTGCCCTGATAGGAAGCAAATTTTTGTGTGTTTGTTTTCACTTGTTTTCCATGAGGAAAACCCTGGGGCTTTGTTTTCCCTTTGCCAAGAGGAAGAACCAGAATATCTGTCTCCATTTGCAAACTGGAAACTCCTTTGTTATGTTCCATCCCTTAAGGGAAGAAATAATAATGCTTCCCTGGACTCTCCTAAAGAAAGCAAAACACCTGCTAAGAAAACATAATCTCCTTTTTTTAACAGATTAAAGACAGTCCTTTAGCAAGACATCTGAAAATTATATTGTCTATAGATCTTTGTGTATAATCCAAGAGAGATATCTAATCCAATTTCATAATTTCACTGAATAGACATGGCCCAATTTTGTAATGAGTTTTACATATATGGAAGGTATGTAAATACCCTTTCCTCACACAAAACCTTGAATGTATCAGGAAGGGAGTCCGTAGCTGTTTTGATTCCAGTTTTAAACACGAATATTTAAACAGTAAGACCTCAAAAATACAAAATATAGGATCAAGTGAAGCTCTCCAAATTGTCTTAATGTTTAAATGTACTACGTATCAACTTAGTGGTATCTGTTTAAATAGGCTGGTAAATGACAACTCAAAAAGTTTACTTGCTTGCCACTATGCACAAAAGCTAAAGCCAGATAGGGTTGCACACAGGCAGCAGAAGGATTACATTCAAAACAAAACGCAAAACAAGACAGAGAAAAGTACAGTGGTTCAGTTGCCAAGGACCACTCTTGGTTTTCTCTGTCACAGAATCAAAGAATCTCCTGAGTTGGAAGGGACCCATGAGGATCATCCAGGTCAACTGCTGTCTCCTAAAACAACCTAAGAGTTAAACCAAATACTCATTGTCCATGTACTCATTGTCATGTCCATGTCCATGAGCACTGTCCAAATGCTTCTTGAACATGAACAGGCTTGGGACCGTGACTACTTCTCTGGGAAGCCTTCTTTCAGTGAAGAACTTTTTCCTAGTATCCAATCTGAACTTCCCCCAATGTGGCTTCAAGTCATTCCCTCACATCCTATATGATTCTGTAAAACATCAGAAAAAGAAAGTGGAGATGCCTATCAACATTAAGAAACAAAGCAATGTAGTAATGTAACTCACAATTTTATGACTAACACTGATTTTGAATCTAATTCACTAATTCTAGCAACATATAGAAATAGCTACAGAAGAAATTATGTGCTGGTGAGAGATGACACTGAATGACCTTACTGAGAACAGAAGTTAGGCATGAAGGGTCAGAGTCTGAACTGGCAGACAGCTGTTCAAGAGAACATTCAAAATTACAGCCTTCTCACCAAGATTAAAACTCAAATAAAGGAACGGTACTGACAATTTCATTAAACGCAATGCATCGTCTTAAGGTGCATGAATTTATCTCATAACTGAATATGCCTATTTTAAAGTAAATGCTTTGATGTCTTCAAATGCCACACGAAGCATCACATAAGGAGAAGCAGCCACAAGTAAAGCAGAAAGCAATATTCTGTTTTTTTCTTCTGATAAATTTGTTGGCTGGACAAAAGCTTTTAATCCCAGACTCCTGAAGTTGTTGTTGGCTATGGAAAATCAAGCTTATGATGACTGCTTCTGAATCAGTAACAAAGAAAAGGGGAATATTAGCACGCAAAGGGTTGAAATGCCATTTCTTAGCAGGGAAGGGTCCAGCTCATTTCCAAGATATCTTCAAAAACATAATCTTCAAAAACATACATTTTCAGTATCAGAGAAACATAAAATATCTGTTGGAAAAAGTGTCTTCTGAGCTACAATTAAAAATCTGCCGATTTCCAATTCAGCAGCATGTCCGTTAGTGATCATTTATTAAAACAGATGTTTTAATGTTTTACACGTCTCTTCATGACTACACAGTCAGGCAGTGCCTGCACAAAGGGCAGCAGAAGGGGTATGACTCCTTCTGTGCACGTGTCAGCCTTTTGCTGAGAGGTGAACAACATACAGCAGTGTACACTTTGGTTTTAAGTGTGTTAAAGGGTGAAGGGTTGCACGCTGTTACACATCCAGTTGTGCTTAACGGGAGGCATAACTCGTGAGGCAAATTAGAAAATTAGCCACGCTTGTTCAGAGTAAAGCTGCATTTGCCCTCAACTGGAAATTTCCTCAGCTAACAAATCCGGGCCTTGCGTTTACACAGCTGAACGCGTCCGTCCCCTGACTTCGCCGCTATGCCACAGCACTGCTCGCGCAAGGCACGGCGGGCACACGGACAGTGCGGTGAGCGCCTTTCCCCCACCGGAGGGGACAGACACGGGCGTCTCTCATCCTCTCGCGGTCCACGCAGGCCGGGCCCGGCCACACGCACGAGGCGCCGCCGCCCGCTGTCCGCCCGGCCGTAGCGCGGAGGCAGGGGGCGGGATGCATCGCGGGGAGGCGCCGCCTTCCCGCCCGCCCGGCACTGCGGGGCTGGAGGCTGAGGAGCCGGAGCGGAGACGCTGCTCCTCTGGCGGGCGGGCGGAGGTGAGCGGGGCCGACGCGGGAGGGGGCTGCGACCCCGCCGGACGCCTCCGCAGACCGGCCGTTCCCACCGCCGCCCCGCCAGGGCTCCTCTCTGCCCGCACCTCTGGGCGGGCTCCGGCGGGCCTGGCGGTGACGGTCTGCCCGGAGCCGGTGCAGGCGCGGAGGGTCGGCCCAGTGGCTGGCGGTGGCGGCCCGCCGCGGCCGGGCCTGGCTGCCGTGCCCCGGGATGCCCGGGTTTGGAGGCTGCCGGGGCGGAGGTTTGGGAGCGAGGGGCTTCGGGGTCGCCGCTGTCGTCACGGGCAGCGCTGTCGTTACAGCTGACCGGGCCCCGCCGCGCGCCCCGCGCTGCGATGCGCTCACCTGAGGCAGACAGCCGCCCCGCAGCCGCCGCTACGCGCCCGAGCTGCCGTAGCGTAAGGGTCCGGCCGGGCAGCGCGGGCCGCTCGGCGCAGCAATCCCCGGGCTCCGCGTTACGCCGCTGTCCCGAGAACGACTCAAAATGCACTCAGTCACATCAGCAACTCGTTTAGGTTTTCCGTTTGTTCGGTTTTCTCCTAAAGGGATTACGCTTCCCAGCGCAGTTCTTCACAGCTGTGTCCCCTTCTGGCTGACATAGCTCTGTCGTGTTTTCTTAGGCTTATCTAAGGACAAACGTCAAACTTATATCACTCCTGCTGTTTCTTGTATCCACAAAGGCAGTCGTTTTGAAAAAGATGGGTTTTCTTACATTGCATTCCTGAACAGCCCAGATTAGCTACTTATCAGCTTCCCATCTAACTGTTTACAAGTTGATTGCTCAACAACTTGCTGGAAAATCTTTCTAGAGACTGGAGTTAAGCTAACAAGTTTTTGCTTCCCTCAGTCCTCCTCCTTTCCTCTTCTAAGATATGTACTTGTCTGCCTCTCATGTCCCTTCTGCATTCTAAAGGCATGTCAGCTCTTCAGGCATCAAAGGTGGATTTCACAAGTGTCTGCTGACTTGAAAATCTTTATCTTATCTTTGTCTTTTAAATTACCTCACCTTCTGCCTCCCTGCAAGATTAATTTCAGTCTTAAACACTCTTACCTCTGAATTACTATCATGCATTGAGTATAGTCCCTTCCCATGACTTCCAACTCTGGTTTCTATGATCTCTCAGAGCCCAAGAGTCACCCCTGTCTGTTCCCTAAGGTTATTTTCATAAAAACATAAATTCTGTTAGTTTCTTCCATTCCTCACATTCTGTTTTCCTTAGAACAAGTGGTGATGAAACTGTGGACAGTGCGCCAAATCCAGCTCAGCACAGCAATTCATGTGCTAATCCTTGATATTCCCCTCATAGATTCTTTGGACAAAAAATGGAAGTAGGCTGCAGTATGGCCGAATAGTACTCATTGCCAATTCTCTCATGGCAGTTCCATTTCTATTCCTTTAAGTTTCACAGTATATATTCTGTAAGCAAATCATATGGCATGAACTGAAATGGACATCTGTAAATCATACAATGAATGTGTACGTATTCTGTCATATCCAGTTGATGTATATCTCTCAGCTGATCAGAATACAGCTCTTCTCATTATTTTCCTGGATGTGAACCCATCAGGATACAAGAAATGCTGGTATTTTGGTCGTGCGTTGGATACAATTCAGTTTGTGTGGCAAGAAAGAAGTTAATGGTTTTTCAGTGTGTAAAAATTAATGAGCTCTGCCAGAAGGTTTCACTATTAGAATATGGATTTTGTGGTCACTTTAACATATTATTTTTCATCTTTAGAATCTCAGTACAATTTCAGTGAGTTTCTCCCTGTAGTCAAAAACTGAGATGAGAAGTGCCTTCTGAAGTACGTTCTCCTAATAGCTTCCTCTACACCTGTGAAGAACGGTTGCTTTTGATTGTAGGACATTGTGTTCCTAGCTGATGGGTGGGTGAAGTCCCCCACTGGTTACTGGCATGCTTGCTCAGAAAGAGCTTCATTCTTCTTTGTATGTGGTCTGTTGTTCATTGCTCCCAGAAGAGAAGCAACCTGAAGTTTTCCCTTAACTCCTTCTCAATGTGCCTTTCCTTATTGCTTCATTGATTTTCAGAGCTTATTCCTATTCTAGAATGGAGAAACCACTTATGTCAGAACTGTGGTTTCATGTGAATGCTTCCTTCATGAGGGTTGTTTTGTGGTTTTCTTACATCTTTTGTGTGTATGTGTGTGTGTGTTTGATTGTTATAGCTTTACCACACCTTTTGACTTCTTTTCTCCAAAATTATAGCAGTATTCCTTTTAATTTTCTGTGAGCCTTTGCCTCTGTTCCTCTGAAAAGCCTCTCTTTCTGCAACAATAAACAAGTCTTAAGACTTCCTAACCTTCTGCTATTGTGTGAAATCTATTTCTTTTTGCCATTACCTTTTCGTGGCATACATCTCAATTGCTTTTCTTCGGGATTTATATTCCCTGCCCAGACAGAAAATTCAGTTAGGCATATTCATGACCCGTGTCCTTGAATCCCTTACCCTTGCACCTGTCCATTTAAAGCATATACATGGCCAGATCTGGTAGCCTGACGTAGCTGTGTCGTTAGTAATCTCATGAACAGGCCTTAGGAAATTTCTCTTGTTTTTCTTGCCATTGAATACATGCGGGCAGCTTGTTCTCCGGACTGAAAGGTGAGGAAGTCAGACAGATATCTGTGTCATGGTGGTTGTTGTAACATTCTGCAGCTTTCAGAGTTTTGTGTTCATTCTTGGCCATGAATGATGTATAGAATAGCACAATAAAAGCCAGCATAATTTTTTAATCAAATCCAGCTTTTGTCCTTATGCCAGTCTCAGGCCGGCTGTCTCCACCTCCTAATATTTTACATAGTTCCCCAATTTTTTTTATATGCTTATTCTCATCATTTTATTGACCATTCACTTCAGAAGCACAAGGAGGTTTTGTGGCTCAATGTTTTGAGGCAGCTGAAGCTGGAAAAATATCATTCAGATCCATCTTTATCTATGTATTCACAGATCCAGTTTCATTCTTAGATAAAGAAGTGGAAGAATGGGAAAGCAGTGACATCATTACAAATATTAGTCAGCAAGTCAGTGTGCTGTGCTTGGTAGTACAAAAAAATATTGCTTGTCTCCATAAATGTAACTTCGATAAGTTCCTATAACTGAATGGAAATACACACAATATGTATTGTTCTTATGAGAAGGATGTACTTGTTTCCTTATGTCTAGCAGCCAGGAATAAAAAGTCTTTGAAAGGTCCTTATTCCTAATTAATATACTGTATGGGCAAATGAGAAACAAGCTTTGTTTCTGAATAGAAGGGGAACTGTTAAGGTATTTATTTTTGTTTTTTTCTTGTGGTCATGTAATGCTCAAAACTCAGGCTGTAATGTGACGCAGAGCTGGCAGGTTGTCTGCTGAGTGTTGTGGCAAAAGAGTTCAGAGACGTTTAGTTTTGAATCCAGTGGTCAGCCTTGGAAAATGTTACTCTCCACTTCTGAGAGTTCCATTTTTTCCTTCATCTGAAGTTGAAGGTCATAGATGATGCAGTATTATGTCTGGACCTCACAACAGTACTTCTTTGAAACATGTGCTGTGTAAGGTCACTCCATCCTTAACCTGAAATGCACCCTGCATCAGAAATGGGTATGTAGATACTTCACTCTTCAAAGGCTTTCAATTCAGGTAGTAAAACTGGCCTAAGTTAAACTCACGCTTTTAGCTTAGTAAGTCTTAATTCTCTTTGTGAATATATTCATGCTTTCATACAAAGATCTGTTCAAATGTAAAGAAGAGTTTTTGTGTGCTGACAGAATTATTGATCTTTGTAGATGACACAGTTATTTCACCCTCTTGTCTTTCACATAACCTTTATTGGGTTCCCCCCCAAAAAAAAGTTGAGATATAGTTTTGAAAACTGTTGTGAGATTCATCATGACAAACTAAGAAACATTATAGAATCATAGAATCATAGAATGGCCTAAATTGAAAAGGACCTCAAAGATCATCTAATTTCAACCCCCTTGCTATGTGCAGGGTCGCCAACCACCAGACCAGGCTGCCTAGAGCCAAATCCTGCCTGGCCTTGAATGCCTCCAGGGATGGAGTATCCACAACTTCCCTGGGCAACCTGTTCCAGTGCGTCACCACCCTCTGTGTGAAAAACTTCCTCCGAATATCTAACCCAAACCTCCCCTGTCTCAGTTTAAGACCATTCCCCCTTGTCCTATCACTATCCACCCACGTAAACAGTCATTTACCACAGGAATAGTATATGTTATATGCAGGATGGATTTTTCTTATGTGTAGCTCTCATTGCAGTCCTTTTTAAAAACTGTATACAAACATCACTGCAGTATTTTTATCCCCTTTCAGAATTGCACTGCACTATAAGCAATTGACTGCTGTCGAAACTGATCGTGTTTGCTATAATGCAGATGACCAGAATATGTAGCTGTCATCACTTTCAAAACTAAATGAATTATCATGTTAGATTTATAGACAGCAGAATTAAGGTGCACTGTACATAAGATCAGGAATCCCACGCCAATGTCCCTCTAAATCAGATTTTTGTATTTGGAGAGAGTGTGGTACATGTGTGTTTTGGAATGGAAGTAAAGAATTATATTCTGTTCAATAGATCACAGTCTGTAATGAAGAAATCTAACTTGTTGCCCTCATTTTTGTCTTAATTCATTAATCTCTGACTTCACTGTCTCCCTACAAACATTTGGAGACACTAAATCCTTCTGCATTATGTATTCTTAAACCAGGAATGAAAGCAGTTGTGCATCTCTATGACTCACTGATACTAATTTCAGTGATTTTTAAAATGTATATACTTCTTTGCACATACTTTTTTTTTTTTTAGTTTTTTTTCTTTTTATTATTATTTGATTTTTACTTACTTCTACAACTTTGTTATTAAAACTTCTGATGTTTTTGTGTTCTTCCTTGGATTAATGACAACACAATGCAAGAAAAAAAAAAAAGTTTAGTGCATACTTTATGAAAGAAAAGATGTAACCTGAAAATCAGAACTACAGAATTTGCTTCAGAGTTGTTTGTGGGTTGTGATGGCTTGTAAAAATGTCTGATGCTGCTTTTTTTCCTTCTCTTGCTTTCTCTGCTTTTTTTTCCAGAAAAAGTCATCGTAGGTTTGGTGTCTTAGAAGTATGGAATCAATCTCTATGATGGGAAGCCCTAAGAACCTCAATGAAACTTTTCTACCAAATGTGGCCAATGGCATCAAGGATGCCAGTAAGATCACAGTAGGCATCATTGGAAGTGGAGACTTTGCAAAATCATTGACCATTCGGCTGATCAGGTGTGGGTACCATGTTGTCGTAGGAAGCAGAAACCCTAAACTAGCTGCAGAGTTCTTTCCCCATGTGGTTGACGTCACTCACCATGAAGATGCAGTAACAAAAACAAACATCATTTTTGTAGCTATTCACAGAGAACACTACACGTCTTTGTGGGACCTCAAGCATTTACTCGTCGGTAAAATTCTGGTTGATGTCAGCAACAATACAAGAGTAGACCAATATCCAGACTCCAATGCAGAGTATTTGGCATCACTTTTCCCAGATTCCTTAGTTGTCAAAGGATTCAATGTTGTTTCAGCTTGGTCACTCCAGCTAGGACCTAAGGATGCCAGCAGACAGGTAAACATTGTGTTTGTATTCATTTGACTTGCTTGTAAGGTGAAAAGACAATCATGTACAGAATAAATGATCCAAATTGTGCTCTGGGATGCCTGTCTTTATGGATTGCAGAGGAATGTAGGTACTGGCTTAGATCAGCTAGCTGACATTTGAATGACCACAATAAGAAGAGTAGGATCCTAAAGTTTTCTGTAGGAAATAAGTTAATTTATATTCCAGTGCTCAAAAAATGAGTTTATTTTAGTTTAAATGTTGTTTTTTTGTGGGGTGATCTGTTGAAAGAGATGCACAGAAATTTGAGGTCCTGACCCCAAGGCTTGGGAGTCAACTGTTCTAGAAATGCTTGCATTCGGTGTAACCACAGAGAGAATATAACCCATTATTTCGCTTCTGGAATATCCCAATATCATAAATATGAGGAAACAGATGGACGCACATATGTTTCAGAGTTGTCATTCATTTGATCCAGAACTGCTTGGGAACATCATGTTCAAATTATTCCCGGTGTATTCCCCAAATCCATCCTGCACATAGAAGGTGCAGCTGTACGTTTTTCTTGCTTTGCTGAAGCAAGACAAAGATGTGCAAGAGCCCAGTCCTTCATAGCTTCGTGGGCTGCAAGAGTTACATGAGAAGTGGTGAGTGTAATGTGACTACTGGAGACTACTGAGTGCCCTGGCACTTCAGGCAAATTTTATGTAGCATGCAAGCAGTGTTGAATTAGCATGATTTTAAAAATAATCTCATTGCACTATTTTTGTTCCCTTTAAGAGCAGCACGCCACAATAAGTAATTGTCTTCTGTCAAACCTCATCATGTTTTCTGTAATACAGAAGACTGGAAAAATTTTTATATAGAGATTACACGGTTGTCTGCTTTGCATTGTGTTTGTGCTACAGCTGTTTTGGGGTCTTCATTTAAGATAATTGTACATTCAAGAGACTCATAAATTGGAAGTGGTTTTAGCCATTGTTTCAGGTTCAGTCCATTCCTATAGGCATTTCAGTATGGGGAGTATGGGACATTTCAGTGTGTGGATTACCTTCATGTGCCACAATCACCTCACTGTCAACTTCAAGAAAATTCCAATGTTATTTTGGTTGCTTTGTGGCTAAATAAGCGTGCATATTTTTACCTTTGCTGGATTTGTGCGTATTGTTGTTTTTATTAAATATTTCTTATAGTGGTGATAAATCTGTCAAAACGATGTACAGAAAGCAGTAGTGCTGCAGTTTTGCCCTGGAGGCTCTTCAGTTGGGGCAGGGGATGAGGGGGTTGTTGCGGTTTAATAGTTGAGGTTTTTTGGGTTTGTTTTGGGTTTGAGTTTTTTGTTTCTGTTTTGTTGAGTCAGGTTGTTTTTAACCTGTAAGTCTTTGTGTGTCTACAATTCATCCGACTTTTCCAACAGGTCTATATATGCAGTAACAATGTTCAGGCTCGCCATCAAGTTACTGAACTTGCTCGTCAGCTGGGTTTTATTCCTGTTGATCTGGGGGCACTATCATCTTCAAGAGAGATTGAAAACTTACCTTTGCGACTCTTCACACTGTGGAAGGGGCCTGTAGTGATTGCCATTAGTTTAGCAACATTTTTCTTCATCTATTCCTTCATCAGAGACGTAATCCATCCATACGTGAGAAATCAACAGAGTGACTTTTACAAGATCCCCATTGAGATTGTCAACAAGACTCTACCAATTGTCGCCATCACATTACTCTCTCTAGTGTATTTATCAGGACTTATTGCAGCTGCTTATCAGCTTTACTATGGCACTAAGTACAGGCGATTTCCACCTTGGCTGGACAACTGGCTGCAGTGTCGAAAGCAGCTTGGACTGCTCAGTTTTTTCTTTGCAGTGGTGCATGTGGCATACAGCCTTTGCTTGCCCATGAGGAGATCAGAGCGATACTTGTTCCTCAATATGGCATATCAACAGGTAAGCTGATCTTTAGCTAAGTAAGCCTAAAATGGTTTGATTGTATATGTGATACATCAATACAAAATTCATATTTTCTGCATCTTTTCCATTGTTTTCAGTAAAATATCTTTGGGGTTATTTTATGCATAGATAATACTTGGTAAGAAGGGAGTGTAAAAGAAACACCTGTGTACCTTATGTCAGGTTGTGTTCACATTTGTATAATAGGTTGAATTAAGGATATATTCTACTTAAATCTTTGGCAGCAATATATACAATGAGAACGTAGGTTAGACAGGATAAGAGCAACACCAAAGGAAACTTCCGAGGTAAGTTCCTCTTTGTGTTTTTAAGATGCAGGAGATGTATGTATATGGTAAGTGCATTTACAAATGTGGAGAAGTACTTAGAGTAGATATTATTATGATAATATTCATAAATCTGTATTTTTGCAATGAAAATTCTGACACTTTGTAATTTTTTGGACCAGTGGTAAAAATGTTAATGGTCATTAGAAATTCTGCGAATGTCATCTATTACAGGCAGTAGATATTGACTAACAGTTCCCAGGAACAATAACTGTTCTTTCATAACCTTGAAACAGTCTCTGACAAATCTATCATCCTTTAGAAGGACTGCTGCTCTGTCTGTCAGCTTATTTCCACCTTTAAAGTGGCAGAAGAGCAGCATTGCCATTCAGGATATAAAATCTGCAGGAAAGACAGCTGAAATGGAACAGAAGGAGAAATTAAGGAAAGCAAATCCTAATAACAGAACAAAAGCAGATTGGGTTCACAGATTTTATAGAAGTGAGAAATCGAATTTTAGAGAAAGGCAGAACAAAACTATGAAAAACAGCAAGGAACTGTAATTGTTCATATGTAGTAAAGGATCTACTGTAGTAAAGGATCTACTGATATTTTTACTAAGTTTGTCTCATTTCTAATAGTACTGTAAAAATCTCACTTGCTAATTTTCATAATGGACCTCTTCTAAGGCACATCAAATCACTATAGTAATCTTAAAATGGAAAAAATAAGTGAATATCCAGGCATCTTAACTTTTAAGGACCTGAGCTGTTTCTTTTTTCTGGTAAAGCTCTCCAACCAGAACATTTTCAAACGTATTTTATATCAACAGTGAAAGAGGCAAAACAATTTGGCTTTTGTATAAGGAGCTAAAGCACTAAGAGGAAATGATGCTAAATTGTTTCCAAGTGTAAAGAACTAAAAAACCGTGGATTCATCCTGTTTATGCTACAGAAGATATGTTTCCAAGATCTGAAGAATATGATTACTTTTCTACAGTATAGAGTATGCTTATACACTATAGAGAAATGTAGAACTGCTTGTTTTTATAAGGTAATTGTCGTAATGCTATGTTTTCTTTTACCAACTCATCTAGTTTTCCTGCTTAACATATTTTTAATCTAAGAGCCAATATCAACAGTAAGGAAATGGTTGTTTTTCTCCAAGACGTGAGGAAACCTCTGAAATATTTGACCCCATTTTATAATTTTTCTATTACTGTAGACATTTACTAAGCAAAATGACTTCTGTTGATGCTTTTTATGTTCTGGAGAATGAGGTGCTTCCTTTCTGCTCCTTCATCAGGTTCATGCAAATGTTGAAAATTCTTGGAATGAAGAAGAAGTGTGGCGAATTGAAATGTATATCTCCTTTGGAATTATGAGTCTTGGGCTGCTTTCTTTGCTGGCAGTAACCTCTATCCCTTCAGTCAACAGTGCCCTAAACTGGAGGGAGTTCAGTTTTATTCAGGTGTGTTATTCTTAAAATAATAGATTTTGTTGTTAACATGAGTTTCTTTTTAATGATAATTATTACTGTTATGAAAAGCACTTTGCAACATGATCAGAGTATGTTGTTTTTTCTGTCTAGTAAGAAAATAAGAGCAACGTATCCTTACTCAGCAAATAGATAAGCAGGTAGGCAAATTCAGCATTTTGTAAGGGTCAAAATAGGAATTTGCCTTTTACTCATGTTGGCATTGAAGAATCAACACAGATAAGACCAAATGAGCATAAATCTATAAATTCCTTTTCCACTGGTAGAATTTATTTCTAAGTTCAAATTAGATGAAGTTGCACAGACTCACTAAAAGCAGTGAGAGTGATGGGATGAGATGGTGAATGTAGATGAACTCAACTGTAAAACTGAAGTCTTGTCTTGAAGAATTATTTTTATACAGCACTCTGACAGCCATGGTGTTATTAATTCAGTTTTGCTTCCTCTGCATTGTGTGGGAATTAATACATTTCTCAGCTGCATTACTCTCATTAGGTAAAAATTCCCATTTGGAAAATATGCAGTTTTGTTTATTAAAAGCAGTAGCTTTTCCAGGTCCTGACATCCCTTCTACTGCCTGTATCCCTTAAGTGTATTTTTTATCAGTTTGGAGTTTTGTTTTGATTTGCTTTATGATTTAGGATTCAATACTGTAGCCTTAACTCCGTCTTATCTGCTTAAGAGTTTTTGGACATACCCGCTCTAATGAAATCGTTGACTAATTCCTGCCTACACTTGCATCTGCTTTACTGTTCAGGTATTGAGTCGCATTTCATAATTTACAGACATCTTAAAGGGAGTGCTGAGGAATGCTTTTTTGGCTGTAGTTGTAAGAGATCTGCATGTAGCAAAACACAAAAAGTTTGCTGAAAGGGTTGTCAAAGTACCATTCCCCAGACAGTACTGTTTATTCTCACTCACCATTTTGAGCCTTCACAAGAAGTAAATACTCATTTTGTACTGTTGAAACATCCCTGCCATCCAGAGTTTTGTGTGTGTGTGGATAACAGTACTGCTGTTGTGTGACATAAAACTTCAGTGCAAAAGGAAAAAATACATATATAAATGTATATATATATATACATATATAAATATATAAATATAATAAATACATAAATACAAAAGGAACGAGGTCATGGCTTTCAGCCTCAGACCCAGGTTTTGTATCTAATTTTTCCTTACACAGATTTCCAGATCTCCGGTTTGTGTGATTTAGTCAAAACCCACACAATAATTACATAATTATATGTCTACAAAGGCATTTTTGTTTGTGTTGTATTTTCTGTATTATTCTGAATTATTTTGCTCTGTAATTGAAAGCAAAATAATTCAAATACTGGCAAAATCTGAGTTTAGGCTTAGGAAGTTATTTACATGCACAAGCACAGACGGTTTTCTGACCCTGCTGCAGTAGAACAAACTCTGAATATTATCACCCTTATGTACGGTGGTACAGACCTGTATCATAGCGTTTCTAATACTGTAGAGAATCCCCAGTAACGAATGTTGTTGCCCAGAAATCATGGTTGTCTTTGATATTCCAAACTATTTTGTAGATGCTTCCATCTCACCTAGCTTGATTTCACAACACAGGTGACAGCAGCTCCAAAAATTCCTGCCTTAGGAACCAAAGCAATTCCCAGCAGCCATTCTAGAGCCTGGGAAGAATGTTCTCACCATTTTCAACTGGTATTTCTACTACTCACCAATGTGATTTTACCAGCCAAGGAAAAGTATCTCTTTCTGCTGCTTTCAAATGTCCTCTGCTCTTAAAGATGTTAGCATCCTGTGTCTCCCAGCCAAGACACAAGACTCTTACAGTAAGCTTTTACTCAATTTGCAAAGGCAGCTGTTTTTGCCTGTACATCTGGAAAAGTCGTTGTCAGTAACTGCATACTAGAATAAATGCTCTTAATGGAACTTTGTACGACAGGTCTGCTCTAGCTAAAGAAAAAAGCCTGCAAAATGCTAAGTTGTATAGGGAACATCCTCTTTCTAATTAAGCACTGAAATACAATGACAGAGGCAGTTGAGAGCTTAATGGAAGAAAATACTGTCGATAGCTGACAAACCCCTCTAGGATTGTCTTTGAAATCAAATTATTAGATGAGTGATTGGAATGGACCATTATATACTACTAGCACATGCCTTAGCAACACCAAAGAAGCATACAGCAACTTTCCGCAGGTAAAAAAAAAAAAAAAAAAAAAAGCCTGAATAGAGATGCATCACATTTTTCTTGTACTGTTAGTTCTCAACATTTATATCAGCACTTACTAGCTTCCGTTTTGACCATTAGATGCAAATACATACATATTGGCAAGTTAAAAAAACATGGTACTAATCTGCAGTGTTTCTCTTTTTATACAAGTTAATCCTTGTAAACAGTACTAATTAGTTCAGACCTTCTTCTGTCCCTAGACTCTGGTTAACTGGTTAATCTTGAAGCAGAAAGAGTTTTTTCTGCTACAGGAAAGCTGAGGAGGGACTTTTTTATAAGGACATGTAGCAATAGGATAAAAGGAAATGGATTTAAACTGAAAGAGTATAGATTTAGACTAGATATTAGGAAGAAGTTCTTTACTGTGAGGGTGGTGAGGAACTGGAACAGGTTGCCCAGAGAGATTGTGAGTGCCCCTGCCCTGGAAGCATTCAAGGCCAGGCTGGATGGGGCTTTGAGCAACCTGGTCTAGTAGGAGGTGTCCCGGCCTGTCGCAGGAGGGTTGGAACTGGATGATCTTAAAGGTCCCGTCCAACCCAAACCATTCTATATTTCTGTGATTCAATGATTCTTTCAGTATTACAGACCCTTAGGCTACATTTTTCTTATGACAGAAAGATTGTCTTTGCTTCTCTCTTTACTGAAGTTAAAACAAAACCCACTATCCAGTTAATACACATTCTTTGTTTTGGTGACTTTCTACAAATGTTTCCCAACCAAATTAGTCATTACCGCAGCTTTGGAGAAGAGTTTTTCATCATTTGACCACCCCAAGAAGTCAAAGCCTAATTGTCCTTTGGCAATGGTTTGGAAAAGACAGATTTAATACCTTTAACTCAAGCCTGTAGAGCAGTACTAATACCGGTCATTTAAAAGGGCATCAAATCAGAAAATCACTGAATATCCCAAGTTGGAAGGGACCTGCTAGGATCATCAAGTCCAACTGTGAATATGGTACATTCTGCAGCTTGCTGTAGATTTCGTGACAAAGTCCTTGCAGGGTGTTGTGGGAACCTTCTACTTGACATTAAATTCAGCACTACCTGTTTATGAACTGCTTTGTTACCTTGTGTCATTCTACACAAATCCTGTAGTCCTGATATTCCTTCTCATTAACCAGTGGATGGAGAAAGGTAAGGAATAGTTTATGCTGACTTCAGACAAGTGCATGTAGGTTGTTGCAGGGAAGCTCATCGTTAGGAAGAAGCAAACTACACCTCTTGAAGCAATAAAAATTTCAATTGATAAACCCAGATCTCTTCCAGCAAAATGGCACTGTTCCATAATAAGTGTGACTCTTGATACAATCTACCTATATAGCTGTGAAAACATCGTTCAGAAATTAATTGTAAAGTCAACTGATGTTGTTCCAGTAACTTTACTGGGATCGTTACTTACTTTAGTAAATGTCTTGTAGTTGGCTTACATTACTTACAGCTTGTACAAACATTATTTTCATTTTGGTTTTGACTATGGCCTATAGATACAAGTACTTTAAATCACTGTTTAATTCAGTCTGTAGTTTTCAGAATGTGAACTTAAAACCACATAATGATATTTTAAAATAATGCATAGGTATGACATTATAATGCAATGTCTGAAAGAAACATTAAAACAATGGGTAAGACTTAATTTCATGAAGGACCAAGTACTATTTTCTCATCTTTTTTCCCCAATTTCTCTTTTTTTTTAAGTCTACACTTGGATACGTTGCTCTGCTCATAAGTACTTTCCATGTACTGATTTATGGATGGAAAAGAGCTTTTGAAGAAGAATATTACAGATTTTATACACCGCCAAATTTTGTTCTTGCCCTTGTTCTGCCTTCTGTTGTAATTCTAGGTAAGATCATTTTACTTCTGCCATGCGTAAATAGGAAACTAAGGAGAATTAGAAGAGGATGGGAGAAAAGCCATGCAATAGAAGAAACAAGTGGGTCCGTTCCACATTTCTCTCCAGAAAGAATAACTGTGATGTGATGGTAGACTGCTGTTTGTTAGCACTATTGCAGATGTTTGAGTTTTTCTTTGTTGTGGTTTGTTGGATTTTTTTGGTCATAAACTTGTATTTCCAGGAGTTTATGTAATGTATGTGTAAATTCAGTGTGGACTTGCTTGGCATACATACAAGCCCTCAATGGAATTATGAGAAATTTGTAACTAGGAAATTACTATTTCAGATAACTACAAAAATGCTTTGTTTTGAATTACAGAGGGCAGATAATCATGAAATCGGATTTTTTAATGCTCCTTTGCACAGTTGTATCACAACAGTATTTCATTATAATGACGCTATTGAGGTATTTCTTTGACTCAGAGTGTGTGTCACAGTGCTGTGTCTTAATACCATGCTTTACCACATCTGTCATTTAAACCACACTTGTGGGTTACTGAGTTCAGAATACTGACTAATAGAGTTAAAAACTTAAGAAACATTCAGATTTTGAAGCAACCGAAATGAATTTGTAATGATGTGTTGCACATGTACAGTGTACTTATTTTTGTGGATTTACAATATTCCATGATTTGAATATGCAAAGCCAATTTCAGTTGTGGCCTAATTAGACATCTTGTAAGCAGATAGTATTGTACCTTATGGGACTTTTTTAAAAAGAATCCCATGGAATTTTAAACCTTAGCATCTCTATATTTCTGTATGTCATATAACGAGAAATCAAAGCATTATTATACATGAGTGGAAAGACTTGCAGATATATATGCAAGCAACTACTTTTTGATGTAATAATTATTTTAAAATACCAAAAAATATTTTAAAATGGAAATACTGAGAAATCTGCAACAGTAAAAATCCATTTTCACTGTGAAGCTTCCAACGTGTTGGTACAACAGGGAAGCATCACATTTACACTGGAGTTTCGGTTATATATGAATGTCCCACAGTCCGTCTCACAGTCTCAGTATCGTTTTGTGTAAATACAATCTTCTATTTTTATATACAGTCTTACTTTTACAATTGAAGTTTCTGAGATATGCCTGAATTTTTGAGAAACAAAATGATTATTCTCAAACTTATAAATGAAATTTTACCTCTAAGACTTGACATTTTTGTCTTCTGTGGGATTCAGAAGAACATTGAAAATGATTTATTACTACTACTTTGTCAGGTTTTACTCTAACAAAAAAGCTAAACCCAATTTATGTATCTTCAGGCTACTCTTAATTAGCAGAACCTTTATTTTAATGAATGAGAATTGGTCCAAATTTTCCTTGGATATATGAAATTATATTTTTCTTAACTATTTTTGCACTGAATCTCTGAGTTTCTTAGCTGAGTCTTCACTTACTATTTCTTTGCAAGAATTTATCATCAATATGATACCTGTCAGAAATACAATGTACTTAAGTTGCATTTATCCTTTAATATCATCAATCCTTTGAATCTCAGTACTTCTATAATGAAACCAACAGCTCCACGGAAATAGAATCTGGAATCAAATTCTGCTCCCAGTTACACTAGCCTAAATCTAAAGAGTTTGTTAGTTGTTCTTAATTTCATTTGAAACTCAAAAACGTACTACAATTTTATTTTGATTGTAGTACCTGTATTCTCCAAACATCAAGTCTGTACATTCAGGGTTCGTTGCAAATCTAGAGACAGCTGGATCTTTTAGTTCCAAGCACGTTCACCAAGGTAGTAACGTTACTGTCCAATTTCCATTATGCAGCTGTTTCAGTGACAAATGTGATACATGAGCCCAATACTGTTTTATCAAACTAGATATTTAGCAAAAAAACCTGCTATTATTACATACAGACAGGAGCCTAAGCTAGTAGGAATCAATTTTTCTTATAAAAATGGAGAACAAATGTCATTTACAACTGCTAACTTACTTTACCTGTGTATAAATTCATTTCAGTACAGAAAGCTGTATATTTTTGGAAGGCTTGCAGAGTTACCTGTAACTGAATTTCCTAGCCGATGTTTCTTATTCCATTATTACAGATGGAAACTAAAGAAAGCTTAGGCATTTTTGCTCCATTGCTTTAAATAAATTTAATTACAGAATTAGCATAAATAGTTCAACTGATACAACTGTTCTCTTGGTTCTAATTACTCACATACACAGGTGTTTGCAGGAATATTTGCTTGTGAGTTGTCTGAAAGGCAGTTAATCTTCACAAACCCACGGTATTGTTTGTGTAGAGCTATTTCAACTCTTTGTTATTAATTTCATGCTACAGAAAACAGCATGTATGACAGATATTAAAATACACAGTCTTGGAGAATTGTAATGAGATAAATACCATGCTACGCTCTGTCCCAGTTCTGTGCATGAAACCTAATTAAAATCACTAGAATTGAACAGTATAACTGAAAGTAGAATTTCCTACCTTTTAACAAATTTAGGGTAGAAACCATTACTGTTGACAATTTCCAAATTAAACATGCTGCTATTATTTTTATAGTAATTATACACTTCCGTAGGATATATAATTATCATTCGTATCTAATTCTTGTTTGATGCAGTAGTGATAATGTTTCAGGACTGTACTAGTTGAACATTATGTCAAAGTCAATGTATATTCTAATATATCATGCAGCCACTCACAGTGTATACAGAAATGTATTTGCCCTCTTTCCTATGCAAAGTTATTTCATCATTAGACTTCTTCAAGAATGTTAAAACTGTTAAATTTTGAACTGACAGAAGTGTCTGGAGGGAATAGTAATGTGTTGTTCCTTTCTTCAAACAACGTGTATTGAAAATCAAAAATGTGGTTTAATTTTACTTGACGGGTTGAAATACTGAAGTATTAATAAATAGATGATATTTTTAGATAAGGTATGTGAAGACATTTTGTTAGGTATTTGTGCTGTCATATGACATTATGACATATGGTTTCCAGTTAAGCCGTGTATTTATTTCTAACTGAAATAACAAGATGACTTGTTATTTAATCTTGTGTAGCGTTCTTTATTGTAAGGACCAATTCACTCTAACAAGACACTGTAAGTCTGAAAATAAAAGGACACATGCATATGTTCAGTCACATCAGGAAAGTATTCATATGATTAATGACATTGGTTTCTGTGGGAGAACTTGAGAAAGGAGTTATTGGAAAGACACCTGAGGCTAAAAGTTCAGTTTCAGTTGCCTAAGTATACTCAAATAAAATCACTTAGACTCTTTAGTTTTTTAGGAGAATATACATGTATTTTGAGGAATAGGCTGCTATGAAAATATTTTCTCTGTAACATTGTATGAATAGTTTACTGTTGGTGTGGTAGGGATGCCCTGCCTAATGTGAAAATAACCTTCACTTCTCTTAATTACTGTTAAATAAAAACAAAATATTGCTTAATATATGATGCAGAGCTTTACATATTATGTTAGAAAATAGAAACCTCTATGTATTTAGCAACAGGACGTCTGTTTTCTGTGGATGTGAAGGTATTTCTTAACGTTGTTTAAAACACAGTTCTAGTCCATATTCCATATTTGTCTTTAATTTTATATTACAATTCCATGAACTGTGGTAACTACATACAAGTTAATTAAGTCCTCGTTGTATTTGAATTATTTAGAGATTAATTGTTTTGAAATTCAGTTTTGCAAGTTGTTTGCATACGTAGCTTGTGGTGATAGTTGCTGTGAATTGGTGCCATATTTAATGTTTTGTTACAGCACTGTGCATAATTGATGTGCCAGCATGAAAGTACATTTGTATTTTTATTTGGCATTAATTGGCTATAAAATATTGTGTGCGTCTATATGCAGTTAGCTATACATGCTGCCCAACTTGCACTAAGGGAAATTACTGATTAATATAAGGCAAAAATTCCCAAGTGAATACAGATTTCACAGGTATGACTATAGTTAGGAAACAGTTTTCCTCTGAATGTTATAAAATCAAAGTTAGATATATCCGCTGCATAAAGATTAGATAGATTGAGTTTTTAAGTGCAATATTTTCAGCTGTAGCAATGAATTTATGCAGTGGTAGTAGATACATACTCATAGTTCCTTTCAGATAGTACATCTCTTAATGCACAAGTTTTGGATGTTCATTTGGTAGTATTTTCTGTAAATGTAATAAGTAAAGTTGCAGTACTGATATTGTATCGTTATATGATACTGCTTGAATTAATTAGATTGCAGCCTATGAAACAAGTGACACACAGAACTGACCTCAGCAGTGATCTTTATCATTATATACTGTTTTTCATGCCTCGCTGGCAATGTCTTGCAGTGAACATAGTTTGTCTCCCATATGCAATATTTTCCTGGTATTCTCTTTGTAGTTGTTTGTCAGTTTTTTTGTGCTGTCTCTCTGAACAGGGCTATTATAAAATATTAGTAAAACGCTTTTACCTATTTTTCCATAGACTCTGATTTACACAAAAATCAATAAAAAGTTAATGTCAGGTATTTGCCTTCCTCTTTTGTGCTTATGAATAATAAAATTCAGTTTGCTTTCCTTTTAATACATGTGTACTCTGATTAACAGTTTTTCTAAGGGATAGAACTTCAATGGAAATTCATAGTAAAATTCTAAAGAGGAATTTGTTTCTTTCTAAAGAGGAATTTGTTTCTCCATTTACAGAACCATTTCCCTTGTCTGATTGTAATGTACTCTTTATGTTTTGAGGGCACAAAAAGACACTACGGTACTATCAGTATTACTTGTTATTCAAAAAACTTCTGTGTCAAAATGGATACTGCTGAGCACAAGTTTGGCAGGGGTAGACATTCTTTGTGTTTGGCTGTGCACATGAGAAAGCATTACTGTTTAAATGAGAAAAACAGGTGAACCAATTTGCAGTTCTTCACTTTGAAAGTATACACCTTTTTTCTTAGGAGGCCTATGCCAACGTAAGAGGAAAGAGGAGGATAATACATATGAGGTGAAACCCTGCTTAAGTAGAGGTCAGCAGCATAAACAGTTCTGAATTCAGAGAAATCAAGATGCACAAGTCAGTGAAGCCATCATGATTCACTTTCATGTTAAGTAGCATTGCTTTCCTGTACTCTCAAAGAAAACCATTCCCTAGAAGCAACATAATTTAGACATGTCTAAAAATTGCAATATTTTATATTTGTTTGTGTCCTGTCTGTCATAAAAATAACTTTTTGGTCCTAGAGATCTGTCATTTCTGAGCTGCTTTAAGATCTTGCTGTGTTTCTGTAGATCACAGTGCTTGTTTTTCTGAGTGTTGATACTATATTAGCAGCTGGGAATCCTGAATTATACCTTTGTCCAACTAAAACTGTGGAATAATGTAAGTTCTGTCTACTGTGATTTACTTCAATTCCTGTTAATAACAGCAGATGGAGGTCCTCATCAAATCCACAGCACCTACTGACCTAAACACTGCATTGTGGTAGATATGCAGGTAAATTCAGATACTTCAAATTTTGTTGACCTTACAGATTTGAGTGCTGCCAACCACTTTGCTTGCTGTTTTGTTGTTTTTTTTTTCCTTCTGTGAATGACAAACACAGGAAGTCTGGCAGTACAGTACTGCACTTTCCTGTTGCCCTTCTTTTTCCCCGTCCTACTGATCAAAACAAGAAACAAGACTGAAAAAGAAGACAAGAACTCAACCAACTTATTCTTAGAGTCTCCTTTCTGTACTGTAAGGAGCTTGGTGTCACATTTGATGCGCAGCATAGATTGCTTTGAAAAAGCTTAAAGGTTCTGTACAGACAAGAAAATGACATCACTTGGCTACGGCAGAAGACCCCCCTGATGCAGCACAAGGAAAGGTGTACCGTTTGCAAAATATATTATTTCAAAAACTTAAAACTTAATTTGTTAGAAAGTGAATAAAGACTGTGAGTGAAAATAATTCACTCAGCAAATTCAACAGGAGGTTGATGGCAGACCTAGGTACAAAACTTTAGTCTTCTAATGCTCAGCTATCTCACACATTTGAATACGCAGTCATGTGGTTTTCTGTAATAGAAGTCTACCTCAACAAACAAAATTGCTGAAATTTCACAACAAAATAATGTCTTCAATTAAAACAAATATAAATTGTTTACTTTTGAAGTATATTTTGCTGGCATTTGTAAGGTTTACTTGTTAACAATTGGGAATTAATACTCTCAGGAGTAAGGTACTAAGGTCTTCATGTCTCAAATATTATTTGTTCCCAATGGAAACAGTAGCTGTGATGAAAAACAATGGAAGCCTGTTGTTTGAGGTAGAAAACTGTTAAGTAAATATTTTCACAGTTGACTGCGGGCTTTTTAGAATGGACATTTGCCAGTTTGCAGAGGGCAGCAGAATCCCTGTAAGTCAAACTTGCATAGTGTGGCTTCTATCCAAATTCTTCATTTATGAAGAAGATTCACAGTGAGCAAATGAACATTTGCAGTATGATCTTTGGAACACTCAGCCAACAAATGGCACATGACCTAAGCTTACAACTTACAGACTATGTTGCTCAGTTTAGGCACATTCTCATTATGATTGTCATTCAAAGCAGCAGAGCTTAAAACCATTTAAGCCACAATAAATGAAAATTTTAACTTTTTTTTTTTTTTTTTTTTTTCCATGAGCCTTAAAACTGGTTGACTATGTACACCTTCAGTACATATCTGGACATGATGCAAAAAAAATGTGTGATTGCAGACCTGTAGGCATTATTAATTTCAAATAATAAATAAATTTTGTTTCATCCTTTGTAGGCCTAGATATTAGACCTCAGCTAAGAATATATTCAAATTGGCAAATTTTTAAGTAGAACATGGAAGGGCTAGTAAAATGGATAAAGGGAGATGTGTGTAAATGGATAGAGGAAAAGCATCAACCGGTAGCTCCAGGACTGGTTTCTGCATTGTCATGTTAGGTGAATGAACTGTCATGTCCTACAGGTCCTGTCAGTATATATCACCTGTGTTGTTAAGAATGCAGCTTGTGAGATCTGGGACGGCAAAGTGGCCGCTGCATTTTCCAAATGTAATTATCATTCTATGCTGTGTTGTGTTTTTGCTGTCATTTTGAAGTTGTATTCAGGACGAACTGTTAGAAAATATAGACTGAGGTACATGTGGTACATGAGGTACATGTGGTACATGAGGTATTTACAGAATCATAAAATATAGTTAGTTGGGAGGGACCCACAAGGATCACTGAGTCCAACTCCTGGCTCCACACAGCATCACCCAAAATCCAAACCCTGTGTCCAGATGCCTTTTGAACTCTGATGGCTTGGGGCTTTGACACAGCCCTGGGCAGCCTGTTCCATGCCCACCACCCTCTGGTGCAGACCCTTTTCCTAACCCCCAGCTGCCCCTCCCCTGACACAGCTCCATGCCGTTCCCTCGGGCCCTGTCACTGTCACAGTGCTCCCTTCACTCCCTGTGAGGAGCTGCAGCCGCCATGAGGCTGCCCCTCAGCTCCTCTTCTCTGGGCTGAGCAAACGCAGAGACTTCAGCTGCTCTTGGTGTATCTTGTCCTCTAGAACTTTCAGCATCTTTGTAGCCCACCTTCAGACACTTTGGAACAGCTTAATGTCCTTCTTATATTGTAGCAGGCAAATTGCACCCAGTGCTGGAGGTGAGGCCTTGCGGCACACAGCAGAGCAGTGGGACCACCCCTCCCCTTGCCCACTTGCAGTGTTGGGCCTGTTGCACCCCATGGTACAGCTGGACCTTCTGGCTTCCAGGGCACACAGCTGTGTCAGGTTCTCAACCAGAACCCCCCCAGATCTCTTTCTGTGAGGATGCTCTCCAGCCTCTTGCTCCCCAGTCTGTATATACATCCAAAGTTGCCCCATCCCAAGTGCACAATTGGACACTTGTTCTTTTTAAACTTCTTGCAGTTGGTGATTGCTCAGCTCTCCAATTTGCCAGTACCTCTTTGCAAGACCTCTTCTACCCTCAAAGAAGTAAACAGCACCTCCCAGTTTCACAGAATCATTGAATCACAGGACTGTACAGATTGAAAGGGACCTCTGGAGATGATTAATCAAATCCAACCCCCTGCTAAACCAGGTGCTCTACATTAGGTCACACAGGCAGGCATCCAGGTGGGTCTTGAATATCTCCAGAGAAAGAGACTCCACAACCTCTCTGGGCAGCCTGCTCCAATGCTCTGTCACTCTGGCAGTAAAGTTTTTCCATGTGTTTGCATGGAACTTCCTGTGTTGCAGTTTTTACCTGTTGCCTCTTGTTGTGTTGCTGAACACCGCCGCAAAGAGTTTAGCTTCATCCACTTGACTCCCGCACTTTAAATATGTATCAACAGTGATATTTAAAAAAACTGGTGACAATTAGTGTTATCCTTCAAACTCACTTAGCATTCCTTTAAGTCCTTCACCCAAATCACTTATGAAAACGCTAAAGAGAACTGGCCCAAAAATGGAGGCCTATGGAACCCCAGTAGTGAGCAGCTGCCAGCCTGATGTTACCCAGTTTTCTATAACCATTTGAGCTTGGCCTATCAGCCAGTTCTCACCTGCTATGCTGTGTATTTTCACCATGATAGAAGGAGAACTGTATAGCATATGTGAGGAGCAAACACAGTGTGTATTACGTATTCCTGAAGAGGGCAGGCATTACATGAGTGGTGTAGCATGCAAGCTGGGAAGAGTGAGAGCAAGAACTGCTTTGTTTATAGTTGGAGTCATTAAGGTTTCTTTCTTCTTTTCCTTCTTTCATTTCTTTTCCTATAAAAGCCATCAGGAGATTCAAACAGCTACCGCAGCTTTTAATAAACCTATTGCCATACTCAAATATTTCTTTGTTGCCACAGGAATAAAAAATTACTTGTTAATGAAAACCGAGGTTAATATCAGCCACCCCAGCAGCCAAAGGCTTTTGATATGTCCGTATCTCTATCACACGTTTTAATACGCGTAGAGCCGCCCGGCCGGGGCCTCGTCCTAGGCGCCGGGAGGCGGTGCCGCTCCGCTCCCATGGCAACAGCGGAGGCCGCGCTGCGGCGGACGGGTGGCGGCCGGCTGGCTCCATGGCCTCCCTGGCCGAGCCCCCCAGCTCACGGGCGCATTCCCGCTCCCCCGCCCGCTCCCCGGGGCTGTCCCCGGCTCTCGGCCCCTCTCGCTGCGGCGAGGAGCGGCGCAAGGCTGCCTCGGGCACCGTACAGGTGAGCTCCCCAGCGCCCGGCCTCGCACGGACGTTGCCTTGCATCCGCGTGTCGTTTCCTGTTGGCATAACGTGGAGCTTGCATAGTTAGGGTCTAAGCACCTTGCAAGCACAGTCTAACAGCCGTGCCTAAGAAGTGTGACTTTTCCAGGGGACACAGGTGCGGCCGGTGGATCTGAACCACGCCATCAAGCTGCTGGAAGATGCAGGCTCCGTAAGTAAGGCTGAGAACACGTTGTTTCTGCTGCACAGGCAGAAACGGTGTGGAAGAGCATTTGACATAACCACGTTGGTACCTGCCCCCAGGAAACCACCTGCTGTGGTGACTGGGGCTCCAAAGCACATTTGTGCAAGTACACTTCTTCTGAAGATAGTCATTTTAATAGAAAATGACACCAGTGAGTTTTTTGCCTGTTAAATATCCCTGTGTGTCTTCACACAGGCACTGTCCCAGAAGAGACAAATGCCCACTCAAAAGCTAGACATGCAGTTACTGGTTTATCTGGAGTTTTACAATGCTGAAGCCCTCAGCTGAAAAATGGAAGTAGATGCAGACTTACTGAAAGTATGTTAGAAATTTATCCAGTCCCCCACATTAACTGCTAGCGTTTCTCCAAGGAACTGATGATAATGGAAGGATCACTATCCAAAGTTCAGTGTTCAACAGCAAATATGACCACCTGGGCACACAGGAGAGCAGTGTCTCATAATCTCCCAGACTGTCTTTGGTGTTCGCAGAATGATTTGACAGGCTAAATTCACTACACCATTAGTCACTTTGATCTGAAAACTTAATAATTTATATTCTTCAAATAAGAACTTGAATGGTGTTTTTATAGCACCTTTTAAGTTGATGTCCTGCAGAGAACTAGTCCATGTCTTTTTTTACCTTTTGACACCAATAGAATAAACTTACAGACTGAAGAAAAATATTCTGGATGATACTGTTTGTTGCTTCTCTACAAAATATGGAATATCTGATGAAATGCCCTCAGGATTCTGGGCTTGTAGACTCCTGACATTACTTTCTGGCCTGCCTCAATTTGCAGTGCTCTTGCTCGGTGTGTAGGTGCTCAGGAGAGCTGGAATGAATGCCCTGGCAAACTGACATAGCCTTTTCTAACTTTGTATTTGCAGACTGTTTCTTAATGGTGGTAGAGCTCTACTTATAGCTATGTTTATACACATTTATCTCATGGGAAACAGGATTTTTGTAGTATGCTCTCACAGGATCCCAAAGAATGCAGTAGAAAGAGCTCACACGTTATTAGAACAAAAGACGCAGTTTTAAAATCTCTTTAGTTACAAGAGTACAGGCTATGTATTTAGAGCTTGTGGCTTGATCAAGGAGTTAATCCTCTTGCAAAGCACTTTTCATGGTATCTTGTGACTTTTTAATCTGGTTTCTACTTTCATTTAAAATTAAAGGGGACAAATATAATCATTTAATGTTCTAAGGCAAACTGCAATTAAAAGCTACTTTCCATTCTTATATTTAAGAGCGATTTGGAAGATGAGCAGCTGAAAGTTCTCAAGAAGGTAGTCAAGTCTTTTGAAAATGGGCTTGTATCCTTTTTGCCACTCTGTAGAATACTAAAGTTGTGGTGTGTTATGTATGATAATATTCTGACTTTTCAGCAAACCATTCTTGTTTCCACATGAAGAGAAGTGATGGTCCAAGTGTGTTCTCGTCATTGATCTTATGCACATACAGCTGAAGTTGTTAGGGTAGCAAGATTCCTGGGTGCCTGATTCATTTGCTACAATATTAAATAGAGGAAAGCTGAGAAAAATCTCAGCTTTACAGTCTTTGAAGAAAAATGGAGACTGTTCATCTGAAACTTCTATATGTTTTCAGTAAAATTGAAGGAAGTAATTGGAAGTACTAGGGAAAATGTGGACATTTGGAAAAATGTGATTAATTTCATACAATTCAATTAATTGCCACAATGATTTTAGCTTTCAGATTAGTTCATAATTGAGTTGTGGCTAAGCACTTACAGTCAGTATTCATGAGTAAGTTGATTTGCAGCAACTTCTAAGTTCCAGTGACCAGTTCAGTTTTGATCGTGTGCCTCTAAATTTGGTAATATATGTTTAGGTTCAAATTCTCAAGTTTTAGTACTCCAAGTACTAAAGTACTACACCTGGGACTAGAATAGAAAAGGATTTAAATACCACAAGGCTGTTTCAGACAGAATTTAGGTAGATAAATCTGACACTGTGATGTTTCTGTCCTATATTTTTAGATACTCCGTTCTGAACTTGCATTGAGTTCAGCTGAGAAGAAAGCTAAATGAGACCTGCAGGAGTTTCACTTCTGTAAAAGGAAGGCTGCTTCCAGAGATCAAAGTGTAGACTCATGAGGTTCATTTTAGTCTTCTAACCTTAAAAGCATTGGCCTTGGTTGTTCTTGGTTGTGTCTTTGAAATACAACATGGTTTTCAAGCTTTTCATTTAATTCATAGCAAAACAAACAGTTGGATTTCCTTATCTTTAAACTGAAAGCCCCTGAAGGATTTAGCACAAATAATGGACATTCTTAACCTGTGTGCAGAAAAAGTGAATGAACAAGAAGCTTTCATTGAACCCGTATGTGAACTTATTAAATTATGTGGGTAAGTATTTAAGCCCTTTTATAGATTTCAAACACTACTTATTAACACGTTCATACAGTTTCTAAAAGAACTTCTGTATTCCTATGGCACCTGCAATAGAAGGCATCTGCTTCTGCAAGGTATCTATTATGTCACCCTTCCTTTTCATTAACAGTTTTTACCTTGAGTCCATTTTCTATTGGCATGAAGGACACGATTTAGGAGCCAAGTATCTGTGGAGCCCCATATTACATAATGTAAAACCGTATTATAGTTAGCCCCAGCCTACTTGGAAGTAAGATTCCCCAAGGTGCTTCATTGCCTAGAGTTAAGTTATTCTAGGACTGCTGCCCTCAAGAGATTCAGCTGTTAAGTCTTGCTTAAGTGTATTTTGATGTTTGAAATGAGCTTTTTCATTGAGTTTAAAAAACTGACGCTTAAATACCTGAAGGTAAGCTTTGGTAAATGACAAGCCGTGTTGCAAAAGAGGAAGTGTTTTGGCAGTTGGAGGATTTCAAATTGCTTTACAAACATGTTTTATAAACTTTTTGGCATCTTCATTGTCATACTGTACTGCAAATTACTGGTGGAATAGAGTTCAGCTGTTACCCATACCTGTCCATACCTGTCTCCTGCTTCAGAAGAACTTGTAAGTTGCTCGTGGACTTTTTGTAGCTAGTTACTCCGGTATTCAATTGTAATTGGTGAGAACAAGGAAGAGAATAATTATGCCACATGGTAAATGAGTAAGCTGGGTATTCAAACGGGATTTTGCATAGCTTCCTTTCAGCTGTTGGCTTCAATAAACATAACATTTTTGAGCTGAATCTTTTACTTCAAAGAGCGGGTTATACTGCTTTCCTTTGCTGCCACTCAGTGGAGAATGAGAAAGTACATCATGGAGGTTCATTTACTTGTTTGTGTGGCAGAAACATGGCAAAAGTGAGAATGAGGACGTAAAGTCAGTAAAATGTAGTTGTGAGTAGTGGCTTTCATTTTTTGTAGTAGTTCAGCAACTTCGGTTATATAATAAATATATTTTGGAAGATTGTGCCCTTGGGTTTTACTTTAATTTTTGTATTATGGAAATTCCCCCACAATTCACTCTGAAGCCTCTAGCTAGAGGAGGGGCTGCGATTTAACAATTCCCTTTTGATACTAGGACTCTCATAGCAGAATTTTCCACTCTTTTGTAACTGCAGCTATTTGCCCGTCTTCCCACTTATTTCAATGTTTGTTTCTTTCCCCACCCCTTCCCCACCCCACACATTTATTCTATTCTATTCTTCAGTCTCTCCTTTTCTCTGGCTGTGTTTACAGAGGTAAACCTACCGGAAAGCTGTTTCTGCACTCTGAGCAGCAGAGACCTCAGCATAGTACGGTAGTGTGTACTCTTAGAGAATTTTCAGCTCTTACATGTTTATGTTGTATTCGAGTATTTGAGGATTCCATCTTCTACCTTTAAATGACATTTGTTTGTTCAAAGAATTTCTGATTGTACCAAGTATGAATTATGGAAATGTTCTCTGTGAAATACACACCACTGTTTGCCAAAACGAAGTTGCCAAATTATGGAACTGGAATTCTCAGTATAGAAACAGCATGGCAAAGAATGTATTTGTCTTGCAAAAAGTGTCCACATTTGCAAAAATGTTTGAAGGAAGAAGAGAAAAAGCTGTTGAGCTTTTCTGGTGATATATTAAAGTGTTCTGCAGTATTTTAAACATGCTTGTAATGTTTCTTTATTTCATTCTGTAGCTTGCCATTTCAAAAAAAGAAATTATCTGATGAAGTAAACTATTCTGTGGCAGTTTCAAAATGCATTGCACAACTTGGTGAGTGTAGACTGAGATTCCATAATGCCATCAATATATAAAATGAACTGTATTATTATCACCATTTTAAATGCTTGTTACTTCTGTAGTAAGTGCAAGTCATTTCTTTTGATTATTCAGTCAGTACTCCCTGCTTTTTTTTATGTAGATACCACTCTTATTTTGCTGTGCAGCTAACCCAGAGATTAGCTTAAAGTTACCTGGTTGCCAGTGTCAGAAGCTGTGTGAGATAATTTTATCAGTACAGTTGAAGAACTAAACTTGTCTGCAGCTTGTTTGATTGCCTTTCACTCTGAGAAATGTGTATGTTACTAACACTGAAGCCTGGGATGAGGGGAATATGTTCCTTTTATTCTTCTTTGAAACCAAATGGAATAAAGAAGTTAGAAACAGTAACTCATAAATTTCAGCTTCTGCCTTCAAAACCTGAAAGCCTGAGTTTTATCACCTACAAAGGCAAAGTACAGCAAGTCAGTGTAATGCTGTGCCTTACTAAGAGCAGCAGTTCCTGACTTTGGCCTTTGTCTTGCATCTGAGCTTTAAGCTTCTATCCCTTTGAAAAGACCTTTAGAGCAAAAGGTGTGAAACTCATATATCAGTGTCACTGGATGTCTTAGTTCCAAAGTATTTTGTTAGATGACCTTGCATCTGATATTTGTGATTTTCAAAGAAGGTGTTGCAAGCCTTACAGATCAAAAGGGTAAAGGATGAAGCAGTAGTGACTGATCAGCTCACCTGATGGAAAAAACGCCATCGATAGCATGGATGGCATGATATCCACCAGTAGTTCCAATAGTGCAGGGGTAGCACAGTCAGCCTGTCGCAAATGAAGGAAGATTGTCCTTCAAATCAGTGAGAAAGAAATCATTCTTAAGTCTTGATAACAGGATGGGCTATCAGTTTCAGGTAGTTCCAGATTCTCTTTAGAGTAACCTGTCCAAATAGAGATACTAAAATCTGAAATTTTATTTGTATTATCCATGCTAGGCCCTGGTAGGTCTCAAAGGGTTTCTTTTTATCTTGTGGAAAAGGAATGCTTTTCATGCTCCCATTGTGTCATATCATGTCTGCTGGAAGAGTGTCTGACATGATGACAGCAGCCTGGTGTTGTAGCTTTCTCCTGAGTACCTTCTGGAATAACATCCTGTTTCATAAGGATCTGTAGCCATAAAGCAGAGGAGGTCACCTTTGGATAAAACTTACGCCACTCCTCCAAGGCTACTTTGTCTTATTCAGCGTTGGGGTCCTGGGTCCTTGAGTATTTTATAATTGAACTGCTTGCTGCGTAGAAAGATTTGTAGGGGTATGGCCAGAGAAAAAACAAAGTACTGAAAATAGAATGGTGGTGAATTTCTACAGCAGTTATTAACTTTGTGCATTATTTTGTTTTTCTGTTTCTGGCAGGTTGTTTGATGAGGGTGCCAAGTTCTCAAGTTAGAATACAAATCTGTAAGTGTATAATTAGCTTTTATAAGACAGAGCTACCGAAAAAACTACTTCCAGGTAAAGCAGTGTTTTCAAGAAGAAATGTCAGAAGAAATCTGTGTTTATAGCCAGTTTGAAATGGGTCCTTTAATTAGGTGATTTTTTTCTGTATAACCGTAGTCACTGCATCTCTTATATTAAATATGTAGCATTGCTGAGTGTGCAATTAATATATTCTTACAGACATACATACTCAAAATATTAAATTATTTCATCAATGTGCAATGAATTATTTATTATATTTGTAGAACTAGGATTAAATAGTATCCAGAAAATGTGAAGCAGTCACAAGTTCTCTGAAAGAATGGGTAATGGAGGAAAAAAGACTAATTAGGACCAGATTTATAAGAAAGGAAGCATAATTTTCAGCTATGTATATGCAGCCTGGAGAGAAGCAACTCTGGTTTCACTTGTGTTGCTCGTAAGGGATAAATCTGAACCCATCTAATTTTAATCATGTTCTTATGGAAACACTTCAGCATGGGCTCTGAATAAATTATGGAACTTATCTGCAGAAAGAGGCTGGTGATGGCTGCAGATGAGCTCAGGCATGATCCTTTGGTAGTATGGGTATGTATGCAAACTGTAATCAGAATGCACTACTGTTTATTCTATCAACGCTTACGATGACATCAGAGTCTGTTACCAGAAAAAGTCAGTCATGGATCCCCAATTAGAGAGGCACATGATCAGTGCTGGAAGACAGTACTAGGTTGTAATATGGCCAAGCTACAGATGAGCATTGGTGCAGCGTGGATCCAGAACGCAGCTGAGATAGCATGTTGGACTTCAGTATGCCCCCCTGCTGTGTTCCCACAGTGTTGCACTAGCTCCTGTGCCCTCTTGATAGTTGTCATTTATTTCTGGAGGCCTGAAGAAGCTGTCACTGCAACAGCCCTCACAAGGTTCTGGAAGCGTGGAAGCATTTAAATCTGTTCTTAACTTACAAGTGAGATTCCAAGTCCTATGAGTAGTTATGTATACATTTAGTTGTATATCTATGAATAGTTCAATCAACATAATTGAATGTTAAAATACAGAGAGATTTAATTCTTCTTCTCCAGATGTAGAAAAAGGATGTGCTATCTCATTTAAAAAAAAAAAAAAGTATTTCAGTCTGGCTTTGTGAATCAAATTCTTCATCTCTAAGCATGCTTCATTTTATGTGTCTGTGCTATCCTCTCTTATTTGCATATTTACCAGGTCAAGACGCCAAATCTGTTTGAACTTGTTAGTATGTAAGCTTTTCAAAGCCCTTAGTAACACTCGTTACCTGGCCACCTATAATTTTTTTTTGGCCTGCTCTGTTTTTTCAGATGTGGGAGGTTGCTATTGCCAAGTGTACCGGATGCTGGCATGCCAGACAGTGTTGCAGTGATATTCTGTTTTATCTACTGTACTTTTTAATAATTGCTAATATTTCCTTTGATCTTTTGAAACTATCCCTCAGAAATTAAGCTGATATTTTCCTAGAGCAATCCGTAAGGATCTCTTACTTATAAAATGATACCAATTTAGAACCTATGAGAGTTTATACTTAATTAAAACTGCCTTTCACTATGTGCATTATTTGCATTTCTTAGTCCTGCATTTCATGTTATTTAATATATATACATTTAAGCTGTTTAAGATACACTTTACATTCACAAGTTAGCATTTATAAGTGTAAATTCTCTGCTCTTCCCCTTCCTCTGTAATTCAGTGATAAAATATGGATTCCCATATTCATGAGCAAAAGGAAAACCAGGGATATATTAGAAATTCAGGCCAATCAAAGTTTGGATCCACATGCTTTAAGTAATGTGATAATGGAAGGCATTAAATCTAGTGAAGAGACTAAAGAAAAGAACTAGATCCTGCTCCAGCATGTACTGCATGACCTGAAGAAGGAAGACCTCTCCCTGCATGTCGTTTCATTCTTCTTATTCTAGAATGCAGTTTATGTGTTTATATAGCATTTTAGTCTTCTAGAGGGTAAGTCTATAGGCTGTGTTTTGGGCACTGTTAATACTCAGATGTAGTCAGCTCCTGTTGTGTTATTATATTTTTTCCATTGATCTAAATCTAGGGAAATTTGCCACTCCCATCTCAATCCTTTTTTGATAAAGGATGAACGATTCATGAAGTAACCAAAAATCTGAATTTGTTGTGTTATAATAAAACCTATTCTATGTGCAGGTTACCAGCCAACAAGTGCAAACTATAAGATTCAGATGGCTGAATTAGGAGGATTAGCAGAAACTCTTGTTTTATCTCTAGCATTAGTTGAAAATCAACTTACTGAGAAGTTGTGGGTTCTTAAAGCTCTCCAGCATCTCTCCAGCTCTGGTTAGTACAGATTGTTCTTTGAACAGTCTTGCGATCCTTGATCATTTGTTCTCTAGAACAATGACTGACCTACTTAGAATTAATTGTTCAGATTTTCATAATTTCAGGAGTAAATTGCAGACATATGATGAAGGCTCAAGCAGCCAGCAGACTCTGTTTGTATCTAAATGGCACTGATCCCTCAGGACAGCTGGTGTTCCGCTCATCAGAAATCCTATGGAACCTACTAGAAAGTACCTCAAAAGAAGAAGTTGTTAATGAACTCAGTAGCTTGGAATGTGTACAGTAAGTATAGTGAAGCATTTTATGAATTACTGTTGTAATTTTGGAGAAACCTAAAGCACTGTTATTGTGTTGCATAATTATAAGTGGTGATGGGGTGCTGGAACAGGCTGCCCAGAGAAGGTGTGGGTGCTCCATCTCTGGAGGACCAGGTCAGATGGGATCCTGGGCAGCCTGGCAACCCTGCCCATGGCAGGGGATTGGAACTAGATGATCTTTAAGGTCCTTTCCAACCTAAGCCTTTCTATGATTCTGTGGTAAAATTAGTAAGAAAGTCTGTGTTATGGCATATGGGCCTTTGTTCTAAATCCTCTGCTGAGGTAGGTAACGAGTTCTCCCGTAGTGAGTTACACTGTTTAATTTGGGCTTATATCATCTCTTCTCAATTAACCATGCAGCAACATCCATGGTTGAGTAAACATTATGTCTTTCAATGAAGTAAGTCATTATAGCACACACAATAGAAGATGTAATTTGAAATACATACATGCACCCTGCACATGTGCTTAAACTGTTTTTCTAGCAGTGTGCATAAGAATCCATTTCATATTTTGTCGTTGTTGAGCAGTAAGGCTTTGAAAAGTATGATGCTGAATGAGGATCCTTATATCTCAAGCTGTCTAAAATTAGAATATGGACAGAGTAAAATGCTTTTCACTTTATTTTAAGTGCATTGAAGGAAGTATTTGTGGACCAGCTCATAAATGGTTTCCGCCATTATGATCGTCAGCTAAGGAATGACCTCCTGGTGATTGCCACATTAGTAGCTGAAAACTCTGCAGCATCTATGATTGTAAGTATTCATAATTATATTTTTAAGGCTAATAACTTTTCCTTTTCTATTGTGTACTTAATAGTTTTCACTCTTAAGCTTCTGTTTGTTATGCTCGGTCTCCAGTCCTTAGCTAAACCAGAAACCTTTCTTCTTTCTGCCATTCCTTCTACCGCAGAGAGATTGCAAATCTGTATGTCATTAGTCTGGTGTGCTAGCATCAACTTTATTTGGTTCTTAGGAAACCTGCTAATACTTCTAATGTGCAAAAGTTAGCTCCTCTACATGTTCTCAGATGTGCCATTCTGTAGCAGTGAGTTTTGCACTATGTTTATTTGTTGTCCAAAGATGTAGAAGTACCAGCTGTATTCAGGTAGCCCAAATTCAAAGAAAGTCCCTTTGCCATGTAAGAAGAGTCCTCCAAAAATGACCTCAGAAACTTTAAATAAGATGCTGAAAATTGACTAGATCCAGTTAATGAGGCAGATAAATTCCCTCTAAAACTAGATCACCTAAATGTAGCCCTAAATGCATTATCATGACTTGCCTAAAAAGTAGATGACTCATTCTTTTGCTCCAGAATGTTTTCATGCCAGAGTTTTCATGAGGAATCTGAGGAAGGCAACTTTTTATGGCTGTTAATATTCTTTTATTCTCTTGATTTACAGTTGAGATTTAGAACTGTGGCATACAAACAGAATGACTAAGTAATCAAATTACTGTCTGTGTTGGTCAACTGGGTGTTCCAGAATGTATTATTTTCAGGGAATTCATATCTAAACCTCTGCAGAATTATCCTATTTGACTATGTTACTAAATAGATTTAAGTTAAGTTTATGTTACTTAATAGATTTTTACTAAATAGATTCAGTTTTTCCATTTTATCACTCACATTAAGGAATGTCTGTCATAGTATTGCAGAAAGATATTTGATGTCTAAAGCATTCAAATTGTTTACTTGGCTGCAGAAACAGGGCAGTTTTTTTTTCTACAAAAAACAATGACAAGGACATGGCATTTTAAGTCCTTGTACTAAAAATAAATAGTGTGAGCTCTGCTCGCACTGTGTACTGGTGGAAGGCCCTGTGGTGAGTTTGCCTGAGGGCGGAGGCCAAGTTAATGTGTTTTTTTGTTCAAGAGCAGTGTCCTACTAACTGCCTTTACATGGCTTCCATCATCTCAGAAACAGCTCTTTTGTCTCTTGCGTGCTCTGTGGACAACCCGTGTTGTCCATAGTTAAACAGGACATCCTGGTGGTCTGGTAGCAATATCATATTTGTAAATGCAAGTTGCTCATACATGCAGTTTTCATAAGCTTACTTGTAAAACACTAAAGCTGAAATTGTATGTTGTGGAGATCTTGATGTACAAAGTTCTGTGTGCACAAATGCATTCTGAAAAAAACCCCACAACTCTCGCAGTACTGAGAATGCTGTTTTCTTGCGTGGTAGATTGCAATAGTGAGTACATGTGCTTGGGACTTCCCCACACAAGTTCAGATTTGCACTGAGTGAAACGTGGGTTTAAAGAATTGTACACTTAGCCCTATAGTTAATGAGTATTGTACAGTGTTCAAATTGAACTCTTTGATAAAATTATGTATTTTGCTATAGAATACATTAAATTCCATGTTCTGAAGAAAAAAGAAAACAAAATCAAATAATCAGTTTTTATTTTACAGCAATTTATTTCAATTAATGTATTTATTTTGAATGCCTACTAGGAAAGTGGATTTACTATGCTGTTAATAGTACTTGCAACGTTCACTGAAGGTAAGAGATTTCATACCGTGTGATTACAGTATTTTTTCTTTTAATTGAAATTTCGTCATAATATATCTATTAAAGTATCAATTTTCTTCGCAGTTAAAATTCCCAATCCCTTGTTAAAAGGTCTTAAACTTACCTACTCTTACGAAGACTTTGAGATGAAGAAGTTATTGTTTAACATTATAGGGATCTTTTCTAAAGACCCACATGCTGTACAGGTAAGTTCTGAGATAACAGAAGATACAGCAAGCAAAAAAAGAAAATAAATCAAAAAATTCACATGATTCCTGTTTATCTGTTCATCTGACATTGTCCAGTAAACTGAAACTGTTTTCTAGTTCAAGAATTCAAAACTACACACCATATGTAGCTCCAAACCAAGTTTGCTGTTTGAAAGCAGCATGTGCTTTGTTTTAGAGAAGCTGCAAAGCTAGACCATGCTAGAAAAATTAGCTGACAAGTGACTGCAAAGCATTATTGAGATACAATTGAAGAGCATAATTGTGGTTTGTAAAACTTTGACTTTGGGAATGCTACAGAGTATAAACACAGCTTGTCTGTACTTGTACTCTTCCTGACATCCTTTCCCAATAAAAAATAATTTTCTTAGTGTAGGATAGATAAAGCAAACTGTAAAGATTTTTCTTATTTGCATGTGAAACCTGTAAGCTGTCTCTTTCTTTTTTTTGAATCTGCAGCTTCTCAGTGAAAATTATGTGATGCCAGCTTTGCTGCATTATGTAAAACCACACAAAAAGCCTGGATTTCACGACTGGTCTGCTGCCCAATATGAGGAATTACAACTTCATGCAATTGCTATTTTAGCTTCAGTGGCTCCCTTGTTAATTGATAAATACTTGTCTTGCCAAGCGAATACTCTTCTCCTTGTGTTTCTAGAATGGTGTATAGGTCAAGGTCAGTAGATGTTCGTGGCTTTTGTATCGCAGTAACCTCAGCACATAGCTCACCTGGCCTTAATTTCTTTGTCAGGAAGGAAAAATGGAATACTTGTGAAGTTGAAATGACTCTTTTTTACATATGTCATATTTTAAGTTTTGGAAACTGCTTATTATCCTAATAAAGTAAAAAATAAAAAAAAAATTAAAAGAATTCTGTAATAATTTTAGACTTTAATCAAAATCAAACTTTTCTTTTGCATATAGTATAGCCCTTCACAGAATAGCTTCTTAATAGGCTATTTCAATCAAGAGGCTTTTTTGGCAGTAAGATATTTGTTTGCTTGTTTTAGCTTACTTGCACTGGCAATACCCTCTTCTTGTTTATGGAAAATTCTGGGAACATTATTATTATGAACGTACATGATCTGCCAAAGAAGATACTCTTTATGTTTGCTCCACAGATCCTTTCTTTGGTCAAGGTAACAGTTTCCATGGAACAGGTGGTCGTGGCAGCAAACTTGCACAAATGCGCTACAGTCTGAGAGTGCTGAAATCTGTTGTATCCCTTTATGATGATGCTGTGAACCTTAATCTGTGTGACCAGGGAGCAATTAGCCAGCTTCTGGGTAAGGCTATGTTTTTATTGCTTACAGTTGTATATTTCTTTAGACACTGAGAATTTTCACACCTTTTCTTCAATGTGTTTTTAGTGTGTTACACTACTTAGTAATACCCTTAGATGTGTACACCCTAAATACAAAAAGTGATTTGATTTTTAATCGAATTAAAGCTGACCCTGTTCTTTCTCTGTCATTGTACCATATTTGTTGCACATTATTTGCACTGTCTGTAGGAAATCCTGTTGTGAGTCTGGTTCTACCTAAATCTTGTTACACTGTGACCTTCCACAACTCCTCTTAAGAATAAAGGAAAATCAAAACCAGTGTATTTTTATGTAAATAACATTATAAAGATTAAAATCACTATAAAACTGCATAACCATTGTTCCTATGATTTAGGTTTTTGGTTTTTTGTTTTTTTTTTGGTAACACATTCCTACCGTTACATGTAATTTTTAAGTTCTGATCCTATTTTAAATTCTTACCTTACAATAATCAATTTTCTAGTGCTCTAAAAGAATTGCACTGAAAGGAACAAATAGGTAAGATTGTTTGGAATTCCGAGCATGGTCTAATAGGAAGCCTAGAAACAACAGATTTTATATCCTTAGCTGAAAATTGAACTCCTCTGAGGAAAAAAAAAAAAAAAAAAAGAAAGGAAAAAAAAAAAAAAAACCAAAGCAAATACAAAACAAAAAACTGTGAAAAGGTTCAGATTTTAATGAGAGCAAAATTAGCAGCGTAACTCATGTATCAGATAGATTTCTGACTTCCATACAGAACATTCACATGTGTAAAATGGTCTCATTTGTAGATATCCTGAAGTATGCAGCAAACAAATTGGAACAAAAAGATGATGCCATTCTGCTGGAAATCCAGGCTAATATATTATTTATTTTGTCTGCCCTCTGTGAAAATGACGTCCACAGAAAGGTTTGTATCCTTCTACCTCATAATGAACAGAAAATATTTTGTTTGTTTCTTAATATCAGATGCCAGTTGTAGTTCACTGCTAGGAAGTCAGAGCTGATAACTGCTATATGTGACAGTGACTGTTAAAAAAATAAAATCACTCAGAAATCCATTAGCAAGTGTCTCACCTATTTAGTTGCTAATTTACATGTTTTTAATGATGATACGAAAATGTGTTGAAGAATGGGATTATCAGTTAAGAAGAACTGAACAGTTCTTTTTCCTTATGTTTGTTATGAGAAATATATCCTGCTCTAAGCAGGGGGCCAAATTTATTACAATATATACACTTTAAATTTAAAATTTTCTTTGGATTTTCTTATGTGTAGCTATTTAGTCAATATTATTTCAGAAAAATATTGTTTAAATTATTTTTTAACAGGAACTCTTCAGCTATGAAGGAGTGGATTTACTTATCTCATTCATTCAGATGGATCCAAAGAAGCTGCACAGTGGACTGGGCCACAATCGTCTCCTTTTCAGTGCACTGGACTGCTTGTGGTTAGTAAAGAAGTATTTTAGCAGCGGCAGCTGTTAAAAATAGCAGCTCACGGATTTTTCATCTGCAATATTATGGCCTTCCTGTGCACATATGGGTCCTTCTTCCATTTAAAACATGTAAAAATTAGTGTGTGACTAATTAAAAAGAGTACAAAATAACAGCTATTTTGCATAAATTACCCAGACAGGGACGCAGTATGGCAGTCTAACTCCCTGCTTCCCTACACAGCAGTATAACTCCCTGCACAGGATGACGTCATAGCATCATAGAATGGTCTGCATTGAAAAGGACCACAATGATCATCCAGTTTCAACCCCCCTGCCATGGGCAGTATCACCAGCCGTCAGATAGGCTGCCCAGAGCCACATCCAGCCTGGCCTTGAATGCCTGAGGGGACCTCCTGACACTACAATGCAGAGCTCCACAAAACTTTCTAGAAAAGAAGTTTCTGATTGGAGTCTCTAAATTTCTTCAAAAGAGTAAACGCGAGTTGATAATAGATAGTTAGCAAAAAATTGTGCAGGCATTAGAAATGTTTGTGAACTGCCTATACTACCTATATAGGACTAGAAATTTTTCAAAAATTGCTATCAGAGACACAGGAAGATAAACAAAAGTTAATTTGTTTGAAGTCAGAGTTTGATAGTTATGCAGAAAGCTAAGTAGTATCATTGTCTGGGAGAACAGACAGCCCTGTGATGCAGGCAAACCCTTCAGTCTCTGCATTAATTTTGAAATCTGGAAATTATCGAAGACAGCAATAACATCATGAGTGCTGCTTTTATGATTGGTTTAAGCTGGGAGAAGCCAGCCCTGTTGCCCAAAGAAAGTCTTCGTTGTCTCATTCTCTTGATTCTACTGCAGGAATATTTACATAGCTTCGGAGTGCGCCAGATCTATGGTATCATGTAGCTAAATGTTAGCATCTCCTACTGTTTAAATGTCTATTCTAATCCAGTTCGTAGTGAACCTGCTGAATTTCGTGGCTGCTATGAGGAAGGTGTGCCACCTACAGGAAAAGAAATTGTGGTAAAGTAGGTTCCGTTTAATTATACAGTGTAAATGAAAATACACAAGGGGAAGTATATGAAAATCATTGCTTCTACTCCCTGAAGGGATTAAGCTTGTTGAGTACTAAATATTTTTATGTAATTCAGTAACATAAATGAAATATTTCTAGAATGCTCTAAAACATAAAAATGTTCCTACATATTGAAATTATTTCTGTTTAAGGTCCTGTGTCATTGGATGCTACATTGCAGAGGATTATTTTCTAGAACAACAGGGCATTTTTCTCCTTCTGGATTTGCTGGCAGTAGGTATTTTTATTATTTTTATTACAAAATGAAAGAGTAGTAAAACAACATGGAAAACTGCATTTTTAATGGTATCTCCTAAGACTGTTGCAGTACTGATAAGAAGGCCAGTCTGTGTAATTCCCTGAGATAGGAAGGTAATCCGCACAGCAGGATATCTGCTCAGAAATGCCTGGACAGATATTCCGTGTATCTTTTCTGTTAAATAAGCAGTTGGCAGACAGTCTTAAATTTACCAAGGTATTTTTTTGCAAGGAAACTCAAGCTATGCTTTATTTTGAATGACATATCTGCTTAGAAAAGTACCTCCGCTCTTCATACTGAACTTAGTAACAGAAGAGTTAGTATACTCTTCAAGGCTTTAAAAGTTTTGATCTTTAAAGTTGTTTTGTACATGTAACATAACAGCTACAAGTAGTATAATAGTTACTTTTATGGATCTGTGGTTTGAGTCTGGCACTAGCATTTCACTTCAAGCATTTCACAAAGCTGAAGACCCTTTCCTGCTGCTAAAAGATCTGGCCACAGGGGAAAACAAATCTTGTATGGTACTGCTCAACCTCTGCCTTCTGAGTCTGTTTCTTATGAAAATAAATCTTGGTAGTAGCACATCGTCAAATACAATAATTCATCTGCATGTGGTCCTGGAAGCACCTATGAAGTAATTTGACACACAGGCATCTCACATGATCCTACACGAATTCCCCTTCGCTTTCCTTGATTTATGGAACTTTGCATGGCAAGAACCTTGAAAGATTGAAAGTTTAAACACCTTTTTTTTTTTTTTTTTTTTTTTGGTGGGAGCAAATATCTGTGATTAAAAGCTTCAAGTTCCTCAATTACATATTAGAGAGTTCCTCGTTTTGTTTTTTAAATTTGAATGCAGATTAATGCTGTGCAATGACAAATTGAAACCTTTTTTTCCGTTTCTCTTCACCAAGTTAAAGCAAAAAAACCTGTGCAATATAATTCTTGGGATCCTCAGTGAGTTTTGTGACAATCCCAAAACCATTATTCACATCAGTACCTGGCGGGGGGAGAAAGATCAAACAGCAGCTAAACTGCTAATACAGCTGTGGAGACAGGAGGAACTGGACCTGGGAGTCCAACGTGATCGATATGGAAGGATTGCTGGTGAGTTTTGTGATACATGTGCAACTTAGTCAGTGAAGCTGCTCACGTAATAAATAAATAAAATATATTTGCTTTTGATGCCAGAATCATAATGAGAGTAAACTGTAATATTTATAGGTTTGTGCTGCAGTTCTCACCAAAGCCAGAATTCTTCATTTATGTTTTATTGGAGTTTGGCCGCTAGATGGCACTTCCTACATTAGCTGTGGAAAATGAACCATGACAAGTTCCTTAAACTGGTTTTCTAACGCTGGAAAATTATTTAATTTCTTCCAAAAATGACAATCTGTTTCTTCATGTATTATAAAAATAAATAAGGAAAGTGCCATGATATCGCAAATCTTTAGTCATGCTAATTGATATTTTCTGGCCCAAATTTCTGGGCAGATTGTTGAAATGTTTTTTGTCTTGTCCGTAATCTAATACAGAACCACCTCCTTTTCGAGGAGGCATCACAGAAGAGATCATGTCAAAGATCATGCATGCCAAAGATGCATGTAGCTTTTTTCTTTTTTTCATTACAAAGATAGCATTTCCTCTAATTTTAATAGCTTTGGGAACATACTGCCCATACCGCCTCTTCACTCTTCAACTGTTTGATTTTTTTTTGTTTGTTTGTTTGGTTGGTTTCATTTGGTTTGGTTTGTTTGTTTGTGTGTTTTTTAACATTTTGAAATGTTTAGATGTGAAGAGACCTATTGCTGGCAGCTTCCAGAAAGAGCAAGAGGTCATCCCTATGCCTTCCAGCTGTCCCAGCTTTGCCATCGTGGAAATTTCAGAAAACATACGGGCAAAACTTTACTCATTACTGTGCAAGCTAGGTAAGACAATTGAATTGCCTTCTCAGTGTTATATTTGTCATTAAACAAAACTTCTTCACTGGCAGTTGATCAAGACTCTATTAAAAAAATGAAAGGAAACTTCGGATGCATCATCAGTAGTCTGTTATTATTAGATGCTTGCTCATCCTCTTCTTAGAAGCCTCTTTTGATGGGGATTGTGAGACTTCACCAATGTTTTGCTGCCCTTACCATTAGTAAGCTTTCCTAGAATCAAATCTAAAGTTTCATCAAAATGTTCTGTCATTTATTTTCCTGCACGTAGTATCTTTCACGTATATTAACTCTTTACATGTCATTAGAAATACTACATTCTGCAGCCTTTACCCATGGTTCTCATTTTCTAGAATAGCCTCTGATTATTTTCATCATTTTTTTTCTCAAATTTTTTCACTTGGTTCACATTCTTCTTGATCTGTCGTGTCCCAAAACTGAACACACTCCAGCAGAAGCCTCACAGCCAAATAGGAGTATATTTCTCATCTTGTAAATAACCATACTGGCATTAATATAACAATTGCTATTGTCACAGTGGCATTTCCTCACTTGATATGTATGATCTTGTACAGTCTCCAGTCATCTAACATCTGGATCTGAACAGTTGACTATTTCTACATTTAGAATTTTGCATTTGTCCTTACTGAATTGCATTCTGTGTTTTTAAAATAGTTTTTCAAACTGGCTATTTTAATTTGCATTCTAATCTTTGGCTTCAATTTGCTGCCCTCTCTTCTAATTATGTGCTGTTTGCCCATTGAGTATGAATACTTATTACACCTTTGTCTAAAAACCTAATCTGAAGTTCAGATGCTTGATAAGCCTTCTTGCTTGGCTGTACAAAAAAACTGGGCAGAATGACACGGTCTTTTTTTTACTACTTCATGATGAATGATAATGTTTCCACTGTTACCATGTAGCTACACAAACTGTATTTAACCACTGTTCCTTGCCTTCTAATTTTTTCTTTTTAATGACATTATGTTTGTTCTTTTCAAGTCTGTCCTCAGTGGGTTCGGAGATAGTGAGTAATAGTTCTGAGGCTGCTTCAGCAAGTTCCCTGGCTACCCTAGGAACCAACTGATTTGAAAACGTTTTCAGTTTCTCTAACAAACTATAGCCAGTTCTTTCTCTGTTTTAACCCAACTTCTTATTAGCATTAATTGTGTTAATCTTGGATCATCATAGCTGAGTTCTTTATGAAATCAAAAAGGCAAGAGATTTTGTTCCAGCTTTATTCTGTATTTATACATACTTCTTATGTTACTTATGTACTTTTTAATGTTTCCTATGAAGTCCTGAAGTTATATGGAAGAACTGAAAAGAATTCTTGTAGTCCTTTTCTACCATCTTTTTCTTAGTGTAGTTATACTTCATAATAGCTTGTAACAGAGTGGTCCCAGTGTTAATTGATCTTTATTTACGAAATTTCTTAACTTCAAAACATGATGTGATTATGCTATAATAAACAGATGCTGTGTTTCCAGTGATCACACAGATGGTATGTTGAAATCTAGAAATAGCTTTCATAGGCTATATAGAAATAGTTTTTTAAAACACTGAGTAGAATAAACATTCTGCATACAAAAAAAATATGAGGCACAGTCCCAGCAACCATACTACTCTTCCTTATTCCTTCACACATATTGTTAGAAATATGTTTTTGATGGATTCAGTATGCTCAAGTCTTAAGCCTGTGAGGTGAAGATTATCTTCATTACTCAGCTTTCAAACAAGGTGTTGGAGATCCTGTAATACCATTCTCCTGTTGGGTATTTCACAGCTAAAGCAATCGCTGTGCTAAAATGCTTCTTGAGAAATTGTGATCTGTCGACTCAGCTGTTTGTCCGCTTTAATGGAAAATCAAACTCACAAAAAAAAAAAAAAAGAAAGAAAGAAAGAAAAAAAACAGTAAATGCAGCACTATCCTGGCTTTACAAGCAATTGGAAGGTCACTGAAGCCACCCAAAAGTGAAGAGTTAGTATAGAGTGAATTTGAAAAAATAGGGGTTTTATCACCTAAATCCTGCTCAGGATTGGAAGAGGGACTTACTGATGTACTTGTGATGAAGATTTTGCATATGATTATATATAAATAAGGCGGTGTCTTTTTTAGACTGTTATATTTTAAGATAAATTGATCATACTGTCACTACTGAGATGATTAATATTCCTTTAGGTTTTGAAAATTTGCCTGGTTTGTCTGCTAAGGATTTTGTCACACTTGCTATCATACGGCGGTATATTGACTTTAAGGTGAGTATTGTGGAAGAAAATATTTCTCCTGAATGTATGTTTGCAAGAATAGCCAATTATCTCAGGATATGAGAAAGAAATAAGCCTCCACAAGCTGTAATCTATGTCACAAGTCACCTGTTGTTTTATAAAAAGTGTAAACTGGTATTTGGCATCAAAGGAAACTATCCCATCTCCATCATTCCAGCATTTTCTGGCTCTTCTTTTGTGTTTCTACAAACATTTGTGTCTGCATAATGAACCAGACTAGAAAACAATGCTAATTAAGAATAACTCAGGAAAATAAAAGTAGTTTTAACTGCTTGCCAGCTCAAGAAATAGGAGCGGGCCAGGAGTGGGTTAAGGAGCTGGCGAGGGACTGGAGAGCAGGCCAGCCTCTGTGCAGCAGGGTCAGCATATGTGCGGGTTTTGCTACTGAAGATCACAATAAACACACGTTCTGATGAAGGCTTTTCTGTGCTTTCCCATCCTTGTACCCACACTCAGTACCCATACATATTGTCAAATGTAAAGCATCACAGTGGTGTGCCTACAGGAAGCAAGAATAGGATAACAACTTTTGTGGGGGCTATCCTGCTTAAAAGATGCTTTAGTTCATGCCAATTTTCAGCTTAGGAACAAAGTCTGTGACAGCCTGAGATGTTCAGGAACTAGTGATCATTATCAACCTTGAGTTGATAATTCCCATTTCCATTTCCGTCTCATGTTGCAGTTTACTCTGATAACATGCACGATTTGAGATTTTACAGGAAAAAAAGCCATCAAGACTCAACTCTTCACTCTTGTAATTTGGTACCTTGTATTTCTATTTCTTCTGTAGTTATCAGCATTCCTGTTGCTCAATCTGTGGAGTGAGTTTGGAGTGGGAAGGACTTAGGGGCAGATTACCCTGAATAAATTTGGCATAGCATTACTGAAATTTAAATTTGCTTAACAATTCTGGGAAGTCAAACAACAATAAAAAAGAGATAAATATCAGTGTGTTGTGTGTATTCCATCTACAGGTTGGAGAAGTTTGGAGTGAAGTGTGTGCAGAACTAAAAGGAGAATTCAGACCTATTGCTTCAGATGAGGAAATCCTGAAAGTTATTTCAGAGGTGTCAGAAAATGTTGGCAAAATGGTCACTGCTTACCAGACTGAAGTGCTTGAAAATCATCATCACCAAGAAATCCTCGAGGAAAAAAAAACATACACAAAGGTAAGGCAAGGAATATTTATACAAGTGAAATGCATAGGATTTTTTTTGTCAACTTGTATGGTGTTTTTTTATTGTAAAATATTCAGAATCCCAAATGGATACATTGCTTTAAGATACTTTAATGTCTCAGCAGTAAAATTTAAATTAAAGCAATTAACCCCAGTTATCTCTGTATAATTTTTTCACTATTTAAAGAGTAACATGAAAAAATAAAGCAGTGTTACCAGTGATGTATCAGCAATGGTATAATGAGAAATGCTAATTTTGTTACTGCAAAAGTTGCACCTGTCTGTAGCAGATAACAATTTCAAGTACCTATTGTTAACATACCTGTTTCTTAAAATGAAATGTAAGCCTCTGTTTTAAACTCCTCTGACGGAATGCTCACAAAGCTTCATTACTTCATAAAGTGGGGCCTTTGTTCTTCCTAGCATCCTGAAGGCAAGCTGGTATAAACATTGTCCAGCTTTGGTTATAAGGCAAGCATTAGGCATTGTCGCTCTTCTCCAGTCTCATCCTCTCCTCCCTTTGGAGAAGTAAGACCATTTGGACCAGATGTCATGCTAGTGTTTTGGAGGGAATGTCACGCATTCTCATGCATGCGCTTCTGTCACCAGAATTGATGCCATCTCTGTTATTCATCATTTGAGAGTAAGCATGTACAAAAATAGTCATGAAAGACCTGGGGCTTTTCCAATATCTGTGTTAGCAAACAAAGGGGAAAATTATCTTGCAGCAGAGAAAGTAAGCTTTGTTTTTGTTGTTGTTGTTTTAAGGGGGTGCATACCTGAATTTTTTAAAGGACAAATATATCACTACAGCATTATCATTCAAATTCAATTGAGTGGGATGAGCTAAGGTGATATAAAGGGACGTGGTTGTACTATCTTAATAGCACAAGCAAAGAATTGAGGAAAGCTCATGGAAAGAGGGTTGTGTTGTATTTTGTTAATCTCCTTTATATTTCAGATTCGTGCTGTCCATAAGCAGAAAGAAATGGTAAATAAATCTTGGGAAAATTTCTTGACTCGGACATCAAACTATGAAGCACTGAAGGTAAAAAAAAAATAAAATCTGAGTAGTGGAGCAAAATGTGCATTCATAGTGTAGTTGTAATAATTGGGAAGTTCCTAACACTTTTCTTAATGAATGTTGAAGTTATTCAAGTAAAAGATACAGTAAATGTTGTGTTCACACAAACATAGAGGAATGAACTGTAAGCTGTATTGGCAGAGCAATGCAATCTTTGGTACTTCCGCTGTTCTGATTACAGACACAAATTGGTGATCATCGTAGTTTGTGGTAATAGGTATATGTATATTCATATATACATGTATCTGTGTATATATACCTATGTAAAGGACAGTAATGCTGTAACATTCTCATTAGTGACTTGGATATTGGATAAGCATGCTGTCTTCTCACTTTCATGCCTAACACCAAGCTGGATGAAACAATCTACATGCTGTGAGGAGGGTTGCCATTCAGAAAGATCTTGACAATCTTGAAGGATGGACTGACTCAAACTTCATGAAATTCAGGAAAATAAAACGTGATATCTTGGATTTGGGATGTACAAAAGCTTTTGTGGCTCAGTACAGCCTTGGGTCTGATCAGCTGTGTAAATATGTAGTATATGGGAATCCTGGGAGATGACATACAAAACAAAAGTCAACAGTGTGCTCTTGTGGTGATAAAGGCTAACAGCACATCAAGCTGCAGTCAGAAGATTAAGGCCTACAAGATTCAGGAAATGATTATTTGCTTCTGGTCACTGTGAAACCTCATCCCTTTATTCTGTTTTCACGTCCTTAGTACAAGAGGGTCGCAAACCAGAGGGAGAGTATTGAAATGAAAGGCCAATGGATTTTTACCTCATTTGTTTTGTCATTTTGTTTGTGTATTTTCTTGCAGATGCAAATAATACAATTCATTCTGATTAAAACAATTTTACCTTTTTTTTCTAACTATCTCTAGAAAGCAAAAAGGCTTCAGGAAAAATCAATAGAGGCTTCCAAATCTAAATCAAAGACTCAAAATGGAGCTGTCCATTCTACTGATATTAAAGGCCTGGGCACAACAGTAAGTAACGCAAGATGTAGGATGGAAAAATGTAGTTACATGCATATATAAGGAAGACTTTTAATCAGCAATATTTTGCAGAAAGCATCTGGAAGATGTAGATATAAACAGGAATGTTCTGAAAATTGCTAGTAGAGAGAAACACATTGTTAGGTTTCATTTTGGGCTTCAAGATAAAATAATTCATTTATTTGGAGGATAGAATTTAACAAGAAAATAGTTTCACAATTCTGCAGTCAGTGTTGCAATAACTGTAGATAAAAGCAGGGAAGCAGGTAACCATTTTGCACGAGTGTTTTAGGAAAATGAACATATCACCAACACCAGATGAAATTCCTTTTCTGCATTGCTTAGAAGTATTGCAAATGTCAAATATTGCTGGCAATTTATTTTTGTGGAAAAATTTTCTTCTCATTGCCAAACATCTTCAGTAGTGAGAGATGACAGTGAAGCTAAGATGGTTGGTGCAAACCAGTCAAAGTCAAGTAACCAGACAAATGAGCCACACACACGCAAAGAGCAGCATTGTCTGTTTCAGTAGGTCATGGCTAGAAGATAGAGGTGTCACCCAAGGATTTTTCTTCAAGGACACGAACCTATTCAGTATAAAGAGTATAAATGAAACTGGAAACAGCATGTCTCTTTCAGATACAGGCAATTGCGTTCAGAGAAACAGGTTCTGCTTTTTTTGAATTTTTAAGTAGTAATGCATAGCAAAAATCCGTGGCTGATATTATGTACAAATCCAAATAACACTGCACAACAGACTTCTGTTGTAATAAAGTCTTGGTGTTCTTTTCTTCTATTACTAAGATCAAGCATGAAAGCAGAACAGCAGAGTATATAAAGTTATAAAACCACTCTATTTTTTCCTTTGTATTGATGGGAACAATTTGTGAATTTAGTATAAAGAATAATTTGAGTAGACCTAGGAAATTTCAGCATGCATCTCTGCCTTCTGAATAGTATTTTCAAAAGACCAGTTCATGGTTTAAGTCTCATCTTCTGTTAAATACTAACATGGATGTCAAGCATTGCATTTATTTTGCTTTTCAGATTGGATCTGGTCGCTTAGTGACTGTTGAAAGTACACCTTATCGTTTAGTTGAAGGACCACTGGCTGCTACAGACCTCCCTCTTAAAAGGATATCCTTTTGTGAAGGAGCCTTAAAAAAGAACAAAAAGAGTTAACACGTTGGACTCAGCCAAGAAAGATTGGAAACTTGTAGGGTAAATAGTGTTCTGAGCAGTGCTTTTAATATTTAAGTTAACTGCATGTGTATTTTAGGTACAGATAAAACATTTCGTATAGTTTTGATAAGTGGCATAGAACATCTTGAGAGTAAAATGATATTTTTTATATTTATAACTAATGTAAACATGGGGATGACATACTAATAAAATATCCTATATAGCATAGTACAAAGGCATGCTGAGTCTAAAGATTTTGTCTGCTAGTGTCAGGTTGCCCTGATCCACTATCAGCAGTTCTACTGTTTGGATTTCCATCTTCTGTTGACGCACACAATTCACTGCAGTTTAAGTATCTCTTTCTTTGAGCAGGGTAATGAACCTTCACTTAAATATACCCAGCGTTTCATTTTCCTGGATGACGTATCCACACTGGATAAAGTACCCACATGGTGTTCGTTCCAGTCCATTTTGTTTCCTGAATTACTGCCTTTAGCACTGGGACTTCAGCGAAAGGCTCACTAGCAAGTGTATCTGTGCCAACGGTTTCTCTAGGTCTGTTAGGGAGACTAGCTGAAATGTTCTGTACTTTGTAGATTTCCTCACAATTCTTTAACAATTCAACTCTATTTATTTCATAGGTTTATTACCCATGTTCCCTCCAGTAAGAAACCTGTCTGTTTCACCGTCACCATGCCGTGATCACTAGATGGTTAAGCTCCCTGAATTAGTTTTGCCAGGCTGGATGGTTTCTTTTGTTATGAACTGTACTCAAGCCAGTCTTGCACTTTCAAACCACTTCACTCGTGAGTCTCCTCAGATGTGATGTTTCCTGCTGTGACAGTGATGGATTGTATTCCCTTCCTTACCTGTATGAATGTGTAAGTAAAGAACAGTTTTGAGCAAAGTGTCCTTCTTAATGCAATGTAATGGTGTTTCTGCAAATAATGCGTTAATAGGCAAGGAAATTACTATTATACAGACCTTGCTGCATAGAAAAATATTTTAATTAATCCATAGCCTAGACTAAGCAGTGATAAAATACAAAGCTTAGGCTGCACAAGACATTACAATGAACATAAACCTTCACTTCAGCTTGACATCACACTTCTTTGCAATTCTTACAACTAAAGTTGATTGTACTTGCAACACAGTTTATGAAATACGCATGTGGGCATTTTCTCCATTGCTTAATGTATAAAAATATATTGGGTTTCCATCAAAACTAACATTAAAAAAAAAAAGTTGAACCACACCAGTTAGTTTGCCTAAGCATCTACAGTAAATGCTGTGCTTTTGTCCTCCTTCATTTTGACATTGCTTCATTGAGGTATCTTCGTGTCCTCCCCTTTTGACCTAAAATGGGTTGGTGAAAGCAGACCCTGTAAGATTATGAGAGAAAGGCAGTTATTTTCCAAGCTTTGTGGCTTGGAGTGCTGGGATTAAATGATCTCTGTTTCAGGTTGGAAACCTAAAGCATTTGACTGGTTAGTCAGGAAAGAAAATATGTGTCTGTTGCAGAGGAAGAAGGACCTAGGGCTGGATAATAATCCTGTATGATCTCAATTCAGATTCATCCCAAACCAGGATGACTGGAATCTATTGCTTTGGTGATTCAGTGACCATGAGCTCACATTACATGTCAGCAGTTTCAATGAGAAGAGCAAGGTTCAAATTGCTGGAGCTCTGTGCTTCCCTTCTCACAGAGGGATGATTCCCTGAAGTTGAGACTGAAGTCTGAAGACTTGAAAACTTTTAGTATTGTAACATCGTTCATATGCACGCGGTGATAAACAGAGCATGCAGCATCTACTTACACACCGTCCCACATATATACCTGTCATTATTTATACCTCATATAGAAATTTAGTGCTCTAACAACTTTTGACTTGTATATTGTGAAAGGAGCTACTGCTGAAGGATGCAAATACATTTGACATGCAGACACAGAAAACTGGAAATTAATATATTGCACTGTTGGAACAACCAAGGATGAGGATGAGACAGTGGTCTGGTTTAATAGTAGTACATAACAGACCAATATCATATCCTATAGTTACCTTCTAAAGTTCTATGTGAGTATGTGGAAGAGTATCTGGGAGATACTAATTGTCTTCTGCCCATTCCATGGGATCTTGAGAGCACACAGTCTACATACATATCCCAAAAGTTCTGGGCCAAATCATTGAAAAGTTCATTGTGCTTGGGCTTGGGGGATTCCTTTAGGAATAACATGAAGTCCCAGAGAGCAATGACCGGATCCGCTACCTTGAGTTTCTTCATTTCCACCAGCCCATGGGACGACACCTCCCAGCACTGGTGGTCAATCTGACCCAGGCTTGCAGGAGCTTCTTTCAGATAGTCTAGATTGGCACAAACCAGATTCAGTATCAGCACACAGCCCAACTGAAGATACCACCTTCTCTTCCATACGAATTCCATACTCCAAGATGATACCTGAAAGAAAGTGTGCGAAGTCACAGTGATTCTGCCATCAGGTATTTCATTCTCACTTAACTTTGAAGTTGTAACAGGGGAGGTTCAGGCTCGGTATTGGGAAACATTTATTCTCTAAAGGAGTGGTGAGGCACTGGAAAGGGCTGCCCAGGGGGGTGCTGGACTCACCATGTAGATGTGGCACCGAAGGACGTGGGCATGGAGGGGATGGGCTGATGGTTGGACTAAGAGATATTAGTGATCTTTTCCAACATGAATGATTCCATGATTCTGTACTCCAAGGGATTATTTATGTTTTTGGTTCTGTGTAGTATTCACTTCTTACAGAGCAGTGTTCTGTTTCTAACCACAAAAGAGGTCCCAGTCAGGTGCCCACCCACATAACTCCTTTCTAAAACCTCACTTGCTCCCTGCACTTCAGCAGGCAGTACGACTATCCTATCACTCCGTACAAAACAGAAGAGTTTCACGCAGCCAGTAACTAAAAAGCTGTAGTGGGAGTCATACTCACAGCGTTCCTGTGGTGAGATGAAGAACACCAGCCCCGAAACAACGGTAATCAGCCACCTGGAGAGAAGGCAAAGCAATTCCCGACCGGGCAGCGGACGCCTGGCTGAAGCTGGGCGGCGGGGCTGAGCGCGACGCGGGTAGAGCGGCGGCGGCGGCGGCAGCAGTCGAGCAGTAGGCAGGGCACAGCGGGAGGCAGCGGGGCTGCGACCGACACAGCTCTCCCCGCAGCCGTCCCCTGTGCTCGGCGGTGTCACCTCGGGGAGGACACGCGTGTGGGCAGGGCAGGGCAGAGCAGGGCAGGGCTGCGGGGGGACACGGCGCAACCGGGAGCAGATCTTTCCCCAGTTAGGTAATATGAACGCCCTCCTCATTTAAAAACGCACCATTCCCACCTGCAGTCCCGCCTGCCCGCCAGGACAGATGCACATCAAAACAACAGTTCAAAGCAACGAAGTGGTTCACAGTACAGTATGCACCCAGTACTCCGGTTGACGTTTCGCAGAAGCTCCCTGCCCTGAGGCTGATGTTACACTATTACTTTCTAGATCCCCTGGAAGTTGGCTGCCAGAGGAGTTTTCAAAGTCATTTGATTGCACTCAGCCCCTCCAGACCCTGAACACACACCAGCCCTGCACGCTGCAGCTCATGTCCCTCAGTCCCCAGCCAGGGCCTCTGGGCTGGTGCTGAAAACTGAAGAGAAGATCCTTCCAACTGCTGTGGACTTTCCATGTGTCTCTATGTTGTGCGTAACCCAGCCAGATCGGTTACACTATTTAAAATAACTTCTACATCCTGCTGGCAAAACGAGGTTAAAAACAGTGCTTTAGTTGACAGGAGCATCAGGGAGCCAAGGGCATTACAGTCTATAAAAGCCCTTTGAGACACTGCGATCTCAATGCTCTCTTAGTACAATGCCAATCTCTGAGGCAAATGCCTTTCTCTGGGTCCTGGCGTTCCTCACTGGATAGCTCAGGCACTGCTACTCAGACAGCTGGGTTTTGGAACTCAGTTCTGTATGTCTAGCCCAGAGCTGGGCCTAATTCAGCACATAACAGTTCTCCAAAGAGGAAGGTTATTACAGCTATCTGGCCTTACAAAGCAGATGATTCTATTTTTATACAGATTTTTCTGACAAACTTTTCAGCACATATATTGCAATCCTCCCTTAGATCACCAAGGAATGAATTGGGGTGTATTCTAAAGTGCAGATCGTGTTTGAGAGGCTGCCTCATATCTTGCATGTGTGTTTTCTAAGCTCTGCAAGAAGGCACTCTCTTTAAGGAAGGCCATCAGCCTTCTGCCTTCAAAGGCACTGGGGTTTGTTCAGAGTTTATCAGAGCAAACCCAGCAGCAGCCAGATGTAGCTGCTTGTCTTTCTCTCCTAATTAATTTCCTTCTGCTGGGGAAAAGACACAAAATCAGCTATGAGAAACAGCAATGCCACTGATCGTGGCTCAGCACTGCTCTGGGGTTCCTGTGCCTACTGAGGATGCTGCTGCAGCACTGAAGTCTGCTGACACTGGTGCCTCAGAGCAGCTCAGCAACGTAGACAAGAGGAACAGTTCAGAGCCTGAGAACTGCAAACAGGATTTCCAGCCCTTTTCATGCTGTGAAATGCAGAAGGAAGGTCTTCCCCCTCCCACTAAGGGCTTGCAGGGGCTCTCTACATGAGAAATCTGCTGGAATACCAGTGGCTCAACACCAGCGGTAACATGGGCTTGCGATGTGCTCTGGGGTGAGTTCCTGTAGTTGTTTCTCTTTATGTTTGGGTCTGGATCCCCACTTACCCTGGGGCTTTTACCAGTGAGTTTTCCTTATCTGTTTATGTTGAACACCAGAGGCTGTCCTGTGTGATGTAAGGATCTGTGGACGTGAAGTGTTTCAGGGTCCTATGGTGTCAGGAATGGCAAAGCTACTCTGCACAACCATGTTTGGAAGCCAAAGGCAAATACGTGCATAGAAACTCAGGTAGAAAACCAACTTCTTTCTCACATTCAATCATTCTAGCACAATGTGGGGCAAATACTTTGTCCACAAATAGCATACAGGCAACTGAAGGACAAGTGCTCTGTGTTGCCTGTCTGGTGGCTGCCATACAGCTCAAGAACGCAATTCAAACTTCATTTTTCTATGCAGTTTACTTTCTATGAAAAATAATATAAATAGAATTGTGATGCCTGAAGCACTCAGGCATGTAAAACTGGTAATGGTCTCAGTTCCAGAAGGTCCTTTCGCTACGGGAAAGCATGGCTGATGGGAACATGGACCAATATACAGAAAAATTGGGTCTATCTCACTTTTGTAACATGCTTTGGTGGAACAGAACATGACAGGAACAGCCTGTTCTTGTAGCTGAAAATGTTCTGAATTCTGCCATGAAAACAATGTATACAGGACTTAAAGGCAGATACAAATCTGCTCTGAAATGGCAGTGCTTCCAATAACCGGCAATCTGCAGGAAGCCTTCCCAGCTTAGCAATATAAACAGTTTCTATACCTCGTTCCAAAGTGGTGCCCCCACAGCCATACAGAAGAAAACATCTGGAAGACTGGAATACAGCTATCTTACATCTGAACTCTCTGCATCTTCAAAAGAAGCTAAAGCCGTGTTAGATGTAATTACTCCTTCACATTCTAGGGCAGCATTAATAACCAAGGAGATGAAGCACTCAGCAGGTTGTGCAAGGAACCTATCTTTAAGAAAGCTTAAGTTGGCTTTTGGTATTCAGTGTTCAACTTAAGAAAAGCTTTTCCTCTTTTTGTTTCCTTTTTGAAATATCAAATTTATTAGCCATGATTCAGCTTGCAGAGAGACAGCCAAAATTTGAAAGGCAGTGTGCAGATTTGGAGGCAGTAAAATTAGAAAGGCACGTAAAGATACAAATAGGTGCTTTACCACTGCAGCAGTTCCTTCCTCCCATTTAGTTCCCACTGCATGTGGGATGTATGGTGTGTGAGGTGTGTATGTAGGTGTGTGAGCACTGGCACAAACGCAGTGGTTCCTTCTGCTCCAGCTGCCACTGATCGCAGTCCACAACCCTTTTTCTTCATCATACGGATTTATTTTTATCACTACTTCCTTACATCTCCTAATCCAGTGAATAAATTTGCCATCATATTACGGAACACAACTGCAGTAATCAAAATGTTAAGGGACATTTTCTTTTTTTTTCTTAGGACAAATTCTTTCAAACAAAAAAATCAGCCCACTATTTCAAGTCCCTTCTCATCAACAATGTTCTCTCAATTTATTTATGTCAAATTTAGCTTGGAAAAGAGAAGGCTTAGGGGAGACCTCATTGTGGTCTTCTAATATTTGAAGGGAGCATATTTACAGGAGGGGGAACGTCTGTTTACGAGGGTGGATAGTGATAGGACAAGGGGGAATGGTTTTAAATTAAGACAGGGGAATTTAGGTTAGATATTAGGAGGAAGTTTTTCACACAGAGGGTGGTGACACACTGGAACAGGTTGCCCTAGGAGGTTGTGGATGCCCCATCCCTGGAGGCATCCAAGACCAGTCTGGATGTGGCTCTGGGCAGTCTGGTCCGGTAGTTGGTGACCCTGCACATGACAGGGGGGTTGAAATTAGATGATCTTTGTGGTCCTTTTCAACCCAGGCCATTCTGTGATCCTGTGATTCTATGATCCTATGAAATTTCTTTGGCAAAATCTAAAAATTCACCCCTTTGGCCAAGAATGGTTCTGAAGGCTGACTTACACGTTTCATTTTCCTCGTGCCATCAGTGGTGTTTGACAGTCAGGCACAGAAGGATTATCCATGGGAGAGTGCCACAAATTTAAACGTGATCAGAGATCAAATTATTGGTTGTTACTAATGGTGAAGGATGTTCCAGGAAGTATGCAGGATGGAACTAAAGAAACACAATGAAGAAAGACATTGATTGCATTTGCTGGGTAAGCATTGCTGTTAACATTTCTGTTTCAGAACAAGATCCAGGAACATAAATTTGTGACCATACTCATAGAATCTAACACATCCCAAAGCTACAGAAACTCTCAGATTTTAGGTGAAAGGCCTTAAAATAGGAGACCGTGTGTACATGCATAGGAAAGCAGCTTTTTTTTGTTTTTCAGTTGGTGCCTCAATATAAATTACATTTTGCGAAAATTTGTGCTGCGTTTCTTGCTCTGCAGGGGCTCAAGAGGAACGCAGTAGGCGCAGCCCACACGGGGTGTCAACTCACCAACATCAGCACAGTGTTTTACACGGTCAGCTTTATGAGACTGAAAAAAGTCCAAGGTAGCCTTCTGTGATTTTAAGCTACCCGACTGACAGCCAAAACATTTCCTTCAAAATTCTTCCAGCGCCTACAGTTGTCTAGCACAAGTTTGGAACTGCTGCACTGCAGCTCAGTCCTTTCATCGCTGCAGTTGAGGCATCTCCATCTAGTGGCACTTCGAGCTACTGAAGAGTCTGTCCTCGGGAGTGGTAAAATCTCTTCCTTTATTAAAAAATAAGATAATAATAATAATAATAATAATAACCACAATGGTGGAAATAATACAATTCTGGGAAGCATCTGAGCTTTGGATATGCTGATATAGTTACTTCATTCATGGTGTTGTAAGGAGGCATTTTCTGCATGTTCGTAAGGGCAAGGGAAGAGAACCAACCTGCACTTTCTTATTACTTCAACCCAACTTTAAAATACAGCCATGATGCTACAAATTACACTTGCAAATATTTCCATGCATGTTTCTTCTTCCTTAGACTGTGAAAAACTGCACGTAAAGTACAAATACTAAAAACGGCAGCTGAAAGCTTTAAAATTCTCATGGAAAGAGGTTTTATGGTTTCTTGTTGTTAATGCTGGCGACACAGTGCACTGCCTAGCGATTTATATCATGCCAGAAAAGAAATGGACAGCTGTGATTTGATGTAGCAGTACCTTTGTGAATTTCAAGCTGTCATATATAGGATTTGAAGTACCCAGCAAGAACAGAAATAGCAGGAACTGAAGCTTTATTGAGCGTGGAACTCAGGATATGTATTGACTACATATTAAATCAGTTTGAAAACACTAACAGCCTTCTGTACGGCTGAATTACAGGTATCTCTGTGCCTACACATCTGCACACTCTTACACAAATAGGACTCAATGAATATCAAGAATTGAGTCAACCTCCGCATTGCTGATTAGCAGCATCTGAAGTATCTTGTGTGCGTGCTCATGTACTTAGCAGTACAAAAGGTTCCAGAAAATGCACAATGGCACATTTCAAAGGAAATGTTATTTAACTTCTTGATGGTAGGAACTTGTTGATGTGAGCTTGCTCAGTGTCAAAATAAATCCAGAGTCGAAGTCAATGGATTTAATACCTTCTATACATATGTAGATCAGTTTTTCTTTATTTCTCTCTTTTCAGGTTGAGCTGTTGATTGATTGATTACATGTGACTGAATTAATGCTAGTTAGCAGCCCTGCTACCATGTCTGGTCTACTCTACACGTTAGCCCATTATTGGGTTTGACCTCCTGCTGTGTGTGAGGGAAACTCAGCACACGGAAGATAAAGTCTGTTAGGTTGACAAGCTACAGACACCCCATCGCTCCCAGTAGTCACAATCAAAGAATCATGAATCATTTGATTTGGAAGGCACCATTTGGACACTGAGCCACTGAGCACCACTCTCCGGGTACAACCTCGCAACCAGTTCCTTGTTGAAGAGTCCACCCACTAAATCCATATATTTCCAGTTTGGAGAGAAGGATGTTATGGAGGACTGTGCCAAAGACCTTGATGGAGTCCAGATAGGTGACATCAGTTGCTCTTCTCTTGTTCACTGATGCAGTGATGTCATCAATGATTCACGATGAATAAATTTAGCTCTATTATAATGATACAGTAGTGCTAAATTCAAAGAGTATTTATCTCAAAACAAGAACATAGCACGAGCAACCAGAGTAATTAGATGTACCTACACTGGTATCCAAGAAGAGCACGGAAATTATGATTCTACCCTGAAAGAACTTTGCTGATAACCTTCTTGCCATCTGCAACTCCTCCATGACTTTCTCACATACCATTCTACTGCTAATCTATTTTTTCTCCATTCTTTTTCTATATAATGCTGACATCATACGCTTTACTGTAGCACAGTCTAACTTCAACATATGTGAGGACACCTGAGCCTTGCCTACTGCTCAGATCAGACAGACAAGTCCTTCCCATTTTAACAACCTTAAATCTGGACAAAATGTTCTGCTCTTTTTACTATTTATTTGCATGGTAACATGCAACAGAAAGGCACTCCTGAATCACAGAGCCTAGCTCCCCGCCACTACAGAAAGCTGTGCTGTACAATTGCCTTTCAATTTATCAAGTACCACATCAAAAATGGGTATATTTTTGTTCCCACTAATTCCAAGGAAACACTGTTTCAGAATTTGATTGCTGTAATGATCGGAAACATTCTTAATTTTCTGACTAAATTTATTAATGGATAGCTCATATCTGTTTATTCTTGTATCAACACTGCCCTGCAAATTAAATGGTTTTCATCCTTCATTTTTATTTTTCTGATATATTTATAGAGAACACTCCTATCTCCTCTGTTTTTGTTTTATTGAAATAAACAAGCTGAGCCAAATCTGCTTGTACAAAATGCTCCCAGTGTCTTGAGGTGACCCACCTCATCTCGTTCTTTCTCTGCTTCATTTCCACCTTAGCTCAACTATAGAACAACTACAAACTTCCACAATACCTCAGATGAGCTTTCAGCTGAGGGCCTTAAGGCCCGTAAGCAATGACACTGATACCTCCTTACTTTAAATGAAAATATACGTCCTGAGATGTTCTCTGGACTTACAGTGATTCCCAAGCATAAATTACCATTAGATTTCAATAGTGTGCTCGTATTAATCTTGCCAGGACTACCAGAAAAATTATCTAATATCCAAAAACCAGCCCTTGATGACTGACAGTTTCCTTTTCAACGTTATCTATGGCTATCTTGCTTCACGGTTTCTCTCCTGACCCCGTATTTTCCTTCCCAGGTGATACTATATCAGATGTTTTATTGAAGTATTTTTTAAAGAAATCACATTTCACCGGTAAATCTGTACTTCCCAGAAGTTTTGCATTCGATTTAGACCAGACTAATAGACCTCTGGTTGGGCAGATCATGTATTATATTCAAAGATAAGCTATGGTGGCCCAGGTTCAGCTCACCTGACTTCACAGAACTAACACACTGAGAGATGGGGATCTGCAGGGAGCAGTTCATGACATAACCTGTCCTCTGCCCATGGCTCCCTCTACCCAGCACAGAGGCAGGCTGTACTCACTGGGCTCACTGGGATACTTCAGATAAATGCTTAAAGTTGGAGTGCAGGCTGACGCTCCCTAGAGATCTTGTAACATCCTTAATAGATCCGCTGAAAAAAACCACTAGTTTTTACATATCACCTGTTTCAGCATTTCAGATGCCACCCCTACCAAAGCACAGCAGGGGGTTTTGCACTTGTTGCTGCTGCAGTAATTTCTGCTCTGCCACTCATGTGCTTGGGACAGGCATGCTCTGATTTTGGGGGATTTAACTGAGGCTCAACAGGAGGTGGTCACGTCCTTTCCTGCTCTCTCATTTATATCACTGAAAAACTTCTGCTTTTGAAATTCCATGACAGCACGATACAAGTTCATCTACTTGGTAGAAATTTGAAGTAATTTTAAGCTGAAACAGAATTGGTAAAAATAACAAGAAGAGGCAGAAGAAGCAGGTCGGTAATAATCAACTGAGTCAAAAGCGTTTGATTGTATTTGTACATACTGTACATGTAGGTGGAAAGAAAGGGAACATAAAAATGACTCAGGCCTCCTAAAAATACTACTTTTTTTTTTTGTTCATTCTTTCCTGATTTCATTTAAAAATAAACTTTTTCCTTGCTTATTTCTAAAATTTTGGTAAACTGAAGTTTCCCTTGCCCCATCTAAAAGACTATATGGAACGATTTGTAGGTAGCTTTTATTAGTAGTATTGTTGTTTTATTGTTTTGTCTTGTTTTTATTCCAGGTATTAGGCCTAACTGCTATTGCGTCCAAAATAAATTACAATAATACACAGAAGAATCAAACTATGTAGCTCCTGTTTTGCTACTCGCCATAGGCCATGAAAGCTCTCAGGCAGATTCTTGAAATGGCACCTGATGGTGACATAGGTCGGTTTGTTTAGCAGTAGGGATTAGCACTTTAGTTTAAGAACCAATATACGAGTTCAGCAAAAGGAATCCACGAGTGATAGTTCTAAAACTTTCCATTTCAACTTCAGTGGGTCATGCAGTCATGTTTTCCTCAACAATTTTGCACTGGGGACATAACAGAACACTTATCTTTTGCCTCAATGATTTTGCCTCACAAGAAGCACAGGAGTCATAAAAGAATTACTATCATCTTTTGCACCCAGCAGGTGCAAGGGCATCTTCCTTGGATTACACAGATGTCGTTTTAAACGATGCTCACCATGGCCTAATAAGCAATGGAGATTTTCCACATTGGAGAAAAGCAGCTGAAAGTCAGCCAATGGTTTCTGTGATGAAGCTGATGGTGGAAAATGGGGAAGAAATAGGTGGGTGCTTGACCACCCTAGATACTAGTGAGCATGCCCAGAGGAACATTAGCATATATTAACGAGTCCTTGAAAAAGAATGAATATGTATGCAAAAGAACTGCATAATATATGTCTTAAGTGTTTAAATGTAGAACCTGAACTCTGAGAGGGCGTACTTGCTTGTCAAGTCGCTGGGTGCGTGTTGTGAGGAATGAAGGCATGCCGATTTCTAACACCACTTTGAGAGTTTTCTTTCCAGATTTCGGATGACAATGGGACGCACCCTGGGCTTTGGGTAAATGTTCCGTCGGGCTAGTAGGAGTATACATGGCGCAACACACGTTTGTAAACCGCTCTTTTCATCACGTAACAGGCGAGGGGGGCAGGGATGCAACCCCCCGGGTAGGGACGGGCCGCGCATGCGCACCGCGGCCCCACATCACCGCGCCGCCGCAGTAATGGTGGCTGCTGGCGGTTGAGCCGGTCGCCTCCTGCCGCACGCCGGGCCTGAGGAGAGGTGGTAGCCCGCAGCATGGTGCGGTGCGGAGGAGCGGCGCTGCGGAGGGTCAGTGTGGGGCGGGTGGGGATAGGACGGGTCTGGCGGCTGCGTGGCCCTCCGCGTGGCTGCTGCGGCTACTTTCACCCCGAGGCCTCGCCGTCTTCCCTGTTTGCACACCTGGGACTCCGGTACTGCGAGGGCTCTATGCCCGTGCCCCGGCCTGAGCGCTGCCCGTTGCTGGGGAGGAAATGGCGGCCATTGCCCGCGCCGCCTAGTGTCCGGGAGGGCTGCACGGAAAGCGTGTGGATGTGGCGTGGAGGGGTGGGTTGGGGGTTGGTCATCTCGGAGAGCTTTTCCAGCCTTAGGGATTCTACGATTCTATTCTGTGCCTGCTTTCAGAACTTTATGGCCAGAGATAAGTGCTCTGTAAGGCATTTTAGCCACCCTCTATTTGGTGACTCTGAAATGAAAGGTTAACAGGATGAAATGCTGAAGTGAAACTTTGTGCTTTCTTAGTATGGGAACTTCATTGATGATTTGCGGCTGTACGTGAGAGGAGGAACGGGTGGAATGGGTTATCCCCGTCTGGGTGGGGAAGGAGGGAGAGGAGGTGATGTCTGGTTCGTTGCCCAGGAAAAATCGACCCTAAAGAGCATTAAGGCGAGATACCCACAGAAGCGATTTGTGGCTGGAGCAGGAGCCAACAGCAGGTTCGTCTGGTTGGTGATAGTTGTTTACATCTGACCTTCCTGGGTAGCAAAACACTTAAGTTACTGAGCCTGGCTTAATTTCTCCCAGTGTTAAAGCTCTGAAAGGTGAAAAAGGAAAGGACTGTGAAGTGCATGTGCCACCAGGGATTTCAGTTCTTGATGATGATGGGAAGAAGCTTGGTAAGAACTTCTGCTTTGATTTAATATGCCCTAGTAGATAATGTCATTTATCAATACCATCTTGTAAACTTCTAATGCTACACGGCTCCCACAGTATGTGCTGTTTGCTGCGGGGTTTTTTTTTTCTGTTTTGTTTTTGTTGGCCAAACAGAAGTTGACAAAAATTTAACTTAGAAACTGTTGTACAGACAGAGATCCCTTCCAGAAGTTAGTAATATTTTGTAATCACTGTAATAAATTAGTAATAATTTGTATCACTGTATGCTGCAGTTGTTGCAACAGTTTCCTGTGGCTGGAAGCCATAGTGATCTGCTGTCCGATTAATGATGTGACCTTAAGCGTGGCTAAGTGTCCCACTGACTTTACTGAATTATGACATAGCTTAAAAAATAAGGATCCTTGCTGAGTGTCAGTATTTCAGGCTATCTAAAATGTTTATTATAAAAAAAAAATAAAGCAGTACTTGTTGATAACCAGGAAGAGCCCATTCAATAGAGATATCGCTTTGTAAAATAGCATGGAAGATTCTTTGTTGAAATGGGAAGTCACACCTGAACCATTGCAGGGAATTGTGCTTTTTCACTGATTGATTTATTTTCAGGAGAACTTAACAGAGCAGGAGAGAGATTCCTGGCAGCTCGGGGAGGTCTCGGTGGCTCTTTGGCCACAAACTTCTTGCCTTGCAAAGGCCAGAGGCGAATCGTTCATCTTGATTTGAAACTTATAGCCGATGTGGGCTTAGTTGGGTAAGTACTGCAGTTCTGCGTCGTGGTTTTGGAACTGACATCAAAAATAAAGCAGTAAATTTCTAGAGGGATCTGAAAGGGCGACAAAGCTGGTGAGGGGTCTGGATCACAGGCCATATGAGGAGAGGCTGAAGGAGCTGGGAATGTTCAGCCTGGAGAAGAGGAGGCTCAGGGGAGACGTTATTGCTCTCTATAACTTCCTGAAGGGAGGTTGTGGTGAGCTGGGGGTCGGCCTCTTCTCTTGTGTCATTAGTGATAGGACTAGAGGGAATGGTTTCAAGCTGCGCCAGGGGAGATTCAGGCTGGACGTTAGGAAATACTACTTCTCAGAAAGGATGGTCAGGCACTGGAATGGCCTGCCCAGGGAAGTGGTGGAGTCACCGACCCTGGGGGTGTTCAAGGAACGATTGGATGTTGTGTTGAGGGACATGGTTTAGTGGGAGCTATTGGTGGTAGGTGAACGGTTGGACTGGATGATCTTGTAGGTCTTTTCCAGCCTTGGTGGTTCTATGATTATATGAAAGAAATTACAGAGGTGGAGTTTGAGTGTCATTATAATTTTGCCATCTCAATTGCTCCGAGTTTGTAAAAATAAGAACTTAAAACCTATTAAAATTAATTCTAAAATTTGGAAAACATTGGTTATGCTTCATTAATTGTGGTCATCAATTTAACATACATGAATTTAGCAACTGCAGTGATTTTCAAAATATTGTTACTGAAGATTTGTAGTTTTAAGTAGTAGGTACAAAACAAAGCCAAGAGCAGTATCCATATTGGTTCTTCTACTTTATGATACTGGCACAAGTGGATCCTTTCAGTAGTAGTCTTAAGGAAACTGTTGCAGGCTGCGTAGCCTGCTCTCCCAATAAACAGCATGGAATGTGGGAAGGAAGAAATTACAAGCTAGAGCCATAGGGTTTGTATTATGCACTGGTGCTTTTCAGTGTTGCTGCTTATTAACAACACAGGTAAGCATTTATTTGGACGGAGCTTTTAGCAAACTACAGTTGTATAAGTGTTGGTCTGCTTGGCATTATTTTTCCCTTTCAGTCCCTATTCATAAAAAAAAAAAAAATCAGTAAACATTGTAAAGTAAAAGCAACTGGTTTTAGGCTGAAGTACTTTAATTTGTATATCCCCTCATGGAATGGGACCCTGAATACAGCCAGATTTTTTCTTTTTTATTTATTACAAATAACTCAGTAGCCCTGTTCATAACAGAAGTATTAGTTATATCAGTTTCAAGCAATCTCCAGTTATTAACTTATACAGAATATTTTCGTTTTAGTGTTGTGCAAAATACAGGAGTTCTGTGGCTCTTCTTTAACCCTACATTTTAGCTTGTGTTTTATCTGGCAGTTTCCCTTTAAAAATCATGAAATAAATATCAGTTAATTTGAGGAGATGATTATTTTCTTGTTGAGAGTATGAGTCAACCTCTGATAATTTGTGATTGTACTTTGATCTTGTCGAGTTTGTTATTTTTACTTCAGTAGATTTGGAAGTGGTTTGCTATTAAATCAAGTCTGAAAACATCTAGGCTTTAGAAAGGGCCCTCAAGTTTGGGACACGTTGTGATGTATAGTGTAGGTTGCAATTTAGACTTCAAAGAGGATATTGTGCCTCAGTGGAAGCAAAATACGTGCTTGAGGAGATGACCAAAGTAACCTTCCAGGCTGTCTTTAAGGCACCTTTCAATATCACAGAACATTAAAATTACCCTGAATAATTTTCTGCTCTAACAGAGTCTTTGTGTCTCTGATCTTTCTGAAGAAAGCCTTTACAAGCCTATCATAACTGCCCCTCTGTAAAGCCCCTTAATTTAATATTGGCCTTATTTTGCTTGCTAACAGGTTATGACTGTGTGTGTGTTCAGCTGGAGAGTGCAGAGTTTTCTGTATGGCACATTCTGAGGTACCCACGCCTTTGTGACCAATAATCAGTTGCACGCAGACTCCATTTCCTTTGATCCCTGTTGCAATGAAGCGCTGTGCTGAACTTGGGTGGAATAGAAGTCTTGTGTGGTCTCCTGTGTGGGGCAGGTGGCTATAAGAAAAAGCTATAGACTCTGGCTACAGCTTAATGTTTGACAGGGATCAGATCTGTGGTGTCCTTTACAGTGCAGACAATTCCTTAATATAAGCAGGGCCACCCATAGCAGGGTGCCCACATCCGGGAGATTAAGGAGGAGGCCCAACAGCCTCTAGGCAGCGTGTGCCACTGCTGTCACCTGCAGAGCACAGAAGTGCTGCCTGGTGTTCAGTCTCCTGTGTTCCAGTTTGTGCCCACTGCCTCTTTCCCTGGCACTGGCAGCCATTGAAAAGAGCCGTGTTCTCTTGGCACCCTCCTTTCAGGTATTTACACTGGTGAGATTCCTGGAGCTCTCTCTTTTCATGGCTAAGTGATGGAAATTTCAGGATCACTCATACAGTTTTTGTTACCTTAAAAAATCTATGCAGATACCTCGCATACTTCACTTCCTGCAGCCCTGGAATACATCAACGAATTTAGTAAAAAAAAAAAGAAAAAAAGATTCAAATTTGGTTTAAATAAAAAAGAAAGTAACTGTTTAAAAAAAGTGTTAAAAGGTCATAAATGAACCTGTAGCATTGAGTTTGGCTAAAGTAATACAGTATGTTGGGTAGTAAAATATACAAGGATCACATGTGCTTATTCACTGTATAAATCCTGACTTTCCCTCTAGGTTTCCAAATGCAGGAAAATCATCCTTGCTAAGCAGGATTTCTCAGGCCAAACCCGAGATTGCGAGTTACGCATGTAAGTTCACGCTCTTATTTTAGTGCTGTAATATTTCATGACAGCAAGAAGGTTTATAATGAAGGTTTACAGTTTATAATAATAAATAGGAGATAACCATGTTGCTTGCTAAATATGTTGCACAGATTATGAATTATACCAAATACCTTTAGCAATAGCTTGCCATTTCAGTAACTAGTTCCTTTTACGACCTCAGTTGTTCACACGTACACCTTCATAGTGCTTGAAGCTGTTAATACGAGGTCTGTTTATTTTAGTCTCACCCCTCTTTGTTTCCTTTGAGACTCTGTGGGAGCAGTACCCTCGGTCTACTGAATATACAGCATCGTGTTCTTTTGCATAAGCATCTTTGGAAATAGCTACCACCTGTTCTTGCAATGGAGTAAGACTTTGGTTGTGAGTCTATCTACTGAAAGATACACTTTATTATTATCTTTCTAAGGATTAGCCATCTGAACATTCTTTAACTAAAAAGTAATTCAGTGTGCTGTGCTACTGCTGCCTGTATTTTGCCTAGATTATTGATCCAGAGTTCTACCTGTGAACAGATATTGTCCTCACCCACCGTCTCTTCAGATGCTGTGTGTTAAATAGATATGTGCTGAAATCTGCAGAGACATCCAGTAATCACACAGAGGGGCTCATGCATGAGGAGAGGTCCATGTGATGGTTTTGTTTGATGACATTACAGAGGAAAACTTGGAGGCTAGTCAAAGTTATTTAAGGAGATGACTTGCAAAACAAACTGAGTGATGAATAACGCTTTGAAATAACTATAGTAGATTCCCAGATGAAGGCTGCAGATGTTTGCCCTCCCTCCCTTTCTTCCAGACTTTAGTTCTGGGTTTACTGATAAAAACATCAGGCCTTTGCATCATCATCAATCCTGCAAGTAATTAAATGGAACAACAAAAAAAAACCACCACACTGATCCTTCTGGTCTTCCTGATCTCCATTACTCTGTCTCTGTTGCTTCTGTCTTAAAGTTGCTCTTGAATAAGCTACGATTATACCTGGCATTAATAATTGCATGAGTACAGAGCCTATGTTTTCCTGATAATTAACTTAAAAGCTGCCAGTGGCACTGGAACATTCTGAAATCTTGATGTTTCTGATAATTAAGGCAATAGAAATATTATAGGTGGAAACATAAAGAAATGTTAACCATGCGACTTTGGAGATGTTCAGCAGCCTTCTGAATGGAACTGAAAGCAGATGATTGGAGAGAAGTACATAATAAATACTTAGGATACTTAAACTGTATGAGCATACATTTGTGATTTAGGGACTTTCTGAGCTGTACACAATTTATGTATCTTTAGTTAATCCTCAGTGTAGTTGTCCAGTCTGCCCATAAGTGACTGTTTTGAGTATCCATGCCCCTTTGGCAAGGGGTACTGAAGCTTTAACTGCGTGTTTGGAGACCACCTCCCCCTTTTTTTGTGTGTTCTGCGTTTGCTGCCACGTTTTTTTGTAATGATGGCCACTAATGTTTATAGTAGAGGTGTGCAAGGATTTGAGTTCTGCTAATTTCTACTGACGTACTCATGTAGCTCCTGATTCTCTACAGTCTTTTTTAAGAAGAGCCCTAGCTCACTTGCATTTCCTAATTTGACAGCTATGCCATGCTCTGAATAACCCTTTTGAGTCCAACCATTTCTTACTCTTCTATTCCCTTTTTGGGGTGAGAGGATCAATACTGCATATAGGGCCAAGATCTGATGAACCACTGAGTTATAGAGTAGTCCAATTTTATTCTTTTTTTCTCTATATTCCTTTCCCATTCATTCTCCTTACCTTTACTGCTGCTGAGCACTTGTATTGTGTACACCTAAAGTCAGAAAGTTGTGCAACATTTAAATATTTTCAAATATTAACTTTTTTTTTTTTTTTTTTTAGTAATTAAAACAGATTTGTTTCTTTCCCCTCCTCTTTTTCCTTCTTGTCATAGTTACAACGATACAGCCTGAGCTAGGAAAGATCATGTATGAAGATTTTAAACAGGTTGGTATGAAGGTTTATTCTGGTTGTTTAAGTTGCATGTAATGGTTGTTTATGTTGCTTAACAGCACTCAAAAAAGAAATGGAAACTTAACTTGTAGAGTTTTCTGAGTGTGTGTGTGTGTGTGTATATATATACACACACACGTAAGACAATTACGTGGATTAAATTGAGGTTGTGGAGAAAATCTTGGGGAAAAAAAAAAAGGTGATAAGAAGGTAGTTCTATAGTCAAGGGCAGTAATATCATAATATCATGCTGAATTGGTCTGAAGTCACTTTAATAAATGGCTTCTCATTTTCCTCTGCCTTTTTTCTGTGAGTCTAATCCTGCGTTACAATCTTAGAGTTGTGATGGGCTTATGTTTGGGAATGAGATTGCTGTGTCCAGCTTACTCCTGTTAAGTTTAGGAGCTGATTAAATGTTTCAAGGAATAACTTAATATTTTATTCACAAGAGGCGCATTTTGACTATGTGGAAAGCTCGGGGATGAATGAGTTATTCTCAGAATTAATTTTAAATAGGAGCAGATTTGGTCAGCAGCTGCAGATTCATTGTAGAGAATGAAATGGAGTACAGTTACTACAACTTCCTATTCTGCCTTTCTGGGTTAACTTCTTCTTTTCTCTAAATAAAAAGCAAAATTAAAATGAAGTGAGGGTGTCTGCATAAGCAGCCAGAATAGTGTGATCCCTAAGAGGTAGCTGGGTCCAGTTCCCATTGTGGTAGCTGCAGACTACCTCACTTTTTGTGATCCGAATTTTACCTAGCATGGTCAGGTCACTTGTCAGGTCGTTCTGTGGTGCTCTGAATGCTTTCTGAGGATTCAAACATCGGAGAGAAAAGTCAATGCAAAGTAAGGTTCTTACTAGCAGATTTTGGTACAGAGTTGGACCATGTAGGGCTAAGCAAACGTTTTAGTTCCTCAAGTTTGAATCTTTGATGTAGTTTTGTTTTTAAGTGTATGACACTGAGATCATCACTTCAAAGATAACAGACAAATGCATAAATGGTTTTCACATGAGTTAACCAGAAAAGCTTACCCTTCAGATGTGAATAGGCAAACTCCTCTTTTCCCTTTCAAAAGCAATAATCTCAGGGGGTTTGGTAGCTGATACTTGAAACCTCATTTACCAACCTTCAACATCATTGTGTACTAAAGGAAGGAGATCTAGTTTGCCAGGCTTTTAAAAACATGCAGGTTTGCAGTCGATTTGTGTTCAAGTTGAGACAAACCCATCAGTCTGTGGAATGTATGAAGTGCAGCTTTCTCAGAAAATTATCTCCTTTGAAGTGGGCAGTTCTCTACAGAGATTCAAACACCTAAAGGAAACTTTTTGTTTATTCATTGTATCTTCTGGTTATGGGTAACATCCTAGAAAACTGTGTTGCAAATAATAAACTGGTTTGTATTGTATCCTTTGAAAAAGTACCTGGTGTGAATCAGGAACTCTTGCTTTTACTGGCGTATTATGTTCATCAGTACAAGCTACTCGTACTCCTGGCATTCTTTTCTGCAGTTGGTTTATCATTTCCAATGACCTTTACATCTTGGCTGATTCTGCGTTTCATGGCTTTTATACATCAGTGCTGGGTGCTCTATAAAAGCTATACGGGCAACATACCTCTATTCTAAAATCAAGGGAACTGGTGACTGTGATTGCACTGAGCATCTGTGAGTGGGAGGAAGTAATTTGGCTCGCAGTATTGCAACTGCTGAAAACAAAACAGCGGGAGCAGCTAGGAGCAATGTGTGAGGTGGCTGTCCTGTAGCGTTCAGGGGAGGCTAGTTCACTGGATCTTTTTATTTTCCTAGAGAACATTGAGGTTTTTAAAGAAATATGTAGCAGTGCCTGTTTTATTTTAGTACATTGCAAAAAAAAAAAAAAAAGAAAAAGTAAAGGCCACCTGAGTTATGTACTACTTGCAAAAGGACCTTGATACACAGCAACACAGAAGTAGAGAGTGTGAGCCTGGGGTTCAGCTCATGGCACCAGATCATGAAAGCTGTCAGAACCTTTCATGTATTGTACCAGAATATCTGAAGCAAGTGCTGTTTTGAGAGAATCTGAGTTTCTTTGAGATCTATAAAAATATTTTTTGGAAGACAACTCAAGTCATGAAACCAAACGCATCATGTCAGGAAGTGGGTTGTTTTATTCCAGTCCAGTGGTTGTTCTCTCCCTATTTCTACTTACAAGTCTGCAGTTCACCCAGCTGTATCTCCTGTCCCTGTAGATGGAAAATTCTGAAGCAAGGCTTGAAGTGCTTGGGAAACGCATAATGGCTAAGAAGTGGGAGTGGTAAGGGAGAGTGCAACTTACTCATAGCAGAAAGTAGGTTGCATGCTGGAAATTTATTGTGTGCTGGCTTTGAAACCTGCTTAACTGAATCCAGCTGCTGTCTAAATAGCTGTCAGATAGGTGTGAGCCCTTACTTTTGCCCTTACTTCCCCTGTGTCCTGGCTTTTTATGAGTTACTGGGTAGCTGTGGGGTTTCTTAATATTCTGCTCTTTATTAGTCTGTCTTAGCTCTTCTTTACAGCTGCACACAGCCCTCCCAACCAGCAGAGACAGTGATTCCTGTTCGTTTTGGCAGTTCTTGCTGGGCTCTGGCTGGCAGCTGGTACACTAATAAAAAGCTCATTTCAGCTGAAGAGCAGAAGATAAATACTTGCAGCTTCTCATGCTCAGGGGAGCAGTGTTAAGTGGGTTTGTATTTGACATCACAATTTTCTGTAGCCACGAGGAACAGACTTCATTTTCTTTTCTGGTGACAGTTTGAATTCTGTATGCACTTGATAGCCTAATTTTCCCAGTTTCTAGAACATGTTTTATTCTCAGGTAAATGTTGCAGAGACATTTTTATGCTTCTGCTTTGTAGATAGCTATAAGTAAACAGAGGGGGAGCATGAGGCGCAAGATGACTGTGGAATAGTAGCGTTGTGTTTAAATCTGCTTCTGATGATGGGTTTTTAACGTATGGAAAAATCCAATGTGTAGTGCCAAAGAACTGATCCCCCACATAATTCCAAGGAGTACGTATTTGTAAAAGGAGCCTCTCACAGTAGATGTTCTTTGTGTTTTTTGTCTGGATTATTTTGCTTATATAAAGTTGTAGTAGACATGAATAGTTTAAAATCACTTCTGCTTATTGGAAATCTTTTGTTTGAAACTTTTGTTTTCCTAGATTTTAGTAGCCGATCTCCCAGGACTGATTGAAGGTGCGCATAGGAACAAGGGGAGAGGGCACAAGTTTCTCAAACATGTGGAAAGAACCAAACACCTCCTCTTAGTTGTAAGTTGAATAAAATTAACAGCATGTTGAAATCAAAGGCAGGGTAGTAAATAAAATGCATCTTCATTGCAGTATAGTTGGAATTTCAGAAATCATTTGTAACTTGCATACTTTATAGTAAATATAGCTATTGTTTTGTTATTGGAATAGAAAGTATAAACAACTGTCTGATGCCAAAATAAATCCTTAAGCAGAATTTATTAAGACTTGACAATTAATTTAGAGCTGTGAAGTGTTCCAAGAATAATTGAATAATTAAGGCTGGTGGCTAACTTCTTCTTTTTTTTTTTTTTTTTAATCCCCTCCCCCCCAGTCTTCCCGTGAAGAATGGTTTGAAAATCAGGGCTTTGAGGACCATCCTCCTGGACCCCAACTAGTTTGTGATTCCAGCACCTATGGTTTTAATTTGGAGTGTAGTTGCCCTCTATTATTTGTCCAGGAATGAGAACATGTTCACAGAGGTTGTACCGCAGAGTAGCTATTGGAGAGAGCCTTGATACTGTGGCATTATTTCGTAACTCTAAACTTATGTGTTTTGTTTTGTTTCTTGTAACTTTTTCAGGTTGATATTTCTGGGTTTCAGCTCTCTAATAAGACTCAGTTCAGAACAGCCTTTGAAACTGTATTGCTTCTAATAAAGGTAACTTCTTATCATCCTAACTGTCAGTTGTATGTGCGTTGAGCCAAGAAAGCATTAGTTTTAATGACGAAATTTCAAATGTTTGTGTGTTTTCTAGGTTCACAATGCAAGGTTTACAATTAACGAGCTTAGCATTCTCATAAGTGATAAAATCTTTGCTATAACTGTCCAACGAAACTGCTTTACTTTGAGCTTAACGGCCCCTTCATTGATCTGGGAGGTTTATCATGGTCAAGTGAAGGTGAAAAGATGCAGCTCTTGCAACCCTTACAGCTGCCTAGATTTAGAAACTGTTTAGACAATTGAGTAAATGAGAGAGTATATATAAAATTGAAGCAGCACCTTTTAAGCTACAAATACTACTTCAAGCAAGTGTATTTGTTTTTTGTTTTTTTTTTTTAAGGAACTAGAGCTGTACAATGAAGAACTTCTAACAAAGCCTGCACTTCTTGCCATTAATAAAATGGATTTGCCTTGTGCAAAAGATAACCTGAATGAACTTATGAAACAACTACAGAATCCTGAAGGTAAATTAATTTTCAACGGTTATCTTTAATGTATCTGATAAGATTGGAGTAACTCTGCATTGGCAAGTTGTTGTTTGAGATTGAGTGGAAATTGGTTATTAAATTTATTATTTCACAGAGTCACAGATTGCGTATGTTTCAAAACAAACTTCTGCATATAGAGCTCTTTTTTTGTGTACCTTTAGTACTGGCTTTGCTGTTAAAACAGAGATCCTGAAAAACTTTGCCCAGCTGTGATATGGGAGAGTTCATTTTAATTTCCGTTTAGGTGTCATGAGTACCAAATAATGACCTTTTAGGATCCCCTTAGAGACACTGATGGATATATAGTTTATCACACGACTTTGACCAAGGCATGTGAAGATTCTGGGCAATCCTATGCAGGCTTTCATCCATTTTGCTGTCAAATTCTAGTGAATTCCTTTCTATTTCCTGAAGGATGGTTTTAAGCTTCCCTGATTCTTACACACATCTTGCGTATTCTACAACTTGGGATTTCTTTGTACGCATCTTAAGATAAGGATATGACCCTTGTGAGAGTGTAAGTATGCGATAATGCAAGGGCTCTGTTAGTGCTTGTCTTCTGAGACAGCAATTTCTTTTTTTTTTTAAGGTGAATTAAGCAAACAGTACTCTTACACCAGTTCCAGTTATGTTTTTCTATTGTAACTGATGAAAGTCTGTTTTCTAAATACAATAGGCTTTGTAGTGATTCAGTGTATGAGCTTTTACTAACTCTTGAACTGTGATGTTTCAGGCTTCTTCCACTTACTGGAGGAAGAAGTGATTCCTGAGAACACAATTGATTTCAGAGATATAATCCCTATATCTACATATACTGGAGAAGGAATTGAGGAACTAAAAGCGTGTGTAAGAAGATCACTAGATGAGGACGCAGAGCAGGAGAATGAAGAATATCGGAAAAAGAAACTATTACTTTTACACACTTCAGAAGAACAAATGAATAAAGGCTAGCATTATTCACTAGATTTTAATATATTTTTGTACGTTCATGAACTCACCACTATATAGACCTTTTGTTTTGGTTCCCTCTACTGCCGCTGCCCAGTTCTCCACCACATTGCCTCAGTTCCTTTTGGTGCTTAGGTAGAGCACAATGCTGAGAAGAACGGTCTTTCAGGTTTATGCTGGCTACTGACTGAACTAAGTAGAGAACCAAGTGCAGCTCAAAGCATTGCCTAACAGCTGATGAACCCTGAAATAATGCTTGCCACACTGGATGAACAGAGGAAGTAAAACCTATGGAGGTAGCAAAGGAGCAACCTGAACCACTTGCACCTTTTGCCATGGATGTCAGAGCTACCTGGGGAAATCTGATATTTCTGATAAATCTGATATATGGGAGGAATTTTCCAGGTTCCATTGCTTCAGAGGTGAACCAGTACTGCTGCTCTGACAGATGGTGGGGTTTTGTTATTTTTAAAGATCTAAAGGAGAACACAAATAAATAGTCACAAGAAAGCAACATGTAGGAGCGTGGAAAAGCAAGGCTGATGGTTTGTTTTCCACACCTGCTGGTGCCTGCTGTACTTTTCTTTGTTATATAAACCCTGACCCTGTATTCCCTAACCTAATTTGGCAGTTCTCCCTTTTATGGAGATGTGGTGGAGAAAATAAGGGCTGCTTTTCAGCAGAGCCCCGTGTTTTGGGGAATAGTTCTGTTTTTTACAAGCAGCACGTTTAAAAGGTAAAATAAAAGTCGTTTGTTATACGGGATGTCTGTTATTGATTGCGATTAAAATAAGACCGAATTCATCAACTTAATCTTTGTTTTGTGAGTGTATCAATGAAATCCTTCCTCTCAACCTTGTTAAAAGCAGCCTCTGGGAAGAGGGTTCGTTATTCGTAATGCAATTAATCGATTGTTAGCAACGCGATTATCCTCCTCGTTTTACGGTAGCGCCGCGCAGGCGGACGGCGGCGGGCGGGCCGGGCACCGCCCTGAGGGGAGGGGCGGCGCGGGGCGGCTGGGAGCTGTAGTCGCGGGTAGGGCTCGGGGCCGGCACTGCGGCGGCGCCGGCCTGCAATCCCGCAGTGCGACGGGCCGCGGCCTCCCAGGAGGAGAAGAGGAAGGAGACCGCTCCGGCGGGAGGAGCCCGGCTATGGTGCCCGTTCTGCGCGGCCCCGCGCCCTGACGGCGAGGTGAGCGGCCGGGAGGTGGAGGCGGCTAGGTGCCCGAGGAGCCGGGCGGGCTAGGCTGCGGGGTGGGCGCCGTGCGGCCGGGCTGCTGGCGCTGCGCGGTCCGTTCGGTGCAGCCCGGCGCCGTCCGCTGTCCTCATCGGCTGGCGAGGGCGCGTCGGCTTTCTTAAAGCTCCCCGTGCGCTTGCTAAGGATGCTACGTCTGGTCTGTTGCGTCTGGGTTTAATTTTTAACGGGGTTCTTGTAGAACTTGGAACCGCGCGAGGGAAAGCGTTGACTGGTAGCGGTTACTCTGTATCGCCCGCTTCTAGTTATGGAGAAAAGGGGCAGCTCTGGGCTCCTCCTCGTGGTCAGCTGGCCGCAACTCGTAGTACCTTAAACAGGGATCTTCACAACAGGATCTGTGGTAAAATCCGTCCCTGAAGTGGCACTGGGATTGGTAGTTCTTATGAGTCGGTTATGAGAGCCATGAGGTGCGTTGGCTGTGAGAAACCGGAGTCTGAAATTTAAGGCAGAAAAGGGCCTCGCGTGCCCTGGCCAAAGCAGCTTTCTTCCCTTGGACTGGTGCCTAAGTGCCGCCGAGGCTTATGGTGGGAGAGAAAGGGAGGAACTCTGTATTTGCAGAAATGGAGGTCTTCTTGAGGTGGGTGTTGAAGAGTGTTCCACATGCCTGTGCTATATACGTGCATTTCAGCAGCTGGTGACCGCAGGTAGCTATCAGGTAATGGGAGGGATTGGGCTGGGCACAGCCCTTCTGACGTTTTCTACTTAATTATGGTTGTGCTGGCTGATGCTTTTGAGGGTGTGAACCTCCAGAGGGAGATCTGGATGTTTGTCTTAGCTTAGGTTGTAGCTAAGCGCACAGAAACCTTGAAAGCTTCTCAGCAATACTCCCACCTGTTCAGTAATTTTTTTTTTTATTATTTTTTTTTTTTTTTTTTTTGAGTCCTGAACTCAAGGAGTAAAAATTAACAAATTGCACTATTGCTCCAGTGGAGCAGAACACGGTGATTCTGACCTCTGCCACTCCGCCAAGGTAGTTTGCCCAGTTGTAGCATTCAGCCACTGCAGTTGTGGTGGTTTAGCCTGGCAGCTGGAGCACAGTGCATGCCTGAGTTGGCTGTGTCTGCCCTCAGTGTCTCACATACAATAGCATTCATATTGGAGGATTCTGGTCTTGGAAGTTTGTTTCCTTATTTAATGAAAAAATTGGGGTTGCATGAGTAAATGCTGTAAAGCCTTTCTTGCCTACATGGTATGATAGAAGTTTCTCTGATGCTTCACCATAGGAGACCGTGTGCATATGAATGTTATATTTCAGGTTTTGACATGGGTGATTTAAAGTGAACTTGAGGTCTCTGTGCATGCTAGCACAGCAAACTCACCTTTAGGTCCTTGAAGTTGCACAGTAACGTGCTTGTAGGTCTGACACTCTTCCTATCTAGCATGGAAATGATTTTCCTACTACAACCTGCAAAGCTGGTTTTGGAACTCAGTGATGCTGTTCCCAGTTGTGGGTGTAAAGAGAATCCAGGTGGGGATTCTTTCTCTGGAAATGCTGGACAGGCACTGAAAAGCCATCACCAGCGCTTCCCGCCTTTTTCCCTTTTCCTTCAAACCTTTGTGTGTAGAGGAAGGAGTAGAGACCCACAAGTACATAAACAATTCAGACTCTCTTTTGTTGTTTGACATGAAAAATGATTCAGCTTTTCCTCCCTGTTGTGAAAGTGAAGCTGGGAGCCTAACATCTGAAACTGTCATTCTGTGTGACTGTGTGGATTTTTATTTTTTGGTGAGCATCTCTGTATCCTAGAACATCCATAGAAAAGTAGTTGTTTTCCACCTCTCTTATCTATTTCCCAGAGAGACAATTAGATAAGGAAGAAGGATTTTTCCTCTGGGGAAAAATCTCGGGAGAAGGTAAAAAAAAAAAAAGAAAAAACCAGCAGCCTGAGTTTTGTTTTTTCAATGGAAGAGGAAATTCTAGGAGTTGGCTTAATGCAAACATATTTGAAGTCTCCTATTTCTGAATTGCAGTGTAAACACTGTTGTTGGCATTGCATGAAACAAACGTAGTGCTGACTCTCCATGCTCTGTTTTCTAGATCCAGTAACAGCTTTTTCCTGATTCTAAAAGCTGCTAAGGTTTCTCTTGATTTGAACACACCGCTGGTGAGTGTACTGAATCAATGCTTCTTTTAACCAAGGATTTGTTACTGCTCACTTGGTTGCTGTAATTATAGCTTCAGCATTTGCAGGATGGGACAAGGTTCCCCTGCTGGGGGGAGACTGTGCTTAATGTACGTACAAATTCACTTCTCTTTGATATCCTCTAACTAAAAAATAAGCTGTTTTCTACATCTTTTCCTTCCTACCCCCAAGAGAAGCACTTGGAATTCTTTCATTCAAAATAAAGAACTCAACCAAAATGCAGGACTGGCTGGCAGAAACAAGGCTTTGGAAAGCAGAAGTTGTGCGGAAGAATTTTTAATTGCTTTTGAAAAAGCATCATAGTAAATTACTCAGCAGCACCTTCTTCACTAGCTTACAGCTCTGAATTTGGCTCATCTAAATTGTGGGTTACTGCCCATGTATGCATTCCTGCCTGGCCTAATGATGCTGGTACTGAGCAATTCCTTTTTACTTATGTGGCAGTGTGGTAGGACTGAGCGTGCACTCTGGTATTGCATCTAGGGTACCGAGAGGGAGCTGCCAGTTGAGGAGAGGTGAACTTCTTAAATCAGCTAACTCAGTGACTGACCTCCTAGTAGCCTGTGTAAAAGCCCACGCAGTGACACACTTAAGTGTTGCATAGAATCGCATGTTAAGGTGTTCTTTTTTTGGTTTTGAAGACTTATTTAGCACTCTGTCAGCTGAGCAATCATAATGGGCTGTGAAATAATCTGTGCTCTCATTAAAGTGTGGACTCGGTAGTGTCATCACCACCCAAGTGTATAAAGCAAGAAAGGTGCCAGTGTTACTTCCTACCAACTTGATTTAGCTAGCACAAATCAACTGTAATCAGTTTTCTATCAACAACCTTGCACCTACTGATTTATTTTTTAATTTAACTTTTCTGTTTAACTGCAGGAGACATCTGTAGTGGGCAGGCATGGGCTGCAGGGATGTTCATGCAGCAACAGTGCTGGCCTTCCTCAGTGGGACAGCGTCAGTGGCCGGACTCCTTGCAGCAGTTCTGCTTCCAAACTGGAGGCAAATGAGACTGTACACGTACAACAAGAACGAGAGGAATGTGACCATTTACACTGGACTCTGGATTAAGTGTGCTCGTTTTGATGGGAGCAGAGACTGTGTGATATACGACCCGCAGTGGTACACGGCGGTTGATCAACTGGACTTGCGCGTTCTTCAGTTTGCCCTTCCACTGAGTATGTTTACTGCTGTCTCAGCTCTGTTTCTCTGCATGATTGGCATGTGTAACACAGCCTTTGTATCAAGCGTGCCGAATGTCAAATTGGCAAAATGCCTTGTGAACAGTGCAGGCTGCCACCTCGTGGCTGGCCTCTTGTTCCTCCTCGCATGTGCAATTTGTCTCACTCCGTCAGTCTGGGTCATTTTTTACAACAATTATCTGAACAGAAAATATGAGCCTGTCTTTAGCTTTGACATCTCTGTATTTATTGCCATTGCCAGTGCTGGTGGTCTGTTTTTCACTTCAGTTCTTTTATTTCTATGGTATTGTGCGTGTAAGAGCCTGCCTTCTCCCTTCTGGCAGCCCCTCTATTCACATGCCCCCAGCATGCACAGCTATGCCTCTCAGCCATATTCTGCACGCTCTCGCCTCTCTGCCATGGAAATCGACATTCCTGTTGTGACACACACATCTTAAAGAGACAAAGTCTTGGAAGTCAAATTTTTGAGTTCACTCAAACCATGCAAATTGTAGGCTTGATTCTCTCTACTGCCTTGCACTGGGTATAATCATTTGTAAGGTCATTTTCCCCAAGATGCAGTGCAATGGAGACTTGAGATCTCAAGTATTTCTGCTGTTCTCGTGTGTTCTTCTCTGAACGGCCTTTGTAGTTTTTGTTTGTTTGTTTATTTCTTTGCTTTTTCCTCTGAGCTCTCTGCAGACAAAAACTGCTGCTAATGCTGGGATAGGACACTACAGTATTATCTGTTTGTGCAAATTGTCTTGCATATCATGTTCATCCTTCTGCTTATTGTGATCAAAGCAGGTTTGAACTTCTTTGCTACTTTGATGAGCTATTTTTAAATTCTGATCCCATTAGGCTAGCTGTGTACATGGACTTGTGCGGCCGTGTATTATCCAGGTGCAGGCAGTGGGAATGGATATCGGAGTTTCATTAAGTTTCTTGTTAGAGATGAGAAGATAACCTAGCGTAGTCAGAAGTGTGTTATTAGTGGGAGCGGGGAGGTGATTAAGAAATGGGTTGCAGAGTTTTCATCTGGACACGTGTATTTTAAGACTGGATGACTAAAAAGGGGATTTCTCAGACTAACTCCATTCTGTAGCACTGCTCTTTGTTCTGCGGTGTGTGCACACAAAAAGCCACTTGCTTATGAACTTCTGCGGTAGAAAATAGTGTCAAATTACCTTTTATTTTCAAAGTAGCTTTTGAAAGGAATGAGTGATTTAGCTAATAACTTTCTTCTGTGCTGTGATTAACGTTTTGTGAATCGCTGGAGACTGGAAACATTTGTGAATTTTCCTTCTAGTCTTTTTTTAAGAAGTTGGTAAATTCTCTAGATCTATTTTGAGAAAACAAAGACAACTTGTATTTAAAACAAAAGCTGTTTAAAAGATTGAATATTTTATTTGGACACCGATTTGCATATCAAACAAGCTTAAAATCAAAAATGCTTTAAAGTATTACTCAGTTCTGGAGAGAAACGTCAGTCACTACAAGTGGATTAGGAAAACTGTGAAGAATTCTGAAGGCTGTGAAAGATTGTTTTAGAGTGCTGTACACAGGCTGTATCAATGTCTCTCTAGGAAGGGAACTGTGATCCTGTGGAGAGATTTTTAAATCTAGATTTATTTATTTTTTAATGTGTATATACAAATAACAATGAGTTTGTGTATTTTTCAACACTGCTGTTTACAGGAAGTTTTATAGTCTGCAGTTGTTGCAGGACTTTCATGCTGTAGCTTATTCAATTACTGATTAAGACTGCCTTTTCAGCCTTGTTTTTCCACACCTTTCACACTGAGCTATTTTAAAATCCAGTTGCTTCCTACGCTTCCACCTCCCAACTGGAGAAAGTGTCCTGTTGCTATTTTCTGTAAGATGTGGGCTCAGGAGTTAGTAGAAGCTTCAAATACGAGGAAGGGTTACAAATTCCCAACCTGGGATGTCTTTAAGTCATTTTTACCTCCTCAAAAGCAGAGTGGGCCAACCCTGGGGGATCAAAGCTTTTCAGTATGGACTTTGAAATTACTCAGAAATTTGTTGGTGGTGCATTAGACACTGTTACAGTTAAGGCAGTTATTTGACTTGCTTATATTTTGGCAAATTGAGGTTTGGGCTCTGAGATGTCACAGCAGTATGGAAAGTTATTTTGATTGGCAGCATTCTGGAGTTTAGCAGATATTTGAATTTCATTAATCTCAGAACAAATTGGCTAAAAATGAAGTAAGAAGCCTTTCATTCTATTTCTGTGAATTCCTGTAAGGTCTTGAAAATCAGTTCATTTCCTTTGTAATGGAAATATGAACATATGCTACCCTGGGCAAATCTTGTTGTGTTACAGTCTGTGCGGTGACAGTACATTGAGAGGAATCCCTTTATGCAAACCGGCAGGCCTGGGAAGCTAGCGGACCAAGTGAGGAAGCTGATCTCTGTTGTAAGTTCCCAGCACAATCAACGGAGCTACAAAGCCCTTCCAGAAGGTGACAGTGTGCTTGGTGAAGTAGCAGTCTAAGGAATCATTGTAGATGATAAAGAATCCTTAAAACAAATAGGCCTCTGAAGTTGCACGAACATTATACCCGTTATGTTTTCAAGATATGATGTTAGATGAAGGATCATTTTTTTTTTAAATCAGATCATGATTTGTATGGGATTAGAACATGTATAATGCCATGCAAGGTCACTTTTTTTTTTTTTTTTTTTACTTTAAAATGGAACTTTGCTTTGCAGTTACTCTTGCTGTCCAACCACAGACATTGCTGCTGCAGGGACTGCTGCTTTGTGATTCCACATTGCTTTGCTTCCTCCTCCAGTGTCTTTTCTTCTTTGTGCCTTGCTTAACTTATGAGTTGCCCAGTAAACGTCTGCTTATTGTTAGTGTCTAGAATGCTTTTTGAGCCTGAATTTATAAAGCATTGTGACTGTTTTGGAGGGGTGATGAGTACATCTGTGAGTGACCTTAAAAGGACCCAAATCTTCAATATCTTCAGAGCCTGGCAGGCCGATGCTTTCTTCGGACAGTAAGTGCAGCCAGTGTTTTGTTTTGTATAGTTTAGATAGCAGACATCTGTGATGACTCTTTTCCATTCCGACTTTGATTTATATGCAGTAAACTTTTGATTAGTATTTGCTGCTGCCTGAGCTGATAACTTGTTGCTTTGTAAATTGTCTTTTCAAAAGTCTCATCTATGAAAAGCAGGAATCCAAAAGTTAATGGATTCCAGTGTAAGCTGTAGTTAAGGTAGTATTCATCAAAAAGACTGTTGCTTCATGTTGTATCAGGAAAGCACAGCTGAGTCTCTTTCAACAGTGCTGTTAATGTGAGTTGCCACTGGATCCTAAGTGAAGTGGAGCTGGAAGTGCCGTGCTCTTTTTCGCCTTGTTTACAGAAGGGGTGGCCAACCTGCAATGCTTGAGCTGAGTGCCACTCCAGTGGGTCTCTTGCTAAGGTAACTGCTGTACCCAGCAGTCGGGCTGGGGAGCAACAGCCTTCCCAGGGCTTGAAGCAGACACATGTCCCACACGGACCTATGGTAGGGAGGAGCTGCTGTGGAGACATTGGCAACCCAGCCTCTGGCCAGCTGCTCCTTCCTGGGCAGGCACTCTGGGTCTTGAACACAGGATTTTAATTTGTAGCTCATGCAGTCAAAGGTTGGGTGCTCTGGCTTATGGGAATCTGTTTTGTTTTGTTTTTTTCCAAGTAATTCCTGTCCAATTTTTCAAGTGTGGATTCTTTTTATGTGAAACAGAAGATATGTATTTTTAATAAAACATTCTCATACAGATGCCAGTTATTTCATTTACTTTTGTGGAAAACAGTAACTAAAGTTTTTATCTGCTCTGACGTTGATCACCAGTCTTCTCAGGCAGTTTCAGATAACAGGCTCAGAATACATAATACATACTGCATTTATAACTCCCTAATTTTGTAGTCCTGCTGCTTTTTGTTTGTTTGTTTGTTTAAAAAGACACTTTCTGAAAGTCTGATTATTACTTATTATTTCCTTTTAATTTTATTGTGAAAGGTTCTAGAATTCTTGTTTTCTTAAAGTGGAAAATGGTGTTTTCCCTCAGTCTAGATGATTTTGTGGCCATATTGCAGACTCCAGGCCAGAATCTGGTCAGTGCCACAGCAGAGCCAAAGTAGCAGTGTGACATAAGGAAGAGCATGGTGCTTTGCCTCAGAGCCAACACCCCATCATTTCCTTTGAGTAAGTTCTGCTGCTTGCTCAGCCCAATGCTGAGCTCTCACCCAATGCACCTTGCTAATGCAGCTGAAAATGTCATCTGGGTGGAATTAATTTTCTCCAAGTTTGGTAAGCTTGGCTTTGTATGCATTGGGGATGCACAGGGAAGGCAGTGGTGGTATTAGCTGTCCTCCTTCCCTCTCATATGCCAGCTGTGCTGCCAGCTGGAGAATATGCTGCTGCCTCACAGCTGAGAGTTGTTTGAGCATCCCAGGGGCTGTGACAGCGCAGAGCTGTAGCAATGGCTTGTGAGGTCTCTCTTCCATAATGTGCTGCTTCTGCCAGCCCCAGCTTAGCAGCACTGTGGGGGTTTCGGTGTCATGGGACAAAATACAAACTGAGCATTGGGAATGCTGATGCCATACTGCGAGTTCACAAAATAGTCTGGATAATGATATTATTAATGTAATGAGAATTGCTGATAATTGCTCCGTAAGCTTCTAGTATTTTAAACTGGCACTCTGGTAAGGTTAATCTGTTTGGAAAAGTACTGTTTAGATGAGAACAATTCTTGTGGAATACATACAGTGTAAGACAGCTGCCAGTGCTTCGCCTTACTTGAGGAGGTGGAAAAATGCCTGGATATCCTCTCTTTCTCTGGTTTCACTTCCTCCTTTGCTCCATGTTCAGACAGGCCTTCTGTGTTCTTGAGAGCTGCTGTGAGCCTACAGGCTGATCCACTGCTGACACAAATACAGAACTCAGTGGAGAACTCAGTTTCTACCAAAACATGGGTGTGCCCCATTTTTTTGTGCTAACATTCCAAAAAAGCTAACCCACTTATCTTTGCTCATTGAAAACAAATCTCTGAGGGCAGATTTTCCTATCTTTATGTCACAGGAATCGAGTTTGCATCTGTGGTTCGGTAGCTATGTAATATTATTTATCCCTTCTCCTATGAGCAGGCACCACAACTAAGCAGCAGAAAATGGGTTTGTTTGTTTGTTTATATGTTTTTTCTCCACTGCTGTATCAGCATTCATCAAACCAGACACAGAGAGGCCTCATCCAAGGGTAAGCAAGCACGTGGTTTCTGATTTCAACACTGCTTCTTATCTGTCTTCCTGTCATTTTGCTCATCCGGGTATTGGCTTGTTAGGGACAGGGCTTTGTCTTTTGAGTGCAGCAGCTCAAAGGAGCTGTAAATGCTGAACACAGGACAACAGAAACGCAGTGAACTATGGGTGTATGAAGGTTAAGGAAGCCTCTCTGGAGGAGTGAAACTGGGAAGCTGGGCTGCGAGGGCAAGATGGCTGTCCAAGCTTGTGCCCTAGGGAAGAGAAAAATACGTGATTAAATCCCATCTTCTTGCTCCTTTTGCTATTTATTTTCTCTTCTGCTTACTTAGTTTTCAGGCTTCCAAACAGGTTTCCCTCCTGGTCACATGAGCTCCACTGTCAACAAAGGCAGCTGGAATGCGTGAATAGAGGGCAAGATGGGAGCCCGAGGTTGATTCTTTGTGAGACCTTACTTTGAGACCTTTGTTCTGAGGAGTATTGTATGTAAGGAAGACCACACCAATTCTGAAATTTTCTCTATAAGCTGATTGTGTTTATTAATCAAATTAATAACTTGATTTTATTAGAAATGCTACATTGTGAGAAAAATGTGGAACATTTATTAGTAAGGAAAAAGTCATGTTTCAAAACAGAAGATTTTCCAAAGTTTGTTTGTTTTTCTTTCATTCCTTTTCTTTCATTCCTTCCTCATTCACTTTAAAAAAAAAAAAAAAAAAAAAAAAAAAGCTATGGCAAGGAAAAAAGGGAATGAAGCAAAAATAAAAGACTTTAAATTAAATGTTTAAAGCACTGTAACCTTAACTATTTATTAAGAAATTTCAGCTCACACTGATACTGGTAAGTGACAGATCTGAATATTAACCTACTTGCATTAGCTTATGGTTTGGTCTGAATGGCTTAATGTTATCTCTCAAGATAGCACACTGGATGACTTACTGCACTGTTTTGACTCTTACCAGTTCAGCAGCAATCAAGTGCTCAGGCTCTTTCTGTTGCTATGCTAAAATGTTTCCCCAGAAAATTCAGCCTAGGTTTAAAAATACCACCTCTGGAAGTAGCTGACTTGGAATCACATCCTCCAAAACAAACTCAGTGAGATGGTACTTTCTTACAGGGCAGCCACAGGTAAATCAGACAAATTTTGCTTCTTTCTGTGGCTTCCTATTCTGCTTGATTCTGCTATACTACCCCTAGAGATAGCCTTGAGAATAGAAGCCCAGCCAGAAAAGAACAAAACAAAAAATGATTCCCTTTCCTATTCTTTCTCAGATCTGTGAGGCAGGCACTTCCAGACCTACTTAGCTCTGAGCTGCTACCTGCAACTGTGACCAAATACTCTTGGTTCCATAACAGCAGAGGTGAGGGAATTTCCCTTGAAGGTAATTGGGAGGGTCAGCCTAATGGCTGCCAGCTGGGTGGCACATGGGCAGCCACAACATGAGACAATTCTGGCACTGCTGCTTAGAAATAAAGACTGAGGTGCTGGTGGGAAATCAGTTCTTTTGTCAGCTGCTTGCTGGGTTAGAGAGCTCCTGATTCACTATGGTACATCGGTTCTGGTTAGTTTGCTTGTACGTGTTCAGATGCCGTGTGGCTGCCTCTTAATTAGCCAGGGAGTTACGAGAACCTTGAGAACCACTAATCTTAGCTGCTGAAGCCTATATGCCTCACTCAAGATGTCTTCTGAGAGCTGTAATTCTCTCATGCTCTCAGCACTAATCTGCCTAGAGTTCCTGTTGGACATTTTGAGCGCTGGGCAGAACAGAATCTGTTTGGGCTGCATTTCCCTACTTACAGTAAGATTCGAATGCATCACAGAGATATATTTCTTTTTTAAACCACAGAAACATGGGTCTTTTAGATAATGCAAAAGCAATAAATTTGATGAAAAATGCCTCTGAGCTGCTAGCGTATTCATACTGAAGTATGAGAAAACCCACAGCTTTTGATTTTGATTCTCAAGTCAGCTAGGTAAGTTAATGCATCCTGAGAAGAAAGGTTGCCCTTGACAGTTTCTATCCCTAGAAGAATCTCCTTTTGTTTGAAGGCCCTTTCTGTGCCCTTTCTTGGCAGTTCATTCCTGGAAAAATTCCAGGCTCACTTCCCTGCTTTCTCAGGTTGGGAGAATCGGTTCTTAAGGGCCTGGTCCTCATAATAGCTCTCCAATAGTCACTTCTTGCATGACAATGTCTCAGGTGACATCATTATTGCTGCAGGGTACCGGAGAAGACAGGAGGGTCTGCAAAAGCTTCTGTATGGTCTATCACAGATAACATAGCAAACACCTGTATTGATTTGCTTGATTACTGCCATACATCAGCAAGCTAAAATTGGTTATGTTCCCTGGGCTGGTCCTGGAAATGAATTTTTTTTTCCAGAGCTATTTTATAGTGTTTTGAATTTTATTTTGTTACTGATATTCCTCTACTGCAGCAATTTAACACGTTTTCTTTGGTTTATTCCTATGCTCAGGCTGCTATTAGTTCTGAAATGGAAGCTTGCTACCTTGAGTACAGGTAAGCCTATATTGTGAAACTTATGTATTTCAGCTCCTTCAAAGGAGAAGGATGTAACTAAGTGCTGCAGTCAAGATTGCAGGGTAAGCAGTTTTGTGATATGTGCTGGAATGCTGCATTCCTGCTTTTAAATATGATAATTTTATGCTGCAAATGAAATAATAAAATGGATCTATTCTCTTTGGTGATGTGGAATTAGTATCCATACCTAGTTACTGGCCAGGAGTTTTGTGCAATACACCTTATTCTAGAATTAGGGGGGACAGATAGGGGAAGATAGATCCAGGCTACAGCGAGATGTATTGTCATTCAATTCTTGAATTACTCCAGTTGATTAAAACAGAAAATTCTATCAGTACCTTATGTTGAAAGTAATCAGGACAGAGATATTTGAGACGGATACAATCTTTCAGAAGACTGTCGTACTGATATTTAGCACTCTGAACCAAATCTAAGTGTGTTGCAGGGGGTAAAGGAAAGCTGAAATGCTGACAAGTCAGTAAATGCACTGTGTCGAGAGCAAGATCCGCTGTCCAAGTTAAACAGTGCATTAAGTCACATGTAATAGATTGCGAACCGTCAAGGGAAAATCTGGACCCCTCACAGTACAGAAAATGGTCTAAACGAAAGCAGCTGTGTGGTTAAATTCTTCTCCCATACTCTGACACTAAATAGTTAGCTGATTTTTATCAGATTTAACAAAAGAAATCCCCTAGAAGTTAGATAAGGCCTGGGAAATTGCAACCAAGGGGTATTTTCTGTCAGTCTGCTAAACAAATAGCTTAAATCAAGTGGAGTTATTCATTGTTGAAATGCAACAGGACCCTTCTTCTGTTGGGCTTTTCTGTTTCATGATGCTTCTGTTTACCCTAACTCCAACTGTCTGTAGTTCTTCAAAGTCTTTCTTGCTCCAGCTACAGTTAAGGAAATTGAATAAGGCAAAAACAGTGAGAAGTGTAAAACATGCAATTAAGTCCATAAATAATTACATATTATTACATACTATATGTAACTATTTATTCTGGGGAAAAGCACAGTATCCTGGAAGTAGGTTTCTTTAGAGAGCAATGGCAATATTAAATAGCAGAAACCAAGCCATCGTGATCTGTGTGGCATGACAGCTGCATTCCCAGGGAAAGCCTGGGCCTAGTTAAACCACAATGCGGAATGCATCCCACAGGCAATCACGAGTTGCTGATCTTATTTCACAGCTGGATGAATGCTGTTCAGCACAGTTTTCAATTACAGAGGTGCTGCAGTTGAGGAATGTTAAGTTGTATGTGAGACATATGGACGCCAGTCAAGTTGTCTTTAAGTCATAATGTGGAGTAGCTGCATGTTAGGGATATCCCTGTGAGCACACATTGCCCTGAAGTCATTTACCTGCCAGTGGTCGTGGAGCTCCTCAGCCTGTCCCTGCATGGATGAGGCACACCTGGGGACAGACAAGGGACTGAGTGAGACAAGGTGACAGACCCGTGCTTGCAGGAGGGCTTCAGGTGGGAATTTCAGACAGTCCTGAAGACTCTCCTGACACAGCAACTGCAGAGCCAAGACAAAATCCTATGCCCAAATTTGTCAGTTAACATCCTGGGTGAGAACCTGGTCCTTTCCCAGGCTCCTGGTGGTTACTCCCGCAAGACTGACCGTACTGTATGCAGATAGGATACTAGTAAATGGTCCATGGAAATGGTTTCTGCAGAAGCACAAATGATCATACAGGACACGCTCATTGTACGTGGTTAATATGATGTTGTACATGTAGTTTAAAATCATCTATAGCAATGGATGATGCATGTACAAAAGCAGTGGCACAGGATCCCCCAGCACAACCAGTCTATGAAAACTGAGTAGAGGAGCCGGACAGTCTCAGCTGACCCAGCTGAAAACATCACTGCAAGGAAGGGTGCTTGCAAGGGGAAATCCTCAGCAGCAAAGAACCATCTTGTTTGGGAGATCCGAACAGTACAGTGTGCGAAGGTCCCAACCTTTTTTTTTTTTTTCAATGCTGTCCATTTATTTCTGATGACACTCAGTCAAAAAAAATATTATTTCCATCCAAGATACACACTTAACAATTAATTTTGTCCAGTCTTTGTCCAATGTCTTTCAAAATAAATTAGTTAGCCCTGCTGGAACTGATCTGTTCAGTACAAGTTGTAACAGAAAATTCAGTGCTCTCTCTTGCTTGATATATTGGAGAGGACTGAATATTAACAGCTGTTTATGCAGTGCCAGATTTTACTGACATCCAGTCAACTTGGAAGCACATGGCTTTTCATTTTGGGTGCAGCAGTATTACCATAAGCCTAACAACAGACTATAATTCTGTTAGATTACAATTTAGTGCTATGAACCATCCTGCCAAATAGTGCACTTAGCACTGATATTCACAACTGTTCCTCTGCCATAAAAACTTTATATGTAACGTGAGCTGCAGGAGTCAGGGGGCAATGAATTTCACCACATGCCTTTTTTTTTGACAAGACTAACATTTTTCTCTCTCTGTTACAGCCACAAGAGAATGAAGTCATTATGTAGATAGATAGTCTCTAAAAGGTATACTTATTCCCTAAACATTGTGTGGTCATATGGGTATTGCACAGTGGAAAGCAAATTAAAATCAGCTTCTATGTACCACTGCCCTTAGCAAAGATACTGATCTTAAATATACCTCTAGGCTCTCTCTTTGCACTGTGGGTGCAAGTCTTAGTTCCACGACATCAGGGGCCCACATCAATTGAGAGGAATGGCTTATTTTAATTGCCCCGGTAGCTTTCAGCTAATCACGTCTGAATTTACTAAGACCCTTTAATAGACAGTTTAATCACAGGGTATGCCTGAAAGTTCAGTTGGGTCGTTGTATTTAGAGTAATATTGCAAAACCTCAAGTGTATCACTTCGTCCCTGTACTGCATTGTTCTGATCCCTGAAAACAGCTGATGAAATATGTATCTGCAGGACTGAAGCTCATCTGTTTATGGTATTTATTACTTCTAACTATTAGGATCTCTATGAGTTCTGTTTCAATGAAGATTATTTATGGAATGGTGGTCATTTGATTGAGACGAGGAAGATTTTTCACCTGCAAAATCCTATTTTATTTGACCTTGAGAAATAACTTGTGCAGCTTTTCCTCTATAAAATTATTAACACTTCCAATTTTAAGAAAGTAATTGTGAAAGCTAATATATTGAAATCTGAGCATCCTCATAAGGATGGCACACATTCAGGTCTGTAGGTATTTAATCATAGCACCTTCTTTAACAAAGTTCTAAAGGTCGTATATACATTCTTGCATGACTTCAACGAAGCCTTAATATCAAACCAATGTGTATTTAAGCTGGTCCTGTAAATGAAAACTAAAGAGGTCCTTCTTCCTCCCTGGGGTATCAGTTGTGTCCCCTCAATTTCTTCTCTGCTGCACCAGCACGAGGACTTGGTCATGTGCTCAGTGACCCAGACCAAGGGTACTACTAATCTAGCTGAAAAACAAACACTCAACAGCATCAGTTCACTACAGAACAGCAGAAATGTATTTGTTAGCATAGATTTTGTTGCATGTAAGTATAAACATTCAGGTAGAGGGAAGCACAGACTACTTTTGTGGGGACAACGCTGACCTAACCACCAAACTGCAACCTAGAGACATTTGTGCTCCAGCTATGCACAAAGTAAAACAACCTACCAAACAGCTTCTTGCTCAGATGCCTTTTACCAAAGCATATATTTATAAGACCAAAAACGCAAATAAAATAGACCGACAAAGAAAGTGGCATTCTAATTGCCTACAGAATGTATCAGCTAAATTATTTATGTACACTGTAATAGGACAAGCTGGGCAGACTCAGGGTGGTGCAGTAATACTGTCACTAAGGCTATCAACTGAACATACACAGACTTTGTAACTGCTATACCACTTCAGAGATTGTTATCAGTGGTAATAATGGAAAATAAACCATCTAAAAACAGCCAAATCAGTCCTTTGTTCAGCTACTGAGTGAATGGTTCATTCAGCCATTCTAACACATGGGAGGAACTGGAGCAGAGATGACAAAAAGGGGCCCCGGCCAGAGCTGCTGCTGTAATGGCATTCATACAAACCTCGTTCAAACTCCCACGCAGTGTCTGTGGGGCTGGCAGAAAAGTTACTGTTATCATTTGAAACAAATATGGGAATTATAATGGGAAAAAAAAAAAAAAATCTGTTTATTTTCTGAGATTTTCTTTTTATTTATAATTTTAATACATACTGCTTGTTCCAAACCCAGGTGCTTGTTTGAACACTTTTTCATGTCTTCTGCACTCCATTTTCTGGGAATTTATGTCTGCCAAGGGAGTGCTTACCTAATCAAGAAAAAAACTAATTCATTACTATGTGAGAGAATTACTGAAGCTGTTCATATATTATGTTAATGCTTTTGTCCCCCAAAAGGATAGAGCAGAGAAGATGGATATAGCCATGCTTCCAAAGAGCCCTCAGCAAATTCTTTTATTTCCTCTTCTCCCATAACTCTTTGCTCCAGCTGAGAGACACTTCCTTTGGAATTACCACGCTAGAAGCATTTCAAGGAAAAATTACAAGCTCTGGCTTGAGCTGTCTTATGAGAAGTCATTCCTCACTGCATACTTAAAACTACCTGACACTAAGATACAAAAAAATAGCTAGAGGACTCCTACCCTGCCTCAAACATAATTCTGTGCATTCAATCAAAAAATATATGGAAGTTTGGGAAAAAGTAAAGAAAATGAACGAAAACAGCTATATAGAGTCATTGCAAGGGCACTTTTAGCTCAGCATCTAGCCTGAAACTGCAGTTAACATCAGATGCCTAAGGAAGAATGTCAGAATGAGGCAAACAAATTATGCATCTCAAATAATGCATCTTCCTTGGCAATCACACATGGCTTCTGGCAGTGTGGTTCAGAGACTTCCTGTAGTAGAGGTGATATCTCAATATTCAGTACCTGTAAACAGACATGTTCTCGGAGAAGAAAAAGTAACAAACCTAAAACATCTTTTCAGACTGATCTAAACTTAAGTGTTCAAAGACAGTTTCACAGCTTAGCTATACTTCAAGCACCGTATTTTATTCTGAGGACTTTTGTTTTCCATTTTCTACTTGATAATTTTGTTCAGTACACTTCAGGCCTTCTATTAGAAAAGGCAGCCACTCTGTCTTCAGTTTTTCTGTGTCATGACTTTCTACATCTCTGTCATATGACTCATTAGCTGCAGTTTATTGAATTACTCCTATTTATGTGAGCAGTTTTTTATCTGTGATAACATTTGTCATGCATCTGCTATCCCAAGAGCATGTTTCTAGTGACTTAAGAATATGGAAACATGAAAAAAAAAAAGTGTTTCAGAGCATAAAGCTTTATGAACCTTAACACATGGCAACACTTGGTCTTCAGCCAACTCAAGAAGGCTGAAGAACTCATGAATCATTATTGTCATACATGAAGTTCAAGTAAAAACACCTTGGTTTGCATATGGTGCCTTCACCCACACTTTGATTTTGGTTTTTGAACACTCTCTGAAAACAGAGAAGCAGAAATGCCAGTGCTGTGGGCAGAAATCCAAAGATGACATAGGCTGCATGAAATGTAAGTAACTCTTCAATATATAGGTTGAAATGTCATTTAAGGTGAAGACACCTTCCAATCTGAAACTGCCAGATCTCTCACAAAGCCATCCTGGTGTGATATATGTCAGCTTTGAAGGCTGATAGCCCATCTTGGAACCACAGGACAAGATTCATTCCCTAAGTCACCCAAGTTACCAGCAGTTAGCCTATTTCCCTCTGAATGGTTTTCTGGAGCTACTCATCTCTTACTGCAGGGGATTTTAGGGAGATTAATTTCCATGGTAAGGTGTAACAGATGTCTGAAGACAGAGGGGGTGGCAAAGTCAAACTGTGAAGAACATTCACAGCGTGCTGTTCGGAAGCGCCTTGAGGAGGGGCGGGTGCCCTCGCCTTACTCCTCCTAAAGGCTCAAGTGCATTGCTCTCTCTACACTCACAAACTTGATTTCATAATGACATGACTGACAAAAGTGGTCTAAATGCCACCTAATTTGTGAAAGAGGGTCAGAAGCAATGGGCATCACTGCTGACTGAAATGGTCAGAGCTACTCTTGGAGGGAGTGGCAAAGGGCCTGAAGGGCCTGATTAAGGGCCTGAAGCATCTCCTGTATGAGGGACCTGGGGCTGTTCAGCCTGGAGAAGACTTAATGGGGAATCTTATCAATGCTTATCATCATCTAAAGGGTGGGAGTCAAATGGATGGGGCTGGACTATTTTCAAAGGTGCCCAGTGACAGAACAAGAGCTAATGGGCACAAACTGGAACATCATAGGAAATTCCACCTGTGAGGGTAACAAGAGCACTGGAACAGAGAGAGGTGGTAGAGTCTCCCTCTCTAAGAGATATTCAAGATGCGCCTGGATGCCTTCCTGGGGGTCCTACTGTAGGAACCTGCTTTTATCAGGGTGTTGGACTTGATCTCGAGGTCCCTTCCAACCTCCGCCATTCTGTACTTCTGTGACCATTCGTTTCCCACGTGAAGCAGTCATTCAGCGCTAAGGAACCTGCACTTGTACCTTGGCTACCTACTGCCCAATATCGAACCTTTCTTTCCTTAGCCAGGAGCTAACAAAGCTCAGCTGCAGAAAACTGAACGCCCAGCCTGGCAAAACCCAAAGGCATGCCTGTGATGCGCTCCGCGCCTTCAGCACGGCCCGCACGGAGCACGCGCAGTACCCGCCCTCCGCACCAGCTGGGCCTGCGCGGGGCGATGGGCGCGCGGTGGGTGTGGGCGCTGCGGCTGTTGGGCCTGGTGCTGCTCTGGAGCTGCGCCGGGATGGCCGAGGCGCTTCTCGCCACCGCGACTCCGCCGGCACCTACGCAGGGTAAGGAGGGGGCGGCCGAAGGTCTGTGGGAGCTACGGGTGGCGCGAAGCTCGCCCCGAGGCCACCGGGTGCCTTTCGGAAGCGCCTTGAGGAGGGGCGGGTGCCCTCCCCTGGCGTCCTCCTCCGCCGCAGGTGGGGCGGGACAGCCCCGCGGCACAGAGCGGGGTGGGCGGCCCCCGGGGGATGGAGTCTGGGGGTGGCTGGTTGGGGAGCGTGCCGCACCTGTTTCCTCGCTGATAACGAGGAAATCGCCTAGGAAGAGGAAGCTGGCTGCACGTTGTTCCATCCTGCTTGTTGCCTTGGGGTCTTTTATATAATAGCCGCTTTTAGAAGGCGGTTGGTGAAGTGCTTCCTCGTATTTGAGTGGTGTTGGCAGATGTGAGCAGAAAGGTTGGGTTAGTCTGCATTAAATTCGGGTATCCTATGCCGACAGTGACACCTGCTTTTAAAGTCCCATTTGAGGAGTGTCGTTTGTTTTGTAGTAGGGTTTGTGCTTGAGAAACTTGACTTGGTGAGACCTGGAACAGTAGAGGAAGAGAGCTGTCTGTTTCTCAATAGATCCTCAACAGTTAGGAAGGAACTTGCTAACAGCTGCCTGTTAATCAGTCTCATTCTAATAGAAACATAAACCAAACCAAATAACTTGCTTTGAGACAGAAACTGGATTGAGTTGGCAGCGAGGTTCCTTAGAAAGGACTTCTTGGGTGTTTTTATTTCCATGTGACTTTCGGAGGTTGCTCATGGCACAGAGTTTGTTGTTGCTGCGGAAAGATTCAATGCGGAAAGATTCAAAGGAGCAAGTGCTAGAAATAAGATTAAGTGAAGAAGAATGGCTGGATTGCTTCATCATATGAGTAGTTTTATAGTCTTATTTTAATCCTAAAGCAAAGCAGTTGGTAAAACATAAGGCCTTGCTGACTGTCAGGTGACTTGGTTACCAAAGTGATGGTCTCATGAAGAGTAAGGCCAGTCAGTGGGCAGTCTGTGGCTGGAGAACATGGCGTGCTGTGCTGTTCATTGTTGTGGAAGTTCAGCAAAGTTGGATGTGCACGAAGCAGGGCTACAAAGGCTTTCTGCGTGCAAACATCCCTATAAGAGGGATGTTCTGCGAGGCTTGACTACTGGAGTAAAAGGGAACTTGAAGAGCAATAAGGGTACTTTTTCTAACTATGCCAGGTGGGAAGGAGGGTTTAAACTCAGCATGCAGGTAGAAAACAGATTAATACAAACTATCCATGAATAACGTAAGTGTGAAAAGGTTTCTGGCTATCTGAGCAGCTGTACTGTTTTGTTTTTCAGTGGAATAGTAGGAGCTTCCCTCCTGGGAGGGTTACTGAGCTGAAGGCTGCAGCACAGTTCTTAGTGTTTCAGGGCCTTGTCTTCCTTAAAAAGTAGTAGTAATAAAAAAGCAACCCTTAGTGTGTGCTGCCTTCCCGCATATTAGGGAGGAGAGAGGTGGAGCAATGTTTTTAAACAAAAGGGATTTTTTATTTGTCTGTGCATTCCACTATGCCTGTATTTTGTGAAGGAAGAGCCTGCGTGCTTTGTCTGTGTTGTTACACAGGTCTGTGAGTACATTCCCTAGTAGGTGAGGTCATGCAAGTAATTAAGGTATTGCGGTTCCTGTCTGTGCTGACAGAATTCTAGTCATTAAAAGAAGTAAATTGAGTGTAAACAGTAATAGTTTTTATCTGTTTCCCTGTGAGAATCTAATCTTGATACTGTAGCTAACTCTGTGCAAGGTGTGTTATACTAAGTAAAACACTTCAGTAAAGGTGGTACTGCTTATGAAATCCTGCTTCTGCTTCTTGGTAAAATGCTTTGCTAAGAATGATTCTGCTTATCAAATGCTGCTTCTGCTTCTTGGTAAACCAGACTTGCTGTGTAAAAACAGTCCTTCATTTAATCTCATGTTAGATGCTTAATGCTTATTTCATATGTCACTATAGAAGGGATGATTGATGAATATCTAAAAATGTATTACTGTTGGTAGTAGTGCTATGCCCGGCAATTTTTTTTTTTTCCCTGATGAAGTTACTATGGTAGTGCCTTGAAAACGTCTATTTGAATCTGAAAACTTCAAATTTCTCTGTGCCTGTACACATAACGCTGTTTTCAGGTGGATTGGAGAGGCTGGGTGTTCCTTAGCTTGAGAGAAGTTGTGTTCTGTTCTCTACTCTTGAAGGGAACGTGTAACTGGTGGAAGATCTGTGGATCTTCTAAGTTAGGCAGCCCAGAGAAGTGTATAAAGCAGAACGAAGCTGTTTTTCCAGTTACTGGGGCAGCATTACATTTTGTAACAAGGTCATCCCTTTCATTATCTGAATTTTTGCTTGTACCCAGTAGTGTGGGTGAGGGGAAAAAACTAAGTATCGTGTTAAACGTTTGATGTTACCGAATACACATAAATGTGATACATGTGGTTGCTTTTTTTTCTTCTCCAGCATGTTCAGAGTTTTCCCAGAGGTCCTGTGAAGAATGTTTAAAAAATGTTTCGGTAAGATTTTAAGTATCTTTTTAATTTTTTTTTTTTTTTGACTGGGAACTTGATGCTTTTCCACATCCTGTTCAGCTGAGTTGTTCATTGTTCACTTGGCTGTGTGGTTGGGATTTTTTTGTTCTTGTTTTCTAGAAATGATGAACCTGGTTAAACTACCATTAATGAGGAGTTCTAGATCATTAGGTTTTAGGCTGGTTTTGAGTTGTTAGAAGTGGTCCCTTGATGTCCTTCTTCCCTCCAGCTGTCACGCTGTACTTTCCCTCTCCAGATGCTTTCTGGTTTGGTCGGTTGCTGAGGGTAATTCTCTGCCTTGCCTGGAAGGCACTGACTGAGTAGAACATGGGCTGCCTATTGGTGTGGGTGCGGGGTGCTTCCACAATTCAAACAAGCAAGTTGCTGCCCCTGGTTTTGATCCTTGCCCTCAATTTGCAAGCAGCATTGGTTACATTTCCACCTTATAGGAGAGCTGGGTAAACAGACTCATAGGTGGATAAAATGCCTTGCATTTCTAGTATCCAGACAATGAGAGCTAGCTATGAATGAAGAAAGCTGGAAATGCCTTTTTATAGAGATGTCCTGAGCAGTGCATTCAACTGAAGCAGGCTGGATTGGTGCTTTGTAGATGTTCAGGTGTGTTGGCCTCTCCACCTCCAGGCTAGGTCACTGTAGCAAAGTGTTTTGATTTCCAATGAGACTGTAGTAATGAAGACATTTTAATCAGTGGAATTTGATTGTGTCCTTTACTCAGAACCTTTGTAGCTCTGCAGCATGGGAAGTTGTGACAAATATCCAAGCGTGTCTATCCCTGCAGTGTGAGTGTTACCAGTTCTGGCCTTAGATGTCACTGGGAAGAATTGCTTCAGGAGTCCTGCAATTACATAAGTTATTGCAAAACTTTCACAAGGGAAAATTGAGAAATATCCAAACTTATCTGTTTTGTGCTTGTTTTAAGCATTTATGTATCTTTCTGAATTTAAAAAATAAGCAATTGCTTTGTATAGATGTAGCCATTGATTGTGGGCTGATGGACTTTCTAACTTCTCTATTTGTTATCATAAACCTGGCACTGTGTAAAGAACTCTTCATCTCCAAAAACACTAAGTAGGAAACAGGAAATATGGGTCACTGCAAATTAAATGATCGTTACTACCAGTGGTGTGACTGTCACTTCAAATAGGCACTGTGTCTGGTGCCTGGGAGGACCAAAACTGGCACATGAGCACCACTTTATTAAGCTGAGAGCTGCGTGTTCACCTTGTGAGAGGAAAAAGTGCTTTAGATGTCATTGTGCTCTGAAGGCGCTGTAGCAGTTACAGATGCATTATTCTCAGAACCTGTCAAACCAATGATGGAGACCAGTCTTGTGCCGATGACAGAATGATGGATGATTTGGGGCAACTACCACAATGGCATCACTGTTAACCTTGAAGAGGTGACTTTAGACTTAATTCAGACAATTCGCATGTACGTTTAAAGACAAAAAGGCTATAAGTAAAGCTATCAGTGTTTTTTTGAGCAATATGGAAGCAAAGGATTGCTGGAATTAGGTAAATTGCTTTAGTTGAAGTTGCAAATTGATTATTGTGTAGGTAATAGCAGCAGATAAAAATGAAAATTAAACTTCTAGCAAATAAGTAAAAATCCAAACAAACTCTAAAATGTAGTCATTTGATTCACTTAAATAGAATTATAATTCAAAATAACCAGATCTTTATCTTAATTGTAGCTGTGTTTGTCTTCTGAGTTGATGAGTACCTGTTTTCTCCGTCTCTTCTCTATCAAGAAGTTCTGAATACTTGGTATAGTTATGGATATGCTGTTGCATTTCATTTTAAGGGTACTATTTTGTAAGAAATAATGTGTAAGGGTTTTGGTTAGAGGTTTTTGAATCCTGAAACTCAACTAACTCAAAATAAATATTACTATAAGATTATCATTGCAGTAAAATCTGTGAAATTTGTTATGAGGTAATGTGTAGATGTTGTTTGATGGCTTAAGAGAGTTATCTCTTCGTGTGATTCTCCATTTGGCTTACTTGATTTACTGGGTTAATTGTTAATTTTGTTGAATACGAACACAAAACCTTTCTATTCTCAAATGTGCTGAGCACCTTAATATGTCACCAAAATGATTTCAGACCTGTGTAAATATTTATTATCTCAAAGTACAAAATTCAAATTAGGCTTATTTTGGAGTTGTGCCAGAACTTCAGTAGGTTCTATACTACAACATGCTATCAGTGTGTAGTACCGTATCATACTTTCCTCTGTGGAGAGGAGCACTTGATTATAAATTTCCTTTTGTTTGATTAATTGTTATGAATTCTTTTCTGAAGATCAGTAATTTTTTGTTTGTTTGTTTTGCACAGTGCCTTTGGTGTTTCACCAACAACACTTGTATTGATTATCCTGTAAGAAGCATTCTTCCACCGTCTTCATTATGCTCACTCTCAGATGCTCGATGGGGAGTTTGCTGGAGTAGGTACTAACTCTTCTGCGGTAGGGATGTATCTACAAGTATGCTCAGTCTGAAGTGAGGCTGCAGCTTTTTCCCCAATAATTTACTGTGAGGGGTGGGGAAGGGCAGTGGTTACGATTGGAATGTGGGATATCCCTTTGGTCGGATCAGGACAGGTGTCTCAGCAGTGCCCCCTCCCAGTCTGCACGCTCCTAGCAGTCTCACTGCTGCAGTAACAAGTCAGACAAAGAGCAGCCCAGATGTTGAGCAAGACCTGTTCAGCAATAGCAAAAATGTGTGTGTGTTATTAGCACTGTTTGAGCCAAAACTCCAAATTACAAAATGCAGCACTGTATGGACTCCTGTGAAGAAAGTTAGCTCCATCCCAGGTAGGCCTAGTAGGGAAAGATGTTTGTACTGTGTCCTTTTACAAAGCAGTGATTAAGGGCATTTATGGATACTAAGGGCGCTTTTGACAGGTATGCTGTTGGTTTGGTTTTTTTTATTAGAGGAAGGATTTCTAGCTTATGTGGTTTGTGCTTCTGGACTGAATGTAGCTTAAACACAGAATTAAAACATTGTAATGGAGCACATTCTTGGCAAAAGTGGTAAAGTTTTTTTTTAAAAAAAAAAAAAAGTAAAAAAAAAAAGGTCAGAAACAGATGCATTTGCTTCAGAGATCTTCTTACAAATTCTATGCAGTAGTACGTTGTGGTTGATACTGTCTGGATGCCTACCTGTGTGACCTATTGTTGGGTACCTGTTTTAGCGGGGCAGCTGGACTTGATCTCCTCGGTCCCTTCCAGCCCCTGCAATTCTATGGTTCTACGGTCTAGTCTTAATGAGGTTCTCCCCTTCAGATTTAGTAGGAAGTTTTAATTAATCTGTGAGCATGGTCATCTTAATTTTCTTTTTTTTGCAAATAAAATGAAGAGACAGGCATTGGCTCAGTTTTGCTGGAAATAAAGGTGAATATTGCACTCTCAAAAGTCAAAAACAAATGACCAACTTCTAGTTACAGTTTTTTATGGAATAAAATATTAACACGTTATCAACTGCTGGTGTCCATAATGTATGTACACTGCTGCATCTACATAGCTTCTTTTTGGTCACAGTACAGTAACTGAAGTAGTTATTGGGAGGGGGAGGGCAGAACTGTGGAACTGCAGCAGGTGATAGGTATAGTATAAGGAATTACAGACTGAGTTGTAATAGTTTTGAATATGTAAAAAGCAATTTAAAAAAAGATTCTCCTCGGTGTAGATAATGCATAGTAGCAATATTCTAATGTGACATATAGAGTTCTGATTGGGGTAGGGTGTTGGTGGGGTTTTTTTTTGTATGTGGACCTGAAAAAAGGCTTGGGAAGGAGAAGAAAGAACTATCAGGAAGATAAATGTTAATGCTGGAGTTTAACAAGTGAAATGTATTCATGTTTTTCAGTAAACTTTGAGGCTTTAATTATTGCCATAGCTGTAGTAGCCGGAATCATTCTGGTGTCCATAGCAGTCTGTTGCTGTTACTGCTGTTACTGCAGAAGACGTTTCAAGAGGTAAGTATATGTGTTTGTTTTCTTTACTAATTTTGGCTGCTGGTCTTCCCTACCTGCTGATGCGTGCGCAAGTAACAAAACAAAAACTTCAACCTTTTGCATTCCAGCATATTAAGAGTCTTATAATTTGGAAGCATATTTTGGTTCATGCTGTTTTATTTATTTCACAAAGACTACAAAAAGATATTTGGTGACAGGTAGTGACAGTGGAAATGATATTGGAATGACAGTGATGTTACTAGTGACAGAATCACAGATGTATTTTTTAAAATAAGCTATTCTTTACAGTTCTACATTTTACATTTCCTTATTAAGACTGGAAATGAAATGTTTAAATGGCCAAAATAAATACTACTTGTGATTGCTGAATGAGTGATGTCTTCTAAAGCAAGCAAAAAGAGGTCAGGTGGGGAATATGAGCGACTGGGCGACAGTGTCCTGTGGTATTTGGTACCCATGCTCCAGAGTTTGCTCCAGGGTCTGTCAGTGGGTTGTCAGTATTCCAGTGTGTGTGCTAATTTGATGAAATATTCTAAATGTAAGATGCTACTTTTTTGCTCTGGGATATTAAGGATGACTGACTTATTTTCAAGTAAAGTGATACTGAAGAAATGAAGTGTCCCTTAGGTCTTGGAGAACTAGTAGAACTTTTTTTGTGTACTTTCTTAATTGGCTAATGTCCTTTTGAAGGAGGCAGTGTTAGTTGATGAACAGATAGCATGCACAAACTCAGTGTTGCCATCTGAAGTGATAAGTGTTTATTTTCTAGTGAAACACCTGAAAGGCCATGTTTATTGGGGCATCATGTTATTTTCCTTAGCATCAGTGAAATTTTAGAGTTTTAGGTTTCTGGGCAGTGTAGTTCCAGCTCTGTACCTTTCATGCTTTGGAGTTTCTCTTGTGAATGATATGTGGGCCCTCATTTCTTGATCTGAAATGATTTCTGTACTATTTCAGGTGGGTGTAATTCATTGTCTTTGATTCTTTTGTTAGAATTTATGCACTTGAGCATTGAGAAAGATTATACATCTGTGGCTTTCAAGGAAGAAAGAGGAAAAAATGTCATTCTTTTCTCTTTTCCTTGAAGATGCATGTACCTGCTCTGCTGGTGGGTTGGTCTTTCCTAGTGCAAATCCATCCCAGTGCAGAAATCGCTAACTCCGTAGCCCTGTACTGATAAGCCCCGAGGACTGCATAAAACTGCTTTAGATTTTATGTAAGATCTGTCAGCTTCTTCTGCAGAAGAACTGTGTAGGCTTCTGTGGCTGACATGCCAACAAATAGAGCTTGATTCCTGTGAAAAAAGAGATTTGTGTCAGACTTCAGTTTTAGTAGCTAAGTCGTCAATCACTGCTGTAACATCTAATTCTAAAAATAGAGGGTTAGTTGAGAGTCATCTTATGCCACTACTCCAAAGGTGTCAAGCTTAATCTTTTGACACTTTGAGGATTTAAAGGTCTTGTCAAAGTGGGGTCCAGCTTATTTCAGGAAGATTCAGAATGTATTATTACACTGCAGTCTGAGATATTAGTAGCTTTAAACCCACTCGTTCTTAGCAGGATTTTTTTTGCCCTCTACTTCCTGAGATTCAAGGACTCCTTTTCCACCAAAAAAGCTAGGTATTAATTGGAAAAATGAAAACTTGTGGAAGTGTAGTATTAGATCTGTTTTGTTGATATATTGGGTTTTCAGGAACGTCAGTATTCCTTCTGGGAGTTCACAGCTGTACAGTTATACAATGTTTTAGAAGGCAGCATCTGACTCCATCCCTGCAACATCCTTTGGCTTTTAGGGCATTGTTGTGTTTTGTTATTTTTACCATGTGCTTGGTCTTTGAGTTTTGCTCCGTGTACTTGAGATACAACTATTCACGAAACTGTATTAAAATAAACTTTCTCCTTAACTACTTCAAATTATCAACCCCTCCCCCTTGAAAAAGTGATTGTTCATTTCAAAGTTTCTGAATTTGATGAAAAACTTAATTTGTTTGCAGTGTCCAGAAATCAGAAGTTAGTTAATGCTGTTTTAGTTATAGGAAATAAATACATTCTCTGAATCCTATACCATCATTTTGTTGATTTGGTGGCGTTATATTTTGCAAGACCCATGTGAGGCGAGACGATCAGTAAGACATCAGGGTCTCCAAGAAGGTAGTTTTACAGAAGGATGCTCATGAATAGAAGCTTCTAGTCTTCTTGGGCATGCAAATATGGTGAATTAATTAGTCAGACAAAATGATCTAGCATAGTTTTCTAGCAAAGAAGACAACTATGTTGTTTTTTTTTTTTTACTGTTAACACCCCAAACTGCATAGAGTTAGACTTCCTAACTTAAAGTGGTAACAAAAATGGAGGGACTAGAAAATTTGTACATTAAATGGAACGTGGATTTTGAATTGATGGATTTCATTTAAACAGCTAATGTATTCAAATGTGTATAGACTGATTGAACGGGTGGGGAAATTGAGTTCAGATTTCCAGCTCTGACCTCTGTTTTTTGATGTTAAAACATTAGACATGCTCTAATTAACCACTGGATGTCACTCTTGCTTAACTTGTATTTTGGTTGCTGCAGATGTGTGGCATTGTAACTGTGTTTCACTATTAGCAGGTATGTTAGTATTGCAGATATTAATAGCGTTCCATCTCCAGATAGTACATGCAGTTCTGAAAGATGATCAGCCTCTGGAGAGGTATGGCAAGTGTCCATTCGCTAGTCCTGAAGAACTGTGATTTAATTTTGTCGAACAATTAACAGATAAATATTGTTTAGCATATGCTTTGGAGTCTTACAGTTCTCATATGGTGTAGCTGATGAATAAGTGAAGCTGAGCTTTCGTGAAGCAAATCACAAAGCTTTTCCTAATGGCAGGGGAAGGCTGTATGCTGCAACTCTTACTGTGTTATACAATTTCAGTGCATGCATTCGGTAGGGTGTATCTGCACACTCAGCTCAGATGTACCGTGTAGACTCACCATTTCCCAAATTCACATAGCTGGTGCACTCAGATAAGTCCTTGCTTACTCTATAACAAGGCAGAATGCTGACAAGACGGTTCATTCAGACTGCTTTCCTGAGGGCAACTTGAGATTGGATAGCAGTGGTTGTTGGGAAAGATAAATTGTCCTGACGCTGAAGGCTTATGAGCCATCAGTCTTCTTCCAGGGAGCAACAATGAACTTAACTGTGCATGTATGTGTGCCGTTGGCTTACTCTAAATGGGGTGCGACACACAGAGGAAATAGCAAGTAGGATCCCTGCTTCTGGAATGGTCTGCAACCTGTCTGAGGCTTTAAATTGTCCTGTAGAGTTTGAGTGGTGATGTTTGTTCGTCGTTGGAATATGATGAACAAAGCGTGTGGGTGTAATAAAATGTGAAAGGGCAATTCTATGGACTTTTCCATTATTCGGCAATGAAATTTTACATGGCTGTGAAGAAGTGTCTTGGATCAGACCATAAATTATTTCTGAATATAAATGACTAAACACGGGTTGTCTAGCACTGAAGTTGCTTTTTCTTCCTCATATGCCTTCTAGTAGACCAGATGAAGAAGAAGAACAGCTAGCTAGAAAGAGAGAGGAACGAAGACTGCAGTCTCTTCAGAGGTAAGTCTTGGCAGGTTGATGTATAGCTACACACTTGCAGTAATATAGGAGTATTCTGCCTTTCTAAGGAATACGTACACAAAGCTAAATGAAGACTCCGATAGAGATACTGTGAAGTTTCCTCAACAGTGTCAGACTTTTAAAGAGCTAGTCTCAATGTGAGATTTGCAGTACAGACTCAATTAGGAGCCGGCATTTCTGTAACCTCTGAGGGGTTGATGATCACAGTAGTAAGTACCTTGAGCTCTCTGTGCCAGCTGAGAGCAAATGGCAGGGTTGTGTCTGAAGTCTTGCCCTAGTCTCTACACTGGACTGATGCCTGTCTGTGGCATGAGTTAATGCCTCATTGAGGCTGGGATTCAAGGATGAAAACCTCTTTTTGAAGTCATTTAATAACTTGTTTGCTTTCTTTTAAAAGAAAGGTAGTCAAGATGATAGGTAAATATCAGTTAGAAGTTCTGCTTAGGAAGGTGGAAAATGTTCACTCAGGTGTTATTTTTTACAATCCTACATTTTTATTTCTGCTGCTCAGTGAGAGAAGCATTCTTCAGAATGGAGGATTTTATACCTTAGCTCTCCAGTGACTAGTCATTCATGGTTTTTACATTATTTTTTAGATAAACAGTTCTTATAGGTAAGGCCATGATACTACATGATACCTACCTGCATTATGTACTTTCTGAATCATAGTTCCTTCTTTGGTCTTATCAGTACCGGGTGGGCAGCTGCCTGGCCATTGCCTGCCATTTTCTCCTGAGCTTAGATTCACTGCTAGTATGAGTAGGGACTGCAGGAAGCAAAGGTGTACTTCCAGGTAAGACCCTTGGGGAGCTTTTGAATGAAGGCATTAAGTTTCTCATATGGGAATTCTCCACACGTTGACACCTTAGTGTGAAGCATGTTGCCACAGCGGTACAGTTACTCCAGCTTGACCCTTCTAAATTTGTTAATCTGAGTCTTGCGATAAGAGGGTGCATGTTCTTAAGACCAACCCTGACAGCTGATCTAGCAGTGGTGACTAAGTTAACTGTTTATTGTAAGTGACAGGCTTCTGTGCTAATCATATGCTTCTCTGTATATTGCATTAAGGGGATTTTCCATTATATTCCTATCCTTCATTCCTTCTGTCCTATCATCTTGTCTGAGTTTGAAGCAGTTGTGTCAATCTGCAGACTTAGTTCTCATGAACTTTCCTATAAGTCATTGATGGTGAAAGCCTTTTTTGAGGGCAGGAAACTAAGTGAAACATCCCAGGAGGTATTTATTCACAGATAGTCAATTATTGTTGTTTTCCTGTTCTCTTCTATTACTTGTTAAATCAACGCGGTGGAGTACAGATATCCAAACCCACCTTGCTACAAATGTTTGTGTCAGCGTTTGTCTATTAACAGACTGTTACATCCTGCTGTTGAGAAGCTTCCTCCAATACCATCTGATAATTGTGCTTTCTTGGGAAATACAATGAACAATCAAACTACTGACATTTTAAAGTTCCGGGCTCTATGATTCCTCTATCTCTCGAACTCACTGAAAAATACCATAGAATGCATATAAAAAAAAATCCATGTCTTTTTTTCATTTTTTTGTTGATATCTTTTCTTTTTTGGAAGTACACCACTTTATATTGTTTGCATTATGATTTTGTTACCTTTTCTGCTTTTTTTTTTTTTTTTTTAATCTTTAGGGAAAACCTCAAGTAGTTGTGTGATGGTCATTGTGCTATGACTATTACGAACAAGCCTTCAAAAAGACACGATGAGAGATCCTTTAAGATAACTTTTCTGATATTATGAATACCTCCAGAGTTGTTATGAAATGTTCTTTAGATAGCAAACTGTTTGCAATGATTTGATAAGACTAATTGGTTCCATATCTTCTGGTGTACTAATACAGATCCCAGTTTTTCATCAAGAACCTTGACAAGCTGTGTCCCTCATTCATTCTTTGTCACCCTGTCTAACATCAAGATTTGACCTTTACATAATAGTACTGCTAGTAGGCAGAAATTCCAGCGTCAGCAATGCTTAGATGATGTGTTGCTATGCTTCTTATTCACCCTTCCACTGTTATTCTGTCCATTTTAGTTTTTTGAAAATTGGGTTGGTGAAGCTGAGATAAAGAACAACAAAGAAAAGTGTTTTTCTACTAAAAGGAATCCTCACGGAGAATCCTGTGAGGAATATGAGCATTTTCTTGTATGTCAAAACCACGTGCCTTGTTGTGCTAAACTTATTTAGCCCATTTGTATGCTGTGTTCAGTTAAATCAGCATTTCATGTGTATTTATTCTAAAGCAATGGCTTATAACCAGGGCACAGGGGATAACTGCGTACCATAACATCTCTACTGTGATGTGTACATCATCTTCAAATTGTTGATATGGTTAATCTTTAGAAAATCTGATGTGTTTGGAATGTATACTTTGCTTTGCACGCAGAGGAAGTGGTGTTGCACTGTACAGTTTACAAGGCAGAGCTAAGACTGAATCTGTTCTTGAACTAAGCCTAGGAACGAGAATTGCTGGAAGCGAGCTGCCCTGTTAGAATGGCTGCTGCAGTCTTGGAGCAGCAGCTCTATTTCCTGGCTTGTGTGGGTACTGTCTATGAAACAGATACACTGTTCCAATTGCAGGACAAAACATAACAGTGACCCTGGGGTATTTCATGTGTTCTGAACACATATACTTGTTTCGTACCTGGGGAGAGCTTGGTAGGGTTGTGGAAAAATGCCAGCAGTAGGCCAGAACACCTCTCCCTGCCTATTACTTGCTTCCTGTCAGTCTTGTACGAGAAAGAATCGCTAGTAACGGGCTCTGAAGTATATTAGTAGTCTTTTTTGACCAGGAAGCTACAGAGAAAATGTGATTTTCTATTATCCAGGAATATGTTAATATCTAAATTCCGAATATAAATACACTATTACATTGTTAAGTGGAAGCACAACTAAGTATCTTGATGTTGCTACTGCACAGTGGTGGTCAGTGAGGATGGTTGGCAGCTGGTATCTAATAGTCTGTTTTTTACCATTTTAACCACTTTTTCCTTTATCTGATGTTCTTGGCCAGCTTGCTTCCTACTGCTCATGTAAAGACAGATCAGTTTCCAAAAAGTTATTTGAGATAATGAAGAATATACTAATTTTAGTCTTTAAAATCTACCTGATGTGTTCAGCCCCATGACAGAGTTTCTGGGAATTAGACAAAAATATCTGAGGAGACTGAAAATGACCATTGAAACATAGAGTTTGTACTCTATGTACTCACGGGAAGGAAACCTGAATTCAGTTTAACTACAAGCACAAAAAGGGAAGTTGGTATCTTGTTGCGTAGCTTTAGTCCTTTATTTGACTTCATGTCATCTACAACATGTAAAATCATATTTAAACATGACATCAAGTATTAAGTCTTTTTTTTTGTATGCTTGTTTTACAGCTGCAAATACGTGGTACTTCTCTGTTAGGCTTGTAAATTGTGATTTATGTTAGAAGTTGGTAACCAAAGGAAAACAGTGATAGCTTGAGAGAAAAGCTGCCAAGGGTAGTTATCTTATTAGCAGTAAGAGTTGTTTGAAGGTAGAATATGCATAGGGCAGATGGGATCATCGGTAAATTAAGCTGTCAATGCTTAACAGCTCTTTGCTGAATATGTGCAAATTAAAATCGAAGAAACTCACAACTTGTCTAATTGAGTTGAATTTTGATGTAGACGCTTTTTTTTTTTATTTAGAGGAACGGTCTTTTGCCAAATTTCATGTCCTCATAATATATAGAACCTGATTCATCCTAGTGAAATAGTCTTGTAGGAGCTTCTTGCTTTTTTAAACTAAGCAAAATAGATAATCCCTTTGTTGAAATTAAAAGAAGTTATCTGAGAAATGGTTTCCATTTAAAATTCCTTCATTTTTCCCTCCATACCTTTGCAAGGAGGAAAGGGGGAAGAGAGAGAAGAAATTAACTCATTAGGTACTTAGTTTATGGAAATGGTTGAAGTTTGGCAGCTTTAGATACTGACTTGAAAACTTAGACAACATAACTAGATGCTTTTTTTTTTTTTTTTTTTTTTTTTTTTTTGCAATAGTGCACCATTTTAGTGTTTTCTCTGCTTCAACACGGTGTTAAATCATAGAACCTAGTAGTTCTCACTTGCTGTGCTGCTTAAATAAAGCAGTAATAAAGCACCTTTAGTCTTCATGAAAATATTCTATTGATTCATGCTTCTGAAGCACACTGTCTTCACAGCTAAATTTGACATTTGTATTCCTAGCTGGAAAGCGTTAGGGAGTCTTCTAGTATTGCTCCTTGATTCCTGTGTGTATATGTACATACGTCTGGGTACGCTGCTTATAAAAAAAAAAAATAAATTGTTGTGCTTGCAAATGTATTTTTAGTGATGATAATGGTTAGTGAGAAGTTACAGAGAATCTTATTTTTAAAATACATATCTTACAAATAGTTTTTTTTTTAATTGTGTATTTTAACAAATTATCATTTTGCTTGCAGTTTAAAATAGTCTGGATGTTCTTCTGATGCCTTTATTTGTTGCAGGAAACATGAAAGAAAACAGAAGCATGATGAAATACGTAAGAAGTATGGTATGTGGTATCTTATTTCAATATTCAGTATCTTTTTTTCCCCTTCTCCTAGTTATTTTTAAAATTCACAGTGGGTGCATGCTGCTTTATGAGCAGCAGAACTAATCAAACCGGGTTTCCTACTCATGTGTCTTCTGCCACCTGAACACCTGATCTCATTGCTGTTATGTTCTTGTTCTCTTCTTGTGCTGATTTTCCAACTGGGTGAGAGTAGCTGTGCTGAATGGCTTGTTTGATTGGGATAGACATTTAAATATATTGTAAGAAATTCTTTCTGCATCTTCCTAAGAGTCCTGGTTTGTTTGTATTTTAATTCTTGAATTCAATGAAACAGTCTGGTTGAGATTTGCTAGGAAACCTAGGCTTACGGCTACTGAAGGAGGACAGACTAGCTAGAAGATAACAAGCTTTTTAAATCAAGCTTAAAAAATATATATATAAAATGATGGGGAATGCGGTCTCATGTCATGATCCAAATTGTTGGGGTTTGTTTCTTAAGTGGAACTGTGATCCAGTGGGAGATGCGTATTGCAAGGCCGTGGGACCTGGAGTATCGTATAGGGGACTTATATTATCTGGGCCTGTCAGTCCTTTCAGTTTTCATTTGACTTGTTCATTGGGTTAATAGTACTGTGTGTTCAGAGACAGATATGCTAAAACTATCCTGCACTTATTATGCAAATTGCTATAATGTCAGAGAAGGTGATTCTAGGGGTCTGAAGAGTCACTCAAAACTGTTAATTTATCCTCCTCTTAAACTGATTGGCAGAGACTGGCAATGCCTCCATGAATGTGCAATGTGTCCTTTGGCTGATGCAGAAGTAGTACTGCTGGTCTGTATGGGAAAATCTCTCCCTGGGAAATACACTCTTCTGCTGGAACAGAGGAAAAAATCAGTGTGAAGCTTAAGCTGAAGAATGTTGTCAAGAGAAGAATTCCTGTTAGACATCAGTCGTGATCTCCAGTCTTGCAGTGTTTCTAGGGTAATTGAACTGTGGTTGGCAGATAAGATCAATTTCAGTAGGTCTGAATCTTTTTTTAAATTTAAATTTTATTTTTTTTTAAATACCCAACAATCTTAGGACTTGACTTTGGAATGGCAGTTAGTATACCAAAGCACTGCACTGGGGTTAAGTGACATTTCACATAGCTGTGTTCAGTTATATTCTGGTTGTGAGATTTAGTTTGATTGTCTCTGGATGGCCATACATCTTAGTGAAGATGTACTTCTCTCATCAGTGCTTAACTTCAGGAATGCTTGGTTGGATCTTGTCTGCACTACTTGAGTTTTCTGAAGAAGACGACTGTGATTCAGTGCCTCTGGGATATGTGTTCCAAATTCAAAAACTTGCTTGTAGCTATCCTGAGAGTTAGTGTTATTTTTGCCCCTCAACTGAAGCATGGTAGGCTAACAGTGATGTATTTAGGAGCAAGTTCATGCATTCTTTGTTAGTGGAAGGTGTATTTTGTCATGAAGAGTCAGGAATGTCCGTTCCTTCTCATAGTTAGACTTTGCCAGGCAGTTTACCCACAAAAGATCACAATTTGACTGTCAGATTTCAGTAGCAAATTTTTATGCAAGGTTTATTTGTTGACAGCTTTGCTTTATTATGAAGTCAGAGATTAATTTGTGTTACCGGATATGTTTGAGGCCTGTATTTCAATAATTCATTGTATGCCCTAAAGGAAAACTGAACTCGTGTGAATCATTGGGACGTACTGAAAGGAGGCATGTAACTGAAGAAAAGTGAAAGACAAAATGCATAACTTCTGCAATTCCTAGATATCATTGCTGATCTATACAGCTTGTATTCTGATAACATACAGACACATGGCTGTCAAAATAAGTCAGTGAGACAATGCAGTAAGTCCTGCTATAACCTTTAATCTTCTGTCTTCATTTTTAGCTGTCTAGCAAATACATATGTTAGCATATTAAACATAATCTAATAAAAATTGCTGCAAATAATTACGGAGACACTAGATTATTTTACTCTCTTACGCGCTGCAGAGATGATTCTCAGTTAAGTAGGCATGGATGAGTGGCAGAATGACAATGACTTTGTTAACCTGACTCTGTAGATTAAGATGATCATGCCTGAAATTTCAGTATTTGGTTGGCTTTAAGGGAATGCCTTTTCCCATTTCATCCACTGGCTTTCATTACCCCATTTAAATGGTAATTACGCATTTATAATGCATTGCAGGTGTCACTCTAGCCACAGTCCTTTGGGAGCTTAGGAAGCTATAGAGAGCTTTAGCAACCAGGAATACGCACTTTGAATTCTTTCTTTGTGGCAAAATTTGATAGTATTTCTCATTTGCTTGCACATGTGAATGCAATATGATTACACAAATTATATGTTGACTGTTAGAAAATTTTAAAGTAGAATTCAGAGTACTCTGCAGCTTGTGTAACGTACAAAGGAACTACAACTTAATTGCTGCTGAATTTGCTGCTATTGTATGTTCAGTATAGCATTAGTAAGAAGCTGCTTTATTTTTTTTCTGGGATTTTGCCTGGTATTCATGGAAGGATTCTATATCTCCGTTTTTACAAAGTGATTGCTTTCCATGGTTTTGGGCTTCCAAACCACTTACTTCAATACTGCAAAGGTTTTGATAGCTAATTGAGTGATCGGTAATCCTGTCTCTTTTTATTTGATGTGGTGCACTGATTTTTATATTCAGCAGTTTGTCTCAGCAAACGTTCCTCCTGTTTGGTGTGCATGCTTCATGTTGACCTTCTTTAGCATTCTGGATGTAAACCAGTGAAACTTGTATTGCTGTACGCTTGAAGCTGTTTAGTTTGTGTGTTAAGAGTGGGGTTGTTAATTTGGGTGTTAAATAGGAAATGAAGATACACAGCATACAGCAAACCAGCTCAACTTTTGAGGTGTATACAATGTCTTGTGTTTCTTTTGATTCTGTTTTCCAGCAATGCTGGTATGTGATGAGGGTGCGAAGCTGCATAGTTAGCATGGTATATAGTATGAATGAACGTGCTGAGAACACTTATTAAATTTCTACAATTGCCTTGTCATTTCCTATGTAGTGGGAGGCCTTATTTCATACAAACTAAGGAAAGATGTTTGACTATTAGCCTTTCAAATTTCCTAGTCCTATTTAAATACTGGTAAGTAGGTCAAATAGTAATCTGGTACTGAAGATGAGTAAAAGTAAGATGCTCACACTTCTTATAAGTGTCCTGCACATCAATATTTAAGTTTACAGTAATGTTTAAAGGACTTCGGTGCAAACAAGACTCTTCAGCATGCAGGTGTGTAACTGCTTTGAGCCTGCGAGTGTAAATTACAAGTTGGGTAGTTGCTCCTATGCCAAATGGGAAACAGTCAAGGGAAACAACCTTCGTGTCTGGTTCAAGGCAGTCTGTGAGCTTCAGTTGCACTGAACATGCTACCCAATTAGCATATGCTTGCAATTCCTCTGTAAGTATTGCGGCTAAGAGCAGCTGTGGCAGCTGACAGTAGCTTTCTGTCATGTTGCTTTTTTCATATGACTCCCCTTTTGTCCACTTACTGGGGCCTGAGACAACACCTTTAGTAAGAATTGATGCAGGTGATGAGTTGCGCTCTCTTTTCTCACTTAATACAATCTAATGATCTGCTTAAAATACTGAAGATTGAAGAAACTTTAACCCTGAATGCATATTTGAGAGCAAGATTGAGCTCCAAAGTTTATCCAGTGTTACAACCACTGCGATTATCCTCATTCAGAAGGAGGGCTTGTACCTTCTTTCCTGGGATTCATCCATAGTTCTTAATGCATGAGTAATTAATTCTAGTACTGTACAAATAGATCAGGTAACTTGAAGTTAACTTAAAATGTAGAAAATATCTGCTCATCATCAAACCTGTTAGTTTAGTAATATTAAAGGAAACACTGCAAAGAAATGCATTTGCAGTAACAAACAAAAATGACTCATTCACTTGAACTATCAGGACTAGTGTGAAATGGCTCTTGGCTGAGTGTGTGGGGGGAAGGCAAGTAGACGACTGTTTGTCCTCTTGAAAATGATATATGAAGTGTACCTTCCTCTGATTAACTGGAAGTTGGCAGTACTGGATGTGGAACACCACTTCATTGAATCTCGGGCATTTGAGCTGTAAGAGAACATTTCTATGGTTTTACTGTGTTATTTGGCACTTCATAGACTGGAAGGTATTTGTTTGGATTGAATTATAGGAAAGACAAAATAAATGCTTACCAGACTATATACAGAAAGATACACAAACTAAGTAAAATCAGCAGAGTTATAGGTGTGTATGCATATGTATGTCCTTTTTCAGGGAGGTGGTAACTTTTTGATATGTGTTTTGTAGCTGTAACAGGTCAAAGATACTTACTGGTTGAGGCAATTCAACCAAGACAGCTGCTTCTTTGATTATCTTTGTGGTTTTGTCTGTGTATGGGGCCTTTATGTGGTTAAGCTCAAAATTAAGGTTATCCTTTTATTCCAAAGTTATTTTGTCAGGGTGTCTAGCACCACTTCTTGCCACTCTGTGGAAGATTGTTCTCACATTTGGCACCTCGGCTAAACTTGTAGAAGGCAGTGCCACTCGTTAAAGACATTAAAGATGAGGAAAAAAACCCTGAGGTCTCAAAATACCATTTATTAATTCCTGCACAAATGCCTAAAAGGTGACTTTCTCTGAGTAATTATAGAAAGGGGTAGTGCCTTCCATACAAGGTACTCTATCAGGTAACTGGGTCTTCTTTTTACCTGATCAAAGCTTTGTAAAGGCGACTGACCCATTCTTAGACAAGTAACAGCCATTAGATGTCAGGGCCCATTTTAACTTAGAAATGGTCTGCTTTGAATCTTTGTAATTTGAATAATTATAAGAATTGGTGTGCATGTTCCTTAATACTGCTGTTCCCTATCAGGTAGTCAGTTGCAGTTACAGATACAATAATCAGGCATGCCTGCTTGCTTGGCATCATAGGATGTGCTGTTAGTTTGAAAGAAAAGCAACAAGGCAGTGAAGTATAGTCTGCCTTCAGTACTTCTGAATAAAAGATCTATGAGGAGTTCCTACAAGACTGGTTGATGACTCTCAGACCGTAGTGTCTTTTCCACTGTTGTGAGTGTGAATATTTGTGAACTGGGACTGTTTGGCTTAGCTGTCTTCTTTCTCTGTATCACAAACAAATGAGCTAGAGAAGAGAGTCCAGGCTTGCCAGGCAGCAGTAAAAACAACAACGTCGGTATAAAAGAGATTGGCACTTGTCCTGCTCTTTCACAATGACAGATCAGCCTCTCAACTCTTACAGGACTCCTTATTTTCAGTATGGGCTTCCACCTAGCCCAGATCTGGTGTGTGGTTTAAAATCCTTTTGAAATAATTGCTGCATGAAACAGTGATTGCTCAAACTAACCTTTAAAGAAGATGATATGCAAATCCAGTCACTCAGTATAATCGGGTGGTTTCAGTGTTTTCTGACAGCATTCTGGTTAAAACATCAAGAGTCTTTGTGATGGAAACATGCTGCCACTTGGATTAAGTGGTGCTCTTGCTTTGGTCCCTGGTGGTTTTATTCAATGCAGAGGCGATCTCCGTTTGTTCCTAGAGATTGTTGTCCTGCTGCAGAAATACCCTAAGTAGCTGGACATGACAGGTGATTGTAGAATTAAAACAAAATAGCAGCATCGTACATCTGAAAGGATGGTGATCTTATAACTTGAGTTTATAAACTGACTAGTCTGAATCTGCTCTTCCTGAGCCAGCTCTGTGCTTAGGTTTTTTAGGTCTGTCTCTTTCAGATGCTTTCTGTGGACAAGACCTCACAAATGAGAGATGTGTTCTCCACAAGACTTTTCTTGTAGAAATATTTTCTCAGTTAAACTGTGAAATACCCATTCATGAGCATAGTCCGAGAATTAAGAGGGCTTAATAGCACTTTCAGTTCATTATTTTACTTGAGTGTCTAAGTGATAGACCATCTCTTACAAGACAAAAATTCCTTGGTTTTGTTATATGTAGTTATCAATTGTAATGAGGTTGCTAACACAAGCCTAAGCAATGTTTATCATAAAGCATTCATGATAAGACAAAATTGCATTTATCATTTCTTTTGTTTTGCAGGTCTTCTCCAGGAATCTGATAATCCATACAGCAGATTTGAGAATGAATAAAGCTGTGCACCTTCCTTTGGAGAGATGTAGCTCCACAACACAGAAAGATTGTGGGTTTACGGTGGTTTCCTTTATTGCTTATTTTCATTTGCTTTTTGAGTTTGTCTTTTATTTCCAAAGATGGTTCCCCACCTCCTCCCACTGGTTATAACACTTAGGTGTGGGTGAACATTTCATGGAATACATGTCTCTATCTTTTATCTATATGGAACTGTTTTTCTTATAAGTAGTTTTTGGTTGTAGAAATGTTTGCTGATCATATTGACATGTGTGAAATGTTACTTTTCTTCCTCTTAAAACTGTCTTCTGTTACCTGATTTAGATGGTTAACAGTCACAGTCATGTACTTAAATTCAGCATCAACTGCCGCCTAAACCGTTGTTCCTGTGTTCCCTAAATAAAGATTTTTCTTTATTGTATCTGCTTTATAAAAATAGAAGGCAACAAGGGAGCATAGCTTCACACAGCAAAAATAGCTGATGTTGCTACTGAGGGTAGGTGAAACTACAGCAGGCACATTCTTATGTTCCACCATACCGTGAGAGCAGGTTTATTTTCCCTTTGGAAAATGGTTTTCAAAACTACTGTCTAAGGGCTTAATGAGGGGAGCTTATTTGTTTTTGAGTAATTAAGTGCAGTTGCGGAAATCACTGATTTTAAAAAAGAAATTCAGTCAGCAAAATCAGGAAGTAATTTTTGAAATGAGTGTGGAATGTGACTAGGTGTGTATGTGCCTACATTTGAGAAGGAACGTCGGCTGCTGTGAACACTTCTTCTTATGCTTTTTGTAAGTCGCCAGTGTTCTGTAGTTGTAATGAAGTGAATGTGGTGATTTGAACCCAGCCAGCACCTGAGCGCTGCTCATGCGTTTGCTTCCCTTCCTGCAGTGCATGAGGGAGAAAATGGGGACAGCACATGTGAGAAAACCTGTGGGTCAAGATTATGACAGTTTAGTAAGTGAAGCAAGCAGAAGGAGGGAGGAAAAAAGAAAAGGAAAAATACAGTCACCACTTCCCAGAAGCGGTCTGTTCAGTGGCTAACTCCCACCAAAAGACATTCCCCTCAGGTTTTATTGCTGAGCATGATGTCATGTGGCATGGACTGTCCCTTTGGTTGGTTTGCATCTGCTGTCCCAACACTTCTCTCTTTCCACCTCCTTGTACAGTCTCAGCTTGTTTGCTGGTGGCGGTGGACTGGGGGGGGGGGGGGAGGGGAAGAAACACTGATGCTTTGCAAGGGCCAAAGCATTGGTGTGTTATCAGCTCTGCTTTAGTCACAAACATAACACCCTGCACCGTGCAGACTGTACTGTGAAGAATGTTAATCCATCCCAGCCGGACCCTGTGTACTATTTTGTTAACCTTGTATTCTTCTCCATAATGTGATTTACTTCCTCTCTTTTCCTACAGGTGTTTCATTGGGCATTTTTACTTGCTTACCAGTATAATGCGACAAGTAAGGAGCTTGTTAACCAGCGGTTTAGCTAACCTCCCTTTCTGTGTATTACCAAAAAATGTACAGTATTGAAGATATGTTATTTTTTATCAATGTTCTTAAAATAAATACTTTAACGTCCTTAGTTTGATTGTTTAGTTCTGTTCTTTATGATCTTGGTATAAAATAAACGATCAAGTATGAGTTTGGGAAGAGAAAGAAGGTGTTCTGCTTTTGTTTTTTTCTGGTAAAAGAATAAGAACTTAATGCCATGTAAGTGCAATAGGAATTAGGTTTTGCTTGCACCTGTGGAGGTGAATTGCCATTCCTTGCAGTGCCAAGGAACCTGCCTGTACTTCAGCTTTAGTGACTGTCTTCTGTCGCTGCTTTTGGAACAGCGTTCCCTTCCATTTTTTTGCACTGTGATTTTCAGAGCGTACAGTTCCTTGAGGGCTTATATAAAGACATGGCACCCGGTTCCTGCATCTGTAGTGGAATTAGCATTAATAGAATAGCAGGGTACGCTTCTTTTTTTCTTAACTTGTATTTGACACTTTATTAGTAGAAAATGTCTAATTTTGTGTTTCCTCAGTGGAAGTCTTGCTCAAATGGCTGTCTTGGAAAAATTATGGTCTGTGATAAGAGTGAGTTGATAGTGTGGAAATAAAATGTGCTGATGGTTTTCCCTGGAGAGAACTTTTGCAAAAATGAAGGTCTGCCTGCTGTCTCACGCCCCAAGTAGTGACATTCCTGACTTAATAGAAAAGCGTTTTTCTTCAGCACCTGCTACGTTATATGAAGGGCTGTCATGAATTCTAACAAAAGGGGGAGGAGGGAAAACCTTTCTTATAATTTCAAAGATGGGAATGGTCTTGGAGAGCCAAACGTTTTGAGAATGTGGAACGGGTGCTACATTGGAGGATAGTTGGGTATTGCATTTAAAGAGAAGGTTGAGGCGAATAAATGCAATTATAAACAACTTGTTACTTCCTGGTACCCACAAGCACAGTTTAGGAAAGCCAAGCAAACAGCTGGCCAAATGTATTTTAACTGCTGTGTTTGTGTATGCTCACTTTATAGTGTAGGCTGTAATTTATACAACAGTCAAGCTGGTCACCCAGTACAGGAATATTTTGCTCATGCAGTTCAGAATAGCTGTTAATGATGAGTCTTTTGTGGGCAGCAGCCTTAAAACTTCATAGAAAATGCAGAAATCCCCAGTCTGTAGCCAGACTTCTCAGATTATTTAACCTGTGTTTGCTGTGATCATTGGAGGAGTTAACTGGATGGAACGTATTCTTACTTCAGTATGTTAACTGCAGCCTTCTCCGAGCTCTCCTGTATGTCAGTATTTCATATTTTTACAGGACTGCTGGATTTGGCTTAGCAGCAGAAAGGTTACTTGTCTTTGTGTTTTAGTGTAGTCACAAGAAATGGGGAAGACAGTTGTAAAAAGAGGTAAGAGCCTATCTTTGGTTCTCAGCTGTGTGCACAGTGGAGTTTATCATTTTCAGTGATAAGTTTCCTCTCCTTCATGCTTCCTAATAGGAAGAGAAAAGGGATGCATGCAGCATACAGACAGAATGAAGGTAGGGAGACCGCACAGATTCTGAGAGCTGGAATGCCTCTGGGTTTTGTTTTGTTTTCTCTTATAGAATCTTCTTGGCATCAGACTTCCATATGTAGTTTTCACTGCCTGTCCTTTCAAAAAATCAGCATGCTAAACTTCAGTTTATTAGTACACCAAGGATATGCCTGAGCATTGTAGCCAATCAGCCTGCTAGGTAGTGTCCTGCTATGGGTGCCACTAGCAGTGCCACATTCACCACTGCTGAATGTGCGGTTCTTTAGATTTTCACTTGGTCCAGGTGCGAAAGCAGCAGCCAGCATGTGCTTCTTCCCCTCTTCTTTCTTTGTGTCAGGGACCTGTTGGGTAAAGAGACTCTTTGAGAGGACATGGTAAGGAGTTGATTGAGGGAGTGGGGATGTCAGTAGTCTGGGAGACAGTGATGCTGGCAGCAGTGGTAAACAACTGTGCTCCCTGCCTGCACCTGAGCTTGATTGCCTTTGGTTTGGGGCTGCAGGCAGCTCTGGCTGCTCCCTGCTGCAAATTGAGGATCCAGGAGGTTGGGTTGGTGGAGGGTGCAAAAGGGTTATTACTGTGCTCAGTAGGGAAACATCAGAGTGGCAGTCAAAAGAAGGGTATTTCCTTTTGCACATCTTAGATGAAATTTGCTTTTGTGTCATACATCCTGTCATATTAAATCAAAATGCTGAGCTCTAGTGAGTTGTATTATAGAATCACAGAATCACCGAAGTTGGAAGAGACCTCCAAGATCATCCAGTCCAACCATCCACCTACCACCAATATTTCCCCACTGAACCGTGTCCCTCAGTACATCTAACATTCAGGCATTCTCAGGCCGTCTAACTATCAGACCTACTCAGGCTGATTCACTTGTTTGAATAACCAGGCTTACTGTGCACAGGAAGATTAAAAGATGGTTAAAAATGCAGAGCTGTCCTGACCTATCTTACATAGTTAACGAAGAAAATGTTTAGTGGTGTCTTATGTGAGCTTGCACAAAACAGGAGGGGCAGAAGGTAAGTCCAGACCTAGAGAAAACTGCCTGCAGGTTTCAGCAGTTTGAATTTGTCTTCTGCTGGGATGTCTGGAGCAGTGTTCAATACTGCTGATCAAATGTTGGAGTGAATTTTCTCTTGCTGGTGTGGCAAGTGCTACTCAACAAGAAAAAGTAATAGGGGGCAGAGTTTTTGTGCTGTCACTCTGAGTCAAGTGCTTGCTTGGCAGATAAATGGGAATTGGAGTAAGCAAAGTCACTTTGAGAAACATGTAAGCTTGCATCTGTGTGTGTGTTAACGTGATAAAGTTAGATGCAGGATGAAGATAAAGCTGTTGGCAGCAGGTCCAGAGATGTGTTGTTTTCTTTTTTTAATTCTGACCTTCAGTCCACTCTGTGCACAGAGCTGTCAACTGGAAGCACAGCAGAAGCGGTCAGGAAATGTTTAATTATCTCAAGTTGAGTTGGATTTTGGTAGCACTGCTTCTGTCACAGTTCCTGAGCTTAACTGCAGCTCTCACCTGCACCTCCAGGGTGACCTTTCCTGTACCTTCGCTGTCTGCCTTGGAGCAGCACCGAGCGCTTGGTGTTCTCAGAGCAGCCCTGGTTACTCATTTCCCAAGCAGCAGTTAGGTATGACACACACATCACTTTTGCCCTCAAGAAAAAAAGGCCATCAGGCTCTCATTACTTTTTCCTTTCTATCATTGTGGCAACTCTTAACTCCTTATAACCAGATGGCCACTGAAGTCCTCAGCTCTGGTAAACAGGTCTTTACAAGGCATTGTGAGGATCTGCAAGGTGACAGTTTCACTTATTGCATTTCAACTGTAACAACGTTCTCTTTAATGTTGTGGTAGTTTTCCTGTAAGTTTTTCTTGAATTCCACAGTCTCAATCACGAGAGAGTGAACTCAGATTACTGAAGCAATGGACAGAGGAGATTGGTGTGGAAGAGTTCCCAATGAGAAATCCTGCCTCCCTGACCTGCTGCAGTCTGAGGAAGGTGTCAGTGAGCACCCTGATAAAACTGATCTACTTGGCTGGGTTTTCGAAAAGCCTGTGACAGTACTGCACACCAGAGACTACTGAAGAAACAGCAGGCTCAGAAATGAAGTGCGCAAACTGAAGGGCAGCTGGTGTTCTTCACTGCAAGGGCTACTAAAAAGACCTTATGACCCCTGTGACTTCGTTGACGGAGTTGTGAATCAGGGATGGTACGAGGGGAATGGCCATGTGGCTGTCCTGGTTCATTGCCGGGGAGCTGGACTGGATGGCCTTTATAGGCCCCTTGCAAAGCTAAGGATTCTGTGGATGGGGTTGGTTCAGTGTGTTTTCTCCTTAACAACAGCAGTTCCCTTTGTCGCTGTTTTCTCACCGTTTTTATTCACAAGCACTGAATATCTAATTTTAAAAAGCCGTGTTTTGTGGCAGGACTGTCCCTGCAACAGCCCGGGGTAGGGCTGTGGTGCTTTGTTTAAGCAGAGCCAGCAGAGAAAGCATTGCCCTTTGCCTCAGTTAATTCTGGGATGCCAGTTGCTGGCCCAGCCATTACGAGCAATGGGTTTCAGACTTCACTCTCTCAGTTGTGCCACTGGGCTGTACCTCATGGATGATCTCTCTCCTCCTGTCTGAAGCTATTTGTGCAAGAGGCAGAGATGATCCCTTTTGCTGTGTGGAGTTAACTTTAGCCTGCGCATGGTAGAATAATGCTAAGTGGTGGGAAAGCTTTCAAAGCCAGAGCAGAACTCAGAGCCTAGGGACAGGAACCAGACTACAAAACAAAAACCTCATCATCTGCTGTATCTTCATCAGTTAGATTAAGTAAGGTTAGGTTGAGGTTGGACTTGATGATCTTGAAGGTCTTTTCCAACCTGAGTGATTCTGTGATTCTGTGACCCCAATCTCTTCTCAGCTTTTAAGACAAAGTAATCCTTTTAGTTGTGCTGAACTTGAATTTTTCTGTCACACCTTGCTAGAATTGGCTTGTAACTGCCATTCCCATCTGAGGAAAATAATTTTAAAAACCCTCATATTTATGAAATTAAACATATCAACATCTGGGTTTCTGCACAAAGCCATGGGAAAATGGAAGTGGGGTCTCCAAGGCTGTCCCAGTTCTGAGACAGTCCTTTCACTAAGTGCAAAATGCAATGATTGTCCAAAGCTACTGACCTGAAACTGGCAATAGAAGGGTTGTGTGCAGTAAAGTCCTAGAGCAGAACTTATTTTTTTTTGTCCCCCAAAATTGAAAAACAGAGAGGAAGGGATGATGTAAAGTGCTTTTCCCTGTGGATTCCGGTGAATCCTCCTCCTCTCAGCAGGCTGATCCTCTGGTTCTGGGCTGTGATGCCCTATCCTGGCACTCTGCTCTGGGCTTCATCACTCTGTGATGAAGATGATCTCATTTTTGTTACACAACTTGCCATAGTTCCAGTTTGTCACCCAGTGTTTCTATAATTGGTGTAAAAACCCTAATCACCCAATTAGGATGTGTAATGATATTGTGAAAATCCTATTAAACTGAGCAGAGGAATATTTTTAAAAGCTTTTAATAGGAGTCTCTAGACATGATGGTAAAAGGAGGACAGATACACGAGGTTTATTACGTGCCGATAACATGGTGCTTTCTAAATTAAACTTCAAAGAACGATATCCACTTTATTAATGTAATTACAAAAGTTATCAGAATATAATGAATAAATTAAAAATGTTATCTATACAGTCTGTTATCAGTCTAATTCTCAGAACAAGAATTTAGGCTCTCACTTTCATGTTCTTGTGACATTCAAAATACTTCCGGACCCCTTGTTAGTCTGCGTTGCAATCAGATTTAGATCTATGGAGATGATAAGTCTCTTTGCTTCCATTTGAAAGAATGCATGAGTTTGGAAATGTTTGCAGTCATGTATTCCTGGATTTGGCATCTAAAGTGCTGAATTCGTCTCCCTTGGGGAATAAAATCAAAGTTTAAAAAGTAGTGGGGAGGAGCGAGAAGCAAACAAATGACCGCATTTCACTCCTTTTTCTTGCCTGTACAGCAAGGGAAGCTGAAAGTTAGTCACTTTCTGGGGGGAGTCCTGCATTGGGCCATTGTTTCCAGCTGAAATGGTTCCTGACCTGGCCTGCTGAGCAGCCATCGAGTGTCAGAGCCTGGCCATAAGCGAGGAGCAGGGCGTGCAGCCCGGGGGTGGTGCTGGGGGTCAGAAACCACCTGCCAGCAGCTGTGGGGTGAGGCTGCCTGAAGAAAAGCACTATGCTGATTCCATTTTAGTTCATGGGAAGACTTTGTTCAAAATGAAATATTTTTCAACTTGGAAAAATGTAGGAATACATAAATTTGTCAAATATACATAATTATATCAGTTGGAGAAGGTGTTTAATGCCCTGGGGCTGGGCACCAGCAGATCGGATCAGACGGCTCTGTGATGGATTTGGATCTTGAATATGATGGAGTAGTTCTACAATGTTGGTTTTAATCATTGTGCTGGTTATTACTTTTCTTAAATGAGCGTCACAAGGGAACTGCCATTCGAAGGAGTTCATAATTAGATTAGCATGTGAAGCAAAACAGGAGCTATAAATCCTACATCTTTTATTACAAATTTCCTTCCTGGCATTCTTTTTGGTACAGCAAATACATTTTAATAAATTTCATTTTTCTTTGTATGCCTTATTTTTATTACATGATGAAATGCTACTGTAAAATACAGATACACGACCTCAGTCCAATTAAGACAGAAGTATACTTAACGAAGAACTCTACTGAAGCATCACTGAGCATACCTTGGGGTCCAGGACTTGCAACAAGAAAGGAAGTACTGGCCATCTGTCTGATGTGTTCTGAACACAGGAAAGTAAACCTTCTTGTCAAGTTGTTCTTGGAAGAGCCATGAAATACAACTGCTAGCTCACTTACCATGGGAGATGCTCAGGTGGGCAGAAGTGCATGCAGGCTGAGCTGTTAGTCATTACTGGGACAATGTTCCTGTTGACACCAAACACAGGCCATGAATCACAACAACCAATTCCTGTGTCTGAAATGAGAGATGATCTTTGACAGCTCTGCACCACTAGGTCACTCATTAGCGCTTCCAAGGCCAACCTCTAATCCTCAGTGTAAAAGTAGAAAACCATGGAGCAGTGCTGCACAACAGTGATTCTAGTAATGAACAATAAAAAAGCACATTTAGACACCACCTCCCCAAACTGGACTTGGTTAAATGACAAAACTTCCTTACAGAAGGAAGACATCTTGTATCCAGAAGTGCAGAATCCGAGGAACACTTTTAGAGTTGCAGGAGATGTGTGTGGTTGCTGCAGAAGGGTTCTCCTGGCTTGTAGCTGCACTAGGACACTACAGCACTGCTCTTTGGGGGTCCAAAAGGATCTTGCAGCCAAGAGAGCGAGCATCAGGAGCACCGCTGTGCACTCAAACCCTCATCCTGCAGGACGTGCGTAGTGGCCTAAGAGGCACAGAGCCTACTGGGGACTTTCTTTTTTCCACAGATAGAGAAAAGCTGAAGACGCATTTTTGATCCCTGGAGGACTGTTTCTCTCACTTCCGAACCTGTTTTCTCCTGAAGAACACCCATTATGTATTCCCTTCTCTTCTGTGTGACGGTCATTTGTTTTTCTCTGGTGTTGCCATAGTACCTGTATGAGGACACGTGTTATTCTGATTTATTGGCTTTCCAGTCCTTTCTCTCTCTAAATTGAGAAACAGAGCATTAAAGTTTCATACAATATAATGTTCTTCCGTGGCAAAGTAGCTATCTACGAAATGGAGAAGCCAGGTGAAAAGGTGGGTTTGAGGCAATATAGATTTTGTTCCTTTTAATTGGGGTGGAGTAATGGGGGTTTAAGTTCACCTCCATTGGGATCCTTGGAGCACAACATGCAATTACGAGAGCCTTGTTTTTTCAGCTCAGGTAGAAGGAATTATCAGGGACTTTCCTTAGGACTCGATAGCCCTCAGATGTTTTCTGAAAGACATTTGTATTAGCAGAGATTCTATCAAGCAAAGCTTCCATCAGAAAAAAAAAATTATAGGGAATTTGTCTTGGGAATAACCCCCCAGGGATCTTTTTCCTTGGGTATGTGCATTTATTTATATGGTGTATCATCTCTTTTTATAAATCTTAGAGATTTGACTGTCCTGAATGGTTATGAGTGAAAGGATTTTCAGAAACATCATAAATACTTTGTCAAGTAGTGTGGGACTGCTTACTTTCTAAACACTTACCATAATAACTAAATCACTGTGAGAGCCCCATCCACTTTGTTACATTTTATAGGTGTCTCATATAGGAGAAATAAAATATGAAATCTGGAAAATTACATACAAGTGAATGGAACCCTGATGGAGTACTTGTATTTGGCATTTTTTTTCTTATATAAATACAGTAATAAAAATGTGGATTAGTCCTGGTTTTCCCATTTCTTTTGATCATACTTAAAAATTTTAGGTGCATAATGAAAAGCTTGAGATTAGATCATAGGTTCCTTAGATTTGGAAGAAGGGACCTTTAAAGGTCATCTGATCTAACTTCTCTGCAACAAACAGGGACACCTACATCTACATCAGGTACTCAGAGCTCCGACCAGCCTGACCTTGACTGTCTCTAGGGGTGGGCCATCAATCAGCTCTCTGGGCAACCTGTGCCACTGCCTCACCACCCTCACTGATGGCATGAGATGAACGTACACTAGACTTGAAATTTGTTCTGAGATTTAATCTTTAGATCTCAGTAACATAAACAATGAAAAGTTATAAGGTTTGAATAAAGTGAAATCGAGTTGCAATGTTGCAGATGTTCTGGGATTGATCCATTACTGATGTAAGCAGTCATAATCCATGTTTACATAGACCAACAACAGTAATGAATTTCCTCAGCCAAGTCTTAAGACCTCCATATTAAGTTCTGGAGTCACCATGTGTTCCTGCCAGCAGCTTTACAGGGATGATTCAGGTCTTCTTCTCTGTGCCAGACTGACCTCCTTCTGCTTAGATTTCAGCCCTCTTCTCTGTCAGCTCCTCCTGTACATCCAGCCTAATGGTTTCAGGCTGCTATTTTCCCCTTGCTGGCCGCCACCTGGCCCACCTCTATCCCATCTCCTGCCATGGAGAGCTGGTCAGCCCCTTGTGTTTGGGAGCATGCCCTCCATGCACCATCTCCCTGCAATATTCACTGTTCCTTTGCAACACCCATGTAGGGCTGCACATTTTAACAGGCTCTCCCAAGAGTCAGCAGCATCACAGTGAGTCCACCACAGTGCATGGTTCGTGAGTGAGTGCCTGGGCAATGAGCAAAATGGACTCAGCGGAGACTACCCAGAATGCAATGAACTGTGACACCGTTAATTCTAACACAGATGCTCTCTGCTATGAATAGTTTCTTGCTGGTTTGTTTTTAAAGACACTTCATTAAAATAACTTGTGTTGTTCCCTGGCTTGTAGGTCAGCCAACATGAGTTTTCACAGCACTGTACTGACAAGACTGTCACGAGTCTCATAATTAGTTGCTACGCCTGGAGTTTGTCACAACTTTAATAAAATAACTTATGCCTTTCTCCTCCTGATTTTGCAGGAGGTCTCACCTTTTAGCATTTACTCAATGTTTTATTTAAAAAAATATCAAGAAAATTGTAATGTGCTATTTTCACAAAGGCCCAGACTCTCTAAATCTGTCAGCTCCTTCTCATCCAGTGTGGCTTCTCCCCTTTCTCCACACAGCTAAAATCCACCTTACCTCATAGGCTGGCTGCCACAAGCTCCTGCCATTCTGTTTTGACAAATGTTTTCTATACATCACCCAAAGCCTGCTTTGTGGGCCACAATTCCCACTTATCATCCTGTGTTTTTATTTCTCCCTTTGTTTTGTTCTGCTGCCACTCTCTATTGCAGGGACTGCATCAAATACCGCCTCCTTTTCTTTTCTTTTCTTTTCTTTTCTTTTCTTTTCTTTTCTTTTCTTTTCTTTTCTTTTCTTTTCTTTTCTTTTCTTTTCTTTTCTTTTCTTTTCTTTTCTTTTCTTTTCTTTTCTTTTCCTTTCCTTTCCTTTTCTTTTCTTGCCTTGTCTTGCCTTGCCTTGCCTTTTTTTTTTCTTTTCTTTTCTCCTAAAGCTTTTAGTAACTTACTTCCACACACTTCTCTGTTCCTGCTATTGCACCAACTTCTACCTCTAATTAGCATCACCAGCCCTTTTTTGGCTGAATTTTCCTTAGTATGTCTTTATGCTTCCCATAACTCCTGGAAGTAGGTCTTAAAAAAAAAAAGAAAAGAAAAAAGAAAAAAAGAGATACAAAGCCTCTCTTTAATCCTCCTCAAACCTCTTTTTTTTTTTTTTTCTTTTTTTTTTTTTTTTAACTGGGAAATATATTCTACAGTGGCCAATTTGCTGTGCCTTGTGCTTGTGACTCATGTTGCACCATTCTCCGTCTATCACTGTAAATTTCATTTTTGTAACAGTCTCTGTATCTGTATGACCTGTGTGGACTCAGTCTACAAAGGTCCCTGAACAACAAGGGCCTGGAACTGCTGCTTCAGTGTAGGGAAGGCCTGGACTGAGAGCTCTGAAGCACTTGCTTAATTCTGTACTCAGTACTTAATGTTGTGCAGTGATGGGTGACTTCGTTACCACAGTGATGGGAACTAAATAAAACAGTAAGACTCAGTTTCCAAAACCTTTTCTGAGCAGAGAGGCGTGTGGGCTGGACTGTTTTTCACTGCTTTAGTTGTTGATTTTGAGATGGAGCAGAGTGTAAACAGCAAACCTGAGGAAAGAACAAATGATGTTTGAATGCATGCCTGAAATCCATCCATGTTTTGCTGTTAAGAACTCATCTCCATTTTGACATAGCAGCTTTTCAAGTATATCCCTTGCAAATGTTTTGCATTATTTTGAGGAGGAGTTTTTCTCTCCATGAGAGTCAACATTCCCGTTATGCTCTCTGCAATGGATTTGAGCAACCCAAGAAGGCACAGGGAGCACTGAATAATCAGAATCCATCCAATATGCTGTTTCTCCATCATATCTTGTCTAAATAATAGGAATTGCGAATGATGAAAATATATCAAAAATGGGGGAAAAAATGCAAAAACTAAGCAAAAAAAAAAAAAAAAGTTGAAGAGATCTTAGAAATAAAGTAGGGTTAATCTTTCAACCTTGTTTTCACAAATATATCAGCATCCATGTTTCTAGTTTCATCTGTAAGAAATATCCACACTCATAATCAGCTTGGTTTGTGTGCCTATATGTTTTCTAAAGCACTGATTACTTATGAGAGGATCCTTGCTAGTGAGAAATCTCCTCTGGCTGTGTGTTCCAAGCTCTGTATTTTCCCAGCCAGTCAGTTGGGTTTTGTGTGCATGTGTGTGCGATGTCCAAGTTGTACAAACAGAACTCTAGTTCTGATACCAGAGACTTTGCTGCAATGAAAAGCAATGGTGTTCCTGTAAACACCCTTCATCCAATATTTATGACAAAATGACATGATTCACACATGCTTTTTGAGAGCATCTAAATGGATCACCCTCAGTGCTCCTGCTGTTTCATTTTGCATCATTGTCTTTAGGAGGGTGTTTGTTGAATACTTCAATGGCTTCAAAGCTTCAGGATCTGATATCACAGTGGCTGAGACCATTACATTTGGAATATCATTTTCTCTCTTATGAGACCTTTACCAAGGTGGCACAAGAAAATGGGCTCATTAAAAGTTTTTCCACTTATTTCACAGGAGCAACACTTGGCATCACTGCTGTTGCTAGGTAGCCAGGCGATCTTAAACTGGAAGGCAGCTCAGCACATGAATGCTTGCAAACATAACGTATGTATGCTTGTTTGGCAGAATCTCTGAGATCACACAGTTTATCCAGCAGCATGCTCCGCAGAAGCTTAACGTTTATAATTGGTACTTATATTACTTTATTGGTTTGAAGCATGTCGTTTTCTGATGTGGTCTGTGATTTTTTCTCTCCACTCTTCATCCCTGTTGTGATCTCCCTCCATCTGTGTGTACTGACACTGCCTGAGATGGAGTTAATTTTCTTCCCAGTTATCCTGTGTAGTGCAGTGGTTTAGACCTGTGGCCAAAACAACCACAATAGCACCAGCTCAAACAAGTATTACAGCTATTGCTGAGCAGGGACTGCACAGTGACAAGGTCTTCTCTGGTTGTCAGTGCCTTAGCCCAGTGAATGGATTGGGGGTGGGCAGAAGGCTGAGAGATGACGAGAGGAAGCTGTTGAACCAAACTAACCAAAATGCTAATTAATTGGTGCCATACAATGTCACGGTTGGCAATAAAACAGGGAGGATCAGGGTTTGGGTAGGCTAGCCACCCTTAGACTAGGAGCTGGCTGGGCATTGATCTACCTGTGGGAAGTGGTGAGTAATTGGCCTTGCATCACTGTGGTTTTTTTCCTTCTTTCTTTCATTTTCTTCTTCCTTTCCTTTCTTTCCTTTCTTCTTTCCTTCCTCCTTTATTTCTCCTTTTAAATTTTTTTTATTATTTATTTTTATTATTTATTTTTATTATTTCCTCTTTTTTATTTCCTTCCCTCCTTCCCTCCTTCCCTCCTTCCTTCCTCCTCACCCTCTCCCTCACTCCCTCTATCCTTCCATCCTTCTTTCTTTCTCTCTCCCTCTCTCTCTTTTGTTATTTCTCTCCACTTCTCCTTTGCTTACTAAACTGTTTTCTCTCGACTGCATTTTCTTGCTTCTCCCTTCCTTTTCTCCTCCCACTGGGGGTGATGGGGACACGGATGAACAGCTGTGTGGTGCTCAGCTGCCCACTGGGGTTAACCCACAACAATGTGTGATGGAAGTGCACTCGCTTATGCCAGGAGGGAGCTGCCTAAAGCTGTGAGAACAGTACCTGCATAGGAGCGTCAAAGCTAAGATGCCATGTTACACCTGCAGTCATTTCACCACTAATGTGAGCGTAAGGTAAAAATGAAGTAGAAAGCGACTCCACACAGCAGTACGTGAAACAAATTGACCACTAGGGGGTACTGGAGAAGTAAACCACTGGTAGTTCGGGGGGTCACCCCAGCCTGCAGCCCACCATCGGTCCCAGGGAAAACAAACTTTCCACTGTGCCTTTGGAGCTACGTGAGCCATAACTCATCACCTCCTAACCCGGGAGCAGGGGCTGACAACAGCCATCAGGCTTGAGATGTAACATCTGAGCCTGCGTGCCCTCCATTTATCATTTGGGATGCTCTGAATATAGTCAGGGTAAGTTTCCACAGGTTCATAAAAGCTGTGATTTAATAACAGCCACCAAAAGGCAATACACAATATGTTAGCTCTGAGAGGTTTTTTGGGGAACAACTTATGATGTGGTCGTAGATTACACAGGTACTGTTCTTCTGTTATTGCTGAAGTTTAATTTTTGTCGCTAATACGTTTTGCTAGCAGAGCTTAAAGGTCACATCCCTGAGGACATGGCACCGTTTGTGTGAGCAGAGCTTGGCGTTCTCTTAGGATAACAGCCATTGTGGGCTGGGTACTGCTAGAGGACAAGTGAAAGTGAGATTGCAGGGGTGAGGGGGGACCAGGGGGTGTTTTGTGGCCTTACATCCATCTTCATCACAGGAGGGTCACTGAGGAATTGCTGTGTTAACAAGTAACAGCTCTGAGCCTACAGTCCCACCCACTGCAGCAGGGAGAGCTTCTCAAGGTGAGCAGGCCAGGAGGCTGCCTTCGGCCAAGGAGATTTGTGGAGATCTGCTTCGTCTTGCAGCCATGGCCTGATGAGGCTGTGCCCTCCCTGGAGGAGTCACACCAGGCAGTCCTGCCCTCTCCTCTCGCTCCTTCCCAGCAGAGCCCTGCCGCCCGCTGTGGGGCAATGCGCTCAAGGTGACGGCTGGCTTCCCAGCATGGCACACTGTGCACCCAGAGCCCTGAATTATTCACTGCCCCTTCCATAAACACCCACTGCCTGTTCATGGTTTCTGGGTTATGATTTTTCAGGTTTTTGAAATTCCACCCCCTGGCCCAACACGAGTTCAAATAATAGAGCAGGAATGTAACTTAAGTACGCTGCCTTTCAGTGCCCCTAAGGAAAAATGCTGGGGGTTGGGTGTGGGGAGAGCTGAGAGAGCCCAGACAGTGCAGTGACTTTGTGAATCCAAACAGCCAATGCCTGAGAGCTGGCAGATGCACAGTGCTGCATTACCCTGCGAAACACCACCTGCACTGTGTGCAGCAGATTTGTTTTTTGGCATCTCATCTTTCCCTGCGACTAATGAACTGGGTGACTGTGGCCGCCCTATCTATCTCCAGAAAGGAGATTTCTGCCGTTCCACATGCTCCAGGCCCGTTACCGCGCTGTTTATGGTTTTAAACAATATGTTAGTTTACACTATAATAAACAAATTTCCAACCCTGCTGCTTCCTGTCCTCCAGAAATAACAAACCCAACCCACACCTCAGTGCAGAACGTTCAGACGATGAGGCTCACTGCCCTGCGTGGTGTGTGGAGCCAAATGCTTCATGTTGCCCAACCTGCAATTGATAGCTTGGCAAATATTTTCATTGGACTTGATAGTCCTTACATTTTCAACCTGATTCTGCTCAACTCGTTGGCAGTGGCAGAGGTCAAGGCTAGCAGTGAATTCTTACCAAAGCCAGCAAGGAGAGGTGGGAGTCATGAAGTAAGAGCAAGAGGGCTTTCATCTAGGGCATATCTTTGGGGAGTTGATGTGAAAAAGGATGCTTTAAACAAAGTGCCTGGCTTTTTATAATGCAGCTGTCCCATTAAATGCAAACGGGCTTTAACTCTGTGTGATGCTCGTGGAAGGAGCTGACAAAAAGAGATATGCTTTAGCATTTTGTTCATGTGCATTTTCTTATGCCACAAATTGCAAGACTGCAACATAAAAAACAGAGGTGAAAACCTGCCCCTACAAGGAAGCAAAATGTCATCTGTATAATAGCTGCTATCTCTGTGGTTTGCTAATTGCGCCTTTCTGCCTTGCTGGTTTCCTGAGATGGGTGGTAGAAAAGCAGAAGAAAAATAACCAACTTCTGGACTTGATCAAAGCTACAAAAGTGATTTCACATGCTTGAATCCACTGAATTTTCAGCACAAGTGCCTTTGGAAACAGAGAAGGTTTGGGTGGGGGAAAGAACAAAGAGGGGCTCCAGCACACATTTCTGTCAAGTGGAAACCACAGAGGGAAGAATAACAGAGCTGCAGTGTGCAGCGTGAAGATTTCTGCACAGCTTAAGCTTGTCCTCCCTCTGGTTGTGCACATCTGTGCAACGTCTCTGCGGACTGAGATTGTAGCATTTTCAGCAGACAAGGACTGGGTTTCTCTGGATGGCACCACGCTGATGTCTAATTTAGACAAAATTTTCCTTGATTTAAAAGAGCCTGACATGCACTTATAGATTACTCCCAAGCAGCTGTAAAACCAGACACTTGTCAGGAATTCTGAGTGCTGCACAGTCACAGAAAGCAGAGAGCACCGCAGCTGCCTGGCAGAGGTTTGTCTCTGTGAGTTATAGCTTACCTAGAAGCAGGGGGGAAAATGGGAATGTTGTTCCAAATTCACTAGGTGCTAGAAGCGTTGGCTCACGTTGGTAAGACAGCATCTGTCAGTTAAGCCTGGTTAATTACAAGTTCCTCAGAAACTCTCTCCCTAATTGCCCAAAGAAAGCCACAGACTGAATTAGGGCAGTGTTTGTGCAAGTCTCTGCTGGGCAGCGCAGCCCTCAGTGCGACTTGTACATGCAGGGAGTGGAAGGGCTTGAATGCTCAGCATTTGCTTCTGGACCAGAATATGTGTTTTGTGCTGGTGGCATTTTCCTCTTCACCCAGAGGAGTACTCACAAATACTAGCACCAGATGTAAACAGAGATCAAACTCTTTGACTGTTATTAAGGACTTAAATGTCATCTTTTGCACCGACTGAATAAAACACCCTGAAGTGCTTGTGTTTTCCCAGTCCCTTGCCTGTTTCTTCTTAATTTCTATATACTTCTATTCCTGCTTTCCTCTCTTTAGTGTTTCAGTTACCACTGTCCCAATTTTTTTTCCATAATACAAAATACCCAACATGAAATCAGCATTTTAGCTCCTGTTTCAAAGATGCTAGGAGGGTCAGTAGGACTCACACCTCTGAAAGCCTTTCTGTCAAACTGTAGATTCAGGGTCTGTGCGCAGGCCATCCTACAGCCTTCTGACCTGGCTCTATGGCAGGACACTTCCCCATGACCTGGTACATCACAAGAGCACACGCCTCAGAGAGCAACGTTCCTCCTAGGAAGGCCCCATGTTAGCCCCATGTTTGCCATCCCTGTGACAGACAGATCTGATCCCAAATTGCTCACAATTGCAGATGGTTCAGACTCAGCCCACATAAATACTTGTCTAGACAAATGTGCTTTTAAAATTGAGTTAGCCACTCTGAGCTGGGGCACAAATTAATCCTGTAAATTGTGTTAACTGGCCTCATTAAAACCCAAGTTCATTTTAACCGGATAACATGCATTAAAACACCAATTGAAATGTGTAAACCTCAGTTTTAAAGTGTTCTCAGAAAGTACATGCTTTCTATTTTAGACCAGACACAGACGTCCATCCTGGTGGGTTAAACTGATTTATTTTCCAGTAACATTGGTTCAATCGAGTTAACAAGATCAAAAGCTCTCAGCGCTCATTAACCCGTAGAATAACACATCTGAGGGCGAGTTACCTGGCTGCGTTTTAGGGCTGGGTGGGCACTGCAGACCAGATGCCCTTCTCCCACAGCCACTCGAGCATCAGCCCTAAGCCAGGAGCTCCGCCAGGAGGGTCGCCTCATCGCACCGCCAACATAAAACCCTCGCACCGCTCTCAAAGGGCCCCGTCGCGGAGAGCAGCCTCCGGACAGACGGGGGAGGACGGCTCCGCCTGGGGGCACCCCGTGCCCGGCCCCGGCCCGTCCCAGCGCCCAGCGGCCCGGCGGGGCGGGGCGTGGTGGGACACCGCCCTGTGGGCGGCCCGGGGCCGCAGCCCGGCTCAGCTCGGCAGCCTCCGCGAGCCAGACCCGTCGTCTCCTCCCTCCCTCCTTCCCTCCCGGCCACGGCGCGGGGCTCCTCCTCCTCCTTTCTCCTCCGGCTCCCTCCCTCCTCCCTCCATCCGTCACCCCCCGGCCGCACTTTCCTTGCGCTGCTCCCGTTTGCACTTTCCATCTCGCTCCTCCGGGGCAGCCCGGCAAGCGGTCGCGCCGGGGCTATGCGCCGTGCGGGGAGAGCAGCGGTTGCCGCGCCGTAGGGAGCCGTCCCCGGGCAGGGCCGGGGTGTCCCGCTGCGGGCGGCGGCTCCCGGGCAGGGCTCGCGCTGCCGTCCCGCCTCGGGGCGGAGGGGCCCGCGATGTGCGACATGATCGACTCGCAGTCCGCCGAGAAGATCAGCAGGATGAAAAAGTTGCGGAGAACTTTGTCGGAGAGCTTCAGTCGAATAGGTGAGGCCCGCGGCGCTGCCCGGCGCCCCGGGGGGAGCGCCGGGCTGAGGGCGGGGGGTGCCCGGTAACAGCCTTTTGCGGGTACCGCTCGGGAAGATCGGTGATTCCCGGGTGTGTGAGCGTGTGAGCGCTCAGCCCGTGATCGAGTTAGCCCGAAACAGGCTAACAAAGTGAGAATCGGCGTTGCCCAGCGTGCTGCCAAAGTGAAACCTTGAGGAAAAATGCGGGGAAGCGAATTGTTGTTGTGTGGCTGCGGGTCTGGCCGCTTATTTTTCGTTCCGGCTGCACATTCCTGTAAGTTGAGGCATGAGATGCTGAGGCTGATAGCGCCGGGTGGGAGACCGGGGAGGGCGGACAAAAGAAGTCGGTCTGTCATCGCCGCCGAGCCGTGCCGCGCAGCATCCTGAGGCAGCGATACCCACGGCGTCTCCCGGTACCGCCGCTTCGCGTTCGGCTTTGACACCGCTCGTTTTGCTCCGGGTTTTGTTCTGAGAACAATGCCAAAGAGTTCTGCCGCCTTTGGGTCCGTATTCCTGCCGGCCAGGGGCTCGATGCTGGGTTTCGTCCAGGACCGGTTGGAGGTGTTGCTGCCGACTGCCCGCAGCGGCGTGCTCAGAGCCGGGGAGCGGGGCGAGGTGCGAGGCGGCGGCGCAGGGCTGAGCTGGAGGCCGCGGTGTCTGAGCGGAGGCCGGAGAGCAGCCGGGGAAGGCCCTGTCACAGCCCTCGCCCCGGCAGGGTAGGGGGCCGTCGGGCACGTCTCGGCTCCCAGAGCTGCTCTATCTCTGAGCCGTGCTCCCTCAGACCCGTGGCAGGGAAGCGCACAACACGTGTAAACCTGCGTTGCCCACGTAGTGGTGAGGCACTGGCACAGGCTGCCCAGGGAGGTGGTGGGGCCACCATCAGTGGAGGTGTTCACAAAATGTGTGGATGTGGCACTGAGGGATGTGGTCAGTGGGCACAGCGGGGATGGGTCAGTGGTTGCACTGGGCAATCTCAGAGGTCTTTCCAACCTTAGCGTTTCTGCAATTCTGTGAACATTAACATGAAGTGTAGGAGAGCATTTGACATCTGGTGTCTTCCTCTTTTCTTTTTGGTCCCGTTGCTAGATGGGTTAGACTGAAAACAGCTCATTCACGTTTGCAAAAGAATTTCAAAAGTGAATGTTTCAGTTCTGAAGTGGATATCAAGTCACAGTTGCAAGTCCCTCTGTTTCCATATGAGAATATCTCTCACCCATATTCAATCCTATGTCTGTTAAAGGGATTTTACCAATTTGATTTAAAAAAAAAGACACTCAGGTGTTTGATCTGTCACATGCTTGTGTGTATGTACAGACACAGACAGCCTGGTACAGACCTGTGGGCAGGTTTTGCCAAGTGGAAGTCATTAACAAAGACAACACTTTAAATGGAAGTGCTGCTTTATCATAGCGGCGTCAGTCCCACTAATACCTTCTTGGCACCATGACCTCTCTGAGTGCTAACTTTTGCATGTGTTAGTGGCTTTCTTGGGTGATTGTCTCTTTTGGTTGCTTTAACTAATGAAACACTTCAGTTTCTGGTGGGAGCTTTGGGCTGATTCAGGTGCCCCCACTGTTGTGCTTTCTGTGTACCAGGGCTCTTTGTGCAGTGCTAGAGTGTGTTTGCCTGCTGGGGCTGTTCTGTTGTTATAAGTCAGCTGCCACCAGCAAAGCTGTTCCACCCACAGATGCTCCGGTAGTGTGAGCATCACACTATTAAGTGCGCTGTGAGCAAAAGCTCTGATTTATCAGGTTGAGGTTTGAACTGAGCCCAGTCCCTGATAGCCACAGCCGCAGATAAGCTCAAGCAAAGTGAGCCTCTGTTCAGAAACTCTCAGTTTGCATACCAGGAAATGCTCAGGTGTGACACGTGCTCCGCTTCACTTCTGTTTTGAGATTAAAGAGAGGAAACCAAACCCTCAGCAGAGAAAGCTTTTATTTTAATCACACTGTTTTCACATCTCTTTTGGGCAATTGGGCACTCCTTGGTCAGGTCAGCAAGTGACTGAGTGAGTCTGTATCTGATCTTCAGCTTTGTCAGTCATCCATTCCTTTACAATTTTTTATAAATCTGTGATGGTCTTTTAACATTTCCTTTTCAATGTTTTCATAGGTTTAGGTACCCGGCAGCATTATGAACACGCTGGTGCAGGTGATGCAAAGTGATGTTATCTTCTCTGCTGCTGCAGGTGACATCTCGGTTAGCTGGGCAGGGCAATGTGGGGCATTGCCCAGTGCTACCAGGTCTCAGCTGCTAAATGCAATTCTTCCAGTCCTACAGAGCCCCTTAATTTTGATACCATGGCTCCTGTTAGCCTCTTTAGTAAGAGCGATGGAAGTGCTCGGAGCTGTCATTGGCAGTGTGTTTTTGATACAGCTTGTAAGCCAGTATCCATCAACTGCCTTCAAGACCACTTTCTCCCCATTGAGTGATTCTCTCTATTTCTGAGGATGAAAATCATCAAGGAAACCAAATGCTGATTTATTTATTTTTTTTCTTTCCCAGTGTGCAACTGTATGCTGAGTAATGTTTGAAACTATTTTCCAAAAGAATAAAACAATGAAATGTGGTGTGGAAGTTCTGGATATTCCCCCGGCATCTTTAGATGAAAGGGGTTAGCCTTAAAACCAGCTCAGTCATCCCCGGGGCACAGAAAAGAGCCATTATTCAGTACTAGTTATAGCCTTGAGCAGTCTTGGCCCATTTTCTTAACTTTGATCTGATACATTTCAGCCTCTGCATCCAGAAACTGGCAGAGGGTGGTGAATATTTGTCTGCATTATATGTCCTGCAAAATGCTGATCCAGCCCATAGCTGTTGGAGTTCCTGATACTGGGACTGTTTCTTTCAGCTTTATGAGCTGAAGAATGTGATGTGTAAAACTGTCTGCCGCAGCCTTCACCCTGAGTACTTGCTTTGTCCCATTTGCAAGCCTGGTAAAGGGCGGTGTGGCACTGTGGTCTGTTGGAAGAAATGCATGTGGCCTTTTGTGCAAAGCTGAAGCTGATACTCCAAAATCAGCAGGACGGCTTTTATTACGGGAGTTATGAGCTCACAGTTGCAGAAGAATGATCTGTCTTTGCAACGAAGGCATCCCTTCAGCTAGCAGAAGGTTTCTGGCGCTACAAGGAGTATCCCTCCTAAAATGTAGCACAACTTGAAGAACTCACATTGCTCGGAATCTGAACAATTTGCAGAATTCTTTTTATTGATAAGTTCTTGGCAGCGCATCCCTTCCTATACAAACAGCCAAATTAGTTTACAAATTCTTCTTTCCTTGCTTACATACATACTGTTGCCCATACACACAAACACGACACTGGATGCTAACCAACTTTGTGAGACTGACTTGATTCACTGTTTCTTTTAGCGTTTAAACCTTTATTAGGTTTACTTCTTAGTTTTACCCTTTGATAATTATGTAATTAAAATCAATTATCAGTAATTTTATAAAATTACCATCATCTTGTAGTTATATAAAGAGTTCCTGGCTATGCGTCTGTTGGACCCAAACCATGTTTCGAGAACCTTTCAGCTCATGCCATTTAGCTTTTTTCTTTTCCTTATGCAATCTGTGTAGCCCAATACCTGGCTGGGAGGGGCAGGGCAGGGAGCTCTGCTGCAGTTGCTCACAGGGCATGAAAACCGTCCCTGGCAGCCCCCAGCACCCGTGTGCCGTGCTACCCCCTCCTCTCTGACACAAAGGTTATCTCCACTATCTCCTCTCGTGTACACACGCATAGCTCGCATACCTGAGATAATGAGAAGTGCATTTGTAAACAGTTTATTATTATTATTATTATTTTTAAGTGGGAGTAGAAGTAAAGACTTCTACTTAAGTAGAAGTAAAGACAAGCCAGAAATGTGCACAGATCCCCATTTCTTGTTTTGCTGGGAATTTTGTTGTTGTCTGTTGTTCGGTTATTCCTCAAATGTTTCGGTCTTATGAAAGCTGTGAGTTTTGGTGCGGGAGAACAGCTTGTCAGCATGACCCAGGGGTGTCATAGACCATATTTATAGCCTGTGTGTCATCATGACCTGAGAGGTAAATAAAAAGAATAAAAAATGTGTTCTTAAAAACAGTTCCACAGGTTTTTTGTTTTGTTTTTTCTTTTTTTTTTATGTCCTGCCTCATAACTTTCAAGTGCATGGGGTTGGGAATCTGAAAATGCCTTGTCAGGCCTTCACAACCATAAAAATGCATTTCATGGTAAAAATGTGCAGTCTGCCTGCCCCAAACTTCTCAGCAGAGTCTTTTTTTTTTCTTTTTTTTTTTTTGAGCATGAAATCTAGATGAGTAATCTCCAGCAATCTGAGCAAAGTCATTTTTTGTGTCCTGAAGAAATGCCAATATGTGAGCAAACAAAGGCTGGAACATGTGTGCTTTCCTGCAGAAGGAGAGCTGTGGTGTGTAGCTCACAGCCCTTGGCAGGGTTGCAGAGCTGCAGCACTGTCCTTTGGCAGTGCAGCACTCCCCTGCCTCAGTTACTCTGTGTTACAGCTGTGGTGGTTGGGGGTTTTGTTTTCTATTCTTTTTGTTTCATAGAACACAGGATAGCTTGAGTTGGAAAAGATGTTAAAGCCCACCCAGCCCCACACCAGGCTGCCCCCAGCAGATCAGGCTGCCCAGGGCCCAACCCACCTTGAGTACCTCCAGGGAAACCTCCAGTCCCTGAGGACAGGGTTTGGAAGGGATTCTGAAGTGGAAAGGAGCATCTAAAAGTATGAATTACTGAGTCTAGTTTCCCAAAGGTGCTGGGCACTGAAGTAAAGGCACCCAGTATGCTGGAGGATCAAAGTCTTCAGAGCAGTGCTTGCTGCAGCAGTTCACGTGTGTTTGGAACTGTTTTCATACTTCCTTTTTTGTTGGTTGTGTGCTGGTTGGTAGGGTAAGAAAGAAATAAATCTAATCTGCTTTAATGAAATGAATATTGGGGGTGGGGGGGGGGGAAAGGCCTGCTACAACATCATACTGTAGTGCAAAGATGTAGTCCTTGACAAAGAATATGTGGCTGGTTCATTGTGCTTTTGCTGTATGAAGTTCAGCCAGTCACTCTGGAAGGTGTTTTCACGCTCACCAAGAATTAAAAGAAATGTGTGGACTTCTATTTTCCTTAAGCTGAAAGGATAATATATTTCATAAATATGTAAATGTGGTTTGTTGGAAACATGCTGTGCAGTCCTACATACCATTTAGTTTTATATTTTGAGTGTAAAATTGTTATTCATGCCAGCATGTTATTTTCTATTATAACAGGAAAGAGTTGCTCTGTTTTTCTCTTTCCTGGAGTTAGTTACTTTGTTCTCATTGAAATGCAGTACAGATAACTGTTTATTTTTTTCCTTTTATTTTAAAGCCTTGAAGAAAGAAGACAGCAGCTTTGATGAGGTAGGTTAAATATCTTTCTACTTCACATAGTCCAGACATGCTTAGTATTTCTCACTTGCGCTCAGAGACCCACAGACCATGGTGTTACTACGTGCATATGTGTTAATGCGTGCACATTGCTTGAACATGTGTTCATTTTCCAAATAACTACCAGATGAATTGGTTGGTTGAAGGCTCTGAATGGAATGCTTGTTTTCTTGAACATAGTGAAACTGAATGGTGTGTGAAGAGCGCTCACGTAGAACGGGTATATGTAGAGAAATGGTATATGTGGAGAATATATTTAATAGAACTTTACCTACAATAGTTGTCATTACTGTAGGTATGTGGACAATATAATAATATAATTCTTCAGAGAACACTGTGTTAAGTGCTGCTGCATTTTATTGTCTTTGTGCTGAGTGTCTCAGCCGAGGTAGATGCTGCCTTTGAAATGAGGCAAAACCAACAAAGTGCACACAAACCCAACAGCTAGCTGGAATGGTAAGACTGGTACTTGATTATTCAGTGAATACATGTTTGGGGCTTGTCCTATCTGTAATATGATTCACGTGTTTGTTAACTTGTAAAAAATGCTGCTCACAATTTGTGCTTGCTTTTATTTATGATGGGCCTTGGAAGGTCTGGGTTGGTGTGAGTTGTTCTGCAGTGCAAGTTTACTCAGGAATGGGTGTAGATCTGAGTGTGATGAATTGTCAGTGTGGTAGGCAGTGCTTGCCATGTACTTCTCTCCATCACCATGGCTGGAAACAAACAGTAATATTTTCATGTGTTGATATTACGGTTCTGGGACTTCTGTCTTCTTCACTGCATGCAATGATCTTAAATCTTGGCTGATTGTAGTGAGATAGTTGGTGTTTAATGCCAGATTCTGAACTAAATGGTGATGTAATGTCCTTGATACTGGATCAAATCAGACTTTGTTTCTTTCTAAACAGATCACAGCAGATTTGTGACCCCTCTGCTGAAATTCTCTAACAGCAATACAGATGTTTTATTCATTTCTGACATTTTGCAGAGTTCAAATTCGAGCTCAGCCCCTCTCAGATCTAGAGCGAATATTCTGGAGTCAGATTTTGCCTTCAGAAACCCTCGCTGGATAATGCAGAGGTCCTGACTATTGTGGTTCCCCTACAGTACTGTTAGAGTTTGATTCCTTTTTAAAGTTATGTCTGTTTTGATAAGTGGTCTGTAGACTCCGAATCCAAATCTTGTCTGTTTTTATTCATTACTTTTTTTTTACTCTGAAGGCTTCAGTGGTTTAACTTTGCTATGACTTACCCATTAAGTATTTCATTTGATACAGAACTTGAAAGGATCTCTTAAAAGTTAAAAAATAAAAAAAAAATTAAAAAATGGTGCATTACAAAGGTGCCAATTTTCCTGTCCTCTCCCCTTTCACAGGATTGTCTGTCTACAGCTCATGAGCATTTTCTTTAAACTTGGTTTTCTGTTTGAACAAGTGACAACTCAAACAGATTTTCTACATAAATTTGGGGATATGTGCAGAAAAAAGATCCAGATACGTTTTTAAATGGGTTGGACATATTGTTTGTTTGACATACTGCAGTGATTGCAAAGGAATGCTAGTGGGAAAAGTGTACAAAATGATTTTTCTGCTGTAAATAAGGAGTTTGATGCGACATGGGTATCAAGCAGTTACCTTGTTTTAGTGACACTTATTGAAAAGAAGACGACAGGATTCACATTTTATGTTGTCCTCGTTTGTTTCTTCAAACTCAATGCAGAAGTTCTTGGAAGCCATCTAGCCTCAAGTGTGAATCAAGGAATGGGAAGTGCCGCATAACACTTAATTCCTTTCGTATCAAACATCCTTCAAATCAGAAAATAAAATGATTTCAAGTAACAATAGTGTACCAGATTGTAGTGACAGGACAAGGAACTTGAGGGAGGACTCTGTAGTGAAAAGGAAGTCATAGTTTTAGATCTTTAAATTGTGACTGAAGCACCAGAAGCAAAAGCAGGCTAGCAGGGGCCTGAAATCTCTGAAGGGAGAGGGAAAATGACATAAAGAGGAAGACCTACCTAAGGTTGCAAGGACTGCCTTTGCAGCTAAGCCAGTTGTCAGATTATTCTGCACAGTTTGGGTGTTACATCAAGCACTTGGCTGTTTATCCTTAGGGAAATAAAAAGGAAAAAATGAGCTGCTTAGTGGGTCTTTTTCTACCTACTTAACACTTGCGTATCGTAGCTCAGAAACCTGCAACACTGCAGGAAGCCTTTATTTTGGAGAGAAACTACTAAGAATTAAGATATCAAAGATGGCAGGCAAGTGTATCCCATAATTGCTTTCTGTGGGTTATGAAATTAATCTGTCTAGTAAATGAGGACCGAAAGAATTGTGAACAGCAAAGCCTGTAAGATGCATGTCAGAATACAATTTTAGTTGTTCCAGAAGTGTTTCGGCGATTTCTGCAGTGCTGATTGTGGCATCTTCCAGAAGCTCCTGTGTATAAATGAGTAGACGACTTTCTATGTTGTCTTTAAACTTTGTCTTTTCCTTTCTATCACATTGACGTTTACTAGTCACCCCGTGGGATTGTTGTCCTGACCCAGTACCTGCTGAAATCACTGGGAGATTCTCCTAGTTTTCAGTTGTTTCTGGATCAGTTTCTTTCAAAATGAATTATTGTAATGTGGGGATAGGGAGCGCAGGATGTTTGCCTGTTTTCAGGGTTAATTTAGTTGAGTGGGAGAGAGTAAGGCAGAGTTTTCCATCTTCTTTCTGTGCCCTGAAACGTTGCTACCTGCTCTCTGAAGAAAGCCAGCCATAGGAAAGAGTTGCGTTATGCCTGGAAACAGCCTATCCCAAACCCAGGCAACCCTTTCTCTCTGAGTGCTGTAATGTGCTGCCTTATTATCTACTCGGGATAGATGTAGATCTTACAAGATGTAAGATAAATACCTCTGAGGAGCAGTGCTACAAGCAAAGAGCTGTCCATAAACAGAAGTTTGGTTTCTGAGTGAGCACTTTCTTTTTTGGCATTCCAGTAGTGTCCATCTCTGTCCATGTTAAAAGTAATAAATTCAACTATGCAGGATTGTTTTGATGTTTGTGGACTTTAAGCGTAGCAAGAAATGAAGAATTTGGCCACTGTGTCTTGTAATGGTGTAACTATTTTCTTTTTCACTTGAATGCGTTCAAAGCTGACCATGTGTAGCTAAATTGCAGCATATTTGTTGGAGAGACACCCAGTGTTGATATTGTGACTAATCTCATCGCAATGCTGGTAACCTGCTCCTTTGCTTAGCTGTTTGCCCTTATAATTTATTTCTGAATTATTATTAGTCTTGAGCTGTTGGTTCTTGTCCTTCTGTTGTTAGTGGTTTTTCTGAGCACCTCAATCATAATTTAAGGCCTTTTGTCATAAGTCATACACACTAGATGAATTAATATTGACGTCATTATGAAATCAAAGCAAAATAATCTTAAGTCTCTGGTTAAGTTATAGAACTACAGCTAGTTGTGTGCAGAGCTGTACTGCTGTTATTTAGCTCTATTTCCTTGTTTTGTTCAGCTTCAAGAGCACCTCAGAGAAGTAACTGTAGGGCTGGTTTTTTAGTGTATTATTATTTTTTTCAGGCCACCTTTCCTAAGAAATTATGAAATGTGATTGTGCCTGCTGCATACAGAATTCTTACTGACTCCACCCAGTAATTTTGAAGTTGGCCAGTGCTGGGACTCCTAGAAGCTTGATGAGCAAGCCTGTGAGCTGGCTGAAGGACAGAGACGAAATCTCCTCTGACTGAAAGGCTGGAATGCGAGGTCTTGTGAATATAGGAGAATCTGTGTGGAAGGGTTATGAGTAGTCTGACCTCAGCAAAATCCTTAATATTCATCTATTCCTTACTGTGCGCAGAGTGTCCAACAGCGAGGATGCCAAAATTCATTTATTTAAGTATTTCTTCATGGAACATCTTCTGTGTGTTTGAAATAGAAGTGTGTGGAAGAGGAGGGAGTTCTGCCAAGTTATTTATTGGTTCTGTAATATGCTTGCTCTTGCTATCCCTCAATGAAACACAACCAAAAACGGTACTTCTTCTGTGGGATGTTGCATTAAGTAAGTAGTTGGTTTGAAGGATCCTATGTCTGAACCAGAGCTCTTCCACAGAGAGCATTTTGAATTCAGGGAGTTAAAAGGAAGGTTATAGCAGGAAATAAAGCAGAGCTTTCCAACAAACAAACAAGAGGATTTTGAATGCTGTAATACAGGAAGCATACAATATGATAAGTAACAATTTTGCATTTTTCCTCCAAGTTCTTTTTGTATTAAGTAGTAGCTTGAGGGAGCAACACATATGGGAAAGTACGGATGTGGCATTAAATCTTAGCTTTTTCCTCCTACAGAAGAGGGTCTGGATTATGGGAACCTTCAACAGGAGGTGAAGGAGTAAGAAAATTAGCCCTCTTGAGATTTAATGTTACTTTAGTGGTATCTTGGAATAATCATTGTTTCATAGCTCGCTTAAAAGAGTGAGACTGATGTGTGACAGAGTTAGAGGAGAGCCTGCGGTACAAGAGATTTGGGAAGCCTGATTGTTATCCCTCCTTCTTTGATAATTTTTTACTGATCAAGGTATTGCAAAATAATTGCAAGACATGGCCTGGTTGTCTGCTTCTTGAGGACTGTTTGGGCTTACGAAGCAGTAGACTGGTGACTACTGCAATGCTTTGCGTGGTGGAGAGTTTCCAAGGAAGTAGTTAAGATAAGCACTGTAATAATAGTCTGAAAGCCTTTGGGAGAGTGGAGGGAGGAATTATCTGCCCTGAGAACTTGGGTGGGACTTGGGGTGTATGATGAATTCTGCTTAGTGCTAGGCAAGCAGGTAATGGGTGGATTACTGTTAAAATGTGAAGCTGAAGGATAATGGGAGAGAGATAAAAAGAAGAAGTGCTGGGGAAGAACAACTTAAATCTGGAAAACAAACAGGAGTATAGGTGTGAAATCTGTTTATAAATAATGCTAAAGAGTGTTATCTTCAGTTGGTGATTTACGATAGTATTCCAATCACGTATGGAGGTGCTTGAAGCATCCTGAGAGATGGGTTTGTTCAGACATGTTACCAAGCAAGTGAGAGGAAGCATAGTTCCAGGCAGAAGGTAACAAAATCAGTACTGGAAATTGCTGCTACTGAATTGTCACTGGGGACATAAGTCAGACAATTTTTTTTTTTTTTTTTTTTTTTCTGTGAAAGAAGGATGTAAAAACTCAACAGTGTAACCTGATGCTTCCTGTGGGTGGCCTGTCTTCACTTATGTCATCCTTGGATTCACAACAAGGTCTTTATGTGAGATTTTTTGAGTCTGCCACCTTCAACAGAGGGAATAGGCAGGGATGGTATTTTCTCCTGGGCCTTTCTCTTGCAAAGGAGACTTCCTGGGCGGTGACTTAGTTGGGTTTGTGTTCCTGCCTCTCTTGACTCAACCTTTTCTTCTGCCAGCACGGTTTCCTTACGCTGTTGAGGCTCTGTTCTTGGTTCAGTTCTTGGTCCTGCTTCTGTAGCAGATGGCTGAGACACCAGCCTGCCCTGTGCATTTACTGATTGTGGTAGTCATGTGCTGGGTCCAAAGGCCATTCTAACCAATTATGAATCTGGATTGTGTCAGTAGGTCTTGGGAGTGTTATGTGATGTGGCTATGTGTGGGTTTGTAGGACAGTACAAATACCTCAGCTCTTACAAAGATGTACTCAGCTGCTTAATGGGAATCATCTTTTCCTCTTGATGAGGACTAATAATGTTATTAATAAATGTGCTGCAGGTGAGTCTGAGAATGAAGAGAATGGATGGAAGGGAACAAATGCAGCCTTTCTGCTGCAGTGCAGAGGTTTCTGATTTGACGAGCTGTGTGAAAGATGTCCTTTTTGGCAGTTGTAAAAATGTCTCTGTGAAACTTCTCATGGCTTAAAAAAAAAACAGACAGCAACCTTTGGACAGACTCAATTTCTCAGAGAATTACCTCTATTCCATGTTCGATATGGCTGCTGGGGATTCTTGTCACTTCCCTGTTCTGTGTTACATGTGGATGAAAGGAGGGCTCTGGAGGAAGAGAGATGCATCAGAAGCAGGTCCAGGTGACAGCAATGCAAGTTGGTAAACATCCAGCAGCTGGTGTAAAAGCATCCAAGCAAAATTGGCTGGAGGATGGCTGCTTTGTTGCACCTAGTTTCAAGGCTTTGAAGCAAAATCAGAGATCATTTGGAAGGTTGTCAGATTGACCTTTTACTCACTCAGAACAGGAATTGATCTTTTGTTGTTGTATAACCTAGGTTTTACACAGACCAAAATTTGAGAACTTCTCTGTTGTGCTTGGGAAGAATTTTTGTTTGGGAGTATCCCTAAAACTGTTGAATGACTACGGTTTAGCTATTGGCCCCACCCACTTATGGTGTTAAGCTGGGCATTCATCTGCCTGGTGTGTTTGCTGGCAGTACATTCATACTTTTCAGAAAGTGCCTATTTTCATTTTGATAGAAAAATAGTTAAGGCAACTGTGGAACTGCTTGTACTCCTCTACCTTCCCTTCTCCTATGGATATAGGGTAGAAGATATGTTTGTGTCGCTAGTTAATGTGTGTGCCTTTTGTGTAGTTTTCTTTGAGAAAGGATGAAGCAAAAAAGCAGAACTTGACGTGAATCCATGCTTACAGGAAGCAATTTGTGAGGATCTGGCCAAAACGCTGCAATACAAAAGTTTTAACCTCTGTTCTGGCCGGCAGGAAGATGTTTCAAACATCAGGGAAGCATTGTAAAATGGGATGAATTTCTACGTCTACTTCTGTCACTTGGACATGTGTTTGTGTGTGGGATGTTTCGGTTGGTCAGGTGAGAGTATATATGCATTCCAGAGACATGGAGTCAGATTATAAACTATTAATATTTTGATGAAGTGCACTTATGTGTAAATCCTTTTATTTTCTTTGGATACACAGGATATAGTAATTTAATGGCAGACTAAATAAAGCAGAGTAATGAAACAGAGTATGTTACCAATGGGATCAGTAGCTTCTTGTTCTTGACCTCACTGGGTGGTGTCCTAGTTGCAAGACAAGAAATAGTTGAACGTCATCCTTGATGGTTCTCTCTTCTACCTTTCTTGTACTTTATGGTGTTCTTTAAATTATTTCTTCTTCAAGCTGCAATACTAGCATACGTATGACTATAATTAAATGCTCTTCTCATGAAAGAATGAAACTAAATGAAAATACATGGCTTGTGTCTAATTTTCTTCTCTTTCTTGCCTCATCTGCTGTGTTATGGTATCATTGATGACTGTTCGCAGGATACCATTCATAGTAATGAAGATTCTGAATCAACTGACATCCCTTGCTTTTGTATGGGGAAGGGATAAGGAAGGGAAATCTCAGGTTAAGTTTAGTTTAGTTAAGAAAAATGGATTTATGTGCACAACATAATGTCATTTTGATTATATTGATGATATTAAGGCCTAAGGAAATTGTTATTGCCTTACCTCTTTTTCTGTTCATTCTAGTACCTGTTTACCCCTTTTCCCTACCAGCAAAGCTATGCACTTTAGAGCCAGTTGAGTTGCAGTCCTGCTAGTACTGCCGTACCTGGATATAGTGCTATATCTAGGTATAGCAGTACTCACACCAAGTTTCATAATTCAAATGTGAATACTATAGTTATTTAAATATGAAATATTGACTGTGATTTAATAACCAAAATTGAGATTGAAAGCTGCTGAAAACTTAGTGATAAAATTATGGTGCCAAGACCACTGACAGAGCATACAATGGTCATATCAACGATTTTAGTTAACAGGTTCTCCTGAGCTAGTTGCTTAATCTGAATTAAGTTTCTCCACATGATCTAGATATTCACCTTTTTCAGACTTGAGAACTAGAAGCAGGTGTTGAACCACTTGTATTTTCCAGTCTGGTTTCATTTTACTTCCTTCTAATCAGTACAGTGACAAAATCTGCATTGTAGTCCGAAGATGGTGGCTGTTGGTTAAGTCTTAAGACAAACGTGGGATACTATTGAAGTGCTTGTTGGTTGAAGGGCAGCTTCAGGGAGCCCAGAAGCACAGCCAGAGGTTAGTCCCATGTTTCAGAGGTAGCAGGCAGGGATAGCGGGGAGCACCCACAGGCTGCCTGCTGCTGCATTACCTGTGGTGCAAAGTGCAGCTCAGTGGCTTCCATGTGTTTCTTGGCTTTTTAGGCATATTTTTTAAATTATCCATAACATGCTCTGCTTTGCTAATGACAGGTACTGAAGCAGTTTTACTGTTAGAATAATAATTTATGCCTGCTCAGAAAAAAGTTTTTTAGCGTACCCATGCAAAGTATGATGCCAATTCCATTTGTTGTATTAGTTATTATTCTTAGTTTCTAAATGTGCAAAATTTCTCATGACTGTAGGTTTGCCTTGTTTGGAGTATATATATCTATGTCTATCTATTATCTATATACATTTTTTTTTCTAAAGAAATTACCATCCAGAAACAGGATCTTACAGGCTTCCCATGCTGACCTCAGAGATGCACAGAATTCTGGAAACCAGAGAAGAACATCTGGAGAAATACTTGGGATGCCTTATTTATTTATGTGGTTGCAGTATGGCTCAGTTAAATGCCTGGCCATTGTCAAGTCAGGACGGAAGTTCAGAGAAGACGAAGGGGTGTGCTCAGTTTGCTTGCCCGTAAAAAGGCATGCTGTAACACTTCAAGACTTTCTGTTCAAATCAGTTAAAAAAAAAGAAATTTTTGATATTAAATTTGATGTTAGCGGTTATGAGTTAGACTAAGCATGTGCATTTTTTTTTATAGCTCAAACAGTTATTTTCAGTGGTGCGGAGAGAATGCCTAATGATGCATTATGTTTGGATGTAAGACAACGTTAAAGCTCATTCTTTGAAACCAAAGTGATGATATTCAGGAAAATGCTATTTCAAAAGTAAAAATGTAAGTTATTTTCATGAGAAAAGGTTCCAGAATGTTTGAATAATACTACCAGGGAAACTGAGACTCTTTTTCTGAATGTTCTGTTTTCTGCATTAACGTCAGCAAAGTTCTGATTGAGATATTCCAGTAGGTGTAGTGCCAGCGCTAATTACTTCATTCTTTCAGAAGTGTGGTAGGAATGATGTGGATTTTTACACTTGAGGTGATGCTTCGTTTTGATGTCACAAGTCAAACTTCAAATGGAACGCCTACTTGAATGTATGCCCATGGAACCTAGCAGAGCACAGGAGTTTAATTCTCACTGATGAGCTGGTGAGTCCAAGAGGTGATTCCAAGTCTTTGATAGGGTTCAGTGGTTATGTCAGACTTTGGAGTAGAAGTTCTGCTGTGAGAGGATCCTCAGCATGGAAATACGTGAATCCAGTTTATTTTATTATTACACTTTGGAAAGATGCCATGACAATCTTCCTTGCTCTGTTTCTACCACTTGTAAAAATAAACAAATTATATATAGAGGGGAGGCCTCTTGGAGAGAGAGGCAGAAAATTGATTTCTTTTTCTTTTTCCAAAGAACATAGATGGAATAGGAGATATTTAGTGGGAAACTATTAATTGTACTCTGAGTGTGCTTCTTAGCTTTCTTCAAAATTTAAAACGTGGATAGCAGATCAGTGATACAGGCACGAGTTAGACAGAACTTCTGTAAGTCCACCTCTGCTGTCTAACCACATTATTGGTCATACAGCTTGCGCTCACAGTCTGTCAGTAATGCCATGAGCCTCTCTGAGGGACAGTAACATCAACAACAAATCATGCAGGTGACTACTGTGTGCCTCAACTGTTACAACATGAAATTCAGATTGGGGAAATGAGGAGACTCCATCTCTACGGCCAGGCTACTTTGTTTCCTAAAAATTTTGTTTCAGAGCAGTTTTGCATAAAAAATACGTGAGGGTCCTGGTGGACATCAAGCTGAATGTAAGCCATCCATGTGTTTTTGCTGCAAAGGTGTGCAATGGTGTCCTGGACTGCATCTGGCTGACAGTTGCCAAGAGGTTGAGGGAGGTGACTGTTCCGCACTATTCAGTGCTGATGAGGCCACAGCTGGAGTTGCTGGGTCCAGTTCTGGGCTGCACAGTGCGAGAGAAACCTGGACACACTGGACAGAGTCCAGCCATGGGCTATGAAGATAATTAAGGGAGGGAAGCTGCTCTCCTACAAGGTAAGGCTGAAAGAGGTGGAATTGCTTGTGGAGAAGACTGTCTAGAAGTACCTGAGTAGAAGATGCAAAGGGGATGGGGCCAGGCTCTTCTCAGTGGCAGAAGGCAATGGACACAAACTGCAACACAGCAGGTCCTCTCTGACCGTCAGGAAACATTTTTATTATGAGGGTTCTGGTGGAGAAGATGGGGAGACAATCCAGTTGTCCCTTCCAATCTCAGTCACTGTGTGATTCATGCATTTTATTGCAGGCTTCTTTCTTTCTACAATCCATCTGGAGGTTTTTGTATCACTTTGTGTCACAAGAAATGACTTTTAGTTTTGTCATCTATGAGCACCGATAATATTTCAAATGTTTTTGCAAGGAGAGGTAATTTCCTTTGGATGTAATTCCATACGCTGCACTGCAAATATTTGTGGTCTAAGTTCTACAAAGAATGTCAGAGGTACTGTTTCAAAGCACTTGTTTATGAAAAGTTAAAAGAAATCCAGATGTGAAGATTCTCTAGAAGTGTTTGTAGTAAAAAGCTTTAGAAGCTCATTCCTATCCATCACTCATCTACCTACGACGCTTCTGGAAAAATCCTTCTGTTTCTTTCCCTCCCTAAGCCCCTAGCACTTGATACTCTAGGAGAGCAACACAGAGCTTATTGCTGGTTCAGTTTTTTTCCACTTGCATAATTTTACCTCTCATCTCCTATTTCACTGAGGAATTTTTTATTAATATGCATAGTATCTGCTATTAAGCTTATCACCCCTGCTCTCTTCAGCTGGTTAGTTTCAAAAGCAAGAGACTCTGAGAAAGCAACCTATAGATGGAAAACACCTGTATTTATGAAGCCTGAAATGACTATATGCATTTAGCAGATATAAAGCTTCTTTCTTCTGGAATCGTTCCCTCATAGCAAACTCGTGCAGGTATTCTGAGACTCCTGATGATTTGTCTGGAAAGAGGAAATAACTGCTGCTGCAAGAATGAGAGTAGAAGTAAGATTTGTCAAAGGAGGGAAATTCTGTTTTGTGTTTTTTGTTTTTCTCTTTCTAAAGGATGCTTGTAAAGCTCGGGGAAGGATGGCATAAGAGGAGAACAAACAGCTTTCTTTATTTTGTGTATTGAGTAGTTGTGCTTTTAGGCAGTACAGAGGAGAGGGGAAGAACTGATGTTAGCATGTGGTTCTTACTCCACAAACCTAGGGGAAGAGGGAGTACCCCATCACATGTATTACTGAGTGTACGTTTATCTTTCCTAGTTTTCTAATCTAGTTGTTGTTCAAAAATGTTTCAACTTCTTCTGAAATATTGATCATCTGATACCTCTGTGTGTGGGCCTGATCCTGAAACGTTCCCAGTTTTGGCCCTGGCATTAGCATGAAGAAACGCTATGTGGAAAAAACAGCCATGGACCCAGAGTGTGGCCAAAATTATTCATCTCATTAGTTTTCAACAGGACTCCTGGTTGCCATTCCTTGCTTTTTCCTGGATTTCTAGGAATGATTCTGAGATTTGGTGACTATAATGGTGTTGTATTCCTGATGGAAAAGGGTTATGTTCCCATCAACATGTATGTAACACAATCGAATGACTTGTATGTTTGAATGTGTGGTATCCCTTAATTTCAGTTTTCTGTCTGAGTTGGGCATGTGGTCACATACATAACTTTAAAGTGTAAGCTGCTTTATATTAACCTGCATTTTTCTGGAGTTACCCTTTAACATACTGTTACTGTGGAACTGCCATTCTGTAATAGCAGCTTGCATTCTGCAAACCTGTTCTTGAAGCTTGGTCTTGATTGCCAAACTTTTTCAATAGAAGAGTTCAAAAGATTGTGCTCATTATGCTAAAAAATGGTACCCCTAGGCTCCTACTTGATCAAACTTAGGGATGCTTTAGAACTGGGCCATAATTAATTGTACAGTAAAACAGAATTATTATTAATTTATGTTTATAAGAGAAGGGACTAAATTATGTTCATTCTCTGTACAGTTTTGGAAAGGAGAAACACGCATTAATAAACAACATGACTGTAATTAATTAATGATCCCCTAGAGAGGGTTTGCTCCCAAAGTAGCTAATTACTGTGTAAAATACTAAAAAATTAATCCCAAAGCAAATCATGCAAAATCAGCCACGGGGTAGTGATTTGTAGAGACTGTTTTTTGTCCTAACGGCTCAAGTTAACAACTGAGTCAAATGATGAAATGCAAAATAAAACTCCAGCATTCAGGTGCATTTTGGCATTTCTAATTAATAGGATCTTAGCTGTGCACTAAAAAATATTGTAAAGATCTTAGTAGAATTGGTGCGAGCTATAGACCTCTTGCCATCACTTTTTATTACTTATGGAAGATCTAGACAGGTCCTAAACAGCAGTCCTCAACTTCATCATTCTCTACTTTTTCTGTTGTCTGTCATCCATCTTCTGGTGAGTCTTGCTTTTCTCCTATTTCAGATAGAAGTGAAAAGATCTAGAATTCTATCGCAAAAATACATTTCAGAAGCTTATTGTTGTATTAACCTACATGATGTCATCAGCTTAGGTGCCCGTTAATAAACAGGTCATCACATTTTTCTCAATTGGCAGCTGAAGTAGATTTTATTATTGGCTTCCTGAAGTTTTAGAGAGGGTTTTTTTTTGTTTTTTTTTTGTGAATAATGAAATGCACTCTGCTTTGTGCGTTGAGAGTTTAACTGATTTCCAAGAAAATGCATGAATATGTCAAAAACTTGCGTGCTTGTAGAATCAGAGCCTTGATTCATAAAATGGTACTTAGTAAGAAAAACAGGCAGAAGGTAGTAATTTTTTTTGTTGAAAACAATGGTTATTGCACAGATAAATGTTAGCAGCATTGATTGGTACCTGACAAGAGGTGTAGAAGTGATTAACGTGACAATGTAGAAATCATGTCATAAATATTTTTGTCCTTTGCAACTGCAGCACGCATATAAGCTAGACTTTCAGATATTCTGTAATGTGCTTTTTGAAAGAAAATATTTCTTTTCATTATGGAGAGAAAATCATATCTTACATAAGTTTTCTGTATGTAGTCTCTATAATTCTACTTCAGCCTAACTGATATGTACTGCTTCTGTACAATTTAAATGAAGTTCTTATACATCCTCACTTCCCTTTCCTTCCCCACTCTCAAATCTTACATGGCCTTACTAAGAACATATGAACTCTTCCCTAAGCTTCTCTTAGAAAATGAGTTTTCTCACTCTGCAACTATAGATCTCTGTAACATATATCTGTCTGTATATAGCGTTATATAAATCTTGCTCTGTTGTCTAGTTATATAATAAAAAGTGCATCATACATTATATGTAATATACACAGCTATTTATATAGTATTGTAATACATATTATAACTGGTTATAAACAAATGCATGTTTAAGAAGTAACTAGGACATCAGAAATATTTATAGTGTGATTTTTTTCATTCCTTAAAGGCAATGACTTAGAAACAAATCTGTTCTCAAATGGAAGTGAAAATTGGGCACTGGTTCTAAGCCTATTCAAACTAGTTTAATCTGAAGATGAATGCAAATACAAAATAAATTGCTGTCTATGAAATGATGTATTCAGACTACAGATGCTTATGTTTGGCAGGTTGTGTCTTGACTTGGCCATTTCATTCTGCCTTTATCTGTTATACGTATTCAATATAAACTTTACCATCTGTGTGCTTGATATAAATGACTTTTCTCATGTTAGCAGGAATGATTTGGTAGGGGAAGCTTGCAGCTGTGTTGCTGGTGTGCTCAGCTTTAATAGACAGGAGATGTGCTGACCTGCTTCTTTGGTTTTACAGTGGAGCTCTGAAAGAGCTGAGGAGGTGACACAGAAGGAGTTGTGGATGTTCCTCCTTTGTATGTCTATGGAGAAAGGGGTCACCATTTCCCTCTTTGCTCTCACTTTCTTTGCTAATCTGTTGAGGTGCCTTCTGGAGTCTGTTTGGGAAGGTGTTGGAGCTGGAGGAAATGAGACAAACTGTTAAGGGTATATGGAACAGCTGTGTTGTAAGGAGAAATTGAATAGTCTTGGGTTGTTAAGTCTTGAAAAGACCACCAAGGGTGAATATGACAGATGTGCAAAATTCTGAATGATGTGGATGAGGTGATTAAAAATAAATGAGAAAGTTTTTTTTTTTTTTTTTTTTCCTGTGGAGAGAATTAATTGAATTAATTGAATTGATCTCATCACCCCATGTTGCTGTCTGGCTTCCTGTAGTAAAGGTGCAACAGGGCCTGTTCTGGAGGCAAAAGCCTTCACAGGGCTTCGTGTGTGTGGGATTTTCCCCAAGATTTGGGAGAACAAAGCATCTCTGGGCAGCAAGGCAGATGTTGGAGGAGGGGGCAAATGAGGACCATCTGGAGGTGACTCTCACTGAAGGGCACGTGCTCTCAACACAAACCAGAGAGCTTATCTACTGAGTGATGGGGAAAGTAAACTGGGCTGAGTGGTTCAATCCAATATTGGCTTTCATGTGTTTGGGTTTTACTGCTCAGAGCTATGGACATCTAAAAATTGCAATGACCTGGTAACATTTTCTAGAGATAATACTGTTAAACAATACTACTTCTGGCAAAACTCCATGCTTAGTCATAGCTATGTATAGGTTAATCTTTTGCAGTTCTTGACTTATGTTTCTCAGATGCCTGGAATAAACGAAGAGAACAAAATAAATTTTTGTCTGGAAATAGTTGTCTCCTGGAAGTCCACCTAATCTACTGAGCTGCTGGCAAACTCAGTGCAGTACAACATAAAGCCAAGAAACAAGAATGAAGAGAACAATGAAAAAAAGATGGATTATAGTGAAGGCATCTGGGTGTTTTCTGTGGAGAGGAAAAATTACGTCACTGAAGTATGATTCAAAATGTGACTTTATTCTCTACAATGTTGTGAGCACCACGGGAAGTGCTGCTTAATAAAATGCTTGCTTATCATTAAAATTGTATCTGTTTTCCTAATAATTCTTCAAGACTTCAAAATAAAATGGAACTAATTTCCTCCAGCTCCTGTTACTAGTTTTTCTATTTCCATTCTACTAGGAATAGTTTCATCAACAGCTTAGTAGTTTCCTGTGCATTATTTTCAAATGGGACCATAGGGACTTACTTTAATTTGTTTGTATTCTGTTTCCTTCAAGCCTGGGAATCTCTGTAGGCATTTTTCTTGGGTGTTTGTGCATATGTACTTTTTTGTTTAATGTCAGATTTTGAGTAAAGGTTCCTTTGCTGTAGAGGTGTAATAAGCTTAACTCTTTCAGCACAGAAATAGATATTTTATCTGTCCTTCAAAGTACTGAGACTTCTGATGTTTTTTGTTTGTAACAGGATAAAAAACTTCCTTTCTCCTTCTCTCAAAAAAGATCCAGGCCACCGTAGAAAAGCTGATAGTGCTTCAGCCTCTGTATTTTACAGCCCAGTTGGATTTTGTGTTCACCATATAACTTTGTCTTGGGGATGTGAGGAGGCACATCTATCTCTGATTTTGGTCCTGAAAAACAATAATAATAATAATAAAATGTTAGCTTATCTAAAACAATTGGAGTGGAAGAGGGACATTTTTAATCACTGGAAAAATTTTGATCAGCCTAAATATCTGTTTTTAAGCCAGCTGACTTTAAGTGGCCAAAGGGATATTGCATACCATATGATATCAGGCAGAGGGAGTTTTGAAGGGGGGGTAGGAAGGTATCTTGCTCTCTTATGCTGCTTACAGGGTGAGCTGAGCATTGTTTGGGGGGTGGTAAGCAATTGCTCGTGCATCATCTGTTATATATGTTTATATACATACATATACATACGTCATCATTCTTATCCCTTCCTTCTCTCTATCTTAGTAAATAATTTTATCTCAACCCACAAGTTCTATTTTTTTTTTTTTTGTTTATTTGTTTTTTTCCTTCTGATTCCCCCCATCCCACTGGGAAGGAGGGAGAGAGCAACTAACTGTGTGGTACTGAGCCACCTGCTGGATTAATCCACAACACACAGTAATATATTATAGGCTATTGCATACGTCAAGCAGCTTAGTTTTTGTATGGTGTACATATATCTACTTTTATGGAATCACTTTCATTTCCTGTTCTTTTTGTTGGTCCTTATGGTTAAGAATACTGCATGTCTCAAATTAGCATTTTTTTAAATGGGGCTAATAGTTCTGTATTTCCTCTCTGTCATGTTGACATTTTTGCAGTGTTGGTGATGTTTGCACTGTTACTGGTAGTGGTCTGCTAGTTCTGCTGCTATTATCCAGCATTTGTGTGAGCTCTTAAGTATGCAGTAAGGCAGTTCTGTAAAAACTTAGAAAAACTTAGTCTGAAAGAAAATCCTACTACAAGTTATGTTGGAAGGAACCTCAGAAGAAAAGAGACAGAAAGAAGCCATTGATGCTGTGTGAGCACTGCTAGAACATTGGGGTGTAAGCAGCACTGTTTGGTCACAGATGTAAACAGCAGCAGTGTGCAGGCTGCTATGAATAAACTCCATCCCAGGCAGACCCACTACAGCTTGCTTAGATTTTGCGGTGATGTAACAAACAGCCGCAGACAACTTACCAGAGCACTTAAGTGCTATGGAAGGGCACTAAACCAGACAATGCAGCCAGGTCTGGAGCTCCTGTTCTGAGTGCGCTACTTTAAATGTGGTTCCCCAAAACAAAAAGTCAGCACAAGTGCTCTGTGGTGGCTTGCTCCAAAGATTCAGGAGCAAAACTGCCTTGCTGGAAGAAGGCAGGCCCAGAGTTCTGGACAAAAGGTCTCAGACTGCTAAAAAAGTGAGCAAAAAGCATTCTAGTTCCCTTTCGTTTGTGAAGCAAAGCTACATTGTTTGGACATCCGTAGTTGTTTGCAGATCAAAAGAGAAACAGTTGACTCATTCATCTCTTCTAGCATAATGGTATCTCATATCTGTGCTCTTTTATCTGCCTCTTTTCCTTGTGGACTTTAGTGTGCTGAATGACTTGCATTCAAGAGAAAATGTTTAGGGAACACCAAGTCTTGCACACAGCTACTGATATAGAGTCTGTGTTAAAGGGAAAAATAAAATGTACTGTGATGGAACATCTGTCAACAGCAAAGAAGAAAGGAAGGAGTGTGGTTTCTCCCTTTCTTTTATTGGTGCAAGGGTTGGGGGAAAAATATGGGGAAGGCCACAGAGTTCTCTTCAGGCATCCACTGAAAGAGCAAGATTCTTAAGAAGGTGGATAGAGCGGCTAGTGGTGATCAAATTGGCAAATGGAAGGTTAAGAGAAATTTGGAGACAGTGAAACCAAAAATAAGATATTATTGTACTCCTGTAGCATTTGGTCTCCAGAATCTCAGAAGTGATGCAGGAGTTAGGAGGGCAAAGATGGTTGTAAATTCGGAATAACAGTATGGGTATGGGGAGTTACTGATTGTTCGGACTAGAAGTTTTCAGGCTGGAAAAGACAACTTAATGCCAGTTTGATGGACTGATAAAACTGGGAACTGCACTGGGGAAGAACACTGGGAATTATTTATTAGATGTCCCAGCAAAGAACTGGGGGTACTAAAATGACCTTCCATTAGCCAACGGAATTTAAAATGGGTGAAAAGAATACTTTCTATATAATGCATGACTAAGCTATGGAGCTCACTGTCACAGAATGAGGAGACATTGAAGTTGATGTAGGTTCAAAAATCAATTGAATGTTGTTTCCATACTTGTTTGTGAAGGGCTGCCCAACCAAAGTTCCTTGAGCCATACCTTGAATGTGTCTGGTTGGACCAAGAGTGGCAAGGCAGAGCTGCCTGTGTGGCTGGCTTGCGTGCTCGGTCCTCAGAGGCAGGAACCTGAGGTAGGTGGGCTTTTGGCTGGATCAGGTATGTCTGTTCTTCTGCAGAATGTTTGGTAGAAGCTGAAGAGACCCAATAAAGGGGGAAAAAAAAGGATACAGAGCAGAATTATGGGGAACTTGCCAGGTAGGAAACAGTGCTTAGGAAGTTGCAGAGGAATGGAACTGTGGAGTAGAGGAAAGCCTGTTGAACTGACAGGTACTATGAAACACATTTTCTCCTAGCACTGGAAGAAGATATTGAACTTTCCATGTTCTTTGTTGTATAAGAAAATGCAAAGATAGATACTTTCTAATACTTCCTCTATATAAATTTATGCAGCAAGTGAGTTGATACAAGGGCTGCTAATACTACCCTCTGTTGTGAAACACAAGGCAAGTTATGAAGTTGCTTAAAGCCCTATTTGCCTTATTTTAATTGGAAAGGAAAAGTCCTTGTTACTGGTGTCTAAGGAGGTGCTCTCCAAAGCTGGGTGGGCTTTTGATACTGACATTTCCACAAGTGTAAGAATTGAAATTCATAACCAGGAATGTGGCATACAAGAATGTGATATATTTTCTTGTTTGATGTCAGAGATGTCTGTTAAGGGGTGGCTAGAGTTGGAGAACATTCATAATTCTTGATTAACAGCTTCTGTCTGTAGAATTTAAATGGCAATTTTTTCCAGAGCATGTTGGTAATTCGCAGTATTTTTGCACGTGTTGTAAGTAACAATTACTATCTCCACTTCAGATAATGCACTGAAATACAGGAAGATGAAGTAATTTAAGCTGAAAATGCATGGCTGAGGATTGAACTTAGATTTGGCATAGCCTACTTAGACAGCAACTGTTTCTTCGATATAAGTCTTGCAGGTGGAGTGAACCAAAATTTTATTACCCTGAGGTAAAAAAGTGGGAAAAGGAGCGGAAGTTGAGAATGGTTCTTTGCATGTGCACGCATAAAGAAAAAATATCTTGAAAAGTAATTAAGCACTTGAGAAATGTCATTTGATCAAGGAATGGAGCTTCTGACATGAAGCTCTAAATGTGGTATAATCACATCAGCACTCAAACTGCTAGGATGAATGACTCCTTGAATTGTTTTAATTTTGTCTGAGGGTCTTGTCATTTGGGAGCTCCAGCAGACAAGAGACAAATTTCTATTGCCAGCACTAGAAAGAAGAGCAAGAGTTCATGTTTTATATAGCATCTTATTTCAAATGCATTTTAATATTAAAATAATACTAAAAGAAACAAAAACCACCACAATTCCCATTAATTAACGAGAAAGAAACATTAACTGTATTTGAAGGACCTTTGCCCAGGAGGAAATCTGAATTCTAAAATGTACATATAATCAGAAATCCATGTGTTACAGATGTAGGTGATCCACTGAACCAACTGTAGCATTTGTGCATGATATTTGAAAGGAAATGAGCGTGAGATGTATGTTCTGACAAATCGCATATCCTAAATCTTCATCTGCAATGCTCCTTTTCATAGATTTGTTGTCATCTTTGCACTGTACTTTGTTTGGTACTGCATAGATATTACAGGTGTGAGGAGGCATCCTAATGAGTTCCTGTCAAGTGTATGTAAAGGTACTGAGGGGAGAAAGGACACCTTGGCTCTTATAAATTAAATCTGAAAGAATGTGGAGCTTTTCTAGTACAGCAGGAAAGGCTGATTTGTCTTTAAAGATTGAAATAAAAGTTGAGAATTGTGTGTGAGTGATTTCCAGGTTCCTAAAAGGGGCAGCCTGACTATCCCAGTAATGTAGAAAATGATCTTCCCAGATGAATTGCTTGAAAAGTGTATCAGTTTTTAAAATGTGATGGTATGAAGGTGTTAACTGTCTTATTATAGTTAAGTTAGTATATGAATGTAGGCTGCAAGTGACAGCAGTTTGATTGATCGACAACGTTGTCTGTTTTCATAGCAGATAAATAGAGATAAGGTCACTTCATCAATATAACTAGCAAGTGCTTTAGTGTATTTTTGGTGAGATTCAGGCGACAGAGAGTAGCGATATATCACTTGCCTGTTCTGATTTCCTACCAGTTGTGATCCTGAGAACTCATCTCTGGTACAATTACTGAGAGAAGGCAGTGAATATAGATTTCTCAACCTTTTCTAGCTGAAAGTGCTTTGTGCAGAAGGATATGATTTTCTGTTTTACTTCCACAACTAGCTTCAGTATGCAGAAAACAAGAAATGTGCAGGAATGGAATGGAGATGTTACAAAATGAAGATTTTTAAAGTGATACCTAAAATTACTCTTGAAGCATTTACCATTTCTTTTCATACATGTAGTACGGAAAAGTACCACTACTTCAGTGCATTTGTGAATGTGTTTTGAAATACCCTTTTTGTGTTTGTGGTTGTGTTTTGAGGTTGATTGCTATCTTTCCAGGCTCTATTTCTTCAGCAAAAAAAGCATGATTTTTCTTTTCTAGCAGCTTTATTATGATAATGTCTCCCTGCTTTTTGTTTGGTTTCTCAATTAAAAGACAGAAGTAAATCTAGAGTCGCCATGCTTTAAAAATACAAGGTGAAACCAAAACTTACAAAGATTTTGTGGAGCATACACCTATGAAATGGATGGATAGTCTTCTTTTTCTTTCTTCTCATTTAAACACAAATACCCATTTTTTAAAAACTAGACAGGCAGATTGGAGCATTTCTCCATCAGTGGAAGGTATGCAGGATGCAGTGATTATGTACTTACGAGGGGAGTACAGCTGGGACAGAGGCTTGCTCAGATGATATGCATGTCCTGAGATGTTTGTTTCTTTTTCTTCCTTCCCCTGCTCTTCTGGGGATCATGAGCCATTTGAAAAGAGCTATACGTGCTTTGAAAGTAAAACACTTGCCTAAGTAGTTCTGCAAACTGTATAAATAAACTAGAGTTGGCAGAAGAACTTCAGAGTAGGTTTATGGCTGGGGAGACTTACTGCCATTTCCTTCAGTTTTGGAGCACTAGCAAGGCCCCTCTAGGATTCATGAATGCTTAATTTTTCTAATAGTGTGTAAGCGTGTGCATAGACTGCTTTCATTACTAACCATAGTGCATAGGAAAGAGCAGGAGCAAGACTATTTATTTCTCCCAGCAGTGAGCAATGCTTTGAAGCATAAAGCAGATTCTCTTGTAGCTTTGCTCAGCATATTAGAAAACAAATAGGCAAAAGCCTTATTTGCAGCATGGAAGGCAAAGGAAAGAGTGAGATGGGTAATCAAAGGTGGTTGGCCTGACGGTATTGCGGGGGGAAAGGGAGGGATGGGGAGCGTGTGGGGAAACTTGGACTCTGAGGCACTAGCTGGATGTGTGTATGGAGGCTTTTATTAGTCTGTGCAGGTTTTCTCTTTCTGAATTGTAGTATGCATGGAGATGTCTGTGAGGAAATATATCTTGCAACATTTTGTAGCTTACCTGTGAAGCAAGTCAGCTCGTGGGAGGGATGCCAGAGGTGTCAGTTCTGCTGTCCAAAGCAATTTCCTCTGAAGCATTCACAAGAAGTGAGCACAACAGAACTGGTATCACTTTATGAAAAGGAGTCACTCTGGAAAAGATGCTTTGATTCCGTTCTGAGTGTTGAGAGCCACTGATACATTGAATCTGTGCCATCTTTGGAGGTTAGAGAAAAAATATCTTGGATACTTCATTAAGAGATATGTAATCAAGCAGGTACAAATATGATTTTGCATTTTGGTACATGACCTTCTTTCCTAATCCAAAACCAGCTGGTGAAGTCGTTCAGATGGAGCTGTGCCCCATTTAAGGCTTGGTGCCTTCACACCATGCTGAAGAGCATCCTATGCTTTAGCAAGGCCACTCACTTTCTCCACCAGTCATCACTACAATAAGCAGTTTATGTTGGCACTAGATTTGCAGTCCCTTGTCCCCTAGGCTGTCCTCATTTGTAAGCTGTCACTAATCAGTCCAGAAAAGTGGTGCTGAGATGTGCTAAAATGGCTTGCATCTATGGAAGTGGGGATGACTCTGATCAGGAGCCCTCAGCAATGGCTCCACGCTGAATCTGCATCAGCTCACAGGGGCTAGGGCTTGGAGAGTCGAACTTGGCTGATTATTGAAGAGGTGTCAGCAGCTGTGTGCTAAGCACCTGATAGGAAACCTTGCAAGCATATACTGCTGCAAACCTGGTCCTAATCTCAGCAGAGTAGGTGTAAATGGAATTAAGGGAAGCATGCATCCCTTCTCTAATAGCTGGCCAGATGAGGCATAAGCACAGGTATGTGATAAACTTCTGGATAGAGCTGCAGAATATAATTCTTTCTAAGGTAACTGCTTTGAGGAATCTAAATGTCTGGAAACGGGCTCTGGGCTGTGTGTGATCCCAATCTACGTGCATCTATGTGGTGTTAGCTGTTGCCACGGCTTCACAACACTCAACTAACTATAAGTCCAGATAGTACTTTGTTCTTGTATTTCATTGCTTCAGTATTCATACGGTGTTGGAAGGTACTTTCTCCTGCTGACAAGTCTTTAATAGCAACCAGCCAAGTAAAGAGCTTTTTTGGCTGAGGTGGTGGAGCCTTTCAAACAGAAGCCCAGCCTCCAAACCTGGACAACAACTGCTCTGTCTGTGCCAGATACATCTTGTTTGTGCTTTTCTTCTCAAATGTGGTAATTGAAAGCTTCATCATGTGAAGGATTGCATTTATTTTACTCGTGTTACTAATCTGTGCAATTTAACAGCAAGCAGGGGCATAAACTTCATTAAGATCCAGATGACAGAAAAAAAGAAATTGGCTGAGGTCCCTCTCATTCTAACAGTACTGAAAATAAGAAGTAGCACCAGGAAACACAAGAGTGTATTCAGTTAAGATTATAAAAGTGGCTGTTTTTTTGCAGGTTCCTGCTTTTAACCTAAGGTGGTGGCGTAGCAGTGTGAGACACATCTTCCATTTCTGTAGTTAGTATCCCTCAGCGCTTGTCTGCTGTGCATTTAATTGGTTTTTGTTGTTGTTGTTTTTTTTCCTTGTTTGTCCATTTGTTTTGGAACTTAGTATAAAAATTACTCCTTAACAAAGCCAAGTGTACCTCGCCTGCTGTTGCCAGACTGGGATGCAGTAGGTGGGTACCCTGCCCATGACAGGGAAAGGGTGATGAGGAAGCCAGTAGAGTTCAAGGCTTCACGCATACAAGAAAACCCATGGCTTTTTTGTGTGCTCACAGGCTTTCTTTTGATGCCAAGTGTTGTATGTTCACTGTAATCACAAATGTTTGTTAGAATGGATCCATAGAGCTTCAGTGTAACTGCTTTTATCAAATGGTCGACAAAGAGGACTGAAAGAAGCCAATAGTACCAGTAGATTTCTATGCTTAGCTGTTTTTAAAATAATTAATTAAATTCTGGGAGGAAATAATTTTATTACCTTCGAGCAATATTTCTTGTTGCAAAAGTTAGCTTATAGTGAGATGGAAGATCAAAACCTATTTACAGTTGGTAACTACATGACATTCAAATAATATTGATTATTCTTGGATGTGATGGATTAAATAGTTTTCTTGTGCTGCTGTTAAACTTAAGGATATGATTTCTTACCATTAATTAGTGTAGAAAGCAGGTTATCACGGTTTAAGAGATAGCTATAGAAACATGCAGCTTCCTATGTTCTGCTCAAGTAAATTTATTTATTTTGGGGAGCAAACTACACAGCCTCTAGGCAGAACGTACACTGATTTGCTGCTTATTCTTTGAGAAAGAGAATTTCTGCAATGATGAAAATAAAGAAGGAATACACATTCTTAATTTGATTTTGAGGGTATACAAAAGGCAAGAGTTACAGGTAGAAAAGGGTTGTCTTATATTTGTTTATGCAGTAGCTTATTTAAAAGGTGTACTCAGAGCAGAGCAGTGTCTAAAATATAAATGGTATTGTGCTTTGTTTAGCATAATGAAATGCTTTTATTTTTTTTCTTATTAGGGGAGAAAATATACGAGAATGCAATTAAAAGGCGTGGAAGTAGCTATGAGAACTAGGATGCTATAATTTGCTTTGTGTTTATAAGTAGGGGAAAATGCTTTATCAGCAGAAAAAGAAAAAATGGTAAAGGCATGAAGAGGCCTGGAATGTTTCTTACATAAGGGCATTTTGTGGAAATATTGTTTAAGCAGTGAATAGATTCTTGCTTAGTTCAAACTCCTCTTACCTCCCTCTTTCATTCAGGTCTGGCTTTGAGATCTGGTGTCCAGCTGCCGGAACACATCCGGCTTCAAGGTTGTGTAATCGCCTATGAGAACTTGAAATGTATTAATTTCCAGAACATATTTAGTGCCACAGTTACATAATACTGAAACACCTCCAGTCTGCATACATCTATATTTCTTTTTATTTTCTTTGCAGATAGATGAGGCTGAGGTAGATTAGATTAGTATGTCTAGTGGTCATCATATGGCATGCGTTCGTTGGGGAAATTGCTTAGCCCAGGCAGTTTAAAATCGCTAGCTCTGGAAGCCAAGATTTTAGCTGTTGCATCTGATGTCAGTAACTGTGATATGGTTTCCTTGTTTGTTGAAGAATATGTTTGATTTGTTTGCTGTTTCCAGTATAAAAATCCCTTTAAAAATAGCCATAAGAACGGAGAAGAAATAGAGCTCATTCCTGGGGATTACTTTCTTGGAGGGATGTACACGTTTTAAAACATAATGAACTTAATTAACTACAACTTAACGTAATAGTATATCTTAAAAGTTTTAGCATAGAAGATAGATAAAATAGTCTGTATTTGTTGTCAGTACAGGTTATGCCAATGAGCTGGGATGGTATTTGATGTATGTTAGCGAGGAGTCAGTTTTGTGTCATTCAACATTACTGTAGGGTGGTAAAATAGATCATGTAAAGTGTATTTTTTTTTCCTTCCTGTAAAATTATTTTTCTAGTTGACAGAATAGAGCTATGGAACTAGATGTCATGCATGTACTTGGATAACTGAGTACATTAAATGAGAATTAAAGCTTACACTGTGACCGAAAAAGCTGGGAAATTTACTTGTGTCTAAAGTGCGTAGATTTAATTAGTCAAGTATAGTATGTTCTTTTGATGTTGGAAAGCTTGATATGCAGTTGGGTATGCTATACTGGTGGGAACTACCTTAAAAACAAAGAAATAAGCAATAGGAATCTCCTGTTGAAAATGAATTCTTTAGTTTGTGCTTTATGAAGTTGTTGCAGTCACCAGGGCAGTTCTTCGTTCCTGCTTATATCCCCTTTGGATATAAAATATTGTCTTGCTAGTGATTTGTGGGCAAAAGGACCGTTTTGTTTCTGTATTTTTTTCTACATTCTGTTCTTGACTGTGCACGTCTCAATCCCAACTCCTCCCCCCACCCAAAAAAAAACCAAAAAAAAAAACAAGCAAAACTTATTTATGGAGAATGTGTCCACTTATAAAACACAGCATGGGTTTCAGCATCCAGCAACCTATTTGACTGAACTGTTTTTGTCAGGATTAGTCATATGCCATTTGATGATCAGACTATGTTATTGTTTTTAATTAATACAGCTGGAAAAGACCAGAAGTTGTTTCAGCAGTGTTTGAGAGGGACATCAACAGCGAATAGTTGTGGGCTCTGCAAATTTCATAGCATTTGGGCTGTCGTGGCTCAGGAACACACTCTGAATTTATTTGGCACTGATACAACCAAGCTTACTTTGTTACTGATCAGTTTAATGTAGAGTATTCCCTCTTTTTTTTTTTTTTTTTTTGAAAAGGCTCAAATGAAAGTTGTGTCAAGTTTTATGATCCTTCATGTTGTGTTACATTACATATTTAAAGCATTAAATTTACAAAGACAGGTAGGTAATAAAGTCAGAAGAAAATTTGTTTTCCCTCTGTTGCAAAAATGCTAAGTCACAGTGATTGAGCACCTGGTGGGAAGGCAGGGCCAGCCCAGGGGAGCTCAGGTGTATGCAATGCACCTGAGTGACTGGAAGGGGTGCAGCCAGGATCCACCCCTTCCCAGACCTCATGTAAGGGTTGGCAGTGGAGGCACAGCTACCTTGCTTGAAATCCTTGTGTACCTGAGGCCTTCTGAAGGTGAGCAGATTATTTCCTTTGTTTCTGTGCCCACAGCTGTTGCACTGGAGCAAGTCCTTGCTTGCTGCAACCTGGGACCTTGCTGCTCTGCTGTCGTTGCTGCGCTTTCTGTCGTGTTACAGCGTTACACTCTGTATGGATAAAGGCTGTGTAACTTTTAATCTGTAATCTGATTTCAAACAAACAGAAACAGTTCTTCTAATGAGACAGCACTCACTTGTGGAATAATCTGTGACTTATGTGAAGTTGGAGGATATTCAGTTAAAGTGGAAGCAAGTAAATGAGTTCTGAGTTTTGTTTGTGATAGTGAAGGCTGTGACTTCTGCTACAGAAAGCTTCTAAGAGAATTGCTACTTCTATTAATCATTGCCCAAACAATATTATTACAAATTATCTTGAAGTCTTCATATTCATTTTTAAAATTAATTCTGTGTTTATTAGTACAAAAGTCTCATGGAAAATACTTCTGTCTGTATGCAGTATAAGAGAATCAAGTTCAGCTAACAGTGTTTGAAGACTGTTTTGTGTGATGTGTGAAAGAGGTAGAATCATAGAATCACTCAGGTTGGAAGGGACCTCAAAGATCATCAAGTCCAGCTGCAGCCTAACCATAGTACCCTAACTCTAACGACTCTCTGCTAAATCATATCTCCAAGCACCACATCCAAACGGCTCTTAAACACATCCAGGGACAGTGACTCAACCACCCCCCTGGGGAGCCTATTCCAGTGTTTAACTACCCTATCTGTAAAGAAGTGTTTCTTAACGTCCAACCTAAACTTACCTTGGCAAACTTGAGGCCATAACTTGAGGTAGATTAATAGTGAGCAAACTGATTCCTAGGAAACATTTTTTATGAATACAGTTAAAGTGGATATGGAATACATCATTCTCAGCTCCTGTATTTAAGTGAGGAGGATTACTACCCACACAGTAATTCTGAGAACCAGTTGTGCTGTGATCATTGCCTTCTTAGCTATATGATGTGTATGTGTAAATGGATAGTTTATCTACTAGATCACTCTTAAAACTGAAATCATTGCAACTAGATAAAGCATTTTTAAACTGTGGAGCAGGTTGCGACCATTCATCTTTTTTTTCACTCCATGATTTATTAGTTAGTGAAAGATGGCCTATTCCTGTTATGTTGCTATTTAAGGGTTGGTTACTGCCCATCTCTCCTTACTACTATGATCAACAAACCTTATCTTCTCCCCCAGCTTTGCTCTGCAACGGTAACAAGCAGCAGTTGGATTCTAAACTTTTCCAATTTTCATATTTGTACCAAAGTATTTAATTTCATCATATGGCCACTCTGGATACTAAGTGAGAAAGAAGGGCAGAGACTTTAGCTGGGTCTGTTGTGATAGGAGAAGAGGAAATAGTTTCAAACTGAAGGAAGGGAGATTTAGACTGGATATAAGGAAGAAGTTTTTGCAGTAAGGTTGGTGAGGCACTGCCAATAGAGGTGGATGCCCCATCCCTGGAGACAGTCAAGATCACATTGGATACGGCTCTGAGCAACTTGATCAAGCTGTAGGTGTTCCTGCTTATTGCAGGGGATTTGGACTAGATGACCTTTAAAGGTCCCTTCCAACTCAAATGATTCTATGATTCTATGCTGTAAAATTAGGATTAATGGGGATATGAAAGTCTCTGCTGGTTCTCCTTCAGTCAGGCTCCTTGTTTAGCTGTTGGGCATGGCTTTTTTCTCTCTAACGAGAAGTCTCCCTCCCTTTTATTTTTGGTACAAAGTATTTTGATGTGGAAAAATATAGTATACTTGGAATTGTCAGTAATTATTTTTGCAAGGATATTTTAGGAGACAGTAAGCCTAAAGGCTTTTGAAAAGTCTTAATTTTTAATAGCCGTGCCCCACTCAAAGCAGTAAGTGTCCTTAATTGACTATGTATGCAAAATAAATTCAGCAGTATACTGGGTAAAGAAAGAAAGTTTAGGAAAAGGAAATGCAAGTGTGAAAAACTGTCTTGGTTACTGTGACTGCATTGCAGAACTGTGCAGCAGCTCTTCATGGTATCTTTTAATCTAAATTCATTAACCCAATTAAAATATACCTTCTAACACAGTATTTGAATGTGTATTTTCAGGAGCCTTGTTTTTGTTGATTTATTTTTTTTTCTTCTATTTTGACAAAATAATGCAGTATTCTTCCACTGTCACCAGAAATTGTGTGTCCATTGCATAATGAAATGAGAGTGGGTTGAGATCTCAGCTCCAAATGTTTATTACATCATATTAGATAAGTGCAGAATGTGTTACTTAATACAAGATTTTTATTATACGTCTGAAAAAGTGATGGAATTTGTATGTTTTATGTGTATCTCCTTGCTCTGTTTCTGTCTCTCCTTCCTCTCATCCCCATACCAATCTCAATTTCCTCGTTTCCCTTTCAAAATGCCCTTTGTTTCTGCCCCTCTCTCTGCACATCTGGTTGTCCTGTTCTCCCTTCCCCTCCTGCTTGATGGTCTTATTTTTAAGGCTTTGTTCCACAAAGTACATAATTAGGCAGTAAGACATGACAGGGCATGAATATTGTTGTATTAATTGAGTGAGGGGAGAGGGAAACTACGGAGAGACAATACCAGCTGGCACTCAAGGACATAATTTGCAATTCATTTAGGAGAAAGCTTGTCCATGGGGTGGAATTTTCCTTTAAAATGGCCAAACCCGTGCAGCACCTGGACGCTATTGCTTCTCACACAAGGCTTTAATTTGCAGAGGGGCTGAGGTCTTGCTGCAGCTCCTGCATGTCAGACTTGCTCTGCTCGGTGCTGCTGGCCTGGTGTGACCGGAGGGGCTCTGCAGCCAAAAACCTGTTAACTGCTAAACAGAGATAGATGGCTTCTTTGGAAGCAAGGAGTGTTACAGTGCAAGTGACATTCTTCTGCTGAAGAGCCGATGTTAATAATAATAATGTTCTGGTATTAGCTAAAGTGACTGCAACATCTGTCTGGGTGGCAGTAATTGTAACAGCCATTTCCACTGAAAATGAGCAAAGAAAACAGTAGCGAGTGTTTGGTGTGGGCCTGTCAGTATCAAGTCTGCTCTGCCTGTGAGTCAGAGAGACATACAACAGAACTGCAGTATGGCAGCAGTCACGGTGTCCCAGTAACTGAGGTACAGAGGGGACTTCTTCCAAAACGGAGAAGTAAAAGCTGTGGTGGCTTTTGTGCGGGTAGGTTATGTTAGACCGGGATCTTTTAAAACAAAAACTCTGAATTAATATCAAACTTTGTCTAGTTTTGCAGAAATGCTTTGCATTTCAAGTACTGAACTGAAGTGAAGCTGTAAAACATACCCACGCACGTTTGAAGCAGCTCTGTTTTGGTATATGAATGCCACTGTCTATTAAATATGTAGTTTAACTTTATCCTGTGTGTCTGCATAATAATATGCTGCTGTCATTGCCTGGAATAGTACAGAATGTAAAGGATCAGAGATGAACTTTATGGCTGCTAATAAACTAGTGAGTATTTGGTCTGCTTTCTCAGGCTTTCATTATCCTCAGCTGGTTACTGGCTTCCAAAAAAAGCTCTAGTGTTGAACTTCAGTGATTCAAGAAATACAGAGATGGCATTCGAGAAATAAGAGATTTGGGGCACGGCAGTTTGCTTCTTCCTATTCAGTACATCTGTAAGTCTGAAATTTGAAAACATGCAGGTGATCGGGGCAGTTTTCAATGACTCATGGAATATCTCGTGTTGGAAGGGATCCACAGGGATCGTTGAGTCTGGCTGCTGGCTATGAAGTGGGAAGTAAATAGTCAGCACTGTAAGCTAATTCTAAATGTAGTTTAATTACATGAATGCTGTGCAATGTGTGCATGTATACATAGCATTTACAATGTAAATTAAATGAATGTGTTTGTACATAGTAAAACTCTGGACTCTCACTGCTTACAGCTTTTTTGTTTTAAAAATTATTACTATTTAAAAAAAAAACAACAAGTTGTGGTGCTGTAGCATCAGAACCATAATAGGAACAAGATTCTTGTGGGCAGTCTTGTCGTTCAGAAGAAATTCTACATAAAACATTCCAGCTCCTTCTTAGTCATTATTTTGGGTGCCAGAAGAGACATTAGGACCCAGTAGACTTTGATGCCTGTTTCTACCCATTTGAAAAGACAGCCTTGTTCTAAGCTGGAATTTAAAACAAACACGATTGTGTCAGCTCCATATTACTCCTGTAGGCCAGCTTGCTTTAGGTAGAGTTTTTGACCTTCCAGAGCTACCTACGTTATGCTGACTTATTTTTTCTTCACTCATAGGCAGGGTAATACCTTGGTCTTCCCAGCTAGTGTCTGTGGGCATTAGCTCACGTGCTGTCACTGCTGCTTTAACAAGTCACCTGCTTCTGTATTTGCATCCAACTTCAACAAGACTTCTGTGAGTCAGGGGACACCTCCTCAATCCCCGCCTGGTTTTGAGGCCTCTGGTGCCCAGGAAGGTTGCAGGGACCCATGTATGAAGTGCACAAAGGCTCCTCTTCTTGTCATGGCAGCTGCAGTTTGCTCCTTAAAACTGTTTTTCACAATGCTTACCTAGTGAGCTTTGTCGTCTTGCTTTTGAGTTTCTCTCTCTATTGTAAACGTACAGAGTGACCTGGGAAAAATGCCTGACCCACTCTTTAACTTCTCACCTGTCTAAAGGAGTGTGTAGCAGCCATCTCCAGAGAACTCATAGCTCTGTATTATTGCAGTGTGACGGAACAGCCTGTTATTAGTTTATATTATTAACATTAGTTTGTCCTTCAACTTCTGGTAGCTTTCCTGCTTGCACCATCCTCTCTTCCCAGTGCTTTGCTGTGTGGTCACAGACACCAGTCTGATTCCTATCATTTGTCATGTGTTTTGGTTCACCTGTTCAGAATGTGTATGGGGATTCAATAACTCTGCTTCTTTTCTCCCTTTATAGTTCTAAATGCTATATACTTGGCCTCAGGCTTTGTGGCTTCTCCTTCAACATGGAGTAGTAAAATGTCCTTTTACTTTAATATGTGCTTGGCTTTCATTGGGGAGATTCCTCTCTATGCACTGAGAATAATGGATAGCTTGCCCCAGTCTGACTGCAGGGGAAATAAGTCTTTGCTTTTGTTATATCTTCCTTACTGCTATAACAGTAATATCTAAATTCTGTTATATGATGTCAATTCTTTGTTTTGTTTGTTTTTCAGATAAGAATGACAATGGAAACTCTTTCTACCTGCTATTTTTCCTCATGATTCATTTAGTTCTAGGTTCTACCTCATGATTTTCATACAGTTAATGTGTTTTATGTATGTCTTTTTTATTTATTACATAGTAGGGAATATGTCTTATGTGAGAAAATGATATTCACTGAAAAAATAAAATCAAGAAACCCAAATCCTAGTTAAACTGGATGTGTTCAATATACAGGTTGCCCTGATCAGAGCTGGTCATTCTATTGCAACACCCTTTAGTGCCTGAGAGATGGTAAGGAGGAAAGGAAAAGTTGGATGTGATGAAATACTGGTGAGACTGCAGAACCTATGACAAAATGGCAAATTGGACTACACTTTGTTGTCTGTGAAGGGGTAACTGTTCAGAATAGTAGTGAACATTTAAAGGTATAAAGAACCACGTAAGTCAATGTAAATGCTATTACTAGGGAGAAAATGTCCCTGTGTCAACAACTAGAACAAAAAGCAACATTTCCCCAAACTCTGAAATTAGTGGTGCAGTGTTAATCCTACGTTAGCCAATGAGTGCTGCAAGTGGGATGGATCTTTATTGCCCTGTGTGACTAATTCATGGGCTGCCAAGACTGTTTCCAGTGCACTGCAATGGCAGGATGTGTGATGGGAATGCCAGGTACAGGTTGTGGCTGAAAGCATAATCCCTGCTAGAAGCACATCCCATGGAGGGATTGCTGGGGGAGTAGAGTAAGTGAAGCACAACCTTGTTCTACCTAAGTAGAAATATTTTCAGGGTTAGGACTGGAAGGGCTTTACTGTTCTTTAGGGATCTTCTTTTCCTGTTGAAATGTTAGTCTCTTTTTTATAAGAATAGAGCAATTTAGAAGAACCCTCTTTCATTAAAAAAGAATTTGACTGGAATTGATTTGCTTTTCTCTGTGTTTGGAGGTGGGGATGATTGCAGCCGGCTGTGGAATGTTGTCTCTTTATCTGCGTTTTTTCCAATCACCAGGGAAGAGCAGTGAAGCTTGCAGTCAGTTTTCTAATGATACTGTAGAATATTCACCATTTTAAAATGGTTTAAAAGTGGGCTGAGATGAGCCATTGTCAGAAATGGTTTCAGTTTAGGCATTGTGTTCCTGGGAATGTCTGTTCAGTCCTCTATTCTGAGATGTTTAAGGATCAATGTGGATGATTTCAGTGAATGGAAAAAACTGAAGGCCCTGCAAGCCTCTAAAGCTGTGAAGCATTCCCAGTGCAGCTAACTTCACAGTAATACCGGGGAGAAATTTATTCCTGATCTCAGCTGGTTATAAGTCTGTGCCCTGGAGCATGACGATTGAGGTTCTTGCAATTTTTAGTCTAGTTACAGAGGCTATTAATCATTATGTTCAATCCCTTCTTGAATATTGCTAAGCTCTTTGCTCAATATGTTCTGAGCTAGTGAACATCACAGGTCAATTACACAATGTTTATAAAACTAATTCTGTATTTTGACCAGAAGTGAAAACATAACCCTCAGTGGGATCAGGTATTGCTTTTAAGTCAACCGCTGTTTCTAACTTTATATACGTGAAAGGAGAAACAAACAAACTGATGAAATATTCAGACTTCATGGAGAGGGAGAGAAAGAAGGCTAAAACCAAATGAGTTCTTGAAACTTCTGGAATCTTATCCGTGGTTCTGTTCAGAATTCTCAGTGTAATTATTGGGTTAATGTTAACATAGTCTTAGCAGATTGTTGACCTTTCCTTGTCGCAGTGTGTGGTTTACTCCAGTCGATGGATGTCTGCTACTGCTGTGGTGCTGGGATTTGATTCCCTCCATCCGGACTACAGTGATGCTTAGAATATTTAGACAGTGTGGATTTTCATTCCTTACTCTCAAAAGGGCGTGACATAGTGGGCCTGGATAGAGACGGGGGACATAATTCCTGTTTTTCGCTTTTTCTTTTTTCTCAAATCAGTGGTAATTTTACTTGTCTAATTATGTAATTAAAAAAAACCTGAAAACAAAACAACTAAAAAACCAACCCCATAAACAAAACCGATCAGACTCTGGTACTATATCACTGAAAATGTCAAGAAAACATGATTAGTGCTAGGATAGTTGTCAATTCATGAAAGGACATCAACTTCCCTGCTAATTTTGCAGACTTGGGAGGAGACCATCTGGAGGAGAAACGGAGCATATCCAACTGCAGAAAAGAATCATCACCAGTATCATAATCAGCTAATGCAAGTACTCAGCTGATGAACTGCTCCATGAAAATGCTGAAACAACAGCACCTTGATTTTTCTTTGGGGAAAACTAGTGAAACATCATCTCATTCTGGGATTGAAGTCTGCTTAGTGTTAAGAGTAGAGGCTGTGCTCAATTTGTATGCCCTACTTTTTCCTGATCCTGCCAGTAGTTTAACGTGTGGTTTGTCAAAGTGGAATGAACAGAATCTTGAACATTTTCTCCCGGAATATCTTCTAGATATGTTCTGGAAGATATTTCACTAGCTTGGACAGGAAAGTATTACATTTCTTCTCTTGAAATGCTGAATGTTGAAAACCTGTGAATTAGCATTTCCTCCTATAGAAAATGACTGTCCTCCTGCATTCATTTGTCCTGACTGGCCTTTGCTGGGAGGCTGTTTGGAAACTGACCGGTTTCTGTAAATTATGTAGCAAAAGGACCAAATTCTCAAGTGCTTTAGTCTGTAGATATCGAAAGTTTGAAAATTCAATAAGAAGTTGTAAAACATGTTTTAACAGGTTTTTCTTGAATTGTTGTATGACTTTTCTAGGCAAAACAAATGTATTAATTTCGGTGATGAAAAAACAGTTATTTTTCTTCTTGCTAGACTCTAAACCTCTTTTAGAAACATCCCAGAGATCAGTAGGAGAGTTGGGCTGAGTTGTCCATGCTGCTCCATGCTGTGTGCTTTCAGCATCTGGGGTCAGTGTTTCCCTGCAGAGATGTTTTTGTTTGCAGCTTTTTTGAATGGTAGAAGTAATTCTACGGAATGGTGGAATAATCCAAGTTAGGAAGGACGCAGGAAAGTCTGTTGCCCGACTGTCTACTCAAAACAGGTTCGACTTTCAAATCAGACCAGGGTACTCAAAGCTCTATCCAGGTGTATCTTGAAAACCTGTCAGGCTGGAGACTTCACAACCTCTCTAGATAACTTTTTGCACTACCCCACTGTCAAAAGTGTAGGAAAATTTATCCATATGTTTTGTGTAATGATAAACAAGACATGTCTTGTGATACACCTTCATTTGGCAGTGGCCTCCAGGCATAGCATGGATCAAATGCTTTTCCTCTACCCATCCAGGATGTAGCATACTGGCTTGAATGCAGGAATACTGTGAGTCTTTCAAATGCCTCACTCAACTCAGTGCTGGACACTCCTCACGTTTCTGGAAATGCAGTTGCTATATCAGAAAAGGCAACTCAGTTGATTAGGCAGAATTTGCCCTTGCTAGATCCATACAGTCTGGTTCTTAGTCACCATTGCTTGGAAAATGTGCGGAAAATGTGCTCCAAGAGGATTTGCTCCACGTTTTTCCTGAGGATCTTAGTGAGAGGGATCAGTCTGTAGGTCTCCAATTATCCTTTTGGTGTGGGTTTTTTTTTTTTTGGGTTTTTTTAGATGGACACAATATTTGCCATTTTCTGGTCATCAAATACTTTTTTGCTATCTTCATTTTTTTTTTTTTTTTTTTTATGCCTCCCAGAGCCTACTTTGGGCAGTATTGTTTACTTTGTGAGCTGAAATTCTTATTCCTGGGCTGTCTGAAAATACTTGAAAGAGAAAAAATGTCCTTGCACTCTTGAGAATTTGAAATTTTTTTCAAATTCTTTCTTTCAGATGTGTGTTTTTCTCCCCCCTATGCTCTGTTCCCTATAGAAAATGAAATGTATGGTTAACATGGGCAATTTCATTTACGGTGAAGGCACTTCCCTGTTTGTAACGCAGCTGATGGTCTACTTGTGCATCTGATTGTGTCATTGTCTGGAGACTTCAGAAGATGCTGTATGGTACATCTCGGTCATGTGTCTGTAGCCAGAACTTGCCAGAGTCTCTGCGGTTGCTGTAACCTGTTGAGTTGTGGATGCCAGCTGCTAGTACAGGATCTCAGTGCCAAGGAAAACTGAGGTGTTTGACAGCATCCCTTGTTTTCTTCCTTAGTGAGGAGGATGGCTAAGACTCTGGGAAAAACAGTGGTGCTCTTACATAAATACCTGATGCACATTCACTTAAAAAAAAAATTGTGTGCTGATTTTTTTTGTTGTTGTTTTGTTTTTCATTGCTGTCTGACCTCTGGCTAATGTCACCTGGATTTTGAGCAATGGTAGCTGCAGTTCTGACAGTGCACTGCAAGGCCTGAATCAGAGGCTGTAGTGTTTCATTTGTCTGATTGAGGAACCTAGTTAGCATCTATGCTGGCCCAGCTGATTTCCTAACTCCAAGCATTACTCACTTGGCTGAACACTCAGTTCGCTGACCCTTTTGCTCTTAGTAGACTCTGGGCAGGATCCTGGAATGCTTGAGCAAATATTGTGGAGATCTTAATCAGTATTTTGAGTAATACAAGCAGTGACCTTCAAGTATCCCAAAAAAGGCACTCTGAATATAGTATGGAAACTGAATCTTGGTGTTTTAGGTAAGTCTACTCTGTCTATTCACAATTTCTAACCAAAGCTACCATTTCATTGAAAGGTGCCTTTCTAAACCAGATGCTAGACTTTTTTCTAAGGGTCAGCATATCTTAAACCCAGGCTGGCTTTTGGATAACAACCACTATGGTCACCTAAGTGTTTGCTGAGCCATTTTGAGACTTTAAGTCCTGCCGGTGAAGAAGGTTCATTTGCCTGGTGCTGAGTTCTACTTTCTCTAATTTAATACTGAAATATCTTTCCCCAAATGAAATGAGCGGATTGGTACTTGGTTTGTTTTAGTACAAGCTTTTTTTTTGTCCCTGATTCACATAAACTGAAGTCTCAGCTTCAGGGTTCTCTGGACCTGCTTCCATCCATCTCTGTTACCCTTGCCAAAAGTGTTCTGTGCATTTCTTTTTGTAATCTTAGTGCTTTGCCTTCTCATTTTGTGCTTCTTTTCCCCTTTAGCTTTCTCACAGTTAAACAGCTGCTGAGGTTTCAACTCTTTAAAATCTATCCTGTTTTTGTTGTGGTTTTTTTTTTTCCTCCTGGCTTCGCTGACATCCCTCTCCCTGCTGATTGACCCTGTGTAACACAGTAACGTGGAACATTCTTGTCACATGTTAGTCTGTGTAAGTAAAGAAATGCTCCCAATTTGTTCTGGTTTTCCTGTGGCACAGTGTGTCAAATTGCAGGGCTATGTAATGTGTTTCTGTGCAGGAGACTGGGTTAGTCACTTGAATCAGTGGTTTGGAAGGTAAGGAGGTGTCAGGTCTTTGTAAAATCGATATCTGCCCTGTGCACAGGGGTGGCTTAATCCATGGATGCCAGGCGTGTGAGTGGGCAGAATGCAAGCAGAGGATTTCAGCTGCACCAGCTGTGTGACCGGAGAGCAGCTGGAGAGCTGCAGGAGAGCAGTTGGCAATGCTGAGGAGTGGCAGAGGGGCTGCTGAGGCAGAGAGGAGTGCAAACATTTGTCCAGCTGAAGTGATTAGTGGATGTATTTTTGTATTATTAGCTGGTTATGAAAAATGAAGCTAATGTATTGACCTTAATCTCTGATGTGATAAAAAGACTCATTAAGAAAATAGCTTATCTGTGACTTCAGTGAGATCATTGGGGTGCAAGCAAATTATCTCTGCAAGGTGGAGGTGGGGGACCTGCTAATATGAACACACCATTGGAAAGTATTTTTCTCTACGTTCTCAAGCAGCTGCCATGAACTTGAGCAATATACAAATGGGTGTAGTGGTGAGAAAAACATGCTAAAGACAAATGAGCAAAACCCATGCCAAACAAAAAACCCTTAGCTTTTTTAAAATCATATTCTGACAACTTTTGAAGGGCTGTGGTTTCTGTGGAACTAAAATTTTCAACAAATTCTTTCTTAATTGAATATCTGGTTTATTCATAAGCTGGAAAACAGCTGGAAGTTGAAGACTGGGGTTATTTGTTCTCATCTTAAGTACATCTAAAAAAGTGAGCTTGAGATTATAGCACCTACCTGCGGTTCTCCAGTCATAAGAAAATAGCAATGAGAATCCTCCCTGTCTGATAGTAGCTGTAGACAGGAGCATACTTGTTTAAAGATTGGACTTATTGGTTTCATTGCCTACTCAACTACACTTAATTTTATTTAATCACATTTTTAAAATGACATTCAAATATTGAAGTTCCTGTGTCCTTTTAACAGCTGCTTGTGACAAAATTTTGTGGGAATAATTGCTATTTTCTGTTTACTGTGCTACAATTACATGTTTCTGAACATTCAAAAAGTAAATTGAGTATTTTAATATGCAAGTCATTTCCGAAGGTCACGGTTGAGATGTATATTTCTTGTTTGGAAAAAACTTCAAATTGGAAGCACAAATTCTAGTTTAAAGCATCTTCTAATGCTTACCAATACATAACATTTTAAGGAAAATAGTTTTCAGAACTTGTTATAAGTTTGTACTAATCAGTTTTTGCTTGATTAAAATAGATGATTGAACTTAATTTTCAGTGGAAAGTAGTAAAAAGTAGAAACTTCTATATTTGTCGGTGGTTTTTATTCTTGAAAGCAAAGAACTGCCACTAGTGACCTGTAAAAGATCCAGGTGTGCAGATAGATCGGTTTAGATTCTAAATCTAAAATATACTGTAGCTGAGAGTCAGAGCTCATCTCAGGAGCTGGCAGCTGATGCATCTGAGATTCTCATTCCAGAGGCAGTTTTCTTTTCATAGTGCACAGAAAACAAGAGTTTGAATTAGTCTCATTCAGTGCTGCCATTTCTTAACAAAGCCGTACATTTTTTTGCAGAACGTTTTCCAGCAATGACCTTTTTGCCTCTTGTGTAACTGTGTCTGGTCTGTGTGTGCTTGTGTAAAAACAAAAAAACCTGACACAAAGCAAAACAATAATAATTTTAAAAGCACCCAAGAGCCAGGTCTCTTGTGCAGGTTGCGTAAGTAAAGTCGTGACCTCTACATTTATGAGAGAGGTGAAGCAAACCCTGGAGTAATGTGCGATGACTTTCCTATTTGTCTTTAGAAACCTTGTTACACCGTGCCTGCATTAATGCTGATCCACTAATGCTAATTCTTCGGTGCAAGTGCAATACATTACTTCTCTTTTTTGAGTGTCATCAGTCAGAGTAAAGACGTTACTTACATTTTTCATCACATTTTTGGGGGCCCTTTATTTGCTTCCATTCCTCATGAAGGTTAAGCTAAAGTTTTGGTGAATTTGGAGACCAGATAGAAAAAAGCTGTCTTTTCTTACTGTGTTTAACTCAAAATATATGATGCTAAGAAGTAAGGTGGAATTTATTCTGAATGATTACTTTGTGTAGGTATGCTATCTTCAAGCACGGTAGGCCATATGCAAGCACTGCCGGTGGTCAGACTTCAGAACTGTTTAGAATGTTCTCTGTCAGTTCGAACTGTGCTCAGGTAGATCTGAGCAATCCATGGTAAGGTCAACAAGCCCTTGTGGGAGGTAGTAGGAAGCCACAGCCATGATTCCCCAAAGGTGTCTGGGTGCATTTGGAGTTATGTAAGTTTGTACAGTTATCATATGCACATGGGCGGTGATTCAACAAAGCTGACAACCTGAATTATATAGATGTTCCCTTCTGTATTTTTGTTCAAAACTTTAAGTGCAAAATTTTCTGGTTGAGGATGAATTAAAAAAATCCACTTTGGTATAAAATGTATTTTAAAAATACATTCAAGGAGTCAATAGATAATGAAGATGATACAATACTGTGTCTGTGTTCCTACAGGGAAATGACCAAGCATTTTCCATAATGTGATTACCTTTTGCATTAAGCCATGTAGATTACAGTGCTTTTTCTCTGAATTGTATTCTGTAGTTGTGGCACAATGCTTTTAAAGCATTGTAAGTGCTCTGTAGTCACAGCTGCTTTTCAGTCAGCTGAAGTTCATAGTTCACTAAGAAACAATTTCATTTTTAAAGGGAATGTTACAATAGAGGCATATTTAACAGATTACAGTGAATGAAGGATGATGGTTTTGGAAGGGAGAAATGAATGTAAGGAGTAAAAAAATGACGTGTTTATGGGACTGTACATGAAGCCTTGTATCTATTTTAATACACATCTTTAATTGTTGGTGGTAATCTTAGCCAAGGTAATAATTTAATAGCAAACTTTAAAACCCTACGGATGATCTATTGAGTAGAATACATTAAAGTGACACTAAGGAAATTGTTTTCATTGGGGTTTTCCAACCTGGCAGCAGAATAAAACTTATATAAAAGGCCAGGACTTAAATGACTACATCAGATTTCTTCATACTTTCAACCACAGAACCAACCTGCTTAGAAATATTATTTCAGTCCTTCTGGTTGAGAAAGTGCTCTGATGCTTTTGGCAAGTTATTAAACATCTAAGGCTTAATTTTCCATCTGAGGGCCGAGGAAATTATTATCTTTCTCAGTGAATATTGAAATACATTTCTTAGTGCAGCTTGAAGATATTCAAATGTTACGGTAGTAGTGAGGGAGAATGGCCTTGGAAGTACAATGATGAAGTCAGACAAAAGTTATTTGATTTTGGTTCCTTTTGCCCCCGTAACACAAAGAAGTTTTATTCTCTGTAATGTAGTTCTTGGATCAGTATAGATTTTTCTTTTTTTTTTAGCCTTTTGGTCTAAAACAGTGAAATGAACCTCAGCTAAGACTGAAGTTTGGCACTTTCTTGTGGAAGAGCACTTCATTTCTGATTTTTCTTTCTTTTAAGAGTAAAAGTGTTTTATTATGACAGTAGAGGGAAAATATTTTTGCTAGAAAACAGCTAGCCTATTTCTGTACTTTTGATCACTTATTATGATAAAAACACTTCTTTGCAGTGCAAATGAACAAGTAGCTGTTCACCAGGAGCTATTACTTTTTACCTAATTTCTCTGATGGAACAAAGAAGAATATTGTTTTAAATCCTTACTTTAAGAACAAGGGATATAGTCATAAGGTTTTCATAAAAAAATGTTAGTTGGACTTTTTCCATGCTTATGTTAATGTCCTAGTTTATTCAGAATGGATTTATGTATGTTCAAGTATGTTGGTTGTATGTAACCCGTGAATTGGGGAATGCTTGTATCACTTCATATTTAAGTATTGGGAGGTTTTTTTTTTCATTTTCTTTTCCTTTCCTTTGTGTATTCATGGTTCGGATATGCATAACTCCCTTCATGCATAGGCCTTTGCTAGAGGAGAAGCCATGTTTGTGGCTTTCTTAACTTTATGCTTGCATAACAGAGTGAGCTTTTATTCTGTGGCTTTATTTTTTCCTACGTACATGATTAAAAACCTGCTGCTAGTTTTTTTTTCAATGTGTGTTCATGCCTTTTTTATTTTGATTTGACATTTTTTGTTTGATCAGGACGTGCTTAATGTTGTTTATATTACCTGGATTTGGAACAAAAAGCAGCAATTAAAAAATGCAAATGAATATTTCTCGTGAATGACCCCAGGGGCACACTTGATGTATGTTTCCTACACTTCATGCAATGGAGGAATATTACACAATTCAACGTTCAATGATACTTTGCCCCTTTTATTTTGAAAAGTTGAATGTTAGGGGAATATGATTGACAGAATAAGAATAGGGGCTGAGGGATTAGTTTAGTGCAAGGAAATCCTCCCAGCGTGGGGTCATATGAAACAATGCACCAACTCTGAAACCTGCGCTGTCTTCCTGCCCTTCCATGCTCTCTCTGAGTAACCTCTTCTGCTCTCATTGTGTACCTTGTGAATGACCCACTGCAACTTCTTCCTTTGCATGGAGACAACCTGGGAAATGTCTGTGCATAACCTTTGGAATTATGCGGCAGCGAAAGTTACTTCATTTGCTTTATAGTAGTCACCTGTTAACAAATATGGAAGAATAAAAATAAGATAATGGTAGTCTAACCATTCAGGTATGGGACAGAATTATTTCAGATCTGTAAACACAACTGACAGCTTTTGCTAGTAATCTTTGTATAAAGCGGTCCTCAGTGAGCCGACGTTATTAAGCTACACTTTTCATTTCGAAGACAGATTTGAATTACTTGACCTCCAGTTGTCAGCTGGTTCTTGTTTTTCACTTGACAGTCAGTAAGTAGGCCTGGCAAAAATCATTGCGTGTGCCACTTTTGTTTCACTGCTTGATTGAAGCAGAAACTTTGAGGGATATGATGAAGGGCATCCTTTATTATATTGAATAAAAATCCAAATAATTCTACGTTTTCTCTCTTCATTTGTGAAGAAATGAAAATAGAGCCTGGAGCCGTGATGACATCAAGGTGAGGTGGGAGGAACTGAGTTGTTCGTCTCCCCAGAATGCCGTGAGCATACTGTACAACCACACTTTTTGTACCATTTTGCATGTCACTTTTCAGGGAAGTAATGATAGTAAGAATTAACAGTAATTTTAGAAATCGGTCATTGTCCGAAATGCTTCCAGTTGGGGAAGCAACTGTCTTCATTCCAAAAAGGATTTTTCTTCTTTTCCTCTTTTTTCCCAAACTTGGCATTCAGAGGAAACCTATATTAAATGTTTATCAGAGATTTGTTAAAGTGTAACGGAAACATTCTAGGATTTCATATGGTTGAAGGACACTGCAGCTTTTCATAGGCTTTGTGCTGACTTACCTGTGTGCATGCTGAAAGACGAGAAGGGCCTCCCATTGGGAAAGGGACAAAGTCCAACTTGAGCTGCAGTGCATCCCTGAAGCATTTGGAGAATGGAAGAGTAACAAGGCAATTTTTCTCCTGAATGTATTAAGCGCATCTCATATATACAGAATAGGGAGTTTAGGAGGCCTAGAAAGAGCTTGGAAAGTGAAAGAGTGTGCATTGGCTTGTCTGCAGGGCTTGGAGCAGAGGCATTATTAGAAGCAGTTTTAGGAGGAGGCTTGAAGCTGATGAGTGTAAGGGCAGAATGGGCGGGAGGTCTTGAGGAACGTGGTCTCTAATGTTTGGGATTATGTTACTTTGGGGGAATTCAGATCTGAAGTCCTCAGTCTTCCTATTCTGCATCAACAGGCACGTGTAAACTCACTGGTATGTTGCCTTACCTGCCCTGTTTTGGGATAGAAACTATTGCTGTTGTCACCGTTTAAAGCTGGTGACAGGAGTCTGTGGTCTAATCTTCCGGATAACACTATAGCTACAGATGAATCTGTATGAGAGATCTATTTTATCAGATATTTCAGCAGAAAGGAGAATATTACAGGCAGTGGGTTTGAATGTAGCTGTCCTGTTTATCTTTCAAAAATAACTTTGTGGTTTTCATGGCTATGAAAAGAAGGTAACAGCTGAAATTGTGTACACTGAAGAGCTACCTAAAATTACACTGGGGATGTTGACTGTGTAAATTACTACAAAATGCTATTTTCTTTCCTTTGATCAAGTAGGGCAACAGGACCCAAGGGGGCTGGATGCTTGAGTTCTGCTTGGTCTACTGTCACTGGCCTTTAGAGTAATAGAGAACGGTAATGTCTGCCTTCCTGAGCTGTGAAAACTGTGCTAAAACCAATTAGCCATCTGTGCATGCATTGTAATTGGTAGCTCATGCTGTCATGGGCAGTTACAGAACGCCCAGTCTTTCTGTATTTCTCTCACAACGTAGTGGTTGCACTGAGGTTAACGATACTCCTCAGGAGCATAAACATAGTAGAATATGAGGTCTATATTTTTGTTGTAACATTTCAAACAGGAAACCTTTTATGTGGGATGTGTGAAATCTGTGCCTGAGATATGACATTTAGAGGGAACCGTAAGACAGCTTAATGTGATCTTGTGCTAGATTTTTAATATCACTGTGACTTCAGAGAAATCTTAGATGAAATTCATGTGTGAATTTTTATTGTCTTAGTAACCTTAGGTGTTAGTACTCAGTCTTTTTACATTTTGAAATATTTCCGCAACCTTTTCTGAGGAAGAAGAGATACCCTGTTAGACGTGCAAGCCCCCAGTAATACAAACTCTGACAGCATTATATGATTTTTTTTTTCCAGTCATATTTGTCAAAATTGTGTCAGGCAGAAGCCATAATGTTATGCTAGACTGTCTCGTGCATATATGTTTTCTTCAAGACATCCATTTCTGTTAGGAATTTTAGCTTAAAAGGGCTGTTTTGCAGCATTTAAACTTCTGATGTTTTCAAACCTTTCTTCAGTGAAACCTGAAGTTGCAGTTTATCCTGAAATACTCTAGGGGAAACATAACTGATGTTTTGATGCTTCCACCGTAGCGGCTCTTCTTTTTTTCCATGCAATATTTTTAATTACTTAATTACATACCGCATTGATTTTTATGGTAAAGCTTTTTTCCCTTCCAAATCTCATAAAAGGTTTTGTAAACAGTTTTATCCAATATAAAGGGGATTCACATGTGCACCTATTGTGGGCTGGGCTATTTTTCTTTGTGTGACATCATAAAAGCTATGTAAAGAGTTCCTAATGTCATGTGGGAAGCATATTACTGTTCACTGGCACTATATGAGGAAGGCATAATTTGGCTGAAGATGGAATGCTTTATTTGAATGAGAGTGTAGAGTGCATGAGAAAAACAATAGTTGCAAAAATTATGTTGTTCAGAGGGCAAAATAAAGCTACATTTTACTGAAAGAAAATACGCATTGTGACTGAGAGCACACAACTAAAGTGACAAGTATGTGTCTTGCTACAAGTTTCCTTTTTAGGTTTTCAATTTTAATAGTTAAAATTGCAATTTTCTTTATCTGTTCTCTCTTCTGTTCTGTATCCTGATTTCTGCCCCCCGCTCCTTACTGATTTGGAGAACAACAGAACAATTGGATGTCACTGATCCTACTTCTGACCAAAACTACTAACCAAAGTTTCTTAACATACAAGTTGTGAACAAACTGTGCTCTCTTGCATAATTTTGCTTGAGAACTGTATCTTTCATGCTGTCAATGTGCGGGTAATCATGGGACCTCTTAGATTGTAAGAATGACTGATATAAGGAGTTTTGCATTAGTTTTATGTTGCAGTAAGAGTTCTTCTCATAGAATTCCTCTTCTAAGTCAGTCTGTAATTAAATGTAGTACCAGCTTTTCTACCACAGATAACTTTGCAAGTGAGTTTAGTTTCTTTGCACACTTACTGCCTTCTTCAAAATTCAAGCATCAAGGCAACCATGCCTTAGGAGAGATGTATCCTCACCCCACCTGCTTCACTCCCAATACTATGGATAGCTCTCACTCAAAACTATGTTGTTGGCAATTTTATAGACTTTGTTTGAAATGTTGTGTTAATCCTGTAGTAATGATGTAAGCAGAACAAGACATCACACCCTTAAACCCATTTGATCTATGAGAACATTCACCTGTTTTTGGAGGCCTTCATTTCTTGCCTTGCCTCATGTGGCAGAGAGTCTTTGAGTGGATGCAAGAGAGAGAGAGATGGGATAGGTAGATTAATCAAGTGTTATCATTCCCATACAGTATAACTAAGATAAGGGTTTTGTTTTGGTTTTGCATTTGAATTTGCTAGATCAAAACACTATTATCACTTTGTCTCAACTGAAATTCAAGGAATTACCAAACATAACAAATCAAGAGTACAGAAAATCTTTTTTCTCCCCCCTGAAACTTTGCTCCTGTTTTATTATTGAAACCCTCCAGACTTCTTGAATTTTCTTGACAGTACGTACATTTTGATAGGAGGGAAGTGGAGTTCAATTTCCTATAAAACAGTCAAGGAAATACTCTTGAGCTGAATGGAACAAATCAGTTAATGTATAAATCCATTCCAGACCTTTATAGCTATTGTGTGCTCATCACATGAAAATTCATGTTCTCTTGCTTCAGAAGAATGTGGGAGGGCAGAATGCCTCTGGTGAGTCTACCTAGGAATATTCTAAGGGCATTTACCCTTGTAAATGGGGTCCTGCTCTGCAGATGCTGAAAGAGGCAGTCTGAGGTGGTTTAAAAAAAAAAAAAAAAGCTTAGGGAAAAAATTCTGTGAACATGGAAGGTGCTGCAGCTGTGCTACCAGTCACTGTATTTTGCAGATATCATTTTTGTAGTGTGAGGACAAGTTTTTTGTTGTTTTTTTTTGGTTTTTGTTTTTGTTTTTTTTGTTTGTTTGTTTTTTGTTTTTGTTTTTTCCTCTTGTCCTTTTTACAATTCTGACTTCACTCCTCCTCAGGTGCTTTCTATTTCTTGCCTAAGTTGTCCTGGGAAAATAGATAAGCTGCTCAACATGCATTAAAGCTTTATCAAGTTCTGGGCTGAAGTGCTCTTCAGTGAGAATGCCCAGGTGGATGCAACCTTGTTATCTGAAATGCTGAGATAAAACAGGAAAAGAAAAGCAGTCTTCAGGGTGGTGGTTACCCAAACAATAAAGGGCTTTATGGGTCAAACCAAACACTTTGCATTTAACCGAAGAATAGATAAATATTAGTACCATACTTGCAGTTTTGGTTTTGTTTCTTTTGAGCATTTGACTCAATGTTGCATCAGGCAGAGCTTTTACACAGCTTTTTAAATATACCTTTATGTGTGCCAGTTTAATCCATGAAGAACAGTGGTATGGGTGACTGAAGTGAAACTCTTCTCCAAGAGTGTCACTCACTCTATCAGGTATTACTTCAGAGTTTTTATTTATTTATTTATTTTGTCAGCACCTCCTTCAGTCTTGTAGCATGCCACTGTGTTTTCTATTATTTTCCTGTCATGGGACTTATAAAGCGTTGTAATTGTAATAAATTGTAACAAAATACCCTTTTGAGTCTGGGAGAGGAAAGGCAACTAACCCTCCAGGTAGAAGAGAGAGACATCGGAAAGGAATGGAAAAATGGTACATTTCACAAAGCAATCTGTTTAGTTAAATGCCAAAAAGGATATGGAGTATAGACTCTTTAGATGATAAAATGATAATGGTATTTTATGCTGATGTTTACAAAATGATATATTTAAACTTACCTGCAGCTGTGCATGTGTTATGGTGAATCTAAGCAAATCTACATTATTCCGGGTAAGAATCACAGGGTCGTTGGATGATAGGTTGAACATTTTGCCTCAGTGTTCAGCAGTAGTCTAAATAATAAGTAAATAATAGGAAAATAAAGGAGAACGAAGCCATCATTATGCTATTGTAAAAATCAAATTTATGTGAATTACTTATGAAATATAAGCTGCCATCATATAACAAAAATGACACAGTTACAGAGGGAGAAAACAAGAATGATCACCTAGGTGTGCAATATAGCTTTCACTTGAGGAGGAAATTAGACCCATTAGAATGTAAAACTGAGAACTGGGAGGGGATGAGATGTTAGCCTATAAGACTGATCACAAACTGAATTTATGCTAATGAAGAGAGAATACTCACGCAGCATTGTGTTAGATGCTACTGAGAGATAACAGGAAGTGTTTTTTTTTGTTGTTGTTTGTTTGTTTAGATTTCAAGAGAAGAAATGGTTTCTAACTGCATGTTGTTGTGGATCTCTTTACGACCTGGAGCCAAGTTATAAATGACTTCAGAAGTGGATTACAGAGTAGTGTAGGATAGGTCTATGTCTAGATTTAATTTCTGAATTAGTTAGTGAGCTGCTGATGCCTAGAAGGATGTACAGGAGGAAAGATCACATTGTGTATATCCTTATCTTGTTACAAACTTGGATGCTTTCAGAAATGAGCTAGATGAACTTACGTTCTGACCATGTATGATTATTACTATGTATGTTTCTCCAACAGCTTTTAATTATGCTAATATTAAAAATCTGTTTTTTAAAAAAGTTTTTGGGTTTGTTCTACAGAATAAAAACAACGATGACCTGTTCAGATAACTGAAAGATTGTAGCATCTCTAGAAGAAAAACTATAAACTCAACATCTATTTAGAAGAACAAAAAAAAAAAAAGAGATTTATTTATACACCTGACTATGGCACATTGTACCTGAATGTGTAATCTCTACTAGGTCATAAATACACTATGACATAAAAATACTTGTCTGATACTGTCCCGATAATGATAAGACAAAAGACATACTGTTAAGCATCATAGTAACATGGGATCACCAAGGTTGGAAAAGACCTGTAAGATCTTCTATTCCAACTGTCCTCCTACCACCAATATTTCCCCACTAAGCCATGTCCAATGTGTGCAACATCTAAGTGTTTCTCGAATGCCTTCAGCAACAGTGGCTCAACTACCTCCCTGTGCAGCCCATTCCAGCACCTGTCCACTCTTTTGGCGAAGAAATTTTTCATGTTATCCAACCTCAACATCCCTTGGTGCAACTTCAGTCTGCTCCCTCTTTTCCTATCACTAATTATACAGGAGAAGAGGCTGACCCTCACCACAGCCTCCTTTCAAGCAGTTGTAGAGAGCAATAAGGTCTCCCTTGATCCTTTACTTCTCCAACCTGAACAATCCCAGCTCGGCTGATCCACATGAAACTTGTGCTACAGACCTTTTGTCAGCTTCACTGCCATTTGCTGGACACACTCCAGGGCCTGTATGTCTTTCTTGTAGTCGGATGCTCCAAACTGAACACAGTACTTGAGGTGCAGCCAGACTGGAGCATTATGTGTACATTTTACACACGCACACTTGCATCATATATGTAGAATCTAGTAAGATACCTGAGATGAGCGTGAACCAGTTATTTGTTCTTCCTCATCAGGAGTTAGTATGATTGTTTTCTATAGATTGTTCTAATCAACTTTATTTTATAGTGTTACATATTATTAACTGCTAGTGACCTGTCTAAGGCCATGCAACCTGCTCTGTGGAACCTGCTTTAGCAGGGAAATTTGGCTGGATGACCTTCAGAGCTCCATTCCAACCCCAACAGTTCTGTGGCTCTTTGATGATTCTTCAGGTACTTGTTAAAGCTCAAAGATGTACGCTGTAAAGAATAAAAATATAAATATTTTATTGACCTGTTAAAAAGGAAACAAGCTTGTAAGGAACCTAAAATAATAACACACAACACTATATTTAGGATTAAATATATATAAATTATTATGAGGCTCATTCATTAACAGTTACAGTTATCTCTGAAAACAGAACCAGTCAGATGGTTCAGCCTGGAGAAGATGTCTTGGGAGATTCTTCCTGCCTAACCTTCAGGATTAGTATATAGGTATTAAATTTCAGGAAGAACAGGACTTAGGGATGTGCTACAAGGATTCCACAGGAATTATACGCATGTAAACCTCAGGTAAATACGTAGTCATGAAGATGAGAAAAACTGTAATCCTTCCTCAGTTCTCTCTTCCCGGTGAATGATTATCTACTTTTCACCTTCACCTATTTTGTTGCTTTATCAGCTTTACTGTAAGAGTCCTCGCTCTTATGGAGATACTCCATCAAACTTCAATGCCAAAGAAGTCATCTTTACTTAATAGAGTACTTATATTCACCTCAACACTGATTAGTGTCTTTTGTTGAGTAAATACAGTATAAATTGAACTTTAAATTGATTAAGTTTTGGTCTACAAGAACACCTTATCAAGCTATCTGACATCCTACAGAAGTTGTTTCTGTGTGTACTGCATAGATTGCATAGTAATCTCTCAGAAGTCCTAATTAATTTTATGAAAATATTCTAAATGAGACATTAGGTAGTTGACTCCATCATCTCAATTTTAATGTGCCTTCAGTGTTTTGTCATTTCTTAGTGTAGATTCACTTAAGGCTATCAAGTGGTAGGATGCTTACTTCTAAATAGCCTCTGTCCTTTGCAGAGAAGACATTGGTGTTTTTGTCTGGAACTTGAATTCATAGATCACATATTTCTTGCCATGATCCTCAGAGTATTTTTCACCTATAATGTTGATTATCCTCATTCATAAAGCCTGTAAGAGGGGGGGGAAGAGGTTACTGAACCGCCTTTAAGAGTTGAAGTCAGTCACGTATCTGTTGGTAGTTAATTCTAGGGCAAGAGCTGAGCCAACAGTTTTTCCATCTAAAAGTGATTGTTTTACTGTTCTTCTAACATGAATCCACCATTTGATTGTATGGTGAACTCAGCAGATAGCAAAAGCCTGAAGGACTGATATTTTGGCTCTAAGGAACAATGCATAATAATGAAGAGGAGTATAGATAGTTTTTTATAAGTGGACGCTGTATACAAATGACTTAATTCTACCTTTCTATCTACAGTGAGATTGTTGGGATTGCTTTGGTTTGGTATCTTTTTATAACAACTATAACCTTCATTTTATACACAGATTATTGCTTTTTGTTGGAAAACTGATTTATTTTAATCACATGTTATAGAAAAGACACTAGGTGAAGTGGAAAAAAAACAACAGCCTTTCATGTGAATTTCTCAAAGTGAAAATGAGAGAAAGCTAAAAATCCAGTGCTTTCAAATGAGGCTAGAGTTTCAGCGTGTGACATATTTAAACTTGAGAAAGTGATGAAAGTGAACACATCTTTTTATGCTGAGATTTAATTCATTTATAGAAAGCTTTCTTCTCGTATATAGATGACTTTGAAATGGGGTATCATTGAGTTTCAACTCTGTATGAGATCAACTGTAGGAGTAAATGTGACTTGGAAATGGAACATTTTCAGAGATTCTTCCCTGGAGATTATACTTAAGGATATATATATATATATATATATATATATATATATATAAACTATCGTTAATTCTTTAAAACTCTCCCTGAAGAGAAGCTTGGTAAACTATATCTCTAGTATTCATTGTGGAAATTTTTTTTGTCACAGAAACTTTGCTACTCTTTTCTGATTAGCTAGAATTTATTTTTTATTACAAATGTGAGAATTGTCAGCTATGTGATTTTATGGACTGTGTTGTGGATAAGTTAGATTAATTATATCTATTCCGTTAAACCATCTTACTTATCCTCATCATCTAGACAGTCTGCACGTATTTGAATTTTTTATTTCTTCATTCTTTGTGGTGTTTTTGAAAAATGTGACTGAGTTGTTGATTTATTTTTTTTTTCGTTAATAGTCTAAGTTCTTTTGCTTTCTATTTGTTAGTAACATTAAGAGTTTGCACATGAATGTGAGGTTCTGTACATATATATGTACACCAGAATTCTTAGTAGCTATGGTGCATTTCTGAGGAAAAGTTTACTAATGTAATAAAGGCACATCTATTTCTGTAGTGAATGTTGCTGCTTTTGTCGGTTAATTGATGCTAAAGATGAATGATTCTGTTTGACTGTTATCTTTCAAGTTGGTTGTGAAGAATTCAGGCAAACAAGATACAGGTTGTTTTACCTGCTGTGGTATAGCTACGTATACTTTTCAGATTAGACACTTTTTTTTTAATAGCATAATTTTAGTATATTGCAAAGGCATGAAAACAGTACTAGCCAAGATAGAATTATGCCCATGTGCAACAGATAATTTTTTTGGCAGATATGAAATGTGGCTGGGGGAGGAATTTTAGTTATTTTTATATCACACAATCACAGAATTGCAGGGGTTGAAAGGGACCTCAAAAGATCATTGAGTCTAAGCCCCAACTAAAGCAGGTACCCTACAGTAGGTTGCTCAGGTAGGTGTCCAGATTTGTCTTGAACATTCCTGTAGAAGGAGACTCCTCAACCTCTTTAGGCAACCTGTTGGGCTCTGTGACCATTAACATAAAGAAGTTCTTCTGTATGTTAGTACTGAACTTTCTGTGTTCAAGTTAAACCAAACAGATCAGTTGAGAAAAGATATCAGATTTTGTGATTGCCAGTGATAGTAGGAAACTGGAGTAGTCTCATCCATTCCAGTGTTTTGATTAAAACATGCTAACCATCTTTTTAGATCAGTCTCTGTGAAATACTATCTGTTGTTTATAAAGTAGCTGGCTAGATTGCCAAATCACTTTCACAAGTAAAACAGTACGTTTATTCTTTCTTCGGTATATTCAGTTGGTGGTTGTTAAAATTGAAAGCTGAGTGTTGAGCTGTGGCTTTTCTTGGTCATGCAATTTTTCTCTATGAGAAGAAATTGAGCTCTCGTCTGTAAGATACTTGCACATCTGATGCATATGGTTATTACTTCATGAGGCAGAGAAAGGGGTATTACAGTTAGGCTTGCCATGTGCTTTGCCCTGCTCTGGATGATGTAAAGTAATAAACTGAGTACGTTACTTGTAAGTTATATTTGGACAATATGTAATATGACCACAGGAAAAAAAAAAAGTAACTATGGATATTCTTTGCGCTGTACACTATTAATAAATGATGAACTGATGGTCAACAAACTAAACCTGCAGAGCTTTGACACTGTACAGTCAGTCTAAGTATAGTAATTTGCAGATTACTGTACATCTGTTATCTTGAAAAGCTCAAAAGATGACTCTTGTATGTGTAAGAAATTGTTTTTGAATGCCAATCAAACATCTTGAGGTTGTCTTAGGATGTAAGTAGTGGCATGACATTCCACTTGTAATTCTAGACTGCCTCTGACTACCAGCCAGATTTCCCAATCCAGTTTGTGGTTCCATGAGCAGAAAGCAAGCATATATTTGTGCTACAGCCAAGTTGTGCTCAATTACAGTCAGCGCATGGGGTTGGGAGTAGAGGTAGGGATAGGATGAGTGCTAGCACATGGGAAGGAGTGAGTTAAGGAGAGTAGGGATTCAAGCAAAAGTGCCAGGAGGCCTGCATGGATAAGCATGGAGTTCTTGACAAAATTCAAACATAAAGGTTACACACAGAAAATGGAAGCAAGAACAGGTGACCTTGGAGAAATACAGAGACATTAGCATGCTGATATGCAGTTAAGAAAGCCAAAGCCCAGTGGAAATTGATTCTGCTGAGGGATGTCAAAAGCAGGAAAAAGGGCTTTTGTAAGTACATAAGTGGAACAAAGAAGACTAGGGAAAATCTTGGTCTCCTGCTGAATGCGACAGGGATCCTTGTGACACAGGACATAGAAAAGACCGGGGTACCAAATGTCGTCTTTGCCTTTCAGATTTACTAGCAAGAACCACCTTTGGGAATCTCTAGATCTTAGAGACCAGGAGGAATTCTGAAGTGAGGAATATGTACTGTCAATGGAAAAGGATCATTTTAGAGAATAAAGTTTTAGCAGACTGGACATATTGAAGTCCTGATTGGTTACACCTGTATGTGCTGAGGGAATCTACTGAGGCCTCATTAGGGCCACTCTCAATAATTGCTGATTGGCTGTGCTGACTGGGAGAGATGCTTGAGGACTGAAGGAAAGTAAATGCTTTCCTTAGTTTCAGAAATAGCAAGGAGAAGGACTTGCAGATCTACAGGCTGGTCAGCCATACCTTAATCATAGAACTACAGAATTGCAGGGGTTGGAAGGGACCTCAGCAGATCATCAAGTCCAATCCCTCTGATAAAGCAAGTACCCTACAATAGGTTGCACAGGTAGGCGTACAGATGGGTCTTAAATATCTCCATGGAAGGAGACTCCATAACCTCTCTGGGCAACCTGTTCCAGTGCTCTGTCACCCTTACTGTAAAGAAGTTCTTCTGAATGTTAGTATGGAACTTCCTATATTCATGTTTTAGACTGTTGCTGTTTAGGTGATGAAGGAGCTAATCTAGAAAATTATTTCAGGCGTGTGAAGGACAAGAAAGTCGTCAAGAGTTCTCAGCTTGAATTCTGAGGGGAAAGGAACACAAGGGTTCCTTCATGCTTGACTATCTTCTTAATTTTTTGGTGAAATGAATGGCTGGGTAGCTGAGGAGAGCAGTGGATATTATCTACCTAACTTCTGCGTGGCTTTCAGTATGGCTTCCTCTAATCTCTAAAACTGATGAAGAAACTTATGAATCATGGACTGGATGGGCAGACAGTGGAGTAGATTGAAAGCTGTCTGGGCACAGAGGGTAGTAATCAATGGCACGAAGTTTAATTAGAGCAGAGTGCCCCACTGGTCATTACTGGGTTCAACATCTTTCTTAGTGACCTGGATGATGGGACAGAGCATACTCTTAGTCTGTCTGACAATGGTGCAAAGCCATAGGGAGTGGCTGATATGTATGAAGGTCTTACTGTCAGCCAGAAGGTCCTGGACAGACTAGAGGACTGGTCTGATGGGAATTTCATGTAGTTCATCAAAGGGAAGCACGAAGTCCAGTATCTGGGGAGGAACAACCTCAGACACCTGTATACGGACCAGCTGACTGTAACAACCTGCCCATCCTTGGTAGCCTGCTCTAGGGGTCCTGCCTGAGCAGGGGCTGGACTTAGGTAGCCTTCAGGGGCTCCTTCCTACCTCAGATGTTATGTGAGTCTGAGGGAGTTGTCACCTAATGTAGATATTTTCAGTTCCACTGGAGCTGTCTTCAGACTGCTTGAGACAAATGCTGTATCTCCTACAGGCAAACAAGGGACTCTGTTTTTCAGACTTTTTTTTCTACCGGATGAATGTTTATGATAGGGAAATATAATAAATGTAAATGCTTTATGTAGAAAAAATAATAGGGAGATTTTGGCTTCTTTGAGTCAGGTCTCATAACTCTGTCTGTAGAATGTTTGCCTTGCTTTCAGTTTCCACACCTTGGGCCCAAAATCTTACTTGCTTCTGGAATGAAAAGCATTGTGTTCCTGTTCCCTGCATGCTGTCTGCCACTTTGTTCTTGATGCGATGTGTCTTCTGGGGCGTGTTGGTCCCCAGAATTCTTTTATCTGAGGATCCTTCTGACTGTTTTCTCTCCTCCTCAGACCAATTTGATGTCGGTAGTGTAAGAAATCTAAATGTTTTGAATCTATTTTCTCATCATTTCAACTTGAAGGCTTTTTCAAGTTTTCTTTGGACCTTGACATTTGGGTCACCTGACAAGAAAAGTTTTGCCTGGAGTGGAACATTTTTCTCAGGTGAAATGAAGCCTTTGTCTGCTTAAAAACCAACCTAGGAAACTGAATAGTCTTCTGGAATATGCCCATATGACAAAGAATGGGAAACAGATGAGGGCAACAAACAAGTTCTATCTCATTTTGGGAACATCTTGCAGAATTTTCTGTCATTCAAGTTTTATTTAAGCCATCGGTGCTAGGCTCAGCTGTGAACCTTGAGATGAGAAGTAATCAAACACGTCTTAGTAACTATGGTAGAATTCAAGCAAAGGCTTAGGGTTCGGGCATGTTGTGCTTTTTTCAAATTCGGACTCTACAGAAGGGCACATTTTTGGAGTTGGCGGGAGAGTGTGAGTCACTGGATCTGCCCAGTCACGAGCCAGGGTTGTGTTTTACCTGCTGGGTTAATTGCCCCTCCTTGTAATGTACAAATGCTGTCAGTCTCTGCTTAGCATTGCCTGTGCCTTGGGTGAAGCAGATGTTTCTGCCTGTTCAGGATATGCTCTTCCTCTTTGGCTTTGAATACAGATATATGGCTGTTCATTTTCCCAGCACAGTCTGTCCAGTGCCCCCGCAGCCCCAGGAGGATTCTGGGGAGCCAGGAGCCATCTAAAGCAGAGGCCAGCAGGGGCTGCTGTAGGAGTAGGAGATAGAGAAGATTTGCTGCCTCTCTGCTGGAGAAGCCTTCCTCGTGGGTTCTGCTGTCCTCTTTTCCCTTGTACCACACCCAAGCTTGCTTGAGCTCGGCAGTGCCTTCCCAGCACAGCACAGGTCTATCGCTTACTCACAGCTCTGTATGTTTGTATGTTCATAAATTAAACATTAGATTTCATTGTTACAGTGCTAGAATTAACTTTCTAGTTTGTATTTTGGCTCAATAAATTTTAAATGCTTTTTCATATTTATTTTTCCTGTGGAAGTGGACAGTGGCGTTCACAGTTCTTATTTCCAGATGCCCTTGGGTTATTGTTTTAATGTCATTTGTCACTCAAGAACTTGCTGGCTTCCTTCAGGACTGGGACATAATTGAATTGGGGATGATTAGTTGCATCCTTTTGATTGAACGTTGTTTTTTTTTTTCCTTAATTCCTCTGAAATCACCATTAGCTATTTTGGCTGCAGCTCTGCATTCTGTTGAGGCAGTGCTGCATTGTAAATCAATATCTTTTCAAAAAGACTGCTGTAAATTGCCTAGATAGCATATGCATGGTTACTTTGGCTGCAATGCTGCAGCAGAGCCTGGATAGTCTGCCTTTCTGGGAACTCCACAGGCAAGTCCATCATATATCTAAAAAAAAAAAGTGTTTTCAGAAAGAGCATGGTATTGCTGGTGAAATTTAGGCAGAGAAACATTGTACCCTTGGTGCTCATCTGTGCCCTTTATTTTTTATTCCACTGGGATTACCCTGTCTTTAGGGATTTCTTTGTTTTCTGCTTTAGATTTCCCCCTTTCTTAGCTGTAGTACAGCCGTAGCGTTTCAGCTTGCTAGTGCAGAAAGATGTTGTGAATTCATTCAGTTGCTGAATGAGCCTGGCCTGGCTGCAAACACTAACATTGCCAGAGACATGTCAAAGAGTTGCTGGTGGATCTAACCTGATCAAGGCAAAAACACAACGGTAAGATGGGGCTCGTTTAAATGCCTGGCATTAGGCGAGTCCTGGGCTTTCCTGCTTAAACCTGAAGCCTAGTTATCACATGCTTCCAACTTGAGCAGGATGCGTTCTGTGCATGTCAGGGTGGGTTTTCTTTGGAATGCTTAAAATCCAGACGGAGGAAGGCGGTGGGAAGCTGGGGATGCCACATGAGACCTCTCGGCAGCCACCCTGGTGAGACTCCCCGGCAGCGCTGCCTGCGGTTTGTAAATATCAGGGAAAAGGTAGGAGAAGCTTAAAAGCAATGCTTTTCTTGCTACTGCTTTGTATTTCTCTCTCCAGCAGCCTTATTTATTATTGCATTAAGAGGATAGTATGGGCAATTTTTTCTGATATATGCTTGGCTGAATGCCCTCTGGGACGAGTGAGTGAAGGACGTGATCAGCCACTTCTTCATCTCTGCTAACAAGTCAGTGCATCTTGCTAGATCCGAATGAATGTCTTTATCAGTTACAGATCTGCTTGATGTGGGGAGATAAAATTAAAATGATCCCTTCTAAATACAGGCTATATCATGGACGTCAGAATATCTTTTTTGCCTTATGAAGCTCTGTAATTATTTCTATCACATGCTGTCTTTATTTAATACAACAAATAGTGAGGGAGTCATTTTAAGTAATTGTTCTTGAATGCTTATGTAGGAGTGCGTTGGTAGCATTTTGGGTCTTAGTGGAATTTTTCAACATGCATGAGAGCTTCAGGAAGCAGCGTGTTCAGGAAAGGAGAGGGGGGGAAAAGCAGCACTAATGATTTGTATGAGATAGTTTAAAATGTGACCATTGTGTGGAATAATTTGAAATATTTTTGTTGACTTAGCTGACAGGTAAGTCAAGTCATAGGTTAATCTCAAAAGAAATCCAATAAATGTATTTCACCATATGTTCTAGTTCTTAAAGAAAACCAACTCTGGTAGTAACGGTAGAGTGATGAAATATGTGTTTTGCTATTAGTGGTTAAGGGTAAAAGCAGGGGAGTTTTACTTCTAGGCAAGCATGTTTATGCTTTGTGCAGTGTGTGAATTATAATCCAAAAAACAATCAGTTGTATATCAACGTGGGATCAAATAGCTAGTTTGACAGCCGTGCCTGTTTGTTCTTTTTTCTGTGCTTGCCAATTAAGGTTGTTTTTTTTCTTTTTCTTAGTCACTGAATACTATTAAAGGGGGAAGATTTAGTCCTATCAATTATTTTCTGAAATTTTCATTATTTTTTTTTACTGGTGCTCCTTATTTAAAAATAACTGTCTAAACGTGTAATACTGTATCTACTGCAGGGTAATTGATGTGAAGTGGGCAGTTTCACACTGCATACAAACTTGCACAGTTTTGTCTGAAAAAGTAAAAATGCTTCTTTTTGGTTCAAGAATAACCTTAAATGCTTCTATTACAATAGCTGCAAGTGCTTACAGTGTGTATGTATTTTTTTTTTAGTACAAGTTTTCCTTTGCTTATACTGTCAGACCTTATGCATACCTTTAGTGAATATCTCACTGGTTGATGCATAGAAGTAATCTAGCCATTTGTGTTTGCTTTTACTTTGTACGAGCAATGAAAGTCCAGAAGCTCTTGGACACATGAGATTCTTGAAAGAAAATATTCAATTAGAGTATTTCTTAGCCATGTTTTTTTTCACCCGCGTATAAATGTGAAAGCTATTTTTTCCAATCACAGCTTTTGTTTCTCAAACTGATTTTCTCCCCAGATGCTGAAACTACCCGCTCTGTCCATTGTGTTACTGTCTCCGTGGTTCACGCATCTTAGTTTTCTGATCTTAAGAAATCAGTAATGCTTTGGAATTTTTTTATGCTAAGATTTAGTTAAACAGAGATCCCAAATTAATTAGGACAAAAAATATAACGTGGAAAGACTTGGTCAAAAGTTATGCATGCAGGTGGGAAATGTAAGATATGCATAGTTCAATAGGCAAGTATGGCTGAATGCTCCGTAAAGATTATTACCTTTACTGAGTGAATCAGTTTTGTAGTGAAACTGATCATATCTGGAGATCAGAATTTACCTGAGGAATGCATATTTGTCATATTATCCTCAATAATTCCAGATAGGAAGTGTTTCAAAAGTTGTGGATCATACTGAAGTTTGGGTTGTCAACACTGTATCTCCTTGCAAAGGATGTTAGCCTGGCTTGGAAGTCCTACAGCAAGAGTGGTCACCTCACTGTTTTTTAATCTATTTTATTGTGAAAAACTTAAAGAAAGGAAAAAGAACACGCTGTTTTTAATATTTTTCTCTAAACCTGTAAGCTCAGGCAGGCTATTTAAAGAGCTGACCTACGTGCTGCTTCCCACTTGGATAGGTGCTCTTCTTTGGCAGGCCAGTCTTGTTTTTCTGAAACCCTGCAGACAAGAAAATGGATAGTACTATCAAAAGAATTTGTGATTACACTGCAGTACAAAAATCCATAGTCAATCACAACTCGTGGTTGGCTCGGGCACCACAAGCATGAGTCACAAAGCTCTGGTGGCATCCAGCTGTCATAGGTAAGAGTTCATTTTGTTCTTAAGGAAAATCCATATACAATGCCAGCTACCGCTGAGCATTTCACCTCACGCTGTTTTCAGTGCGCTGGCCTGGCCTGACCTATGTGATCAGCAGGAATTTGTGGGGGACGGAGCTTATGGAAGTGCTCAGCCTGGGTCAGTGAGGGTCTTGCACTGGAAAATTTGTTGACTATAAATATGAGTGCTAGGGTGCCCTTTAAAGCATACAGGAGCATCAGTCCAATCTTGTTTTGCTGATCCAGACAGCTTTGGGGTTATTTCTCATTGGGGTCCTGGGATGTTTCAGGTAGGAGTAGATTGATAATCATATCTTACAAAGTGTGTTGAAATCAAGAGTATCCTGGCAAATGTGAACTGAAACAACGGGGAACGAGGCTGTGTGATACCAGTTCTCTAAAGCCTGTTTCTAAAGAAAAATGTATTTTAAAATTACATTCTTCCTTATATAAAATTCATATACTTTAGTTCTTGAATCAGGAATCTCAGGTTAAATATAGTTCTTTTAGAGTTCTAGTTCCCTCAGGTAGTTCCAGAATGGCTTTTAGCATCTCTTGTATGTCTTTCATTTGAAACCTTGTCAGGAAGGTACACAAACAGAAAGTTGCTTCTTTAAGGAAAAGATTCCTATGGACTTTTTTAATGTAAAAAAGATCCCACCATCAATGTTAAAGTCAGGTTTTCTACTAGCAGCAGTTCCATCTGTAATGAAGTGCTTCTTTGTACTTCTTTATTTTTCTATAGTTTGATCAATGTCTTTCTGTGACTACTTTTTGCTTTTGATGTAAGTTTATTATCTATTTTCCAGAAATAGCAGTTATATAAATCTTGTTTGAGTGTGGCATGTTTTTCACTGGTATCTTCCACTCCATGCCCTAATATAAGACTATTCTGGATTTAGCAGTTTAGAAAACAGCAAATGGTCAAGTAACAATTCATCGTTGTGTTGATTGTTGCATTCAGAGAATTACCTCATTTTATCAGATTTTTGAATCAACAGCATAAGCAGAGCATGTAAAAATAACTTCTAGACTTTTCCTTCTATTGAACGTAAATATTGAGTTTGTACTCCTTTTTGTGTCATATTTTTAGGTAGATGGGTCATCTCTGAATTTCTTCTATGAGTTCTGAACAGTCCTATGATGGCACACTGGTCAGAAATGGCATTAAAATCGTTGGTGGGATTTTTGCTTTGTTTTATAAAATTTTTCAGCATTTATTATTAGAATTTTTAGAAGATACTGCTGCAGTAGAACTTTCTGTCTTATTGACTATGGGATCTATTGTAGCTTCTGACTTAAAAAGATTTGTGATAAACTTCAGCTAGACTTTATGTAAATGTAAAGGAATCTAAACTAGTTGTGGAGAGCATGTCAGCAAGAATTTGACCCAGTTTATATCATTCTATACAGGAAATTGTTATTTATATTTCAGTTTTGCCATGGAGGATGCTTATTAATATTAAATTGTATATGTCTTACCTGAAAAGAAAATTACGAAATGTTGCGAAAAGTGCAGTGAGGGAATAAAGCTACTGGAAATAAGAGCATAATGTCAGTTTGTGTATTGTGAAGGCTCAGCATCATTTAATTTATCTCTGATGCAGTCTGGTTCTGCAGGCTCAGTACATTTGAATATAACCTCTTTCAGTCTATTAAATCTTTGTAGAAGTGCGAAGAAAAAGTATTCAAAACTGTAGAGAATGTGTGTGAAATATTATCCTGGACTTCTATGTAAATAGCGTTTTTCTCTATGAACAAATACTTTCTGTAAATAACATATCAGATACAAATATTGTTATGTCGTAAAGAAGAGTTGTTTTGGAAAATTCTAGGGTGTCTGGTTTTGATGCCACCTGGGGAAGTGGAGGAATTTCCACTTGTAACTGGCAGGTTAACAGGGCAAGGAATTGCCTGTTTCTGGCCGAGTAGTACAGGTACCAAATAGGGTATCATTACAAAGCGTGTTTTTACTGTTGTTAGGCAGCCGTGTAAGAAAAAACTTGCAAAATAACTACAGTCTCAGTTTTGTGAAGTGTTTTCGTGAGAAACTTACTGTGCTGTAAAGATAGAGGACTTCTTACTGGTGTTCTTACTTGAATGCTAGACGTGAGTTTTTAAACCAATTTACTGGTTGGATTTTGTTGTTTGTTGTAAGTCGTTTGCGATGAACTCCCGGCTTTGGAGGCACAAATTGCCCCCGACTGCAGCAGACTCGATTGTTTTGTACTGTTAGGGCTTTCTCTGTGGAATTGATTTGAGCACACTCATAAGTCTACTGCAGCACACGTTTTCCCTTGAACTCATCAAAGAAGCGGCAGTGATTTTCACTTTTCTGTTGAGATACCTAGTTTTTTGAAAATTGAGCATTATCTCTTTGCTGTTTAGAGGATTCTCATAAAATTACGATTGTCCTTATAATGAACTCTTCTTACTGTCATTTTGAAGCCTCTCTGTTTAAGCTTTATACATCTTTGCAAGAGAAGATATCCTTGAGTGTTCTTCATATGCTGAATAAATTTGACTGTTACAATTTTCATTAGAGCCCCAGACAAAATCCTGAGTTATGAGATGTAGGACATTTTGCAGGAATTCTGCCTTTTTTTTTTTTTTCCCCCAGCATAGCACATTATATACAGAGAAGCAAGTTTCTTTATGCTTTCTTGCACTTATTGCTTTGCAAGGTATTGTGCTACTGCAAGTCTGACAAATTTACAGTAGTTGCTGGAAAATTCCTTTAAGACTTTTTGTTCCAGTTTGGAAGAATTCTGTAACCAGGTCTTTTATCTGGAAAGCAACAACAACAATAAAAGGTGTATTGGATCCAAACACAGGTCAAAACTCTTTTCATTTAATAGCGTGCGAATCTGGACCTGTCATCCTCATCTGAACTCTCAAACTTTCATAAAAGAAAATATCGGTGGAAAGGTCATGGATGGCTGTTTCTAAGACTTCTGGGAGATGGGATTGGAATACAGGTTATTTCAAATCTTTGAAGAGTATTTAGGTGACAGAATAATGACATTGATTTAGCTTTTTTTTCTTGCTATATCTTTATACTGATATGATAGAGGATACCTTGTCAAATGCAGTGGCTTGGAAGATAATATGTAAGGGACCAGATCTGGCATCGCTGGGAGAGTGTCTTTCCATGTGACATTGCTTTGTCTGGGAAGCTACATTTCTTAAGCTGTAAGGTTGTTGACCTCAGGGATGAAGAACCTAAGAGTAGGAGGTATTTCTTTCTTAGTTCTAGAATGAAACTTTGAAATGCACTAGCAACTTGAAATGAAGAACACTCATTACCTAGTTTTTCATCTAGCATTTGGTAAAGTTAGTGAGAGGGAACTTTGCAAGAGAAGGAAGGAAAGGGAAGAAGAAAAAAAATGTAGAGATGAAGGAATTATATATATATATATATATAATGTTATGTATATTATAAAGGAATTGGCCTGAATGGTGGAAAAAGGAGCCAAACTAATTTACTACTTGAGTCTTGGATTATTTTTTGCAAGGTACTTAATTAGGGTATTTTGGTAGTATGTGAGATTCCTATTGATTTGCAGTGGACTATAGAGCATGCGCTTTGGTGTAATGAAGGCAAGTGGTTGTAAAATCTTTCCATCTGTAAATACATTTATTTTGGAAATATGATTGTATAACTTATCCCTTTCCTCTTTTCTTTTTATAAGAGAAGCACCCTTCAGTCTTGCATTCTTAAAACAATATTTGACTGGTTTCTGGTCAGAAGCAAACGTTCTGGTTCGTTTTAAATATAAACCAAGTTTTTTATCTCATCATATCTCATTGCTTTCATCTGACTTCAGACTCACCACATAAATGAATTTAGTTGAATTTTAATGCTGTAGTTGACTTTAGGTCTTATATCCTCAGTTGCATGACCAGATGTGACCAACAGTGGTATTTGTGTTGTAGTCTCTGCTTGTAGGAGAACAAATAGTGCTTTTATTTTCAAATGAAATTACTTGATAATAACTGTAAAAGAATCAAGTGGCTTGCAAGCATCGGCAAATGAGCCTAAGGGAGCTAAGTAAAACTTGTTTTCAAGTCATGGAGTTGTTTACCATTTATTTTCTTAGAGACCCTATTGACACAGCCTCGGTATTTAGCAAGAATAGGCATTTTGCTGTCAAGTCTCTCAAGATTTATCACACTTCAGAATGCTAGTGGGAAGACTTTCTGCATTTATGGATATGCCCTTGATTACTTTATGACTGGGGGGAGTGTTGGAGGATAAAATAAAAATATATATATGTGAACTCAGACAATATAATGTTCATTAAAAAAAAAATCTATTAATGCACTTATGAGAAGAAAACTGCATAAACTCACAGTGGCACATGGAGCCATCTGTTGGAGCAGGAGGTTGGTATGGGAAAAGGATTGAAAGTATATTTTTTTAAATCTTTATTTTTAAGTGCTGTTCATATGGTTACAGAGGAGGCTAGACAACAGATACAACTGAGTAACTAAGCGAAATAATATAGAGACCACCTGCCATGATTTCATGGGAGCCAATATGTGTTCAGGCTTTTTTCCCCCAGTTTTGCTGGTGCTGCTGGTAAATGTGACTTGCAGGCAGCCATCTGCCATGCTGCCACCTCTGCCCTCCTGTTTGGCCCCTGGAAGACCAGCCCTTCTGACTCTGGGTGCAGCAAGTCCTGAACTGGGGCAATGGGAGCAGCAGCCCAGTGCTAATTCTATGAAGAACCTCAATAATGTGATACTTAATTTGCATCAAACCCAAGCATCAGGCAGGTAAAAGAAAGAATTTATTTACTGGAGCCTTCAGTGCTAGCATAGATGTTGTAGGGCATAAGTACAGAAATAGAGAGATGCTCCCCATTATATCTGCTCCATTGAGTTTCTGTCTCTTTTAATGTATGTCACAGGCTGTCAGGACTTCTGGGTGACCTTCAGCCGAGACCCTGTCCTTAGGTGACTCCGGACTGCTGCTGTTGCAGAGCAGGATTTGCTGCAAGGACATATGTAGGCTTTTCTACACCTTAGGTCTAGTCTGGGCTCTCTTCAAAATCAGACCCCCCCCCCCCCCCCCCCCCGCCCTGTGAACATCAAATTTAATGGACTGAAAACTCACTTTTCTAAATCTAAGCTGTGCTGTGAACAGAACAAAAACATTAGTTTTAGAAATGCTCAGCTCCACCTTGCCTTGTTCAAGGGACATATAATCACTTGCAATAATTCCTCACCCCTAGGATTGTGCTCAATTCACTAATCATGCTAATTTTTAGGTACTAATTTAGCAGAGTGTGTGCTATAGTGCAAGTTTGGCTGGGAAGTTGTGTAAGCAATGCCCACTGTGAATTCCAGTGTTATACTTTTTTTCCTTGATTCAGGTATTTAAACTTCTTCTCAGATTGGTATGATTATGGGACTCTTAGTTCAGGTCTGATCAGTTGGCCTTTATATGAGAGTGACTTGTTTCACACTTGGCAGTTCAGCACAGACATTTAATCTGCTCATTGAGTTCTGTGTTTCAGACAAACAGAGAATTAATGTCAGAGCTTTCAGTTCAAAAATTCTTCCATCTGGCACTCCAGTGACCTTTTTATATTTGCGTTCTTCCTTATGACAAAGACAGTTGGTTTAACAGCAGCTTTGAGTTCAAAAATAAAAAGGCCATTTTTGGAATAAGCCTCTGAGATGGGCTGTCTCACAGATTTATGGGCAAGTTTGCAGCTAGGTGCAGCATGGATCCTGTGATATCACTGGATGCCACTTTGAGTCTCAGGGCTCTCTCTTCAGTTGTAGCTGCTAGTCCGTAGCTAACATAGTTAGCAATTGCTGTATCCATGTGAAGTTAAATGTTACCTGAGGATACATGTGACAGTTCTGGGACATAGTAGAGCCTTTCAGCCTAGAGGTCACCAGACAGAAATGGCAGGCCATCAGGACAGGTCATGTCTTCCCACCATTTTTTTCCTCACACCATTTCTTCCCTCCTTCCCTCCCTCCTTCCATAACCATTGCTCTCTTTCTTCTGCTTTGTTTTTTTCCCTTTATTTTTCTGTCTCACATGAGTTCTCTTGCTGTTCTTTGTAGCTGTTCCATCAAATGTTCAAGCCAAAGGCTTGGTGCATATAATTACAGGGAAAGGTGAGTGCTGAAGGACATCTCCTAAGTTTGGGCCTGACTGTGCTGGTGTTGCTCCAGTATGAAATCACAGATGATGTCTTGTAGCATTACATGCTCTACTTCTCCTTTCAGAAAATTTTGTTCCCTTATCGCTCATTCTTTGTTGATCTTCCTGAATAGCACGACCCCAGTTTTTCTTCCTATTCAACTAATTTCTTGGTCTGTTTGTGCCGGGGTTTCCACCTGAGGTTGTTACAGAGGCAGCAGCAAGTCTTCTTGGAATGAGTATAGAGCGCAGCCACCTGCATGTGAGAGGCCTGTTGTGACAATATAGCTCCCTCCAAAGAGAGTGAGCCCCCAGCATCGTCAGTTCCTTTTTAATTTTGAACAAAACCACTTATAGTACTCCATAACATTCCCGAATGATGTTTTTTAAGTAGCAAATATCAAATTCCAGCGCTGCCAGAATCTGCAAATGACTTGTGTATTTCTCAATTGCCACAGTACCAAGACATGATGTAAAAGAAGAAGCTTATAGACGATAATGAAAACTCATATGCAGATAGGATTTTTCAGTAAAATTAATGTTGGCTATGTGCTCTCAGCAATTCAGTTGTTGAGTTAGTAGTCACTTGACTATTTATGATTTTTTTTTTTTTTCTTATATCCATCAGCTAAATTCAAGTGCTAAATCTTGTTCTCGGCGGTAATGAGATTGTTGTGCTACCTTCCAGAGGGCTTTGGCTCTACAAATTATAATCTATATCTTCATAACATTTCACTTACGAAAGCCCAAGTGCTTTGCAAAATTAATTAGTGCTCCTGGTTCTCCTGGTTTCTCCTTGTGACAGGGGCAGGATTGTTATTACAAACAGAAAAATGAAACTGCAGGGAGGTTAAGTGACTTCCTTGCCTCCAGTCATTCAGCTGTGTTTTTTTTCTTCTTTTTATTTCTCCATCATAGATGCTAGATCATTGATTTCCCTGTATAGGGTCCTTTCGTACTACTTCTGTTGAAAACAGTCCAAATAGGGGAATTCAGATGTTCTGCTTGCTACTTTTAGTAAGAATTTTGGATCTTTACTCTTGTATTTACCCAACTGACCACTTTTTCCCAGAACGTACACAGTGGCAGTGCCTAATACAAAGAGTGCCACCAAAACTTGAATGTTGATTTTCTTTTTTTTTTACTTTTTTTTGCATAACTACCTACACAGTGGATGACCAAAGCAAAAATTTGCTGAGTGCTACATATAAGGGAAAAAAAAACAGGCACAATACATCCTCCTAGAAGACATGATGAGCCTTAGAGCAGTGTCTTTACACTATACAGACACATTTATTCACTTTTCTGTCAGTGTGTTGAGATGTTGGTTCTGTCATGCCAAAGCTTAAGAAAAGATTGTTTTCCATTATTGAGAATGTCTTTATTCATCTAAATAAAGTACAGTGATATGGGACAGCCTTTCCTTTACTAAGTACCTTAGCAGGTAATTAATTCAGGGTACAGTCATGACTGTTTTAAAATTCATGACCCATAAGGACTATAAATTACTTACATGTTTTAACTGATTACTCTCTTTAAATGCTATACGATTTGAAACTGTAAGCGAATTAATCCAGCAGCCTTTAATTCTAAGAATTCAGTTTTCTTGGGAGCTCTGAATTTTGCCAATAATGATGAACTGAAAAAAAACAAATTGAAATTGTATCATGGTAACTATATTTGCTAATTTCTTTGACATGAAACCCAGCTGCAGATTAAGGAATATTGCCTGAAATGATATAAGGTGAATAAAAGAGACGTCTTTATTTAGAAATGATTCCTTGAGCAATTATGCTTGCTTTTATTTATTCAGTGGAGCATATTATGTAGTTCTTTGATGCAGCAACTTGAAATTTCAGGCTCTTCAGTGTTAATTTTTATGGGGAAAAAAATGGGGCTGTTTGTAGCTATTATGCATTGGGGTATGATAAATACTGTGATGTTGGAGTGGGGGACATAGGAAACTGTAGCCCAGTGATTCTTCCTGATATGATGGTGATTAAGAATATTTATCCTAGAGTGGCCTTGGGATCTTCTCAAACCGACTGTGAGATTGAATAGGATGATGGGAAAAATGGCTGGCCAGGCTTTTTTGTTTTCTGCTGTTTGCTGTTTTCTGATTCTGGTCAAGAACTAAGAAAGTTGCAAAGTATAATCTGTCATGATTTTTATGTGGTTCTCAAATTAGGAATTGTAAAGTGTATAATGTTTTAATGTTCTGGGTGTGTTCTTACTTTAAATAATTAAAAATACAAGAGAAGCACTAAAATCACCTCTTGTCCCAGAGTGCACTAGGTTTTATTTTGTGTTACATTGCCAGAAACTGTAATAGCTCGAGTTAATATCAGAATTGCCATGACTGTTATGATTTGATAGATAAATCATCCTTTCTCTATTTTTATTTTTCAAAAGTAAAGAAGAGCTCTTCAGGCAGCTGCCAGGTGGGTCTTTGTGCTGTAAGTTTTAAGAGGCAGGTGACTTTTGTCTCATCGTCTCACATTTTGTCTTAGATTTTTAGCTGAGGCAGACTGAATAATTTGGGACATGTTTAACAAGGGGATATCCTTCAGCTATCAGTGTGTGCAGAATGAATGAGACATCCCTAGTGGTTCTGGTGACTATTTGGGATGTTGATGTAGGGTTTGACAGTGGGGAGTGAGACAATGTATAGAAATACAACTGTGTACTTTATGTTAGAGATTGCATAAGAGATGTAAGAGGCAAACGTTCATAGGGAACTGCTTCTGTCAGATTAGACCTAGGATGACAGGAATCTTTTTTCCGAGGCCAGGCTGAAGGACTCTCACTGTGTAGGAACAAGTACACATTGCTATTTTTGGATTTCCCATAGAGATGCTGAGTCCCTGGACAATTTCTAAGTGCTTTTCCCAAACAGTATCTTCAAAACAAAGAAAGAAAAACACAAAACAAAACCAGAAAAAAAGAGTTTCTGTAGCACTATGCCATTCTCTATGGAGGAGAGCAAAGGAAGATTCAGAGATTTGAAGTATTAATGTCCTACATGTAGGGCTTACTTATGTGAATGCCATTCATACCTCATACCAACTTTGCTTTGTTTTACTTTTTTCCCTGGCAGGCAAGTGTGTCTCATACATTGATAATAAGTGTGCCCCTTGTTCCTGCCTCTCTGTAGCTGTTCTTATTTACACCTGTTTTTCAACATGGTTTTGGGAAGTGCCCTCAATGTGGTTCCTGCCAGGCTGGAACGCCGATGATGGGAAGCAGGACAGCTCCCTTCCACTTACAAAGTGCTCCAAGTGAATCAACTGGTGATTTCTTGGGCCTTTACTACTGGATGCATTAAGTTGATTGGCCTTTTCTTGGTCCGGTTTCCTCTAAAAAAGAGAGAAGGCATAAACAGAACAGATTACTCTGTCCCACAACATTATGAGATCTGCTGGCAGAATTACCTGTTCCAAAAAAGAAAGCTGATTGCACTGCATGTGTTCTAAAAGTCAAGTCATTTCTGGAGTAGTTTGTATTTCTGAAAGTTTGGCTTTGAATATAACTTGTGGTGGGCAAAGTACTGAGCCATGGTAGAAGCTCCTGAAGGGGAAAGAAATGCTCATTGTTAAAATACCTTAATATTTATTTGTATGATGATTTAAGTTAAAGTAACAGTTATTAAAACTGCATAATGGCTCATGCTAGGAGGAATTTGTGTTAAATGAATATGACGCTTATACTCTTTCTCCTGATTGCATTTTATAAAATACAATTTTCATCTTGTTTATGACCAGCCAAGTTATCATCTATATGGTGTGTATTTGGTCTAAAGATTTGTAATAGTTAAAGTACCATTGATCACATCTTCATGTAACACTGCTTTTAGACTATGGTAGCATTTACAGCATCCCAGTAAGTGTCTGTGCCACAGTATTAAGTACAGAACTACATAGATTTATAGAGCAAGGGCAAGAAGAGGTAATGAATCATTTAAATTGACTTCCTATATGTCAGGAGCTGTTACACTTTGTTTAACTTTGTTTTTCATTCCGGTAACTGTAGCTAAGCAGATACTCAAAAGAATCATCTAGTTTTGAGACTGCAGTGGATGACTTTGTCATCTTTATTGGAATGTGTAGGGGTTGTTCTGCATGTAGCTTTAATAAAAACAGTGCCCATTTCAAAGAACCTATGACTTTATGTACACATTTGAAGCATGAAATGGGCTGTAAAGATTCTGGTCTTACAGATGGCAAAATGGACTTAAAGAAATTCTGACTGACCCTGAGGAGCGCACAGAAGATTCTAAAGGAGGCTTTTGTGCAAATACTGTGCTTTACCTGGAGCACAGTCAATCACTTATGCAATGAGCAAGGTGGAAATGAGTGGGTAGGTCAGACCTCCTGTCGGCAAGGAGCTATCAGGTGATGTACAGCGAGTCACTGTTCGAAGAGTTTCTGACATTAAACATTTGTACGTACTATCTGAGTGGCTAAAATTTATAGGAATCACTTTTGTAGCACAGTGTGAGGGAAAAAATGATACCTAAAATGTTGTATTAGTGTAGCAGCACAGTTCAGACCTGTGCTGTTCCAAAGAGTGCTGTGGACATCCCAATGAAATCTAAGATCATTTATGTGCACAAGAAGGTTTCCAAAACATATTAAACATCACTATTGCTCAATACACCGTTGCCTATTTGCATGACAATTCACTTTGATGAGTTCACTTTAGTTATCATGTGACTTACATGTTGACTGCAAGTGTCTCTGCTGGCTCAACTCTCTGCAGTCTTGCCTCCTCCCCTGGTTACACTGGTATCCCTGTGCCCATGGATTGACTGAGTTCTGTGTAGGGGACTGGCTGGTGTATGGCTTGTTCCACCTGGTTACAGGTCTAAGGCTGGCTCTTAATGGGTGATTGCAGGGACTTTCATCCCACTCCTGACTCAATGGAATGACCTGGAGGTGAAAGCATTCCCCTTCAGTATCTAAGTACAAGCTATTACTGCTTCCTATGAAGAGATGATCAATAGTAACGGGTGTGCTTTTTTAATATTTATTTTAACACAACGCCTACTTGGCCTGTATTAGAGTGAGATGTAGAAACTTTGCAGTGGATAAAGTACTGAGATACAGCACTCTTGTAGCTATGGATTCCAAACATTTTAACTGGTCACAGGTGCTCTTTGGTGATTTGGAGGGAAGACAAGAGCAGCTTTTAACTTTCTCTTCCCATCTCTTGCCCCCATTGTCTAGTTCATAGGATTTCAGAGACTACGAAACACTTAATGATCTCAAAACATCTTTGTTGGAAGCAATCATGGCAGGATGGCAAATCAAGAGGGGACAGTGGGAAGTATGTGGGTGTGTGCCTGTACATGGTCATTGTTCTAGGGGACAAAAGAAACCAATTAGTTTTACAAGAAGGCTGATTAAAAATTCTTTGTGCAGCAGCTCTTTATCTTTTCTCTCTGAAGTAATAGACCAAAATTACATAATTGCTTTAATTTTGACCTCGGAGAGTATTAGCATTTGGAATGAAGAGAGGCTGTTCATTTTCTCAGTTGAAAGTTGGTTTAGTTTTAGTCTTGGAGAATCCACGTTAATAAGAAGAAATGTGCACCCTGCTGAAGGTGGCGTGTAATGCCCATAATCGCCTGAACTGGAGCTCAGCTGTGGATGGCAGCTTGGCCAGATGACACTGCATGAGAAAGCGAACTTTAAAGTACAAAAGAAATTTTCTAATCTGCTTTTACAGTGAATCACCTAAATCACAAAACCTCAAACACAAGGAATAGCCATCTAGTATTTCTGTGATCAGTTGTAATGAGTTGAGTTTCAAGGCACCAAATTCCTCAAGGGAAATTGCAAGAACAATCAAATGGGATAGAAGAGTGGACAGTGAGGTGGGTTGAGAAGTGGCTGACTGACAGATAGCCAGCCTGCATCACTCTTCATAGCTTTTCCCTGTAGCCTAAAAGCAAAAAGTACTTTTGCTTTTCCTAACTAAGAGTTGAATCTCTTATGGCTAAATGCAGAAGCTGAAGACTCAAACCACCCCCCACACCCCCCAGCTCTGTGGTTTTAAGAAGTGTCTTATAAATTGAAATGCGAAAAATGCATGAGATACATAAAACTACACAACTAGAGTGTCTTAAGCTGCCCAGTGAGTTTTCTTGTTTGAGCTGTAACCTACCTGGGTGACTCAGGAAGCAAGCTGCCATCTGTGGGGCTGGGGGCAGCATCATGCTTCCCTGTAAGGGAGAATGGAAGTTCTGTGCTTTAGTGCACCATTAAGCCGCGGTTGCACATCTCAGTGCCTGGGAACTGATTTACTGATTTCATTTTCTAAGACATATGGTGATAATAATAATAACACTGTGTAAGCATTATTTAAAAATACAGTAATATACTGGGATTGGATCTCTGGCAGGCCAGCACCAAGGTACACACCCAAACTGCCATCATTTATTTAAGCTTAGGCACATCCAATTTTAAACAAATGGAAATCAATACTGCTCACAGATATCAGCAGCTGGATTAAAGAAAAAAGTGCAGTGGCATTGTTGCTAGGAACAGCTTGAATGAGAGAGCACACAGATGTATGAATGTTATGTATGTTTCTCTTTTGTTGTATCTTTTCAGGACCTTTGAGTACACTATACAAACATGTATTTATTGTTATTACTGTTAGTTTATGCTCCCTATGTAAAATGCATATGTGATTTCAATATTTCAACAGAAAGTGAATTCCTATGAATGCTGGGGGCCTTTTTCAATGCTGTATGATACATGGATCGATACAGACTCAGCCTGTTAAAATCAATGGCTGCTGTTTTTTCCTTTCAGATATGTGTCACAAAGATGTCTACACGGAACTGCCAGGGAATGGATTCAGTGATCAAACCTCTGGATACAATTCCTGAGGATAAGAAAGTCAGGGTTCAGAGGACGCAGAGTAGCTTCGATCCCTTTGAGAAACCAACTAATCAAGTGAAGAGGGTTCATTCAGAGAACAACGCTTGCATTAACTTCAAAACTTCATCTGCAGGGAAAGAATCACCCAAAGTCCGACGGCATTCCAGCCCTAGCTCTGTAAGTTTTGCAATACTGGTGTCTGTACATGGTGGAGTAAGTAACATTGAATCCTCCTTAAGAAGAAACTTAGAAACAAAGCAGAGGCTTGCAGCTGCTACCGAAATGTTTACAATGCAAATTTCTAATGTTTCATTTAAAATATATGTATTAAAAAAAAACAAAGAAAGAAAAATCTTGAAAGATAACATGTTGTGAGATTCTTTTCACACTGAGCACTGTGTGCGGTTTTGAGTACCACAATGAAGGAGAAGGATGCAATTAGCATCCAAAGGAGGGCTGCTACAAAGGTAGAAGAAGCGTCTAAAGACCAAGGTATGTAGGGAGCAGCTGTGGTCCCTGGGTTTGCTCAGCTCAGACCAGAGCAGGCTGAGGCCTCATGGCAGCTGCAGCTCCTCATAGTGCTGAGCTCTGCCCTCTGTGACCACTACAGAGCCTGAGGGAACAGCATGGAGCTGTGTCAGGGGAGGGGCAGCTGGGGGTCAGCAAAAGAGTCTGCAGCAGAGGTTGGGTGGGCACAGAACAGGCTCCTCGGGGTCATGGCCCCAAGTGCCAGAGCTCAAGGAGAGTTTTGTCAGTGCTCTCAGTCATAGGGTTTGATTTTGGGTGGTGCTGTATGGAGCCATGAGTTAGACTCAGTGATCCTTGTGGGTTCCTTCCAACTCGGGATGTTCTGTGATTCTATATCAGCTATGTATGTTAAGGAATTTCTAGGCATTTTTCTCCTGATCCTAGTATGGCATTACAGCTGCCTTGATGTTTATGTTGCAAATTTTGTAGAAGATTACTTACTGGTGTGGACAAATTCTTTCCCATGATGTGTAGGAAACCACATGTATTGCATTTTGACTTTTAGATTTTAGTTTCAGAGTAATTTGAGAAACAAGTCAGATTTGACAGATTTTGTTTACATTTTAAAATTGTCTTTTTAAAATCAAGCAGTAAAACTAGCACTTATTTCCCTGTCAGAAACTGTCTGTGTGTGTGAGAGAGAAAACAACTGAGAAGGGTTGGCCATACATCATCACTGTTGTTTTTATTCTCAAGTACTTTGAAAGAAACCAGATAAATAAAATGTCACATCTTCCATGAATAATACCCAGACACATTTTCCCCCAAAGACCTTCAGAATTATTGAAAAACTATCTCTGTTATGCTTTTGCAAGAAAAAGAGATCATACTAACGTGACCTTTGAGATGAAGACTATGGATCTCAGCAGAATGTGTGTAATGCTGCAAATCTTAGTTGGCATGAAGTAATTTTAAAGGTTGATTTTTCTTTTTTTCTTTCTTTTTTTTTTTTTCTTTAATTTTGCACTATTTTGTGGATATCTCCTGTCTTCTGTGCAGAAGTTTGACTGAATTCTGTCAGACTTGTAAGGAGAAGTGACAGAGATTCATTTTCAGCAGATGAGCTTTTCTTAACCCATGGGAATTTAATGGATAAGATGTCATGCCTCTAGGGGACTGCCCTTTGGAGAAAAGGTTACCTTTTAAAATGTAACCATCTGTAGCAAAAAGAAATTTGATTTTTCGGTGTTATATAGCTGCAGCATGTCCCGCATCAGCCCATAACAAGGAGTTCTTACCATAAAACTGCTATAGTCAGTAAGGAAGGATGGAGCTTTTATTTTTCTTGTATTGTTTTGGGGATAGTTGTTTTGCGTAAGCACTACAAGCCCTGTATATTCAGCATCCTGTCTGTTGGTCAGACCTCAGCTGTTTATTTCTTGCTAACGTCTCTTAAAATAAAACTTTTTCGAAGGTGAAGAATTTCTACGCTTACAGTTTCCACCTCGCTTACTTGTGAATGATGCCTGACTATTGCTTGGCAAAGCACCTATCAATGTCAATTTTTTTTTTTTTTTTTCCCCTGAAAATTCCTCATGTTTTGTTGTGGTCTTAACTTATTCCACATCTCTGCTGTTCTGTCTTGTTCCTCATAGCAATTTTTACTACTTTCTGTTGATGTTTTACACACCTTGTTTCTATTTAAATTAAGGGTTTTTATTTGCTTTGCTTCCAGAGTTTATAAGCAGACTTATTTTGGAAATGCGTTATTAGCATCTTGTTCTTCTTTTTCAAAGGGCTGGTGCTCTCCTGTGCCCATGCACTGTCCTGTGATCCCCATAGTTTCTCACATATGTGATACGAAAGCCCCTGCCTTACACACCACTTACTGATCTTCTCGTGGGCTGAGGATTTACTGAGGATTTACATTTAGTGAGGATGTCTCATGTATTAAAGTGGATACATAGTAATTTCCTAAAGAACAATTCTGATTTCTTAACTTCCTGTAATTCTCTATGATTTTTATAGCTCTTTTTGGTGAACTCCCTCCTTCTGCTCCCATGCATTTTTAGTCATTTTTTAACTCTTCCTCAAACGGGGTGCTCAGAAGTGCACCTGGCAGGGAATAGTTTGTGGAATAATGAGGGTGTTCCAGTCAGTGAAGAAAGAAGAATATCAGCAAAAGGCTGTATTACCGTTCTGTTGATAGTTCATGCTCGGTCCTGACCCGCAGACCTGAAATTCAAACATCCAAGGCAAGGATGCGATCAAGCCATTCCCTTCCCCAGAGCTGCATTGCCTCAAGCGCAAGATGTTCTGTTGCACATTTCATTGAACAGATGCCTGTATAGTTAGTTGCAGGGATTTGTCATTCTCTTGTTTTGAACTTCAGTTGAATTGACCAAGGCTTTTTTTTTTTTCCCCTTCCCCAGTCCTGATGCTGTGTAGCAGATTCCCTTGCTGCTTCCTTTTCAAATTATAACATTTTCTTTCTTGTCAGAGAGCTGCTCCCTATTCTCCCTTATAATTCAATAAGTTGCTTCTCTGGAAATTCTTCTGCTGTGTGGACGATGTCATTCCGAACTGACATTCCAATTTCTGTAAATAGTTTTGAGCATGCTATGTCCTTTGGGTTGCACTGGCTATAGCTGTGTAGTTGTGACGCAGTTTCGACCGTTTCATATAAACTATTTTTTAAGGTACTCTGATACAAGTATACTACTTTCAGTTTTCACTTGCTGTACTTGATTACTAGAGGCTCTGTTTTAGAAAAAAGCTTCTTTTTTGTTTCTTCCCTTTCATTATTTAAGTCCTCTGTAGCCATCAGGTGAAGAATCGATGTCTTCCAAAAGGTTGAGGCTTGCAGGCTCTGTGTTAATCTGTGCCTCTTTCTAGTCTGCTGGAAGTTCCTAATTGATCTCAAAACGAACATTTCTCAATAAAGACCTTTTTTACAATGCAACTCCCCGGCAGTTATCAGCAGCATCGCTTGGTGAAAATCAACAAATAATATTCAGTAGATAGAATGTGGTCTATTTTATATTTTCTGTACCTTCTAAATGCTGCGATGAGAAGGATGGAACGCAGAAGTTTGTGAAAGCTGGAACTCAGTGTTCCTACCCACAGATTGTCACTTGGAAAATAAACTATTTGCTCTTTAGCACACAGTAATTTTCTACACTTAATGTCACACCTCCTTGCAACCCTGTGGAAATTCCATGTTGTTAATTAGTGCAGTAGCGGTATAATTAGCACAGTAAGAAGCTAGCATGTTAAATGTAAAAATCAGTTTGTCTTATAAGAACACTAATAAAAAGTCCTTCCACCTGACATTTACGTTCTCTTTATGCAAAACAATGACATTGCTTTGCATTCCCCTGCCCTTCTTTTGAATATAAGAAAAATCCACAACATTTTTGAGTGTGATAGCCCAACTCTTTGAACTGATTGAAATGAAATGTAATTATGGAATGAACACTACAACAGAACAAACATGCTTTTTAACACATCAGAATAACAGTTGTTCTTCTCTTTCGAGGCTATAAAGTAGATATTAGCCTACCTGTGGGTCATCCGTCAGCTACTGAGGGTGGAACGCAAAGTGGCTGGGCAGATCTCTGTTCTGATCCAGTGCTACACAGTGCATATGGAAAAGATGTGCATCTTCTTACAAATCATTATGTTGAGACTTTGCCTACCATGAGAAGAAACTTGTTTTTCTTTGCTTGCTATTAGATGAAAGAGTAAAGCTATGAAATAAGCTAGACAAAAGAAAAAAAAAACCAAAAAACCAACACAACTTAGAGCCAAACATATGTGCCTCTTCCCAAAATAACTCTTGCTTTTGGAGATGCTTTGACTAATTCCCTGAAAGTTGTATTTGAGATGTTTGCTCTTTGGGCGTGCAGCCACATTTATTGTTCTCCAAGGTAAAGTTTCATTGTATTCAGTATTCATATTTTATATACTACTATAGTACTTTGCACAGTATGTAAATAGAATACTGCAGGTTTTATAAGCTAACCAGTCCAGTCAAGATTTAGCTCCGTGCTGGTGCTACACATTGGTTTGTTCTTTGGATCACTTAGGATCCACGGCAATGAATTCAAATGTCATGCTAAGTTAAGTGCACTTTCAGTAGGGGACAAACTAAATGTGGTGAAATATATATATATTTTTAATACATGTAAATGTATAGAAGTGTATTTACATAAATGTAAAAAAAAATCAGATAAAAATTAGTCGGATAAGCAGTTCCTTACTACATTTAGTCTGCACTGTTTTTAAAAGAGCAGTCTCTCCTGTAACTTCTATTGATCTTCAGTCCAGTTGCAACTTTCCTCCAAAGAAATCCAAATAAAAAATATGAACTGATCCTATTATCTCCTTGCAAATCAGTTGCATAAGAAGCCTAACTTGAACGCAGAAGCTAAATTTAGAATTTTGTCTAAAAGGGAAGGATTGTTTTGTCTGCCTAAAGATTTTGTGTGCTGTTCTCACCTGTGTTTCTGTTCAGGTAGATGGAACTGTCTCTATTTTTAGGAAGCAAAACAAGGGTAGGTGCATCCCTCTTGGATAATACTTTTAATAGAGGTAGGATAAGTTCAGAGTTCAATGTAGAGTGTTTTTCTTTTCAGGCAAGAGGAAATCTTTAAGAATCTTAACCTGGGGGATGCACTTTATCTGATAAAGCAAATAAAATGTGGCAGTTGGTCCAGCTCCTGTGCTTTAATAGCCTGGGGAACAAGCAAACATCTTTACAAGTGGCACCCAGTCCTTCAGCAGAGCTCTGTGGTAGCTCAGATTGCTCATTTACAACTGCATGTCATGGGGGTGGGAAGATGCAGGGAACAGATCAGGCAGTGGGAGAGATCCCAGGAGTGCTCAGTTTGTATCCCTTGAACATGGCCCTAGACAACAGTCCAGCTTGAAAGGTTTAAAAATGAAAGAAAAATGGGATCATATTGACCTGTATGATAAAACTGTAAGGTATCTCCTTACTGCAAAATATGCGTAAGGTTTTGTAGAGTGGTTTTTTGTTTTTTTTTTAACCATTGTGACAAAGGAAACCAAATATGAAATATTTTAAAATCAAACTTCAGTTTTTGCACTTTAATCCCAGGCCTTTTGGCCTACCTTTCACTTTTAGGATATTCTAGCAATAAATTTCTTTCTTTCGTGTCATACAACAGAACAGATCTTTAGTTTTGATTTTAAATCATTTATAGAGGTACTGTGAACGTAATATTTTTCCCTTGAGGATGGCTTTATATTGAAGTTTAATATCCCAGAGTTAAAAAAAAAAAAAAAAAAAAAAAAGAAAATCTATTTAAAACTTAAGCTCAGGAGTGTGACAGTTAAGTGTGACATTCACAAGCTGTTTTATAGTTATGAAAAATGCATGAGAACATAACCCACACAGCTTGTGTAAGAATAGTCAGGTGATTTTCAATGTAATTTTCCATTAAATCTTTCTTTACTACATACATTTTGGAAATTTCTGAGAGAGGCGGTGTTCGTGTGAGAACGTAGTGTGAGGGCTCATCCTGCAGGATCTTGGAATAACTGTTACCCCTCCTACAGTCTGTATCAGTGTAATGCTTATTTGAAATGACCTGGTCAGAAAAGACTCTTTCCCCTCATTTCTTTTTCTCTCTCTGTTATTTTTAATACACTCATGTCAGTTTGAAATAGCTTCTTCTATTTCTGCGTTCAGCATTTTGGCATACTCTTTCTATCTCTGTTACTATGATCTTTATTTAATTAGCCAGAGAAAAAAAAATCTAATCTTGGTTGCTGAAACCCATCCAACAGAAGTGCCCTCTCCCGGCACTCCGTGGTGCTGTGAACCTAACCTTGCACTGGGAAAACTGTGGGCTAATAATAAAAAAAGTACGTTAATGACAACTGTTTTCAAGGAAAGCAAAGCACAAAGGCAAACAGTGAGGTTCCTGAAGGGGAAAAAGTGAACCTTTCCGTGCTTCTGTCCTCAGGGGAATAACATGATCCGCTGCAATCTGTGCTGGCCTCCATGGAGACTTGGTTCTAATTGCAGTTCTTCAAAGGCTCAAGCACCTTGACTTCCTTCTGTCATAGTATCTCATCTGAATTCCCTGGAAGATTAATCCCTGGTGTGAAGATTCTCATTTCAGTGATTTGCCAATCGTTTGTTTATTTATTTTAGCAGGTACAAAATTCTGCCACTGAACTTTGGAAAAGATCAGTCTTCAGCTTGTATCAAAGAAATCACGATAAAAGAATTCATAGAAGAGTTTTGAAGGCTTGAATTATCTACTGTCATTTGTACAGTTTACACATGCATTAAACAACTGGTTTTCAGACAAAGAACAAAGTGTGCTCAGCAGTCATGTTCCATAGGTGTTCTGGAGAGCAAGGATGGAAGGAGGAATAAGAAAAAAGTAATAATAATTTAAAAGGAAATAAAAATTGAATAGTGACAGAAGTAGTTGAACTTCAGGAAGTAGCTCACTACAAACATTTATCAAAATATGTGCATTCAACTAAAATTAATGCTCTTTTTCCATTGAGAAATCCATTGTCTGGGTCAAATCAGAGGATTGCAGTAGTTTTCTAAACTGTAGGGAGACTTCTTATGAGATGTGTCAGTGGCTGATGCAAGCGCTGCAAACTCGGTGTGCTCTGGATGCGCCTCACTCACTATGCATGTTTCAGTCAACAGTGTCCTGAGCAGAGTATGGGACTCCTGTGACTCAACAAATGCACAGCTCTGTAAATATGTATTCCAGTGTATTTTACTGGAGGAAATAAAATGCTGGAAAGAAAAAAAACCCAGACGACTATATTTAAAAGTGAATTTGTATGAAAGATTGTAATGTTACCATTAAAAAAATCTGTACTATTATCTTGCAGTAACAAGATGTATTTTTTAACAAAAATGAAAATGGTTGAGAAAGTTAAACTAATATCGAGAAATCTGAGTAATAAAATTCAAGGCTATGAGTCTGGAAAAATAATCATATGAAAGAAAGTGCAAGCATAGAACAGTTGGAAATGGTTATAGTGTTTAGCAATTACATAGAATTTCAGATTCAATCAATTCTGTAGCACTTTATTTATAATAATCTCTTTGAAACCAAATGTAAATTTTGGAAAATTTCATATTTTTGATTATATGAGTTTGACTTGGCTTTATAATCCAGAAATATGGGTAGGAAATGTCTGAGCTAAGCAAATGCAAGCAATGGTAATTGCACTTTGAATTAATGTATGAGACTTCATTAAAAAAAAAAAAAAAAAAAAAAAAGTTGGGGAAATGGTAATTCTGTAGAATGGTAATTTTCCAAAGTAGTTGCGTGTGCTGTGTGAGAACTGTCTTGATGCAAGACATTAAGAAATGTCTTGCAAATTAGTTTGCAAACTTTTTCACTTCCTCAAAATTTCATCATGTTTTGATGCTGATTATGGGAATATAGTATAATTCAGAGTATCTAAGCAACTGCAGATTTTTTATTTACTTATTTTTAAATCCTCTGAAGTAATTTTCTACATTCCTTCAAGCATTCCAAGTCTTTTGAAGTTACTAATGCAAGAAAAAATAATGAACATCTAGTAGTATGTATACTCCATACTCTAGTGCGAGTATGGAGTATGTGAGCATCCTTCTCAGTACTCCTAGCTGAAGCTGTTGAGGTGGTCCAGAGGAGGGCCACAAAGATGATCAGAGTGCTGGAGCACCTCTCCTATGAAGTCAGGCTGAGAGAGATTGACTTTTTTGGACTGGCAAGAATAGGTTTTGGGGAGGCGTCATTACGACCTTCCAGTACTTAAGGAGAGACTGGCAGTGAATGAAAAGGGAGAATGTTTTTAAACTAAAAAGGGGAGATGTGGGTTAGATGTTAGGGGGAACATTTTTACTCAGAGGGTTTTGAAGCACCGATGCTGCTGCCCAGAGAAGCAGTGGATGCCCCATTTCTGGAGGCCTTCAAGGCTGGGTTGGATGGGGCCCTGGGCAACCTCATCTGATGGGAGGCAGACCTGCCCATGGCAGGGGATTGGAGCTAGATTATTTTTAAGGTCTCTTCCCACCCAATCCGTTCTGTGGCTCTGGAGCAGAGGGCTGAGCTCCACTGCTGGAATGTGGTCACCTGGGGAGACAAGGAGATCCACAGTGGTTTGCCGTGTGTAGGATGAACAGTGGCCAACAGGTTGCACTTTAGCTTGATTCTGGTCTACTCTTAGTTGTGCAGGCACTGGATGAGAGATTTGAGCTGCCTGGTGAGGGCAGATCAGTCAAAACCAGCTCCTCTTTTTGTCAGTGAGGAGTGAGCTGGTCCTGCCGGTGCAAGCTCTTATCTGTTTATGTGTTCTCGGTGAGGATGCAGCAGCTCTTAGGGGAAGAATGAGGCAAGAGTCACAATGCTAGGGCAGTGCTGCTGGCAGCTGGAACATGGGGAAATGAGCCTGAGGTTGTAAGAGTAATTACTGCTGCTGATTTACTGAGTGGTAATGGATTAAAGGCACCCTGTTTCCTATCAAGATCTTAAGGCATTACAAGTTGTTATGGCCTTTTACATTATGGTTTCCAGAGGTATAAAATTAAAGTAAATCACAGTGTGAAAATAAGAGTGAATGTGAAACACATGTATAAACCGTGTCCTTTTCTTTCCCTGCTGTATGAGGAAACTAGCAATATGAACTATTTACTGTTAACTTGAGCAGCATTGGCACTCCAAACAAAGCTACTCACTGTGTGTTCACTGCAGTCTGCAATGGGAAAAATAATTTCTTATCACTTTTTATTATACAGGAGATGCTTAAATACCTCAACACTTGTCTTCTACAGTTTTGCAATGTTACACTAGTCCATAATTAGACAATTAAATGAGAAAGCTACTTGAATAAACGTTTTAGTCACCTCTATTAGTGACATCTGTAATACAACTGCAATTAAAAAAATAAAAATAAAACTTGCATTACTAACCAAGCAGATTGCCTTTTTAAGCATTGATCTGGGAGCCAGCTATACTACTCTCTTATCTATAATGAAGTGGTCCCAATAATGCAAGAGGAAAAAGATCAGAGTTCCCACGTGACTTATTTTCCTCAGGTATTCATTTTTGGGACTTGGATAGCAAAATAGTAGATTGTTCCGTGTATTGGAGAGAGATGACAAGGCGCAATTTTGCAAACATGCATACACACACGTATATATATATATCCTAATATAATTCAATAGAAAGCTGGGGCCTTATTCCCAGAAAATGTGTATGTGTCAAAATGCCAGAATTATGGCTTGGGAAATATTTAGAGCAGCTAAGGAAAGAGAATTTTTGTATTTTCTGGTTCATGGTTAATTAGGTGTAATGAAGGCATATGAAATCCCATGTCATCCTACCTGGGATGCTCTTGTCTGTTTAAATGGGAGCAATTTTTAGGCTCAGTTGATTTAAAACTTTCAACCATGGCTGTAGAAGAGTTCAGGCACATCTGCGTTCTGCACTACAATGTTTGTCTCTTTCCAAAAAACTGAAACTTGAGTACTGCTTGTAAATTAGATGGAAGTTCCTAAATGTGAATCCATATTATCTACAGTGGCTTAGAGTCTCCCAGCTGAATTCAACACACCACACACTCAATTTCCTTGGCTGCTTTCCATTGTATGGTTTTGACCAGAGTGCTATGGAGGCAGTCCCTGAATCTGATGTGAGCATTAGTGCTGATCCCCCCTGAATTTCTGCCCTGTACTCTTTTGGTTGGTGTAAGTACAGGGCATATGAACAATGCAGTCTAAAATACCTGTCAGTGATGGTGGCAGTTGCAAATCAGTTTTTTGCTGTGTACCTCTGGTCTAAGGAGAAATAAAAATCACTTATTCTCCAGAAAGTGGAATATGTGGATGGTCGGGAAAACAGGTTATCCTTCAAAAGAGTCAGACGTTTTCCAGGGACTTCATCATATGTTCTGGAGATGTAAATATATGATTGATATGGGCAACTACCATCTGAAGTGCTTATTGATGTTACAGTGTTTGCTGGAGTAGCCTGTTTTGTCAGTTTATTAGTTCTGCTATTAACTTTTTTATTGTTGGCTGCTAAAAACATGCAGGTGTATGAGGTTTCATAAAGATATTTGATCTTGAAAGGCTGAATCAAAGCTGTTAAAGTTTTGGTTGCAACAGATGCTGACAGGTCATCATTTTTTTCTTTTTTTTTTTTTTTTGTCTTGTTTAGCCTACAAGTCCCAAGTTTGGAAAAGCAGACTCATATGAAAAACTGGAAAAACTAGGGGAAGGGTCCTATGCTACAGTATACAAAGGGAAAAGCAAGTAAGTCGTGGTTTCTTTGTTCCTTTTTATTATTATTATTATTTTGGCATTTTGTTTTAATAAATAAGCAGAAAGTAGTAACTGGTGTTGCTGCACTTGCTAGAGAAACCCATGAATTAATGCGGATGGCTACTGATTTCCATGTTCTCTAGTGAAAGTAACTGAGACCACATTGCAGAGGTGACATTATTTCATGTCAGAACAAGATGAGATTCCATCTAGTTAATCTAATGTTTTCCTTATACTTTATTGTTGCACTACTTTCTCAATATACACACCAAGTTAAAAAGGATGATATTTAATTTTCATGGATAAAAGCACAATATCCTATCAAGTAGTTTTTTCTGGTGTCCTGAGAGCAATACTGAATATATTTATTAAATGAATTTGTTAGTCTTCTGTTTGTCTTTCTAAAAAGCGTGAATAAAATACCAAGAGCTGTTGCAAACAATGCATGTTCCAAGTTGTAAATGTAAAAGAAGTATTTACACTTCTGCCATTCTGATGCATGTGTTGTATTTCAGTGGCAGCTTTCTTCAAGAATATGCAGTTATTTTGCATTGCTAAGGGTTCAGTTACATGTCACTATAAATTCCAGACGTAATACATAAGTAATCTTTTTACTGAGGTCTACATAATTGGAGAAGAACGTATAGATTTCAGCTTGTGCCTTATCACTAAGATCCTTTTGTAAAATCACAGCATGTATCTGGTGATAGATATCTGATATGCTTTGATTTTCAATAAGATTGAACTAAGGAAATGGGGTTACTGGATGTCTTGTCAATCAGTGGAATTGACCAAAAGTTAAAAGCAAAGCAAAGCACTTCCCTGAAGCTATTTCATTCAGCGGTGATTTGCGCTTGTGTTATGAAACATAGATTGGTTGGAAATACTTCATTTGTTTTAATGGAGCTGACTGCAGATCTGTAAGAAATACTTCAATGATTTTAATGGTAGCTGAATAATAAATTGATATTATTGGGTGTTCTGCATTCTCCACTTTAAATAGCAAGCTCTAAATAAGTGGTGTGAATTATAATAATTATACATAACTTTATTTTGCTGCTTCATAACATCTTCTGCTAAGGCTTTAAAATTTGTTTTGAAAAAGTGTGTAACTAGAGTTTAGATAAGAATGCATTTACAGTAAATATGTTGGTCTCTTCCAAATCCTGAGGTAATATTCCTCTATATGCTGACTTAGTTTTTGCTTCAAGAATTGAACGGCTCCCATATTACACAGCACCATCCTGATTCAGCACCTCCAATGCAGGCCTTCTATTTCCAGAAGAAACAGTTGAATTACTTCATAACAGTAGGAGGCAACTCCTTAAGAACAGGGGAAACACTATAGGGCCTATCTGCTCTTTCAAAAGGAGATGTGGACTGAAGCTCTGTTACCACTTCAGTCCCCATGAGAAGTTGAGGAATCAACAAATGGCAGGGGCACGTGATCAGGCCAGCTCTGGCTCCTGCTGTCCCATTAGAGCCTCGTAGTGCTGCTTTCTAGCAGATTGACTGCTTATAGCATTGTCTGTAATGATACAGGAGTTTTTTCCTAGCACCTGGTATAAGGTAAGACTATGATATGCATTACTGTGTTCCCCAGCTGTATGTTCAGTGGAAAGGAAAATAGGCAAAACAAGTCAAAAGAGGCCTTTTTTTGTTATGGCATGTGGCTGATTTTGACTACTGAAGGATTAAACCCTCATGGCACTCTGCAGCACACAGACACACAGCTTATTTGGGGAAGCTGGTAATATGTGCACAGAAAGTGTATTTTCATTGAAATGTTTAAGAATCCCTGATTTTCAACCAACTCTAATGCTTGACTTTGTCATGTTGCCAAAATATTTTGGGTATGTGTCCTTAACCGTAGTTTAAACTGTAGAATTTAAGATGAGATAGAACTGCTTTGAATGATGATTTGCACTCAAAATTCTTGTGCTTAGTATTTATCACCAGGCACATGGTGTTGTGGGTTGTATTTTTGTTTGTTTTGTTTTGCTTTGTTTTCTTTTGTATTAAAAATAAATGTCATGAGATACATGGACATGAAGGTAATAGAAATTGAGAGAAAGTTTATTAGCTGTAGGAATAAGACATCTACAAACTGAAGGACAATGCCATTTTGAGAATTTAATGGTACATTTTCTTAAAAAAAAATTGTCACCACATAAAATGCTGTATGTAGATTCTGTCTGCATACTTTCATTTGGAAAGCTGTAGATAAATATCAAAGTTTGCTTTATAGTAATATCTAGCAAGTATTTTGAGAACAAATTGGCCAAACTACATCTGGAAGAGTGCAAACTGAGTTCATATTTGTATCAGTCTTATTATGTATTTACTTGTCTGTAATGTCGACATCACTTTTCACCTAACTTCTTGGGCAGTTTTGATCATCTTAATATTTGTTAATAGCAGTGTGATTCATTTCACTTACTGTGAATGAATCCCATTTTCTGTTATGAGCTCTTCCATGTTCTTATTAACAGCTTAATAAAGAGTACTATGCTATAATTTTGAGTTTTCCAAAACCACTTCCTATTTTTATTTATATTTGAGTTCTATATTCAGCTGCTTGAAAATGTTTCATAATGATCCATGATTAGAGTAAATTTGTGTTTTATAGGTTAGTCAGTATAGTTGCATGGAAGTGTGTGCAACTCCTAATTCAAGTTTATTGCATTAAATGAAAAGTATCTTTCAATTTATGGTCTTTTTGAATGTCTGAAAGAAGAACCTCTGTTTAGATTGCAATGAACTGAGGCAGGAGAGAAAGAAAATCTGTTTCATTTCAAAATCAATTTTTTACCCATTATAAAAATGACTGCTAGCTTTCTCATCAACATATCATGTTTCTGTATTTGATACACTCATGCAAATCACTGAGAATGTCTCCCAGAACCAGCTTGTGTTACTGCTGATCATTGGTACTTTGCATAAAGTAGCTCTTGATGGTTTTCGTTACCAAAGTTCAAGTGAAGTCATCAGCTGGCAGAAGAAAGAGGGAAAGGATATTGTCCTATTACTATAGATATACTATTGCGTACTGAGTTCCAGAAGAAAGGTAACTTGGTTTCAGATTCTACCAAGAGATTTTTAATGTGTCCAGGATTTTATTTTATTTTTTTAAACAATTGCTCTCAGATAATTTCTATTCTTTGTTTTTATTCCACTCAAGCAAGGCTTTCTCTCTCTCTCTCTCTCCCTCTCTCTCTCTCTTTTTTCCCCCCCAAATAATTGGACTATTAAAGCACTACAATTGTAATTTCTAAGTCCAAATAGGGGAAATAGTTATATCTTATTTGCATGTGTTCAGCTTTGAGAATCCAAGTCCAAGTTGATCTGTAACCATGAAGTAAGAGAAAATAGATGTTAGAAAGCTGGGAGAAATCAGGCACGACCCAAGATTTGGTTGTTAGACATCTTTAAGATTAGTAATGTTTATGTATGACAACTGCAAACTGAGGAAGATTTTTAAGAGTGCTATGTAGTAGTTGTGGACATTCTACCCTTTCTTCAGCTTCTTAAAACACTTGTCTCTAACCTCCATGCTTACAAATCACTTGAAACAATAACATAAAAAAAACCCTACATGGTTTTCTGTCTTCAGTTTCCTTTCCCCCGCATTTCTGATGGCTTTGGGAATTCACAGTGTGTTTCAATGCTGTAGGTGATTTAGGTTCAACCCCAAACTCCTTTTTTTTACCCTGATTACAATAATCTCAGGAGCACACTGAAAGTGGGGTTTGTTGGGCTGAAATCTATGTGTCCTTCAGTAAGATATTTTATGGTAAAATCCTGGAAAAAGTGATGTTTGGGTTTTCACCCATATTGTTGCAGTTTCAAGCGTAAAACTTGAATAAATGACTCAAAAAGTTGTAGCTGGGGAAGTCATAGGCAACTATTTGTGATCATTCCTTTCCCTGCAGCAGCTACTGAACAGGCCCAAGCAGAGCAGATGACCAGGACACATTCAAAGCATAATGATTTTTTTGTAAAATATTTTTTGAATGCCGTGATTCTTATATTTCCAAGCACATCCCTTGCTGAACATTCTTGACATGGAAATTGACACTGCTAGATGGTTTTTGATACTTCGAAGACTTCAGCAATGTGTCCTTTTACTATTGGTACCCTGGGCTGCATTAGGAGGAGTGTTGCCTGCAAGCAAAGGGGGGTGGCTCTTGCTCTCTGTTCAACCCAAAATATTCCTTGAGAGTGTACTGGCTCACTAGAAGAAGTAACATAGGGAACTACTGGAGAGAGTCCAGAGAAGGGCCATGAAGATATTGAAGTGTTTGGAGCACCTCTCTTATGAGAAAAGGCTTAGATAGCTGAGATTGGTTAGGATGGGGAAGACGACACTCAGGGGGATCTCATCAATCTCTATAAATGCCTGAAGGGAGTATGAAATGAGGATAGTGAGAGGCTCTGTTCAGTGCCCAGTGCCGAGACAAGAGGCAATGGGCACAAACTGGAACACAGGAGGAGCCCCCTGAGCACCAGGAAGTACTTCTGGGCTGTGCAGTGCCAGAGTGGTACCCAGAGCGGGATCTCCTCCTCAGACAAATTCAGAAGCCACCTCGGTGTGGGCCTGAGCACCTTGCTCAGGATGTCCTTCTGGAACAGAGTCTGGGCCACATGGACCCAGATGTACCTTCTGACGTCAGCCATTCCGTGATGCAGGCACTATAATAATATTATCTTTTAGAAGTTAAGGATTTCCCAAATTTGAGTATTGTGTTAAATTTGAATCTGTGGTCCACTGGGAATGCAGAGTCCATACCAAGCCCTCCTTGGATCTGTTCAACTGAACAGAAATTTCAAGAAATGCCATAAAGCAGAAAGTCATTTTAAAACTTAGTCTTCTTTTTAGATTTGTTTGGTAAAATCTTGATAACTGTTTCTTTTTTTACTTTTTTTCTTCTTCTAAATATCTGCCTGTGATTTCTTTTATTGAGGAATCCTTCAGCCTTTTAGATTATACCCTGTTGATCATAATGATAGAATAAAAATCCCACGCTTCTAACTTACTGCTTGAAAAGATGAATAGACAAATAACTGCCTACAAAAACATAAAATCAACCATTCCTTTTTTGAAGGAATGTGTGCAGTAACTTGCCTACATGAGAAGCCTTACGTTTTGGAAATGGGGCAGGATCAGAAGAACTAAGCGCTTGTCTCTTGATTAAACATGATTTTTCTATCTATGTGAGAGTCTGTGATAGCATCCCAGGAATGTGAAATGAAGCGGGTTAATTCCTCTTAACGGATGATGGATTTCTCTTTTTGTAGTCAGTTAAAAGTGGTTCCCTGGAGTGTGGGGAAGCAGCAGAATGAACAGAACTGAGCGACAGAGGAAACTGAAGCACTGTTCTCTCAGATTGGGCTTTTCTGTTTATTGCGGAAATAGCCGTGCAACCATTTGTTTCTTCACTGACAGTCATTGCATCAATGGGCAAATCTGTTTGAGTTCACATGTTGAACTTCAGACACGTATAATAAAGCTTATTTTGGCATATTCATTTTCTACTTTCTCCCAGGTTAATTTATTACATTACTTGGTTGTGTAAAATCCCAAAAGGCTTCTTACTGTCTGTATTGAAATTCAGATCGCTTTTCTGCATGTATTTCCAGTAAAATTCTGTAGAAATAGACCTAGTATTTTGCTGGTTACACTCTAAAAAATGTTGCAGGTTAAACAGAATTTGTGTTTTTTTTAATAACGTCGTGAATATGTCTTTGAGTTAAAATAAATACAATCCTACTGCAGTTGATTTGGGAGGCAAGTAATGGATAGTCTTTCACTCACAGTCTCCCTGCCTATCTTTTTTCTTTTTTAGATTCTTTTCCATGATTTCAAGTTATTATTGAGACTAACAAGTTATTATTGAGATTAACAGAAATTAATATCATATAAATATTGTGGCTTAACTCTTCATCTCCATGTCCTTTGGGGGGCAACTTTGGAAAATATTGCTGTATTTGTAAGTAGTTTGCAGAAAATAAATGTGAGGAATAGGTTCCTTTGGAATTACTGTATCATTTCTGTTTGCAGTTGAACTGAAGAAATGCTGTCTGTCTGTATGGACACACATATCTTCCTTCTAGACCTTGACCTTCTTCCCTCTTGAGCATTACTATAAATATACCTGAATTAAAAGCAATGGAATCTTGCTTGATCTATGCCAAATAAATGTTGATGTGAGCCTTGAGAGTCTGGTGATGAAGCCAGTGACAGCAGGAAGGAGATGCACTTAATGGGAACCCCTTGCAGAGCAGTGTGAAGGCATCCTGTACTTACCCTGGGAACTCCGCTCACTGCCCCTAAGGAAAAACCCTGTGCTTTTGGCAATATTATGTGCTGGCATGATTTCCATCCTCTTCTCCCACAGTGTTTAATTGCCCTTTAAGCTATAGGCAAAGAATTAAAGCAGATTACTTCAGTTAAAGTGATGTGATCTGTGACTGCTTCTTGCACAGCATGGAGCTGTGTTCTGAGAAGCAAGCCAATGGTATATCCGCCGGCCTCCCTGCTGTGATCTCGTCCTATTTCTTGCTTCTCCATGTAATTTTTAGTGTACTAGCCTTCACTAAGCTGTGCACAAAGTACTGCAATAATATGAAGAACTCTTAACAGAGAGATTAATCTATAAAATTCTGCCTAAAATTTACCACAAAATTACATAGTTTCAAACAGTGTAGCCCATATGAAATGCTTGTCCTAAATTCAGTTCTCTTCCCCATCTCTTCTAATTGTTAACACGAGAAATGATCTGGTGGGGAACAGAGTGGTGTACTCTCCCAGCTGGTGCTGTCACCCAAAGCCCACAGAGGCTGTGGGATGCTCTTCAGCTGAGGTGCTGCTGCAATTTTTGTTTGAAATTGGATTGAAATCAGGGTGATTCCAGAGTGTACCTAAAGATGAAAGGCTTTTTTTTTTTTTTTTCCTTTTTTTTTCCATGCAGGGTGTTTTACATTCATATCCTTCAAAGGCAGTACTTTTTTTCCATTCACACAAAAACGAATAAGAAATTAGAGATATAAAAAGCAGATCTTATAGAGAATTATTGCTCAGAAAGGCAGTGCCCGTGCCCTGCACCAGCTGTGGTTCCTATGCAATATTATTCTTGTGGCAACAGGGAATAGTATAATGATCAGTGGAAACCACCTGTGTTTGTTGTTGGCATGATGTATTGTAGAATGCTTTATGAAAAATGGCTGACTGAAGTATTTCATATAAATGTTTGCGGATGACTGCTCACAAGAAAAAAAGATTACCTAGGGATTTTCATTTTTATGTTTTGATGTGCATCCTTTACTGTGGATGCCTGACAGGGCTAATTGCTATTCCCGCTTTATTTTTCTTTTAAACTGCAATATTTCATTTATTTCTCTTGAAACCTCCATGACTCTTCTATTGACTTTCCTTTTGTTTTCTGTACAACCTATTGCAAGTGCCGTAGGCTTCAGATAGCCTGAAGAACTTGACGTTGTTTTCTTTGTCACACTTCTGCTCTTTATCCATTCCCTCTACTTTCATCCATGCCAAAGTGAAGTATTATATTCATATGTTCCCTTACATGCTTTATGTACAGAGCAGTCCAGTTCAGTCCAGATAAATTTTTTGGCCACTTTCTTTAGATGAAATATTTCTGAATTGTTATGGTTTCTGTTGCCCTAGTGACTTACATTTTCTGAGTTGTTTCTTTTCTTGCAAATTGTTCAAAATCAGTGCTCACCTACAAATGAAACTGCTTTTATCTGAGGGGTACCAGATGGCTGGAAAAGGAATGTATATTCATGGATTATGAAAATGCACTTCATAGTTACTTTATGGAGCAGCCTGATTTGTTTTCTTTTGTTTATTTTTCCTTTTTTCCCCCCCTCAATTTCTATTTTTAGCTGATACATTTTGAATATTTTGTAGGCTGCTCTTCACTATGCATATGAAAGTCAAGATTGTATAAAGCGTGTAAGTAGATGGTTTATAAACATTTCTAGTTTTATTAATCTTTCATAAGAACTATAAGCTGAACTTGATGCAAAACTAATAAAAACTTGATGCTGAACTAAAAAGCCAAATGGCGGAAAAAATATGAAAGTGGTCTAAGTATCAAAAGAAGTTATTAAATAATTATTCTGTCAGAAAACATTTTAAAATCATGAAGGCTAACTGGAAGATGAATAATTGACTATATTAATCACTTAATAAGTGAATTTGTGTGTTTAAAATAAACATTCTGGGGTAGTTTTCTATATTTGTATATATTAAAGAGTGCATTATGCTCTGTGCTTCAACCTTCAAAGTAGTTTGCAAAGGTGACAAAGTATCATCTCTAGAGACAGCTGTGGAAACAGTGGGAAGAAAATTCATTGTATTGCCCAGGATTGCAGAGAAGAATTTGGCAGAAAAATTGGAATAGAACATAATTATATTGAATACAACTGCCAGCAATGACACTATTATGTGTATGTATGATTGGGATCATGGAACCATAGAATGGCTTGGGTTGGAAGGTATCTTAAAGCCCATTCAGTCCCACCCCCTACTGTATGGACAGGGCTGCCCCCCACCAGCTCAGGCTGCCCAGGTCCCATCCAACCCCACCCTGAGTGCTTTCAGGGATGGGGCACCCACTGCTCTCTGGGCAGCAGTGCCAATACCTCACCCCCTCTGAGGGAAGGAATGGTAGATAACACAGAGACGAGCAGCTGCCTTAAGGCGAATGATGCAGGTTGGGAGCTAGAGGGACCTGGGGTAAATACTGTGCCGCTGCTCTCTGATTCCCACCCAAGCGAGGGCTGCAACATTGCTTCTGTGAGGCTAATTTGAGTCCTGTGAAGAACTGGATCCCCAGCTTCCAGTGACACTACTTATTAATAATTTCAGTGTGTCACATCTCTTGGAACTCTTTGATTTCCTGATAAGTATTAGCAATGTGAAATACTTTTAAACCACCAGTTTCTTTTGAAATAAAGTAACTTTTCTTTTAGGATGGAGGTTAAAAGATGGTAGAAGTCAGAAAGAGAAAGTGATGAGCTGTGTTATTTCCTTCCGTATTACACAGTAGGGCTCTAGCAGGACTGTAAATGCTTTTTGTTAATTCTAAGTCCTTCATAGTAAGAGAAATATAACCTATGTTTACTGTATTTTGTTGTAGTGGTTAAAAGAATCATGAAAAATTAGGAATTAGTTACTCTTTTTTGAAGTAATCTGACATGACTAAATGCAGAGGGACTTGGCTTCTGCCAGGTTTCTGTCATAGGAGACTTCTGGCAGAGGTTTCATTAGGCCACCACAGCCTGGTTTGGGTTTTAGATGTGTTTGTGACATTACATTTCTTCTTAAAAGTTAATTTCTTGAAGTATCAAAATCATGAGCATCACAGCAAGGCTGATGAATGATTTTACTTCGCCAGAGTGTTCCCAGGCTCAGCACACACCAGAGTTATGAGCTAGGCCTCACCTCTAGCCAGCAGTACAACCCTTTATTAGATAAACAGATTGAAACCAGAGTGGCAAATTTTATGTTAGTTGAATCTTGAATATGTTATGTTTAGAACATTTATTGCACCTAAATGTAACTGAAGAACTTGTGAAAACAGTGTTATGGTACTCTTTTGTTCTCTGTGTGGCGTTACCAGCACCACAGTGCAGGCCATTAAATCATTAGTTCTTTCATATTCTTTATATTGAAAACACTATTATATGCTCTTAGTGATGCATTAAAGCAATAAATCATTTATGATCTTCCATACTTTCTCAAAAATAGTCATTTATATCAGTGTATTTATTTTGGCAATACCAATATGAGCTGTTTTATAAAAAGCTGAAAGACAGATTAGAATTTTTTGTAACATCTGGCTCTTTTTTCTTTTCTAATATAATATACAAATTTTTACCATTTACCAAGTAAAAGTATTTAGACTCATTTTTCTTTTACCTGCATTACATATAAAATCTGAAATGTATTAGAAGTTATTATCTAACTTTAAAACGCTGAATTTTCATGAATTGGAAAACTAACCAGCAGCTGCTGGTGATTTGCCTAGAATTACAAAGCAAAATCTCTGTGTAGTTCCTGGAGAGGCTTCAGTACTTCCATCCTTTTCCTAAAGATTTTGGATGAGGGAAAGAACTCTTAGTTTAGGAAAGTGGAAGACTTGCAAGTTAGAAAATAGGACTTTTATGATCAATATTGTTCTTAGTAGAAATTAATGGGACAGTTAACAGAATGAAGAATCCTTGACCATGTGAAATGTACTGTGAGATGCTGTGAAACTTTACTTTGGGCAATGAACAAGAGAGATGGTTTAATGAATTCTAGGTGTTGAAAGGCACAGAGAATTGGCTTCCACATTCTAAAATGCACTCTGCCTATCAGTATTCCTAGTTGTATTTAAAAATAATAAAAACAGTGAGCATTCTTTGTAAGTTTTGTAAGACAAATGTGAAATAATATCTGGGGGGGAATTCTGATAAACTGATCTCTGCTTCAGTCTCCAAAGTCAACGCTGAGTAGGTTTCTACATGTCTCTTTTTATTTTTTTCTTTCTTTCTTTCTTTCTTTTTTTTTTTTTCCCCAGTGTTTCTAAAGAAATTGCCACATTATCCTGGCAAGTCATCACAACATTAAGAGCATAATTTCATGATGTAACTGACTTGAACTCATGGTGAGCTGCTTCTCAAAGGGGTGGTCCCACTTCTTCTCAAATCTTTTATAGTGTTGTGGTTGTTTTATTTTTCTTTTTAAAACATGAAATATGCTTTCATCTTTTTTTTTTCCTGAAAATGTGATTCAAATTTTTGGAAGGGCCAGTCTTCAATCTTTTCCTATTTAAGCTTAGTAAGTGTCTTGCTGTAGGGTCTGGCAAGAATGAGAGCTGATATAAGACAGCAGCAGGGATTTAGCAGGAGCAGAGCTGTACCCTGAGGTAGCCATTAGCTCATCACTGCGGTATCATCTAACTGCAGCCTGAGGTTGCATCAGTGGGAGAGCAGCTAAAGGATGTAGCTAAACATACACACCTATCTCTTTTAATTGATGATATATCATCAATTCTCATACCTCCAGATGTACACTTAAAAATTGCCCTGTTTATAGAAAATGAACTGAAGAAAAAAGTTCTAATGACTGAGGAGTAAATGAGACTAATGAGGCTGTTTTCTTTTTCAGAAGTTATAAGTGGATATTTAGGATATAAACAACAGTAAAAGGGAGTAAGCAGTCCCAGAGGAACACTGTTTAGGATTAGCTCAGTTATTTTAATAGTGTTGACTTGCCATGATGTCTGTCAAGATGATGATAGGTACCAATGACAAAGTGGCAGTAATAACTAAATAGCACAGCCCACCTACTGTGTTTGAGAGCACTGTGTAATTGTGAATCCATCAAAGCAAGTTCCATACTATAGCTGCTTGTGTTATTACTGTTAATGAGTCAGTGAAATGCAGGACTGTGGATTACAAAAAACATATTCTGCATGTTAGGTGCTAATTTTTGGTCTCTCTGGCAAGAGTTCAAATCCACATTCCTTAGTACCTTGGTGATCTGCTTTTTGCATGTCTTCTACATTATATTCTTTGAGTAGAGCATCCATCCTGTTCTTGATATGAAGAATGAGCTTTCTTATTCAAATTCTTCCTGCAGTGTTATTTCATTTATTGTAAAATAATTAAGTTATCCAGGTGTCTGTCTTATATGCGTGTGGTGGGTGGGCACAGGCACAGTATTGACAAGAGAACTGAAAACTACACATAGTATGAGCCACATATCTGCGATCAGTCTTTCTTCTTCTGCTTTTATTAAAATTTATTTTCCTGTCTGTGTATCACATACAAAATTTCTTGGGACAAGATTTTGGTAATCGTGAGGATAACTCCAGATAATGCAGTGGGGCGTACCTGCTAATTATCTTTCAACAATGTCTAGTGTCTTGGGACTGGAGCTGGGGCTGTTCTGAAGTGTGGACAGTTGGGAGATGATGAGTATACCATCTTTTGATAACCAGGATTTCTTAAGTTGTTCAGAGTCATTGTGAGATGCACTGTTAGGTGTAATGAAAATCTGGCAATAGTAAAAGTTAAGCAGAAGAAATGATACTGTGGCCTTTGTGTCACTGAAGCTAAGTGCATAAATTAAAAGCCTAAGGAAGAGAAATTCAGATTTGGTAGTGTCCATGTCATCTTTCTTGGAAAAATGAATGCATCTTCTAGAGCCCAGTGCAATGGGGAAACGCTTCTATGTCTACAGGAGTGTGAAAGCTCCAATCCTTCCTCGGGCTTTGTGGCTTTGCTTTTACAGAGAGAAATTGAAATGATAATTTTTATTTGGCACATGTTGGTAACCTACCCTTACCATTTCTTCTCATACCTCAGGAGTCTGTTAAATGTTCAGAAGCATGAGCTTGTTCTTGAGGAGTTGATATTAATCTTTAATTTTCAATCAGTTTTTGTGATATTTAATCTGCGTGAAGCGAACCAACTGGATTTTTTTTAAGGCTTAAATGGGGTTCGTGTGAAGTGAAATTTTGAATTCTAGAAGTGAAACCAACCAAACAGATAGGAAAATACAGTGGCTTCTGTTGTGAAGTTTGGTCCCTTGGAGTGCCAAATATTTTTAATGTTATAAAAAAGAATCATTAAAATCTAAAATTAGCCTGGGCCATGTAGTCAAGAATGTACTTCAGGAACAATCCTGCCCTGAAGGGAAATGACCAGAATGACCTAAAAAATATTTCCCATCTCAAACTTCTGTATCGTTTGGAGGGTAGTAATTATGGGTGCAATGCAGTGGAAAGAAGGCAATCAATACAAATATGGATTTTCTGCACGTTGAAGGATTGATGAGAATTGTTTGCCTTTTTGCTTGAACATTTTGATCAAATAAAGGATAGAAACATTTTTTTTATGTGCTACTTCTCAACAAAGCTTTGGTTAAGTGCTGCAATAGAAAGGAAACAGGCTGACTCACAGACAACTGAGATCATTTCTTGGATTGCTTAAGAGTGTGAAAATATAAAGTTGACATTATGGAAGCTATGAAGCGTTTCTTACATTGCTATAAATGAATCACTGGTATTGACAAGAAGAAATTGAATAAGTACATGAAGGGAAATAAGTTCTCTTATGAGAAATACTGTTTCTGCTTTAATCTTTTTTGAATTTCTTCTTCCCCTTTTAGGGTTAATGGAAAGCTGGTGGCACTGAAGGTGATAAGATTACAAGAAGAGGAAGGAACCCCATTTACAGCTATCAGGGAAGGTATGCACACTAATGATTGTACATGGGTTTTTTTTTTGTTTTGAATGTTTTGGGTTTTTTTGTTATTATGTTGCACTTCTTATTACAGTGCAGAGCTATAGCGAATAGCTTGGAAATTCAAATAATACCATTGTGTTCTTTGTGGGAAAAACTTCGGTGCTTCAAAAACAAAGCCTGCAGTGTGGGAGCTCTTGTTAAATAATGCAGCTCTGCCTTTGCTGTGGCTTGCGTTACATTCACTATACCAGTGAGTACTTAAGAGCACACTCAAGTTGAAGGTGGGTGTGAGAAGTCCCTCTGGAACATGAAGGAGCCATATAAGTGGTGCTTCTTGCCTAGGGGCAGCAGGTTAAAATGAAGGTGGATGTAATTTTTCGTGTACATGCAGCATGAAAAGAAGAAAGCATTTATTGGTGAAGACAATCAGAAGATCAGGTCACAAAATGTAAAAGCATCATAAAAACTGTGTGTGTTTTGGGATAGCTTTTGTTTGTTTTCCCTTCCCTGTGGGCTCCGACCTGTAGGGCTTGGAAATAATTCCTCTCCTGCACACTCTGAATGGTCTGCCATGCTTTCTGCTCTGCTCCCTTTATTCTCTTTGTCAGCTTCATGCTCCCTGCTGACAGCTGCTTGATTTGAGCTGGGCATTCTTGAGCTCCTCTGCAGAAATGGTTGCACCACTTCTGTGGGAGCCTCCTCTGTTGGACTGAACTAAATATGAGCTTTGGTAGAGAAATAACAAATTACTGTCACGCTGCTGACTCAAACTCAGCTGAAATTGGTCGAGAGCTGGAGAGATGAGACTTGCAACTTTTGAGGTGTCATTTAAAATTGTGTTGACTATCAGCATCATTCCAGTAACATCTTACAGTGTAGACTCTGATGTGAGGGGTGTGGCTCCATAGGCATCTCAGGCAAAGTCCCAGACCTGCAGTTTGACCGTTCCTTGCTACTGCCCTTATGTGCATTCAGCTCTGTCTGCAGGTACCCTGAGCCAGCCTGGGGCCAGACTGGGCGAATATCTCAGGTTGCTGAGACTGACATCCTGTGCTCAAAAAGCCATAAAGAACCGTTGATCACCACCCTAAGGTTGTGCTACTGTTTGCATTTTAAAGGCAGCTCTTCCACAAAGGAGGGAAAACCGTGGGTGGCCAATATAGAAAGGAATTTCTGCAGTTCTTGTGCTATGCTTTGTTTAAATCATAACTATTGAATGATCTGACACATTTATTCATATTGATCCACATTTTTTTTTTTCTGGGAGTTGCCTGTTCCTGCAGCTGTGCCGTGATAACGAGGTGTGTACAGGGCTATGAGAAAAGCTTTCAGTATTTGAAATGCTGAGTTCAAGGTGTACCAGCCTGCCTTTCAAATATGTTTATTATTCTTCAGTCTTTTAGTTGATACAGTACTGATTTAATAAGAGAATGTAGTACATACAGCTTTCTTATGCCTTTTTAGTGACACTTTAAAGGTTTTTTAATGAGAGTTTGGTCTGGATGAAAGATTAAATGTTGTAACTGTAAAAAACAGGATAATGTCTTTTCCTTTATAGATAGTTTGTTGTATGAGCTCAGTATAAGTAAGCGTTCTTGTGAGCAAGAGTAGAGATCTTCCACTTGACTTTTTTTTTTTTTTAATTATAGAAACTCATCACATGAACAAAAAATTTCACACTATAATTGGAGGAGTTTTCATTTTAGCTCTTCCTACAGCACTGTGGTTATGGTTCGTTAAAATTCTTATACTTAGTATTAATAAAACAAAGCTCTTGTCTAACAAAGCTCTTAAGGTTATTAATTCATATGTTTTCTTAAGCCACTGATTTTGATAGGGCTACACTCATGTCTTAGATTTCTAAGAACTAATCTAGGCTGGGACTAGAGCCAAAGATTATTAGGCTAATGGAAGTAGGTTTTTTTGGACTTTCGTAGACTTTTGGTTAGGACAGGTCAAAATCAGGTTAAGAGTGGATTTATTGTTTGATTTTCTTCGTGTGCATAGAAGTGACCTTGTTTCCTGGGTAGTGGAACTTCATTCACATTTGTGGAAGCTATTAGAAGGAATGAAATCTGAGCAGTATCACATAGAAGGCAGACAACCCAGACATCAGAAGGGAAGGGGAAAAATCTATTCTTGGATTGGCTCTTGCTTTTGTTATCTTTGTTTTGATTTTGTCACCCTAAAAATGTTAGGGCTAGAAAGGTAAGGAATGGTACATTACAAGTATAGCTTTAAGAAGGTAATTTCCACAGTGGTGTGCCGGCCTTGTGTTATTTGACAGCAGTGCTACAGCTGTGGGCTTTGTTAGAACTGAAGGAAGCTGTTGCTATCTCCTTAGCAGCATGTAATCCAACTTGAGCATGCTGAGCTCATCAACATAGGTGGGAAATGAAAAGGAAATGCTTCTATAAGCTCTTAGGTTACCTGATTAGTGTAAGACTGAAAAAAAACAACAACCTAAGAATGAGAGATTCTGGTGAACAGATTTTTCTTGAGCTGTGTTGGCATGTATGGTAACATGAGCCAGAGGTCTGTTGTAGTACATCTCTTTCCAAAGTCTTTCATACTGGTGACTTATTCCTTATTCTCTAATTTTCCACCAGTGTAAGGCAAATTCAGGCAGAAATCTGATTGTTTGTAAATTGAAACTACTTCACGTTGATTGTTTAAAGTGGTGTAGAATGTGTTTTTGTGTAAAGCAGTGAGAGAAAATAGCATATCTGCATTGTGTTCCTATTGGAATGTTGTGTGATGTTAATTAGGGGAAGCTGTAGACTGAAATCTTCCATGGTGGCCATGCTGAGGGAATTTGGTAAATGTCTGTGCACAGGAAAGCATATTGTTACTCTTGTGGCAGATATGGAGTGAAGCTCAATGGAAACCAAAAGTAGGAAGGAAATAGATTAAGAGGAATAAAATGATGTAGAGATTATATATGGATTATGTGACTGTGGAAATAAACACTAACTTATCTGGAAAAAAAAAAGAAAAAAAGAAAAAAAAAGAAGAAAATAGTAAACAATCAAGCATCTGAAAAATACCAACCTACCAAAAGCAGGGTAAGACAAATCATGATTTTTCAATCTGCCCAGGTGAGATTTAGCTAGAGCTTCAGTGAAAGCTTCTGTGTATGAAGTATTTCTGCTTTCACAGCAATTGTGGTTTTGTGTCTTCCACAAAATAATAAATACCAAAGCTGCATAGGTTTGGATGAAAGTAGGTAAATGGGGCTTATTTGTTAGTGCTGTTCAGCCCTTTCCTGAACTTGTAGAACAAAATTCAGAGGTGGCCTTTGCTAAGAATCTTTCAGTTCAGCCGAGTCAGTTGCATCCACTTAAGCTTTCATTTAGAGGCATGCGGTTTGCAAGATGTGCTCTGAATTTAACTCAGTCTGGGATAACAGAATCTACTTTTAAAGGGCCCGAAACTAAAAAGAAAAAAATGATTGGATGTATGCATATGACTGAATTAACCTACATGATTTTCTGAATGTGGTGCAGGCTTCCCTCCTGTTTATACAACAGCAGATTACCCTTCTATCCAAAATGTGCTGCAGCTGTGATAGCTGAGACAGTATGGAGTTTGGCAGTCATCTACACACTATTTCTCATTTAAACTAAATCCAGTAGAATACAGATTAGTCAGTGATTGTTTTTCTGTGTTATGTAGTTGTATTTTATTCTTTCCCTGTAACGGCCATTATTGGCTGTTCAGAGATGCCTCAACAGCAGAGTCGGTGTGATTAAATCCACTGCAGCCAGCAGAAAAGTTCAATGACCTAAACTTTATCTCACATATTTCATTCCCTTAATTTCCTGTAATATCATACTTTCATCTAGGCTAAATACTGAACTGCGTGATAGGTTATAAATCTGGAAGCAGCTTGACTTACTATTCCATAGTCTTTGGTTTCAGAATAATAATATTCCTTTTAGCCTGCAGGACAAAGATTCCACTTTTTAGGTATGTATGTAGACAAGCACGTCCTGGTTTTACTACTACTACATTGTTTGTGCAATTACTTGGGCAATAAAATGTTTTTCCTATCCTAATCGTGAATACTGTTTTGTATTTAGTTTTAATTTCAACTTCCTCCCGTGGAAATATTGCTGCTTCTTTATTCTTGTGATAAGGTGATTTACTATCATTAGTAACACTTTATTCTATTGTTTTATTATATAGTTATGTCACAATTAAGCAACTTTAAGTTTATTTCTCTTATTTATTATTATCTTTGTTTACTTCTTGTTAGTGAATTGTATTTGTATTTCACATCCAAAAGTGTTCCTGCCAGAGACTGTCTCCATGCCTTTGGTTTGATAGTTGCCCAGATAATAGTTTTTTGTATGATCCAGTGGAAACACAGCATGAAAAATAACATATAAGTGCCTTGGGAACAGCCACCTGAATTGCGTTAGACAAAGAACACAAGATTTGCTGAACAAATTTCTTTAAAAATTTAAATTGTAGAGAAGTTCACTATGTACACTGAACTTGTAGGAGGAAACAATGTGTTTGATTGCTGGTATAGAACTTGTGTGGAGAGAGGCTTAATTCCTGGCCACAAAACATCGTCAGAGTTTCAGGCCTCCTTCATCCTTACCCCTCTGTCTTCCTTTTTCTGGCTTCCCTTCTGTGCTACACCTTCTTACCTCTTCCCTACACGATCAACCTGTCTGGGAATTGTTGAAAGATGTCAAAAATTTCACCAGCTGGCATGTTACAATTTTGAAATGGAAAATACATAGTATGAACTTCTTCTTCGGAAATAATAGAAACGTACATTTCTGTGTGCTGTTTGTGAAATCTTGCTACATCCCTGTACAGTTATCATTCTTAACACAAGACCCAACAGATGCTCTCCCCTTAGAAAGGGCCTCCATACAGCATCCTCCCAAACAAAAAAAGGAATACCTGAAGGGTGTTCAGTAAGGAAATCTGAATCCCCCTTCATTGTCCCAGTATGGACAGACTTCCTGAAGTTAGGGGCTTTTCTGAGGCCTCTCGATCTGAAGTTGGTTGTGCAGAGGGGATAAATCTTTGTAAAATTGATGCAGAGTAACTGCCAAGTGAAAATTACAAAATCGGCTGTTCGTCAAGAGAGGCTTCTTGGCCAAAGTGACTGTGAGATTCATTGCAAAGAATTCCTCATAAGAGCACAATAGAAAATGCTGCTTTGTAGTAAAAATACGGCAAGTGATGTAAAACATTTATGCTTTTATATTCTCCAAGAGAAGTAATACAGTCCGTACTTGTACCCTCTAAGGAATTGCTGCAGAAAATTATATTTTTACTCAGTGGACACACTTATGATCTCATATTGAAATATTATCTGAAAAGAGTAGATGAATTATTGTACTCGTATCCCAGTTCTGTGATTCTGGACTGATAAGTAGCATGATAATCTTTACAAATCAAAGTCAGCCAATGACCTCATGGCACCAGCAAGATGACTCATGGTGGTAGACCTCCTAGACCTCCTATTCATTATATGAGGTTGTATTCTGTAGGACAAGGGCACAGAGAAAACAATATCTGCATACAACTGGAGAGTTGTTGGTCAATTTACTTCTAGGAGGTAAACATGGAAATAGGAGTTGGACTCCATTCATTGTATCTCTATCATTGTATATCTAAAGAGTAAGTTACTTTTTTTTTTTTTTTTTTAAAGTTAGATCATCCTTATACAAAACAAACAAACAAACAAAAAACAACAAACCAACCACATGTCAAATCTATTCTACCTTTTATGCAGTAGTTTTTTACTTTTAATTTATTTTTATTAAGGAAGCTTGACAGTTGCTTTATTTTGAGTGATGGGAATTTGGAGGACTTTTGCATTTCCTTCATGAAGTCCAGTCAAGAAATTTCCATAACTGGAATGCCTTCAAGCTTCATCTATGTTTGGCTCAGCAGGCCTCAGGGAACTTTAAGAAATTATGTTTAAGAGTGTAGAGATGTAGCTATTCTAAGCATTCACATCACACGAGTTATGATAGAATTTTGGCCTCTTTGTTTTTTAGAGGCTGAGGCTAAGTTCATTCTCCCTAGAAGTTGGGTTGATTTGGAGCTCCGAAGTAAAAAAAATGAACGGGAGCTTGGCTGTAGCTTTGGGAACTTTTTCATTGCCTATAAAGTTGGCAAAGCTAGAGTCTTCTGCAGGCTAAATAGCTACAGCTCAATTAGCTGTAAAGCCAGTGCAGTTTGTAATCATAACAGCTTCGTTTCTCAGTGTTGTTAAAAATAAAGCACACAAGCCAAGGGCCTTTGGGACAGTGTACCACTGCATATTTAAGGTCAAGAAGTATTCAGAGGTAAAGAAACTCCACAAATATTTTCTCTCTGATCTCTGTCTGCTGGGGCCATCCCACATGGCCACCTTACGTGAGGTGTACGCTGCCTCGAGATAAGAGGAACACAAGATCACAGAATCACAGAATTCTAGGGGCTGGAAGGGACCTCCAGAGATCATCGAGTCCAGCCTCCTATACAGAGATTAAATGCATACTGAACTTGTGGTGGAAAACTTAATGCATTTGATTGCTGGTATAGAACCGGTGTGGAGAGATTCCCATATAAATGGGAGCTGGGTTTTGAAAACTACAAAAACGGTTCTCCTGTGGTCTTTATCACAAAACGGAAGTTTTTAAATTCCCAAGACTTTTGGATGGTACTTATTATTATATACTTTTTCAGTGATGTAGAGCAGTGTATGGTTTTTTCTACTGAGCATTAATAATAGAAAAGTAACCTCTAATTTCTTTTTAGCTTTTACTATGGACTGTTTTTTTGTTAGCTCAAATTTTTGACCATGTTTGATTTGTGCTTTCTCCCACATTTGAGTTTGTATGATTTGCTTAGGCCTCAGAGAAACATGTTGGATCCTCTGTGGGGCTTTAAGGCAGCTGAAGCTTTCACCTTGATGTTACTTTCCTCCTTGCTGTTCTCTCCAGCCCCAACTTACTGCAGGGTTTTTTGTTGCTGTTGGTTTTTTTCCATGACAACTTCATTTGTTTTTCTTGGAAATCAGTTGGACTGACTGACTCCAACAGGTGAAGTCAGTTTTTGCTGGTCTCAGGTGAACATGAGTGGGCTGTTCGTTTTCCAGTCCCACTCAGATACAGTATGAGAGGTTAGGGTGATGCTGTTTTGTGTTTGTATTATGTTTCAGTGCATGCAAACTGTGTTGTTCTCTCCCCTTTTTGGTGTACTGAACGAAGGCTACTGTCTATGTACAGTGCTCAGAAGGGGTAGAGATTGAATAAGTCTGTCCTATTTCTTTCTTTGTTCCTTGCTATCCTTGCTAGTCATAGACTGAACATAACCTTTTTTTTTCTCCCCTCTTTTACCCTCTAATATGTCAGTATTTCTCATGACTACAAATCCTTCAGGAGAGTTGGCATTACGTAAATGCAGTATAAATGATGATGTTTCCATTTGGGAATCATGATACAAATTTTAAACTCCTCTATGAACTCACATCATGTGGGAAAAGTGTCATGCTTTTCTGACAATTGTAAGTGAAAGTTCCAGATTAGGCAGCTTCATAAAGCTAAATCTGTTTCACAGAGTTGTTTACCCCCTCCCCGTATTTTTGCTGTACGCTGCTGAAGCTGAGCACAGCTTTATCGGTTGTATCTTCATTCAGTACTTTTGAAGTGAAGATGTACCTTCTGCCTTTTTTTCTTGGGCACAGTTAAAGACAGAAAAGAATGTGGTGGCACTTTAGGGAATTATTATTGTTATTATTTTTATTTATGTTATCATCATTTCACCATTCAGAGTCCTTTCTTCATGGCTGTTACCAGTTAGTTTGAAGGCAAACCTTTCAGGCTGTGCCCTATTTTTGTTGCAGAAATTGTCAGTATTCATATGGAAAGTGGTGGGTAGCGGATGTTGTGCTAATTCCAGCACTAGCTTCAAAATCCATTCATTCAGGGAAGCCATTGATTCCTCTGCCTAACCCTGCTTACATCTCACGTGAGCTTCAGGTTCTCCACCTTGGCCCAGCTGGGGCATTCTGCTCCAAAAAAAGTTTCTTCTGCTCATAAAATCTGTTTTCTTGCCATTTTAAGGCATGATTCACAACTGTTCTCTGCTCTACTGTACTTCTATGACAGCAAGGGTAGGAAAAAGTGGCAAATACAAAATATAGGAAGATAATAAGAGGGGTACAATCTTTTCTTCATACATAACTATAGCAAATAACTATACATCTTACAGAACCCTTGTGCAGCCCACACTGCTTTATTGCTTAAGTGAAAGTTGGTGAGCATGTCTTTTTATTCTATATGAAAATTCAATCTCTTTTTACAGCTATACTACAGCCATAAAATGGAGAGCTCAAGTTAATCCTGCTCAGAGTAACATCAACTTTTTCTCTGTGACCATATATCCCTTGGTATGACTTGACTGGGGATAGAAAAGCTTTGGTTGTTAACGTAAATGAAGGTGATAGTAAGTTCTGGCATCTCTGCTTGAATTGATTAGAGGCCTTTCAGGGGCAAACCTTCCAAATGCCAATGCCATCCATAGAAATCTGGTGAAGAAAATGATGATATCATCTGGTGCTTCCTGAACCTAGCCAATTCTTCAGATTGCTTTTTCCTTTGTTATGTCTCCCTTTTATGAAAGGAACAACCCCAGCAACTATACTATTTAGCCTTGTGACTAAAATGGTGACTTCAAATCTACACGAAGACATTTATCTCTGTCAAGATCTTTGTGTGTGTTTTCTATCACTGCTATGTCCTGAATTTCAAAAATATCTGAGCAAGATATTTTATACTTCTCTCGTACAACTAGTGATAGGACTAGAGGGAATTGCCTCAACCTGTGCCAGGGGAGGTTCAGCTGATGTTAGGAAATACTACTTTTCCAAAAGAATGGTCAGGTGCTGGAATGGGCTGCCCAGGGAGGTGGTGGAGTCACCAACCCTGGAGGCGTTCAAGGAACGTTTAGACATTGTGTTGAGGGACATGGTTTAGTGAGAACTGTTGGTGATGGGTGGATGGTTGGACTGGATGATCCTGTGGGTCTTTTCCAACCTTGGTGATTCTAAGATGGTGGTTCAGGATTTGAGCCAGTTCGGTTAGCCTTAGTTTTCTCCTTAGCTTTAGTGTCTGGATTTAGCTTCTGCTAGATGCTGTAGGCTCAGATGTCTGGGTCAGGCCCTTAGGGAGATAACATCAGTCTTTTTCCTCACTCCTGTTTTCCCCTATGCTGAAGACTGTGTTGCAAACGTCTTAGTTCTGTTCTCCAGTCATTGCTTGTGTGAGAGATTTATCATTCAGGAATTATATGATGTTGAAATACGTGCTTCATAATGGGATCTCTTCTTGCAGCAGTGGTGAATTTACTGCTTTTGGTCTTTATAATCAATATGAAGAGAGCAGCATTTCAAAATCAGAAATTGACCTTTACTGTCATCTTCAAAGCAATGAAAATGAATATCCACATTATTTTTCTTGGGAATTTTCCTCCTGAGTAAGCAATATAAAAAAGAAACTGATAATTCATTGTATTTTTCTGAGATGAAGGGGAACTGGATGGTTCAGAGACTGGTAATAGGATATCATGACCTTCCACCTCTGACCCATTTATTAACATATAAGACATGATAGTGGTGTCTAGTAGTTATCAGTATGGGATATATTCCACAGCTGTAGAATCTGTAATGGTGCAATCTGTGAATTTTTAAGGTCTGGGCCACTTGGCACAAAACTCAGCAGCTTCTCATCTGGCAGTGGATTTAGCTGAAGCCAAGTGAAAATGAACCAAGGAAAAAATGAATGGAGGAAGCCTTGTTAATGAGGATCTATTAGCTGAAGTTGGGTGATTTGTGTCAGTTCTGATTTGATACAGGTATTTGTCCTTCTTTGGTGAAGGTCATTTCAGCATTACGTTAATTGATGCAGCAGTCATACCAACAAGTTTCCTTTGCCCATTAATCTAGGATGTTAGAAAGGGATTAATGTGAATAGGGCTGCTGTGGATTTTGACTTGAAAAGATGCTCAAAACTTGCACTGTCAATGAGAGCTGATTTTATGCATTTAGCTTTTTGCTCTAAATCTCCTGAGGAAGTATCCTAACACCTTTTTTTGTTTATAAGTGACTTAAACTGAGAGTTCAGAATGTAAAGCCCTCTTAGCTTTACAGGTCAGGTAATTAAATATCAAATGTCCTTGGGCTTCATTTAGTCTTAATTATCACCAGATTTTCCCTGAGCAGAAACAATGAAGGAGGTCACAAGGATGGTAGAAAATCTATGTACCTCCAAGCTAGTCTTACAGGCAGGGTGATAGCAGTGTTGGTATGACTGATTTCCATCTGGAAATATACTCCCTGCCCTTCATGTCTCCCAAAACGTGAGAGGACAGAGTAGCTCAAATCACTCTTGTAGCTACAAACTGAAAAGAAATAAAATGAAAGGAAAAGTCACTAGGTTAATTTTGGAGTTCTAGATTGGACACAATTAAAATGTGTCTCCTTTTATGTAGCCTGTCTAAAATTTTGTAACTGTAATATACAATACTTTTTATAAATGTCACCCTCAAATGTCAGGATAAATCACTCACACACTCCCTGTCTGTCTGCAGAGTACAGAATGCACGCCTGCTCTTTTGTGTGCTGTGAAGTTTGAAACAGTGTTTAATAGGAAAATGTTTTCATAAGAATACGTGCTGGATTGTATGGGGATTTTATTAAAAAAAGATGGAAACCCTGAGCGTTTAGCACATTAAGCTCTGGATAACATTTTGCTTTTGTTATTTTGGTTTGGGTTCTCACAGCATAGCAGTGTTACACTGCTGCCATTAGGAAACTCAGTTCCTGAAGGTATGTGCAACTAAACACAGACCCAGCAGGTTGCAGGCCCATTGACAAAATCTTGTTAAGAATTCCCACACTCTTCAGGTTACTTTACCTCAAGGTACTTGTGATCATAAATGGTATATTTTCAATTTTTAATTCTGTGTTTCTCAGAAAGTCTTGGTTATAAAACTGACATGGTTGAAATGCTGGCTTTGCATCAAGATTTCTGGCTGAATTACCATTTGAATCACTTGAGGCCCTATTCACAAAGCAGAGGACTATTTGCATAATCAAAAATGCATTATTTTGCATGTCAGTGGAGAAACTAAGGCTTAGAGCAGCAGTTCACAAACAAAATTCAAGTTACAGATATTGAAGTGTCTCTGTTTGTATGCTGTTGTCTCTCAGCCCTGCTCGCATAAATCTACCTAAAACAAAATAAAAGATTTTGGAGCAATGTGTAGTCTTCATTCAAAGTCTGTATGGGATTAGGTGGATTTCTTCCTCTCCCAAACATGGATGAGAACTGGGGACACTTTTCGGCCATGCTTGTTGCAGGAGCATAGATGTCTTTCTAAAAATAAGCTCAGTAAAAATTTATGAGCTTGAAAATTGCTCCTTCTATCGAAGAGGTCAAACTAAATAAGCTGTAAGTGTATATGTCTGTGGATAATGGATTCAAGATTTTCTTAACACCTTTCTGTCAGATTTCTGGCCACTGGTCCAATGGGCTTATAAACTGCATTAATAACCTTTGCATCAGCCAGTGCATTTATGTTTTTTATCCTTTTTTTTTTTTTTTTTTTTTTTTTTTTTTTTTTATGTCTGCGGACAAGATGTTGGAATACCTCATTCGTAGAATTCATTTATTTGACTGTAAATGACTCCTGATCAGAGTTCAGGGGCATGAAGAAACTTCTAACCTCTCTGAGGTAGTAGGAAACCTCTGGGCATTAAAAAGCAACCAACCAACTCACATCCCTCCACACCTCCTAACACCAAGGGATTTTGTTCCTTTTGTTTTTTGTTTTTTTTTTTTCTTTTCCTTCCTGGAATGAACTTCTGATACATTGTAGCTGTTAAATCAAGTTCTACAGTGAAGTTTGGACAGCCATACTTTTAGTTCCACAAAGAAACTTGGGTATAATTGTTGCAACTTCTGATTTTTTCATGTTAAGAAGGAGTATGATGGGATCCAGCCTTTTACTGCTAATGGGTATCAACTAATTGAATAATAGAAAAAAAATTATAAAGGCATGGCATGAAATATTTTCACCAGTTTTGTGATATTTTCAAGTCTTAATTGGCTTCCTTTTAGACTGATGGAAGCAGGCATAAGGGGCCTAGAGCTTCCTTTGTCAGTGCTTTATCTGTGCCACAAATTTATTCATTTGAGGTTTGAACTTAAAATTAAAAAAAATAAAAATAAATGACATATTGAGTAATAGATATGCTTCTGAAAAGAGAAGCTGTGGTTTTGAGCCTTCAGGATCACAAGGTGAGCTTTTATTCAGTGGTCTGGGTTTTATTTAACTTGCAATTATTCCTTTGGAGTATAGACATTTCTCAGGTGCATATGGGAAACTGCCTCAATCTCTGCTCCGCAATGCACTTCTGAGTTAAAGCACACCGTGGCTCGTCATTAAGAGGAGTATGTCCTTTTCTGTACATTTTTTTGGAGCTGTCAGCAGAAGGGTGTTTTTTCCTCCATGTTTCATATGTCCGAGATCCATGCAGAGTATGCTGTTTTTATGGCTGACTGAAGTGCATAAAATTGAAGTCATTCAGTTTCTCATTTGTTTATTTAATTGCAGAGGCCATTAACCTTGTAAAATCATTGACAGAGTTATAAATCTACATCTTTGAAAATTATGTAAACAAGTTTATAGAAGTTCCTTGAATGAAATGAAAGCCAAACCGCAGCAAAGGATGAGGCCTTATTAACAGTTCGTATTAATGGCCAAGAAAATACTGAAGAAAAAACAGCAGATAATTTTTCATGGCAGTGACACCATCCCAGTTACTATGATGTGTAGCACTCATAGTGTAGTTAAGGTTAAAGATACCTTTGAGATAAAGGTACCTAACTATAATTTATTCTCAGATATTTTATGTGTAGCTTATTCTGTTCATACAGAAGTTTGGGAGTTAAATGTGCTTCAGACCAGGTTTGTTTATCTGTAGAGATCTCATCTGTTTGTTTTGAATATTATCGGTCCGTCAAATGTAAGCATCCTAACCAGCTGGGGGGGAGGCATTTTGATGGACCTGCTGAAGTCTGTGATCTGTCATCACTAGGTTGCTGAGCTCTAATTAGATATAAACGGGAAGTGCTCTCATGCCTATTTCATGGGCTGATCTTTCCTTTTTCTGTTGGAGAATATTTTTTTTCTGCTTCCGAAGTGCTGGTGCTATTTGAAACATTGAACCGAGGTGGGAATTTACGGTTTAGCACTGTGAGTGTTAGCATTTTGGCTGCCACTGTTTAATATGTATGTCTGAACTGGAATTTGCTCTTAGACTTTTGGACGCATTCAGTTCTTGATTTTTTTTTGCCAAAATTTTCTGGCATGTGTTGGAAGTGGAATTTGGTGTACCTCATTTAGCAAGTTCCTTCAGAGCTGCAGTCTATTGTCGAGGAGTGCCTCAAGTAGCATACACACTAATTAGCCATGCTGGTAAAGAAATTCTTTAGCATCTGAGGGTATATGTTTCTGTCCTAATTCCCGTGACTTTTTTTTCCTGGTTAATGTGTTCCCTTAACAGAGAAACTTGGCCCCAGAAATTTGGTGGCTTTGTTGAAGTCATTCTTCAGTTTACTCACAATAAGCAAAGAGCTCCAAGGACTTCACAGTGCCTGAGCTGTGTTCTCCTGTATATTTAGGTGTTCTCACTTCAACTGTAGAGACTAAGAATGTGTTTGACTTTTTGTGGTATCCCGAAATACTGTTCCAAATGAACTTGCATCAAGAGAAAGCTTAGAACAACATGTGTTCCAGAGACTTTTAGAGGTACAGAAGCTGCTTCAAAGCCACAATGTTTTTGTTAAATTCTTAAACTGTGGTCATAGCATTGTCACTGGCAGTGGAAGCATTCAACTTCTGTTGCACAGCACCAAGAAGCCTTGTGTCAGCTTCAGACAAACTTTTGGGGTTCAGCTGGTGAGATGATAGTTGGCGGTACATTGGTATGCTGAACAATGTAATCTGTGCTGTGTCAAATTGAATTAGTAGCTAAAGTTTCATTTCTTCCTCACCTGATTTCTGTAAATACAAAGGAAGTCATCAGTTATAGTGACTGCTACACCTGTTGATTGAATCTGTTGACCTAGGAGTATTTTATTCACTTTGATCCTTCTAATTAAAAATAGAAGCTACAGAGAAATGCAGTGGTTTAGGCTGGTTGTAGTAGTTCTAGATCCAGCTGCTCACTAAGGCACCCTATTTGTTTTCTGCTTCATTTTGTACCTTATGCTTTTGGTTAGCAGGTCACTGCTGCGTTCAACCGTAATAATAATCAAAACAGACTTAAAAGAGTTCTATTATAGAATTAGCTTTGTCTTAGGACTCATGAAGGTGAAGGTGGACCTAGATCTAAGTTCTGTGGTTTTGGTTTGTTGCTTTTTCCTGAACTTCTGGATGTCACTTAAGCCAGTTTCACAAGGGGACTTTTCAAGTGCCATAATGCACTGCAGAAGTATAAAAAAACAAACAAAAAAACCAACCCACTTATTTGTGGTGGTTATTTTCCACATTGCATCAACAAAGTTAAAAACTTTACATGCATTATCTATGCTTTTTTTTTCTTTCTTTTTTTTTTTTTTTATTCCCCTGTCTTCCTTCCATTTTCCCCTTTCCCATCCTTGTTTCCCTTTCTGCTGTGCTCTGGCATCCTGGGAGAGGAAGCCTGCCTCACTGGGGTGCTTGGCAGTGCCTGTATCTGAGTACTGGTAGGAAGGAGAACTAGGAGAAAAGTGATGTTGAAAGCTGTCAGTTAGGAATGGTTGGTGGGTCTGGAAGAATTCAAGTCACAGACTCCACTCAATGCAGCACTAGGTGTGGAAAGCAGTCACAGGAAGATGGGAAGGGTCTGTGGCCTCAGCCGGGAGCCTATAGGGCTGAGATAGGGACTCGGGCCAGGCAGCGTTTCCCAGACTTTTTGTCATTAGAGTGAGAGGGAGCAGCAATCAAACAAGGGGCTTGGAAACATGTTCATCCAAGAACAGTTTGGGGATTGTATTTGGGGGAACTATCAGTAGAGGTTTATTGCTAACATGGTCCCATTTATAGCTGACATTTGATTTCAAACTCATTGGCTCAAATTTCTTTTGCTTTTGCCAAATATCTGAATGTTTGAGTGTGCTCAGGGGGCATGGATTCTTTGGGAGACTTTAGTTGTTAAAGAGTAGCTTTGAAGTAGAGTTTTCCACTGACCAGATATAAACTTCGACAAATTGGACAGATTTTCAAGAAACAAGAAAAGACACGTCCTTGACCTGAAGTGTAACTTTTGATGGCTGCCTTTCAGTGCATAAGATCTGAGAACTGTTTGAAGATAAGGTCACCAGCATTAAAGTGTACTTTTGTCCTCAAGTCCTTTCTTGGAAAAGGCTGACCTGTTTTGACTGGAACAAACACTGTCAGACACAAACTGTAGAAGATCAGGACATCTGATTAAAGTTTGGCAAGGTAATAATGTTGTCTTGCAGAAACTGGTTCTTTAAGAGGCCGCACAATCAATTTTAGTACCGTCATTACTAATTACTATGATTCTATAAAAAGAATCTTATCTGGAAAAGCAAATATTAAATTGACACAATTATCTCATAATTGATGCATGACACGACAGGATGGAAGAAGCGAATGCATTTTCGGGAGGACTGGAAAGTGATGTTTTATGTCTGCAAGTAGTAGACAGACAAGCTGTTAGTTTTTGAGTTGGCCTTTTAAAGAAATACATAATTTCTTACCACCTGTGGTGTTAATGGGTTATGCTGACAGATCTCTTTAATGTATATTTTCATGTTTCATGGGTGTGTTTTGTTTATGTCATTGCTCAGAATGACTTCCAGTATGGTTCTAGATCTACAATTTTATTGATATAAATACAATGTATTTACACGGGTAATTCAGAGTCTGTATTTGAAAATTATGGTGTGGTTTGTTGTTGTTGTTGTTGTTGTTGTTGTTTTCCTTGCAAAACATAGGGGCTAGAAATGACTAACTTACCTCAACTGGATTCCTTGTTGATGTTAGCATCACTTAACTTTATCATCACCCTGTCACTGTCAGCTGTGGCTGTCAGCTTTCTGAAGCTGAGACATTCCTGCAGCCCCTCTTTTCTGTACTGGCACCTCTCTTGCTTTCTGTGAGGGCCAGCTGCTTTATAAAGTAACATACAGTGCTTGTCATATTTTGCTTAAAGGAATTCTTTGTCCTTTTAAGAGCTGAACATTGTCCATAAGGTTTAAATAAGCACATGCTGCTCTAGATACTGACAGCATAGTACCGATCTTCATGTCATTGAGCTGTAAACTTGTAAAGTTTGCAGTCACCCTGATTTAGATTCAGCTGTATTCCAGGGTGAATAAAGCAAAAATCATGTGGGTCTATTGTACGGTTTTCTGTTTCTTCCCAACTGATTACACCCTACGTTCAATTAACATTGATGATGGATGCTATGAATTGCAAGAGTAAATGACAGTTAAGGTGAGAATGAAGGGAATACCCAGGGCAAAGACTGAAGGAGGACAACATATCTACTTTTTGTAAGCTGGTAAGTCCTTTAGATGTGAAAAGAATGCTGAAGTTCAGATATGGTTGCTAAGCTGACGATTGCCAGCATTGGCACCAAAGTTCTATGCTGTTGGTAGTACAGCATCATTAGTAGTTTGTAATGCAGACTCTTTTGTCTGGAAAACACTTTGCTCTAACCTTCACTGTAATTATCACTGGATTTTGCTGCTGTAGTGTCTGCCAGATTACTTCATCACTGTTTTATTTTACTTTTCATTTTGGAAATGAGTTTACAAGTTACTTGAGGGAATCTTGCCATTTCATAGTTTATATGCTTAGCACATTTTTGGACGGGAAAGAAAAATTTCATGCAAATGAAATAATATGCATCAAGGAGATGTAGACAGATTTAAGGTTATTTCCCATCCCTAAAAATATTTGTAAATGCTCTGGATACTATTAGTATTCAAATTACGCTTGTCTAGTAATTCATTGTTTTGAGTTGCTTTTTAGTGCTAGTTACTCTGTGATTGGGTTTCACTTACTGTTATGAAACCCGTGTTAATTTCCTATACTCACTGTCATTCTCCTTTCAGTTGCAGAACAGCGTGCCTTATCTTCACTGTGATTCTATTTACTAAAATTTTCATAAAAATAATTGCCAGCTTCTGACTGAGCCTTTACATCACTCCTCAAGAGACAAAGCAATGCCGTGTTCACTCCAGCATTATTTTCCAGCTGTGAGTGAAGAGGCATGTTGAGCCTTACACACCCAGAAAAAGAAAATTGACGTGATCCTTTAAAGGCTTCTGTCTTACTCTCTTTACAAAAAAGACAAAAAAGCAAGACATGCTGCTAGCCTTTTTTTCCCTGCAGCCTTAAGTATACACTGACAGAAATAATTCTTTCTGCTTTTCATGCAGTGTTTTTGCTGGAGGAAATGCCCCACAGAAAAATATAGCAAAAGAAGGTTTTAATAAACAGGGTTGTGTTGGGTTTTTTTTGTTTTGTTTTTTTTTTTAGCATTCCTCACTCGTAAGTAGTGGATAAAATATGCTTGTGGGTGACTGGATTTTGTGTTAATGCAATTAAATACTTTCCCGAGACTCCTTCCTATCTTCTTTGTACAAAGAAATCACTCACAGAAGTTAAATGCAGTTAAGTGATTTCTTGTTGAACAAAATGCATTGGGAAAAATGAGTAACAAGACCAACACCAACTTCAATAGGTCAAGGATTTCAGTAGGTGCTAAATGTAATGCCAGGATTGCATCTATTCCGTGTACTGTAGCAGGTCTTACAACTACAAAGTCAATTGTTCAGAAGTTGTCAGAAGTAAGATTATCTGTGAAAACTTAATCTGTTTGTACAGCGTAGTTCTTTAATTACACAGTAGCACCATATTTGCTCCTGCTGTGTGATCTCTGCCTGCGTCAGATGCTGAACGATTAATTTTGTTCAGTGTTCTTGTTGTGTGGCTCTAGCTGTATGCACCTACTGCGCATTATTAAAACAGATGGTTTTGAGATTTTTCTAGACTACTTATCACTGTGCTCTGACTAGTTGGCAAATATTTGTTCATCTTCCTATCACCCCATTTGCTGTAGTGTGTTTTTTCTAAATGGCGATTTTGAGATATTCTCTGACTTTCAAAGTACTTGCATACTGTTGAATAATATGAGTGCACAGAGGCACCTGGGGTTCCATAGTAATTGCCTGAGAACCTCTTGGTTCTGATAATCATGAATGAAGATCTCAAGTGCACAGGCCCAGAAAATAAGGATCATGGTAATGATCTCAGCTTGAGTGACTCAAGACAAGAGGTAAGGATAAAGGTCTGGAGAATTTTCTTCTGACTTGGTCCTGTGGACATTTCAACTTCTCTAGTGAATGAGCAAGATCTTACGAAGAACGTTGTGCCTTCCAGTGAAGCTGGACGTGTTGCTGGATCAAATTCACACTTGATCCTGCATAAAATTTAGATTTAAATAACCACTTCTTCCATCTGTGGGGAAAAAAGAAGAAAAAAAAGAGCTGAGAACAATTAGTGCTTCAAATGGCCCCACTTGAGCAGGAGTTGGACCAGATGACATCCAGAGGTCCTTTCCCACCTCAACCATTCTGGGGTTCTGTACAAGCACACAAAGCAGTCCCTGCTGGATAAATTAGACTGTGACTTTAAAGGTTGTCAATGTGCAGGATAAATGCAAGACAGCTAACAAAGCAACTGTGTGCTGAAAGCTCTGGCTTATCTCATGGCAATGACTGTGCAGAAGCCACTATAAATGTATTCTTTCTTCACTTCACTTGGCATGATTTGCTTTATTTTGATTCAAATTTTTGTTTATGTCATTTTCTGTTTGAAAAATCAAGTGGAAATCCATATTCCATTTTGTGGTGTTGCATCTACACTCCTGTTTCGTTGTATTTGAAAGCTCTGTATCTCATATTGACATGTCCTTCTCGAACTGAAACACCAGCTGGGAGCCATGTTAGCTCGCTTCTATCTGCTAACTCAAGTTAGAGTGAAATGAAGAAAAGTGCCAGGTGTTTTCGCTGTTTTCTGCTGAAAGCAGCAGATTGGTAACCTATAGGAATCTGTGTTCTGATATGGGCTTAAGTGGAGAATATGTGCTACTTGTCTGTACACTTCTTTACTTTGCCCTAAGTTTCAGTAATCGCTCATCCCATACTCTATGTTCTGTCCCTGTTCTGTCCTGTCTATGCACTCTCTCTCCCTTTCTCTGGTTGTTCTCTGGCTTTTATTTCTCTTTACGCTGCCATCCTAGCTTCCACTGTGGATTGTAACCCCTCATGCATTCTCCCCTTTTCTGCATTCCTCATTCCTTTTTCTCTGCTGCGACTCAGTTGCAGTCATTGCTGGGGTAATATGGGTTTCCTCTCTTTGAGTCCTGGATCGCTGTCATTCACAGTCCATCCCTGAGCCCAGGTGCCTATCTTCTGTCCTTTAAGAACCAACAGTCTCAAGAGTATTTTCCAAAATCTTACTCCTCCTTCTCCCACAGACTTGCTCTTAACTTTTCTTTTGTTCATATGAGGCCATTGTGTAGTTGTATGCTGTCACTACATAATGGTATACCTAGTATTAGTCTGACCCAAAGAAGTGATCTCAAAAGTTTGTAACCTGACCAAATTTAAAGGGTTTTCATAGAGAAGGCGAAATGTGTATTTCTGTTTTAAATCCTAACTATTTTCAGGTTTCAAGTATTAACTCAAATAGAGGATTGTTTTTTTTTCAAGGGGAAGATTACTGAGGGGTTATAGGAGATGTTACTTAAGCCCATGTTTTGAGAAATGGATGAACTGATTACATTGAAAATTTGCTAAGAACTTATAATAAAGTACAGATGTTTAAATGAAAACTATCTCTGAAATTCATCAAAATAGCAAAACCAATAAAAAGCAGCTCATAATAAAACAGCGACAGTTTTATTAGTACATTGTGCTATTAGTCTCAGTTATGGTATTTGTGTACAGAAAGGTAACAGACACAGTTGCTCTCACATGCTTGCCTATGTTGTAGAATTGTTTTCCACAAGCACTGATGTATTTTTGGATTACACAGCTTCCTCCTACTGAGTACTGAAAGTGAAGTGAAGGCAAGATATGACTGGCTCCGTCAAGATATGAGCAGCTTGTTACAGTCTTTTTCCATGACAGTCTGGCTTTAATAAGATAATATCTCATTATTTTTAACCTCCATGTGTACTTGTGTCTGAAGAACATCGGGAACAATACACAACCCATAAATTTGTATCTAGGACATAACGAAAGAGACATTCATTTCACATGGCAGCAGTCTTCTGTATATCTGTGAGCATATTATTTTGTAATGCTTTTCAGAGCTTATTTGATCAGACTTTCTAACACATTGTTACAGTTCAATAGGCAAAGTGGCTTCAGCCTCTTTGAAAAAGCTAAAGGTGCCTCTGTTGTTATACACGCTTTTTTTTCTGTATATCTGGTTTAAATAATATACTGCACTTTCAAGTAGGAGCAGTAAGTAGAAATTTCACAAATAAAAAATGCTTGGATAAAAGTTCAGCCCACTCATGTGTCAGACTGAATTTCAGTCTGAGGAGGTATATGTGGCTCATGTGTTCCAAGCAGTCCTTCAGCAAAGCAGCCTACAGTTGAGGGGCTGGCAAATTCTTTATTGCAAGGATTTGAGGCACTTCCTTAATGCCAAACTGTCATTTTTCTTGTGACTTAATGAAAACTAGAATAAAAGACATTTGTTAAATCTAACAGAGACCATCATGAGGTTGGAGTTGGCTGTAAAGTAGGTAATTCACCTAAGCCTACATAATAACCAGTTGGAATTTTGTTGCTTTTTCTGCTCTTCCTGTAGCTCACGGACCTTTGAAATTTGTTAAGAAATTTCTTCCTAGAGATCTTTCAAAGCTGAACTGCAATCTGTGTAACTTCATTGCATTGTGCTCTCTAAGATCAGAGCAGAAGCTAGCTAATTCTGTGCATTTACTGGTGTGCAGCTCTGAAGTCAATTACCTGAGATTACAAATAATGATCACTTTGCAGATTGTATCCTGCAGTGAGAACGTGGGGAGTCTGTGGCCATTGTGGTCTTACCAGGGATGTACAGTTCCACTGAATTGAATTGTGTCATATAGGGGTTGTAAGAAAATGAATCTATGTGCTTTTAGTAAATTATTTCAAATGGATGAACTCAAAGATATCGAAGTGTAGATTGGGGGATCGTGTTTCTGAGGAGGAAATTTCTGCAGGTTTATTAATGCAAAACCAACACAGAGCGGTGAATTCCTGTTCCTGTGCTATAGTTCTGGGTACGTTTTTTTTCACCAATGTCCCCCTGTGTAGGACGTGGATGAGAAGCATAAGGGACATTATCCTTGGACACCAAATGAAAAATAATAATAATTTTAAAAAGCTGTAAAGGATGTGTAGATGAAAACATAAGTTGCAGAACTTCTGTGGTTTGTACAGTCACTAAGGCACTTATTTGTTCTGAAGACATGATAAGGAAAAAAGCTGTGAAAGTTTTCTCGCTAAAAACATCTTTCCAGGAGAGCTCAGAATTAAGAGACTGAACCCAACTGTTTATGAGGAGAAGCTGGCACTCTGTCAGAGAGTATCTTTGTGTCTGCAGAATGTGACAAGCCACAGAATTTTGTAGATATGTTGTTTGGCTCTGAAATAGAGCAAATCACTTGCTTTCCCAAATTTGTGATACTGACTACAACCTGCATGATTTAGTGTCTCTGAAATTAAACAGGGCAGCCAAAATGTTATGTTAACAATATGAAATAAGCACAAACTGCCATGACGTGCTGTCTTGAAGATTAAAACTCTCCCAATGACAAATATTAGGAGAGTAATGGTGACATGAGTGAAAAAGGAGAACACATGTGAGGAGCAGCTTGCAAACTGCTGAGATGGTGAGCCCTGGTACCTGGCAGCCCAGAGGGTACCACAATTACTATACATGGTGCAAAGCAGCATTGCCACAGTCACACTTTTTGGAAGGATGATGGGAGGAGGCTGGGGCCTTTGCATACAGAATGTAATATGTGAGAGGATCAGCAGCAGTTGTACATTATGGTAAATTTGAGCAGCATGAGAGCTGAGATGTTTTGTTACTGCTGAGAAGAGTTTCAAGGCTGCTGCAATACCAGGCAATTTAGAAATCATGAGAGACTCTTTTATCTAGGGCCACTGTGGAGACTTATGATTTTTCACGAAGTGAGAACAAGATGATAGCCAGGAATTGCTAGAGTGAACAAATTGTGATAGGATGATCCAAGCTCCGCAATTAATGTTCAGGCTCACTGTGCTCCCCATGTCTGAAGGTACCACCTTTGATAGAGCTACTTGTGAGACGTTCTTCCTGTGTGAGGCCTGGGAGTTGATAGCAGTAGTTACTTTTGTTGATTGTGAAGAGCAGCTTTGAAATGTGACATTATGAGTATGGAATAGCCTTTTTCAGAGGACTGTTTGGATCCTGCCTGCTGTCCAAGGCTTCCAGATGTAAGTCACTGCTGATCTGGCTATGTTAGTAGAGTGCCAGGCTCGAGCTGATGCAGGAAGCAAAGCACTGATTTACTGATGCTGCTCAGGTTTTGGGTAGGAGTTGGCTGCTGTCCATCTGGATTCGCTTGCTCATGGAGGGAGCATACTTTAGAATCCAGCTCCTTTGGGAACAGCAAAAAGCTTCTTGACCACCACAAGCAATAAGGCAGAGTGCCAGGAGTTCATAATAGATGAGAGCATCTCCTTGTTGGAGGAGAAATCTGTAATGGTTATTCAGGGAAATGCAATGTGTTTCCTTTAGGTATGCAAATATGGTTATTAGGCCTTGATGGATGAATGCTGAGTGTCATTACTTTTTAGTGGCTCATGTCATGAACTTCTGCACGAGTCACACAAACGATCGTCTTGGACATCATTAATTATTGAATATGACACTAATTCCTCTGCGCTGTTTTTTATTGCTAGAATTTGCTGTAAGAGAACCTGCAAACCTGTGACAGAAAAAGCACCTGTCCACTCAAATGCATACGATATTTTGTCCAAAGTGTTTTAAAAAAGCATTTTAGTATCATGTGCTACTGCGCTTCCTGAAAACTCTTTGGGGAAATGAATTAAAAATGCTGCCATCTGTTTATCTTACATAGAATACAGAGGGTGAAAAAAGGAAGTCAGCAGCATTGAAGTAGCATTATATAATTTTTTTTTTTTTAAAGAATCTGTGCTAAGGATACGTGAGTACTGGTATGTTTTTCCCTTGTTTGATTTGTTGTAATTTTCTTAACCACTTTTCTGTCCTTTTATCTTAGAAGAAAACATCTTTGTGTGAGATCTGTGGGTGATAACCACTGGACTGAGTTGGCATTCCAAGGGAAAATGGCTTGTTCTAGAATTAACATCAGGCACAGCAGCACTTGGTGTCTCATGGAGCTCCAGCAGCAGCTGCTTTGGTAACTTCAAAGTTGAAGTCAGATTTGCCTCAGAGTGATGCTGATGAATTCCCCAGACTCTGCTTTTCATTCTCTTGAATGTGACTTTCTGGGTTTTGTCTTTGAATAAGTGGAGTTCATCCAAAGTTCCATCCCCTTCAAGCAAAAAGTTGCCCAACTGAGTAGGTGTGTTCATTTGTTCTCAAAGGGACTGTTTCTGAAAAAAAGCACCCAAGCACCATCAGTTCATATTTCATTTTGTTTTCAAAGTGCTCTGTGGAAAAAGAAACAGCTTTCCTATTTCAGACAGGTCCGTTTTCCTTTTTCTGTTTATTTTTATTTCTTTTTCTCATTTTTTCTTTCTATTTCTTTTTTGCTTTATCCGTTTTTTCTTCATTATGGCAAGGTAACATTCCCACAAAGACTGATGATCCTATCAGTAATAGAATCACAGTACTGATAGGTGAGCCCAAGGCTTAATTCTGTTAGCATCCACAGTTGCACTTGGTTAGTTGCAATGTAAATTGATAGTGCAATTCCTTCTTGCTTCCACAGTGTAAAATTAGCTTAATTAAGAAGATTTACTTTCTGAGCCTTATTATTTACTGTATTTCACTTGGGCCAGGGGAGAAGTCAGCAGTCTCAACCTGCAAGTGATACTTTGTAGTTCTTGTAATATATAGCAGATATTGAATGCTGAGACTGTAGAAGGAGAGAATTGGATATTAGAGAAGATAAATAAAGGGGGAGGGGACTGAAGAGGAAAGAATATTTGCAAAGACCTCAGGGTAAGCTGCTTTCAATGTACTGTTTAAGCTTTAATGACCCATATGCAGATTTTAGTAACATAGTAATGGCCAACCAGAGGATTTAGAGGCCTCAGGTGATGGGCTGAACAGCAAAAGCTGACAGAGGTCATAAATACTATTATGGTTTGACAGAGGCTCTGCCAGGCCATAGATTTTTTATGTTCCCAATCTCTCTGCATGTGTGGTTATTTGTCAATAGAACTGGGAAAAGCTCAATTACTGCAAGTGTTTGGTAGACACACTCTTTTGGAATCACTGTTCTAATTGTCTGCTGTTCATGTCCTTATCTCTTTCAGTTGCATTTTTTTCACTGTTGTCCTTTGAAAATTTGTTCCAAGAAAATCTTCTGTGAAAAATTGTACATGGCTTTTCCTTTCAGAAGAAAAAAACTTGTACTTCATTTGTACAATGCTAATGGGGACTAGAGATGCATTGATCAAGTGCTTAATAATTGTAATTGTAATAGCAAATTTACAGCTCAGTAGCATCATACTCAGGGCACAGGAAAGGTTCCTCTATTCTGACTGCGGCATGAGCTGTTTTGCACAAGCTGAATCAGCTCACTGGAGGCATTGCTTCTCACCTCCTCAGTCAAGCTGGAGTGCTGCCACATTCCTGGTCGTAGAGCTTACTTGCAGGTTCACAAACTTGGCAGCAGGATATCTGTGGACTTGCTTTGAAACTGCTGTATGCTTTTTTTCCCCTTTACTAAGATCTGGAGTTTTGCTGCCAAGGATGCCTGTAGGACAGCATCTATCCAGCCAGATGCTGTATTGCTATCATGTTTCTTCCTTGAATGGCATCAGCTTGTTGAATCTCTTAAGGACCATTATGAGTTGTGATTTGTACTTACCATAATACAGAGCCAGTTAACCCCTGGAGTTACCTCAGTCTGATGGAGAGCCTTCAGTAGGATAGCAAAGGGTAATTGTGTTGTGGGAGCTCCTTAACTTCCATTTTACACAGCAGTGGAGAGGGACGCATGCTGTCTTAGAGGTTGACAGTGTCATTTGGTGGTTTGTTATTTTATTTGACAGAAGAAGGATGAGAGAAGAAAGTTCCCTGTTATTCACTACTGAACTATGCCACTCATTTGCATGTCTTTGTATCTATTATTTACTTTGTTGTAGTGACTGATAGTCCTGTTCAGATGAATGCATGAGGTGACAAAACAGCATGACTTTGGTAACAACACATGGCTTGTCAGCACATATTGCTGAAATATGCCATACTTGTGGAATATTTATTATGTATTAAGGTATAATATAAAATATACATTCTGAAGGAAAATAAATTTAGTGAGGGAGATCACCTAGAAGTTCACCAAATCTTTATTTGCCACTGGTCTGAAAACAGGAACTGGTTCCATAAAAGAAAAAATATACAGTGACAATACCATTTTTCTGTTCTCGTGAGCTAATGCAAAAGATGCCATCAAATCTATAATATTCATAGGATAAGATAAAGGGCAATTACTGCTTAAAACATCATTCATATGATAGATTTAGAATTTGGTTGGAAATTTGCTCTGTTGTGTTGGAGCGTTTAAGAAAAAGACACACAAAACCCTGCCAGGCTCAGACAAAAATGTGCTCATGTGAGTATAGAAGCAAACTTGGTTTTTGATCAGGATCACAGAATCATAGGGGTTGGAAGGGACCTCTGGAGATCATCAAGTCCAGCCCACTGCTAAAGCAGGTTCCCTAGAGCAGGAAAGCATCCAGGTGGGTTTTCCATGTCTCCAGTGAAGATAATTCCACAGCCTCTTCGGGCAGACTGTTCCAGTGTTCTGTCACCCACAAAGTAAAAATTTTTTTCCTTATGTTTAGCTGGAAATTCCTATGGTCCAGTTTTTGCCTGTTGCCCCTTACCTGTCACCAATCACCACCAAAAAGAGCCTAGCCCTATGCACTTGGCTCCTGCCTATGCAAAGGGCTAGGCTTCTGTCCTTTAGATATTTATAAGCATTGATAAGATTGCCCTCCAATTTCCTCCAGGCTGAATAGTTCCAGTTTGCTCAGCCTTTCTTCATAAGGGAGATGCTCCAGGCCCCTCATCATTGTGGCTCTCCACTGGACTCTTTCTAGAAATTCCGTCTGCTCTCTCTAGAAGTTCCTTGATTCACCTACAGGAGGCTGCGAAGCCACCTCTAGCCATCACACTGCTGCATCACACTAGATAGGAACACATGGTCTTCAACTGCACTGAATAGAGATCCATAGACTTAAAGGATGCTGAAATACAACTCTTGGTTATCAGGTTATGAAGTTCAAGATGTCAAATAATCATCCAAGTCACTATAAAAAGAGGCCAGTCAATGTGAAATATTTTGATTCTTTTTAAGATAACATGTATGTTTTCCTTTTCAGCTTCTCTTTTGAAAGGACTGAAACATGCAAACATTGTGCTGCTTCATGACATCATTCACACCAAGGAGACTTTAACACTCGTTTTTGAATATGTGGTGAGTAGAGTTATTGGTGTTCTTGATACGTTTCTGAATGCATTGAGTACTATGGAGAAGCTATTTGCTGTCAGTGATTTATGAACTGGGCCAAAATAACCCTGTACTTTCTTTAGGAGAGTGGAGATTAAAGGAGATGATGCTTCATAATAGAGTGTGCTAAAGCAGAGGGCTGGGTGGGCTCGACCACTGTCAGAGGTGGAGATGAGGCTTATAGGGCTCTGTAAGGACTTTCCAAACTGGTTCACTATTTTGCTTCCTAGTTATGCTTGTAACTAGGAATGTTAGAGCATTTACTTGACTAACGTAATGCGGAACATTTTAAAGTAGATGAGGATGGCGTAGGTAAGAAGTAAAACAAAATTAAAATTCTTAACAGGTAGTTCCTTCATCTGAAGAGTGTGACAAATTTAAATGGCTGTTGTGGCTGGCTTCTGTGTAGTGTCTTGTTATAAACAGTGTCAGTTCAAAAAAACAAAATCCGACACACAATTCAGAATTTCAGATTATTGTTATTTTTGCCATGGCTCATGGTTTAGCTACTAATTAAAACCTCAGTTTTCACAGTGTACACTGTAACAATCTAATTGTGTTCAGAGTATTACTTTCCAAACTCTTGGGCTTGAACTCCTAATTAATCGTTTCACTTTCCCTGAGACAAACATATGGTATTTATGTAGAAGTACTTCAGCATTTGGCTTTGGAATTATGCAATGTTCTATCACAATTAACCTCCCAGTTTTCACAGAAGGGTCCAAGAGCATGTAATTTAAAAGAAACAAATGAGTTTAGAGAAGGTTGAATTTTCAGCATGATATCTGTTATTGTGTTGCAGTCAGTAAGGCTTTGCATTTATAACATTCGGTGATTACTCATTTAGTTTTAGAAATGGGAAATTGCCTACTTAACTGTTACTATGTCCCTACTTAAGGCAGATGAGATTTTTTTTTGTGTGTTTCTTGAGAGCATGCCTTAATCATTATGTGATAGTCCACCACTTCTTGTCTGAAGAAGCCATTTACCCTGTCTATTTGCACAGAAATGCTACATTGTAATAACGAGGGTATTCAGCTACAGGAGCCGACTGAGCAGTTGCATGCACAACATATTTTTTCCTCCTGTATGAGAATATTGATACAAATCTAATACTTTTTCTTAAAATGTGTTTCCTCTGTCCCTCACTTATAAACTGTATTAGCATAGGAAAAGCTTTGGTATCTAATTTCATTTAGCAGCCGGTATAGAATTACTTGCAGACATGAATGCAAGTTCATGCAGTTCTTTTTATCTTTGGCTGTATTTAACTGTTTTAGTCAGAAGTGGCTGAGAAATTAGACATGTAGAATATATTAATCCCTAAATTAGATGTTTTTGCATATTGTACTAATATCACATTTCTGAATTTTTCACGCAGTAGTAGTGTTTATAAACTCTAGCTCTCAACCACGTTATATCAGGTTGCCACCCTTAGTAAGCGTGGGCACAGACCAAACCTCATGCAGCAGATGTTTCTTTTGAATTCACTTAGATATTTACTTTTAAACAGAGTGCTTTTGTGATCCAAACTACTGGTGCTACACCTTTGTATTCCCCTTGTGTTTGGTAGAAATCAAAACTGTGAGAGGATCTTGTTTGATAACAGTTTCACGCAACTGATTCAAGTAGTATTTTATTATTATGCTATTTTGGCTGATGGACAGAGTCTGGAAAGGTGGTGCTGAGGAAGAAGGGGAAGAATGTTTTGTTCTCTCTAACCAGCCTATGGAATATATATTAATGATGTATCTTACTCCTACTCTTTGAGATGACTGAACTGCTTTAAAAAGACTGTTTTCATTATTCTGTAATGTGAAGTTATGGGCTGATTTGGATAGATAATTCTCTCTGATAATGCTTAATGCTTGACAATATCCTAAACTATGTGCATGATACAGTTTTAACTGCATGTTCACTAAGACTTTTTTTCTTTTTTTTCATTCAGAGCACAATATGAATGTGCAGAAACAAGAACTAAGGTTGCCCATTAAAATCTACCAGTTTTGGCTGGTTAATTATGCAATCTAGCTATATAATTGATGTTATTGATCTCCGTGTCTGTAATGCTTTTTAAAACACCTGTACAGGGCTTAACTCAATATTAGGTGTAATTTCTACCGAAATCAATAGAAATGCTTATGCAATTAAAGCTACAGAGTGGTGGACATTTTCAAAGGGCTGAGCCTGAACAAACCTTGGAGGGCTTGAGTTTGATTTACTTTGTAAAGGAACATCATGGAACTCATACAGTATTGCCATTAATTACTATTGGCCATTTCAAATGTAATAAAAATCTTTTGAAGTAAATTTCATAATTAAATTTGGAATGAACGGTTACTAATCCAGCAGATGGAAACTTTGGGTTACTAGTTTGGTGATGATTCCATTGGGGAATTAATACTGATGAAATGTCTGAGGTTATTGGAGGTGTTCACTTTCAGCCTAAAAGAGTAGAATGAAATTTAATTTCATGTAGCACTTTTCAGAGCAAAATGCATTACAGTAATAAGTTAAAAGCTGCAAGCAGAGTATCCTCCGAAAGGAAACATGGTAGTGATTAAATTCCCTGAGTACCTCAACCTGGAATTTTTCTGTTGTGTGGATGTTTGTTAGACAAGTAAACGTGACAGAACTTTCTAACCTTGGTAGTAACCGGAAGCAAGACAAATCAGTCTTTGAAAATATATGTGACAGTTGTATGGCAGGGGAATTTCATGGTCCATGCAGTAAACGTTTTGGTATTGTAAAGAAGCTGGATATTTCTGTGGAAGAAAAGAGGCTTACTACTTTCAAACATAAGAACTTAATTGAAAGTAACTTAGTATATGCAGTAGGGCATAACTTTTTTCTACTTTGGTAACTCTTACATCAGCTCTGTGTAATCACTGTTGGTCATTCAAGCACACTGAAAAGGAAGCTGGAAGGAACTGTTGCTGATGATGTGAGTCGTAAGGATGAGCTGTTCAAAACTTGAAGGGTTGGTATTGTCTTTCATGTATGAATGGAAGAGAAAATGTTTTTGGGGTTGTTGTTGTGTGGGGTTTTTTGTTTGTTTGTTTGTTTTTGTGGAGTTAATTGTACTGGCGTGTGCTAAACAGAACCTGAAAAAAAAAAAAGTGAAATTTTGATTCATTTTGCAAATGTTGTTTAAAATCATAATGGCTTCCAAATGAAAAAGGTGAGTTCAGCTTCACAACTTGATGAAGGCTGTTCATACAAGTTTAGTTCCCCTTCTCCCCAGGTTGTAGAGCAAGTGGCACTGATGTGGCCAACGTTGCCAAAAGAGAATAATTGTACAGACTGAATCTCAGAACTTCTTACAGACATCTTTGAAGATGAGTTCACATCTCTTTCTTCTAAAATTGTCAGTGGCTGATACCATTTGATTCCTGACTTTTTTTATTTAAAAACAATTGTATTTAGAAACACTCAGCTCCTGAAAGGCAATCCAAACCAATACATATTGCAACTGGCTTGTTGGAATGATAATGAGGACTTTAATGTTATGTGTAATTATGTAAGTACATTATTATCCATAAATGAATTGGTAACTTATCCTATTCCTGACTTATAATGGTGAGCTTGTATAGCAATACTTTACATTATGCTTTCAATATTTATGAACTAGATTTTAAATGAGAACAAATACATTTATAATTGGAAGTATGAGTAATGAGTAATATTATTTCTGCCTCAACAGTAAAAAAAAAAAAGCTCCAGACTAATCTAATAGTATAATTTAGAACCAAGCATTTTCAATTACCTTGCCTATTTTAATCTTTCGTATGCTTTTCTTTCTTAAAGATTACTTTATATTAAAGAAGAAAGCTCAATTCTTATTGCTTGATTACCACAGCTAAAATAACTAGTTATATGAGTTGGCTTAATGAAGTAAACCAACTGCATTTTCCTCCTATTTCCTGTAAGAAAAGATGCAAGTTTTTCATTTTAGTATTGATTGAAAAATCAGGTATACACTATTTATTGCATCACAGAGATGAAGTTTTGACATCTGAGATTTTGATTTGGACATGGGATGTCTTAGAAAAGTGTTATGCAAGAAAATTGTCAACATTCATTACCTAAAAGGATTAAAAAAATTTTCCATTGATAATGTGGATCAAACCATATTATGTGTCTTCTGTTTAATTTATTAGTGAAAACACAGTGAATCTACAGGTAGGATGGAATTGGTGGTATGTAAAATCAATGTTGTCTTCATAGAAGAGAGAGTATGGAAAGCCTATAGAATCCCAGAGCTGCTTTAGTTTCAGCTAAGCTACCTTATTTTGATTTGAGTGAAATGTTGGGCCATTTTCTTTCCTTTTGAGGTCAAGGTGTTTGTCAAACCAGGTGGTTTTTGCAGTGACCTATCTTTGTCCAGCTCAGGGAAGGAGCAGAGCTTTTGAGGGCTCCCAGGCATGACAACAGCGAACTTTGTGTGCACTTTCCTTGACCATTCCCCTGTTTTTTAAACCCCTGCCTCATTACCCAGATTTTCCCCAAGTTGGTCTATTTAAAATGCAGTCAATAAGACAACAGAATAAGGGAGCAGAGAGAAAGGAAATCCTGTACTGTTAGGAACAGGCTGAAGGGGAATACTGCTCTTGGGAAAGCTTTGTTTTTCAATTTTTAACGAGCAAATTGGAGATGGGAGATGCTAATGTCCAAGTGTAGGTTGGAAATGCAAAGTCAGCCTCAGGATACAGGGATTCAGAAGGGATTTCAGAAGGAAATTGCTTGCTGCTTTGGTGTCTGGTAGAGACTGCCGGATTCTGGAATCAGCAGGGAAGAAGGAATGAAAAAATCTATTTTTAAAGCTGAGCTACTCCTGCTAGGTGAAGGAGGCCTGGTGAGAGGCCGACACAGGCCTAGCATGAGGTGGAGTGTTACTCAGTTTGACTTTGAAAGTCTCACAAAGTATACGCAGACTTCATCTGAAGATTAATCAAGACTGTCAGCCTAACAAACTGGGAGGCTTTGTCTAGCTACGTGTCTATTTGTACCATTTACCAATGTTTTTTGTAACCTTATCAAATGTTTAGTTTTGCAATGTGCTTTCCAAAGTTCTGTTATTAGCATCTATTATTTATTCTTCTTTTAATTAAGTAGTAAGAAGTATATTCAGTATAGAGTGTTAAAAAACCTGAAACAACAATAAAAATCAGAGCATAAGAAATATCATAGTTGAGCAGGTGAATGAAATGGTAGAAACAAGGAAGATATCCTGTGTAATGTTCTACTCAGTACAGGTAAGGCCTGTATATGCAAGGAAAACAGAAATCAACTGGTGGATGCTGTATCCCTGGAGACTTTCAAGGTGAGGCTGGATCAGGTCTTAGGCAACCTGATCTAGCTGTGGATGTCCCTGTTTATTGCCAGGGAGTTGGTCTAGATGACCTTCAAAGGTCTCTTCCAACTCTAAGGGTTCTATGATTCTATAAATCAACTGGAAAACTGAGGGGGAAAGAGCAACCATTCAGAATTAATGGCTTATGAGGAAACGTCAAAGTATGGCTTCTTAGAAGGGAAGGAAAAAAAAAAAAAAGAAAAGGAAAAAAACGGATGAGATTGAGATTGTTGAGAACCATTGAATAAGTCATAATGACAGTGACCTATTTCCATGTCAATGCTAAAGAGAAACAAAAACAAATGACCCAAGATTGTAGTAAGGAAGAGTGAGACTGAACTATAAAACTCTTTAATGATAAGGATAATAAAGCACTGAAAAAGATTCTATGGAGTGATGGTTTCTCTACTACTGGCAGTTTTAGTTTAATGTGTTTTGTTTTTTTAATTGGTACTTTCTAGGTAGGTCATTCTGAAAGTAATGCCTCCTATTTGTTTCCATGGAAACTACAGCATTTACAAAAAGCACAGCAACACGACTTGATAGAGCAAATTCTCACCTACAAAACACTGCTTTTCAACACAGCCAACACCATTAGCTATGTATTTTTGCCAGCAATGAACTAGAGCTGCACCAGGAGAGGCGACTAACTGTCACTGTTGTCACTACTGAAATGCACCACTCACTGCTTCACTGTGTTCACATCCACTGTTTGGTCTCCAGAAATGTTCAGCAAATGTTGATGAATGTTAATAGGTGCAATTTTTTCCACATGGAGGAATTCAGTTGTGCCTTTGCTTTATATGCACTTCCATGGCAGATACCATTTTAGCAGACTGCCCCTCTGCTGCCATCTGTCGCACTGCAACAAGATGTAATGTAATATTGGTGGGAAGGTTCAGCCTCTACTACCATATCACCACCATCCATCTCTGACATCATGGGACAACATCATAAAACTGGAGGCATTGCTTGAAGAGCAGCCCTTGTATAATACAGATTTCTGTTCAACCCTACCAAAACTAATATTCCTAATCTTTTAATTTCAGTAATAAACTGGTTTTGTCCTGTTCCCTCTGAGGTAAAACCTGACAGTGTCTCAACTTAGAGACTGTCCAATCTAGTTAAACTATTTTCTCTTGCTCTTTAATAATGTGCGTTGTAACTGCTGTTTAATTTCTCTAACAATGAAACACTCTGATTTACTTGGTGCAGATTAGGGGGAGAAGGCAAAAACAGTTGGAGAGTGATGACTGTAAATCATAAAAATAGATTTTCCCTCCTCAATTAGCATTATGCATCTTCGTACTATTTTAGTACTATTGGTAGAAAATATAGATCTAAGACATTGTTAGAAACAGAAACTTGGGGTGAGCATTTCTGGCAAAGTAATTATATTTTTAAAAAACCTTGGAATCAGAATAAAAATATGAATAATTACAGTTAACTTTATAAAACGACCGTAGTTTTATGATATTAAAAAAAATAAATAAAAATTAAGGAACTGTGAATAGGTGTAATCAAGAATCTAGCTTGAATAATAATTTTTATTAATTCTGTGATTATATATGGACAGTTGTGATTAGGAGGCATGGCTGGAAATAAGCCACTCAGCCAGTGTGGAGAGAGGTCTGCCAGAGGATGCTGAAGCTCTTAGTGAAAGGGTTTGCGCTGCTCTTTCCTGTTGAGAAGGTAGCAATTTCTTTGGAGCACAGCACACTGCCATAGCAGACTCACCTTGTGCTGGTGTGTCCAGCCTGCTATCGTGGCCACACTGGTGTTTGTACCTGGTGCTCTGTTGTGGCTGTTTGTGCCTCATCAACCTCTCTGCTATGTGTGGTCTTACATGGTCCTGGGGTAACCTCTGTCCCCATCAGCTTGCCATACTCCGTGGAGAAACTTTCTGTATCTTCAAATATGATGATGATGACTATTATTGTATTTGTGGATTTAGTTGATATAGGGAGTATAAGTCAGTGCTGTGTGAAACTTAATGGTTAAGCAAATTAAAGAAAGAGTGCACACACTTAACTGTGTATGCACAGGTATTGTAGATTGCTCCATTTGTAAAAATTGTCCCAACATGTTGACTTTGAGGAATGTAATTCCATCACAGTTCAAACAAGGTGATCATCTGCTGCTGCATTTTTTTGCCATAATAAACAGAAATTCTTGTTGATTTTTGATATGTGATTTTTTTTCTTTCCTTAAAATAATCATGCTAAGTGTTTAATGTCTCTTTGACCTGCTTCACATGGAAAGCAAGATTAATACAGTTATTAAGGTGGACAGAGAATAAGGAAGAGGCATCAGAAGAAATCTGAGTTTTGTTGAAGCCCTCGTAGTTTGCTCACCAACTCTTTGTAAGCAGTGTGTCCTACCCATCTGAGTCTCAGACCTGGTTGTTCTGTGTGCAAAGAGTGGAGACTTGATATCAATAAATATATATGGTCTAAGACCACCCACACAACTTTGCATTCCCTTTTTTCTCTTGGATTTTCAGGTAGGTTTGTTTATGTATCCTGAACTCCCACACCTCCCAACCTTCTTTTTTATATAGTAATGTTCGTATGTTTTCATATATTTGCCTTTATTGGCCATGTGAGAGAGATCCGAGTCACTGGAAACATCTGTTATCAAAATTGTTTTCATTAAAGATGTCTTGTTTTTGTTGTTCTCTTTTTTATATTTTTTCTTGAATCCCTAATATAAGTCCTTACCCTGCTACTTAAGCCAGCTGCTGTTATTGCCTTCTGCTGTTTGTCTGGAAGTTACTCAGAGATGGCTTTTAGGGCACTCTATGTGAGCATGGCTAACGCTGTGTATTCTTGTATGGGGAAAAGCTTGAGTTGTAGAAAGTCATAGAAATACGTGGAAATGGAGGTCTGTGACATTTTTGAAAACACCAGAAGTATTGAACTGTTGTGCAGTAATCTACAGAGCGCTTTGGCTAGAGGATACATTCAATTTAAATAGAATTAACTTCTCTTTGTTCTGTTGTCACATCAAATATTACCACTGCCTGTGCCTTTATTGGTAAATTGTATTATCAGTTTGAGAATTTGTCGGTGACAAAAGGGACAGTATTTTAGTCAGTAAAACTGCTAGGGCATGAATAATGTGTTCTCTCCTTTTAACAGAAAAGAATGGCTTGCAACAGTCTTGCTGCCCAAGTGAAACAATACAATCTGTCTGCTGCATGATGTCATTGCCAGAAGCCAAATAGTGCAGTTTTTGTTTTAATGGAAGGGTTCTTTCACATTGCTGGTTTTACATGATGGGAATGTGGTTGGAAATGCTTCCTGTTCCGTTCACAAGCCCCGGGCTCTGCATGCATTTCAGCTTCAAAAATGACAGCTGAAACCAATTAGGCAGAATTATGGGACAGCTAAGTCACATGTAGATTTATCATCACTGAGGATGAGGAGGGAAAGAGAATGTATTGCATGGAAAATAGAAATGGCTAATTTAATTAGAAGAGAATGATGGTCAAATTATTATGGAAAAGGGCTGGGCAAGTAGAGCCCATTTCATGTCATTGGCAACGCCTTTAAAAGTAGACATCCTGCTATTTGTCTGAACACATTTTGTGCTGGTTAGCAGAGCCTTTGATTTCTGAGCAAGAGAGTTGAGCAAAATATTTGACGTTCAAGTGAAGCACAAAGCATATCTGAGGACATTTGTAGTTTGTGTGTGGTTTACTCATTTATTCATAATTAGAATTCTTTCTTCAAGGGGAGTCTGTATCGTCAACATTTGTCTCTTTTTTTTTTTTCTTTTTTCTTTTTTTTTTTCTGTTTGCAGACTCTTTCTTCCAGAAGTAGAATGCAATGTATGTAAACCTTGGTTCAGCTGTATAAATATCAGCCTGAGTTCTTTTCCCCTCAGCAGACAATTATACACAGTATGCTCACAAACATACACATGCATGTGTCTGCTAACATAAAACAGAGCCTTGCTGAACAGAAATGACCTGCACACTTATACACTGCCATGAATCTACAGCAAAACTTCAATACATTTCTTCATGTGAACCCAAATACAAAATTTATTGGGAGAAAAATAATAGAAATTTATTGAGGTTGGAGTAGGTCAAAAGTAGGCATTGTCTGATGTACTTCTACATAGACTTTAGAAACAGAAGAATGGAAATACCATGTTGCAGTGGTTGTTTTCTATTCCCTCTCCTGTAGTCCCTAACTAGAATTCGCGCTGCCCATCCAGGGAGGATCCTGGGACTTGCAGAGTTTTCTGGTGGAGGTCCAGTTACTTGCTATGTGCACTGCGGTAAGGGTTTGCATTTTATGTAGCTGAGAGAAGGTAGCACAAAGACTTGATAGAGCCTGCCTCAAGGGCATGCAGCTACATGTGCCAGAACCCCAAATTCAAGTTGCATATCTGGAGCAGTGATCTTCTGGTCTAATGTAGTAAAATAGACCTGATTGAAGAAGTCTGATGCTAAAAGCATTGATCGGTTAATTTGCCTCAGAAAAATTCTCACTTGTATCTAAGAACTCTTTCTTTGAAGTTTTGCTGTCTCCTCTCAGAAACTTTGCTTTAGTCTTTCACAACTCTTAATGATGTAGATGGCATCCACAATGCCAGTGAAATTGCTTCTGTGGGAAGCATCGGTGGGAGGAGGTTGAATTACTTACTTAAAGCATAACAGATTTTGCACAAAATGTGTTAAGTGGCAAAGTCAAGTTCTTAAAATTAATGAGTGCCAATAGAAGTGCCTGTGTGATCTCTTTCTGGCATCCTTGGAAGAGCCTGTTGTGCAGGTCTGCAGAGGAATGGCCTGGTGTTTATTGCGCAGCTCTCTCTCTCTCTTTTTCTTTTTCTTTTTTTCAATACCACAGTGGGAATCCTCACCTTAACCACAGTTTTTTGCTGTCACTGCAAGTTTGCATTACAGTTCAGAAATGATGGACTTCTGCTATTCCACATAGGATTCTGTCTCCCTTGCAAAGTGTCACACACTCACACCTGTAACAAAAGTCAGTCAAAAGAGAGAAGGCCAAATACTCTGAAAATTGAAAACCGAAGTGCTTTTATTGACTTCCCTAAATCAGTGTTCCTGCAGACTCTTCTCTGTGCTTCAATTCCCTACCTGATAAAAAGGAATAATGTCACATCTCCCCTGAATTGCTCTCAAAATCATTTATGTTTGTGAAGCATGTGAATAGCATAGCAATAAACAGGGCAGGAAAGCCCGTGAGATTAATATTTCTGCCTTCAAGTAGTAAATAAGCCAGAGACTGCAAGCTGTGTGAGAAAGGAAAGGAGAAAAAACCAACCCACTGCAAAACCAGAACAGCTGTTCTGTAATCAAATACTCCTAATTCTGCTCAATGAGTATGTCTCATCCTGCAAGGAGGAAAGTATGCGATCACATCAGGCATTTGTAAAGTTATCATAGTGTAAATTCATTGAGCAAACAAATGAAAGGTTGGATAAACACTATTAATCACGGAGTTTCCTTGCTTTTGAGTTCTTCACAATGGAAGCTTGATTTATCTCTGTTTAGTTCTATGTAGCTGAGATAAACAGATGACTGCTAACACGCTATTTGTACATATACTTGGGGGTAGATTAGTGGAATTGTAGGAGCAGGAAAGAATGCGATTTTTAGTTTATCTGAAATATCAAATAATCTGTCAGTGTGGAATTACCTGTGGTAATTTATCTGTCTTGAGGATTTACAGTGCAACTGACAGAGTTGTTAGAAGCTATAGCTCGAAGCAGAACTGGCCTAGCCAGGTCAGCTTGGGATTGGAATGTGTGAGGCAGGCATTGCCAATTACTGGGGAGTCCCTAATGCATTCCTAGTGTATCCTGCTTACCTGTAAGGCATCCTCACCTCGGAGATACTGGAGAGAAGACTGTCAAAGGTGTTTGGTTCATTTGTTTTCTTCTATATTACCTCGTTTCAGCATAGTTTGATGTTACAACCAATACATAATTCTGTCCCGAATTTTCTTTTAGAGAGCATGTTTAATTAGATCAAAGTGCTAGCCACAGCAAACCCTTAGAGTGTGGTATTGTCATGCTTTATCTACAGCCACTGTTCCACTTGGCAAAGCATGTTGCCTTCTGCCTTGAAATATAGTGAGAGGGGAAAAGTTTAGTCTTCTATATGGTGCCACAGATATACAGGGAATGTCATTAGAAAAGTGCTTTTGCCCAGTTTTCTCTGTTTCCTTTTCTTATGCTTTCCTGAGTCTTGCATTCATGTCATCATCTGCACTGCCAGCCGAGCACACAAGCACTGGAGAGGGCACTTGCCTGCCAAAAGGGAATATGGTTTAGAAATAGCTCTCTGCTGTGCTCTCAGCTTTCCTGGCTGTAGTATTTAATTCAGTGCACATTGAGCCCCTACCTTGGGAAAAGAATAGCAGCTGATGCTGTGCTGCTCCTCTATCTTCTCTTTTTTTTAAGCGAGGAACAATTTACTATGATTTTATGATCTGCTTCCTGGTTGGTAACACAGTGTTTGGTTGCTTTTATGAAAAAGATTAACTTACACTTAAGAGGAGAATTCCTGAAAAGTTTAACACAAAATACTTTGCATTTCTGTTTACAGCCTGAATGAAGATCTACTAGAGATTTCTCTTATGTATGTAACTCGTGAGAAGGGGAAAAATAGATGCCAAAAGGCTGCTGCAGTTGCTGCCCAACTGACTGTTAGTTTTCAAGGATTCTCTGGAAGTTGTTGCATGTATGAAATTTGCAGTAGATACCCATAATCAGTTTTTACAGGCGAACTACTGATGTAAGTTATACCAGGCTGCCAGTTGTCCTGGTCCTTGGGATAGGAAGAAGTAAGTAGTGAATGATACATAACACAAGTGAGATCGTAGTTGATGATCATGCGTGCAGGAAAAGCATCCAGATGATAACTGAAATGTAAGTGGAAGAAAATGGGTTTATTATTGCAAGTCTATTGGAAATAAAACAATTGGTGTTTCTAGCAATGTGACTGAAGAGCAGGCTGAAAGCTCGTAGGTGTTTTGTTTTTTTCAAATGACGGGGTTAGCAGGTGACTTTCTTAGTTTCCTTACTGTTGATAACAGTAACACAAAATAAAGCTGACTGATGTGCTGATGAGTACTGAAGGATGATACCTTGTCCATTTTTGCACAGCTTACTGATACAGTGGCAGAAAACTAATGGGCAACCACTGTATGGACAGTAAATATTCACTAACTTGGGTATGTTTTTCAGTTACTTTGTAAATGCATTCACTAATTTTACAGTGGTAACTGTGAGCTGAAGTATGTATTACTGCAGCTCGTCTTTTGGAGGAAGTTCTGTTCTGTGATACCTGTGGTGGTGAAGCTGTTTGACTTTGAGATTTGCATGGCTCACTACGGGACCCAAGCAATGTCCTGCAGCAAAGAAATTTGCTATCTTGAAACCAAGGAAGAACAACAAAAAAAGTGTGATAGTGCACAACCTCATCAACCTGCGCATCTCACACCATTGTAACATTAATTCCACATAAGCATTGCATTGTTCTCATTTTTGAAGACGATACACAGTTGTAGTCAGCGTCGATCTTGCATCACAGCAGATGTAAATTTCCCTATGTATCCATCTGACGATTCTCCAAAACAGCACTATGCTGCACAGAGAAACTATTTTGGTATGTGGAAGGCAGTTTTTATCCAAAACTCTCACCTTCAAACTTCCTCTATTTAGCTGGTCTGTTCTGGATGCGAGGCAGGCATCACCATCAGCTTTTCAAGGAATGCTGGATGATTTTTACCAGATGTGTTCTGAAACCAGATGTAGAAGCCAGAGTGGTTTTGGTGGTTATTCCAGTGCATATTTTTGCTTTGTTTATTCTGAACATAATTCCAGAAGCTGAGTTGTGCAAACAAATCAGAGAAGCAAAATGCCACTTCACTGAGAATGTGCTGCTGGTTGGTAGGAAAGTGAGGAAATGCAAGAGAAAATTTCAGAGAAAATAATGATTCCATAGTAAAAATAATAAATATCCACCAGTAAGCAGTAAGTATTATACCAATGAATAGCATTAATCAATACACTGCAAGTCTCCTTATCTTCTAAAATACTTTATGGTGTATTTGAGGGAAAGATATGCAACTGTGGAGTGAAAATGTAGTGTTTGAGTCTTCAGTGAGGAACTTTGCTAAAACTTCTGTAATTATTAGCTGTACATGTGTATGTGTATAATATGGGCTTCTTTTTGAGCTGAAAAGTATAATCAAATACTCTGGTATGCTATGCCTTTTAAATTTATTTTCTAAATCATTAACCCATCTTAACCTAAAATTATATTTAAAAGGCAATGTTTTAACAAATAATGCGAGTAGCATTTGAAGTTCTGCCTTAGTTTCTTCCTCTTCCCCCATATATTACCTGTATGGCATTGACACTGATATGGTCGTACAAGCTATAAAATGATACTGAAATTCAAATAATTCATTTACCATATGCAGGACATTAGAAACAAATTCAATTTACATTCATTGAATATTCATATCAGTCAGGTTAAGATTATTAAAAAAAATAATAGCCTAAAGGTACACGTATATGTGTGAAAAATCTCCTTATTTTCCATTTGTTCTCTCCACTCCTAAGTAGGAGGATATTTATTATTGTAGTCATACAGATATTAATACACTTTTTTCCATCTGGCTTTCTTTTAGCACACTGATTTATGTCAGTACATGGACAAACACCCTGGAGGGCTTCATCCAGAAAATGTGAAGGTAAGAGTCAAAAAGAGGACACGCATGACAAGTACAGTAATGACAAATGTATGTATAAACTCCTGTCAGTGGTTTTGTTGTAGCTAATTACTAGCTAAAGGGAAAATGATTGGCATTTGAAATATATACGTACATATACATACATATGCATACATATATGTATATATACATAAAGTAAAAATATTTAAACTTTCCTCTAAAAAGAACTTCTGTAATCTCTAACATTGATTCCAAGACAGAATGCATGAGTAAATAGTGTTACAGCATTGGTAATCCCTCTCTGCCATTCAAAGGTTTGCTTTTACAACAAGACAGTATGGCCATAAAATCCCCGAGTAAACATGTTGTAGGCTCCAGTGAGGTACCTCACTGTAGGGTCATGGAGTCTGAGGGGACTATAACAAGTTATATTAGCTGATTGTACTTCTTTTTTTGTATGAACATATAAAATCCTTTAGCTCCTTCATTCTGATTAGGCATTTTTGTAGCTGATCTCAGTGTTTTTCATTTTTCTGCTCTGAGGTAGATATTAAGAATCACTGTGCAGCAAGGGGTGTTATTAGCAGGATATACTGGATAAATAGATTGGTAGAGGCTTGATTCTGTTGCCTTCTGGGAATTAAGCCAAATTATTTTAGCATTAAAGGGAAGCTAGTCAGACATGCAGAGGGTGTCTTGTGCATGTAGATCACACAGATAGTTGTTACACTTGTCTTGCACTTTGACATCATTCCCATTGTTGTTCTTTGGAAGTGCTTAAATCTTCTCTTTTCATGCTGAGACTTCTACTCAGTATCTTGTTTCCCAAACACAGAAATTGAGAAATTCATGGAAAAATAAGTATTTTTTCTCTGGAAAATTCAAAAGACCTGTTTGGTTTAAGGAAGCAAAATATTGCAAATGAGGCAATAAATTATTTTTACAATAGCTGGTCATTGTTGTACATCAGTCCGTTGTATAACATGGATTTATTTTCTGCCATCTTTTACTGAAAAGTGACACATACAGTATATTAAATTAAATGAAAATGACTGCTGCCAAAAAAGAAACAGTACAGTTCTTCCTTGTTGTATACATTTGGCCAAACCGAAATAAGCAGATTTCCTTTTGAAAATAAGTGATATGCATGCCACAAGATAGCATCCTTGTAACCTGTGACTGTCACTCAGACATTTTGGCAGTGTGGACAGGAAAGGTCTTTCAGAAGGTGCCGGCTTTACAGTCCTTCTCTGAGTGCAGCTCTCCAGTGCGGGCCATGTGGGAGCTCTTCCTTCACAGCTTCTGAGCTTCTTCACCGATGAGTTTCAGAAGTTTCGTTTCACATGCTGAATGTGTTTCTTGATACAGTAGCTTTGTGTTTCACTTCCCTTTGTGGAAAGCTGAAGGTTCAGCTCTGTGAGCTTTGGGATAAACAACAACTGGTTTGAAAGTCCCTTTTGCTGCTTCAACCTCATAGGAATACTACAAGGCTGCAGCACTGGGTAACTTAAGACCTAGTATGTAGCAGTCATTGTAGCTTTAATTGCTCCCCAGTGTGAGGAGATTGGAATTCACATAATTCTACTTTTTCTTGGCAATATCAGGGCCCAGTGAGCTTGTGTTGGAGGAGGACGGGCATACATGGATAATTAGGCTTGCTAATGCATCACTCCACTAAATCCTGAGTTACCTGTCTTCTGAAGCAGATTTATCGCAGAAACCATATATAAATGTTGAGGCAGGAGGAAGGCTTAGCAGAAAAGCTTTGCTGTTAGTTGGCTAGCTGCCCTAGGGGCATTGCTAAATGCTGGGTGAGTTGTGGAGGGAGCTGCAGCAGGAGAAGCTTTTTCCTCTCAAAGCTTGCTGCATATATTCCTGCAGCTGCCTTTACAATCTAGGGGCAGTGTTCAGCAACACTCCCAGAGTTAATGAGAAATACCTCTTTAAGTAGCTAAGTCTGATGTACTGCTAGTTCCATTTTTTTTTTTAATTAAATCCAAATGGATTATTAATAGAAAGGAAACTGGAAAAAGAGGGAAAAACATAGGGAAGTTAGAGCAGATGGAACTGTCTTTCTGCTCTAAGTGTCCTGTTGGACAATTAAAATTACTTTTTCTTCTCTTGGACAATATTAATGAAGATTTATTGTCTGTATTACGTAGGATCTATTAGGAGGCCAGCAGCAAAAGCGAGCCTTAATTTATAGCAGTACTAAAACCTAGCATGGTGATTTGAGCTCCTACCATTCTAACGCTGAATCAGCCTGTCAGGGGTTCAGTGAAATCTTTACCTGCTCTGAAGCTGTGAGGCAAATAAAACTGCTCAGCCAAACGCAAGGCTTTCTTCAGTGAGGAGGACAAGCTGTGCAGAGCAAAGAACTCAGTCCTGAACCCAAACAACTCCCAGACCATAACCAGCCTGCAAATTGAAAGCTTACATTGCTCTTTTCTTGCAGAGGGATATGATGGTTACTGCATAGTATCTTAATGCTTTGTTGTACTGTACTCAATTTGTTAATGCACATAATCGCTGCTCTGAGGCTTTGTCACCTATTTTGGTTCTAGCTTCTGGATGCAGTTGTCCATCCAAAATTATAGCTGATATTCAAGGGTTGAACTGAGCTGTGTTAATTAGCCTTCTTTCCCTGCCAGCCCCTTCTTGCTACAGTTTTAGAATTTAGACATTGTTTGTTCAGAATTGCTGGTTATGTGATTTCCAAATCCATTTTTAAAAACTTCCACTTGAGCAATTATATCCCAGAAGCAACAAATTACTCTCGGCTCTCTGGGGCTAACCTGTGGGATTAAGCCATTGATGCTCTCCTTGTGTGACCAAAGGCTCCCTGCCTTTTAATTTTGTTCTAGAGGAAGCTACAGCCTACTGATGGATATTTCTTTCTGGCTTGTTGCCAGCTGTAATAAATATAAAACCAGGTAATCTTTCTGTTTCCAAAAATATTGTACATTATTTCCCGTAAAACAGGACTTCGCAGGAATGCAGAAACAAAGCCATTATTTACTTATATTTTGATTTCTGTGGAACATATTAGTCCTAATTACATTTCTGAATTTTCACCATACTTACAAGCTAAAACAATGCTGTTCCCTCAGGCTTACTTTTAGATGAAGAACTGTAAATAAAATAAAATCCAAATTACTTTGATGGACACACAGACTGCTGTCCCCTTGGGTGTTGTGTTTGACATTGCCTTTCTTTGTGGTTTAGGATAGGATTTTTGCTGTCACTTAGATATTTTAAATAAAGAATTAACAGAATATTACAAGTACGTGGAAACATGAAGAAGAATGTCTCCATTTGTAGTTAAGAGTCTTGGGATGATATGTGCAAGCAAACAAAAAATGCAGCCTGCAGAAGAAAACACTCTGGGGAGACCTGAGAGCGGCCTTTCAGTATCTGAAGGAGGGCTGTAAGAGAGATGGGGACAGGCTCTTTAACAAGGTCTGTTGTGATAGGATGAGGGCAGATGATTTAAAATTAAAAGAGAGGAGATTATGCTTGTATATATAGAAAATGTTATTATGATAAGGATGGTGAAGCACTGGCACAGGTTGCCTGTAGAGCTGCTGGATGCCCTGTCCCTGGAGATTTTCAAGGTAAAGCTGAATCAGGCTCTGAAGAACCTGATCTAGCTGTAGGTTTCCCTGTTCATTGTGTGGGAATTGGAAGTAGATGACCTTTTAATAGTCTCTTCCAACCTAAACGATTCATTATTCTGTGATCTTGGTTACTTAAGTGTGCTAAATGCCTGCAACATCTTTATTAGCTAGAAGGGAAATCGGCAGAAAAGAGTAATTTCAGTCTATAATTTCTCCAAAGACTGTTACTTCCAAATGTACAATTGTATACAACTTTGGTAGGTAGCAAGCTTGTGTATCTGCTGTTTTTTCATAGCTATATATGAATATACTGTGTATGGTATTACAGCTAGAGATGAGGAAAGAAAAAAGCTAACCATTAAATAAGTTATTGTTTAATATGCACAGTCTCATTTTCTTTTCTCTGGTTTTGAAGATGTCTTTTTCAGTTTTTCCAAAACTGAAGGCAGGCAAATATCTTAAATATATGCCCCCAAGTGTAAGTTATGCCCTGTTCTTCATCTACTGGAAGGTTCTGGTTCAGCCTGGATGGAGTGGAGAGATGTGTGCTGTGTGGAGCTACCAAGATCCTAAGTGGATCTATGGCAGACTGAGGAACGGGACTTATTTCTGACTTCTACAGTTTATGCTTCTTGGACTCTTGAAATATCTGGATTTCTTTCTACAGCGTAAGCTCAGATGGTCACAGTAGTGAACTGAGTCTGCAAGTTCTTTTTTGTGATGAGCTTCATTTTGATTTGTGCCTCTTTTGGTCTGGTATAGGGCCACCTCCCCTCCATTTTGATGTATCTTCTTGGTTCTCCTAAGTCTTTGTAAGCAGCTGTCTACAGATAGCTCTTGTTTTGTAAACTTACAATTTATTTTTTAAATATCTACTTTAGGGCACTCCAGCGCATTCTATGAAAATGTATCACACTGCTAAAACTGTTCTTAACCTTCCTTTTACCTTTGAAATAATAGAGCTATTTAACTGCATTTTTTACTCCATATTATTGCATTCCCAGTCACATTTTATTTTTATCTGTTCTTAAAATCATTTTTCCATTTTGATTCATTTACTTTATAGCTGAGTTCATTTTCTCTAACTCCTATTATTGGTGGAACAAGTGGAGCGCAGGCTCACATCTGTCATGCCTCTTTGTATTCCTTCCCTTAAAATAAATATATTAACGAAAGCTGGTTTGCTTCTTAATTAGTGATGCTGCATTGAAATAGCTGTAGTCTTTTGGGAAAAGCAAAAAGAGAGTTTTTCTCTCTGCCTTTTTTTTTTTTCTCCTCCGCTCACACTGTTAGAGGTAATATTGGTTTGTGTGAGTATTTGACTTCAAAAAAAAAGGCATCTCTGACAAAATAAAAGTCACTTGCTTCTTACCCACTGTTCCTCAATCTGTGCAACACCAGCCTGAATGACAGTGTGCTTGTCAACCAGACAGAAACTGTCTCCATCTCTTAAAATCACTTGCTAAATCTTTTACTTCAGGCAACTTGGAAGGTTCCTATCATCTACTGTGACCGGAGGGAGCAGGAGCTTCCAGTTTGTTCGTCTTCCATCTAATATTGCTGCTCTAATTTGTTCCTCTCCCTGGGCACCTTTTCTCTTCCCAGGGCCAAAAAGCAATAAGGAGAAATAGGCAAGCTACTGTTGATGAACTTTGCATGCAGGGAACAGGAGTACTCAGCCTTCTCCCAGGAGTGCTCAACTTCAGCTTTTACCCTTCTCAATTCTGAGCATTTCTTTCTCCCAGGAAGTGAGATGCAGACTTCCATGTAGAACTGATGGACTTTTTTAAGCAAAATCTCAGCCCCTACCTACAACCTTTAGAAAGTACTTTGTCACTCTAAGACTGAAGTTCTAAGTCAGAGAAAATTGTTGACTCTCAAGGTGACGTGATACCTTTGGCAAAGTATGGGGTGGAATTCTGTTTCCATTCATGAGTTTCCAATGGCAGCCCTGTAATCTCTAGTACAAACATGTTTAAATTAAAAAAAAAAACAAAAAAAAAAAAGAAGACATCTTGTTTCAGTATTAAATCTTCTAAAGAAAGAAAGAAAAAAAAGAAAATAGATGAAAAGAAATGTAATGAATAGGAACTGTTGAGACATTACGGAGTGCAACAATATTTTTCCATGCCAAGTGCTCAAGAAGTGATCAGTGATCTAAGTAAACAAAAATGAAAAAAAATTCCTAAATCAGATATGCCCAAAATACTGGATTTATTAAACTAAGGTTTTTTTACTGGCCTCCTAAACAAGATGAAGTGCTGGATGAACTGAAAATACTGAAATACAGCTATGTGGTGTTATCAGAAATCTCAGGCTTGCTCTGGCACTTGAGTCTTTTGCAGCATTCATTTCTTTCTCTCTCCATACAGCAGTACTATGAACGTTGTCCTTAACTAATGATTGCGGTTTTTAGAGTAGAATCCACTCTTGACAGCTGAATAATTTTGGCATTTAATGACTAATGTGAAAATTAATAATTCGAGTCAAAGCCATAGAGAAGTTATCTTATGTCTTCTGTAAACATAAATATTTATAAATAAACTGATTACTGTTGTATAATAACCTGAAGCGCAAAGGATAGGGAAGCATTTGGAATATGGAAGGATAGATTAGGTAATTTATATCCAAGCTACACAAGGCTTACTGAGTTGGAGATACAGTTGCTGAAAGTTTGGCAGTAGCAGAACATTATGTATCGGATCTTGCTAGGCAGAAACTCAATAGAGATTTGTAAATAGAGATTTGTCATGACCTCCCTGTGGTTCTTCCGTTTTTTCTCCATCATGTGATTGCATTGTGGTACCCTTCGGGGGAATGTATGTTGAAGCACATGGCATGTCTCCTGTCTCTATGGGACAAATGTGGGACTAAGTGATGTTGGAGAAGATGTGACATATGAGTTCCTTTTTGTATCTAGTGGTGTCTGATTGCCACAGACTTAGATATACAGGAACTGGACAGTGAAACCACGATATTATATCGGGCTACAATGAAATTTCGTATCTTGTTTCACCTATCTCATTAACTCACTGGAATCTGGTGCAAACACACTTTTTACTCTGAAATGAATATCTATTATGGTGGTCCTTTTAATTTTAGTGGTCGTTACTGGAAGCAAATCAAATGAATGTGATGCTTTTGAAATCTCTCTCCTGCACACTGAAATTAGTGATGTTGCTGATGTAGAGCTGGATAAAAAATGTATTCCAACAGATATGTTAAGTAGGAAGAAAGGCTGCTTAACGTGGTTGAGAAGTTGCTATTTTTCATTCCTCATCCACTGAACAAGCAGGTGTACAGCAGACAGAATAATGTTATGCTAAATTAAGGTTGTCTTTTACACATGGCATTGAGAATTGATTATTTAAATTAGACTTTTTAGTTATCAGATGTTAAATATGGCACCAGCATTTCACTCGACTGTATGTCAGTCTTGTCACTTAAAGTAATGATTTGATAATATGCACAACTGTGAATAGTAAACACAGAATCTTTATCAGTGTGTCAAAATTCATGCTAGAAGAATGTCATTTTTACGTTTACTGCAGTAAGAAATATGTGCAAACCCTAAATCAAAATGTGTGTGTGCGTATGTAATGTTTTGTCTACATGTGCAATGTATGATCCACATGGTTCACCTATGGCAAAAAAAAACAAACAAAAAAAACCAAACATATTTTAGGGCTGAAGAAAACATTTTCCTGTGCGTCTAAAATTGGTGAGGCACCAATTGTGATCCCAGCCTCGTTCAGCATGGGAGTGAATTGATGAAAGGTAGAATAGGGATTTTATTGGGATTTTTTTTTTTTTTTTTATAAGTCTTCAAGTCTATAAGTTCCACAAGCCTTCACTTATTGAATGTTAGTAGATGACTATAACTGATCATAAGGGAGTGTTTTTATATTCAGTTAATTAAGCACACCTTCCTCATTGCAAATGGCTGTAGTTGTACCCAGAGGGGAGAAAAAATGATTAAAGGAACATCAAAGAGAATAGAAGTTAGCCAATTAACACTTTCCAGTCTCTTTCCTGTTCAGTTCTGCAGCCCGTAAGTAGAAAAATCTGTATTTTTAGGAACTTTTAAAAGATAAATTATATGATCTGTGTTCCCAGTGGCTGTATCGTTATATATTTCTTTGTGGAATTGTCTTTGGAGGACTTTTGTGTAAGGAAGACAAGAACAAGTTAGAAGCCTTTCAAAATAATTTTTGGACAGAAGTATTTTAAAATTCTTTTTGAGAGAATTCGATTTGAGGAAGGTCAGAGAGGAGTATCTTCTATTATATAAAGCTTATTATGATCATGAAAGTCATACTGATTCAAATAGCTAACAATTTTGTTTTATCCAGATAAGATCATTTATTCCTCAGGACTCAAAATCATCTCAAGTCAACACTATTCCTCGAATTTCTTCATCTGACTGTTTAAGCAAAAGAGTCTATGAAGCTTTGACCTAAAAAGTTTGGTATTTCCCCGGGACATTCTTAGAGGTGAAAACTTGTGTTTTATCTTGTGAGTATTATCCTGGTTAGGAGGAGATAAAAGAATAGCAAAACCAGCAGTGGTTAAAGATCGTGCGTGTTCAGCTTTTGGCACATTACCTAAAGTCACACAAATATTTCTCATTGTCTCAGTGTTCATAAATATTACCAAGTAGGTTTTTCGTATGCTAATGGCTTAAGACAACTAGATCTGAAATTCCCAAACCATGTAGTAAACCTAAACCTAACTGACCACAGTGTTTGGTTGAGTTTGTTTCTAAGGCTGTGTGACTGTACTTGCATAGGCAAAGTATGATGGTTGCAAACATGAGGTGCCCTGAGTTGGGTTACTTTTACTGGCATTTTTAGATTTGATGGCTTACTAAGACTGAATATAATATTGATTGATGCTGAATGCACACAGGAGAATTCAAATGATTTTGTGATACCCAGCTAGTGTGCATTAATACATACAGCAAGCAGGAGCATTTATCAGTGATGATAAAGCTTATGCAGTATTGTGTATTATTTTTTGAAAGTAACTATGCTAATAAGTGATATGAGCTTGCTAAAGGATTGGCACATTAATCCAGTCTTGCTTCAGCTTACTTCTGACCCACTGATGTGAACTCAAGGTCCAGTTTAGCTCAGCTCCATTTATGTTCTCTTGCTACAAAGATTTCTGTGCATCTTCTGTAGACTAAAAGGTTTTATGCAGCTTTCTGCTTTTGTATTTAGGGCCAAGTTCTTTATTTTAGCAATAAAACATGGGGTAAGGGAGTTCAAATGCTCCCTTCATTCAGAAATCACTCTATGTCATCAGTAAAAGACAATTCCTCTCTTTAAAAAATCCCCTGCAGGCCTCTTGGGTAGTGTCTTTATTGTCACTCGGATCCTCGATGCCTCAGCAGATACCATGTGGAAATTATACATTTTCTGGAGGATCTGTCTGGCAATGTTGTGAATTATTTCCTTCTTTTTCACTCACTTCAGCATGCTTTGCTAGAAAATCTCTTTACCATCTCTGGGAATGGAAAGCAATTATGTGGCCTCATCTGGGCAAGCTCTACACAGATCATCTGTATGTGGTCATCCCCCTTTATCATTATACTATTCAGAGCTATCTGAGACTAAGTCAGAAAGCATTAACTCCCATCAATCTTAGCCTGTAGATGTGCTTTGGATGGCCTCTGTTAATGTTTAGTTTATATGTTCATTTGGATGAAAAGAGCTCAAGTTCCTATATGACTTTTGGGGGCCAACATGATAGTAAAGCACTTTGCTGTGCATGAGCTATCTTGCAGCTGTACAATAGTCTAGCTTGTACACTTGCCCAGTGTACTCACAAAAAACTCTATTAAAGCAGGGCTGTTAAGCCAGGGAGCTGGCAAGTCTCTCAAAATATTTAATTGGTTTAAACAGGCAATTGGTCAAGTTACATGTAGCTCAAGTGGCCACCAGGTCGAACAACATAAAACTAGGTTCATTTGTTATAGATGCCAGTATATTTGTGTCATTGATAACTTTCTCTTGTAAGTTTTAAAGAGTGCTAATAATCTTTTAATATCACAGTCTATAAACTCCAGATTGTCTTTGACCTGCATGCATATTTCTCACCATGACAATGAAAATTCTTCATTAGAACACGTAGCTTAGATTAAAGTGAAAGCTCAGTGTAATTGTTTAGGCTGAAAAAGTTTTCTTTTTTTTTTTTCTTTTTTTTTTTCTTTTTTCTTTTTTACAGGCTTCCTAAATAAGCAAGGCCTGGAACAGAAATATATATATATATATATATATATGCATCTTTTCGTCTGAATATGAAAACTGTTGCGTTCTAACACAAGATTAAATCTTTCCAGAAGCCTTATTTCTATTGACTTATCCTGCTTCTGTTTTCTCTCTTCCAGTTTTCATCACAACGACCCTTATCATTTTATGAGTCTCTCATTTTATCACCAAATCTCCATTGTTAGTAATAAACAGCAAACAGTACACAAGTAATGTCCCAGCTTTTTTATTACAGGTTATTTGAAGGCTGTATAGCTTTGTTTATGACAATGAAAATTTTAAAGCTAGTAACACACAAGCTCAAGAGCCACAAATCCCTTATATATAATTTCTCCTCTCACAAAAAGCCCATTGACATGAGTTGATATTGGCTTGACTCTTTTTCAGAGTCTTCCTTTGGTCTACAGGTCCTATGGCAGTTCTGCCATCAGCGGAGCTGAGAGGAGATGTTAGTTGAGGGATCTGTTCACAACCCCTACAGAAGCCCCAGGCTGAGGTTTCAGCACTGTCAGAGTTGAGCAAGATGGAGGAAGTTGAGCAAGGAACAGGTTAAATGAGGGTTTGACTGTGGTTTTGGTGATTTCAGGTCAAGTGTATATGTATATAAGAGGTAAAGGTACCTAATTTGGAATTATTTTCTGGCCTTATGAAGATAACACAGATAGCTTTGAACAGAGGCAGAGAGGTTTCTCATACAGAGCTTTCCTTGAATGCAGTGGAGGTTACTTGCCCGAAAGGTGTTTCCTGAGGCATGAGAAACAATTCTTTCCAATTCATTTGTTCTTCTTGTGGACTGAGTAACAATTGGAAACAGAGAGTCTTTTCTGCTGTTCTCTCTTTCCAGGCAATCCCAAAGGATGCACAGTTTGCAGAATACTGCCAGGAGTTATGCTCATATTTTCACTTAAATCTTCTCACGTTTCATAAAACCAAAGTAAAACAATACTGACGGGGAAAAGAGAAGACAGCAAAAACTTGGCCAAGTTTACCCTCTAATGAGTTCAGGGAGATTTTTCCCCTTCTCTCTTATGATCTTCATCCAAAGAGGAAACAATTCATGTAGTGTTTGGGACTGAGTTAATTGACTTTTGTGGAAGTATTTCACGAGAATAAAGTGTCCAGAAGTTTGGAATAAACCCATATTCCAACGCTGTCCTCAAGACTGTATGTTTGTGCTGTTTAGCTGCAAAATTGCTCTTTTATTCCTTAGTACAATGTGTCATGTCAAATCACTTGACTCTCTGCATTAAAGCCAAATGAAAGGCCACATTAGTTAATACACTTGAATTATAAAGATCATAATGCTGTAAGATAATGTGATGTTTGACATTATTTTGCATATTTAAAAATAGTAGTTGAAGTTTAACACAATTGAGTTAGTTAAGCAAAATGGCTATTTACCATATCTTTTATTTAAAAAAAAAAAAAATTTGAAAGTAATTTAATAGAATTTATTTTTTAAAGCTGTAATGAAAACCATTTCTGCTTCCTGCCCTTAAGATAGATTTTGTGTACCATGAAATCCATTTTAACCACAATTCTAAAAAGGAATGTGCATGTTACTTATGACTTTCCTGCTATTCTTTCTTTTATTTCTGTCTTTTGCTGTTAAGTTTCCTCAGCACATTGTTAGACTGAGCTCTGGCAAGAAGGTGATTGATATGGCTCTTTGCGCCCTGGCTAAATAGCTAAATGTACAGTGTATTGTGTCTGCTCTTGGAGAAAAAAAGAAAAAAGAAAAAAAAAGAAATGCAATTAAATTCATTTCAACTTCAGTAACATGACATTTCTGTTTCTTTCATGTCAGGCTTTATTCTCTTCTATAATCAGATTTTGTAACCCCTTCTATAATGTCTCCTCACTTCAGCAGTCACTAAATAGGATGCTTGTGTTGCAAGTTAATTAGAGATTCTCATGCACTCGAGTTGACTTTCCTTGAATCTTTGGTGTGGATTGCACAGGAGAACACATTTCGCCAGCCAGTGAGCTGTGGGTCACAAGGTCCATATCCACTCTTGAATATCCCATCTTTTTGGTATTAGACATGCTTGTTCTGTTTCCACATGGAAACGGTATTTCTTTGACTACGTCAGGCAATAGGAACGAGCTGTGTAATTTTTCAGTAAATTTCAATACATTTTTCAGAGTGCAAAGAAAGCTCCTAGGAAGCAATTCTTCACTCTTTGCATTGACAGAAATCTGTTAGGATAAGATTTACGACCTTTTCCATCAGACACCACTAGAATGCAGGAGAGTGATGGGAGAGAAGATGAAAAGGGGAGGACAAAAGATCTCCATCTTCCAAGTCTGTATTCACAATTGTAAATGCAAAAAATATACAGTACTAATACTTAGCTCTAGGGAAACATTTGTAGAGCATAGTGAAGGGTTAAAAAAAATACTTGGGGAATGAGTCGGGTTCTTATGTAAATCTACTTTAAAAACTTTTATAAGTGTAATTAATAAGTCATCTTTAGGTTTGCTAAGAAATATTATTTCTTTATGAAATATACCTAAATAACTCCCCTAAAAAGCTTTAAAGAGGGAAACCTCCTCTACTTGGAGATTTGCTTGGGTACACAGGCATTATTGTTATACTATTAATTTCTTTGTTTTACCTTCAGTGTTCCATCCCCCAGCCTTATCTCCCCATTCCTATCCACCCCACACTGTTGTTTCCTATAATTAGAGAAGATACACATCTGTCTTCAGGCTACCACCTAATCTCTAAGGCCATATGGGTAAATGGAATATAATTATAATTTGGTAGGAACGGAGCCTTCTGCACATGGTTATATTGTTCTGGTTCTGTTTAACGTAGGCAAGAAGAATCTACAACATAGCAGGGCATGGAAAATGGGGTTAGTCCTTGCAAAGTACATACCTTTTAGATTGAAATTTCATGTGTTAAATTGGGGTGGGAATTACACAGTTTGGGAGGAATTCTAACACAATGTTACCACAATATGCAAGCATCCTGCGTACTGTGAAGCAATCATCTGTGGTTATATGCAAAATATTAACAGAGGTCATTTTTTGTCCCCCTCTTTTTCAGTTATTTTTATTTCAGTTGCTGCGAGGACTGTCTTACATCCACCAGCGTTACATTTTGCACAGGGACCTGAAACCACAGAATCTTCTGATCAGTGACACGGGGGAGTTAAAGCTGGCAGACTTTGGTAGGCAAGCAGTTAATTACAAGTCTCTTATAATGTTGTAGGAATGTCAGACAGATGGTTCCATTGATTTCTCTTCCCCCCCACCCTATTCCTTAGACACACGTTCTTTATTGTAGATAATTGCACATTTTTCTCCTGAGCGAAGAAATTGATTATGGTCAACAAAATGCTTGATTAAAAGGGAGCAAATGAAAAACAAATATATACTCCAGTTCTCACCAGAAAAATAATTCTGGAAGTATTTCAGTTTTTCTTTCTGTGAGACCTCTGAGTTAGAATTCTGAATCTTTGAAAAGAGTGATGAAGAAAGAGGGAGCGAGAGTTGAGGAAATACAGGATATGTGAAGAACACAAGCACTTTATGCAAGCAGCTTTAGGGTTGTGGAGATCTGGAAGTAGGATTAACTTTCATAAAATGATGATTGATTGAAAAAGACTGAAGGATACAAGAATATTTATTCTTTCTAAAGATAAAAGGAAACTAAGATCATCTAAACTGCCTTCAGCATCCATTCTTAGTCCCTTCAGGGGAGTATATATATGAAATAGGAGTATGTATGTGAAGTATAAAGGCATGGGAAATTGTCCACTGAAATATTACCCTTTTTGGCTTTATAAATGTATTTCAAAGTACTTTCTAGTGGCTGTACTGGAGCAGTACTCTTTCTTATGAAAATCATTGTGAGTAGAGATGTGGAACATGACAGTATAATTCTTTAGTGATTTTCACAACATGTAGGAACTTCTCTTTTTCCTATAGGTCAACTTTTCATTTACTGATTCCAGCAGATCTTCTGATGTAAGCCGAAAATGTGACCTATCAGCTTTTTTGAAATGTCATTTATGACTGCTATCCACAACAGGCTTCGCATTTCATTCACCAGCAGTAATGAGGAAGCCTTATGTGCTAATTGGCAATTTCACTGTTAATATAGTCGTGTTTTTTTGTCTTTTAATTAGTATTACTACAATTAACAGCTCAGTGTGTATTTGCTGTGCTAGAGAAGGGAACAGAACTTCAGGTAGACGCACTCTGTAACTTGATTGGCCTGTAGATTGTAAGGTGATTAAAGAAAGAACACTAGATTTAAAAAAAAAAAAAAAAATCCATTTTTACATACGGTTTTCTGTTACTGTTTCTCAAAACTTGGAAGATACCAAAAGATTCTTAAATGCTTAAAAAAAGCTTTCCCACATCTTTTATTCTTAAATTAATGCAACACATGAATTGTGAAGTGTTTTTGATTGTAGTGAAGTATGAATTAGCTCTCTGTTGAAGGTGTTGTGCTGTTTGAAATGGCTAGTTTTTTTTGTGTCATTTATATCTGCAATACACTGTGCAGTTATCTAAAATATCCCCAAATATATCTATATTATAAATTCTTTAAGATGTTATTATGATGGTCCTCCAGTTTGGAGGATACTGAGAAATCTGTAGATAACTTTGCAGTCTCTTCTGTTATTTTGACTGCTTCTTATGATCATATGATGCTTTTTCTTTACTTTTTCTTTCCCCCTGAAGCTATATGTCCAATTTGAAGCTTTTTTAAAAAAGAAAGGGAAAGTCCATTCAAGAAGAATCACTATTTAAAAAAAATATCCCTCTAGAAAATAATCTTCTATAATAAGTTTGTGATTATAATAATAAGTAATAAAGTAGTCATCTATCAGATACAGATATAGTCCACCCATTGTATTTTTGCATTCACTATTTGTTTCTCTGGTTGTATTCTCTCTTGAGCTTGAAACCCATGTTAGGTTGGTGAGCAAATGTATATAATGACACTGATTCTCATCTTGGACTGCAAGGCATTGCTATGTACTCAATATCATATAGGTAAAACAGTCCTACCTTGATTAAGTTTGTTGGTTAAATACTGCTCCATGTGTAGGATAATGAAGTTCCTCCCGAGCAACTTGTCTGACAAGACACATCAGAGTAACCAGTCTTAGGTCTTCATGTTTTATTATAATGTTTAGTGAAATACTTGGAAAGCCTATTAAAAATGAAGAGCAAATTAGAGGTTTGAAAAAGTCGGTGGCCTCTTAAATTCCACAGTAGCCAGTCCTTTCCTTGGGCAAAGTTCAGTAGCCTCCCTTTTTTGTCTGCACGCAGGGAGCCTGCAGACTTTTCAGCCCCGTTCTTAAGAAAACAAACAAAAAGCCTTTCACCAGCACTTCTAAGCAATTTGTTGGAAATGTGAACTGATCAGTACAGTGCCCAGCTCAGATGCACAACTGACTGTTCTCTGGGTATGCTGGCTGTTCTGGCCAGCAAAACAGAAGAAAGGCTGGGATGTTTGTTCTCATTGTCTGCTTTCACCCCATTGTAGCAGGAAATAATAGAACTCTCTTTTTGCCTCAGAGCAGCACTAGGCCAAATGTGCCTTCGGTGACACCAAAGGCAAAATTTTCTCAGCTTTGTATTGACACGAATTAAAGGTTGACAATTGTGCATTACTATGAAATGAAGAATAGAAATGTAGAAGGTAAAAACAGAAAGAAATAACCAGCAGTAGGTGTACAAATGTATAATAATGTGATGAGGATTTTTTTTTTTCTTCTTATAGTTTGTCTTGACCTAACAGAAACATCTGTGTAATCTACTCTTATATACTGAGAGGAGATTATATGTCTCTGTTTTTTTTCAAGCTGTATTTTCTTTCATGGCTGATGACCTTGTAAAATTGAAAACCAGATGGGTTGAATTTCTCTTCTGAGAACCGAGTTGAAAAATTAGAAGTGATGGGGTTGAAGTCTGAAGGGTTGTGACCTCTTTCACTGGAGGCATGAGAAATGAGAGCACACACGTGCGCACACACAGGCGTGCATGTGCGCGTTTACTTATCGAAACACTGCACTGCCGCAGCCCATCTTCCTCCTTCCCAGGATCAGACTCTTCTTAAACAAGATGTAAAACAGAGGCTTTCTTCCCTTTACGTTTTTCTCCCACAATTGCCTAATTCATGATAATGTGCTTGGAGAGGAAGTTGGTTTAGATTATGCTTTTGATTAATTACATGAGAAGCAGTATGGAAATTAGAGAAATGAATGCTTTGTTTTTAAATGCACTCGAGGCAGAAGAGAACCTATCACAAAATCAGTTTCTGTCAGAGATAGCATTGACTTTGCCAGCGCAATAAATATGAAATCCTAGAGCAAAGGCCTTTTTGTCTCTAAGGATAAGACCTTTATATTTTGGTTTCATAAGTTTACAAAAAACTAACAGCTTGACTGAAGGTTTTTAATTTGGAGTGAGGCTTATTTAGTCTCCTCAGCATAGGATGTCAAATACTAAAAAGCAGGCTGTAGTAGATCATAGTTCTTGAATAAACAAGGTAAAAGAAAGGCTATTCATGCCTGCCAGTGCATTGCATTGCAGCTGAAGTGGAATCTTTGAGCAACCGTGGGCATGTGTTTTTCTACAGCGCAGCTCCCAGACATTGACACTCGGCTGTGTGGGAGTGCCTTTGTTCGGCTGAGCGGCAGCCTGCTTTGCTATTCGTGTGTTATAGCTGCTATGAAATGAACATTTATGAGAAGACAGCAGCAAAATGAAAAGGGATAACACAACACAGAGACCTTATCAAATTAAAAATTTATGAGGTATAAAAAATGGCTTTTCTTGAGAAGATATAATAGGGAAGACTACTACCTGAATAATTACTGCTCTGAAAAATAGTTCTTGAATTTCCTGCATTCTTTTTTCCATCTAATTAAAATTCCAGAGGAAATTAAAGTGTGTTAGGAGTTTTTGTTATGAAATGATTGAATAAATGTGAGAATTATTTTTGATTCTGTAGCGTAAATTTGTCTCTATTTTTATTTATTTCCTCCGCACACATATGTCTGTCTTGACTAGAAATAAAGTATTGTAAACCTTTAATGATTAACACCTTAAGCAATTACAAACTTAAATGAATAGAGCCTTGTTTTTGTTGCTATTTACCACGCAGACTGGGCTGCACAGCTATTGCTCAGGCTTTGGTTAGTAATTTCTTCACTTTAACTTTTCTGTACACTGCTTTCAGATGTGTTTGTTTGGCCTTTGGATGTGTACTGACGTAGAAAAAATTATCTTTGAGCTTCTGTTTAGGAAAGTCATTGTGGAGCTTTGAAAGCGAAGTGTGTTTCTAGAAAAAATACATTTACGTTAACTCTAAAGGGTCAAGTAACTGTATAACAGTAAACAGGAGTGTAAGCTCAAAGACCGAACACTAGGAAAATGTATTTTTCAAAAGTTACTTGTGATCAGATGAGTAATAATCTGAGCAAAACAGCTACCTAAGGACACACGTGATTTTGTATTCATGCTGAAAAATCATTCAAGAATTCTTTGGTTTATTTGTATATGAGGTACACCTTATAAGCAGTACAATGTGTTATTTCAGTGATCCCTTTTTCAGTGTCAGGCCTCTGAAAGATAAGTGCCAAAGACTAGAGAAGCAAATACAGAACAAACCCTGCCAGGCATATTATCTTGGGCTCTGCATGAGGGTGCTTCTGTATGAGTGATACTCATACAGAAGGGTCTGAGGTGTTGAAGGGGCTTAGATGGCAGCAGCTCTGCATTCTGTGAGAAGATTAAGGCACCTGGGAGGAAGATGGGTTGAGTTGAAGTAGAAGGCAGCAGACTGCTGGGGAGTCAAAGGTAAGGGACTGGAGGAAAATAAGAGAAGAAATAAGTTGTTGTGGAACATGTTGGCCCTTTCCTAAGTGGGGGGGCAGCAGACTGGCATAGGGATGCAGTGCTCAGTGACTTCCTTGTCTTGGTCTTCACAAATAAAATTTCACAGTCCTTTGTTTTCTGAAACAGGGTTCAGGGAGGAGAGAAGCAAGTGGAAGAGAATTGAGTCAGGGATCTTCTCAAAAGTCTTGACCCATGGACATTCACAGGACCAGACAGAAGGCGTCCAGAGGGTACTGACAAGGATGACTAATGTTATCATGAGGCTCTTTTCTATCATCTTTGCAAAATTGCGTTGGCTAGGCTAGGTCCCCAGTAACTGGGCAAAGGTGAACGTTGTCTTCGTTTTCAGAAAGAGCTAGAAGGAAGGTCTGGGGCTGATAAATCACCATCCATGTAAAAATGATGAAGCAAGTCCTCCTGCGCACAATAGCATTTAAGTATTGTTTATACTAATCTAAATCAAGATTGGCTAATCGGTTATATATGCATCTACATCATCATACTTAAGAAACTGCAGCTCAAAGTCTCTAAATAGCTTACAGCACTCAGTGAGGAGGTGGGAATTGGATCCCGCCATCCAGGTAGTACTTCCCAGGAAGGATTTGCCTCCCTGTGGCTTAGTCTATCCCAAAATTTCAACTAACTGCCTAGTATTCTGATTCTTCTAGGGATAATATGGACCTTTCATCTGATGGTAGTATGATTTGTCTTACATATTGTTAGAATAATTTTGTGCTTTCTGGCTTGGAACCATGCAGTCATTATTAGAAGTTATCACATGAAAGATTTACAGAGCTTTTAGGGGCAGGCATGACACGTGTCACCTACTGATATATGAAAAAACTCAGGGCATGAGCATTCACTTGGCTTGCATGTGAGGCAGTCATAGCACCTCAGGCTATGAAAGAAACTGGCCAAATTATTAGGCCCTTTTCCTGCTTTATCTGTGAATTATCAACCTGCTGCTGGGAGCTGTAGTTCAGGAATTGCTCACTGGTGAAACGTCCCTTCAGCCGCCTTTCCCATTTGTCTTTTCTGCTAGGCATGCAGTATAGGGGAATTGAACAAGGTGTGTGAAAGGTCAGTTTGGTCTTCATTTCGGATTGTGCTATTTCAAGTACAAATATGTCCTGTGTGGTCGCATATTTTAATTGGGGTGCCATTCTAGTTAGCATAAACACTGATTTTCTCACTATGCCATGGCTGCAAGACAGTGTAAGGCCGAGACTATGCAGGCTCCTATGCAAGCAGAAGTACAAAATACTATTTCAAAGCATGAAACAGAAACTCCAGAAGGTGCTGTTAGCTAAAGTATAATTTACAAGGATAAGAATACTTGCTGACTGATTCTTTAATATTGGGTTTTTTTAAATCATATTTTTAAAAGTTTGAATAGAAATTGTCCCTTCACTCGCTTCTCTGCCCTGATTTTTCAATATTTCAGCCCTTTAAACAAGCTGTGATAATGTCCTAGAGTGTTCTAATGCTACAAGGTGAGTGAGAAAGAACATCAGGAACTTAGTGTTTTAATGCTTGGGGACTTGTTCATGCAGTCAGAGTTGTCCTTTCTTTCTTGTCTGCAGGCTTTGGAGAGATGACACAAGAATCTTCATGGAAGTTTCTTTGCTTTATTCTTCCTGAATAACATGGACACCAGTTTTTTGTTTCAGTTTTTTGTTGTCTCTGGGCTCTCCTTATTTAAGTAAGGAATGAGAAATATTAGTGAGAACTACTGGTGATAGGTGGGCAGTTAGATTGGATGATCTTGTAGGTCTTTTCCAACCTTGGTGATTCTGCGATTCTATGAAGGTGCATAGGAGGTCTGCATTTTGGTGGAAGTCCTACTTTAAGCATTTTTTGATATAGAACCTTGTGATGTAATAAAGTATCAAGTAGGCATGGTTAAGTCTTGCATCCTTTTGGATATATAGTACAATTAATAATAGATAGTAGGGGCAAGGAACCTTGAGGTTTGTAATAAGAAGAATTACACTCAGTGGAGTTGCAATCTTAAGCTGCAGCTGAGTATTAAAGAGCATGTTTCCATGAAGTTCCGTACAGATTTTACTATGGGGTGCATGTTGGAGATCTATCACAGGGGACAAAACTATTGCTGTATAGTTTGTTTACCATTAAAATGATTAAAGCTATGTTGATAACTTGAATTAAAAAATTCTTTTCTACAGAAAGAATCCCATAAGGAATTACTGTATAAACTACCACATACATTCATGTGAAAGGCTGGATAGCATAAAAGATTGCATGAATAACTGCTATGTTGTTCTGTGTAATGGTCCACAGAGTGTCAATTATTGAAGAATATGGTAAAAAGCATTGCCATTGTGCCTGAAATGCTGATACTTCTGGGCTCAAGGCCTGAAGCAGCAGAATAGACTCTATGCTTTTGGCCTGGCCTAACCCCGACTGCACACTACCAAATCAGTGAAAAAGTACCCTTGTAACTCCCATTGCTTTCTGCATCTAGAGGAAGGAAGCCAAAAGCTCAGGAGCTAAGCTCATTCCCTTCTGGAGGAAGGATTAAAGTTGTAGGCTGCAGAAGCTGTGAGTATGATGTACCCAGAAACTGTCAAGGTTATTTGCTTCCCCAGGATGACAAGCTGTCCTTCCACCCCAGATCTTATCAAGTAACAGCATAACTGACGGGTGGCAGTGGTTAGCCAAAGCCACCCCCTTCCCCTCCCCGAAGCAAGGCCTTCCTGTGCAGCTCGTGTGACCTTCTTATGTTTTCCCCAGAAGAGGCTTGTGGTAAGGAGCAAGAAGAGATGTGTAGGTGGCAGGAAGTCTCAAGCAGCAGAAGTGCAGAGGGATGGATTTGATTTCTGGTATTTGGGCTGATTAATTCTTTTGTGCATTGTTTTTGTGAGATGAAGATGGCAGAGAATTTGTAGCCTAGTACTGTTCTGGTGCCTCTTGCTTCTCATGCATATTTAGTTTGTTATTTCCTATTGTGGACCTCAGTCTCATTTGTTTGATTGATATGATGGCTTTATTGAGGAGTCAGACGTATCTAATTTTAAAATTGCCATTGTAAGAGTTGATGCAGGAGGAGTATTTTATGGACAGAAACTGGGCTTGCTAGCCTATGGAGAACTAATAGATTTGACACAGGATTTCTATCTGGAATCAGCCACACACTGAATTTTTGTCCATGTCAGTCTCCACTGACTGTTTTTTAACAGTTGAAAATAAAATTCTTGGAAAATACCCATCTTTTCTGCCATAGTAGTGAGTAGTTTTTATAACTTGAGTTCTTCCCACTGAAAAACACTGTGTAGAATTATTGGATACTAAGGAATAAAATAATAATTTGTTTTTAAACCAATAAGGAACTGGAGATTGGCTTGAAGTCACTACATGAGTCCCCTGGTAAAAGCATCTCAGCTTACTTATGGTTCAATCCGGTTTTCCATTGTTACAAGTTAGAGATATATTGAGCCTTTAAGTAGGAGGAAAGCATCTTAATTATCCATTAAGGGCAATAAAGGAAGTTGGTTATGACACCATTAAAACAACTGTGATAAAAATTTTGTTTGGGTGTTTTGTGCATAGAAAGAATGTGGTCTTTAGATGTCATCTGCAATGCAGCTGGCTCAGTTCTGATTGTGACCCTGCATTATTGCCACAGCAGTTATTACCACAAGAGAAGCCCATCCATCCACAGGAATCTGTAGATGTATTTAGAATCTGGGCAGTAGAAACAAGAATTTTTTTTTTCATCGTAAAAAAAAGCCTTATTGCGTCATGTGACCACATTCTTGTGGCTACACATCTTGCTGCTTCTCTAGCCTTAGTCTGTAGCCTTGTAAATAGTGTGGCTATAAACGTCCGTGTTTAAAGCACCAGACTTTCTTAAAAACATTGTTTTCCCTCTTTTCTCAGCTTAGAAATTAAGGGAGAAACACCTTGGCATTCTGCATTGCCAGTCTGGTTTCTGAAGTTTGGTATGTCACACGGTATTTTCAGACACGCTTAGCAGCTGCAGCCAGGCTAACTTCAGTCTAAAGGGAGCTTCCTGTGCCTCAGTCCATGGGGATATTTGAGGAGTGGTTGTCTCCTGCCTGAAAAATGGCAAGCTGCTTTTGTCAGTGCAGCTGTATCTGAATGCCTGCTGTGCACCTGGTAAAGTTTTTGAATACAGGCATCCTGGTTTGGTCTAGCAGTGCTTTCCCTTTAGAACTTATTGGTCTGATCATGGTTTTGTTTATTGCTTCCTTATTTGGGAGAACGTATTACATAACAAAGGGAGAAAACTATACCAAATTTGAAAATCATTTAAATTTCTTTGATGTGTTGTTAATTATGCAGATTTATTTTACATAGGAAATAATCAGCTGTGTGGAAATGAAAGGGTAAGCGGAAAAGGGTGTGGCTTAAGGAAGAAAGAATTTATCATCACTCAGAACAAAAATATTGGTATGGAAAGAAAAGATTAATGTGAACGGAGAGTGGCAGTTCATTAAGAGGAATGTGCTGTTTAACATGACATGAAATAATGCCACAATTCAGATAGCATTTTAAGGGAGTGTTGGCTCTGTAATTTATGCCATGGTTTGTTTTGTCCCAAGAGTTTTAAGTCCTTGTGTTACTGCAATAGGTTCACATTTTATCTAGGTAATTTTTAATAATTAATGCGGGTTTTTTTTTTTTTTTTTTTCATTCTTTCTGAAAGGTGCAATGTTGGCTGTATTTATATTTCTTTAGTTGCATAATTCCTACTCATGTATTGAGAGGAGAATTTCCCCAGCAGCCTGGAGCAGTTTTAGTGTGTTGTTTTTTTGTTTTTTTTTCCTGTGGCCATTGAAAATAAGGGAGAAGGAGATGTTCAGGTGTCATCTCTTTCATCCCCACTCATAGTTATGAACGTACGTTTCTACAAATGAATGATCCAAGGGATAGAACACCCCTCCTATGAGGACAGGCTGAGAGAACTGGGGCTGTTCAGCCTGGAGAAGAGAAGGCTCTGGGGAGACCTGAGAGCGACCTTACAGTATTTAAAGGGGAGCTACAGGAAAGAAGGGGACAGACTCTTTAGCAGGATCTGTGGTGAGAGAACAAGAGGAAATGGCTTCAAGCTTAAAGAGGGTAGATTTAAGTTATATATAAGGAAAAAGTCTTTTACGGTCTCTCCGAAAGTAATGCCTCCTATTTATTTTCCTGGAAACTACAACAGATACAAAGAGCGCAATAGCATTATTGGATAGAGAAAATTCTCAGCCACAAAACACTACTTTTCGACATAGTCACAACCATTAGCTTTTCACCAGCTATGAACAAGAGCCTGTATGCCTCTCTGTATGCTATGCTGATGATGGCGAGGCAGTAGCAGAGGTTGCCCAGAGAGGTGGTGGATGCCCTGTCCCTGGAGACTTTCAAGGTGAGTCTGTATCAGGCCCTGGGCAACCTGCTTTAGCTGTAGGCATCCCTGTTCATTACAGGGGAGTTGGACTAGATGACGTTTAAAGGTCCCTTCCAACTCTATGGATTCTATGATACTCACATTCTTATTTCATCATTTTGAAGTCACTTCTAAGTAACTTTTTTTTTTTTTTTTTTTTAATTCACTCTTGTGGCTATATTTGGTTTTAACACAATTTCATTGTAATGGTGTTTAAGTTACTTACTAACTGTAGTGGGTAGATTTGGTTATAGAAGCAGATTCTGGCTGTGAAGCAGTAGAAGAAAATGTCTTTACTGTGTTGATACTATCATAATTGATGCTAAGTTCTGGAATTCTCAAGCAAGGTGCAAATTCAATTCAGCTTTAAACTGTCCATATATCTTAGGAAAATAGCTAAAAAATAAAATAAAATAAAAAAATAAAAAGCACTGTCTTACTGAAATGTACTTTATAAGCACAGAATTCTAATTTACCTTCTGGAAACTGACAGTTCTTTGCTCAGGATGGTGCTCAGGATTACGACCATGCAGGTTGCAGGATGTGACGTTGAATGGATTATCAAAATAAGATGTTCTCACCTGTGTACTTCAAATTTGTTCGTACATGCAAACTTGGAATAAGAAATGGTTTAAAGAAAACATCAAATGTTGCAAAGTTACTAATAGCATGACAGTGGTATTTTGCCCATGGTGAAAAATACTATTAGAGGCACTTTTCTTGCAATCTAGAAGTAGTTTCTATTCAGCACTGCGTGGAGAAGCACAGCAATAGTCTGAAAGAGCAGAGAAGAGAATGCTTTGGATTCAGTACTAACATTTTTGTTTTTTCAATAAAGGGATTTGCAATTCCACTGACTTAGTAAGGTTGCAACTATGTAACAGAGTAGATTTGCTCCTAAGAGCTCCAATTTTGCCATCCTGGCAGTGGCATTTCAGTATCACTTTCTAGAAAGATGCCACATGAGGAGCATTTGACTTTGCTTTTTGACTACCTCTTTCCAGAATTATATTGTAGAATCCACAGCTTTAATGCATTTCTAATGTAAATTTTTTTAAATGAAATTGCCTGTTTTCATTTCTTCTTTCTCTGTGACAAAATTGTATTATGAACTGATTAGGTGGCTCTGCAGGAATACAGATGCCTGACTACTGATGTAAAGTCAAATCATCATTTAGACTTAAGCATATTGGAATGTCTCTCACAAAACTTTCCTTGTAAGATTTGTGATTCAGCTAATTCAAGATGACATCGACATTAAATGAGTTTTGAGGAGCAATTCAATTGAACAGATGAATCTGAGGCTCCAGAGATCACTGTCATAATATGTTGCTGCATTATAACACTTCTCTGCAGAAGCAGCTGTACTTACATAGGTTTTCTTAATGGTCTCACACTTTAAAGCAAAGTGAAAAGAATGTTAAAATCTAGTGAAATCTTTAGGTCTCCTATAGTTATTTTGTTCTTCAGATAGTATAGACTTCTGTTTCATTTTGTTTTGTTAGCTTTGTATCGATGCTTGTTCTTTATTATCCTGATCTTTTCAGATAATTTTTCTCTGTCTTAAGCCAGTATAGATAGATGTGTTTTTAGATTCTGCAGGAATTATCTAGAATGTGAACGTATGTACTGATGTGTTAGTGCATGCAAAATGTACCAGACTTCCACAGAAAAGCAAGACAATGTTTTACATGCTAAGAAAATATATAAGTTTAAGAGAACAATTGCAGCAGTACCAAGTATTAGCTGAGTATCTGTGTTATCTATGAACAGTCTGGCGTGGGTCCTGGAAGCAGCCTGGGTTAAATTTCCCCATTGCTACAGAACCATTTGTGCCAGCCGTGGCTCAGACGCCAGGCCTGTGAGGTGGAACCAGCACAGCTGTGTCCTGCAGCAGGGACGTGCATGGCAGGGGACTCCTAGCTGGAAGCGCAGGCACATCAAAATGGCATTGGTTGTGCAGTGCAGGGGCCAGGCATTGGCGGATCTGTTAGTTGCAGAATGGTGCCATTTATAAACACATGGGCCAGGACTTGCGTTGTAAGAACTGGTGCTTCAGTGCCCATGTTGAGATGCACAAATTTCACTTTTGTGTGTAATGCCAAATGGTATTATCAGTGTTGGATTTATAAATAGAAATAATTATTAGATCTGATTTTCAGGGGTTATTATTGTTTGTAGATTGTATTAACATTGTTCTAATACTTGCTTTTTCATGTAGCCTTGCTCTTGTTAAATTAGCCTAAACGAATTCCTGGGATCTTCCCTGTTTGTAAATAAATTTACAGATACTTTAATAAGCTTCTTAACCCGACCATTATCTTCATCAAAATTCTCTGGATATTTTGCCTCTGAATTAGAAATCATGGGTCAGAAAAACGGTATTGTCTCACTCCATGCAGCATCATTCTAATAGACACCAAAGTATCTTTGCCTTCGAGCCAAGTTCCAGCAGCCCCAGATTGGTTGCACTGAGCTGTGGTCCTCATTGATGGAAACAAGCAGGATCAGTGCTGTATGGTCGCTTCAGAAACAAAGTTACTTGAGTGAAAACAACTGAGTTTAGATATCTGCATACAAAACTCATGGTGAAACTTATCTTTGTGCTTCTCTGTGGATGTCGGTGAGTCACTACACTAGCAACAAAACATGCTTACTTAACAGATCTTCAGCTGTCAGATTTAATGAAACATTGCAGTGGAAGGATTTAAATGGTACTGCTGTCGTGTATCGAAAGAGCTTGAGTCTGGTGTGTGTTCAGTCCCCTTAGCACCTGAACAAAGGGGAAGGCAGTTTGTCTACATGACATTTTTCTGCAAATATAAGTCTTAAACAGCTTGGAGAAAGCTTATTTATTTCCTTGCCAGTATGCCCTATTTAGCCTGTCTCATGCAATACGTCAAGTACCTACTGCATTTTATTGAATGATAAATTATCAAGATAGCAGTTGATAAAGGTTGATTCATTTTTACTTGGTCCCAAGATGGAGTAATCCAAAATTGGCTCTTGTAGTCATGCTTTTAGTTGTCCAGATGGGGAACACAGTCAATTGTTAACACAAGTAGCATTGCAGTAAGATGTTGATTTCTATGGTCAGTGCTTGATGGGCTATTACACTTCACCAGATTGCACATACAGAGCTTTATCTTTGTCTCTGTAGAGCAGTTTTTCCCTTATGGTCTGAATCACTTTACATTTTCTGTTCTGAGTTCCTTTGGTTTGTTAGGGAAGAAGTCTGATGATAGGGAAACAAGAATGTTACTCGTCAAGACTGCATGCATGAAAGTAGTCTGTAACCTGTGTTGTCTTCAGCAAGATCTTTATTCATAAGTCTTAGAACTCCATGTTGTTGTTTTGTGTTGTTGTTTTTTTTTTAATGTTCCTATATTCTAAACTCAAACTGTTTAGTACAGTGCTCATTGATTCATAGCTGCTTCCCAGTTTTCTCTTTTCTCGGGGAATATTGAAACATTCTATGTACTACTATTCATGTACTACCTCTTGTTTTCAACTGAGAATTATTTTCTGTTTGTTTGTCCTTTCTAGAACTTCCTCCCCGTTCTTTGCAGATCCTCCCAATGTAAAACCATCTGCTCAGGCATTGTTAACTCTTTGCTTCAAACTTAATGACTTAACTGTGGAATGAGCAATACTGACTTCTTCACTTGTAGCCTTATTAGCAAAGCAGTGTGTTCGTGTTGGGATGTTGTTAAGAGGAGAGGTAATCATTTTCACGTGGAATGTTTTGCGACAGAAGAAAATGAGGATCATTAAGTAAAAATCCAGAAAGTGAATAGCAAGATTTGAAACAGTGAACAGTTAAAATATTGTGAGCATGTATCTCATGTTTCTAATGAATCCAGGTCTTTTCATTAATGCAGAAGTTATCTTTGATGTGAAATTGCTTGCTGTCCTTGAATTCTGTGAGCTGTCACGACTGTGTGTATGTTTACAGTGTTGGCAGTGTTAATGTGGATTTCTTTTCTTTTTCTTTTTATCCTGCCCACACCATTATTTTTCAGCTTCTAGATTGGAGAGGCAGTTTGAACACAATCATGCTGCTGCAGAAAATCATGGGAAAATATATAATTTCACTATGTCAAAAATGTAACGTGTATTCTTTTGCACTTCTGTGCCACCTATTTTTTGACTGGAGAATTGTTTGTGTGTTCATTTCTGCTAATGGAGAATGAATGAGTTTGGCAGTCACTGTATGTGTTCAGCATCAGCAGGCTTTTTCAGTATGTATCAGGAAGTTTTTAAAGGATTTTAAAGCAGAGAAATAAACAGCTTTATTGTTAGGATGGTTTTCAGTCAGATTAATCAGAAAGGTCTTTTATATACAACGAACATCTGAGCTCTTTTCCTTATCCCTTACCTATGATCTTGTGGATGGCTTTGGAGGTAGACGAAAGAGTTGATGCTGAGTTGTTGAAAAAAGAAACATGCTTTTCATGCAGGATGAAATCTTATTTCTTGTTAGCAGAAAAAAATATTTTTGCATCTTCCTTTCCTCGAACTTGTGTTTGTCAAATTGAGACCGTTACACAAACCAGAATAATTATCACCTACATTGGGATTGTCTGAAGGCATACATGAGATAAGATTTGCAGGGAGAAATAATCTTTTATTAGAACAAGTGATAGTGTGGGAAAACCCAGGCTGTCAGGCACACGTGCCTTTTGCTTGACTTATTGCTGTCTGTCTTGTGAAGGTTGACTCATGCTCTCTGCTTAGGAAGACTAGTCATTGCCCAAGTGCATTTGGGGAATATTAACCGGGGAACCTAATTAGGCTCTCTCTAGTAGTGGGTGACTTTTGTAAATGAATATCACTACTGTGAACTGGTGGCTGCATTAGGAGTCAGGCAAAGGATATTGTAGGTAATTTATCATAATTGAAAGAAATTTAACTCAGATAAGCTACAGATAAGGGACAGATGAGTTCTGTTTAGCACGGGGACCTTCAGGCTGCAGTACGTTTACGTGTTAAGAACTGAATTCTGGGGTGGAGAGCCGAATGCCTTGATGAAACAGTGTCAGTTTCCACCCATTTTACTTCTGTTTTGCTGTCATACAGGTATTCACCAAATGAATATGTCTCTGGTGGTAAATAAGTAGCTGAATAAATAGCTTCAGCAAAGTTGACAGTTCATGATCTTCAATAGATTACGTTAATAACATTTTAATATTGTTACTGAACAATGGTAATAAACCATTTACTTCAAAGTAGTTGAAAAAAAATTAAAATAAATGAACAGGAATCAAAGAAGGGAAGCGTGAAAGAGTACGAATCAAAGATAAACAATAATGAAAGAGGAAAAAACATTCTTTTTTTTGGCTGCAGCATGCCTTACTAAAGCCCTTTTTGTTACATCTAAATAAAAACAGTAAACAAATCAAAACATTTAAAGTATAATGGAAAGGAAAACAATGCACATACTTGGCAAGCCCTCCTTTTTGCAGCCATTACTGTCTTTGTCATTTTCAGGATGAAGCTCACTGTGAACAAAGGCTTCCTAGTTGTCACGCGAATTTGACTAGAAAGTAATCCTGCAGCAAAAAGATATCAAATATTAATATTTGTGCTCATAACCAAAGGTATCTGTATTGAATAGGATTTGAGTCTGGATATAGCTGCTTCCTCTTTTAAAAGCCATGTAAAATAAAATAAATTAAAAAAAAAAAAAAGCGATAAATCAGTACAAATAAATTTGATACATCACTAACTGATGCTAGGTGAAATCAGAGACAGTCTCTGGGTCTGAGATAAAAGGTAAAACCAGACGAAGGAGAGAAAGTTGTGTTTACCATGCAGCGAAACATATTCTTGCTTTTGAGTTGTCCTGGAGAGCTCAGACAGTTGGCCTTAGATTCCATTCCGTTCCATTCCATTCCATTCTGTTCCATTCCATATATCAGCATACTCAGTCAGCCTGTGTTTTAAATAAAGGGCATTACAGGATCACATGAGCTGTTATTTAATGAATGATATAAAATAAAGCTGTGCTTTGTGGCACAGCACAGGTAGATGTTGCTGTGCAAGCTTGGTGGCATGTGATGCACGAGGAAAGTTTCTTCTTCCAGCTACGATAAATAATAGCCAGTGAAGTAACTCCCTGGATAACAGGAGTGTCTGTTGTTGCCATAATTATACTCAGCAGGGCTGATGCCACTTGACTTTAATCACTGGGCCTTATGCTTGGCTTCCCCCTTTCCAAACGAGGCCAGACACAGGCTGCATAGTGACCTTTTATCTTTTGGAGGCAGTAGGATCTGGGAGGGACTTCACCAACTGTCGGTGAGCCATCTATGCTCCTTCACAGACAAGAAGGGTGCAGGCAGCCGTATGTAAATGCTGTGCCTTCACCTGGCGATGTCACCATTTCCCTTTTGGCTTTTGTTTGTCATAGCCATTAAGATCTGAAGTTTTGATGATCACCCATGAGCTCCGTCTTTTTCAAAGGAGACTGTCACATTTCCTGTAGGGTATCCATGGAAACAGACAGGGAACCCTTAAAGAAAGTGATTGAACATGCTGTGCTAATTAATCCTACCTTTCAGTTTTCTTTCAGTTGAAGGATGTGGTTAAATAAATTTTGCATGAGTAAGCATATCTGAATGTGCAAAAGGGTATGAAATGCGTGGGGTTTTTTGTTTATTTGTTTGCTTTTTTCTGCATATTTTTTAAACAAACAAACAAACAAAAAAATCTCACCAAAGTAACCCAAGATAGTAACTGTCATCTGTTCACATCTGGAACATCAAAACAAGAAGTGCAGAATCTTGTCAGTATTTATATATATATATTTTGGTAGCGCTGCTTTTAAACTGTAAAAATATCTGAAAGATGAGGATGTTTTTCATGCTTCAAGTGGATGGGAGACATTTACATTAATTTTGAGTCTTCAAATGAAAGTGTTCATAATTGCAAATGCTGTATTTGTGCAGAGTGTTCTTCAGAAAAAGCAAACTTTGTTCCCATTCCTAAGAAAAAGAAGCTCCTCCAAGGCATTAGCCTAATTTAGGGCCTTTGAATTCTGCACTGGAAAAGCAATTGACTCAAACAGAGGGGCTGTGCCAAATGTTCTTGTGCCAAATTTTAGCCTTTGCATGTATTTCCCTTGGTTGTTCAGTTCTGCTAAATTTGGCCATGTAATCTGCAAATTAGCATAAGTGCATGAGCAGGAAACCAGTTGGCCACTACATAAAACTTATGGCCATAAACCTCTTAAACCTGGAGCACTGATGCCATTTGATGTCAATGTATGAGTTCAGTTTGCTCTTACAAATTAATGTTTTGTTTCCTAACTTTCTTGGTTCCAGTAATGATTCTCTTATAACTGAGAAACCAGAAGTAGCAACCTCAAATATGTCTGCCCAAGGAGGTTGTGGATGCCCCATCCCTGAAGGCATTCAAGGCCAGGCTGGATGTGGCTCTGGGCAGCCTGGTCTAGTGGCTGGCAACCCTGCACATAGCAGGGGGGTTGAAACTAAATGATCTTTAAGGTCCTTTTCAACCATTCTATGATTCTATGATAGGTACTGCAGGTAGCATAAGGTTACCTCTCCTCTTCTGAGGTGTGCTGCAGTTGCCAACCTTGAGTTCTTTACATGAGCCAAGTGTTGGTCAAGCTGGTGATCAAGTGGACAAATATAAGGAAGACGGAAGTCTGAAAACTGAAGAGGAAAAAAAAGTTTGTTCGTATTTGAAATGTTTGTTTTTGTTTTTAAAGAAATTTTGGCACACAAGTCAAATTATTCCCCTACACTGGTCTAATTGCTATAATCATCTGATAATGCAATCTACTGGCAAGATTTGCCATCATTACTATGGAGGTGTATTCACTGAGATTAACTGTTCTTAAATAGCTTCTCCAGTGCATTGAGTAGAAAGGTGCAAAGGACGTTCACCTGCACTTTTATGTGATTCTCATTTTGTGTATTTCTTTCTGAGGGCATGACTGCTTTCTGGTTTATGTGAGGTGTAAGACATGATTGTGACCTTTTAGTGATTTCTTTTTTTTGTGTGTAATTCTTTGTTTAGGAAGACAAAAAGCAGTGATGCTTTGCCCTGATTTCTGTTACTTCTGCACGTCCAGTGTTCCCAGTGAGGGACTGGATAGTCTCAAGGCAGTAAGCAGGAGCAAGTTGCTTGGAAAAGGTGTTTGTAGGTGGTGGGAACAGTCACCAAAAGTCCTGAAAATCTTTTTTCCAGTTTCTTGATGAGTGACACACTTGTAGGAGAACCATTAGAAAGATACGCATTTTACTGATGTTTATAAAAGCACATGAGAATCTCTCCTAAAATCTTTCCAATTTTACATGAAATAGATTATGGTTATATAGTTCTGTGAGTCATTTTAAATGTCTGACAAACTTGAAAGACAACTATTGTAAATAGTGTATTTTTAGTAGGTCACAGCTTTCATCATTTTGATTTCTGTTTCTGAGATTGCTGCACTGCCAATGTATATTTTTTTGAGAGAGAAGAATTTTGCATGTAGCATTTTTGATGTATTACTGCAATATTAATATTTATTTGAGTGGAAATGTCTGAGTTTTTCTACTGCTTTCAAATATAAATTTGAATAAGCAGGCTGGAGTTTGCAGCATAAATGGCAGAAGGTTTCCTTAGGCTCCCCTAAAAAACATCTAATCTGTGTCACTGTATGTCTGGGAGTTCCCTTTTCATTCTCTTTTCCTAAGCACTTAAATGAAAGACTTTTGATGCCTAAGGATGAGTAGTTAATGGAAATGAATAACTTTATTTATTTGTCTTTCATTTAGGTATACCACATTGTAACTTTACATCTCTCCAGGGCTTCTGGTTGTCATTATCAGAGTCAAATTTTATTATTCCTTCATAATAATCACAGCTCTGTTTAGCCGAGCATTAAATCATAGATGCTTTCTTCCATTAAGCAACTTATTTTGTTACTAGTAAAAAAAATTGCTTGCAACATGAGTTCATGTTAACATGATGTGGTCTCATACATACTTTTAGGATCTTAACTCTACAGCAAACCATTTCTTTGTTCAGTTTTTATTAATTTCTTTGTATTTACTCCGCAGGTCTTGCAAGAGCTAAATCAGTTCCCAGCCATACGTATTCTAATGAAGTGGTAACCCTATGGTACAGACCTCCAGATGTCCTTTTGGGATCAACAGAATATTCTACCTGCCTTGATATGTGGTCAGTATAGCATCTTTGCACAAGGCTCTATGTAGGTGCTTTAGCTCAGATTTTGTTTGTGTGTGTAAAACAAATATGTGGCACAATTAATGATGTAGTTAAAGCTTAAAGTTATAGTGGTATAGCTCATGTGCAGTAATCTCTGTGGTTGACTCAGTTATTTCCATAAATGAATACCCTCCTGCAACCCACATGGTACCCAGGTGGGTACCTGCTGTTGGCATACCACTAGCAGAGCCAGTAATGCTTTTCAGAAGACTAGGAGTTGTTGCTTGCTGCTCCTTAGTGAACAACTGGTAACTATGATACAGTACACAGTGGATAGTGCTATACTAACGATACCTGCTAAAACGCATGACTGGTAAAGCATTGCATTTACAACTGAAATGCCCAAATTTGCCCTGTCCATCAGATTGTCTGAGATGTAGCAAGGAAAATCCCAGGATTCTCTGGATGCAAAAATACAGCGTCTGTTCTTCATCTGCTCTGCTCATTGGCAGAAAGTCAGTGTGTGACACATTGTTGGACAACTTTCTTTCAAACCTGCAGGCTTTGTTTAGGTCTGCAGATTTGAAAGGACAGCATGATACATGCAGGTTACAGCACCTAGCTTGCTTTTGATAACATCAGTTAATCCCATGTTGAACAATGAAGGTGTGTGTGGTTTTTTGACTGTTAGAAACCAAGGTAGAGGTTTTTTGTTCATCTTGTTGGTTTTGAGGTCACAAACCTCTGTAATCTGTGCATGCAGTCATTAGTTAGAACATCAGCTGTGTTGGCGGAAGCATTGCAGACTGATTCAGGAAATAGTAATGTGTAAGAAAAGTATTTTTCTTTATCAGAAAGTCTTGTGTCGTGGAAAAAGTTAATTTGTTTTGAATTTGTGGTAATCCTTTAGATCTGCAGAACTCATTTACTTTGAAGAAAAAACTGACCCTGAACAAGTTTCAAAAAATTATAATGATTTGTTTTACAGTTTGCTGAATCTTAGAATCATAGAATCATAGAATGGGCAGTCTGTGCCAGTTCCTCACCACCTTCTGAGTAAAGAATTTTTCCTAACATCTAACCTGCATTTCTCATCTTTTAGTTTAAAGCCAGTCCCCTCTGTCCTATCACTATCAAACCATGTAAGAAATTGTTTCCCCTTCTGCTTAGAAGCTCCTTGCAAGTACTGTCAGTCTGCAATGAGGTCTCCTTGGAGCCTTCTCTTCTCCAAGCTAAACAGGCTCAGCTCCCTCAGTCTGTCTTTGTACAGGAGGTGCTCCAGCCCTCTGGTCATCCTTGTGTCCCTCTTCTGGACTCTTCCCAACAGCTCTGCATCCTTCTTGTGCTGGTGGCCCAGACCTGGGCACAGTACTGCAGATGGGGCCTTACAAAGTCAGAGTAGAGAGGGACAATCAACTCCATCACCCTGCTGCCACTCCTCCTTTGATGCAGTCCCGGGTTCAGTTGGCCTTCAGATTTCTGCTACCCCTCAAAATCTGGCCAACTATGGATGGCGTAGAAGGCCCTGGTAATACAGTTTCATTTGCATGGTAGGAATTTTTGTAAAGGCTGATCTACTGCTGCATCTGAAGTCAGGTTACAGCAAATTTCTATTGCACGTGAAAGAAGAGCTTTGGATTTTACTTGTGTGTTTGCTGGGCTGCTTGTGACAGCTTTTGCTGTGTGCTGGTAAGAGGTGTTGGTCCATGTCTGGGTCAATGCAATGGACATGGCATGCTCAGCATCAAGATCTGCTGGAGCTCAGGCAGCTATGGGGCTCCCTTTGTGCAAGGCTCCTCAGAGCTGGAGCATAATTACATTAAAACCACCTGGTGATTTCCCAGAGTGAGAGGAAGGCAGAGACATGGAGAAACCTATCTTCCATCAGCTACAAAGATAATTTGGTAATTTGTTATCAAAAGTGTGTTTGTAGCATTAGCATTTTTATGCAATTACTGGCATTATGTCCTTATGGCAGAAACTGAATGCTCTCTTGTGTCTTTATTGATAATCCACATTATGTCAAAACTAGGCAGCCACTTCACTAAATATTTAAATAACGCTGAGGCACAAAGCACAGCTGTGTCTTCCGCTTAGAAAAAAAAAGACCGGCAAGGGGCCTTTGCTTTACCCGTGATAAATAACATTTCATGGGGGCTCCCAAGGAGGGGAAAGTAGAGCTCCTACTGAGGAGAAAGCCCAGCTGCATGAAAAAGGAGTCCAAATATTAACCACTGGACAGCGGCGGGGAAGCAGGTGGCAGAGGCTGCAGGCTATTTTTACACTTCATTTGCTGGTGTAGGGCATTAGGGGAGTAACTAAAAGCTAATGATCCACATACAATATTACATTCTCCTGCTTTCTTTTTTAAATAGCCACTGGCAATAAAATAATATTAATGAAGACATACATGCATTAGTGGTGTCAGGCTAGCGATGGAAATCAATGAATGCAGTGGGCTTTGTGATTTACTGCTGACAGCATTTGATACAGTGACATTGTGTGAATGTGCTACGCTACCTAAAACTGCATCAAAGAGTTGTGATAACCTTTGATATTCTTGCTTTTTTCTTTTTTCTTTTTTTTTCCTCTTGATGAGGACTTACTGGTAGCTTATGAAAATGCCTTTGCATTGCCTCTGGTGTAACTTTCCTTAATCCTTGAATTTTACAGTCCTTTGAAAGTCAATGCAAGGAAAATAAGCTTCAGTACATAAAGGGTTTATGAATTACTTAAAACCATACATAAGTAACACAGAAACATCGGGAAAAATCCCCAAATGACCCTCTCCTTTTTGTTCCTTACAGAAAGAATATAGTCTTAGTGAATGAAGTAATTTAAACAGCTTATTAAACCATTTTTGGTTCTGGTAATGCATGTGCTGCTACATCTGGGTTTCTCAGATCAGGAAGTCACTAGGGATCTTTTATTTTCAAGTGCAGCTGGCTAAAAACTGTTTTTGCTAACAGCTGGCCAATTTTGCATATCCTGTTTTGCTTTTAAAAAATAAACCTTAGTAACGATTCAGGTAACCTCATGTTGACTCTTTAAATTCACTTTTAGTAATGAACATCAACTATGCTTAGAGCTGTGAAAGAAATTGCTCATAACTAGGCAAGTCAAATGTTATGAAATTGCTTATTAAATCACTGTTATTTAACTTTGTAACATCTGGATTGATGGACATGATGTCAATTCAGATCATAATCTGGGGACAGCTATTTACATGAAGATTTTCTATTACATTGTTAGACAAATAAATGGTAATTTTAAGGTGTTTGGCACTTTCCACATATTGCCTGCTCTGAGGTAGATTTGAGTATTTGATGTAATTCTGTGTGTGCTTTCATGAATATTTGGCCAGTAAAGACCTATGATAGTAATTAAAATATTTATTTTTTTAGAAAAAAAAAGGATCTTGTCTTATACACAGGTGTATGAAATTACGTTTTTACGTAGGAGACATTACAAAGGCATCTTTATCCCATATGTGCTGTAAACAGTTTGCAATGAAAGAAATCTGAGAGTAGGAGTCCCATTACGCACTGAAGAAATGCTGCTTGGGGCTCAAGAGTGAAAACAGTGCAGAGTAGATTAGTTCTTCTGCCCTCAGTGTTAGTTATGATTGGAACTTCCACTAGAAAGGAATGCTAATCTTCAGGATTAGTATATTAAGGTGAGGGTATTGCAATAACTGTCAAGGCATTGTTAATTAAACTTCTTACTGTCAGTGAGCTCCTCAAAATTTTTAACAGCTGAGTTAACTTTTGGTTGGAAAATTGTCATGGGGTCTAATTTATAGAAATACTGACTGTGAGGAAAACATCTTCATCTCTGGTTTTTGGAAAGGCATTTCTGTTCCTATCTTAAGAACAACTTTTATCCATCTGAAACAAGAGATTTACTATCCTTTTTACACTGCTAAAAATATTCTGTGTGTGTGTGTTGGGAAAGTACTTCAGAAAAGTATCTGGATTCATGGGCGGGAAAGAAAACTGAGGAAAACATCTTCAACAGGATCTTGTGGCAAAATGTTGTTTAATTATGAAGGTGACTTCTTGTTTTTTATTCTTTTCTTGCATTCTGCCTTTTTTTTTTTTTTTTTTCCAGAACAAATAAGCCTAATTGCAAGATTCTTGCAAAAGGTCATTATGTACAATTTGGTCTTTCATGACTATCGTATTTCTTAGTATAGAATCTGAAAGTTGCTACAGATTATTAAATCACAAACACTTTGTGGAGCTTTTATATCTAGGTAGCTCAGTGATGCAGGCAAGAATTAGAATGCTATTCTTTTTTAACTACAGTTGGTTCAGTAAATACTTTGAAATATCATACTTTAAAATAATTTACATTTCATTCATCGTATCTGATTTCTATAGAAATTTTAATGTTCTTTATCAGTACTGGAGGGAAATTTTGCTTCACTCATTATTTCTCATGTAAGAATTGCAATCCATTTACTTGTGCCCCCATCCTTTGATCAGGCTATGTTTCCTATGGTATGTGACTTTCATGTATCAAAGACTTGCAGTCAGGAAGGATGAATTCCATCTAAGTTCATCATCCACGGTATTCACAGGAGGCAATGGACACAAACTGGAATACAGGAGGTTCCATCTGGACCCCAGGAGGACTTCTGTGCTGTGCAGGTGTCAGAGCAGTGGCACAGGCTACCCAAGGGCTGAGGGATCTCCTCCTGGGAGATCTCCAAAAGCTGCCAGAATGTGGGCTGGGCACCTGCCCTGGGTAGCCCTGCTGGAGCAGGGGCTGGGCCTCATGGACCCAGATTTACCTTCCACCTCAGCCATCCTGTGGTTGTGTTATTCCATTCATTTCTGACTCTGTGCCACTGTAGAACAAAATCAGAATTTGATCAATTAAAGAGACAGAAGTCCCTTGTTCCTTTCCCACACAGCTTGTTTTCATAGCTCTGTTCGTAAGCAGGATCATACAACTAACCTGGCTAGTCTCTGAATAAATCTGTCAAGATAAAGGCTTCCATGCCATTCCGACATGTATATGAGAAGTGAATTTTATGGAAGGTGAACTATTGTCTCTTTATGAAGAATCCATAAAAACAAGCAGGTTTGTTGATGTTTTAATTACCATTTAACAGTACAAACTGTGTGTAGTTTGGTAAGCTCTAAATCTGTTAGAAAGCATTGCAGATCTGTCCAAGGCAAAAAGTTCACCGGTTTTTAACATACACAGTAAGTGCTCCTCAAGTATCCACTCAGGCTTTATATAACCTCCATCTAAGTATAAAGTAAAACAAAATTTGGAAATGACTTCTTATTCCAAAATGTGCTTATAGTCTCTTCTGCAAATCCATCAGGGGAAAAAAAAAAAAAGTAAAAAAAAAAAAAGTATATTAGCTGAAAGAAACAACCTAAAATCTTTTATGGACAGTATTCACCAGAGCTTTTATATTATTTTCTTGTAGTATCCAAATACAGATAGGCTGTAGATTCTTCCTGTTGCAGAAGAATCTTTGCTACACAGGGAGAGGAATGCAAATTCATAAACTAAAAATATAAAACCAAACTCCAAGTAAGCAAGCTAATTTTAAGACAATAAGTTCTTGAGTTGTAGACTTTGTGCAGAGGAAAAACAGAGCAGTCCACCTCATAAGCAGTTTCCTGAGGCATCCCACTTCATTTTTACGGGCTCATTTACGATGTCATTTCAAATGCAAGAGTAACTCATTTAGCTGTGCTATTTACTCTTAGCCCATATAAGGATGTGTGGTGGCAGCCGAAGTCCCAGCAAATTAAGCAGGACAATAGAAGTGCAATATTAGATGGTATGGCCACATATGGTCTCATCAATACATCAATAGGTTTAGTCATGCTTTTTGTCATCAGAGAGTAAGCCACACATTTCAACGTTAAATGGCTGTCACTTTACTTTGTAAGGTTATCCTATGCTGTTCCATGGGGAAGATCTCTAATAAAACATCTCAGACTTAGCAGCATTTGGCTTACTTATTCAAAGTCAGAAGTCCTACCAAGAAAGTAGGAAAATTTGATTTGAATGTACTGAAATATGTTTCTGTCACAAAAATGATTTCTGAAATGCTGCCTGGAAATGACAATGTGTGCCCAGATGATACATAAATAACATGCCCTTGGAGATTCATGCACAGTACAACCAAGTTAATTGGTCATATTTCATGTATCAAGATGTAATCTTTGCATCACAGAAACTAGAGATGGGAGTGATCTGTGAGATAATCTTATCCACCCCACTGTTAATGCAAATCTGGTCCCTGAAGGATATTCATAAGTGTTGCAGCTTGCCTGGTTTCATATGACTGTAACTGTGGAGTTCCCACCCTTTGGGAGGCCCGGGTACAGCATAATTGTTAAGAGCATTTCTCTAACACATCCTGAAGTTTTCATTTCCTAAATGCTTTTTCCCATTTCTGATTATCTTTGATCTATCTATGGTTCTGGGAACCATTAAAATCCTAGCCAGTTCTTCACTGTTTTTCATTTTACATAACGTTAAATACAGTCATCGTGTTCTCCCTGTCCTTTGTGTTTTCTTTTAGCCAAGAATGACATAGTTCTTTTATTTCTTTCCTTAAAAACAAGTTCTTCTGGCCTTTAAATCATTGTCACTTTGCTCAAAAATCTCTAACCTGTTTAGTGGTTTGTGAGCTTTCCAAAAACAAGTCTAAATGTAACGGCCTTGTACAGACTTTTATGTCTGTTCGTGTTCCAGGTTTAAGGTTTGCGATTCAGGGTTCCTGCCGTACATTTAGTTTCTACTTGCTGTGAGCTTAATACAAAACTCACTAAGTACACTAAGGCATCTAAAATACCATTCCGTCCATTTAAAGTCTTTATGTGATTTTTTGCCTTTCTGAGTATTTCATATCAGTTCAATGTCATACTTCTTTTTCCCCTCCTCTCTCGCTCCCTCTTTAGTATTCATTTAATCTTTCCTTTCTGTGGGCTTGTTCTTCAGAGTGCTGGTTGAGTGCCATAAGCTTTGAAACCAAGCATAATTTTCAAGTGGGCCAAAGTGAACAGCAGTCCTCCAGCCCAAGGCTGGAAGCCTTTTCATGTTTCTCTCCTTGGTGATTTTAATAACCTTTTCATTTTTGTACTAGTTGCTCATCTAACTCCTCATTTCAGTGTATGACTAAATGGTGTACTAGGTTACACAACAGCCCAAGCCACATAATAGGATTCTTCTTTCCAAGCAGGAAATTTTTTCTTCTGTGGTATTCGCAGTTTTTTCTAGATTTTTGGCTGATTCTTGTACGAGATCTGCTAGAAATGGAAAATTTTCGAAATATGCTTTTAAAAAACCTTGGAACAATCTGGAAAAATCTGTATGTTTCTTTTACATCAGAGCTAGCTGTACTTTCTCTGCAGATAGTAGTACATCATTTTAGGGTTGTAATGATAAACTGCTTTGACGAAATGCCCTCTTTCTGGCTGCAACAGAGCTCTAATCCCCTTTTCTGTAGAACTATTGTTTTAATTCTTATCTTGAATAAACGGCTTCCAACAGAAATCTTGAATTTTTCTTTGCCTGAGATCCTGATACTGTTTGTAAGTATTTGACTAAGATATATTGTGCCTATCTGTGCCTAATGAAGCACAAACCAGAGTGAATGATGAGTGGCAGTTTAATCAATTCTGTTCATTCAGTAATCAGCAGCAGCATATGGAACATAAATTTCAGCCTCTCCCTTTTATAAACACCTGAATTATTCCAAAATTGGACCAGAACCCTGCCTTCAACATTCTCATTCACTTTTCAATGACTAGGGAGAAACTTTGTTTACTGTATCTCTGCTTTGGGATCTAGAAATGGGAAATAGTGCTGCCTGTTTAATTCTCTCTCCAAGTGATTTGACCATCAACTCTCATTGTCTTGAAACAGAATTATTTCTTTCTGTTCTGTAGTAGTCAGAGCCTTCAGAAATGAGTAAAACTTGGCTTATCTGCTGATAATCCCAGTTGTAATAATTTACCTCTGAAAACAGAGTTAAATTAGAGATTACTGCTGGAATTTTCAGACTGAAAAGGCACAACTCACAGTTTAAGGGGAAGGTGGAAATTGGCTTTGGGAGTTCTTGTTTCATTCTGGTATATATTTTGGGTTATTGAATTGACATTTGCACTGAGTGAATTTTTTTTTCCCACACAGATATGGGTTATATGTCACACATAGGATTTTGCATGTGCAAGTTGTATATGTATGGGAAATTGTAATTCAACAAGTTACAGCATTTAGTTGAATTCTGCATCCTATTGCAGCTGAGAGACATATTCTCTCTTACTGTTATTTCAATTGATAGAACAAGTGTTGAGCTCGTTTCATTCAGAAAATGAGCAAATGCAAATTTCTAATTTCTTTTGCTTCTCAGGCACGAGAATTACACAGGTAATCCAAAGTTTATTGTTTATGTCCTGCAGACATTTTCCTCAGTTCTTTAGAATCCATTCTTTTGGCTGCATGTTTCTTCCCCAATTTCCTAGCACACTGTCAGTGGCTTAAATGAGTGAGATGAGGGGACCAGCGTGAAATACCTTTTATGATAGCATGGAGCAAGGAGCTGTAGCAAGGCAGCTGTCGTGATGGGGAGAGGAGAGAGGCTGTAACTGCAAGCCTATCCCATGAGTCACCTACACTTCAACAGTAGCATAATTCATTGTGTGTGAGCAGCCATGTGTCCTTTTGATTCATTTTTTCCAGATTTGCCTTCACTCTGAGCCCTTCCAATGTGCCTCTGTGCCATGGTCCTGTCCAATTTAGCTTCTCCCAAAGATGCTCTCTTAGTGCCACTCCCACATCCCCACAGTCTGTTTGGGAGCATGTGTGTGTTCCTTGGGAAGCACTCATAGAGACAGAAAGCTGCTGCTATGCCTTTACTGGCGTCAACAACTGCCATTCATTTTCCTCTTTTCTCTAGGCTTTCAAAACCCAAAAAACCAAAGTATTTGTGTACATTGTTTTTCAGGAAGTACAAATGCTTGTCCTTCAGCCTGGCACTGATTTAAAATATAGTGCAAGTAAAATACATTATTTGAATATTGATGATTGATAGAGACAAATCATTGTTTATAGCTCTTTAATCTAAAATAAATTTTCTAATATTGCATGCTTTTCTTTTTTCCCTCTGTAGGGGAGTGGGATGTATCTTTGTAGAAATGATTCAAGGGGTTGCTGCTTTTCCAGGAATGAAAGACATTCAAGATCAACTTGAAAGGATATTTCTGGTGAGTTCTTTCTTGCTGACGTAACATACCCAAAACAATGGCTGGCAAATGTTTGTGTATGTCTTTGTGTCAGGAATGATGTTGCTGATTGAGCCAAGGATCAGAAGTCTAGTCTACAAGCTAGGTATAATTTACTTTGTATATTCTTGAGGATTTTTCAGTATGTTCAGATCTGGTACAGTATTATTTTTTTTCAACAAATATTTTTTCAAATAATCCAAGGAAAGATTCTTATATAGCTACAGAAAAATAGTTTTCCAGTTGTAAGCCAGCGGAAATCAAACTGGTTTGTTATGCTCACTTTACACGTGATCAAAAACTACGGCTTTGATTGGCTTGCTGTTAATCTTATGCTAATATTGTAATGTCAGTGGGAAGGATTCTTCTGTGAGATAAACATACAAGGAAAGAAAATTGAACAGAAAATGGGAAATCAGAAATTGTGATTATAGTCAAGTCCAGTGGGAGCTCTTGGCTACTACTTCTGCAATCTCTTTGGGAGCATGTGTGTGCTCCCTGGGAAGCACTCACACACACATAATGCTGCTCATAGTGTGCACTGGACCCTTCATAATGTGTGTGGGTGGATTGGCTGGGGGGAAAGTATTGTAAGAACAGCATCTTCCCTCAGCCTGTCAATCTGCTTCGATTCTGACCACAAATTTTGGAGGAAAACATGAGTACAGCCTTGCTTTTAAAGATTAATCTGTCATAAGCCAGATTTATTTCACACACACACGATTTATTTGGAATTCTTTTATGGCATATGAAGAGGAGGGGAAAAAAAAGATTTCATGTTGGGTTTATAAAACTTACCGTCTTAATTTCACCTAGACTTGCCTGTATTACCTCTCTTTTTTGGGAACATCAATGAATTTATCACCTGCTCTTAGGAGTGACTGAAAAAAAATAAATCTATAAAACAAGACTTTATTTGACCGTGATATAGAAATATCTCGTTTCATGCAACGTATATTGATACTCTGCCCACTTGGCTAATACAAAATCCTCTGCTAAGGAAAAATAGCTGTGCTGCAATGTACCCAACCAGAAGCAGTTCTTCAAGAGTTTTTGTGATGTGTTCAATTGCTTTGTTAGTTTGCCAGCATGTTTGTTTTAAGCTAGCAAGTACTGGGCCAGTTTTAGAGTTCCTCTTTTTAAAAATTATGCTTCTCATTTATTTGGATGAAATTTCTTCCTGTTGTTCAACACAAAACTTTGAAAGTAAAAATTCTTCTCTTTTGCTTTATCTCTTATATTATTGTAAAATTTTAGCGAGCATGCCTGTGTTAAGTAGACATGTAACAGCAAAAATTAGTGCCCTTTTTCATACGCTTTTTTGTGTTTGGTATGTCATAAAATTCTATGATTATATGTCTTTTATAAACCTACTGTTTGTTCCTATGTTCCCTCCTCTTCCCTATTGCCTACAACTTTTTTTTTGTGTCAAAATGCCAAAACAAATACATCCCACAATGCCCACAATGAGTTTTAAGGCTTCCCAAGTTTTTGATTCTGTTTTCAAATAGCAGCTGAAATACTGAGACAGTGCTGGAACAGCAAGAGATAAATTATTGATCTTTTTTTTTTTTCTATAACTTGATCTTTTACAAATCTTAGAAGAAAAAGTGAGAAAGAAAAGTTTATGATCTGTTGTAAAACAGAGTTAATCTTTCTAGTTACCTTTAGCTAAACCCTTTCAGTGAATGCCTTCTTAATGTACTCTAAGCATCATTAATAATTTATCTATTTAAAAGTTATGAAACAAAGGATGATTCTTTTTTGCTTTTGTATTTGAAGAGAAGGATTAAATTCATCCATTCTCCAGTGAATCATGTACAGTATAATAGTTAACTACTCTGAAGTACAAAATTAATCAGGTTGTTACACAAGATAACTAATACGGTTAACTTCCTCACAGTGAAGACTCACAGCCATAAAGAACCAGATCAACCACTACAAGATTTCTCTCACAAGTCTTCCTGTAGTTCACTTTTTCAACATCCATCAGGAATGTGTTCCTCGTGGCAAAGGCTACAGTCCACCATCTTGGTGATGCTTTTGTTCTTTAGTCCTCTCCTATGCTACTTGCAACAAAAGCTGCATTAATCTGTGTTTTCTCTCTTGCCACTGTTATCAGACATAGACACGCTTCCATAGCCTGTAAGAGTCTGGGTTGCAGGTCAGAACTTTCAGGGAATCTGTTACATTGTACTAAAAACTAAGAAAACTAGGAAAACTAAACACAACGTAATGCCAGTAACAGTTTGGAAGTCTATTTTCCTGTTGTATAGTTCTCCATTATTATATAAATTAAAATAGAATATGTTGTATGTATGCTGCTTCAGTGGCTGTCAAGTCCAAGGCAAAGAGATTCTGTAAATGTTTCTACATAGTTCTACCATAGGCCTTCTTTACATATATACATAGCAAGAGTAGATCCAACACAGTGCAGCACAGCACAGTGTTTCTTCCTGGTTATGACTGATATTTATGTTTAATAATGGCTTAATTAAGTGATTGCATATAATAGATTATGAAAAGAGATTTCACTTATCTTAAAGAAGGCATCTTTTTAAATATGTATTCCTTGACTTCTGTTGTTTTAGACACTAGTGGATTTTTATAAACAGGACTATGAACTGCTTTTATGTTTATGTTGCAATAGCTGTTGTTAATAAACATTCTCAGTTTCCATTACTGTAGTAGACCTCAATAAAACAACAAGGGTTTATAAATGAGAATCTTTTCTCTGAGACGGAGCAGCAGTAGAGGTGCTGCCCCTATGAATGAGCAGGCTGCATACTGTTATTGTCGCAGTTTGGACCTAATAATATAATTGCTTTTTTCCCACATATATTTGAAAGTGCAAATAATTAAAAAGAAGAAAAGTACTTACCAAGTAAAAGGGAAATAACACCTCTGAGTAGGTTGCTTTTATAGAAAGGCTTAACAGCAAAAAAAATGTCTTAATGCAGGGTGATTTGGTTTAATCGGTGTATTGCTACATTTTTAGCCATACTTTTTTCCTACTTATTGGGACTTGGATTATTTCCTGGATAGAACTGTATACAATTGGAGAGAAATCCATAATTGCAGACTGTAGAAGCTAACAAGTCTTGTGCCTTGAACTATCACAGCAGTGATGTGCCATTATTATTCCTCAGATGTATCCTAGCATAGCTGAGAATATCCAGAAAACTATTTCACCATTTTCTGAGATCAGCAGCCCAAGCTTTTCTTACAAGATGCTAGATCTGCTGGAGTGATGATCTGATAGGATAATCTCAGCACTACTCTTTAGTCTTGTGATATATGCATGAGACTGATGAAGGTTGGATCATATGAAGAGTGAAACCATTCTGCCCCGGTAAAAGGGAAAATGTGAGGCAATCTGTTGGGTCTGAATAAAGCTACACAAAACTGGGAAATATTATTTGGATTCTGATACAAAGTTGCTGCATTCTTTATCAACAGATCATTCCTTTTGATCATTTATTAGCATGTATTTCTGTAAATGAAGACTGAAATGTTTTCTGTATCATGGAGAACTTGCCGTCGTAAATACGGCTTTATCTGGAAGTAAAAGCTGCACGAAACGCTTGCATGTGAGCCTTGTCCCGAGAGGGGCTGACAGCTAAGCAGCTCTTAGATGTGAGTGCTAGAGCTGCTCCCAGTGGGAGGCTGCTGTGTGCTGTGCAGGCCTCACCCTGAGCCATGCTGGAAGCAGCAGCTTGGGTACGCCCTGGTTTTGATATAAGGATATGCTTTTATATGCTTTTATACTCAGTGTGCTTCACAGATGCAAACCAGATCAGTGTTGAATTCCTTGTGCTAGCTTTATTTTTCTTCTAGAGATATTTTTTAAGTGGGAAGGTATTTCAGTCTCTTCCAATTTTCCTGAGGTTCTGGTGAGCTACTGCAGATCAAAGTGAATTTCCGTCTTGGGCTCTGAAGCCCTCCTGATAAGGGAATAATCTTTGTGTTGGCTGAACTTCTGTCTTGGTGCCAGCTACACTAAAAATTACATTGCACTGTGAGAGTAATGCACAAGCAGTTCTTCTAATACTTTGCAGATCTCTGTGCAGGATAATTGCTCTTAAATTATGTTTCATCTGTAAATGAGCCTTCAGTCTGCAGACAGGATGGCTGCGTGGGTGCCCTGTGTGGGCTCTCCTGCTGTAGTTGACACGGCACAGTGGGGAGCTCAGAGCCTGGAACTCCTCTCCTTCCTGACACACATATTGCAAAAAGCAGGGCCTGCTCTTAGTCCTGGGTGCTATAGCTCTGTTGGGTGCCATCATGCACAGTATTAAACATAATTTAAAGAGAACAATGTGCTTCTGTTGAGACCAACAGCCTGGCATTCCAAAGGGTGATTCCAAAACCACTTTCTTCATAGAGCTGCACAGCAAAGATTTTGCAAGGGTTTGCAGTTTCCACTGACTATATTTTTTCAAATGGAATTTTTGTTTTAAAATGGAAACATATGTATTGCTTCTGGTATTGAAGATTTAAAATGCTAGCAATACATTCTTTAGTATGTATTTATAACCACATGCCTAATGCTTCGTGTAAAGCAGGATCATAGGTAGTTTCCTCTGAGATTCAGATAGTAACAGGCGTTTATGAAGCTGCAAAGCTTCTCCCTCTAGTTCTGAACCCAAAGGGCTGCTTCATGTCAGGTACATCCTCTAAAGACAGAAATAATACATTTTAACAAGCCTCACTTTCATTAAAGATTATGAAGAGCCCATAGGAACCCTGCTGTGTGGTACATTGTGTTAATAATGTCTCTAGGGAAACTAGCCATGCCCAAGGGAGGAATAATTCCAACTATTGGGATTTTTTTGAAGTTTATCTCAGTAATAAGATGTTTAGTTACCTTTATTGGTCTTCTATTCCTATTTCCTTATTCAATACACATTTTTCTGTCATATGTTAAGTACTTTGGCCCTGATATACAGCTCATTCATATCAGATGGAATAGATGCACTTGTAAGGCTGGACCTGGTCTGAAATTTCATTTTGTGTAGGCATGATATCTTTGGTGTCTTGAATGCTACAGAATGACAAATTGGATTCAAGAAAATTTCTTCATCTTTGTGAAAGTGATTGTTCTTTCTTGGTGGGGGTGAGGGGAAGGAGTCCTGTTTTCCTCTCATCTCTCTCTGCTTCCCTCCCACTGATGATTTCACAATGCCAACACAATTTTTTTTTGAAACTGTGGAAACTTGACTGCTGAGTTCTCTTCAGTAACAACGTGTATGTAGAACAAGAGGAGGGCAATGTTTTACATCTTGGTATTAAATTTACATCTATTTCACATTATTATAATAATACACAAAATATTTCACTGCTTTTTAGCATCACCAAAATAATTAAATAAATAAAAGGCTCATCTAGCTGTAAGCTTTCTCTCTGAAGTCCTTAGCACATATTCAGTATTTTAGGGTAACTGCCTGCAGGTTTTGCACTGGCACCACTTTTATGTGTCTCCTCTCCAGGCTATCTATGCTTTTTGCCAAACTTAAAATGAATATAATTATAAGCTGGCACGTGGCGAATTAATAAAGTGTTCTTAAAACAAACAAACAAAAATCTTCTATCTATTCATTTGTTGTAAAAGATTATGTATTTCTTAAGAGATTTTTAGAAAGATTTTCAGCTTAATTTTAACTTGGCCTGCACTATGTTGTTTCCTGTCTATGCATATGTATTCTTTTTCCTTTATAAGAGGGCACAAGGTTCTTGATGATAATTTAGATATCTTGCACTCTATTAACAATTCCATTAGAAGAGGGGAGAAGTGACCTCCATGCCATAAAAGCACTCAGTAGAATATGACAGGCACTTGCTGGGGGAGCTACCAGCTGGCAGCAGAAGGGAAAAAATGCATGGATGTATGACTCTGTTGTTGACTTTCAAAGGTTGGCTGGGTGCTGGATCAGCCAGTTGTACAACTTGATGTGCCATACTGTTTTTGGTGGCTTTCTTCTAACACAGGTGTCATCCTTTGCTTGTGGGGAATTGTTCTCCTTCAGCTTGCTAACTCTGAGCCAAACCCCCAGAGTTTGGCTCATTATCAGCTTGGTAGTGCAAAATGTGAAGAGTAATTGGCTATCAGAATAAGAAAACAAATTAAGACATGGTTCAGTGAAATGCAATGGCTTTGTGGTTTTCTTTGGAAATGGAATGTTTCTTCAGTATCTGCCATATTTCAGTTGCTGAATGACAAATGCTCTATAATTACAAAGAAGCATTGTTTCTTTTCCAGGCTCATCTGTCCCTCCAGAGGGTGGTTACAGGCAATACTTTAAAAAAATGTGCTGAGGCTCAGCTGGTGTAAATCAGTGCAGCTCTGGTTACTTACATGTGTGTGTCATTGCAAGCACCTTCCTTGTTGGCCCCATACACCACAGAAACAAATTGTGCCCATGTAAAATCTCCCTCTGTGCAGGTTGTATCCATATGTGTTACACAGCTGTAATTTCAAATGTTTTTGGATGCAGATGACATTGGAAAAAAGTGCAATGATAAGCAGTTTGTGGGTAGTACAAATTAGGTTGAAGCCTGTTCTTAGCTGTAGTGTTATTCTGTTACCTTAAAACTTACTCTGCAAGACAATATTGCGCTATACAGATGCACACGACTATTCAAAACCCTGCTCTGATATGCTGGCTGTATCTGCTAGAGAAGATAAATGATGAGATATCAAGCACTTATATTGCCTTCTCTTTCCATTTCGTACATAAAGGAGCAATGTTTAATAAACCAGAATCTTCTTTTTCTTTTCCTCATTTGCTTACATCCAACAGCATATTGCATGCCAAAGCAGGTTTACTGAAGAGCATCTTGATTGCCAAAATTGTTGCTTATAATCTGTAGTTCAAGGTCAAACATCGTTACTATTGAAAACATCTAAAAATCATTCTGTGGCAATTTGAGATGATGTTTTTAGAAGGAGGTTATGAGAATATGACTGATGTGTGCTATCTGTCTGCACATGTTCCCTGAAAGACTTCAAAACTGATTTTTCTTGCCCTACTAAGGACTGGAAGAAATACATATCTATTTTATCATTGTATAGATATTATTTCAGGGAAACATCCCCTTTCAGCACCGTTAGTAGAAGGTATGCATGTACATAAGAAGTATACTTTGCAATACTGCAAATTAGCAACATGGCTAATTTGAATAAAGATGGACTTCAATACCTGTTTAAGCGTTTCCTGAATCGGTACCCTGGAATATATCTTAATTTATCAAGATGCTGAACACGTGCCATTAGATCGTAGTCAGCTATCACTGACATTTATTCAAGCTGCTGATTAACATCTTTATCTAAGCTAAATCCTAATCATCAGATAAGCTTACTGATTTGTAGAGATTTCAGATTTTCAAGAGCTATCATTAGTCTATCTAGTACAGATCAGCTGCTTTCCTAATTTGTTAAATGGCTGTGGTTGGATAACCTAGGCATTAATTTGACCTACACAAAAAATATCTACGTAATCTCACCTGATTTTTTAATATTACATATTAAAATACTATCAAGTAGTACCTGTGTGTCCACCGTTGGTGTTGTCATTGCTCATGTGGTTTGCACAGAGAACACAATTTCAGAACATATCTGAATTTTTTATTCCTTTTGTTGCTTTTTTATTGTTGTTGTCTTTTTATTAGAAGAGTAGCCCATGGAAAATAAGCTGCATTTGTTTGAAACTGTCTGAGAAGTACTGTACAAATTAATAAGTGCAAAAAAGAAAGAAAAAAACCTACCAAACAAAAAAAAAAAAAAGAAAAAGAAAAAGAAATTCTGTTTCATAAGATGTTGAAAACAAGAACTTTCATACAGTAGTTGAGAGCAGGTGAATTGCCTGAGTAGGTTCTTAATGCAGTAGGTATTTTCAGATGTTTGAGTGTGAAATAAATAGCTCCAGATAATAAAGTATTATGTTTCATTCTTGTTGCTTTGGCTCTTTGTTCACACTATTCTGAGTTCTCTAATTAAAATAACTCACAGGCAATAGCAAAACTGATTCTTTAGTTGTCAGTTACGGAAAGAAAAATGCCTAATTTTCACCATTTGTCTTTAGAGTGCATATATATGTATCACTGCATAGCAGTAGTTCTGGCAGTTGAGGTCTGTTTCTGAGTACATCAGAGAGAACTATTAATATATATTGTATAATAAGGACATAATGAGAACTACTCACAGTACTTTTTCTGGACACAACATGATCCAAACAGCTGTGGTGTAAACTCTAAAACCTTCCTACTGATGGAGCAGAGAAGCACAACACAAATTCTTAACAAAAAGAGTAGTGTGGTGCTCACAAATATGGTGGTCCTCAAAATAATTACATCTGGAGGAGAAATCAAGGAATTTTTTGAGGCACCTATTTATTGTGCTGAAAATTCTAGGTTAAATTTCTGTACCTTTAGTTGGATCAAAAAACAGCGGACCATGTAAACTTTCAATTTGATAAAACTTTACTGTGTCTTAAAGAGAGACTTACATTTTTAAAACACTTGCTTAATTACTTTCATGATCATTAAAGATATTCTGTTCTTTGGCTTACTCTGATACATTCTTGATGTGTTTTGAGTTGCAGTCTTGTGTCAGAACAGTATTAACCTCCATGGAAAATGTCCCTCAGGCTCTCAGCTCCTGTCTTCCCTTCCGTGTTTCTGTGCGTCCTCCTTGGGTTTCACAGACTTTCTCCCTGGGTTTTTATAGAACTTGCCAGGGTGCTGCCAATTCTGGATTTGGTGTGGGTTTTCTATTAACCTTTCTGGGTACAGAGTGACCTATGATCAAGAAACAGTTTTTGCAAAAGAGCTCTTAACCATGGAAGTTGTTCAGAATCACAGAGTTGAGGTTGGAAGAAACCTCTGGAGAACATCAAGTCCAACCTCTTGCTCAGTTGAAAGGTCAGCTAGAGCAGGTTGCCCAGAACTGTTGAGTATTCCCAAGAATGGAGACTTCATAGTCTCTTTGGCAGCCTGTTTCAGTGTTCAAACACTCTTAGAATAAAGAAGGATTTTTTTAATGTTTAAGTGATATTTCTTGCTTTTCAGTCTGAGCATGTTGCCTTTTGTTGTGTCACCAGATACCACTGATAACACTGTCTTCTTCACACACTCCCAGCAGGTATTTATTTACCAGGTTAGTATCACCCAGAACCTTCTCTCTCTCCTCCAGCACGAACATTCCCAGCTCCCTCTGGCTCCTCTTGTGTGTCAAATGCTCCAAGCCCTTAATCATCTTCACTGGACTTGCTCCACTATGTCCATGTCTTATGCTGGGCATTCAGCACTTTGGATATGTCTCCCCAGTGCTGAGTAGAGGAGGAGAGTCACTTCCCTAGGACAGTCGGTAACAGGTTTATTTTTTAGGCAGACCAACACCCTCTTGGCCTTTGCTGCAAGGGCACACTACTGGCTCATTTTCAACTTAGTGTCCACCCAGATTCCTAGATCTATTTCTGCCAAGCTGATCTGCAGCTGGTTGACCTGAAGCCTGTACAGGGGATGGAATTATTCTTCCTGAGGTGCAGGACTTTGCCTTGCCTTCTGCTCATGACATTCCTGTCACCCTGTTCTCCAGTCTGTCAAATCTTCCTGAACAGTAACATTATGACCTGGTGTATCAACTAGTACTTTCAGTTCTGTACCATCTGTTAATGTTTCAAGGTGGCCAGTCTCTTCTGTCCATCTTGCTGTAGTGTAAATTAATGTAATCTACACTCATGTTAAAAAAAAAGAAAGAAAGAAAGAAAAAAAAGAATAATAATAATCCTATGTTCCTAAGTACCAGTTTTCTTGTTATGGCATTGTGTATTTAGAAGGGTGTGATTTTTGTGGCTCCATTTGTGTGCTGGCAGAAGCCTTGCTGATGATATGAATATGCCAGCACAAGAATAGCTTTGCCCATACTTAGTCAACAGCATTAGAAAATTAATGAGAACTATAAATAAAAAACAATAACAATAAAAAGATAAAAGTTATACCTAAATTCCATATTTATTCATTGACTGTATTCATTGACTTTGCTAGTATCATTTCTAAACACGTTGTCTTCTGTTACACTGGGCTGGGAGAATTTAAGTCCACAGCCCTTCAGCTCCTTAATCTTTGCATCTTGTGAGCCACTTTTGGAGAATATCTCTGTATGGTTCTACGAGATCTGAGAGGTCACCGGGTCAGGTCTTGTTTTGAAAATATTTTGAGCATCAGTTGCTTTTCTGAGAGTTGTCATTATCAGGAATATAAATCAGCAGGCTTGCTTTAGACAAGTTTTAGGTAGTTCAACTGGTAATAAGGAGCTAAGTCCATCCTTTCTCACACCTTTTCCTAATAATGTTTTCTGTTCTTGCTTATGAAAAGGTTATGTTGACCGATAGGAATGCTATTGTTCATCATCTCTTGCTCTCGGACAGTATATTTGCTGTGTGGCTGTAAAGAGTCAAATGTCAGAGTCAAATAGTTCTAAGAGAAACTTTATAATAGATGTTGTGCTTTAACTTTGTTATTATACAATCATATTTAATAATGTTTTGTAGCGGGTTATTTCTGTTCGAGAAAGATTCAGGAAGAAACACAGGGATAGAAAAATGGGCAATTTTATAAAAGGTAACAAGAAGAACCTTATAAAAAATTTAATTATATTGTATCTCGTGTTCATCATTGCACATATTATGTTTGTTGTGTGTCCCCCCCACCCATATATCCAGAAGGTAACGGTTGTGCAGCAGCCGGTAACTGTGCTCCTCTCATATGAAAAATGAAAGGTTCATTTTATATCACTGAACTAACCCATCAGTGAAATCAGTGGGAATGTAGCCAGAGAATTTGTCAATCTTTTAGTTATCCTAAATTTCTCATCTTGGCGTGCATACATACAGCAGGTTGCCCTAGTTACTTCAAAGGAGTCCTCAATAATTTGAATACTCAAGATCCTAGTCATTTTGGTCCAATCTGCTTTGGTCTGATGACTAAGATATTTGGTGAATAACAGTTACAGTGTACCATTATCACTGCATTCTCACAGAGAGGGATGGGTAGAGATGTAGTGCTGCTGACCTCACTTTATCATACCGCTTTATCAGCTGCTCAGCAGTTTCAAGCAGGATAATAACTGTAGCCAGGGTAAATCCTCTTTTGTTTGTCTCATGTTGTTTTTCCATGAAATCTTTAGACTACACAGTCACGTAAAGAATGTTTATCTATCTGGCCAGTGAATGTAGCTGAAAACTCAGAATAGTGAAACATCTGTTTCTTCCTAGAGTCATCACTTCTTTGAGCTTCATTTACCACTAATATTCAGCACAGCTGCCAACCACTTTTGCCTCACATTATCTTTTTTCTTTTGGCCAAAATTTCTACATTTTTGTTGCTTTTGTAACCTTTCAACTACCCTAATGATAAAATCCTGCTGCTATTCTGCATTCCTTCCATAATTCAAGAGATCAACTGCACCTATACTGTTGAGAGGTTGATTTTTCTCTCTAACTTGTGTAGCTACCCTTGTTTCACTGATGTAACATCTTCATTTCTGATAATGCAGTGAGGTCTTTAAAACTTACCTATGAAGTGTTGTTTTTTCTTTATAATAGTAGCATTGCTCACATTCAGTGTTTCTGTACCTGACTCCCAGTCATTTTTCAGCCTTTTCTGTTGTCAACATTGTGGGGTTTTTGTTTCAAAAAAAAAAAGTGTGTGATATGCAGGTGTTAAGCAGCTCTGATCTTTTAGGGATTTGCCTTTACTCATTCGCACTTTGTCACCAGCTGTTTCAATACAACCTCCTAAATTCCTTTTGGAGCTGTAGGCAGTGCGTTCCACAAGTTCCTCCAGCCCTATCAGCTCCCTTTTGCAACCACCTTCCCTGTGAGCAGAGCAGAAGGGCTGCATGTCAGCAGCTCCAGGGAAGGAGCTCCCTTCTGCCCAGCACAGAGTCTACAAAGAGCAAAGGCTGCCAACGTGGGTAGCTTGTTCATGGCTTGAAGCACATTCAAGAGGAGACGGTAGGTGACTACACCCTAATCCTTTTTGCCTGGTGTTTTTGAAAGCTCAGAAATTGAGAGCTAAGTTACTGAGTGAATGAATGTCAAAGAAAACAAATGGGTTCACTGAAGTTGGGAGTGCAGCTGCCTCTTCCAGTTGAGGGACACCTGCTTCCACCTTCATTTAAATAAGCAAAATGAGAAGTCCTAGGCCACCTGCCAACTGATTGTTAAAGCTACAGCTGCTAAATAATCAATAAATTGCTAAATCTCACAGTTTTGAATTTTCAGGAAATATGAGTCTCAAAATGTGGCATTCTTTCAACAACCACTTCCTATCTTTGCCCTCCCCCCACTTAAATTCCTCATCAAGCAAGTATAATCAAATTGCCATTTCAGAATCATATAGTAGACTGTTTTTTCTTAAAGTGAAATAACAGCATGATATGACAACAGGTACATTGCTACTTAATGGCAAACAGACATATAATTAGCTAAAGTCACCTTAATTTCAGCCACAAAGTGTTTGGTGATACTATGGGTTCTACTTATCTTTCTTGACAGCTGGGGAAGTCTGCCAGCCTGGGAAATAGGTTTGCCCTTGAACCCCACATTCCAGCTTTCTGTTCCTGGGGAGGAATACACACATGGCTTCTCCTGAAAGCAGGATGCAACATGTGGCTATGGCTTTGAGTGTTAAAGGACAGCAGTGGTGTTCTGCTGCAGCACCACATAAAATACCCCAGCTGCTTTTCTGGCCAGGGTATGTCCATCAAGATAGGGTGGTATTTTCTACCATTTTTAGAATTTTCAATACTACTTGGAGGCTTGTGGTTTTTTGTTCTTCTTTCCTGTTCCGTTCCTACGAATCAGAAAGGTAGAAGTATAAAACTCTGTTTTTTTTTTAGCACTAAATATTGCTATTTGGAATGAGCTCTGAATATACTAAGCATCATGCTGCAGTTTGTTGTAGGAAGCGCACTTGAAACTGAATCACTTGAGGTGGTTTTTAAGTGACAAGGTTAGACATTTTTTGAAGCGATTTGAATTGAGAATTCTGACATGGTTCAGTGCAGGGAATCAGCAGGATATTTAGCCAGGAAAAGTGCACTTATATCCACCACATATACCCAACACAATCGGAGCTCATTATTAATGTACTCACTGTTTCAGAAATATTGTAACACCTGGACCTGCACATTCTTCATATGGCAGCATGACTAGCTGCCTTCATTTGCTGCAGATTGAACAAATGGCTGCTTAAAAAAACCTTGACAGAATACCCACTGCTTCACTCGACTCCATGTGGCTGCATGAATCTATTCAGAATTGAGATTATTGCAAGATCAAGACCTTGACTGGCAAAATAAGAGCTCGGTAAACTTCTAGATGATCTGATCTGATTCTAGTATCTGTTCTGTGGTGCTGAGCACCAGGTTTAATGTATAGGTCTTGGTGTAAGTTATCTTCCCAGAATTTTTAGGTGAGAAAAAGAATTTTCTTTATATCACCATTTTATTCCAGACTATGAGCTTGGCAGTTTTTAGCCCAGATACAATATTCTATCTCACTCAGAACAACAGCTTTCCTTTGCACTGCAAATGTATTTCTGTCATGTAATGAGCTTCCGTTGTGCCATGCGTATGTTGTTGCTTGTGCATAAGGAATGACACGTCCCGATGTAGTGTCACAATGAGATGCACTCATTCCTCAGATGTGCTGTGACTGGGCGCCAGGCCAGGGAGGAAGGGTTTCCAGTACCCAAGAAGCTCTGCGCTTTGCTGCTCAGAGTGGGATTTTGCTCTGGGAAATCGTAGATCAGTTTCTATGCAAACTAAACCATCAGGTCAGGTCGCGGTGCCGTGGTGATCCTGGTCAGGAACAGGTCTGATCCTACACATGCTGATTTGTTCCAATAATTTCAGTTAAACATTGGTATACTGAAGACATACCATTTTATTTTAAATGTTTTCTTTGCTAATTTTATGATGATTCATAGGAATTTGCATAGGTTTGGTCTGCTATTTATTTAAATAAGCTCTCTGGCTTTAAGCACTCCAGGCATCCTAACAAAATGATGCGTTACTCATGCCAGAGAGGATGGGCACTGTGACATTGCTAGGAAGTTGTGTGTTTGTGAACTGAGCCAGCTTTGTGGTCTTGAAAAAGGGGCTGTGATCCAAAAGCACCATTGCTCCTCTGATAAGCCGGTGTTTTGAAAAAACCCTACAACAGCAACGCAAACCTCAGTAGCGCATACCTGGAATTCAAATGAACCAGCTGCCGAGGCAGCACAGCAGGGCATGTGGAAGTACATTTCATAACAGCCTCCCACAGGCTTTTGGATTTCTTTTCTCTGCAGCTTAAAGAAAAAAGTCAGTGAAAAATCTTGAAATAAATCTTTTAAGAGTGCATTTAGAAAGGGGTTGTCTTTGGATGGGCTATTCCAAAGGCTTTACAACACAACCGAGGCAGGAAATCTTGCTTGCAGAGTCTTTACCTTTCTGTACACAGTAAATCAGAGCAGATTTTGAAGGATACATAAACAAGCATGGCTTGTGAGCAAGGGGTTCTGACAGAAAGTTACAGTACTCCTTCTGCTTTGTGGTGAAGTAAACAATTCTACTCCCAGGAAGATAGCTATTAGCACGGAAATAAGAAGCAGGTCTTTCTTTGCATGCATTAACAGCAAGGTCTTAGTGAAGACTTTCCATCTCTGTTGTTGGATTGCTCACAAGTGGCACGGATAGAAGAGCAAACTCCTCTCCTTGGAAGAAGGGAAGAGAAATCTGTTGAGGTCAACAGTAGTCTTAGGCATGAGTTTTCTTCCCAGCCCTTTTCAAGGTAGACAAGAGTTCTCAAATTCTCTTGCATTAAGACTCAGTCTCATCCTATTGGGCTGCTTTATAGGTTCTGCAAAACAGACACCATTGTCTAAGGACTTTTTATTCTGATGATTTGATTGTTTCCTGACTGAGGAAGATTTTTCAGCCTGGTGGCTGGGAGAACTGGAAGGACAGGACCCCAGCTCTGCTGCCTCAGCCCATTTGGGCCTGGGAGAGCCCGAAGGAGAGCACAAAGGAGCTCTCTTTTCACTTTGGAGCTAATCAGTGTCTCCTTTTCTTACGTGCTGGAGATTCAAATTGAATTGTTGTATGTTTTCACTGGTTTGAGGGAAAGTGCAGTCTCTGTCAGGAGTTCACCTTTTTCCCACCTCCTGCTGCTAATTTCAGATTCTCTCTACAACATAGACCCATTTGTTTTCCAATAAGTTTTTCAGATCTTGTTTTCTTAATGTTTTTAGTGTTTGTCTTGAATGTTTTATTAAGAATCACTGTGTCAGAAACCAGTTTCTTCCACCATATGAACCTTAATGAAGGCAGAATGTTGTAATGAGATGTGCTGATTAGCTTTAGGAAGAGGATGCTGTAGCCCAGTACAAGCTGTTTCACACCAGCACTTTTGTCTCATTGTGAAATTTAGAGGAAATTATTCTGGCTTTGATTCCTCTCTAATTTAGATTGGATTATGGACAGAATTATTTTCTAACAGTCATCTCACTGACAGAGCTATTTCTGTGGTTCAAAGTAAAATATTTATTTAGCAGGTCCTTTCTGGATTAAACTAAACTGTCCCCTGGCTGAATGCTGACAGGACAAACCTTGGCAGTGCATTTTTAAATGGGTGGGGATTGCGTTTCATCCTGTGCTGTCCATCTGCAGAGGGCTTGCCCTGCCTCAATGCCTGGCCTGCTCCTGATACAGGGCAGCAGGTACAGCCTGGCAGAGGAGCAGGGCTGGGAAGTCTCTGGTCCCCTTCTCCCGTCAGGTGACAGAGGTGCCTCTCTGGCAGTGTCCCTCAGAAAAGTAGCTTTGGTTACAGCAAGGATGAAGAGAGCTCTGAGTTTGTTTATTTGTGCTATAAAGAGAGCAGAAGCAATGTTGGGGTAAATTTAAATTTTTGATACATAAAGCTACTCAAATATCTTTTAAATGCACCAAGTAAGCTTGGGAAAATCAAATATCGAATAGGTTTCCCAGATATACATACAGACTGGGAGGACTCCTTGAGAGTAGCCCTACTGAGAAGGACCTTGGTGTTCCTGATAGATGAAGAGCTTAGCATGAGCCAGCAGTATGTACTTGCAGCCTGGAAGGCCAGTGATATCCTGTGCTGCATCAACAGAGTGGTGGTCAGCAGGGAGAGGGAGGGGATTCTCCCCCTCTATTCTGACCTTGTGAATCCCGTCTAGATTACATGTGAGCCTGGGGGCCCCAGCACAAGAAAGATGTGGAGTTTTTGGAGAGGATGTAGAGGAGGGCTAGGAGGATGCTCAGAGGGCTGGAGCACCTCTCCTACAAGGACAGACTGAGGGAGATGGGATTCTTCAGTTCGAAGAAGAGAAGGCTCCTGATAGTGGCCTTCCAATACTTAAAGGGATCTTATAAACAGGAGTGAAATCAACTTTTTACACAGGTAGATAGTGATGTGACAAGGGGGAACATATTTAAACAAAAGAGGGGGATTTAGATTTGATGTGAAGGGAACATTTTTCACTCAGAGTGTGCTGAGGCTCTGGCACTGCTGCCCAGAGAGCATTCAGTGCCCCATCACTGGAGGCGCTCAGGGCCAGGATGGATGGGACCTAGGGCAGCTGAGCTGGTGGGGAGCAGCCCTGCCCATGGCAGGGGGGTGGAACCAGATGATCTTCCAGGTCCCTTCCAACTCAAACTATTCTATGATTCTGTGATTCCTGTTAAGACTTTGTTGTATTTTGCTTCAGTGGGAAAAAGCTTCTCAAGAACAGTTGGGTCTTTTATTGTTTCAAATGCCTCATTCTTGGTTTATGACAGAGCTAAAAGCACAAACACAAACTAGCACATTACCTAAACATTTTTGAATCCAGCTTCATCGCAAATCACTCCTTATGTTCAAAGCAGCTGTTTTTATTAATTCCTTATAATGTAACAATGATATTCCACTTGATGCCTGAAGGAGCTGGCATCTTACCATAGGTGCGCATGGTTCTGTTCTTTCTTCAACTTAGAGAATAAGCCTCAGTAACTTTTGTTTTTCGTAAAATGGCATCAGTTCATTGTACAGGAGAAACCAGCTGATTAGTCGATGAGTTGTGCTTTCTCTTTTTATTTTTCTTGCTATAGTCATTGTGGAGCAGATGCTACTTACAGCTCTTGAAATAATTTCGTATTTAGGTTTTATTCTGTTTGTTCTGCTAAGACAAAACATTCACAAAATAACTTGCAAAAAGAAATACTCCAATCAGCTTGATTTCTAAGCAGTTTTTTTCTCTTAAATTCTGAATTCTGACTTAATGCCCTGAATGAATGCAGATTACATTAAATTTATTCTGCAACATATTACATATGAAGTTGTGGCTGTTTTTTCTTCCTTTTACCTGATATCATCACTTAAAGCTTTTTTTATGATTTTGGTAGCTTTAAAGGGACATACATAGGAAGCAAAAAATACAACCTGCTTTATACAAGGAAACAAGAATTTGGAAATCTGATTTTGTCAGTAGAGAATTATGGGATGTTGTTTATTAACACTTTCATTCTGAAGAGGAATCATACTAGATACATTACCTGATTTTCTGCGCGTTTAATATGTTTGGCTGGTATTTTCTTTATTAACTGTATGGGAATAATGGAGAGTTGCTTTGATGACAATTGGCTGAAAAAAATACAGCAAGATTTGTAAATGTGAAAAATCATTTGTACCAAAATACAGTTTTCAGGCTCTGAAGAAGTGTTTTACACAGAGGGGAAGACTCTGCCTTTGTCGCATAGCCTGACTTCAGTTGCTTTAATTTTGATTTAATATGAATTTCCAAATTTGGGAGTGTGTGTAATTTTTGCCATACGTTTAATGAAGAAAGACTTCAGAATTTTAAATCTTGATGACAGTAGTCCTGGAGAGGAAGGTCCTTTTTTGTTTCTAGTGAATCCAAATAAATAATTAAATTGTAATCCTAGCTGATAGGCTTTTTCTGTAGAGAAAATGTGGGTTACTTTATTGTTCCAGCCAGATTCCTGGAATATCCAGTGCCTTCCCTGAGTTAAAATACATTCATCCTCTAACAGAAATGTAAGTGCATTACACAAACTGAGAGATTTATTGTCCCTTAAGGAAACTGATCAGCTAAGCTCCCAAAGTGAAGAAAAGACCGTTACTAAGACAATTCCATTTCTGTCTCTGTCTTCTGGGTATTAAACTTGACACTCAGCTGTCATCTGTTGTGCCCAGCAGAGAGTAGAAGGAAGCGTAGCTGCAGTTGTCAGTCAGCAGACTGAGTCAGCATGCATAATGCACAAATAGTTGCTGAATTTCGCTTAACCCGTTAGCAAAATGCGAAGCTGAAGGATGAAGTTCCTTCTTCATTCCTCTCTACTGCTCTTTGTGCTCACTGACATTACCAGCTGGTATTGCAGTACTTTTCTGATGGTAGAGGGTGTGATTAAGGTGTAACAAACAGTGAACCCTCAGGAGGGGAATGCAGCACTGGCTGGATCAGCTGGGCAAAGGCTTATCACCAGGAAAGAGAGTGTGATCACATAAGTTTGTATTTCCCAAATGCAAGATTCCCCATTCAGAAGCTCTATGAATGGTGGAGCATACTGGAATTTGCTCTGATTCTCAAGAGCCATATCTAAACAGCTAACTTACTTACCTTTGTCCAACCAAAATGGAAAGGAAACATGGGGTTTTGACTACATTGGAAGTTTGGAAGTTTCACTAGAAATGTATAGTTTGGATGAATATAGCAGATTTTTGTTGAAAAGCAGAATGCCTGAGGCCTCCATATCCCACTAAGAAGAAAGAGATTGAGGATTTGAAAGTGGCTCTGCAATAAGTTCAGTTCCTCAGACAGATCTACTCTTCCATGGTGTCTGACAGCCCAGGGCTCACACTGAATGCAGTGAGATTTACTCAGTGAATGAATAGGAAGACAATCTTGATGACCTTTGGAAGGAAAAATAAAAAAAAAAGTTATAATAACATTTTTACAAACAGTTGTAACTCATTCTAGTTTAAATTGTAAGGTGTTTTTATTAAAGGAAAAATAGGATTCACTGTCCTGATATTTATTTTTCACTAAACTTTGTCTGTTCACCAAGTTGACCTAATAAGAGAACACTTGAAAATTCAGCAAATTGCTTAGCCTAATTTCCATATTTTTTTTTCTAAGGAAAGGCATCTCATTTGCATGCTGATCTTGTTTTTCATTCTGCTCTGTTGCTAGAAAACCCTGAATAATCCACTAGCTGCACATTCTTTGTCTTGTTGAAATCCAGACCATAGCTTTTCTTGTGTATCATTGTATTTAGCAAAGCACTATTTCAAGGATATACAGATTTATATGTTCAAAAGCTGTACTAGAAATGAAAATACCTTTTTTTTTTTTTTTTTTTTTTTTTTTTTTCTAATTGTGGCACGAGGGAAAGAGCTGGTGGGAAAGATGTGCACCACTGCTCATCATCTCATAAGGGACTCTGGTGACTTCACTGGACAAATAGCTACCCAGAATGACCTTATTACATGGATATAACAGGGATTGCTTTCTAAGCAGAATGCAGGACATCACAGCTAATTGTGTTGATAGACTGGCATAATGCTCACCATAAAATAATGATTCCCATGGACACAAGGGAGCACATTCATGAGGTGAATTATGAGTCTTTGTAAAATAAGATGTAGAAAGCAAGCAACTTTTTTTATTTTATCAAAAAGTTACAGTAATACAGTAGACCTTCTTGCATTTGTGTTGCATTTCCTGGGCAATCTGTCTATGTTATGCTTGTATGTGGATATTGGCAGGTTCTGTTTTCATAACTTTCCACTTATTGTTGCTGCCAAACTGTAACAATGTCAACTGGCAGTGAGGGTATTTGGCCCTCAGTACCCTCATGCACTGTAAATCTGTTATTTTCATATAAATAGATTTCTCACCATGCAAATTAAATCAGAATCTAATCTTGAGTTTGAACATCAAATTTCAAATGACAAATTAAGGTCATTTTATCTTGTTTGTTAGGGAATAAATGAGTTCAGGGTGTTTTTTCATCTTGTTATTGTATGTATTGTGGAAGAGCAAAACCCCATGAGGGCATGGACTTTTCATTACAGAAGCTATAACCCTCTTGGCCTGTGGCAAACACTAAATCCATTCCAAATTTGAGAATTGCGGGGGTTTGTTTTGTTTTGTGCAAGTAATTCAATTAAAAATAGGATATCAAAGAATAGAAGTTGAATGTATACTTTTTCTACTCATAATTTGCATATCAGCGAGATAAACAAGTTGGTCTTACTTTATCCAAACAATTCCCAATAATAAATAAAAGATTATTTCCAGTCTTAAACAGGGGCTTGAATTATGTGACAGCAGTGATTATTTTCTTGTTTCTAGAACCTGTGTGAAATTGAAAGGAAAAGTGTTAGTATGTAGAAGAGACTGAACTCTTTGTGGCATGCTTGGGATGAGAAGTGGTTGCCCATGAAAGAATGGTCTCAACTGTGAGGTCAGCCACAAAGTAACCTCCCTTGGCATTAGGTGAATGACCCAGCCGGCTGGGTCTCCTGTATCTTCCACTTCCACAGCCGTTGCAAATCCCTCATGTAATCAGATTTACCTGCAATGCCAAGGTGTTGAAAGTGGTTGGGTCTGGACAAACACTCTTAACAGCTACGGGATGGTGTTCTGAAGTGAAAACAGAAGATTGTTTGGCTCTGCTGTCCTCCTTTAGATTGATCACTTAACTCTCTTTTGCAAGCCACAAACCAAGGCAGATCTTTCACTGTGGTGTGATGTGAACTCTTATTTCTTTGTTTATAGCAGGTGTCAAAACTCATCACTTTAAGTTGCCTAATCCCTGCTCATCAAAATGGGATGGATTGCTGCTTAGAAGCATTACTTGCTCAAAGTGCTGCCTACAAATCACTTTATAGTGACATACCTGTGGGCAGTGATTGTTTCATCTTATTAAAAACACAGTTGTTTCCCTGCTGCCTTCTCCTCCTTATTTGTTGATTGATAGTCACATATTGTGAATTTCTGCACTGTGCATGTTAATATGTGTATGGAATAAGGATGATCTTTCTGGTGTTTGTACAAAGAATTGAAATACAGGGTCTGGATCACTTCCTGAACTACCAGCTGCTCCTACCTGGAAATGGTAGGCATTTAGATGATAGAAAAACCTGGTTGTTTCTAAACTGCTGCTACCCTTGACAGAAGGTATAAATGCTGTAGGCAGTCTGAGCGCTACATTGCGCAGCACTCATTTGTAGCTGGCTCTTAAACATTATAACAGCAGATGTGCTGGAATGTTATTAAAGGAATGGTTTGGAAAACTGGTGAAACAGAAAAACTGTGAGTCACATAATATTCATTACAGAAGTGATCTCCCATCAAACCCTCTGTTGTTGGGTCTACTATTACATTGAAAATCAGAATAATCCATTTCCGTAGCTCCAAGTTCTACTTTAAATTAGTCCTACTGTAAGCTTCAGATTTTGTTGGTGGATTTTAATATTTAGCTGTACAATGCTTTAGCTGCCTATATCTCATCTAAAATAAGAGAAAATTGAAAATATGTGTTTGTAAAGGTGTGGCTAATTTTACTACATTCATAGCATTTTGTGAGAGACTATTCCTCTCAGTTGCAAGCGGGGCTGCGAAGTGTCAGCCCCATTTCTCAGTTTAAACCAGCAGACTAAAGAAGCTCTGTTTCTAATCCACGGGCTCCCTCTCCTGGCCTGGGAGCTGCTTGCATCTTCTGTACGGGAAAGGTGAAAGTTACTTACAAAAGCAAATTGATTTAATCATGAAATAATGGGTCAGCGGTGTCTCTAACTTCTTTTATGTTTAATCATAGCACTGTTAGCAGTAGCACTCGACGCATTTATAGCAATAATGAAGTGAGTTCTGGTGTTGTGATGATCTGGGTCAGATTTAGAATTCAAATGCTGATTAGGTCTTGTTTCACAAGTACTGACAGCAAGATTCTGCAAATAATAATGGTAACAAATGGAATCAGTGAACTTGCTTCTCCAAATAACTGCATGAATGTACACTGTCTAATTGAAAGGAGACTGTTGTCTTTGTTTCTCTGACACCTTGGTGTTCCACATTCAATTCCTGCTATTCTAGCAAATGGTCCAATTTAGATGTATTTTCTTCTATTTGAGGTATTAATTACTGTATAGAGTGTCTTTGCATTACTATTTTCATATTAGAAACAGTCAACACTGTCAAATTGCTTAACAAACTTGGCACCCTAGAGTAATAAAACTCACCTTGTTGTTGTCTCTGCTTAAGAAGCCACTACTTCTTCAAATTTTTAAGCCAACTTCTAACTTTTTAGCAGTTTAGAAGATTTTTTTGTGTGTTTTCCACGGAATTTTTTAAGCATTAACTTATAAACACAAATCACTAACTTGATGCTCATTTTGTGCTGGAGTAAGTGACCACACAGTGCCACAGTGACATAAGCTACACAGGATAAAAGATTTATTCAGCAGATCAGTGATGCAGGTAGAGGCAGGGCTGGCAGAGGGGCTTTGTATGTTTATGACAATGCAAATGAGCACAATACCAGTGTAAAATGCATTCACTTCACAAAATCAGGCCTTTATTCCAGGGCCTGAGCTTACTGCAAATACTGAAAACAGTCCCTACGATTTTCATTGATGCTAGAAAGTGTATGAAAATTTGTAACAGGGAAGATCCCACAGGAGAACCTCCAAATTCTACAATTCATTCAGAAACCCATTTTTAGAGCTCCTATTTCAGATGTTTCCCCCAGCCACACTGAAAGCAAGTGCTGTCACTTATGTATCATGAAGCAAAAACAATTGTGGAAGAATTAAATATAGCTGTTCTCTCAACTAATTTATCTTTTGTGCCAAAGACACCAGGAATTGAACTTTTCATGTGGGCAAAGAATATAAGATGCAAGTGAGAAGTGCTAAGCTCTTCCCTGCTAAAAGTTAGTCTGATTTATCCTACAAGTTGAAGGGAATAGAGACAAAACACAACTTATGAGTGAATAATTTCTGTATTTTCTAAAAATTTACTTGTTCAAAGCTTGCTACATCCATTTGAAATGACAGCTGTTCTCAGAGTGTTGCTGTTCACACCATGCTCTTATTCATCTGCTTTATCATCTATATAAATCTTCTATCCTGACATCTATTACATAGTGTCTGTTCAGTTAAGTTTACAGGGATTGAAACTATTTCCAAGGTCAAAAATTTAGCCTGTGTAACATCAGCATTCTGCATCACACAAGTAGCTTGAACTAGTCCTTGAAAAGTAGCTTTAACATGTATTGGTCATACAGGCTATCTGACGCAAAAACAGCATCCTTTGCTGGCTCCAATGGTACCTTGTAACCACAGTAACTTTTAACTTTTTGTACCCCTAATAATGAAGCCTATTTACAGTTTAGATTTTAAGGTAAATTGAGCTCTTTGGAGGAATGGCTTTATGCAATGCAATGAATCGTTATGATTTCCCATTAAAGCTGTGTGTTTCTTTTTTTTTTCTTTTTTTTTTTTCTTTTTTTTTCTTATTCTGTTGTGCACAGGTACTTGGAACACCAAATGAAGATACGTGGCCTGGAGTCCACTCATTACCCCATTTCAAACCAGGTAGGTCTAAATGCCACGTTCACCCACGTTTTCCTTTACCTGGAAATACAAGGCATAGGTAATTCCTGACCACAGTCTAGGAACTTGCTTGTGAAGGCATCGCTTGAGTTTCTTCAGCAGCTCCTAATTTACTAAAGAGCCTCCACAATGTTCTTCATGATTTTCTTGCTCCTCACTATTTATTATGCTCAAAGTTTTGTTATTTGTTTGATTGATTTTTCCTTTTGCTTAATTTCTTTTGCTTTCTTTTGCTTTTTCTCCTGTTTATTACAATATAAGCCCTGAACTGCTTGTATTCCCCTGCTATATTTTCCTACTGAGCATCATACCTTGACAGGTTGATTCCCAATTAGCTTTACTTTTCCACAGACCACTCTGAACTTTGAGGAATACTAAAGGAAACCAAAAGAATAGGGGAAAGACTTAGTGAAAGCTGAAGCTATTACTACTACATCTGTTAGTACCTTTCTACAACAGTTACTTTTTTTTTAGCGGGTGCTGTAATCTAAGTTGTCACAATCTACAACCATTCTTGAATGTCATACTACCATCTGATGAATTTGTGCAAGAAGAAGCAAAGAGTGTGTTCCCTAGTGACTTATAAGTACAAAGTCACCTTCTACAATGAAGTTTGATGTGGGGCCTGTCCTCCATCAGTATAAATGACATCATTGACAGAATTAATTCGGGACTTACATTTCAGATATCTTGCTCCTTGCGTGCCTAAGGGCTCTCAGTAGGCTCCTGGTTCTGCTTTACTGCAGACAGTGTTCCCTCCAGCTTTTGTCATAAACTGTGACGACTTGATATTCTGTGTCATTTAAGACTAATTTCCAAGTCTTCTTGTGTGTCCAATTTAGAGAAAAAGATTCCTCTTTCATTTCAGCCTGTCTCATTCATTAGATGTGCAGCATTGTAATGGCTACTCTGGCTACTTCTGGTGGGTAGTGAGGCAGAGGACTTGAAAAGGACAGAGATCAAGGCAGCTCTGAAAATGAGAGACAGAAATATTGTTGGGCTTCTTCTGGTAATAATAAAATAATAATAATAATAAAACAAAGTTTTGAGAAAAGGACGGGCAGACATTTTACTTGCGCATTGTTTTTCAGTCTCTGCCCTACTATGGTCTTACTGCTGTGTAGTTACACAATCACAGAATCATAGGGATTGGAAGGGACCTCTGGAGATCCTCAAATCCAACTCCCTGCTAAAACAAGTTCCCTAGAGTAGGTTGCAAAGGAAACCATCCAGGCAGGTTTTGAATATCTCCAGGGAAGGAGACTGCACAGCCTCTCTGGGCAGCCTGTTGTGGTACTTGTAACTCACAAAATAAAGAAGGTGGTGTTTTGGTGTTTTTTTGTTTTGTTTTGTTTTTTGTTTGTTTGTTTGTTTGTTTGTTTGTTTTTTTGTTTTATTTTGTTTGTTTGGGTTTTTTTTTTTTCCCTCATGTTTGCATGGAACTTCATATGTTCCAATTTGTACCCATTGCCTCTTTTTCTGTCACTGGGCACCCCTGAAAAAGAGCCTGGCCCTATCCTCTTGACATCCTTAGATACTTATGTTGCTAAGATCCCCTCTCAGTCTTTTCCATGCCTCACCAGGGCAGAGTAGAAAGGGAGGATCACCTCATCACCTCACTCAACTTGTTGGCCACCCCTTTTTATAATGTGCCCTGGGACATGATCAGCCTTCTTGGCCACAAGAATACACTGCTGGCTCACAGTCAACTTGTCCTCCTCTTCAGAGCTTCTTTCCAGCAGGTCAGCCCCTAACTTGCTCTTGTGGAACTTCATGAGGTTTCTCTGTCCAGCAATCCAGTCTGTCCAGATCTTGCTGAATGGTAGCACAGCCTTCTGGTATGTCAGCCACTTCTCCCAGCTTTTTATCATCAGCAAACTTGCTGATGGTGAACTCTATCCCCTCATCTAGATCACTGATGGTGTTGAAGATGACCAGACCCAGCACTGACCCCTGGGGAACACCACTAGCTACAGGCCTCCAGATAGACTCTGCACTGCTGATCACAACCCTCTGAGCTGGTTCTCAATCCACCTCACTGTCCACTCATTTGTCACACACTTTCCTGAGCTTACCTACAAGGTAGTTATGGGAGACTATGTCAAAGTCTTGCTGAGTCAAATTGCCATTTAATGCTCTGTAGAGAAAACTTTTTAACAAACACAGTTTTCCATAGTATTCTTCCTAAATTAGTGTGAATTAAGTTTTTTTAAGTATTCAAGACTGTGTTTCTCATTTCTATTACTGATTAATAAGCAAGTACACATGCAGAATCCTTACAGAAATTTCATGGTCTTTAACAACATTTCAAAGATACTGCTTTTATCCAGGGAGACTGAAGGAAAGGAGAAAACCTGGAGATGGTGGTGCATGTTCTATGGATTTTTTTCCTTCACATTCTGCGTTCAAAAGTTTTGAACAGTAGATGGCAGCCAAGAAACTTCCTGGCTTAATTCTTTGCCTTCTAATTGTGTTTAGGAATGTAGGTTTATTGCCACAGAAGAACATCGGGAAATAAATCCACAGCGCATACTCCATTAAACCTAATTTTTAGACAGGCATTGTATTAGACTTGCTTTTATTTTCTCTGTCCCAGAATTTTGTCAGCTATGAGTATGTTATAACAGTTATAAAAATGGGGAAAGGGGAGAAGGTGCCCCTGAGTCAGAGCATGGTCACTGGGTATTTTCGCAGTTTCTGCTCAGTGTGCTCTTTGTTCTCCCAGGTCCTTTTCACCTCTGAAGTATTCAGATCTGCAAGTTAAAATAATTATTATCCTGTCTGGCAATTGTTTAATGATTCTAGGGCCTGTTAATGCAAGGTGCCGAGCTCCTTAATTCCCATACACTGTGGAGGTTTAAGAGCACTCCAAACAAAAAAGCCTTCCTCTGTAATTGCTTGAAATACATATTATGCTCTATGTTCCCTTTGTTTCTCGGTTAATATATAAATAAATAAATAAAAATACAGTAATAGAAACAATAATCTAACTGGACAAGCAAAATTTGGTCTAAATACACCAAAACAAAGTAATAGAACTTTCTGCTGGTAGAACATGGAATTGTGAGAGCAGCAAAAGACATCACCTCTGGGATCACACCAGAATACCAGCAGCAGGTTCTGCACACAGGGCTCTGACCCATGGACTGCGCTGGATTTACACTGTAGGTTCATGCTGTTGGGGTCAATGGAGCTGTTTAGTCATGGATACCAAAAGTTCTGTGTTGCTTCTTAAGAAAAAGATTTCCTTTGTGCACTTCTGAGCACAGAAGCTTTCTGTCAATGGCAAGGCTGATTGGCTCCAACTACCAACGCTCAGCCAGCCATGCTCCCTTTCCTGTTGGTCTGAAATTGTTGTTACGCTATATATTATGCCCTAGACAAAACATTCTCAGTTTATGGGACCAAAAGACCCTTCTTTCCTGAATAATTTCTTCAGAGCAAAGTTGATTGATTTCATTTATTTCTTAGATTAATACATGTAGGATAACTTACTCCTTTCCTTAGCCATAGTGTGCAGTGTAACCTGAAATATCTCACCAGCTCTGAACCAATTCCATTATTCTTTTAAGATCTGTGAAATTACTGTATTTGAATATGTATTATATAGGGTTAAATAACTCCTGTGCTGTGTGTGTCTTTGTGTGGACTGTGAGTTTTAAGACAGCACTGGTGATGAGAATATCAACGTCCACTCAGGGCAGGTTTTGATGCCATAAACTGAGTTAAGTGAACATAAAACAATGGGATTTACAGGAAGTATCAGTAGTAACTCTAGTTTAAAAAAAAAAAGGGGGGGGTGGGGGGGGGAAAGACTAATGAGAGAAGAAACAAGATTTCATTGTATTTCTTGTTTGCATAGATTTAAATAACTAGTTTTCATGCTGTGATTTGATAGGACACAGTCCAGTGCTGGAGGCAACTAATCACATTTTAATGGGAGAAACAAGTAATGACTGAAAAACATGACATTAGCCTCTTCTCCCCTAGAGTGGCCAAAGGTCTGATTATTCTGGTAAGCAGCCAGTGCATAAATGATGATCTCTGACATCTTAATATGCAGGAACTTTTCTGATGCTGAATTAGAGATGCATTACTAAGGGTAGCAGTGGGTGGCTCTACTTCATCTGAACTCCTAACCTCAGTAATTTTAACAGCCTGTAACTACTGAAATAAAATGGGCATAATTTGTTTTGTCATTAAAAAAGTGAGAAAACAGCTTATACTTTATATGCCTGCTTTGAGATCTCCGATTGCATTGCATCTCGCAAATACTGAAAGTGATATGTGAGATGCTTATAGATAAAATTTGGCCTATTCTTTGAGCTTTATCAAGATCAGCCTCAACCTTGTTTGTCACTGTTCGCAGATGCATAAACATGCACACAAGCACATCCTACTTAGTAAATGAATGATCTAAAAAATGCATTTGAAAATTCTGAAGTATGTCAGAAGTTAGCATTAGGGTTTTTGTTCTGTGATTCACTTTGAGGCCTTCATGATTGCTATAACCTTGAATGTGTCTTCCTATACTCAGATACAACCAAAGAAACCCAGCCATTCAGGATCATTGTGAAAACAACTTATTTGCTCTCAAATAGAAGGCAGTTTGAATAAATTACAAGATGGAACAGTGTTCCAAAACATGCTGCTTCTTTACCAGCCTCATAGAACCATAGAATCATTAAGGTTGGAAAGGACCTCTAAGATCATCCAGTCCAACTGTCCACCTACCTCCAGTATGTGCCACTAAACCATGTCCCTAAGCACAACATCTAAACATTTCTTGATGGTGATTCCTCCACTTCCATGGGCAGCCAATTCCAGTGGCCAAACACTCTTGCAGAAAAGAAATTTTTCCTAATATCTAATATGAATCTCCCCTGGTGCAGCTTGAGGCCATTAGCTCTAATCCTATCGCTGTTGCCCGGGAGAAGAGGCAAACCCAACCTCACCACAAACTCATTTCAGGAAGTTCTAGAGAACTATAAGGTCTTCCCTGAGCCTTCTCTATGCCAGACAAAGCAATCCCAGGTCCCTCAGCAGCTCCCTATAAGACCTGTGCTCCAGGCCCCTCACCAGCTTTGTTGCCCTTCTCTTGAACACACTCCAAGGCCTCAATGTCTTTCTTGTAGTGAGTGGACCAGAACTGAACACAGTACTTGAGGTGCGGCCTCACCAGAGCTGAGTAGAGAAGGATGATCACCTCTCTGGTGATGCTGGCTGGCTATGCTATTTCCTATACAAGCCAGGATGCCATTGGCTTTCTTGGCCACCTGGGCACACTGCTGGTTCAAGTTCATCCGAGCACTGTCCAAAACCCCCAGATCCTTTTCCATATCACATCTGAATCTTCCTGGGTTTTGTGTGTTATTCTCTCCATCTACATTAAATCTCCCATTTTTTTCAGTCTAGACTTCTTCTTTTTTGCTCCAGCTACTTCTGATGGATTCAGAATCCCTTCCAAATAAGTGAGCAAGATAAGACATTCATATCAACATCCACACTTAATTTTCTACTTTTCCTACATTCTCAATTAATTTTTATGGAATTGTTAATGTGTAACATACATACTAGGAAGTTGAATAGGGATTTGGCAGAAGATCCTGTCGGTGAGGAAAGGGGTAGAAGTCAGAACAGAAGATAAACGAGGTGATGCTGGCCATGAAGAGTTGTGAACTGTCAAGGAGAGTGGTTTGCAATATTCAGTGTGTGTGTGCCTCAGTATACAATACTGTCTCTAGGTGAGAGAAAGTTTAATATTTAACCTTGGACAGGTGATGTGGGAGCCTGAATCTGACTGTGTTCAACAGACTATCAGAAATAATATAAAGTAATATACCTGAAATGGGTACCTTTTATGAGACAATAGAAACATCTACAGAGTATTATTGTTTTCTAAAACAGAATCTGTAAGGTGAAGATGAAAACACTTGAGAGAAAGAGACTCTCCTTAAGGAGAAAGCAGAAGGAAACTATGTAGGGAAAACAGCATTTATAGGAAATATTGAAGTTTCATAGGAAATGTTACAGAGTTTGTCAAAGATTGATAGAAACTTTGTGGATTTATTATTTATTAAAACAGAACAAAACAAAACAAAAATTCCTGACTGTGTGACTGACAGAATCACTGAAGAGCTGCTGTTCTGACTGAGGAATTCCACTTTGCTTCCCAGATGATCAATAAATATAGATTTAGTTTAGAAATAGGATCTGACTACCTGCATCTAACAGCTGACTGATAGCCAAGATTAATCAGAGAATTAAGTCTTCATTTCATCCAGTCCAGAATAAAACTGGATTGAGAAAAGAAGCTCCTTTGACACAAAGTCATGCAAATACTGCATATGAGGACATACAGCTTTTCAAATTTCCATAACAGTTTTTCCTAAAAACTTTCACCAAAACGTGTCAACAATGTTACGCACTGAATCAATATCTTGCCTGTTTGCATCTGGACTGGTGCCAACAAATGTTTCTAGGCAAAAGGAGAATCTCTACTGTTAAGCTGTTAGAGCATTCTCTGGCATACCTTTAGTTCATATCTTCCAAATACTTACTTTCCAGGCGTTCTTTGGGAGTTAGTTAGCATGGGCTGGGGTCCATACCCAGTAAGGAGGAGGCCTCATACCTATCATGGGGGTGGGAGGGTGCTACAGTAGCACAGACATTCTGCAGTGGTTGCAGTTTGCAAGTCCCAGCTATGTTTCACTTACTGGTATAGGTGTAGTCATAAGGAATTTGAGTACTTGACTCAGAGAGGTATCTGGAAAGAAGAATTAAATTGAAATTTCTCCCATTCCTTTTTAGTTTTGTCAAAATGTAATATTCAGATATTTCCTCAAGTCTCTGGTATTGGTGACCCAAGGGAAGCAGTACTGTCGGTGTTTTCATCAGTCTTGAAATAAAATTGCATCAAACTAAACGTTAAAGTAACTAGTATATAAGCAAGGGAGCCACAGTGGGCACTGTTAAAAGGCAGAGCCATTTCACATGGCTCTGTAATCCAGTTCAGCACTTTAGACAATGCTAGTTAATAAACTTAACACTTCCTTTTCATACTCAGTAGAGATCCTAGAACAGCTTCTCTTCCTTCCTCTTTACACACCTTGTGCTCTGCTCTGTCCTCTTCCTTTTGAAAGGGAGAGGAGGAGAGGAAAAGCAGTGGGGGTGGAGGGCAGGGAACTGAAGTAATTTTTCTCAAGATACTTGGCATACAAAGAAAACAAAGTTTAATTCATTACTACAATAAAACTCCTCTTTTGGTTTTACTTCAGTGAAAATTCAGATTGCACATTAGAACTGCAAACAGAGCTTGACATTTTTTCTTGTCAGAATGGACACTTGTCTTCATGACTTTAGCCCAGATAATGTAAATGTTTTTGGATCCAATCTTTAATAAAAATAGCATATCTGAGTCTGACATATCACAATACAGTGTTAGTCACTTTAGATTTAATTTAAAGAAATATAAAGAAAATAGTTTAAAGACATCGTGCAATAGATTTTTCAAAATATTAATTACGGTGGTGTTTAAATATTTGCATTTAAGCTAATCACATTTGGTTTTGAATACAGAAGAACGTTAATCAAGGAATGCATATTAGCCAGCATGTTTTGATTAGCAACATAGAAAATGCCTTGAAGTCAAACTGCATTTTGAATTCTTTGGTTTAGACTAGAAGCTGATTATCAATAGTGTTAAAAAGGAGCTAAAAATCAAAATGTAGTCTGCTTCTAATCCTTATGTAGCTCTTCTTGCCTATTCTATGTTCTTGCAAGGCGAATGTGCCAAAGGTACAATAGTTCATGTGTCTTTCTGACAGATAAAGGAGAATTAAACCTCATCGTGCTTTATGTTACTTAAAATGCAAGTGCTTATTTTTTCAATTCTCACAGCAGACCAGTAGCTCTTCAGTGGTCTGCTAATAAGCTCACTAGTGAGTTCTGCTGAAATTCTTTTCTGTTTGAACCTGCCCTTGATGCAAGGCTGTCAGATGGAGTGTGTTTATTGGGCAGATAATGATGTTTGCAGTGAAGAGCATATAGGTATATATGTGGGCACACAAATATGCATATATAACAGAATTGCTTTAGAGCGCTGTCTAAAGAAAACAAAAAGAAAGTAAGAGGCAAGCTCTGTAGCAATATTATTTCTAAGACTGCTAAATGCAGCTGGGTGTAATTGATGAGCTTTCCAGCACCAGCTTTTTTTTTTTTTTTTTTTTTTTTTCTTTCGTTTTCTGTATCTTCAAGCTGAAAACAGTTTGGGAGCAGTTGCTTGAAAGCAAGGTTTTTGATGCATCAGATTTGCCATATTAACCAGCTCAAGAAATCTCCCTCTCCTACCTCTGGCTGCTCACTTCTGGTTCTATTTTGGGATTGTTACTCTTTCCAATAGCACTCATTTGTGGGGCACAGACATAAAATCCTCTGTGGCACAACAGGCATTGAGTATGCTATGCTAAAAGGTCTGAAACAAATAAAAAACTCAAATTCATCTGCTGCAGGAAGAATGTTTGTGTACCCAGCATCTCTGAGTGGACTGGCTTTGGTGTCCAACAGAACAATGAATGCTGACTCTAGGGCAGTCATCTGGAGGTGTGGATGTAGCATGTCAGCCTACAGCCTGTGCTGTAGTCTGTGCTCTGTTAAATACTTAAGAGTAAACGGTATGCTACAGGATGATCATGTGACTGCTACTTTGTCACACTAAGGAATATTAACACTGTATTTTTGTCCTTGTTTCTGCAGTCCTGTGTAAGGTTCTCTTTACACAGTGTTTGGTTATGAACAACTTTTTAATCAAAATTTAGCCAGCTTGGCCTTCTAAGAAGTAAAACATAGAACACTTCCAGGTGCCATGGGATTTAAATATAAAGTGAGGTCTCCCTTCTTTTGTTACACATAATGAAAAATCACCTTTTGCTAGTGAAATACAGCATCCATGTGAAAAGCCAGCTCTTTAACAGTGAGACATGGTAGCTCATGGTGATGATGGTATATATCTGGGATAAAAAATCTGAGGATCAAGGTTTGTTTTCTGAATTTGTTTCCAAAAGATTTGCAAATATTTAAGTGTTTGCATACAGTAAATTAAAATCGTGCTTTTTTCTCTGAGTTTCAGATGAGCTTACCATGTTTGTCTTTCAATGTTCTTATTCAAAATAAGCATATTTCATAATCACAATCAGAAAATATCTGAACTATAAAGATTCAAAAATGCCTTAAATCAAGTCTTAATCTGCAAATGTACAATTTTTCATTTTTTTTAAAATTCAGATGTTGATGAGAGTGTGACACCTATGACAGCAAGTCAGTGTGCTCTGCAGACTTGGCAGCGGCTTGGCTGTGCTAGGGCATGATTACATGGGTAGGTGATGATGCAAATGTTTGTAGGGAATTCTTACTTGAGACCATTTGCCTTACAGTTCTGAGGGAATAGTAGTAAGTTTTGGGTTCCTTCTGTAAAGTTGGCCTGAGATTTTGACCACCTTATTTGCTGCCTTTCACAGCATGTGTCGGGCATATGTTTCCTTTTTTTGGAGGAGCATCCAAGGTAACTCTGCAGTATTACAGGATCTCATATAGTCAAAATCTACCAACTGATATTACTAATTTATGGCCAAATCTATGGGAGCATTTGAAAAATACCAAAATAGTATGAAATGCTTGAAAATATTATAAAATTTAATTTCATACTGTTGGTCACAGTCACAGGCGTAGCTTTAAATCTAGTTGTGTTAAATCCACCTAGTAACAAAAGACAGGGCATCCATGTAGGTACGTGAAAGCAGCTCACCCTGAAAAGTAACTCAGAGGAAAACTTTGGGATGTAATTGTGAGACTGAATCCCAGTTCTCATTAATTGGACACAAAAAGGAGATTCTCAGATAAAATGAGGTAATGACCTCTTTATTTGTCTGTGTTGTGACTACCAGTATGGTGACTACCATACTGACAGGCATGTTGCCTGTCAATTATTTTGTTGCCACAATTCAGGACTTAAAAAAAAATTGGATCATGGTGGAGAAAATCAGTGACAAGACTGTTGTAGCTCCTCTACTCTGGCAGCTCTAAAATCAAAATAATTGGTTTTGTTATTCTGTTTTTTTGTTCTCTGGAGAAGGATTACTTAAGGAAAACACTAAGATCTGGGATGTACGGGAGACTGGCTTAACTGCTACAGTAGTCCCATTTACTCTGTGAAAGTTAACAAAATTCTTGCTGGAGGCATGACCAGAAACTTTGGTAGAGAAAAGCAAGAGCTTTATTCTATTGGTAAGTGTTTTCCTATATTCTGCAAAATGTAAAGAGAAGAGCTTCTAATCTGCTTTAGATTACTAGAGGGAAAGAGTTGATACCAGTGGATAGGAGAAGTGTGGTCTGAAGTCACACAGCAAATGAATGGACATTGGCCTCCTATAGAGGGCTTCACCCTTACTGTGTTTTTCCTAGTTCCCCCTCTTACTGCCTGATACATATATGACGAATAAGGTACTTATTTAAAAAGACAATATAAAGAAGGAGGATCACTTTGAAACATTTGTTCATTTAGATTACGTATGCCCAGAATTTATATAACTGATTCCAATATTTCAGTTTTGTAGTAAAATCTCATCTGGCATAGCAATAGTTCTTCATTTTCTTGCAGAGCTGGAACAGACCTTTGGACCTACAAGCAATTTGGCCAAACAGTTGACTCAGTGCTTCACTGTGAAAATAGGCTAAATTGCTTAGAATGAACCTCTGTCAGTCCTTTAAAAAATAATGTTGTGTATGTAGCTCTGCCAGTATCTGACCTAACCTGAATGAGGAATGAAATCAAGATCTGTCTTTCCATAGATTTAGGTTAGCTCTTCAGAGATTCTTCCAGCCAGTTCAGTCCTCATTCCACCAAGCACTTTTCTGCACCGACATAGACTAATGTGCAAATCTGCACTATATTAGCTGCACTCTAATGTGTATCTCAGCTTCATTCTGGGGCAGTACACAGCACTGCCAAGCTGCAGACTGTTTCTTTGTCCTGGGTTAGAAGGGACCTCTAACGTAATCCAGTTCCAATCCTCCTGCTATAGGCAGTGACATCTCCCACTGGACCAGGTTGCTCAAAGCCCCGTCCAGACTGGCCTTGAACACCTCCAAGGCTGAGGGCATCCACAGCCTCTCTGGGCAACCTGTTCCAGTGTCTCACCACCATCACAGTAAAGACTTTCTTCCTGATATCTAATCTAAATCTACCCTTTTCCAGTTTAAAGCCATTTTCCCTCAGCCTGTCGCTACATGCCCTTATAAAAAGTCCTTCCCCTGCTTTTCCATAGGCTTTCTTCAGGTACTTCAGGCCTTCTCTTCTCCAGGCTGAAGAGCCCCAGTTCTCTCAGCCTGTCCCTACAGGGGAGGTGCTCTAGCCTTCTGATGATCTTTGTGGCCCTCCTTTGGACCCTCTCCAACAGCTCCATGCCCTTCTTGTGTTGGGGCCCCAGAACTGGACGCAGTAATTCAAGTGGGGTGTCACAAGAGCAAAGTAGAGGGGCAGAATCACCGCCTTTGACTTGGTCTGCAAGAGCATACTACTGGCACATGATGAGTAAACTGAAACTCTCAAATCCTTCTCCTCAGGGCTGCTCTCAAGCCATTCTCTGCCTAGCCTGTATCTGTGCTTGGAATTGCCCTGGCCCAGGTGCAGGACCTTGCACTTGGCCTTGTTGAACTTCATGAGGTTGGCATGGGCCCACCTCTCAAGCCTGTCCAGGTCCTGGATGGCATCCCTTCCCTCTAGTGAGTCAATTGCATCACTCAGCTTGGTGTGATCTGCAAACTTGCTGATACACATATACATAAAAGAATATATATATACATAAAGGAATGTATTATATTTACTTATAAAGTATAGAATGTCATTTTCTTCCAGTTATTATGGGTATGTGTATCTGCTTGCATAGAGATTTGTAATTCACAACAATAAAATTACATTTAAGGGTTTGCTCAGGTCCTTCTGATGTCAGTGCAAACTGTTGACCTTAATGGAGCTCAGGCTTTTCCCCAAGAGAGCAGCAGGCTGAGTCATTGAACAGTAGGTGCAATTTCACTCATAAATTTGGATTGTGCTTTCAGTGCTATCATGATGCTTGAACTATTTAGTATGGAACAAGGAATTCACTACTGAGTTTTTATTTGTGGTATTGAATCTTTAAACCCAATCAGAGGCGCTGACTCCTGTGCCATGCAACTGAGCCGTGGTTGCATCTAATAATTATCTTGACTTCTTTGCTCTTTTGTTTTAAAGATCTGCCCTTGTGAATTGCCGCAGCTCTAGTAGATGCAATATATTCAATGTGTAATCATGATAAAAAGAAGGCATTTCCTATAGTTTTAATCTCCATTCCTCAGGTGTGATAGTTTATTTTGTTGCACTGGATGCACGCAGCAGATTGTAATGGAGTCTCTTGGGAAGAAAATACTCATTTTTTTTATTTTTTTTATTTTTTTCTCAGTTTAACCCTGCATTCTGCGCTCATTGCAGTATCAAGGCTTAACAGAAAACAGTTTTTAAAACTATCACAGTGCTTATCCTTTTTAGAGTTCCTCAAGGTGCCAAGTGCCTGGGATAACTGACTGTAGCAGCAGTGCAGTATTTGTAATTTACAAAATTTAGGATAATGTCAGTGGTGTGCTATTCAATATAAATGGTTCTCAAGTTCACACTAAGAGATACAGTAACATGTTTAACAATCAGACATATCAGAAACCATGCTTTGTTCTGACTTGAGAGCTGGCAATATTGACATAAGTGAAGTATACAAATACAGAGATTGAATACCTCACTCGTGTATGCATATGACATGTATGTACACACTGCATGTGTACGTATGTATATGTAAAAATACTCTCTGTAACTGTACGGTACATCTATTAAATGTCATTCTCTTGAGTACAGTGGAAACAAAATTAAATGTTTTTGTGGGTTTCTTTTTGAATATTTTGTAAACGTAGAGTTTACTCAGAGCACCTAACGCCATCACGCTGGGACAGATGGCCAGGGTGAGTACTAGTTTGCATTTTAGTGTGATAAGGCTTCATGGAAAATGTTTTTATATTCTTCAGCCAAATAGCATTTGTTCCTTACTGAGAGGCATTTAGCTCCTGTTCAAAGCATTAGCCGAGTGTGGGCTCTTCAATTTTGCAGCAGTTTTCATAACATCATCCTCAGCCAACAAGAGCCCTAATGCAGAGCAAGGATTTTCTTGGATCTGGGAGGGAAAGTAATTACGTCTGAATAAGCTGCCAACATGTTACCTCTGCTGGTTATTCGTATGTGTTCTTTAGAAGGTGAACTCTTATGTGTCCATCGTGTTTTGCGCATCACGCAGACCCACGTTAACTCCTCATGGGAACCATGAAAACATGACAGTGAGGTTGCAAAGAACTATATTCGTGATTAAGAAAAATAAAATCAATTTTAGATATCAGGCGTCTTTTTTTTTCCTAGCAGTTAAAAGTATTTTAAAAATATTTTTTAAAGTTTCAATTCCTGGTGATGTTGCAGTGAGTTTTTTGTCATGATATCTTGGGTTGCTTTTTTTTTTTATAAGAACTTTGTGTTTGCATGGCAATTGCTTCTATGTTGTTTTTCTTTCCCTATGTAGGGACTTGAATGGCACAAAAATGATGAAAATGGAGGGTAAATAACTATCTTTGAAAAAAATAAAAATGACTGGTTTTAGCATAGATAATTCAATTGAATGTGCGTCTTCTTTTTGTTACAGAACGGTTTACACAGTACAGCCCTAAGAACCTTAGACAAGCATGGAATAAGTAAGTCATTTTTGTTTTAATTACTTTTTTTTTTTTTTTTTTGACTCTTCAGGGATATGACTCACGCCAATCTGAAGTTATCACAATTCATTTATAATGGCTTTAACTTTTTAAATCACAGTACATATATAAAATTGCTGAAATATTGTTCTTTCCTGTTATTGTCAAATGTGAATGTTTTTTGAATTGCCAATTTTCTGTAAATTGGGAGAAACTGCATTGCATAATACTTTATTCATGGGAATGTCAACTACAAGGTTGTTGAACTTACTGCAAGATGTTTCATTATTGCTTCAGACCATCAGTTTCGAATCTTGTTTTCTCCATTCAACTATAAACTTTATGAGACTTTTAAATGATCTGTTTCTAATCAACTTTGAATGGATTGTTGTTTTCAAGTAATCATCCCCCGTTGCAGGTTCATTGCTGTGAGTTAACAGCCATACTGTTGTATATTTTAATTAATTTGACTGAGAAAGTCAATGTGAATTTACTTTGTTTTTTTCCTTTTAGTATTTCCTGAAGTTTGTTGTGTTTACATCAGATGGATGCTGATATAAAGGTGGTGTGCTCCAAATCCAGAAACATTGCCTACTGAACCAGGAGTGCCTAATCCACCATCTGTGTAAAGTTTGCTAGATTTCTCAGCACATGCAGATTCTTTGTACGCAGAATATTTGGGCAGCACCGTCTTGAGTAATTAATATGTCCTATACTTTGAAGAAAGCAAATCAGCAAATTTTCTGAACAGAAAAAATCAGAATTTTTCTCCTCCTTTTGACAATTTTTTTTTTTTTTTTAATTTTTCACATCAGGGGTTGGCCTCTGCTTGGTTTTTTCCCTTTTTCTTTCTCTTTTTTTTTTTTTTTTTTTCTGATACTCATTGCAAATTTTATTGTAGATACCAACCAACAGTAAAAGTCAAAATCCTTTTTCAGTATCGTATTTATTAATAATAGTGTGTGCCTACAACTCTAAAATTCACAGTCATTTGCCCAAGATGTGATTAGGTTTATTCTCAATTTGAGAATCTGTTATTACTCCTACGTCTGCTCTTTCCCATCCCATTTGGTCCAACATGGTGGACTGAATCACAAAGGAATTCTTCATTAAAACCAAACAAAATACAGTTTTAAAAATTGTGGTTAAATGAGAAAGGAGAAATCTCTTAATGTGCCAGGATCACTGCTAAAATCAGAAGTTATTTCTCAGATGGGATGCCATCAAATGCCCATCCTTCTGGTCAGAACCTGCTTAATGCTATAATGACTTATGCCTGCCTATAATGCTTTTCATGACTGTGTAGCTTACTCTCCATTACTACACCATTCTCCTTTACTACTTTCTCATTCCTTCCATTAGAGACACAAAGCTGACAGACCAAAAGCTAGTGCAGACCTTCACAAATGTTGTGTCACCAGCCATAGTCAACTGACTTTCAACAGCCTGTAGGCAAGTTTCTGGATAGTCCAGTTTAGACTGGAGGCCTAATTTAGTGGCTTTTGTGGAAGAGACTATCATCTCCTGTTTACCGAGCAATTAGCTTCTCTTACTGTTAGTTTTTGGGAAGATTTCCAAATCTTTTTCCAAATAGTTTTGCCATTTCTTGTGATCGTTGCAGGCATCCTACAGCATCTCATTCTACTTCAGTCATGTTGCTGATGTAATTCCCTGAAAGTCACAGCTTTCATTTGAAAACTTACTAAAATTGTCTATTTTCTGTCCTTTAACAAGGAACAAACTTGCAAGTTCATGTTTACTTTGAAAGCAGTTAATGAAATACAAAACCTTGGAAGAAGCAACTATATTACAACATAGGCAATTAGATTTGGATTGGGAAAGAGGGACAGGGAAACTAATGCTGATGTGAATGTGTTTGCTTGGGGGCATATATATATAATGTGAGTAATGTGAGTAGATATAGCCACACTATTCCACCCATTCTGCAAGCATGGACTGATTGTTTTTCCATATTTAACAGCAATTAGACCTAACAGTTTCTCCTGCGCACAAATCAGGATAACAATAGATTTGAATTTAAAAATATTTCTTTCAATTTCATGATACATTTTTTAAATATCAAAAAGGAACAAAACCCAGTTTGCTTAAAACAACTCCTTGGTCTCTGAGGCTTCATAATTGACTCAAGTTATGATCACATCAGAGGCTGTTTCAAAGAAGACCAGAGCCTCTTCGTTTCTAAGAAACCCCTTCAAAAAATATTTACACATTTTCAATGCTCCATGCATAAAGGATTTGCAATTTTTCAGCATAAATGAAGGGACTGAAAGACTGAAAGCAGGAAAAATACGTAACTTCAGTGCTTCATATGTGCAGTTCTGCTCTTAATAGGAAATATTTATTGCCCCAAAATGATGTATCATTTACATTCAGAATGTAAAGGATTTTCTCTTTTTCTGCTGTAAGTCTTTATCTGTGTGCTGTATTAGAGTTCTGTGGCTTACACAGTTACAGTTAAGTTTCTGTTATAGGCATCATATTATAAAGACCTGATTTCCAAGTCTTTATAATTCAACTATAAAACTTTACACATTGACAGACAGATACATCTTTGAATTTTTCTATTTTTATTAGGATGTTTCAAATAGCAGCAATATCTGTTCTAAAAAAATTATCCTTTTTAATATCCTGATTTAATTCACTGAACACTGTTGATGTTGCAAAAAATGTCCCATTTAAAACAGAATTGCTTTAAGAATAATTGGGTTAAATGTGAGATCTAAAACATGAAGAAAAGCATACAATATTTTGTTTTTAAATATTTACTGGTTTTATTACAAATATATTTTCTCCATACATCTAGCTAAGCACGTTTGATAGATTAACCTTAAAGAACAATGTTAATGGTCTTAGAAGAATATAGATGTGTGTTAAAACTTAAGATTTGATGATTAAAGTTTCTAATTTCAGTGAAATGACTTTTTGCAGTTCGAGGCTAGCATGGGCATCAGCCTTTGTGTCAGGAAAGTGTTTTAGACAGTCTCTGCAGCAATCTCTAGATGCTGTTAAGTAAGTGCTTTATGGATATAATTCTAAAGTAATATCCCGGGATGGTTTTTGAAAGTTTGTAACTATATCTTCAAATGTTATTTTAGATTGAGAGGAAGGGGGTGTCTGAAAATTGGCTTACCATTGATGCAGCTATTAATCTCTGCACTCTCATGCCACAGTAAATATTTCTACCCAGCGCAGGGGTGCATCAGTCAGGGACAGGGCCATGGTACTTCTCAGTTGCTCAACTCTGCACCTCTTAAGCTTACAAATGTGGAGAGAGGCAACAGAAACTCTTCTGAACAGTTTCAACAACCTCTACTCATAACAGTATTGCAGTAGACAATATATTTATCTGCACAGTACTTCTCTGAGGTGAAATCCTGTTACTGCATTTCATAGACCGGAGATTGAGGTACAAAGATATTAAGAAATTTGTCACACAGAAACTGTAAGACAGTGCAAGAATTGAAATTGGTGCTCCCAGATCCAGAAATTACATCTTTCATTTTCTAAACACAGTGAGTTTTTTGCCATTTACTGCTCTGTCTTTCAGAACTAAGAACAGTCCATCCCTTTATGTTATTTGTGTATATGTTTTGAGACCTTAACACGGAAGAATAACTATATGGTTTCAGAAGTCTTCAGACGGACTTACCTCAAAATATACATTACAATTTATGTCAGGATAGATTAGCAGGAGGAAGAGTAATGCTCTTCCAGCTTCCACAAAACTGAGCTCATGTCTATAAGGCAGAAGATACAATGAACAAACAAGAACCAACTAATCAGCAACAACAGCAAAAACAAAACACCAACCCAAGAACCCCCAGAAAGCCATAGATGTAAACTGAAGGTGAAACATTTACACTTGACTGACTATACAGGCTGTGATGTGAAGTTTAGAGGCAGAGCTGGACAATGGAACAATGATGCACATAAGAAATTGACACTTTAATTCCCAGACCAACTGAATATTAGCAGAAAGTGTGGAATGTAACAGCAATATCAAAGTGAAACCCAGCACCCTTGTTCTATAAGGAATCAGATCCCTTAACAGAACAGGTCAATATTTAAGCCTGCTTTTAGACAGCGTTTGACGGAAGTATAACAGGCACTTGTAATGAATGAAGTCCTTTTGAGGCTGTTTCCTCACTGTTTGTGAAAACATATAAAAATTATAAAGATAATATTTACCAGGTAAGATCTGCTTTATAAATTTTGTAGAAAATGCTTATTGTGTTAGGAAACAAAAGTTGCCTTGACTTCCCTCTAGTATAAAGCTTCATGAACACTGTGTGACCTAACACTGTGGAATGTGATTATAAAATGCTGGTCTAAAAATAATTAAGATGTGGTAATATGATCTTCCCATAGAGACCACAGTGAATTATATTTTCACCTTTTTTCTGAACTTTTCTGTTCAATTGCTTCTACACAATAAAAACCAAGAACAGCTCTGCCTTTAGAATGCAGTGCAGCCTCTTTCAATTTGCAAAAGCTTCTCCACAATAATAAACCCTTATGGACGAATGACAAAAGAGAACTAATTATCCTTGTACGTATTTGGTAGGATATAAAAAGCTTTTTCAGATCCTTCTGTCATAATGGGTTGCATTGTGAGAAATTAGGTTGGAAAGAAAAGGTGCAATTGAAAATACAAATTCTGCTCTGCATAAATAGCACTGCTACTTCATAATTCTCCAACATGTAGTATTTATTATAGAATAAGACTTCATTCTTACAGTTAGTCCCGCTGCTGAGGATTTCTTCCTCCAACAAAATGGCCTCTGTACTTGCAACTGCTCTTCTTGAGGGCACAGTGTTGCATTCCAGGATGGCCTTGCCTATTTTGGGACTGCTTCTGTAAAAACTTCCTGAATAAAGCAAAGCGAGCAGATAGAGATGAGTCCATTTGCTTTGAATCTGTATTTCCTTTCAACCATGACGCAGACTTTGGAACTGTTCGAAGCTGAGACTTGGGGATGAGGTTTTTTTACTGTTAGTTTGCTTTGTTGTTTTGTTTGTTTTATTGTTTGTTCATTTTAAGAAAACTTTTGCCCTAGTGAGGTTTTGACTAAAGAGAAAATTCTTCTAATTGTCATTTTAATCCCTTTCACCCGCCACCCTGTAAGCTACATTGTTCATTGCAATGCAGTCTGCAGTGCCACTGAAAAAATATTCAAGCTCTCAGGCACAGTAGAAGAAAAAAACGTCCCCAGTGTTGTCAGTAAAACCTTTCTGACAGACAAAAGCTAGCAGCGATGGTTTAAAAGCAGGCCTGTGCAGAAGCTGGAGCGCACCTTGGCCAAGGATGGGTGATACACGTATGAGTGCGCAGTCGGAGCGTGCCCTGTAGTTACGCTGAGGCTGACTCTTTTCCTGTATCTCAGGGGATCTCAGAACCAAGCTGGGGAGGCAAAGATGGAAACCAGGCACAAAATGAAAAGATTCTGTGTTTGTAACGTAGAGCCGTATAACCTGCTTCAGCCTCCCAGTGATTTGCTTGCTGTGATACTGCTGTATGCTTTTTCATTTCCTATTTTGTTTCCTGCTTCCTATAAATACCTCCTTTATCAGTCATTATCTTTTCCCCAAGGGACCTTAGGAAGCATATCATGATGAAACCTACGTTAACACGGGATACAAATAAAAAGCCATTTCCCAGACAGTGAATTTATTACCCTATTTTATTAAAAATAAAACACAGTACAATACAACAGAAGCCTCCGACAGGGCAGCCCACAGCGAGCCCCCCGCACACAGCTGCGCCAGGGGCAGGCAGGCTGCAGCGCTGCGGAGCTCCCTGCAGCAGGAGGAGCGCTTGAGCCGAGGCAGCAGCTGCTCCTCTGCCGGCACAGACCCTCCTCAGCAGAGGAAATATTTCTTTCTATATCTTCCTAACACCATTTTTTTGTTGTCGTTGTTTATTTCGCTGCCTTGTGGGGTTTATTAAATAGATTTCAGGGTGTGGAAGTGGCGTGTTTACACGCCTGTGCCTTTTTTTGTTGTCTGTTACTATTCATAGAACCCACTTAATACTGTATTTTATGTTTCTGGCATCATAAAGGGACTCAAGTGGAAAAGTGCAAAAGTCAAAGTTCTCAGCCCAGCTCAGGAATGTTCGTACTGCAGTTGAAATGCACTCTATGTTTTGCCAGCTTTGTACAATGAATTATATTATCCCGATTGAAACCCAGAACTGAGAAACCCAAACTGAGAAAGAGTTCTAGAGTTGCTCTATTTATTCCTTTGCCATGATCAAAAATTCTTTACAATTTAAATGTGAATGTTTCTTTAATTCTAATTGTAAATGACACAAATGTTACAGCTTCTATACATTTGGGCAGAGATTATTGCCCTGCCTAACTGTCTCATTCTTACAATACCTATCCTGATATTCAATTTATTTTTGCTTTACACTTAATTCCCTGTCTTTTGTGATGTTGATATGCTTTATGTGTAACATCCTTTTGGCCCAGTTAAAAGTATTAATAAACCTCCTAAACTGGTCCACAAAGGCCTTTGTCCCCTTTTTCTGTATTCTAATATGCTGTTTCTTTAGTAAAATCACACTTTTACCATTCTATAACGTTCCTATCCACGACAACTGTAAAAATACAGCCAAAAACAGCATAGATAATCCTTGTTGTATTGTGCAATATTAATTCTATCTAGCAGTGGGTTGGAGCTTGTTGGTTTTGTGGCTAGCCTATTATTTCTGAACCAATCCATATTTCTTTTAGTGCCCCCCTGGAATTAATTGTTTGTAATTCTCTACACTCTGTCTTGTGGGTAGATTTTCTGTCCACATCTCTCACTTCTCTTAGTCTCTTTTTACTTTTTCTTTTTTTGCCTTTGTTGATATCTTCATGTTTAGTTTCATCTACAAACTGATTCAGATGTATTCCTTAGTCCAGTTCATTAATAAAGATGTTAAATAAAACTGTGACTAACACTAATCCCTGTGGCACACAGCTGGACACTTTCCTTCCAACTCAGTTCATTGCCACTTACCATTACCCTTTCCTTATGGTCTGTCAGCCAGTTTTCAGTCTGTGAGATGGCATATCACATCCCAGCTCTTCTGAGTTTGTCTATAGAGAAGGATTTTTAGAGAAACTGCATGAAAAGTTCTCTTGTCACTTTGTTCCATCAATGAGAAAAATCCGTTCTTAAAGCTAATCAACTCATCTGATGTCTTGTTTATTAGTGATCTGTTCTTTTAATCCCCATTTTGTCTTTAGAGTTTACAAAGCCCTTTTTTTCCTAAAACTATTTTTGCTTCTATATCGTCCATATTTTGTTTCTGTTCTCTGTCTTTTGCTTCTGCGTTATGTGTCAACATCCAGCAAAAGATTTGCCAAGATTCTCTTCCTTATTTGAAAAACAAGAAATAATTCAGAATGCAGAGCACAGTTAATAAACATCATCTCTAATTGTCTACAGCAGTAAGCCTGTGAAGAGAAACGAGGAAAGAGAGCAAACTGTTCTTAGGTGGATTTCATAGAAAGAATCAAAAGATGCCTTACATTTGTTTGTGATATTTACTAATTCTGTAAGAATTCCTTAAGATATTGAGACGTATATCAGGTAGACATGTTTATTTGGTGTTTCCAGGTATGATTTTTTTCAAAGTATGTTCCTTATTAATGGTTTTGAGTACTGATCAACTCTTTTCAGATGTTTCCAGGTTTTTTGGGGGTTTTGGTTTTTTTTTTTTTGGTGTTTTATTTCATTGGTTTGGGTTTTTTGTTGTTGTTGTTGTTTGGTTTCTTGGTTGTTTTATTGTTGTTGTTTTTGCTTATGCATTTCTACATGCCAATGTTTTATTAATTTCTCAGGATTGTGCTTTTGATAGTCTGTTACTCATGTGTTGCCATAGCGTCTCTGTTCATTTCTTGGTTTGAAGTCTAATGTGCTCTGATCAGAGGCACCAAGCATCTTTATATCCTTACATTTCAAAGTCTGCCCTATTGCTACAATTCTGTACCATTGGCCTTTGTGCTGAAATCTTTCTTCTCTAGGTAATAACACTGCTGACAAAATTTACTCTGAGATGTGTTTTTAAAACATTTGTCTGAAGAGTTGAAGACATACTTTGAAGTCAGCAATATAAATGAAGTCAACCTTGCTGCTGGGTATCTCATTATTTGCATGTGTCCACTAAGGGCAGGATTTTTCCAAAATGAGTGCCAAAATATCCCGTGCATCTTAAGAATTGGGCTGGCATTCAAAAGTGTTTAGTGCTAAGCAGCTGCCACTGGCTTCACTGGCGTGATATTTTCGGCAGCTTATTGTCAGGTATCATTGATAATTTTTCTTCTACTGAGCAGTTTCTCTGGCACTTATCTCAGTGTCTCAGAAATTGATATCAGTTTGGGAGATGGTGCAGACAGGCAATAAGTGTTACAAATATCAATAATGATACTGATTTTTCTCACCTCTGCAAATACTTCAAGCCCATCTCAAAACCCACGCTGTTTGGTTCTGTTGACCACCAAAGAATTACAGAGAGTATTTAAGGTTTCTGCAGTAGTGAAAACATCACAAAATAGCTTCACCTAAAAGAAATACTTATCTTACTGTCTTTTATGTTGATTTGAGTTTTTCAGTAGCTTTTGTGATCACTGATATTGTCATTCATTAGGACCTCCTGTGACCATCTCCCAAAATTCATTGCCATTTTGACTAGAATATTGTAAAACACCTCTTTCTCATTGCTTCCTTTCCCATGTTTCCAGTTGTGGCACTTCTTTCCTGATGTGTAGGACAGAGAAACAAGAATTTTACCTTTTTCATGTGGTATTTTTGAATTAGAGATCTAAAAACACATGGTATTGTAGGAAACTAGTGATTGGCAGTGATTGCAAGGAAACTTGCAGTTATTTGCTAGCCAAGTGGCTAATAACTTTCATGTCTAAACTTAGTGATGTCTTTCAATAGCTTGTTTTGGAAAGTCTAGAGCTATTGTTTGAGAATTAGTGAAAGATGCTGGCTGCAGGCAGACCAGCATGTGTATAGAAAGGTTCGGTGCCTTCTTGAGCTAATTGTCAATACGGGTAGATGGAAGATAATAATCCTTACTGAGGTATTAAAATGGAGAGGTTAGATTATTTATCTTCAGCAGTGTGCTGGTGAACAAAGAGTCTCGGCATAGGACTGGAGCACCTGTCATTGCTGGAGGGCAAAGAGGCAAGTGGTTCCAAAGGGAACTGACCTTTTTCTTTTAGGCATTGAGTCAATCCCATATCCTAAGGCACATGTTCTGCGTTAAAATTATTATAACTCCCCTGATATTAGGTTGAACAACAGACTGTGGTGAGAATCTATGAAAGGAATACATAAAATTAAGGTGGTGGTTGTTCATACATTGTTTTAAATTAAACCTCTATAGGAAATACATTCTGTAATTTTGAATGATTTCACTAAAACAGTTAATTTGCTCTCTGGTTATGATAAATTTAATTGGACTTCAGGAAAAAAAAAATGTTTTTTTCTCTGAATTAGCAGGTCTCCTGATAAAATGTAAATGATAAGATATAGCAGCAAATATGAATTCACAAAAAAAAACAACAACCCTGCATCCTTTTAAATACTGTGATGTATAATACAGTGTATCTAAGGTTTGCTACTAGCTGAATTTATATCTGTAAGATCTGATTTACAAATAGAGAAAACTTTCTGTTAAATTATTCACATCTCATAATAATTGATCTTACAGAGTTGATCTTATGCTGGAGTATGTTTGATCATAAATTCAATGAAAGCAGCCACCATCTTTGTGATGTTTGTCCAGCTAAATCCTTCAGTGAATAAAATAATAAAGATGCCAGCTGCGTGTGTTTTATGATCACTGCTGCAGTAGGAGAGTGGAAATACAGACGAATAAAAGCTCTAATTTTTCATGTTGAATTTGTGAACTCAGAATCTGACTCCAAAGAATTTAAATGGAAAAAAGAAAATTTTTTCATCTGTCATGTTCTCGTGAATGTACTGTTTGCTTTTCTTAGGAATGCAGAATAGTTTTTAAATATTGCTGTTGTTTTGAACCAAATTTACAAAAAAATCTAGGGAAATCTTGCATAAATAGATGAAATGTATGCTTTTCTCTCAGGTGCCAGTTAAGAATGGACCTTCATTTTTGATTTGCTTCCTTTGGTTGGATTAGTGGCAATCTCAAAACTGTGTTTACTACTTAATGCTAACTGTGTACTGTTAGAGTGCTTCAATTTAATTTTACCACCGTAACATAAAAAATCATCTCCAGAATATAGCTAGCCTTCTTTCAGCATTATGACTGTTTTGGAATAGATTGTTATATTCCTTTTATTTCTTTCATATTTGATCTTTAAAGTGCCCCTAAGTCAAGCTTTATTCTGCAACCATGAGGGCATGAATCCTTCCTGAGATGTTGACAGACAGTGTTTGGTGTATATCATTTTTCTGTCAGATACAGCTGATGTCTATAGTGCTAACTAAAGCAGAGCCAGGCCCTATCTTCTGGCCCTGAGGCCATGTGGCATACCTTAGCTACATCTGTAGGAGGAAGTGCTTGGGCATGTATCTCCTGTGGGTTTTGTGCACTTCCCACGCAGCTGCAGGTGCAATTACTATTTTTAGGGTGTTCAGTATTGGTTTTTGAATTCAAAATTTCCAGGATAAGACAAGACCCATGTTGCAGACTGCAGGAATAGTATTTTGTAGTGTAAGATTGAAGGAAATTTGTTGCATGCCCTGTCTGTAGGAGGCTTGTAAGTACAACCTTCAGGGATTCTGGCATGGTTTGTCCCCTCTGCTGTGACCAGGAATGGTCGTGAAGTGTGTTGGTTCGCGTGGGTCAAAATAACCCATATAGCAGTGTGGGCACTCAGCAGTTGAGTGGTCAGGCTCTCACCCCAGCCCCACTTAAGTCAGCGCTACCAGGCTTTAACCGAGATGTTAATATCTCTGCCCCTTGCAGTGCGGAGCTTGTTCCCAGAGAAGTTTCCCACTTTTCTCTTTCTACAATGCTAGCATCCTTTCTTGCTCAGAAAGACTTTAAAATGTTTTTTTTTTTTGTCTATCTTTTCCTTATCCTGTGCATCCAGACAGCTTTAAACATTTTTTCCAGGATACTCATTCTTCCTTCTCCAAACAGCTGTGTCATTCAGATCTTGACATCCTTCTTTTTCTGTTATCATAGTATATTTCTCATATCTTCTCCTGCCCAGCACTCTTCTTTAGATCATTCCATTTATTTTTTTTTCCTGAGTCGAGCTCCCCTTCCAACACTGGCTATTTCAGTCAATCATGCTTGAGCACCTTCTCATCCTTTTCAGAATGCTCCATAATTAGGCCTCTTCCTTCAGAAAGCTCTTTATGTGCTCCCACTCTTCTCTCAGTCATATTTAGTCCTTCTTCTGATCCCCACATCTCTCTGACAGACTCACAACTACTGCCTTCCCTTCTGTGAATCACATTGCTGTGTCCCCTATATCCACTTCTTTGCAGTCCTTTTCTCCAGGCTTCTTGTTCTCAATAAGGAAGCTGCTATGATCAGTCCTGATCTGCTCTGAATGTCTGAAATCTGTCTCCTTTCTTCTGAAGCATAACAGCCATGTAGGTATTTACCGTCTTGTCCTGACTCAGTGGCAGCACACATGATCAGACATGGAGCAGAGCTCCATGGATGTGACTTTTCTTCACATAAAATCTTTTGAAAATCCACCTGCTTACTTTAGGTCATTAGAAGTGGCTTGAGCTCTTCTGGCAGTTAGTTCTACTGCTAGCTGGCTATTTGGGATATCTGATATCTGATATCTTTAATGGTCACTGTAGTAGATAACAATTTTGATTTTAGTTCTTAAATCACCTATGTTGGTTTATGTCCAGCAGTAACTCCCTGCTTAGCTGTATCACTTTCACGCTACTTCAACAGGTTAGGATTTGCAAAAATTGTTTGGGGTTGAGTCTTTCCCTAATGAAACCCGAGTGTCAGATAGCACTGCGTCCTCAGACACATGAGTGCACTTGCAGTTCATATATTTCAGTAGTTGATAGCTAAAATATATGGAATTTGTGGTTTGGTCAGACATTTTCAGCCTATTCATAATTGAAAAGGCATTAAGCTGTTGTGTTAAAGCTGAGCAACTTTATTTAAAAAAAAAAAAAAAGGCACACTTCAGTACAGGTATGTGTGGATATGTACTGTTTCACTTAAAAAAAAAAAAAAAAAGTTCAAAATTGTGTTTAGTTTTCCCAAAAATTGCATACTAAAGAACAATTGCTGTTTTCTTCGTCTGTAGCAGTCTTGTGCCTAAGAAACACTTCTTTCCCTGTTCAAGCTCAAAGTTAAATTCATGCTTCTTATAACAGATTGGCACGTGCATGTTTGTGTCTTAATAAGTATTGTTGCTGTTAGCGTCCATAGCAGGCACTGGATTTTTAATCAGCCAACTTCTCCCTTCTGGATGATTCCCAATGTTTCCTTTAGAAAGTAAAGTATTTCCATTAACGTAATGAGAAATAGCAGTGAGAGTGAATTTGGAGAAGGAATGGTGCCATCTGTACTATGGTGCAGGTGTGAATGTGGCTTCCCATGCTGGGATCTTTTCTGATGTCACCTGAACCAGTACCTGGTACCTGAGAGCTGCAGCTAGTTTTGTATGATATCTAAATATATATGCATGGTAATATATAATGGTTTGAATATATTACCCATATGCTCTCAGTATAAAAACCTTGGTTTACTCCTCTCGGTCTTTGTTAGGTGTGCATTATTTTCCTGCCATCCATCTCAGCTTAGGAGTATAGTTCCAAAAAGACCAGGATGCCTACTTGCACATAATTGCTTAGTCTCATTGAGTTCAACCAGGCAACTCATATACATAAAATTAAACACATGCATATGCCTGGGGTCTATCTTCATGAGCTTTCCAGGCTCAAGGCATTCTCTCTGCCTCCAAATCTCTATCCACCTTTAATGAGCTGTATAAATAAATACAGAGTACTCTTGATCATTCTGTATCCATAAAATACATTTTATTAGCTGAGAGGTATACAATAATAGAAAAGATCAGACCGTCTGATGTTTTAGGATGCTGTGGGAGGACAGGACAAGTAGCTGCTTCCAAGTGGTTGACAGACCTGAGGCCCCAGAAAGGCAGATTTGTAAGTTAACTGTGATAAATGATCTCTGGCTTCGCTGAGTAAAGCAAGGTCACTCTTCACGGGGCACTGCTGGCATGCTGCAACCTTGCAGCAAATTCTTGCAGCAGTACTGAACAAACAGACCAGTTCTTATTTACAATAGAATGAAATTAAGACTTCTCAAACCCAAGACGATAAAATATCAGACAGGAGGGCAGAGATTTATAAGGCAGTGCTAATGTATATTTACCATAACTTAGTTGGTTTTTTTAGCTTTCAAGTGGTAATAGGTCCAAAAAGCCAACTGTGTTGTCTTCCTGTAGCCATTTAATACATTAAAATAGGGGAAACTTTTCGTACTGCCCCAACAGCTGCACCCACTGACAAGATTGAAAGCCAGAGGATGGTTGCTTTTTCTCTGGTGTGTTTTTATTTGGATTTCTTTGGAAGCAGTTGGGTTGTTGAGGGTGAGAGGAAGAAGAGCACAGAGCTTTAACTGCATTATGAGCCAAAGTTTTATTTCAGCTATTTCTGTGTTGGGGGTGGGATTGGGGGGCGGGAGGGAGAGGGGGTGTTCCCTCCTTTTTTTTTTTTTGGCTCATGTCCAGCCAGGGAGGAAATAAATATGTGAAGAAAGAATGCTATGGAATGTTAACTTCACTGCCGTATTTTCTTCCTTTTATCACGCCCCAAGATTCAGTGAAGTTGATATAAATTCACCATGCCTTCTTTTAAAAAGCATAACAGAAAGGCATTCTTCCTTTAAGAGTCAGACTGTAAAAGGTGATTTTCTTTCACTCAGTTTGGTTTAAGCCTGTAAAAAGCATTAAGTGAAAAATCTGATATATTTGTTAGGGCATTTATTGCATTACTAACTTATATTTTCAGTTCTCAGTGAAAGGTTTATAGAGAACATAAACCTTGAAGAGCTTTTGTTCAGGATTAAAGATATATTTTTCCCGTTTTCTGGTGAAATAATAGCTCATAAAATGATTGGAGCGTTTGTAATTATTTTTAGATATTTTTATTTTCCGAGGATATTCTGTACAGCTTGCTGAGATGCATGAAGAAGGCTTTTAAAAAGTGCCCTACTGATCATTAGATTTATACTCTTTAAAGAATTTCAAAATAATCAAAAGCTCCTGATTAGATGTCACCACCGTGTTGTTGTTCTTCATTAATTACATTTACAGCAAGCAAAGACCTTCCAGTAAACTGCAAATCTGGCATGTTCAGTAGTACTCTGTGATGGTTCAAGTAATATATTATGTCTTTCGTAGTGAATATCTTTAGTGCTGGACTTATTGCGATGCTGAAAGAATTAAGAGAGATACCTGATTGATGGTGGCATGTAAAATCATAAAGAGGTAATTGCTAAATTCTTTCTACAGCAAAATGGTGAGGGATGTTCTCATTAAAATTTCTTAGGAAGTGCTTTCCCTGGGAAATATCTGTATCTGAAACTGCTGAAAACTGGGTGAAGTAATGAATGAAAATGAAATACCCAAGTTAGAAAATATTCTGTGTTCAAATAATTTGTTGTGATTTTAAACAGTAGCACAATACTATACTCAGAAATCATGTTGCTTGGAATATCATAATGTGAGAATTCCCAGAATTTCAGGAAATCACATGATCTTATCACAGAAAGCCACATTTGAGAGTAGGTTATAATGTGACATATATGGCACAGTTGCTGCTTAATTTTTTTTCTCCTTCCTGTCTTTAATGTCTACCACAGCGTTCTCAATCACTTCTTTTGATACTCCGGTGTATATTATCAATGAACAGTATACATTGTCAATGAGCAGTTTTTACTGTCTTTATGCTTTACACTTTCTGTAGTTGGCATTGTGTTTCTTTGAAAGGTTTCATAGCCCAAAATATTTGTTAGGAGACATCAGAGCAGGAGCTAGCCTGGATGTGTGTCAGACTGTAGGAGGATGAAAACCATGATACTTTAAAGTCTATTGTATATTGACTGATTCTCTATAGCCTTAATTTTTAAAGCTCAAATCAACCAAACTCAGTTTTTAAAGGTACTGTGATCTGTAAGGCTGTCATATCCTGTATGATGCAAACGTTTCAAACTGAATATCACCAACAACATCAAGTAGTAGAAGTAGAATCATGCATCTGAAACAAACACCAAAACATGTCAAATATAGCAGAGAAAAAGTCAGGGAGAAGTACTCATAGGGAAGTTTTGGTCCTGAATTACATTCAGTGACATCCACGTAGGCAGATCTGAATGATTTTATCTTCTAGTCACAACCAAGCTTAATAGCCATTATCAAATGAGAATTGCTGTGATGTTCTGGATTACTTTATTGTCTAGCTTAGATGTGGCCAAACTGAGTATCTAGTGCCTCACGTAGCTCACAAAGCTATTTTACTACAGCAGTGCCACATGTAAGTGCAAAGTTGCTTGAGCCCTGGTGAAAAAGAAGTAATAATCTCCAGCTGTGGAAGAATCAAGCCACTCCTTGATACCTTTTGCCTGCTGCATACCTATGCTGCCAATGGAGGAGGACGCTGCAAATCACTGTCACTTCAGGAAGTGACACTGCAACTACTGCCATTGTCTCTTCCCTGTTTGTCTCTATGGGACAAAGAAATGTTGTGGTTATGTGACTCAGGCTTGGGAACACTGATCAGCTATGCTATTTGGAGACATTCAGAAGCAACCAGTCCTGATTTGCTCGGACAAGAGTGCTACAGGGTCTGATAGTTAAGTGTATTTGTGCATGAGAGAAAACCAGCAGTTCTCAAAATAGAGATTGATGTATTGCTCCATTCTGAGAAGTTCAGGAGCTGCAGCTACAGAGAGATTGTTCCATATGCACTTATGGGAAACTGTGATGATCTAAAGATACTGGAGTGCAGTTGTGCACAAGAAAAGAAAGCAAGGATGCTGGAAGCAGTGTAGTTCCAGACCTCAGTGCCAGATTTGCCCCAGCTGTGCTCATCTAAGTAGCCTGAACAGCATTTTGCACTCGTGTGGCTATCTTGCCTGTTGTAAGGGAAACCAAGACATATGCCATTGGGCTGGTGGCCTACAGAGCCTGGAGAGCATGGTTTCCCATCCTATATGCAGAGAGCTCTGTGATTCTTAACCAAAACTGCTGCCAGCAACTCAGAGTGAGAGGAACACTGGATGTCAGGAGATGCATCTCTTCTAAAGAAGGCACACTCCCCTGCACAAAATGGTGGCCTCAAGCAGATGTGGGGGATGATTCCCAGGCTGGAATATGGTTGTGTGGCTGCACTTGTAGGTTAACTGTTAACTGTGTGGTTTGACTTGATGTACCTCTACCCTCTGCTGTAGAGCAAATCCTACTTTCTGTGATTGATCAAACATACTGAGTAAACCACGGCTTCAGGAAACCTTCGAAAGATGTCTCCTCAATTTGTTCACCAGTTTTAGTGCTTGGTACCTTCTGTGTAAAACACTTAGAAAAATGGTGTCTTCTTTATTCTGCTAGATTTCCACCCCTTCGTCTCTGTTGAAAGCTAAAAGCATGGCATCCCAGTTCAGGCTCATTTGTTGGTTCATGATGGCTGACCAACCTGCGTGTTGTCCTCCACCACTGTGGAGGCCCTCTGGGTGTGCTGGGGAAGAATTTCCCCAGTGCCTTTTGCATGCTGGAGCTGGCACATTGGTTCTTGGAAAATGGTATATCATCTTCTCTGCAGGGCTGCAGCAACTGAAAATGCTCTTTGTATTTAGTAAAAAGAAAATGTGACTTGAGGTAGGTTCTGCTCTGGTCAGTGTGCTGTGTGGCTGCTCTGAACAGTCACACACGTATTCAGAGATGCAAAGCAGTCAAGGCACAGAGGGGCATCAGCTGGTCAGAAGATAAAGGGATTTGCAATGCAGTCATTAACTATAATACATGAAGTTGGCACAGCTTTGTGTCAGGAGAGGCCTATAGCCTGAGAGAAGGTGGAAAGACTGCCAGCTCCAAGCAGGCTTGGGTGAAAATCCTAAGACTGGAATATGGCCCTCATGGCTGTGATTGTAGGTAAAATGTCTCTAAGCTTTAAACTACGCTAAATGATGCGATTGTTCTAGTTAGCTGTTGTTTTGTCTTTCAGCGCTTCAGGTGACAAGGGAATAAAGAAGCAGAGCTGGAGGTCTCACAGGGAGTTAGGTGCCTCCCTCCTCCAGGCCATGCTGTAAGCTGCAGTTGAGAAATGAATTAGTGATACGCTGTGAGAGTCGTATCTTGAGATGGAACATACGCACAGTAAACGATTTTTTGCTTTGGGAAGTATTTACCTCATGCTGTTAGGAGTACATAGACAGTATATTATCTCCATTTGTCTTAATGCCCATTTGTCTTAATTATTAATGTGAATTTGAGCTGCATTCTTCATTGCATTTAAAAGCAAATCACCCCAAGTTCAGAAGTTCATTGCACATGCCCCAAACTTTTTTTTTTCTCAAGTGCTTAAACTAGACTTCAGTGATCTTAGTCATGTTCTGCTTGACCAAATACTGACCTTACTTGCAGAAGAAAGACATTCAAGCCTGTTTTATAAAATTAAATCAAATTCATGTAATCCAGTGAGATTTACAACTGCTCAAGTGTAGTCAGATTCAAATATGTTTAAAGTGAGACAGGTTCATATAGTGTTTGCTTTTGTTGAGCTAAGGCAGAGAGATTAAGTTGAAAATCAACGCTTTTTTGCAAGTGTCACCAGAGTAGGTCTGTAAGAATATTCTCAATATTTCTAAGAATAATATATACATAATATCTAATACTCTTTGTCTAAGATTTATCTGTATTCTGCTGTATGCCACTTTTTCTGAAAGTACGTATGCTGTCATGGCTAGTAACTGTTCCTTGGTGATTAGTGTGACACTAAGTGAAGCGTGAATATTGAGACTTGCCATATCATGCATGCCAAGTTACTATATGGCCCAACTGCTGTGAGACAAAACATGCTATTATGTTTTAGACACAAAGCCATATTGTATGAAATTCCATTCTGTCACATACTGAAGGAGGTGTATTTAAAAATCAAATCTTTTCTTCTTTACTCCTTTTTGTTAACTTTTCTGTATTAGATACTTAACTACTGAACCCCATCAGAACATTCAGCTTTTGTCCCTATTGAAGAGTTTTTTCGAACTTCTATCAGAAAAATCATTAATGTTTTAAGGAAGATATTTTAAAGAGACTATTGACAAAAAAAAAAAAAAAAAAAAAAGATAAGGAAAGAAAGAAGAAAGGAAAGGAGTGGGGCAAGAAGGAAGGAAGGTAGGTGAAGGAAGGATGAAGGAAGGAGGGAAGGAAAAGAAAGAAAGGAAAAGAAGAAGGAAAGAAAGAAGGAAATTGGAAACAAAACCAAACATTCTGATGTTCCAAACTGCTGAGGTTATGCACTAAATGGGTTTCTCCAACCAATTCTAATGTACTAGATGAACGTTATTATACAGTGCATTTTTCATAAGTAAAAGAATAGCTTGACCTTATAAAAAGCATATGCATAAAAAATATATTATAAAAATTTGTCATGTATTCCTCTAAGGCATCAGTTTTAAGACCGACAACCTTAGGATTCCCCATGCATATGCATGCTGCAATGTCCAGTGACTGCCAGAAATGACCTTAGCAGAGGACATGCTATTTGAAGAACTTTTTCATTTTTGTGCAAATCTCCGCAAACAAAACTGCTGCTTTTATGTAGACCTTTGCTTAGCTAAAAGTAATGATTTGTTCCTTGAGATACCTGGATGATCTTCTTCAGCCTGTAGTACACAGGAGGTGAGATGTGATCATTATGGTCCCTTCTGACTTTAAAATCCATAAACGCTTGGGAACTTGATGCTAATAATGTAGCAACGGGAATCTCCAAAGCACCGTATAAGCAACTAACCCCCACAGCCCTGCTTGGAGTAGGGCAAGAAAATGTACTGATAAAAGCAGATTTAAATATTTTTGCAGACTGTGTGATAAACTTAGTCTTTTTTCTATGTATTAATTATAAAACAGGTTCTAATTTTGACTTATTTATTCACAATTGTTTCATTAGTTGATAGGATTTTTTTGCAGCCCTAGATACTTTAGCTGTTTTTATATTGTATTTATGTGGAATCTGCTCACTTTTTGACTTTGGCTTCTTGGTTAACTGGTATCTTTATAGTTTCTGAACTGAGAAGGTGATTTTGGCTTTCAAAAATAATTCGTACTCAAATTACTTTCAATTTATTAGTGAATCTGATTTTCTTTTTTAACAAATCTTAGCAGTGTACCAGATACTTTGGTGATGGAAACAAACCAATGACACCACCTTATTCCAGAACACCAAGGAACTAGAGTGTCATCATCCAAAATTTCACCTGCAGTTCAGAATTCATTAATTTTTGAATTATACTTCACTTTTTTTTTTTTTTTTTTTTTCCCCTTATGCTTTGCCAGTCTTAATAAGCATCTTCAGTATGTCTTCAGTATACAGCTAAGGATGATAAAATTCTTTTTCTCATATTAAATGTTAATATTTCACTACTTGAAGAAGTGGCCACTTTTTTTTAACTTAACACTATCTCTCATTCAAGACAGCAAGTTTACTTTGGCTACCAAAAAGGATGTAGCTACCTGTGTATGGGAAAAAATACCTAGATTAAATGATTTACCAGAGCTTCTCAACAAATAGTTGGTGCAGGTGGGATTAAGACACAAAACAAGCCTCACTGGCTCAATATAATCACCGGTCCATGAGAATTTAGGTGTCTTGAAGAACTAATGCCAATTCTCAATGAGTATTTAGTCATCCTTTCGCCTTTGTCTGTGAAGAATAGTCTTTTCCTGGTATTTTGCTGTGCTATTTAATGAACTTTGCTGTGTTTTTCAAAAAAGTTGAATAGAAGAATTTCTACATACTATTAGTTTAAGGATTCTGGAATTAATCCTTTTCTAAAACCTAATTTACAAGCAGTGACTGTTTAATTTGAGATGCCTTTATTTTGTCATGAATTTAAGAATGAACAAATGAACCAAAACCACAAAAATTACGCCTATCATGAACACTGGAGTTTTGCATCTGTTCAACCTCGAATACTAATTCCATGTCCGTATCCTGGCACTTCTGTAGGTTTATGGCTGATGTGAAGTAATGGCTTAAAAATGGCTCAGTGTTTCTGAGCAATTGGTCCCCAGGTAATTTTTGGACAAATATTCTGTCTGTTCTTCAAGACCCGGTAGACAGGGACAATAGAAAAAAAAATCCTATGTTTTGTCCGTGTTCTCTGAGTGATATTCCTGAAAGCCATCTTGAGCTGAACAAGGAGAAGAATTTGCACGAAACATGCTGTAGGTTTATTGATTTTAGAGCACAGCGACACTATCTTTTTCAATTACTGCAGTATTTTGGACTGCAGCCTGCTATTTCTGTATTAGTAAACTAATTCCTATTCTTAGTAAATAGGTCTCTACCTATTTATTAAGAATAAGTATAGACTTCCTAATAAATAGGAGGTCTATAATATACCTTGACATTTTTACCTGATGAGAGATCTATAATGAGCAATTTAAAATATTTATAGAGTTACCTACTAATAGCAGTAGTAACACGATGTGTATATGATTCAGCACCTCTTTTTGAACTGTGTATTATAAAAAAATGTGTTGGCTTTGGAAATGGAGGGTGACCGTACCATCCTAGACCAAAGCTACATCCTAATGATCATCATTTTACTCTTTCCTCTCAGGATCTGTTATTTTTAGTTTATATTTTCATATTATACCACAAGCATTTAACTCCTGGTAAAATAATGAGTTTTCCCCGAATTCCCGAGGTAGTTTACAAAAGATAATTCACTTACTTAATGTTTAATGTTAATTATATTTATTATTATATTATTTATTATTATATTATTTATTATTATATTTTATTATTATTAATAAACATTAATGTTTAATGTTCGCTTTGCATTAACACCTAATGAAGTCAGCCTCCTGCCATGTGAATAGATGAAAAATGTCAATACTTCCCAAAATGCCTTTATGAACCATGATGCATATGTTCGTGCTAATTATCATTGCAGTTTAAAATCTGATACTTACAAAGTTTTACAAATAATTGTTATTTTAAGCTTGGATTTCAGGTTTTTAGATAGAAATAACCATTTGTCTCCAGTGCTGTAAACCCTCAGTCTGTCATTATGTTCAAATAAAATGTAAATGAAGGAATCAGAACAGTTGCTTTCAAGATGCTTCTACTCACGATCCTTCAGTGTCCTAGGTAGGGCATTTGTGATATGGCACATTATATGCTCTGTATATGAAAAATGTGTATAAATTTTCCACTATCCATCCAGAAATAATTCATTGACTCCCAAACCAAAGGAATGTGTTTTCCTGCAGTGCTTCCAAACAGACTTTGTTTTATACTGGCTAGCAAGATGCTTGATTCAGCAGGGCTGACTGCAGATGGTATTAGTAAACAGCGCGATGAGACTGTTTTTCAGAAAAACCTTCTTGTTTGTGTTTCAGGCTCAGCTATGTGAATCATGCGGAAGATCTAGCCTCCAAACTACTCCAGTGTTTCCCAAAGAACAGATTGTCAGCACAGGCAGCCCTGAGCCATGAGTATTTCAGTGATCTGCCCCCTCGGCTATGGGAGTTAACTGATAGTGAGTATAACCTCCTCTGAACCGATTAAAAGCAAAGACAGTACTTCATACTGATGCATGTGTGTATACTTGTATGTATGCTAGCACCCATGTGCAATGCATTCACAAATGTGCACGTCCTCGCACAAAATACGTGAGTGCAGTTGTGTATCTGAAATTACATAGTTAGCTTGTAGTTAGCTTGACACAGGAAAAATGGATTCTTTTTTTTTTTTTTCTTTTTGCTATCTCTGCTCTGCAGTCTGCAGCTAGCTATCTTTGTATTTGATTATGTGTGCAGCCAAGAGAATTATCTGAATTGTCATAAAGCAAAAGGAAAAATACAATTTACATATTTAGTGCTTTTCATTTTCTGACATACAGTACTTCTTAACTAGCTGCAGCACACAGGATAAAAATCCAGAATCTCTATCTGTTATAGCAGTAACCTTTAGGAAGGGAATTGGCATTGAGAAGTCTGAAAAACACAAAGTAGACAATTGGTTAATTTGCTGAATTAAACAGTGTAAGTAGAAGATGGGGGATGATATTTCCAAATGAGAATGCTTTCAGTGATTACGTGCATCTTTTTATGTCTTTTATAAAACAAAATGCATTCCAATTGACTTGGAAAAAATCAGCATGTGTGCTGACATTTATCTCTTTAATTCCTGTCCAGAGTGTTAAAAGTGCCCTTCTGTTTATTCTATGGAAAAATATCATCATGATGGTATTTTTTGCATGAGAAGATTCTAGAACTATAAATAGGTTTCACAGGAGAATACAAATCATTATTTTAATTTAACTTGATATGAGGAAGAGGAGCATGCTTTCATTATGAAATGAATCATAGAATCATAGAATGGCCTGGGTAGAGAAGGACCACAATGATCATCTAGTTTCAACCCGCCTGCTATGTGCAGGGTCGCCAACCACCAGACCAGGCTGCTCAAAGCCACATCCAGCCTGGCTTTGAATGCCTCCAGGGATGGGGCATCCACAACCTCCCTGGGAAACCTGTTCCAGTGTGTTGCTATTTTCAAACATGCATCCAGTACCAAAAGATCTAAATCCAGTACTTCAAGGTAAAATCCTTGGATATGTAACAGTGGTGCATGTGCTTAGTTATAGCTAATGTAGAAGTTTGCTTGTAAAATTGAGTTTACTTTCTGAATATTAACCCTCAATAGATTTTGTTTATTTCAGTCTCAATAAGAAAACTCTTCCAAAAGTTTCATTTGTCTGTTCTCAGTATGCGTAATATGTGTATATCTCAACATGTGCTGAGCTAGTCCTGTGACTGGCGCCCTACTCCTGACTCTGCCCTGAAGAGCTCTCTCTCATTTGTAGAACCGGAACATTAACACTGAAGTGACAACGCTAATTTTTGTACAGCGTAGGTTATGTCATAGATCTTGCTTTTGCTCTGCAAAAAGGTTCCCAGCTCCCTTCTCTGCCATGAAAACCCCCTGCGCACTCCAGCCAGTTTTCTGACTGTGGCCCTTCATAAGCTGAAAATTCAAGAGCTGCAGTGTAAATTAAGGGTACCATTGAAAGTCTGCCTTTGCTGAAATTGAGGCAAAGAGATTCATTTCTTCAGAACTAATGAAACATCAAGAATGCCTGTTCATTTATCCTTTTTCCTCTAAATGGAAAACAAAAATCACTCTTCACTGGTGACATCTCAATCCTTCTGACTGCGTGATTTAGTCTAGCCAGGATTTTGAATTCTGAATTCTGCAGTAGTACTTTTCTGTTAATATGGACTTATTACCCACTTGCCACTTAGTTTATCAGTCAGTGGTTAAATCCAGTTCTATCAGTGAAGTAAATGCCTACACATTATCACTCTGCAGCAGGCTGCCAACAGAGACAGTCTTGTCCTAGTCATTAACAAGCACAATGTATGCAGAACACCAGAGGGGAATTAAAACCACAAAAAATACCTCAGGGTGGTATTTTTAATATGAGAATTTAATTTGTAATTTCACAGATTAAGAATTTTGGCTGCATTAATCCTTTTATCAGCTCACAGCAGGTTATTTGCAGAAGCATAACCATAAGGCGATATTCATTGGCAGAAACACGTCTTTGCATAACGTTAAACATCAGGAGCAGTGAAACCTTTTGAAGGGGGGAGAATAAAGATGAAAAATCATTATATTTTAAAGCAAGGTTCTTCTAAATGCCTCCAGTAAAATTTTGAGTTACAGAAAGACTATTTCTGTGGCTAGTAGATAATCATTATGAAGCATAAATCCAGATGCAAGAAAGGACAATCCCAGTATCAAATACTACAATCATTTCTATTTAATATGACTTGGATATACTTGTAAACATATTTACAAAACAAAGAAGTCATATACTTTGGAGAGTTTGGAAAATGTTTACTGTATAGAGAAATCACCACGTTTTGTGATTCTGGTTCTCTGGGTTAATGTTTTACATTGAGAAAGACTTGCTATTCACAGCTAATTAAATGCGGGTATAAACGCCCTGTGCACAGCACTGTGCACAGCAGAAGTGTGTGCATGGTAGTATTCATCGTGGAATGTTGTCCATTTCCAGTACTCAATTGCAAAGTTGGGGATTTAGAACCAAAACCAATGAAAGACTCACAGGTGAGGCAGAAGAAGGAGAAAGACAAAAAGAAGTCAGTTGTACGATTTTCCATCTGAAAATATTGTTTCTTCAGAATCATAGTATTTCACAAAAGTACAGTGCCTTGGCCTAAATAAATAATGTAAAAAAAAATATTTCAGTGTCTCTTTTTGAGGTTTAATACGAAGTGTTTGTCTTCTGGATAATAATTTACAGGATGACATTTTAATCTTGTGCTTTATTTTAAACATGCTGGCAAAAATTATTTGAAATTTAATTCCCAAAAGGGTTGATTTGGGTTTTGCTTTGGTTTCAAGTCAGGGCATAGTTTCAGCTGGTAGTTAGGTTTCCAGACAGGAGCTGTCTGTCACCTAACCACATTCAGTTTTTTAAAGTGTTACATGAAAATGCAAGACTTTTGCAATTCAGCTAAAAAATTCTTGTCTGGGAATACAATACAGTTTATGAAGCATCACAGTTCTCATTCATCTCAGACATGAGCAGTAATCTATAGATTAACCCCTGTTACTGTATATGTTTACTTACTATTTTCTATTGAAAAAAGTAATATTTCAGTCCTCCGCCATTCCTGCTTTCAGATCTGAAAGCTCATATTGATTTACTTGCATAGAATTTGTCATTTGTAATGTATGCTACTGAGGAAAGCAGAATATCAAATACAAGTTGAGATGTCAAAAGTATGGTGGGAAGGTCTCCTGCATAAAAAATATCCTCATCTTTTAAATGCACGAAATACAGCTGTGCTGATCTTTAGTGCAAACAAACAAACAAAAAGGAAACTGTTATGGCCCTGATTACTTCTTTTAACAAACAGTCCGTTAACATTTCCCCATGCAGTAATGCACTGGCAGCTATCCGAGGATATTTTTGTATGCATATTTGTCCTCGGAAGGTACCAAAAATTAGTCATTTTTCCCCAGCAGTTTGAGGTATCCCAAGTAAAAGTGAGTTTTCATATCATCACTGTGTGAGTCCTTAACCATTTGCAGTCTGACCCCTATGATTTATGTTGTGTCCGCTGCTAATGAGTTGCCTGGTGTTAACATGGAAATCCTCAAGGTTTTTCTAACTCATGCAGAAAGGATTTGCCTTATGTGAAGGCTTTTTGAATTTCTGGAATATTTTTAACAAACCTAATTATCTTTAACAGTTTAACGAAGTCTAATGAAATAGCTCACTTTTACGGGCTTGCAGAGATTTTGAAGCTGGTATATGTGATGTCAAATTATTGCAAAAATTTGCTGGGTTTTTTCATCTTCACAATTAACCCTAAGCATTGTCAGGAAAATTTAAAGTGGAAAATATGAATTATAAGCATTGCAAGGAAAAGTAAGCAAGCAAATACATGCCCTGGGAACAGTTGTGTTTTTTATTTAAAGGCATATGCAACAGAAAATGTTGGCATCAGACAGCTTCCATCATAGCGCTTGCCATTCCACTCCATTCACAGTTCTTACAGTGCTTACTTGCATAATTGGGTGGTGTACATAAAAGCTGTATTTATTTATTCAGTGTTGTGTTTGGCATAGACATTAACCGATTACTTTCATATTACAACTTTTTGGGGAAAAATCAAAGCTTCTGAACTGAAATTCTGTTTTTCAGTGTCTTCTATTTTTACTGTACCGAATGTAAGATTACAAGCAGAGACCGGAGAAAGCATGAGAGTCTTTGGGAAAAACAATAGTTATGGCAAAGGCGTATCAAACAGCAAACATTGAAGAATACCTGAGTTCATAATAGATAATGCAGGTAAGACATGGTTATTGGAAAGTATGTCTTTGAAAATACAATTTGTTTTAGATTTTGGTAGACCAATTATAAAACTGAACTGCACATTTCTTAAATTGCACGTGTTCGAACAGATAATCTGTGCAGTATACATCTGTCAATATGATGAGTGTAAATTCTTGGCCTTGTGGGCAGGATCAGTGTGACTGACAGGTTGAAAACATCGCAGAAGTCAGTGCCAGCAGATTAAACACTGAATTGCCTTTAATTTGGACTGAGCTTTTCCCCTGGTAAGATAGGGAATGATAAAATACCTCTTACCAATTCTCTTGTTGAAATTTGGGGCAAGGACAAAGGAATGGTTCCTTTAGTAGGTCTGGTAAACTTGATAGCAGAAGGGTGTTCTTGATAGAGACAGAAGTGTTGACGTGTTAATACATTTGATCTGTATCTCTGGATCTGCTAGAACTGTTTTTGTTCTTGGACAGCTTTGATACCCATTGGGGATTTGATACTCGATCTTTTCAATCACAGTTGTTCAGCAATGGAACAGTATGTAATTTGGCTCCAGATATTCCAATAATAGAACAGAGCAGAGAAGGGGAAGTGTGTAGAGAGGCTGCTTACTGACTTGATGTAAGGGAGCGGTTGCTGTGTAACTCTTCTGCTGCTCTTGTACCTATTCAAAGGTATAGACTGTTATTTACATGGCATATATTCACATGAAGTCTGTCTTCTGCTATTTCTGCTTGTTACCCTGTCATGTTACTTTCCCTAATGAATTACCTTCATCATTTTACTGTTGGTATTTACATGTAATTTTTTTTTTTTTTTTTAAATCTGTAATGCTATAAAGGCTGTTTGCCTGGCGGACATCAACGGCTGAATACTGAAAAGAAGTGATTCCGGTCTTGACAGTCTGCCCCAATTTCGCACGTGCTCTTTGCCAGCAAACCATTTAAGATTTTCTAATGTCAGAAATGAGTTTGCCTCAGAGCAGTCTGTTTACATCTTTATTGACAAGCTAATCCCTACTTTTTCCTGGGGGTGTGTCCCTGCAGACATCTCTTCAACCTTGTCTGCTCTAACGTGACATATCATCCATCTAAACTAAACTTCAAATGTGCCCACATGTGCTAAAGACCTTTTGTGTGGAAGCTAACGTACAGAATCTTATTCCTAATGTACAGAATCTTCTTTCTGTTACCTCCAAACAAATGGAAGTTTTCATCTATACAAAATGCATGGTGTATATATATACATTTTTTTATTTTTATTATTATTATTATTTTCTATACCAGCATGTAAGATAAAAGAAAAGAGTTTGGTTGTTCTTACTGAATCTATTTAAGCAGATACATATGATTGTTAAAAATTTTATCTGTAAGCAGAAAGAGAGAGCCATGTGTACCTTTGATGTACACTGCTATACTGTTGTGGCTATTTAACCATGGCTTTAATACAAAATTGCACCTTTCATTGTATTAATTCATTGTATTAGTCATTGTTCTTGACTGTACTATATATAAGATGGAGAAAAGCAGATAATACTGTAAGATTGTAAAGTACAAAGTAAAAGTCCTCTTACATTCGCTATTTAGAAAACTCAGACTCATTCAGATGAAACTAGAATATCAGGAGAGGCAGAAGAAATATGGACATGGAACCTGGACCTTGGTGGGGAGCTGTTAGGATGAGTGGAAACCTCCAAAGGAGCGGGACTAGCAAGCAAGAGGAAAGATCAGCCTGTGTGGAGAGAGTAACAAGTTAGGATAAATCAGACTGAAGTCTTGATAATGTGAAAGGGAGGCCTGGTGAAGGCTTAATCTGGGTAGCAGGTGGCTGTGACTTTAAGTAGAAGAGTAGTGACTGACAAGTAGAATGTTCAATCAGTAAAGTGAGCAGAAAAATGGATAAGAGCTGAGTCAGTTATTCTAGCAGAGGAGCAGAGTTGTAGTAAACAAAGTTGAAGTAGCAGGTAGGATGTTTAGTGTGATATATTCAGTTAAAGTCACCATTCTTAAGGCTGAATGAAACAAGAAGATGCATGAAAAGTGAGAAGATGACAGTAGCTCCCCAGGGCTATGAACGTAAGTGAGGTGAGAATAGAGGCGAGAATAGAGGCAAACAGAATGAGCTGTTAAGTCTCAGCAAAAATGGCTGGATAACTTAATACCCTGTGGAGTTAAAGGAAAATTAAAAAATGCCAATGTTGCAATGAAATGGATCAAATTATAAAAAATACAGAGGAAACCAAATATTTGTAGCCCATCTCCTGGACAGGACGAGTACATGCATGTTTTTATCTGTCTTCTTGAGTGGACTTTGCATATAGAGAGTTGGTAAGGAATTAATGGAAGAGGTGGAATTTATTTAATCACATGTTGGCATCTGAGCTAATCACTAGAGTATCCTTTCAGGTACAGAGAAAGAAGTACTTCCAGAGCTTGGATCTTCTTGTGCCAGAGTTGGCATTTAAATAGATCCAACTGATTGCACTCTTGAGACAACTGTTCCTTACCATGTGGCGTAAAAAGGAGCCTTTTTTCAGAAATATATCTATCTGTGTGCCTCAGCATCGAGCTGTGAGACTGCTGGTGAGCATGGAAACACAGCAGAGCATGTGCAGTGGCCTTGTCAAAGGGACAAGATCCCTGTTCCTGCCTGTTTGCAGAGATCCGAATTTTGGAGTTTGAACAATCTATTTCATTTTTTTAGTTCCCACTTGAAATAGCAGCTATGTATTTCCACTGAAAATGAATTGAAGCATTCCGGTATTTATCAGGAAGCTGTAGAAGAGAAATATTTATAGGCAGTTATCTCTGAATCTTCTGAAGTGTAGGTGGGGGGAATGGCTCTGGAGTTTGTGTATTTGTCTATTAGAAGACATGCAAAAAAAAAAAAAAAATCTACAAAAACAACAAACAATGAATAAAAACAAAAAACCAAGGGACCATTTTCAGTCCATGCCAAAACCACAGTGGTACGGAAGGAAATTCTAGTTTTGTGTCTGTTATGTCTCTTCTTTTTATCCTGGCGTTCCTCGTTTTCTTTGTCAGGATAGAACAGGGGATAAAATAGAGAGCTCCAACAAACAAACAGTGCCAAATCTTGCTGTGATAATTTAAGAAGTTATCATCTCCTGCTGTGCTCTCCATATGCTTGCCAGAAGCTGCTGCCCTAACAGTACACCCACTGAATTAAATCCACCTTTCGTTAGGTTTTGGAGAGCAAAGAGAGTGAGCTTTGCCCAGGAGAGGCTGAGGCATGAGCAAACATCAGCATCTGCCAACTTTGGAAGCAGCAATTTCTGGCAGATTGGTGAGGGAGAGGAGTTAAAGGCAGTAACTTGGCTCTATCATCGTGTGTTAGAGCTCACCTGCTGCCCCCAGAAATAGCTTCAAGAAGATGAAGAAACTGGTGCATCCCAGAGAATTTCTACTCTTTAAAATATTGCAGTGCTTCAATTGCTTGCCTACAGTAAAAAATTGCCTAAAGTAGCGGTAACTTGGGATATGTTTCTGAAAAGTAATGCCTGTGTCAGACCTGTACTGGTAATAGGGCTTTTGTGGACTAAATTGTCATTGTCGTGGACTGAAGGAGAGACACAACACATTATTTCAGTGCCCATGGGGAAAGAGCTGGCATTTGAAGTTCCTGAGGTCAATTTTCAGACTGGTCCCTATTGGAGAAAATTAGTAAATATGTAGTAATGAGCTCTATCTTACACAAAAGAATCTGTCAGCAGTGAATTAGGTGGAGCGTTTTGGGGAGAGAGGGAAGAAATCTTTTGACCATATCCAAGTATCTTCAAAGCTTTGTGGTAACACCAAAGATTTTTATATTCTTACTTTGTGCTTGAAGGTTTTCTGTCTTGCCTTTTGGGTTGGTTTTTTTGTTTGTTTGTTTGTTTTTTGTTTGTTTGTTTGTTTTGTTTTGTTTTTGTTTTGTTTTTCTCCAGTGGTCAGAAGGCATGTCTGTGGAAACGTTCCCCATCTCTATACGCACCGTTGAGATATACTCTATATAGAATTAATCTATCTGCATGTGCATGTATTGTTTTATCAATATGAGGGTGGGCCATACGAACCTCTAGAGCTGCTTTTTCCTTTGATTGGTGGAATACATGGCTAGAGTGTGTTCCTTTCTGGAGCAGGATGAGTCAAATTGTAATTGGAAAGACAAGGCATTACCTGGTACCAGATAACAGGCAGTGTTTTCTCGTGGTGATTTATAATCCCCAGTTCTCATTGGCTGACCAGAGACATGAGATGTGCTCCTGACCTATTGTGTGCCTCCCAGAGCCACAGGGACAGCTTCATTCAAGATGGTAACACCATATGCTTTTAAAGTATTTAACCTGTATTACCATAATGAAATCCCCTGGCTTTCAAAATCACTTTGACAATTCACTGGAGCAAAACAAAAAGTGGTCCTTATTTGTATTGCTTCACCACACGCACATGCATCCAAGCAATCCTGAATATCAATTGCAGGATGCTGAATTCTTTCTTCCTCGCCTATTTAAGCTGGCAATTGACACAAGCCCAGCCAATGGAAGGGACGATGTTGTCATTCGGGTCAGCTCAGCCGTGTAAAACAAAATAAAGCTGAATAGGTGACAGTTACCAGTGTAATGGCAAAAAGGGCTGCTTACTGAAGAGCTTGTCTGGTTTGGTTGCTTCTCACCAACAGAGTTCCAAAGCCCAGAATTGTTACCTAAAATTACCCTTTTCTACTTGCGAGCTGGGGAGAGGACTATTTCAGCCCTATCCAAATAATTTCATTTTTGATTTTTGGCCCTTTTTAATCTTTACTGCTGCTTTTGCAAATTGTGTATGAGTGCTTCTTTCGCACTGCTGTGTGGAAACAGAGTTGTTGCCTGCTTTGCACTAGTCAAGCTGCAGGGAAGCTATAGCCCAGCAGTGTATGTGTCAGCAGTCAGTACTGAAAAGTCATTCTAATTCACTGCTTTCCCATGTTTACTCTGTCCTGGGTATCCCAGCATTGCTGAATCACCGTGGAACACTGTATAGTGTGCTTCTGAGTCTTCATCTGTCCAGCTTCAGGGTATAAAACCCTGTAATTACTGTGGAGGAAGGTCTGCATGAAGAGGGATCCTGGGCAGTTACTGTGCATCAGCAATGTTTTGTCATTGCAAAAAGCTAAAAGTAGCCAGTAATGTTTTAGAGGTGCTAGATTTAGAAATTCAGTGTATGCCTGGCTTGGAAGAGAAAAGCTCAGTCCTAAAAGCATAGCAGTTAACAGTCTCATTTTTAAATGAACTTTTTTCTTAATAGATCTGAGTAAATGTATACAGTCATTATGCTGCTGCAGCTGAAAAAGATAGAGCGCTAAGTACTGAAGATGGGAGGTTTAAATTTCTCCTGCATCTTATAGTACCAGACAGTGTCTATACGTGAATGTTGAGGGTCAGTTTAATTATTTAACTAATACTGGATTTACATAAATTGGCTTTCATGAAAAGGCTAATAAGATGCAGTTGTGGTGGGCAGCTGAAAGTAATTTGGGTTTGAGTCCAGTAATGATAGTACTAAACAGAGCTGAAATTGTAGCATCAATTTTGTAAAATGTTAAATTAGTGTTAAGCTGTGAAAGATGACTGCAGGATCCAAGACATATTTTGGCTGTTTAATACTTTTAGTGCCATTATTTTCATATGTTAACAACATAATGGTTTTATGAGACTGTTCCAGCTGTGCTTTACTTAATATCAAAGAATAAGATCACCACACTGATAGAATATGCCCTAAATTTAACACACAAGGGGGAAACTCCAGGCATTGGGTTACATTTTCCTCTTGATAGCTAAGAATTTATTATCTCATTCCTATTAGTCTAAAATGAGAATTTTAGACTGAATTTTGCCTTTTATTCAGCCATAAAGAAAATCTCACTGTCGACAGTAAAATCTGCTCAGATGATGAAAAGAACTGAGGAAATTGCTGGCCCATGCAAAGGCCCCTGTCATACAAACCCCCCATCTCCCTTAAGCCCATGTGAGGCCGGAATGTGGAGCAGGTACCCACACAGAAGTCCTCCAGGTACCTGTGGTGTGCCACAGGGAAAGGTGACCCACCATCCCATCATGGAGCTAGTGGGAGCTGATGGTGCTTCTGTGTCAGTACTGTATCAGTACTGAGTCAGTACAGCTTCCATTGGCTATGGCAATGTAAATACACTGCCACTTGGCCAAACTCACGAGAAGCAGGCAAAAATGCAGTCTCTTGACTTCCTGATAAAAAATCCATTCTGAGCATGGATATTCTATTGTGTAGCATTGGGGAAAGTGAATCAGTGAAGTCCTTCTGCAGTCCTACTCGGCCATCTGAGCACTGGGGCCCAGAGCTTTCCTATGCACAGGATGTAACAGTACCTGCACCTGTGCCTGAAGTTCCTGAACCAGAATCGCCACGTAACAACATAAGTGCTGAACATGGGTTGTGGTAATGGAATGGTCAGGGAGCTCTGGAAGTGTCCGGGGGAAACATTTGTCTGGGAGGATGTGGCCTCCATCTTGTATCTTTTTGTATTTTGTATTTTTTTCTTTTTGTATATTGTATTTTTTTTTAATCTTTTTGTATCTTGTATTTTTGCCCACCTAATGAGCAAAAGAGCTTTGTTCATGAGTGTCCTGAGCCACGTGGAATGAGAGTAAAAGGGATTTGAGGAGAGGGAAGGCTGATGCATGGAAATAAGTGAGCATAAACAGGATTTCCAGAAATGTAGGTAGTATTCTGGATGGGGAGTTAGTCTGGGAGTTTCTTTGAGGCTGAAGGAAGGCAAAGAGAAAGGAAACAGAACAGAGAGAAGCAACTCCACTTCTATTGGTACCAACTGCACTTAGTAGGACAAGAATTTCCAACCTCCATCGCTAGGAGACATTGATCCTATGTTATTGTGCATGAAATTATTGGCTACTTACTGGTATGATCTATTTAAGTCACAGGTTTCATAACCATATCAGCTACAGAGCTGGCAGAAGGAAAAGGTACATTACTGTTATTAGAGATGTACTTTTCTTGAGGGAGAACACCATATTTTCTCGTTCCACAGTATAGTCTGGAGCCTATTCTTAGTTCAGTTCTAATGCACAATGACTTGCCTTCAGCACTGCGGAGATTCACTTTTGAAATCATTTTTAGTGTAGAAGTTTTAATTTAACAATTGCTAAAGCTGTAGGAAAGATATTAGTGATATTTGCATGAATGCGTGTGCTCAGTTGCAATGCTGTTTGTCTGCCTTCTGGTTTGTTTAGGACACAGAAAGTGGAGCCTCTATGCCAGAAGAGCACTGTATTGTATTATTAATATTAGGATAGCAAACGATTCCTACTAGACAGGCTTTGTGGTCTGCTGATGCTTTAAGAAGTGTCTAGGCATGAAAGGCAGTTTGAGTTAAAGTGGGCTGATAGCCTGGGATGACGTTTGAATACAGAGAGGACAATGTATAAATGACAATGACTGGGAGGGAGGCAAAAGCTGTTCTGAGCTATCCCTATTCTCCCATGGACAGTCACCTCTCCTCTGGGATTATTTCATCACGTGACTCCTCGGTTAGGCTTTGTCTAAGAGGAAAAGTGGAACCACTGAAGGGGAGAAACTGAGGTTTCCAGACAAAGCAGAGGCTTCCAGTGCTGACACACGGTCTGTAACCCAGAGAGACAGCACAGCTAATGAGAGGCATTGCCTCTGAGGCACAATTTGCAGCATTCAAAAGTAACAAAACATATTACTTTCAGCAGTCCAAAAAAAAAAAAAAAAAAAATCCACAACCCCCCCCTAATTTTTATATGAAGAGAGAGCTTTACGTTTGCATATTGAGTGTGTAGTTTATGTTGCCTGATTCTCTATGAAACAAAAAAATCAACCCAACCAGTGCAAAATATGTGCACTGAATACTCCTAGGTGTGGAGAGAACCTTGCTTAAAAATGCAGCAGTAGTTTAAAACTCAACTAATAAAACTAGATGAATCTATTCTGCCTCGTCACTGGGGATGAGGGAGGTGTTCTTCATGGGTCTATTATTAAGTCAATATAAAAAATCCAGGGGAAAAAAATATTCTAAAATCTCCGGTAGAAATATGATACAGAAGAATACATCTGAACCTGTGTCTTCCAGTATTTTAAGAAGCAGAGACAGAATTGGCTATTTTTGTTACTTTGTGACCCTATGATAAATTAATAACATTGTTTTGGAACATGTGTGTGTTTTGAATTAGGAATTACGAGTGATCATTTTCTGCCATTAATACCTTGCCATTAATTCTGTACAGACGTTTCTATAACTCTCTTGAAGTTAATGTAAGGACTGACTGTGAGTTGTACATTCCTACATGGACACTGTAACAATACTATCACAGAACGTGATGTCATTGTATTAGCCTTTTTGTTCAAGTTTTCTCCTTGAAATTTATATTATACAATTGCTTTTAGTATCTGTCATCTTCACTTTGTGTATTGCTCATCTGCTGAAATCTGGGTGTTTTACAGGGTCTACCTGTTAAGTTTGATTAAGAATAAAACTGGCTGTATGTAGGCAAAGAAAGTCTACACAGTTAAATCTGTCCTTGTGTGCTTGAAAGCTTCCATGGTGAGTAATCTGTCACATCATAAAAAGAACAAAATCAAAACAAGTTAGTCATTATCGTGACTTTGCTTGGTTTCAGCCCAGAAAGTCTCATCTAGACTATGTAGATATTGTATTTGTTGTTTTATGTGTCTGTGTGCAGACACTTGTAAACACAGAGGTGTAAATGTTGTCAGCATTTAAATTAGGTTAGAAATGCTATTTATGGCTTACATCAACAACAAAAAATATTCATAATCATCCCTAGGTGAAGACACTCATTTAACAAGCTTACAGCTCCTAATTAATTCTGTAAGGAACGCCATTTGGCAGAGCAGAATTATGAGGTTTGCATATTGATGGTGGCAGGGAAAAATATATCTGTTTTCTATTTATATGGAAAATTAACTTGTGTTCTTCAGAAAATGGCACATCTCGGAGGTATTGCTCTCAAAATGATCTCAGGCTGGAAAGAAATCAGTAATTACAGCACCAGGCATTCAGTTCTGCCCTAATTTCCCCCCAGTTTTTCAATGTTTCAGCTGCCTCAGAGACTTAAAGCACTCTCATTAGGTAGCTGCAGAACTGCCTGCCTGCTGCATCGCTCTCGTGCTAGCTTTCTCCCTCTCTATCCATCTCCTTCTCTCTCTTTCTCTCTCTTCCCCCCGCTTCTGCCTTGGGAGTGACTGTGAAGATCATTTGCTGGAATGATTGGCAGGTTAGAGGATTCGATCAGATGAGTTCCTCTTAGTGCAGGTCAAAAAGGCTAGTTAGCAGGAGCTGTCGAAAAATGCCAGCAGCATTCGAAATGGGAAATGTCATGACTTCGAGGCAGGGGGTGCCACCTGGAACAGAAAGCCCCCAGCTCATTAGCAAGTTACAGGACGCAAGCTTAACTGGAGGGAGCAGACGAGGAAAGATAATACCCAATAGGGAAAATTATTGTGAAGTGGAATTGATTTCATGTATAATTTGTTTATCACTAGAGGGGACAAACGCTGTCCTCCTGACATGTGCGGAGGAGGGTGGACTATGAATGAAGCAACTTAGCATAATCTCCAGGTTGAGCTCCAGATTTAAAGAATGCGAACTTCTTTCTTCCTAAGTGTGGAAATGATCAGGTCATGTTGCATTAATTAAACCTGACATACACTCCAATGGTTTATCTGGGTAATTTTAGCAATTTAACAGAACATGGTAGATATGAGCCGCATTCATTAGTAGCGTGGGGCAATGTTTTGTTTTCTGGGTGCGCTGGTGGCTTTTTTAGCAAGCTGTTGTTGTAAAGAGATGTGTTTCTGTTGTAAGTTGAATTATAACGTAGCTCCTTCTTAACCCTTATCAGACTGCATAAAATCAGGAGCCAATTCCAGCTGCATGATACAATTTCAATTCCAGGAAGGAGTGCATACTTCTAGAAAGTATGGATTTAAAAATAAATAAAGCATTTCGGATTGGTGTTTGAAATTTAATCTGAAATGAAGACAGCAAGCTCTGCTGGCTGTTAGGGACTAAAAGAATGCTTGTATAAATACAGTGTTACAAAATACTTTATCTGAGGCATTCTGTAATGATAAAATTGCAGGGAAACTCTCCATTCCAGGCACTTTAACTAGTTCATGGTCATTAATGTTGCTAAATAGTCATTTGTTTCACTGGTCTGTATTTTTGTATAAAAGGCACAATTCATATCAGTGGAAATGAACTACATGGATTTTTTTTTCCCCCGCAGTTTTTTTCAGAAATGTGAAAAGCAGTACAGGACCATGATACCTTCCAGAGTTTTTTATCACAGCATCTTTTAGAGGCTTTGATTGCCTCTGCTCCTCCTAAAGACTGTTCCTCCTAAAGACAATGGGAGGATGCCATGTTCTTCAGTGGGTGCAGAGCTGGCTCCCTTCTCAAAACTAACCTAGAGACAACGATACCATGATAGGCTGAGGAAATTAGATTAAAAGGCTGCAAGCTCTCCCCAGCGATCTTTTTTTCCCCAAACTATATATCTTATTGTTGAGGAATGTGGTCTTTTATATATTGAACGTGAACTTCCTTCAGAAGTTTGCAGCTTGCGCTTATGCAGTCCCTGGGCTGAATGCTGAGGAGTGTTTGCTTAGTGTTCTGATCCTTGATGATTTTTTTCAGCTTTCATTTTCTTTTATCCATCAAAGATTTACAGTTAGTAATGGAGTAGCCAGGGTTTGTTTTATTGAGTAACCACAGGCTGTTGAATTTCCCTTTCTCTACCTAATGTGAATCAGAATCAGATTTTTTGAAAGGACTTTCTTAATCAAAATATTTGTACAGAGACTTACAGATTAGTGTTTTCTGTTTTGCATTTAATATAAAAAGCTTAGCATTAACATCTGCTAGTTTGCCAAAACAAAGAGTTAATAAAGCACAGTAAGCACAGGCATTCTTTACCTTTCAGATAACTTTTCAGTGCAACCTTCTTTCAGAAATGCACTGTGAATATTGGCTGCCATAGTCCGCTCTAATGAATGCACAGCCTCAGACCTTTGCAAAGTTCAATACAGAGAGGAAAATATTGGAGTAAAAATATCCTCTATACAGATCCCCTAGGAGAATTTTTCACACCTTGGGTAGCTCTGCACTTGCCCAGCTACTATTTAAGTAAAAAACTGGAAGTGAGTTTGAAAAGTACAGAAGGTATTCATTACTCAGTATCTGCTCTGGTGCTTTGTTTGGGGAAGCAATATGCATTTAAATTGTTTGAATGGAGTTTGACAATGAGACTTTTATTAGGAAAGGAGAGAGAGCTGTCTGGGAAATCTCCAAGTATGTTAGCTCAGTGGAGTAAGGCAAGGACCAGTAAGCACACAAACCTGGGAAGACCTGCTAGACTTTAACCCTGAGATGTATCTGAGAAACCAATGGTGTCTGTCTACACCTGGCAGCAGCTGCTGGGACACAAGGAGAGGAATGTTTTGGCTAGGAAATCAGGCAAGTATAGATAATCATTTTTCCTCAGATTGTGTGTTCCACAGGTTGGTGACCTGTGCGAGTCCTATGTTCCTGACCAAGGAAGTTATCATTCAGGATTAGAAGAACGTAGTTAGAGTTCAACAGCTAATATTTCCAACCAATCTATATTTTCTTGCAAGTAAAACAAAGTAGCCTGAAGCGGAAGAAGGAATTTAATCCTTTTTTTTTTTTTTCTTTTTTTTTTTCTTTTTTTTTTTTCTTTTTTTTTTAACTGGATGGCTTCTGTATTTTCATTATTGACTCAGTGTTTTCTTAGCTTCTAGGAGCTTTATAATTGAAATGAAGAATGGTAGCAAGTAAGGAATTAGTAAATGCCCACTGTCCCTCAGACTTACCAGGAAAGCATTCCTGCAGTTCTTTGACATTCACTCAAATACTGAGTTCTCTCTCCTTAATGCATCTTGGTTTGTTCCTTGACTCTTTGGGGAATATCAGAGAGTAGCAGTAATGGGGAAATCACATACGCATCATTTCATCTCTGCATCTCTGCTCCAAAGTTCTACACACCTGCTAGTATGTGTTCTGTGAAGTTACCCATCTTTGTGAACCATTTCTCAGCCAGAAAGGAGCTCCAACACACAGTCTGTATTTCATGTCAGTGGCTCCTTTTATTATTATCTGTTTGTAAAAACACTGTATGAATTGCCTGTGTTTTTTTGGGGGGAGGTGGACATACAGAGTGCACTGGAAAAATCTAATGAGGCTTGAGGTCATCTAAGCAGCTCTGTTGTAATGTGGGCAGTTGTTGATGAAACCTAGTTCAATCAATAAAATTTCAACTTTTGTTTTTATATGTTATGTTTCAACTTAAATAAATAGGATAGTATAAAACAGTACATATTTTGAGCATAGGATCTGGCCATGTCCTTTTTCTTTTCTTCCTTTATTCTTTTTAATCTGTATTCTGTGACTTTGATATCAGTTACTTTGTAGTTTTCTTTTCCAACTGTTTCCAACCTGTGGGTTGAAGTAAGCTGATATGTCTCTCTCAAAATCTTTTCCTAAGACTTTGCCTCACGCTTTTTTTTTTTTTCCTCCTCTCCCCTACATTACAGTTCCCAGAAGGCTATTTACATATATGACTAAATTTTTTTGTAGGGATGTTTACGTAGAGTAAGGCAAATAGAAGGTTTCTTGACCTGACTCTGTAAAAATCCTTGATCAGGAACTTTAAGTGTAAGTCTTAATTTTGATACTTAGAACATGGGATATTATTTAGGGATTGTTAACCCTTGCCATATTTCCTCAGAGAAGTTAAAAACTGAGAATTTCATATTTTTCAAATACTACATAGGCTCTCTTGTATAGACTACACTCTTCACTTCCTTTAATCTCCTCCAAACCTCTTGGCTTTCTGGGAAGCTACTGTACCAGCTTGTGTGATACTGAAATTACGAAGGTTACCAGTAAGTCATGGCACTGCTTTCGTCATGGAATGGCAGGACATAGTCATCTCCCCCTCTCCGAGAATCCTAAATGCAGCATAGAGAAACTGCAACACACCTGGGGATTTAGGTGGATGTTTTAAATGCATCTCACTGGAACAAAGTGATTCAGAAATCTAATTCTCTTTCCTTGAGCTACTGTGAAAGGCAGAGAGTAAACGGAGCTCAGTCTGAATGCATGAATCCTTACAGAAACACAAGAGGGAGAAAAACATCTCAAACTCAGGATTGTGGGAAGATACACTATTCAAGAGCACCTAAAGCACTGGAGGCCAAGAAAAGGCAGGAGGTCCACCAGATGTCATCCATAAAATTCCTTTGTTTAGTTTGAGTTTAGTGGAATCAATAAAATTTTCAGCTCATATCTGTGAAAGAAACATACACTTTACTGGATATTCTGACTTTCTGTTCTGAATCCACTATGAATTGTGATCATGGTAATGCACAACATTTAGCAGACAGGCCTGCCACAACACCCCACCCCCCCACACACACATTTGCTGTGATCAAGAAATAAAGGCAAATAAAGTGGATTTTAGAAACACGTAACTAACCTTAGTCTTAATATTATGATGTGTTCCTCAAAAGATGGCTGTATTTCAATGTTTGAAGAAAAAATGGCAACTTTTCTACAATCGTAAAATAGTCTCCAAGTTTGAAGCAAACACAGTGTAAGGTTATGTGCTAAAGGTGAGTGGATACTGATTCCATTGTGGATTCTTTGCACAGCCAGAAATTTCTTTGCTCTTGGTGCACATCCAAGGGAGAGATTGGAATGTGAAGAGACTTAGCTTTGTAGTCACTTGCTTTTGTATATAGACTGCATGCAGTTATGATGGATAGGTATCCTTTAAGTCCCAATCTTTCTGAAAGGCAAAAGAATTCCAGCAGATGTAAACTCAGTAATTAAATAGAGAGCGCTGTCAGCCTTTCCTTCATTTAACCTAAAATAGAAAACAGATAAGGGCAGACATGAGGTCACGTTTTGCCTTTTAAGGTAAATAATCCATGTGAGCTTCCCACAGCATTCTGCCTCAACAAGGATAAATGCGGTCGCTATATGGGGCTGGGTCCATCAAACCTGATTCCTGTGAGAATCTTGACACACAAGGGCTGCGCAGCACAAGGCAGGACTGGACTTGGTCTGTGTGTGTCTTGTGGGGAGGGGGAAGAGTACTGTGTAAAATGCATCACGTCTGCATAACTTCTGAAGATTTTAGGTTGGTCAAATACATATACACTGGTACTAATAGAAACAGATCACTTATCACCATATCTAAGGAATTAGAAATGTATATTCATTACTCCCTGTTACCCAAATAGGATGTCACTCTGCATTAATGACATAGCTTTATTCTACTCATTTCATTTTTCTTTATATTTTACCCAGCTGAATAGCTCAGTGCTGCCATGGCATCCTGTATCATACGGCCAGCTTTGCCGTTTGAGCTGCCTACATCACAGTTTTCAGTGGCTCCCTATCTCCACTGTCATTCCTTTTCTTTACTCTAAATGTTTCCAGGGAAGAGAAAAAAAAGAAAGAAAGAAAGAAAGAAAGAAAGAAAGAAAGAAAGAAAGAAAGAAAGAAAGAAAGAAAGAAAGAAAGAAAGAAAGAAAGAAAGAAAGAAAGAAAGAAAGAAAGAAAGAAAGAAAGAAAGAAAGAAAGAAAGGTTTTTTTTTTAAAAAAGGGGGAAAAAAAAAAAAAAAGAGTGGGGGAGAGAGAGACTGCTGTGGAAAAATAGAAGTTTAAAAGAAAACCAGAATGAATGCTTCACTTGTTGTCTTTTAGCACAATTACCATACCTTAGGAAATATGCAGGGAATAGTTAATTATGACTAAATGAGCTCCTTTTAGAGTTCATGGCAGGCCCCAGCATCCAACTGTCAGTGTTGTGAAAGATATTGAATTGGAAGGCTGGGCTCCCTGTCAGCCAGTAGGATGGTCTGGCTGAGTAAAATAGACAATGAAAAGATAGCTGGGTGAGGGTAGCCTCAGTGAGGGAAACACGTATGGCATTTGCATACTTCTCCTGCAAAGGGGATTTAATCCAAAGAAAGAGGGAGATTTCTGTATTGTCAGCCAAGGCTTTGTTCAGGGCGAAGAGCAGAAGGAAATCTGATGAAGGGGCCTTTCTGAAGCCCTTACTCACAGACGTGAGGTTGTTCTAGTAAAGTTATGTACTTTGGGATTGTTTACACACTATTGTCTGTTTGGAGATCTTCTAAACTGAAAGATCCAAAGTATTCTTCTTTGCTAACACAAAAGAGGGGAATTTGTGTGGTAAAAATGACTTACACTGCAAAACTGAATGAGTTCTTTTCATTTTGTGCACAAAATACCCTCAAGTTCCTTTTTTTGGTGCAGACAAAGTTTCCTGGTATTTCTCAGCCGGACTCATATATCACAAAATTCTTTCAGTCTAGTAAAAATAAAACCAGGAGAATTATGTTCTCAAAGCTGAGATAGCAGAGAAATCAGATAACCTCTAGTCTTAAGGCAGCCAAACGCTTGCTGCCTCCTCCAAAACAATTCTTTTTTAAACGAACAGCATCCTACCAACTAAAAATAGTGTTTTAAAAGTCAGTTGGGGTAAAGGACTGTACCTCCTCTCGGATCTTTTCTGTCCTATTTTTTTCTCACCTGAGAGATGGGTCAGAAGCCCTAAGCTAAACCCATTTTGTAGAAAATCTGTAGTAGAACTATTCTATTCCTAGAACTTTTCCAGATAAAATAAGTGATCAGCGTTTCAAAGCCAAAGCCTATTTAAAAGTGTTGGCAGGCAAATATTACTCCTCCTTGGAGTAATAACTCTGCTGACAGAGCACACAACCACCTTCCGAGGTTTTCACATGGAAGAAAATGTATCATCTCAGGAACATGATTTTAATATTTAGGGACAAAATAAGCTGCATAACAGTACAGCATCTGAAATATATGGCTTTCGGGTTTTGTTGCTGTAACTTTTGTGTCACCGCCATAGTCCAAACGATTTTAAATAGTTTTTAATTATGTTGATCTCAGTAAAGATCCCATTCTTTGTGCAATGTATAATATTGCAAAATCTATTCTATAAATATCTCTGTCAACATCAACTTACTCATTTTCTCTTCAGCTCTGTTTCTTAATGGTCATTGCAAAGCAACATATGTTTCCCTGTCGTGCTTTGTGAGTGCGACGGACAGCAAAGTCCCTGCTTGAATGTAGCTTGCGTTTTCTTTAAAGGAAGTGCATATTGTCTTTATCTTGGTCAAATGCTGGGAAAAAACATGCAGAGAAATTTCTAAGTTAGCTCGGAATATGAGGTTGGATATATCTGTATGTATTGCTCTGCAGTTATAATTAAGGAGAAAATAAATATCTCTTTAATATTAATATTAATAAATGATTGAACATATGATGAAATTCGGCACTCAGTTGTACATACTGTGACTGGTGGTTGTTTTTTAACCTCAGACGCTTCATTATGCTCATTCAGAGGCAGATGCTGGTGTTTCAGCGTAACTTTTATTCAACTAATAATGATAAACATGAATCATTAAATACTTAGCCTTGTTTGCTCCCACATGGATCATAAAACCGCACAGAAATATGAGACAGAAGAAGTCTGTGAGGAACAAGCTATAAGACACCACGGCACCTCCAGTCTTCAGAGTGTTGATGCAACTTAAAAATCAAGCACCAGAAAGGGGGTCAGGTAATGGAAAATGTGCTGTATCCAGCTGCTAGCTGAGCATTGTTTGCCATCTGGACTCTAGAAAAGCCTGAATGAATTTTGGTATCTCCCTTTTTCTTCCACCCCACAGAAAACTGGAAAGGGAGATCAAAGGTTGGCCAAGATGGGTGCTAAACTGAGGCGTCAGCTGGCACTCGATGTGCACTTCACGCCTTCTTCTACTAGTTTAATTTATGCCTTAAACTGTTTACATTTTTCTAGCTAATTTGTGTAGTAGAAACTCTGCGCTATAAGGGCTATATACCAAATGGTATCCACTGCCAGGAAGCAAAGCAGCGCTATCCATAAAGTAGTTTTTGACTGGCTACAGAGACAAATAAAGAGTTTGAGTCCCAACATGGGTATAATGTCATACACAATTTCAGAGCAGTTACTTTTATATTAACTTGTGAGTCTTTATTGCTTCATAAGAAAGTGATAGCATCCTCCTGCAGTTCTTTCCTCCTCAAGGAAATAAATTGATGTGAATGCCTCACATGCTGGCCATCTTTTCTGCTGCCTTTGGTGGTTATAAAGAACCCGACCTCAGAAAGAAACAGTTTTGGGAAAACAAAGACAGGAACGTGGTAGTAATAAACATGTCATTTAAACCTTACAGGAAAATGAGCACGGTTTATTTAAACATCCATTTTAAATAATAGCTAATGCTAATATTTTAGTAACACAAAGAGAGATCTGCTGCTGCTCTCATTCTCAGGCTCCGTTCCCATTGAAGGCAGCAGGAGCTGCACGTACAGCTCCCAGTGCTTACATCTCGAACAGCATCTAACATGAAGCTGAGCAGTGTTAAAAACTAGGAGCCAGGCTCACTCCAGCACTTACAGTCAGCATGTAGCAGGATGAAGGAATGTTTTCACTTCTCTTCCTTTTTGTTTCAAGGTAAATGTGCAGTCTCCAATTAGAAATTACCCTTTGTTAGCAGTAGTCATCTGCACCTCATCCCAGTTTGCGTTTTTCCTGTGAGAAGCGTGTCAGAATTTGGGGGAACTAAATATACTTCTTTGTTGGCGAGCTTGTTGAGCACAGCGCAGCGCTCGCTTTCCCACCAGGAAGGTCAAGGCCGCTGGGGGGCCGGGCTATTTTCTGAAATGATCCCTACTGTCTGTCCATGCTGTCTGACAGATTGAAACAGTTGTCTGTGTCACAGCTTTCAATGCTTTTTAAATGCCTCACTTTCCATGAAAGACATAAAATATTAGGCAATGGGGGAAAAAAATGGTAAAGGAGCAATGCTTTCTCCTGTATAAAGGGGGACTGGGTTTTCTTCTCTAAAGTAAACTTAATTCTGTTTAAAATGTGTTTATAAGTGGACTTACTTAGAAAAAAAGTTATCTGGAAGAATAGGCGAGTCACAGCTTACATTCTATTTCTGAAACCTCATTTTAGTATTATGGTAATAAAATTTTTAAACACACTCTCATTCAGTAGCTGAAGTGAAATAGTAAGTTTTCTTTGTTCACTTTTACTTCAGCTTAATATATTTTGATCTGAGGTATGTATAGAGCCTGAAGAAATTGGTACTGTGGTGAGCCTTCAATACTCTCCAGATAATTGAACTAATTAAATCTTTACCAACATTAACACAACTCCAGCATTCCTTGGACAGTGGTTAATTACTGCATGAACATGGCGAGCTTAAACTAAACAGATGAAAATAGAGTCCTGTGGAATGGGTATTGAGTTTATTCTTTATTCATCTTTTGATAAGGTTTAATTAAAACTGCCTCTCTCCATTGTGGTGAGAATGAATGTGCTTGTTTTCTTAGTGAAAGCCAAATTATTCACTTCAGCCATGGTTCAATAATCAAAGGCTTTGCAAAGTTTTGGGTTATATTGTAGCTGTGGAGATATAATTGCTGCAATTCTCTATGAGGGTTTTATCTTTTTATTACATTTTCTTATTTATTTATTTATTTATTTATTTAAAAAGAAAATTAGAGCATCTATTTTCCGATTCGCTATTGTAATGGGTTTTATGCATGGCATTTTTTGTAAACAGGGAGCAAGCTGTTTAAAAGAGAGTATAAAATAAAGGATACTTTTATAACTGTTATGTAAAAATTCCTTTTAAAAGTCTCTGTTCCAGTCTTTTAGAGTAATATGCAAATTGAAATGCAAGCTTATATCAAAAGCTATCTTTATCAACCTGAATATTAATAAAGGAATGGTCATTTCTTTTTATGACAGTAATGGCAGGGAGCTTACGTGACTCACCATGCTCAGACAACTGTTAATTACTCTCCAGGCACAATTTGTTGAAAGAATTTCCAACTCGTAAGGTTGGAGGATGAACTTTGCAAAGTATACTACTGACAGCTTCCTGAAGCTACGTGTGAAATACAGATTGTGGTACCAATGATACAACAGAGTAAACAAATCCTTGGAAATGATGTGAAATTTTGGGGCAGGAACAATGGGATACAACTGAAGAAAAGTTAGAAGAGAAGAGATCGTGACCATGTATACATGCATGCATTGTGCCATGGACTTGCCTATCCCATTGGAGAGCTGTAAGCCATAGCACGAGGCTTTAACTTTTAAGTAGAAACTCATATTGCAAATGCACATAAATTCACTGAGAAGCAGCAGAGCAGGTAGGAAGTAGATCATTGCTCATTTCCAAAAGTAATTACCACTCTCTTTTCATATATTCTGCAGATGAGTTAGATGGACCACAAGGTCATCAAAAGAGTTCCACAATTTTCTTGGTGTTCTGGTTGCTCATTCTGATGTGTGTTTAGGAATAATGTTCTGACAGAAGCATGGCCTCCTGTCAGGCTTTTGCTTTCCATCTATGAAATACTGATTTCACTTTCTGATATTTAGCATAAGTGGCTGTGACATTGTTCTGTCTTGAGCTGGTGCTGTCATGTGTGTCTTCCAAACTGACACAGTGGTTTTGACTTAAAGGAGAAGCAAAGTATTTGCTTCATGTTTTTTGCTTTTGGTTTTGTGACTTTTCTCTTACAGCAAATTTCAAATGGGTAATAAAACATTTAAGACCAAAAGTCAAAGCCTCCAAAACCAAACTCCAGTGCTAAAGGGGAAAATAATCTGAACACGGTCCCTTGAACTACGGAGTTGGATTTAGCTGGTTGCCCTTCCTCCTTCTAAGTGAAACCCAGAAGCATGCTCACTGCATGCCTAGAGCATCCAGAACTGTTTGGAGTTCTCAGCAAAAGGATAAGCAGTTGGAAGGCTGTTGTCAGATGTACAGAAATGCAGTACCCTGGCTCTTTATCATGAAGTGAGGGCATTTTAGTCCCAACTGAAATGCGTAAGGATTCTCTAAGTGCAAGTATTCATTTAGGTCTTGCACTGAAGTCAGCATTTGCTCTATTCTGTTTCTTGAGGTATGGGAATGAATCTCAGCCTGGAAGAGTGGTGACACTGTGTTAGTCTAGCCTTTGTAGTACTAGAGATTGCATGCATATGGTCAGCTATATTTCAGCAGTGAAAGCTGTATTCTACTTTCCTGCTAATAGAGCAGCAAAGTCATTAGAAACAATTTTTTAAAAGTGTTAAATTAGGTCATCTCTGAGCCCAGACATTCACTAGAATTATTTTCTCAATAAAGCTTTTCTATTTTGTTAGATTTATTTTTCTTTAGCATAAGATAATATATATGGGAGAACTGTTATTTTATCTAAGCCTCTTTCTTCTACATTTTTTTCTTTTAAATCACTTGAAGTGGTATTCTAGGAAATAAATAGATTTCTTAATTATTTTAAGGGCTTTGAGATATTTTCACCCCACTGACTTCTGTGTACGTATTGGACATAAAGATTTTCCATTTAATACAATAAAGCTGTGCTTCCACAGTTGTTAACATGGGGTCTGTGCACTCCTGCTTTGCCCAGCAGAACAAATTTGATGTGGATCAAGAATGGACACCTGATCTCATTTTCAGAGTGTACAGTGGCTTCATGCTTGTTACTGGGGAACAGAGTTCCTGGCCCATTCTAAAGTTTCTGGTTCAAATTAAACCCATCAGATTTTTATTTATCAGATTTGAAACTACGGGGTTAGGTTATACTGGGTCAAAATGATTTTTACTCAGCCATAAGAATTTTAAGGCTGTGTTTGTGGCATTGTCACACATACTTCTGTCAATCAATTTTTCCTGAACTGTTAGCTGAAAAATTATCTTCTAATATTTGATTACATTAAAATAATTTTGCTGAATAATTTATTTTAAGTGGTGATAAAAATTTCAATCAGATTGGGAAATCCTGGTATGTCATGGAAATAAGAAAGGGTTTATAGCTGAAGTTGCTGAAAAAACTGCTTGCTCAAGAGATTATAATCTAATCTGAGTGCACTGAAAGATTTTCAAATGTCTTCTTTAAATGCAAAGAGATTGTTTTGTGTTAATTATTTATTAATTCATATGGTTTAATACTCATTAGCATTTTTTAATATGGGCTATGCTGCACTTTGGCAGCTTTGCATATCATCCCTACAGATGTCTTAATTTAGAGAGTTTCTGAAGTGCTTGACTAATAGTAGACACAAACTAAATTGTGTGTAAATGTGTTTATTAAGGAGCTTTCCAACACCCCCCCAGTAGCCACTGGGTAAAGAAGACAAACTGTTCTGCCTTCACTCTATGCTGCATTAACTAATTTTTAGGTAATCTGATATTCCTTTAACAATTTTTTTTCCTAAATGATGCGACTCTTTCATGTTTCTTAAAACTGCTATTTAAGCAAGAATAATTCTGCTTGCTTCCTTGCTTTTTGATTTGGCATAAAATCTACAGTAGTGCAAAAATGTGATTTCCTTAAAAGCAGATCCATGTATAATTTACAGGGCTAGCACAAAGAAATCCTAATGACTTACACATACATGACTTATTAAGTTGCCTCCAGCCACAATGTTTACATGCTAAGAAGTTGTCATCTTTATGCTATCAACTTCTACTTGACGCATTCCAATGTCATGTTTTCTTTTCTTTATAGTTATTACATTGTGATGATCAGTCCCTGTATTTCCTGTTAATTTTGTTATTTGTTCCTATTTGGAAGTGCTTCATGATCTGTAGAATGTGGCTGCTTAATTGTCTGAAGCAGAGAATAAGCTTTTGACATTTCAATATTTACAAATTAGCAGTATTTTTCCTCTAGAACTTTTGAGCTTACTTTGGGAGTACATCTTCCATATTATGGGAGGGTAATCTAATTGTTTTGTGTTTATCCTGAGTTGTGGCTCAATTAGCTCAGAACAGTGAAATTCAGTGATGCTAAGTATCATGCAGTAATTCTTTCATGCAGAGATCTCTTGCCATGCCTTCAGCTTTGCAGACTGCTACCCCTCTCTGCAAAAAAAAATCTGTTTTTATTCAAGTAACTGGCTGGCCTGTCAATTCAGAATTCATTCCTGAATGTTCAATGATACTTAAATTCTCCAATCATCACATTGATTTGTAGACAGGATTCTTGAGAAATTACTGGATTCCTATATCTTGTGAAATATTCTAGATGTCTTATCGCAGAATCAGAGAATTGCAAGGGTTGGAAGGGACTTCAAGAGATCTTTGAGTACAATCCTGTCACTGAAGTAGGTTCCCTACTATAGATCACATAGGTAGGCATCCAGCTGTGTCTTGAATATCTCTCTGGGCAACCTGTTTCACTGAGCATCACCCTTGCTGTAAAGAAGTTCTTCCACATGCTTGTATGGAACATCCTACATTCAAGTTTTAGGCCATTGCTCCTTGTCCTATCACTACACACCACTGAGAAGAGCCTCCCACATTTGCCTCCCACATTCCGTTAGATATTTATAAACATTAATCGGATCCCCTCTCAGTCTTCCCCAGACTGAACAGACCCAGGTTACTCATCCTTTCCACATATGGGAGATGCTTCAGGCCCTTTATCATCTTTTTGGCCCTCTGCTTATGCCAACAGATAGATAGGATAACTGCAAGTAAATAAAAAAATATATTGCTTTAGGAAAAATGTTAATTTATGCATAATTGCAGGCAACCCCTTGAATGCATATTATTAATTTAATTCTTCACAATAAAGTGAAGAAAGAACTAAAAATCTGATACAGAAGTAAATAAAATTTGTTGAACTTTCTTACCTATAATTATTTGAAATGTGCAACAACAGCATAATCAAACAGAGGACTTTTTGTCAGCTATAAAATATTTCTGCTAGGTCCCCAATGTAAAGATTTACTCTCACTTGCTTATCTACTTCAGTGGAGTTCTTTAATTCTTGTATTTCAACTACATGAAAGAGCAATCCTCTGTGTTTGCCCGGCTTGCTTATTTTTTTAGTCATGGACATTAGAAATGTGAAAACAGGTATTGTCTTAACTAGTAGTCCAGTTGGATTAATTCCCTTTCATTATATTAAGCGTTCTTTAGGCTGAATAAGTGGCTTGAGCTTTTAAAATATTCATATTAATCTGAAAGGACAACAAATAAATAGGCCAAATATAGTCCTTCATTTGTGTTGGCAGTTTGTTAACAATAGTTTAGAAGCATTCAGAATACAGATACCAATAGTTCTGGGATAGGTGAAATTAACTTTTACATAGGACATTAAATCTGGTAAGTCCCATTCTCCTCAGAGATGGCAACTGGAACATCAGCAAACTGTTTCTCCATCAGCATCACTCTGCTCTTTCTTTCCTCTGATTTGGATGGTTTGTGCATCTCCAAAGCAAAAGGTCATCTCCCTCACAGGCATCATAGCCACTTACAGTAACACATGTTTGAGTGTATGTAATTCCACCATCTGAATAAAAGGAAATCTAGGCTTTTTTTTTTTCTTTTTCTTTTTTTTCTTTTTTTCTTTTTCTCTATCATAGTACTTTGGAACAACAGAAAAAAAAAAAGCCCTCTGACATTTCTTATTTAGGTAGGAGCTGATAATGGAGAGATAAGTTTGAACCTCCTTAGCTGAATGGCAAAATATCTCTTTCAGTAAGTTCCAGATCTTTAAATGAAACTTGGGGGAACTTGCAATCATACAGATAGCTAATGGAAGGTGTTCCCATCCTTGCACAAAGGGACAGAAGTCACTGTCGAGGTCCAAGTCTCACTGCTGGCACAAAGAATTGCTGTTCGGAGCAGGAGAGGCGGAAGAATAGAAAAATTAATAATTCCCTTTCTTTAGAACACGGTCAGATATTGTCTTTGTGCCTGTAGAACACAAGGTAGCCCAGATTGTTTCAACAGCTCTGTTAAATAGACTGCATTTTCTGTTTGAACTACATTGGGTTTGAGTTTCTGAATGAGGAAACACTGAGTGATTCCTTTTTTTATAAAAGATTCAGGAGCCATTGGCCAGTAACAGAGGAGATGGAATACAGAATATAGAATACAAAGACATTCCTGTCATTAACTCATTATAAGGGGTCACAATTATAAAGATTTCAACTCTATTGCCTCTAGTCTATTGCTGCAGATATTCCAGTCTTTACCACTGAGTATATCTGATGGATAGCTGACCAGGAAGATAAGGCAAAAGCTTTCAAATACCACGTGCTCCAGACAGATAAGTTTGTTTGTTTTTGTCTCCCAGAAAATACACAGAATGCTTGGTAGTCCGACTAAAGAACAGCCTTGTCTGCTGTTGCCAGAGCACTTGCCGTGCACACAGCCCAATTGGAAGAGAAAAAAAAGTATGTAAAAAAAGTTCCCATTCCAGTTCAGGTGTATTAAATCCTGGAAGAGCTGGGTGCATTCAATCATGGAAGAGCCGAGTTGTTCAAAATGAACAAGCATATAGGAGCTAACATGATACCATGCAGGTATCTCTGATTGCCATCGCTCAAGATTCAACATTTGAACAAAGTGACAAAATCTATTAGAGATTAGCAAATGTCACGAGATAAAAAGGTGGAGAAAGGAAAATGCCCTTGTGATGAACTCAGATGCAGAGCAGGCCTTACCAAAGGAATGAGGCAAAACTGCCTCACATTCAGAAGAGAACACGTGTATCTGACATAGTGTGGAGGGTTCTTGGGTAGTCAGAGGAATTTTTAAAAGGCTGCACAGCTTCCTGTTGGATGAAACTTAATGCGCAGGTTTGTCGGAGTGATTTGTTGTTAAAAGGGTCAAAAACTGTTTCTTTCAATAGAGTTCTTGAACACATCTTGAGAGCTTTCACTCTGTTTTCACTGTTCCTCAAGCCAAGAACTGACACCCCCACTCCTGCCAAATCTGCAGATAACATTTTCTTAATTAAAGGAATTCAGAAGTGGGAGTTAAACCTTTCCGTGCTCCTCTGGGGTTTATACAATCTTTCATCATCCCAAGGAAATTGACTACTCTTAAGTGAAGAATCAAATCTCAAAGCACTGCACAAGTAAATGAAATGTCTTTTGCACACTAGAGACCTTTTCATCATAGTTTTGTGTTTCAAGGGATTTCACAACCTTTACTTGAGGGAAACAAATATTCAAATCCCTGTTAGACCAGAATAGAGGAAATACGTCAGGTTCAATTACCACTGGAGTTATCAGCCTCTGAGATTTTTTCATTTGCATCTTTACTATCTTTTTCATGAAGTTGTATGTAAGCTTTTCCTGGACTGCAGGATCACAGAAAAGGGGTGACCACTTAAAACCTAGTCAGAAGAAAGAATCAGTCAGACGTCTCAGAGGTTGCTGAAGTCCTAAGCAGCACATTTCAGGTGAATTCCAACACTGACATTTTTTAAAATCTTCATTCTGTAATTTTTCTGGAGGTGAAAATCCACCTACACATACAGATATGTGTGTATGTGAATATATATTATATATACATGTATATATATATATAGCTGATCTGCTTTCAAGACAGTAAATTTGTGAGAATTATTTTATTATTTTGGATTGGAGGCAATTTCTGAAACATGTATTTTAGTTCCTGGTGTTGTATCTTTTTTAACACTTGGAGAACAAGAGAGAATGTATTATGCATTGAAACCAGAGAAACAAACAAACAAAAAGAGCAACAAAGACTCAAGAGATTTTACATATATATGTAGCAGTGCCATTAGAGAAATGATGACAGTCTGGATATTTAAAATCCATGGACTGTGTCAATGGCCAAAGAACAAATTAGGTGATCTGAAATGTGTTTTCTGTGGTTCCTTTGTTGTTTGGAGCCAGTGCAATGTAACTATATTTCACTTACCATGTTGGAGACTACAGTTTTTTTGGCTATTTGAAGCTCTGTGTAATCTGCTGATGGTGTGTGGAATCTGGATAGCTTTGACGTTTTAAAATAGTTTGTATTCTAGATTCTGCATAGCTTCAGGGGCCTTTGGCATATTTTATCTGTCTCGCTGGATATTGATAGATGGGAATGTGATTAGCTCCCATGCTTATTAGCTGTTGTGCTAAACTTGCCCCCACTCCCCAAAGTATTTGGAATACTCTGTCAACAAGATGTTGCAGCCAAGTGCAATGTCTTGTGTCCTTGTGTCTGAGGTAGGTTGTGTCCTTCTTTCTAAGGTACTGCTACGTACTTTAGTGTGGCTCCTCCTGCATCATTTCCTCTTCGCCATCTCTACTCTGGCTTCTTCTAGGAGACGAGGTGAACTTTTTGCCCATTTTAAGCTCTATCTCTGTACCTTAAGAGAAATGCACTGGGGGAAGATGTTGAGAGTCGCTGGCAACTTGAAAGACTCTTTATTCATTTTTTTTCCCTCACAAAACATTTTTTGCCTCTGCTGTACATTATGGGACTCAGATTTTTACCGAAATAGTACAGAGGTTGACTAAAATCAGTGATTGATAGTGACAGCCTTAAAGAAATTTAGGAGAAAAAAAAAATCATAGTAAACCAGCTGAGCAGCAGCAAGTAGATTCTTCTCACACTTACTGCAAGAGAGGGAGAAAAAGCTCTGCTGAAATCAGCGGAGTTGCACCAGTTTAAAAATAACATGAGCTGAGAAAGGAATCAAGCCCCAGGGTGTTTCAAAGGTATGTGCTGAATCACTGAATCATATGAAATAGGGCAGGAAGAGCCTCGAGAGGTCACCTAGACTATCGTGCCTTCCCCAAGGCAGGATCAGCTGTATCTGTGTCATTCTGACAGATGTTTGACTAACCTGTTTTTAAAAACACCCGATAATAGAGATCCCACAACCTCCCCCAGGCAGTCCCTTCCAGAGCTTTGCTATGCATCCTCTCAGACATCAAGAAAAACTTCCAGCTTGGCCGCTCCTGCTGCAGTTTGAGTCCACTGTTACTTTTCCTATTTACTACAAACATGGAGAACTGATGGTTTTGCAAAAGCCTTCTTCTTGTAAATGAACTCTTTTTTCCCCCCCAGTCTTCAGATTTAAGCTTTTTGAACTCTGTAGGACTCAAGTTTGAAGAGAGAGGGTTTGGAATTCAGAAGTCTGAGAATTGAAATGAGACGAGGAAAATTGCCACCCAGCAGTGAGATGGGTGACTTTCTTTGGACCAGAGAGTACATTCTCCCATGGTAGATAAATAGTTTAACTGTATAGACCTGTACCAACAAATTCACTGTTTTCAAGACTGTTTATTATCAGGAGAAAATCTGGCCTCAGAGTTTTTAGCGAATAACTTGACAAGGGCAAAATGATCTTCAGGATTATATTCAGCATGTTTAAATCCCTCTGTCATGGCAGTCCTTCAGATCAAGACCATTGTTTCATATTAATAGTACTAAGCAACAATGAGCCTCTAACAAGAGTGCACAGGCATATGAGGTTCAACTCACACTATAAAGTACTATCTCTGAAATGGGTTCACATCTGACGCTATTTGGATTATTGCAAGAATATTTACTAGGAGCAAGAGTCCTTGAAGATACACAGGGATGGTTCATTTCAAATACAGATTAAAAAAAAAAAAAAAAAAAAAAAAAAAAAAAAAAAAAAAAAGATTTTCTCAGAAAAATGTTTGGTTATGAAGAAGGTAGGTTGCAAAAATTTAGTTATGAGTGCTCTAACAAACAATGAAAGAAAAGAGCGCAATACGTAACAGAACTCTTGTCCTGTTCTTCCTATAGGACACATACTGTGTTCATGGTCTTCCTGAAAGGGGCAAATTATCCTAACTTAGCATCAGGTCTCATAGTAGGGATTGCTAGACAGCCTTCCAAAAAGTGGATGGACTGCTTAGTAAAACCAGCAGAGGTCTTTGGTGACAACCTTTACATTACCAACAACTTCAGGTGTGTTTGGATCTGTTTCAGGCTGCATCAAACTCTATCATGGATCAGGCAAATGGAGGGTCCAGTGGGTACTACCAAGCAAAAAAAATTGTTGGAAATGGGTCAAAGTGAAAGTGGAGCAGATTGGCTCTGATTCTCAAGCTAACATACATATATCAGCTCAGCCACATGCCTTTATCTAATCCTCCTTCCTACTAATCAATGCAATGAAAATATCACACAGAAAATTTAGCAGTTTAGACCCACCACTTATGTTTCTTCTCTGCTTAGTGTAAAATGATGTAATTTTTTTAAAAGGAATAGTAAAAATTTAGAACATAAAGCATCATACCATAAAGACACAGGAGTGCAAGCTGCACTGATTGCTTAGTTGTGTCCAGTCTTGTGTGAGCTAGCATTCAAGGGACAGTATTAACCACGACATTTTCTTTGTTTATGTAAATTATATCAAGAACGTATTTTTTCCAAGCTGCACTTCGTGATAGTGAAAATAAATTTACAGCTTGGATTTTTGCATGTGCTTTTTCTACTTGTTGACCCTAGCATACAAATCTATAATGAAAAAAAAATTGATTGACTCTTAGAGTAGGGAATTGCAATGTAGTCATTTCACGCTCTGTTGTCAGCTAACAAGGCTCCATAGTTTTTATTTAGAGAGGCCCAGCTGCAAAAAAATGAAGAATTGTGTTCAGCCGAGCTGCCAAGGTTACAGAGCAAATGGCTTAAAGGGCTTCAGGGTTCCAAATGCGTGAGGAATTGTCTCTGCCCAGCAGGTAAGGGATACATCTAGACAGGAGCTGTTATGCACAAGATGCTGACTGACCCCAGCCATTCATAAATCCAAAAAATTACAACATTCTCTGCTTATCAGTAAATGGAGTAGACACTCAGCTATGTAATTAACCCTTTGAATGTCATGAACATGGTGCAGCTTGTGTGAAAGAAGGGACACCTTTTTTCTGAATGCCTTCCTTCTAACAGCCTGGAGAGACCTCAGTCACTCAAGGTGCATTGCAATACTGGCAGTCGATAATATAATTCATATAAATATTTTAAGTGTTTCGTATATTCATTTTAAGGATCAGTTTTCCTCTCTTCTTACATTTCATGTTTGGCTTACGATGTTGCTGTAATTGTGTGTAATGTGCCTTTCCATGCATCACCTGAAATGTTTTGCTAAATTCTTTGGGCTGATTTAGCTGCTATGGGTGGAGCTCATGGGATGTCCAAAAGAAGAGCAGCCCAGATGGCCAACCCTTATAGAGCTCGGTTTCAGGCTGATCTCTGATTTTAATTGATTGTCCTAAAAAGTCAACTGTCAGAGTTGTCTAGTGATCATTCTGGCACTTGTGGATTATCTGAGGCTGCTTTTTAATCTCACATATGCTCTGCATGAGGCATCAAGTTGTAAGTTGCAGGTAGTTGTATATACCTAACCTTTTTAGCTTTCATTGGTTTTATTAGTGTTCTGTTTTAGTAATTAATTTTTAATAAAGCCCTGTGTAATTAATCCTCAACTCACATATTAAAACCTGGAAGCTGCAGTTCTGTGTTCCATGTATGTTTCCTATATGTATCTGGATGTTAAATGTAATGGCAACTCCAGAATACCCATTTGCTTAAACCATTCTTTAGGGGGAACTATTATATTCATACACACACATTGTTCCCTTTTGTGGATTCTGTGAGGTTTTATAATCTTTACTAAATCTAGTGCTCTCTTTCAGAATTGAGTGATGTCTTTTTTTTTAATATATCTTGGTGCTATAATTTCTCTCTGAACTGCTAATACTTACTTTGCTCTTACCTTCTTGATACCATTCGGCGTTACCCAGATGCTATTTTCCTATAATTCCACTCTATCAAGATGGTTCTTTCTTATGCTGCTTAGGCCCAAGTACTTGGCATTCTTGAGTCTGAAAAATTACATTTAACGCAGCACAATTCTCCCGCCTCTCCAGGATATCTGATCTATCATGTGCACACATTTGCTTGGATTCCATTATCACCTACTATTCACATTTGCATTTATAAATCATGTGTGAAACTCATTTGCAAATCTGCAGGCCTTTTTCTTCTACAGTATCTTTTACTGTAGTTAATATCCTTTAACATAAACTAAGCTATTCTTTCATTGCACTGCTTAATATCATGGCTATAGAAGGTTTTCAAGGTGCAGAACAGTGGAAATATTTTTAAAACTGTTATTAGAAATCTGGGAAAAGTAGCTGTATTTTATTATAGTAAATGTTTGCCATATTCTTTTTTTTTTTTTTTTAAAGTAAAGCTACTTTTAAGAATTATAAATGTGGAGCAGAAGTTCTTATTACCAGAGACGTTTCAATTTGTTTTATACTTGTGTCACCTAAAGTCAGCTGAAAGACTTTCTCTAAAATACTTGCTTGAAAAGATTTGCATCATTACTGATATTTTCCAGGTCAAGTTCAAACCTTCATGCACATTTTTTTCAAGTCCCAGAATGCACTGCTTACCCTATCTGCTAAATAGCTGTCTGGTTAGATGAACAGGAACAGAGGCAGTATGTTATTTCTGATACTGGGTTGCAGAGCATATTGTTTTCCTTTTAATTAAATTGTTCCATGGTGTTCTACCTTTAAGATTGCATGTTTGCATTTCATTATCACTTGTTATTCAAACTTGCATCTCATTTGAAATTTGCAAGCATGGCAGGTTTTTTCCTATCTGCATTATAAATTATTGCTTCATTTCCCATATCATCTGTTAAGCGCAGCCTATTTTTAATGGTGTTTTCTCATGTGTAATGTTTCTCCAGCTCTGGATTCAGTCAACTTCGACTTCATTTCCCCCCACAAAGCTTGCTGGATCTGTGTGATTTTATTACTTTTGATTTACTTTCCTTATGCAGCTTCCATCCTCATTTGCTGTTTTCCTCCTGCTGCCATAGAGCACTTCTGTTAAAAACTCCTCCTTCTGGTTCAAAATAAATGAAAAGGAAGGAAGTAATATGAGATTTATGGAGTGAAAAGTACACTGGTTTGTTTAAGAGGGGGCAAAAGTGTAGTTGGTTCCTGTCAGCAAAGAAAGAAGCTTCTAGCACATAGTAAGTTTTTATTTTATCCACTCTTAAAAGATGAAGAAATCTGTGCAGCTTGTAACCAAACTACACACAATATATTGAGCTTCCTATTAAATAATTATTATCTGCTTACAGAACAGTTAGGAAATTACCAAAGCATAGAATTCTGCCATTAAGCTATACAGAGAATTGCTTTGGTGCTTGGATTGCTTTTTCCTTTTCCATTTGCCTGCAATGAGAATGGAAATTGGTCCCACTTTCTTCTCAGTGCTGTTCTCCATTCCTACCACATGTGTTTATGGGATACTTACCATTACCTGTGGAGAGATGGAGAGAATAGCTGAAACCAGGATAGAAGCTGCAGGAATATCAAAAGGAGTCCCTGAGTGTTATTTCATCCTTCAAATACTGCTTCTTTATACAAGATAAAGCTGACCAAACTCCTCAGTGTTTTTTGCATTTTGGCTTTGCCAGTTTTGAAATCCAACTGTGAAATGTATATCTTGAATGCATGCCCGTGTACACATACCTTTATTCATCCTGAAGTTACTATGCCCTATTTTCACAGCCCCTCTGAAGGCCCCTATGGAAAGGCCACCATGGGAGTGAGTAAGGGAGAGACTGGGGGCTGGAGATGCTGGTTTTGGTCCAGCATTGTGCCTGGGACTTGAGCTCCTCTGAAGCCTCTGGCAGTCTAAAGCTTTCCTCCTGTCCCATATTGGGAGGGAAACCCAAAACAGTAACAACATGCAGATCTACTCTCTCCCAGTAAGAGAAAAGGGCATTCTGCATCTCCTGGGACCAGCTTTGCTGAATCTGGTGTTTTTGAGTAGAGAACAGAGGCAGCATCTTTAGAGAGAAAGCCTTCAGCAACCAAGATGCACATTGTAGAGAGAATGATTTTTTCCTGCTGAAATCAGAGAAGGAGTCAAACCCATGATGTAGGAGCTAGTGTCAAATGCTGCCTGCCCTTACACCAAGGAGTTGTTCTCCATGGGATAGTCTTTTGCAGCGCCTTGGAGGCAGATGGGACGATAGGCGGAAGGTGAGGAGTAATGATGGGTTTGCAGCTATGCAGACCAACCAGCCGTTCTTCATTTCCTACAGAATGGAAAGAAGGAGGAGGAGACTCCATGTCCAGAACAGCAAGGTCCTCATCTGTGCCAGTTTCTGTAAGCATGGCACAGGGAGTGAGAATTAACTTCTATGATTGTGGGTTATACACACCAGAACCTCTTTTGTTTGACTTCTTAAAATTTAGGTACTAGATGTTTTTCCGTTAAAATTATTTTTTGGGAGAAGCATTCTTCATTATATCTTTAAGTGGCACAGGAACTTAAGGGGAAAAGAATTGTTTGATAAATTGTCATCTTTAAGAGAGGATAAATCTTTAAACTTAATAGAAATAAAACCCACACAGTAGAAATATTTATTATAGCAAATATATCTAATTTAAAAATGATGAAGTAGGTGGATAAGACCTGTCTGTGTAGAACCAGATTGTAAAGATTAAGACTTTAAACACATACCTCACAGCTGCCAATAAAAATGGCATCCACATTGCTTATCAGTGTCCTTATCCGTTTAAGGAAAATGTGTGTGTATAGCATTAGAATCTGTGAACACTTTATTTAATATTCAGCAAACATTACATGTTGGCAGTAGAAACAACATACTACAGACTTGTGGTTTGAATTATGGCTACAGTGCAACACTGATCCTGCAGTCATCTGGCTGTGAAGATAGCTCTCCTAAATGAGAAACAGCACCCTTTTTTCACAAATATTATCTGGCACCTCTGAACTCCTGTTAACTGAAAACATAAAATGCGTGCTCAGGTGTCGGGTTCACTGGAAACTATAGGCTAACATTATGGATGATATCACAGGAGGAAATAGCTGGGAATTTAGGACTCTTTCTCAGTTTCTGAAGTATTTTTTCCTGTCAGGAAGCCCCTGGAATTAAATAGCGGGTTTTTCCTTCATCACTTAATCTCTACTACTGTAACCACGAGGAGCCTGGGCATGATGAGAATTTAACACGATCTGTCATCCAGAGCTATCTTTAACTCAGAGCTTTTCCATATATAGGAACATTTCCCTCAACCGCTCCCATCTACTGTCCTCACAAGGGACAGTATTTGCTGGGGGAGGGAGGAGAGGAGGTGTAATGGGAGAAAATATGTATAAAAAGCTTGTTCCTCAGCTTTGCCATATAAGTAAAAGAATTGAGTTAAACTTTGTACACCACTTCTAAGGCTTGATTCTATCTCCAGCTCCCAACATTCATGTTCTTGAGTGCGGCTGATCGTGCCTCTGTGTGAAGCCCTTCCCGCATCCCCAAGATGGGCAATGGGGCATGGGTGTGGGTTGGGTCCTCTACCCAGCCAAGCACTTGAAAGCATTAGCTAGATAAATGCTGAAAGGACTGCACTGCATCTGCAGTAATGAGGGGAAATAATAGCTGGGCATCTAAGGAGGCTTGTTATTCACTAGTGGACAACCACTGAATGATTTTCTTTGCTGAAGAACTCAGAGGCTATCCCGGAGAGTCAGAACAATTCTTGTTGTTTGTATACTGCTAGAAGTATTTTTGTCTACTACAGTAAATGAACATTCTCTTCATAAAGTGCTGTGTTTCATTGCAGAAAAAATGGAATTTATAGAACATATACTGAATCAGACCTTGTAATTACCTATCTCCTAGTTATAATAATGAAGGAACTAATTGAAATGCAATTCAGAAAACTCTGACTATATGCAATTAAGCTTGAAATTCAGTGTTAGAATCCCTGTAAGTAATTACAATATGACTTTAAAATAATGTTATGGGCTTAAAAACTACATTTCTGTAGGCATTCAAGGCTAGCTCGGATGGGGCTCTGGGCAGCCTGATCTGATGGGTGGCAGCCCTGCCCACAGCGGGGGTTGGAGCTGGGGGGTCTTTAAGATCACTTCCAACCCAAACTATTCTGTGATTTTATCATTATATCATTCTATGATTTCTCAAAGAGTATCTGAATGGGTTCACCAGGCAGATAGTTGGCTTGCCTGTCTCAGGGCGTCAGGGTTACCTGTCTCCCTAACCAGAGTTTTCAAACATGAAAACATCCATGTTAAGGCAGACTGAGAGTTCATTTAGAGAAGTATCTTCTCCTTGACAGTTGCCTGTGCAAGTGGTAGGGTGGAGAGAAGATGCCAGAAATACCTAATGCTGTGTTCCCAGTATGCCTCCCAAGAAATCCTCACTGTGGAAACTTTTTAAAGATTGAATCTGGAGTTTTCTAGCAGATGGCACAACCACTCCCACATCCTCCTCCACCAACATGTTTCTAGTTCTTGTCTTCCTATGAACCACTTTACGTGGTGCTCATCTTTTCCCCCACACTTCTAGTTCTATGAGAAAGACACACACACTTTTGAGAATAAAGCCATGGGGGGAACTATATTTCCTATAAAAATATTCATGATAGTAGCATAAAATAGAAGAAAAACAATAGTACTGAGTGTTCACGCCTATCATAGGTGTGGGGCATGTCCCAGAGAATAGCTAAAATTTCTTGTGAAATAGCGGTATGTTTCTACCACTTTTCTGTCTGATCTGTATAATTACTGGTTTCTGACAATTTCTGTTTGTGCTAAACAAGAGAAAAGAAGTTATGAGCTCCTCTGGACACACCTTTTCCTCTACCTAAAGGAAACAAGTGTACTTTGTGAAACACAGCAGACCTTTTATCGCCGCAGTGCTGCCTGGTGATCCAAGGCTGGGAGTGCAGAAATCAAAACAACAGAGGCAAAACACCCCCCAATCTGGCACTGAGACATGTACAACGATGAAAATATTTTTATTTAAAAGACAGACAGCTGAGCAGCAGTTATTTGATCTGTGTTTCTGGAGGGACAGTGGGGAAAAAGGTATTTTTGTGATCGCTCTTCAGCAATTCCTGTGCAGCTTCATTCTGGCAGCTCCAGCAGAAGCTGGGGCTGTAATAACAGCACTGCCATAGGCCAGAGTTGTGCTGCATTTTTGGAGTTTTACTTCACATTCACATTTGGTTTGATTGCTTCCAGACCAGAGTTAGTTAAAAAAAAAAAAAAAAATTTTTTTTAAAAAGCTTTCTCTAGGTGAAAAGAACTTGCACGCTAAATAGCACATATATATTTCTAAATGTGAACTTGTATTCTGTGGACTTAAACTAAGCAGTTCCTTTGTTATAAAAGTATTATTCCTATTGCTGTCATCAAGCTTTGTCTTGTACGGCCCAGAAAGGGCTGTGCTAAGAGCTCCTCTCCTCCCCAGGGGCTGGAAATGCCTTCGTGTGCCAGCTGTATGCAGGGAAGCCTGCATGCACTTGGTGGGAGGGCAGAGCTCGCGGGTGGCTTCAGACTATTGCACTTATAGGGCTGGGCTTGTCTAAAGTGTAAGGGTCAAAATGGAAATAGGCTTGTGTTTATATACTGAAGAAAAAAAATAGTTATGTGTACATGTGATATACAAATGTGAAATATTTGCTTGAGTGGTATTTCAGTGCTCTCTTTGGATGATGTACCTTTTTTCTTACCTTGCCTTTTCTGATTAATAGCATTGTGCCTAACACTCTTGGCACTCTAGTAGTATTCTACTCCCCCTAACACCCTAAAGGCTAGAGATAGCACCTCTCACTCTTATCCTACCACTATGCTACGTATGAAATCTTTTTCTTTTAAGGTACCTTACTCTTCTAATGAGTGTATTACATCTGGTTCTTTTACCTCTCAACTTTCCTGACCAGGAAATGTGAAATGAATCACAGAGTCATAGAATGGTTTGGTTTGGAAGGGACCTTAAAGCTCCCCCAGTCCCAACCCCTGCCATGGGCAGGGCTACCCCCACCAGCTCAGGCTGCACAGGGCCCCATCCAGTGCCAGTGCCTCACCACTCTCTGAGTAAAGAATTTCCTACTAACATCTCATCTACATTTCCCCTCTTTTAGTTTAAAACTGCTTCCCCTTTTCCTATCACTGTCAGACCATATCAAAAGTCTCTATCCTGTTTATAAGCTCCCTTTACAGAAAAGCTGAAATGTATAAGAAAATCAGATAACTCCCAAATAATAAATAATAAAATAGCAGCTGTTGGGGTGCAATATTGTTAAGGATATTGACACGAGTTCTATATATGCTAATCTTTCTTACTCATAGTTGAAAGCAAATGATGAACCCAATTCAAAATGTGGAAATTCCACTTAGCAGTTGCAACAGAGGTCTGATTGTGAGTTCTCAGGAATGTGAAGCTTTTGACCTCCGAGTTGAGTTATTTTTATTTACATAGAATGGCCATTTCTGGTCCCAAACTGAATTATTTAGAGGCCACGTCTTGCACAGTCAGCACGCAGAGAAGCTCTGTCACCACAAGACTTTATTTTTCTTACCACCTCTCCCAGACACACTGCGGTGTTTCTTCCAAAGCAGAAGCGCAAATAGGGAAATCAGTGAGGAGACAGGGATGAAATTACCAGGAATAAGAAAGGGAAACATGAAGAGTGTGTTTCTTTGTTGCTATTTAGAAATGTGTAAGGATTTTCCTGAATAAAAATCTAAATGTGTAGAAGTAATATTTTATATCTTTCTAAAGATGCTGATAAAGGTTCTTATTTTCTTCAAGTATAACCAAAACATTTGGAATGGTTGCCAAATGCACAGCTATTCGTTCTGTAAAAAAATATATAGGGACCATGAAGAACTTTTAAAAATCTATTAAAAAATTATATTATTAAAAAATCTATTAAAAAATGAAAATTGCTTTCAAAAGTGTTTGTTTCATTCCTAAAATACTGTAAAGGGAAGGAAAGGCTGGTCTGCAGCTAGAGATTATTTTGTTAGTGGCTGTATCTGTTTTGAAAGCCTGAATATCTTTGTCCGGAAGATTTCAGTGGGCCTGGCCCATATGTGTGTAAGTACACAATTTAGTTTTATTTATTTTGCAGTGAAGCAAGTGCATAAATTCCAGGCTCACGCAGAGATTCTCAATCAGCGATTCTCTCTGTAATTTCAGAAAAGAATTCATGAGAGCTTTGTGTAGAAAACAATGTGCCAAATAATGAAATCATTATGAGCTAATTGTGAGTTAACTGCTATAAGCTAGCTGCTGTTTGCCCTACTCTTCTAATATGGGTTAATAATGATATACATAATTATGTTACCAGCCTAACATAATAATTATAACCAGGACATTTTTAATATAGAATTATTGAAAAGTTCTTCTTATTAAACTAGTAATGCTAATTACAGACGTCTTCATTTAGACTGTACTGTGGCAGCTGATCTGTGAAACATTTGACTGATTTGCTGTTACTTATAAAAGCTTGACAGCGTGCCACAGGGAAGAATTCTGAATCGTGTGCCCCACAACTGACTGATGTCAAGGCAAGCCCATGGAGCCAGCACGCAGCCTGCACGGCTGTTCCCAGCTCAGCCTGCAGAAGCCATTGCTACAGCCCAGGCAGGGAGCTGGGCAGAGGGCTGTATCTGAGTCATCCCCTCATCCACTGGCTCTGTGGAACTTGTAGTGCAGCGTGGTCTTAATTACAGTGTTTCAGATGTAATTATCATGCTTACCAGATGACTCTCAGGGCTTTCAGCTCTGCATGTATTGATTATGTAGCTGGCTGATCTATTCTGTGGAAAAATTGCTATGACCCACAGAAAACAGGGAAATGGTCATCCCAGAAATTGTGCCCAGAAACGTGGCAGAATTGGCTTGGTATACAAGGTACACACTGTCTCTGTGGGACTTGTGCTCTTCAGGCTAAAGGAGTATTTACCAAATGGTGCTTTTTCACTAGAGGATGGGGACAGAGGATTTCAAAGACAAATTGGTGACAGTATTTCTGATAATTTTGGTGTAAACTTTTTTGTTTGATTGTTTTTATGTTATATATATATATAGTTTGTCTTACAACTCATTGCTCCTTCCAATCTCTTTGGCATGTTTCTTCTCTGATGAAGAGCAATCCTTAGGAGGGATTGAAAATAATTATAGAAAAAAATTAAAAATAGAAACCTACTCTTCCATTAAAATAAGATTATTTTCTTTCATGTAAATAAGGTAGCATTTGAAAAGTGTTTTTTGTTGATGTTGTTTTTGAATTAGGTCTTTTTCTGTGCGTATATGTCTGTTTCTGCAAGACCATGACTTTGAAGGGTACTCACAGGGCTGAGAGCCATGGGAAACTTCCCTCTTTCTCTCATTTTTGCCACCAACTGTCCAAGACCAAAGAGCCGCAGAGGTTGGATGCCATCCCCAGCCAGCAGCAGCTGAGCTGAGGGAAGGGCTTGGCATCGCCAGAATGATTTGTCTGCATTTTTCTTCAATTCAATTGTACCAACTTGTGCTTGTCCAATATAAGGGTAAACTTTTCCCAGGAAGAAACTGTTCAGAATCAGAGTGTTCTGCTTCAATCGAAACAAAACTGGATACATCCAAAGGTAGGAAAGACATCAGGCTGAGCTCCAATGGCTGAGAAAAAACTCTCTTGGCAGCTCAGGTATGCTTGGGCCAGTGGTTAAGAAGACAGGGCTTTGGCATGGGTAGAAGAGAGGTGGAGGAGGATGCCTGCAATCAAAAAAAACTGAGAATGTGTTTGTCCAGAAAGGTTGAGCAATGAACAGGCAAGGATGGTAATCTGCTGTGAAAAAGAACTGTGGATGCATGTGTGAGTGAATGCCAGGCACGAAGGGTTTTGTGACGAAGAGATTAAAGGGCTTACTGAGCAAGTGGGTGTTGGTGTTTATGGGAAGGAGAAAAGGAGGTTTGTAATTTACTTCTGCTTAAGGTGGTAATTTTTTTTTTCTTTTTGAGAACTTTTTGCAAACTTTGCCAAGGTTAGCAATTGAAGTGGTCTACATGCCCATGATGGGTACCTCACAGAACCAGATTAAATAGTAAAACTTCAGAACTTTACAGAGAAAAAGTATCTGTTGGTTCAGATATTTGGATGACTTTCTCCTAAATCATAGGATTTGAATTCTTTCGGCAGTTCATTCCTCACAACTAAATAGTTTCTAATCAAGATGCTTTTTCAGTGTTTTAATCTTTGCACCTATTTTCATTTTTCCTATTGCAGAAAGTGATTACCAGTAATTATAAAATTGTGGAAACTATTTTGCAATGGCATCATCAGCGTTTTAACTTCGCAGACAGATGTGGTTTGATAAAACCTTGTCTCAATACTTCTACCAACTTTCAGCTTGCACAAGATTGCCAGAAGTACGAGACATTGTCTAGTCATCTCATTTGTTCCACACTTCAGCCAAAATAAATTCCCTGTAGCCCTGCCCATTTCCTTCTGTCCTCATGCAAGATGTGAGCTCTGAATCTTTCTTATTTTTTTTCTTTTTGGTCAGGAAACATAGTTTTGTGCTTCTGGTTGAAACATCCCAACAATGAGAATTACATACACCCCAATTCTGTGGATTGTGTACATGACAGATGCAGCATGCAAAGTCTTATAGCTGTCCTATGATACAGGAAGGTTTGAGGGTGATTTCTGTCAACCCACACATCAAAATGATGTGTTTGCTGCCTATCAAGCCTAGCCTGAGTGTTATCTTAAGATGATAAGGTTACTCATTTCGTAAAAGTTTCATGAGGAGATACCACTAAGTATTTTATAGGAAAGTGTTGTCTTATGTAAATGAGGGTAAAGCACTTAGAGAACGTTTCTCTGAATAGTCTTTTCTACTATTTAATCGATGAGAGCCACTTTAATTCATGTTTACCTTGTAGAATTTAGGAAATGCAGTTCTTGGTCAACACATCTCCACTATGTATATGTATTCATATCTTTGTGAACTTAGTAAATCCATCTGTTTGAAAGGATAATGTGAAATTTTGTGTTAAACTGCGGTCTGCTACACACATGTCCATTTTCCTTTTATTTTCTTTGAACACAGAACACAGTAAAATGTATTGTACGGCGTACCAGTTTGATATCACTTTGATAGACATGGTGTGACCTTATATACACACTCCAGTGCACTCTAATCCATGGTCTCCCAGCTCCCACTCGGCAGGATTTCTGCGATGTTGATGGAACCCTGTGATTTAGCAGAGCAGCTGTGGTGACCCCTCGCCCTGCTCACTGCTTCTGACAGCTGCCTACCATGTGTAGAGGAAACCTCACAGACTAAAATCACTCTCATAAAGTAAAGATCTTTAGATAAACATGCAAGTCTGATCATGCTACTACTTTAAAAATAAACAGTTTAAAGCCAGAACTTTTTCTGTGGGTCTAAAAGAGTGGTAGCTGAGCATTCGAGGCATTCTCTACAGTAAAAATAATGGCTATGTGACACAGTGTCTCTCTTTAAAAAAAGAAAGGAGAGTTCAGTATAAACAACAGAAGGCATCTTAAACCTAAACGATCTGCATAAAAAAGTAGTTAATCTGTCTGTTGGGACAGGTTGGACTTGCTGAACAAGGTTCATCAGGTTCTTCTAGTTTGTGCTAGAGAATGGTGTCACAACTGACTGAAGTGAGACAAACTCAGCCATCCTGCAGTTCATGTATCAAATGGGAACAGCCGGTTTGATCTGAATTGTAACTTTTACCCACACAGTAGATTTACTCTTATCAGGATTTTTTTAAGGAAAAAGTAAAATGGAATGAAAGCGGGAGCTTAAAAGACAACCGAAGAACAAAGTGGTTTATTGCTTTTTTTAAATACCAAAACTTTAAATCATTGTTAGGTAAAGACAGGTTGCTATTGTACTTGTTAAGGTATTTCATTCCCATACAGTACCAAGAGTTATATCATTGCTAATGTTTTCCTGCTGAGCTACCATCATCCTTTGTCTTGCTGTCATGGTATGACACTGATGTACCTTCCCCATTTGGGTAGAGGTCATTATCCTGGTGCCTGGTTGCGTTGCCTCTGCTGAGCAGGTTAACTGCTTGAGGTCTTTTATCTAGACAAATGTTTTACCAGCGCTTCCACTCCACAATGACACAAACTGCTCCTCGGAGGTCAAATACAGATGAATTAGCAATGCTGTGATAGCACATTCCCTGTGCATTCCCACACTGATGCAGACCCATGGGAGTAAATGTATCAGCTTTGTGAGATGAGTGAATCTAGCGATAAAAGTGTATAAAAGTGTCATTTTGTTCGGTATTTGCTTCCTCCATGTACTTCTCTGTTGTCTTAGTGTATTTTCAAGTGTCACTGTAAAACTAAGTTGTGAAAAGAATAGTTTGCAATGAATTTTGACATCTGTATGGTAATCATAGTAGCCACTTTCCACAAATAAAATGGATGCCTAGTAGCACAATTCACAGTTCACACGTTTTGTTATGTTAGCTAATTCTGTCAATATCGTCACTTAAAATAGTAGCTTTGAGTCTATTAGCCATTCCCTGGGCTTTTTTTTTTTTTTTTTTTTTTTTTTTTTTGGTAATTTCTTCCTGTGCATGAGTGATAATCAAGAGGCTAAATAACAAGTGAGAAGATACCCTAAAGCTTGCTCAGCAGGGCTAACATTTGATGACATCCAGGTGATATGGGTTCTCCGTAGAGAGGTAAGAACATTAAATAAAACACAGTGGAAGATCCTGTTAAAAGTATTTTCGAGGTACCAAAGCTTTCAAGAAACAAAGTGGAAGTTCATTTTAATGTTCATTTTAATGATTTTGTCTGTAATATAGCCATGCATCTTTAACAGTAAAAAAAATTAGAGGTGAGAAAAGGAAGAAAATATAGTGTTTGAAACTCACTTTTGTGCTATCAAATTTAGGTTTAAAGGTTTAATGAGCTCATATTACCCGTGTTCAGGGTATTACTGGATTCTGTCAGCCTTGTCCCAAACAGAAATGCAGGGTGTAATCCGCTGCATCTCTGCATAGGAATTTTAAGGCATTACTTGATTTGTGAAATGGTATTTGATATGACCTTGCTGAACAAAAGTGATGAGTACTGTAATTTGTCATACAAAGAAAAGTCTCCTTTCATCTCCTGTTCATACAAACCTCAATTTAGGAATGTAGCTGAACAAATATTTAGCTTTAGGGATGTGATTAAGACCTACTGAAGCAAGCGAAGTTTCTGGAGATGCCAGAGTGGGGAAAAGGAATTCTCTCAATCTGGACTAAATTTCCCTTAAAAATTAAGAATTTTAAGCTTAGAATGACAGAGGCAGGATCAAGGTCACTTGTCTTCCCAAAGAACTAAAAAGTATTGATTCATAGTAGGATTTCAGTATTTATTGCTTTAGCTGCAAGTATTTAATTTATGTTGAGAATATTAATACACAACTTTAACTCAGTAATTCCTGTCTCTTCCTGTCTCCCACTGGGAAAACCACACTGACTTCAAACAAGCCCTGTGTTGGTACTGGTTACTTTGCATGGAGTCCCTTAAAGAATCAGGGTTACTGTCTTCACATGGTAGTACAAAAGTGAAGTTCAGATTTATCCATGCATGTGCATGAAAGCAGGAATATATGTATCAAGGTATGTCTTGTTGCTTTATACCTTACAAGAATGGGCTTCAGAGCCAACTCTTACTGGTCCTGGGTGATGGTTGCAGTTGTGTTAGGAATAAGCACCTGTACAGAGAATCGAATGGAAGATTGTGTTTGTATGAACAATACTTTAACTTTTTCTTGGTCAGAGTATTTGGGTTGGTTTGGTTTTTTGTTTTTGTTTTTTTTTGGATTTTTTTTTTTTTTATTTGATCTTACTAGTACATAAAAACAAGATTTTTGAATACATTTGTATATGAAAGCATCATGAGCTAGAGTGAAAGGAAGATTGTTCTTCAACCTACAGTTTTGTTGGGGGAAAAATAAACCTCAAAGTGCAAGTAGTTTAGTGGTGATGACGACACTTTGCATGTGTAGAAATTTTCTAAGATATAAGACGGATATCAGCTGTATAAGCACCTTCCCTCATGGCATGCACGGGCATAGTGATGCTGAAGCCAGTGGATATTGTTGTGACTGAGAGATGGAAAGGGCTGTAAAAGCAGGGAGCTGGGTGACCTGGATGGAACGTGACACAGGCCTAGCAAAGCCATAGTTCTTCAGCTAGTTTCACCCTTGAGCAAAGGGAGATTTTTAGGATAGGAATTGATTCAATTAGTGTTTAAATTAATGAGTGATGTCTTCTCACTGTCTGCTGTCTTGTTTGCTAGGAAGGGCGTGAGGCTCATCTGGACTGCTGGGACTGTAAGGATTCAGTGAGGGTTTTCAGTCAGGGCAATTAGTTGTGTTAGCTCAATCACGTCTATGTAGCTTGGTTCTCACAAGGAAATTTTCTGCTTTGGTACTACAAATGATCAAAGACTGTCACTAGAATTCGATTTTTGTTTGTTGTATGAGTTCATTTAGAGTATGCCAGCGGCTGCTGCAGCCAGTGAACCTAAATAAACGTCTGTTGGATATCTATTCAGCAGCGGGCTCCGTTTTTTACAGCACCATCTCCATGTAACCTTTTAATCTAGTTCGTCTTTGACTTTTCATATTTTATATATTTAACCCCTTGATGCAGATATTTTGCATTAAGTGCTTTAGAAATCCTGATTTACTGCCTCAAGGGATTAACCAGAATTCCAGTATTCTTGCTTTATCTACATTCATTTATACAGCCCATTTATTTCTAATAAATACATTGGCCAGATCGTATTTCTCTGAAAACTTTAAGCCCTGAAAATAAATTTATGCAGTGACATAATAAAAATAATAAAAACTGTCCTGCATATTGCTCTCATTCTTGCTTTAGATATCAGCTTCCAGAGGCACAGTGGGTTTATATTCTCCAAGTAAACACCACCTTTGAGGTTCACGCTGCAAAGCTCTAATTTTTAGTTGACTTCTAAGAGGATTTAATCAAACTACAGGATATATGATTCAAAGCAAAAAATGTAATTAAGAAAAATCTTTTTCTGTAGGCAAAGAGCAGCTTGTTTTCATTAATTTTATGAAGAATGTTGTTTTTCTTGGCTGAAAACTTAAACTCAGGGGACAAAGGAAGATTTATGGGGTGATCAGCAAAATCACACAGGTTTTGTGTTGCAGTGCTGTTTTTGCAGTGACCACCAGTCCCTGTAGCTAAAGGTTTATCAGTGTTTCTTTTTATAAATCTCTATTTTCAGAAGGAGCTTTTACTCAGAGATTAGCATTAAGCTAAATATATGCACACAAGGTCTCAGTGTACATGTACTGTAGTAAGCACGTATATTTTAATGTAAACAATGTATAATGCTTTAAGAACTCTTGCATTACAAGGGAAAATGAAACTGAAATAAGGATTGGTATTTAGACGTCCCATTCATGCGCTGTGTGTGCTGTTTTGCTGCTATGCCTTATTTACCCATATAGCAAACTCTGCAGCACTTGCTGAGAGGCACTAGAATAGAAGATCAGAGACACGATGTCTCTTGCCCTAATCCTTCAAGGTGTCAGCACCACTTGTGCGGTGCTTGGGCTGAAGATCTGCGCCTTGTATCAATTTTCACTTCTGTGATTGTTAGGATGGAGGAAAGGAGCCTGCGATGAGACTGGGCCATTGTGCGGCTGTTGGGCTTTTTTCTCCCCTCTGAGTTTTGACCCCTTAGATGTGAAGTTCAAATTCAGCTTTAACACTGACGTGCGTATTTTTAAACCAAATAATGCGTTTGTTTGGTTAACTCTGTAACATGGAATACTTATTGTATCTTTAGAAGTCTCTCTTTTAGAAGATCAGTGGCTCATGAACAGGAATGAAACAAATATCTTAACAGAATGCCTTTCATTCCCCATAATGTCAGCAAGAGTGTCTACTCGTTTAATATTGTGGTGAACGGGAAAGTTCATGGTTCAGTGCTTAAGCCTCAGAGCTGTCTCCCCAACTATTCCTGGCTGCCACTATTTTACTTACTCAACAGGAAACTAATTTAATTAGTACAAAGAACAGGCCAGTACTGATGCCTGTGTAAAATTCTTTCAGTTTTTAGAAGCCATACACTGAAATCAGATGGAAAAACAAAGATCAGAAAATTGACACAATGGAATACATGTTATCCTATGCTGTCAAAGACTACTGCCTCAAATTAAATTACGGTGGTCTTGCAAGATCAAACCAGACAAAATATTTCATTTGAAAGAAGTAGAAGCTGATAGTAAATCTGAGCTAGGCTTGTGTTTTGTATTATGAATCTCTTCATCATGTTTGTGACTAAGTGGGAAGATAAACAATCCATTAGTTCTTAGCAATACTCTTTTCTCCTAAAGTGTCTGTCTCAAAAACTTTTATAAAGTGGCAAATTCAAACAGAAGTTAGGGAAAAATAGCTAAGGTTTCAAATTTAATTTCTTCCAGATGTTGTTTATGCATCTACAGTCTTCATTTACAAGATGATATACTATCATTTATTTGGGACTTCAAATCACTGTTTTGTTGTTTTTGTTTTGTTTTTTTGCAAGATAATAGAATGCAAATATTCAAAGATATTTAATGTTTATTTTCGTTTTCATAACTCAGTGTTTGACCCGATGCATTATGGCTACAACATCCATAGACTGCATATACAGAATCAGTAATTTCAGCGGAGGCTTTTTGTGATGCATTATACCTTAGTTCCTTCCCAGCACTGGGAAGCTACCCTTGCAGTGCATCCATGAGCTGAGATGGTGCAGAGGTGTTTATTTTACACACCAGCAGCTGAGGCGCAGGTATTAAAATGACAATTGTTAAAAATAAATCAATTTTTCCTGCCTGATTTCTCAGAGCTCCTAGCATCTTTTAGCGCTTAATGTGTTCAGATTGAATTTTATTTTGCAGTGACCTCAGCTGCAGCAGTGAATGCTCAGTGTATCAGTAGTCCAAGCCAGGAACCATCTTGTATTATATGGAAAATTAGAGTTGCCAAATTCCTGTTAGAAAAAAATATATATATATAAAATAGGTTAATATAACTTCCTTAGCATCATGTTGGAGCTGGGATATAATTTTTCTAGCATCACATTGGAGCTCTGGCAGAAACAGGACTCAAATGCAATTTTCTAGGCATTCATCTAATGAAACTCTTTCTTGTCTCCTGCTCCAGTTACTTGCAGCCTTCCAGCTTCCAAAGTAAAGGAGTCACAGGTCTAATTTTCAATAAAACTCGTTGTCTTACAAAAGCAGTATGTAGTTTGGTCCGTGAATATGTCAAAGGTCTCGTGGGGGGAAGAAAATAACCGTAAGTTAAAGAGTGAATAATATAGATTTAGAAGGAATAGACACTACATTGCATGAGCATTTTTTACATCCAAAACTTTCAGAAACTAAAGGGTTGGAAGAAGAAAGTTTGTGTGTAGTGAATCACAACAATGCCTTCTCTCACCTTCATCAAGTTGTGTCGCCTGTAGGATTCGTACCTTTCAATCCACAGTGTGAGGCCAGTCGGTAGCAGTAGGAGGTGATTGTCCTCTGTGTCAGGCTGACACAAGAGAAAACACCATGCACTGTGCAAACAAGCTTACCTGCTGTTTGTTGGACAGGAAATAACGTTGTGTGACCCAGGAATAATAGTTCCTATTGCTGCTGCTGGAAAGACACGTCGCGACCCGGCTGTATGCTTTTTGCCATCTGCCCTCTGTCTTTCTGAGTCTTCTTCTGCCCTTTTTCTTACCGTCATATAATTTTGTGCTTCAGCCTGATTCCCCTCTCTTTGTCAAAAAGGAGACAGCAATAGGTGCCTGTCCTGATTATTAGCGGTTTGACTCAAAAGATATTTTTAATGTTGCTCTGCAGTTTAATTCCCTTCACCCTCCCAAAAAATAATTGGTATTTGTGAGGATGGGAAGAGGAGTCGTCCATCCCTCTGCCTGTAAAAGTTAAATGTTATGAAAGGTGCTGCTTACTCTTTCAACATGTTATCCTTCTGCCTGTTTTGTTTGTCTGCCTGTCCTGGTCAAAGATTGAATGACTGAGAACATGGCAAATCCTGGCTTTCTTGTTTAACCACTGTTACTCACTTGACATCATGTTTAGAGCCTAGTTTGCACAAGGTATATGAAAAGCAAAGAGCCTCACTCATATGCTCACTTGACTGCCAGGAATGTTTTCCCCTCCCATCTGCTTCATTCATTATTATTTAAAAGCAAATCGGGAAGCAAAATTGAATTAGCAGAGTGGGTGGCAGCAGTGGAAAACAAGCCCTGTGTTGGCAGTTCTCCTGCCAAGTCCATGTGAAATTGCCCGTTTTAGCAGGCTGCTTCAGTTTAGCTTGGTGTGATGACATATGGGCCTGGAGGGTAAGAATCTATTTCCATATTATAGCAGCTTCTGCTGTGATACCTCATCATTTGTTACCAGTGTTGCTGCCTGGCATCAGCTGCAGTCTGTCCTTCTAGTCTGCCCTGCCCTGCCCTGCCCTGCTGGGCACCTTTGCTGTCATCTCTGCTTTTTCCTGAGATCCCTTCCAGTAGCTTTACCTAAGTATTGCTACCTGTATTGCCCCCAGCTACTTTGTTGGTTGCAAGCCATACACAGGTTGAATGTTGGAAGCAAAACAGGGAAGCTCATAACCCTCTCATCTGTGGGGCCTCCAGAATCAAAGGAGAGAAATCAAACCCTTACTTCGACTCTTTAGGATCAGTATTTTCTCAGAACAGTGGGAATATGTATTTTATATTCTAAAAATAAATAATGTACTGTGTAAGTTATACATCAGCTCTAAACTTCATCACTTCTTAGGTATTTACAAAGAAAAATTAACTTCTTTGAATTAATAAAAATGCCCTGTTTCAAATATCGGTGTTCTAAAATTTTCCAGGATATGATATCAGTGTCCAGTGTTGTCTATTGTACTTCTGCATAAAGGAAGCTTTGGTGCCTTACATTAAAATCCAAGTGAAAGGGATACCACCAACTTAGTCCGTTAGGTAAAATAAGCTAAAAGGTATTTCAGAACCCATACTACTCCCAAGTCCCTAAGCTGTTATTAGTGAGTTAACAATAACATTTCTTATTTCAAAAATCTCCTTTTCAGCCTCCACTTACTACCTAAGGAAAATAATTAAAATAACTCAGCACAAAGCTCTTCCAAAGTACAGAGTATGTATCTCATTGAGTTTTCAGTACCGTTATTGTAGCCTTTACTTGTAGGGATAAAAATGTTCTGATACGTGAGAGTTACAGGCTGTCAACATTCCTTCAAACTATTTATTATAATTTTCAGAACTTCCAGTGCCTTTTTTGGATCACTTTTTTTTTTTTTTTTTCTTTTTCATTTTTAACATGCACTACTGCTTGATCTTACTTTAGAATCCTTTATTTTGGAAATACTGAAAAGGGGAGAAGAGAAACCTTGCTGGTGAGACCCTATGATCTACATGTATGCAGTGTAAAATATGGAAGACTTTATTCCTATCAACTTTTATTACCACAGTCTGTGCATGGTAACAGCTCTGGTCTAATGTAATGGCAGAGGTGGACAAAGCATGATGCATGATGCCATCAGGCCCAGCACTGCCAGTTGAGCAAGGGAAGGGATTGTCCCACTCTGCACTGTGCTGTGCAGCCTCACCTCCAGCACCGTGTGCAGTATTGGGTGCCACAATAGAAGGACACAGAGCTGTTAGAGAGAGTCCAGAGGAGGTCTATGAAGATGGTAAAGGGTCTAGAGGGCAAGACGTATGAGGAGCAGCTGAGGTCCCTGTGTTTGCTCAGCCCAGAGCAGAGGAGCTGACGGGAGGCCTCATGGCGGCTGCAGCTCCTCACAGGGAGCGGAGGGGCAGCGCTGAGCTCTGCTCAGTGTGACAGCGACAGGGCCCGAGGGAACGGCATGGAGCTGTGTCGGGGGAGGGGCGGATGGCATTAGGGAAAGAGTCTGCACCAGAGGGTGGTGGGCATGGAACGGGCTGCACAGGGCAGTGGGCACGAACCCAGGCAACTGGAGTTCAAGGAACATTTGGACGGTGCTCTCAGACACAGAAGAGGTTGCTTAATTCTTTCTTCATTCTTTACAAATGGGCTAGATACTAGCTTACTCGTGTAACTGTTCTAATCTTTCATACCTAAATTATATTGTCTTTCCGGACAAAATTAAAAGAAGGCCGTACTGTTTCAGAAGAGTCTAATAATCTGAGATTGTAGACTGTGTTTGTATGCAAAAACTTGTACTTTAAGGTGAAGAGGGATAAGTGTATGCAAGAATTCTGCTTGTAGAGAGCAACACAGTAGTCTCCCAGTGCATCTTTTTCACCTTGTTTTGAAAATTAGACCCAGAGCATGTGTCTTGGAAATGCTGGTTATCATTCTGTACTGTTGCTATCCGCCCATCTGTTCTCCCCTTTACTTCTCTCTTTTCCTGTAAGAGTTTTCAGCCACGTGGCTTTGGTATTTTTCATAGAGCCCAGTTTACCTGACTCGTAAAATGAATACAAGCTAATCAGGCAGCTTGAACTTCAGTTGCCATGAACAAATGAAGACTTATGGGAGTGTCGTGCTATTCAGTAATGCTAGAGAAGTTCCAGTTTGAGAAAATCCATGGTAAATGAATTTGTGTGCCCACCCAGAATTATTTTAATTAAAATCATCTATGATTCTTGGCTGCTGCTTTGACTACGAAGTACTTACAAATAAGCTTAATAGACATTTGTTTTTTCCACAGCTGTAAAAATACATATTCTGCTACATGATTGTTTTGGTTGTTTTTTTTATCTGATTTATTTAAATAGTTAGGTAAAGATGCAGTTTGCAGAGAGTTTAGAGGGTCAAAATCCTATTTAATTAACTTACAACCACTTGGGAAGCAGCCAAGGTAGAATAATGCAGTGAAAGTAAGCATCAAGTAATATGAAATCTTTGAAAAGGTCTAACCACCTTTAGCTAAAGGCTTTCCTGTTCTTAACCTTGTGTCATTTAAACTATTTAAATGAGCTATTCAAAACCTCGCATTTATAATGGAGCTTCAAAACAAAAAACTATTTCTTGCAGGTCCAAGCAAACTGATGCTTATGGTACTGCAAGAAAAACCTTTAGTCCTCTATCTGACCACGATCCTTGTCCTTGCATGCCATGAAATGCATGGAATGTTACACCTGATTATCTACTATTTTTGCCACATATATGAAACCTCATGTGTGTGTGAAACTGCTTTTTAAAAACATATCTTTCAAAACCAATCAGGATTGTGGAGAAAGCCTCCGTGATATCTGAAGGAGGCCTGATTTTCAAAGGATGTCGTTGCTCCACATTTTCTAAAAATTGTGTCTATGTGAAATAACCACAATTTGAGTTTCCCAAATCATGTGTTATATTTGAGCATCTTAGTCATACAAGTGGAAAAAGCTCTTACCACAGCCAGAGTGGGAACTATGAGAAATAAAATCACTGAGCTGCTTTGTGATCTCTCTATGCACTAGACAGGAGATCCTCACTGCTGTGTTGATGCTCTATTGAGATGCCAATTCTGGAACGTTTTTTCAATTTAATGCCACAGAGACCAGACCACACTGTGGAAATATATCTGTTTCAGTGCTCCATATGGTTTTGTATGTAAAAATGAAACTGACAGGGAAAAATTCAGCTGGCCTGAAGCTGCCAGTAACTGCTTCTAATGTCATAGATTTTTAGCAATAATTCCAAGTGGGGTTTGTATAGATGAAAGGACTACACTAAGTACTAGCAGAGCCAATGCGGAATGAGCATGGAGGCAGCTAATATTCCATATAGACGCCAGTGCTTTTGCCCTGCCCCATTCTAGTCTTAATGACTGTTAGTTTGGGAAACAATTCAAGTTTGGAAAGGTCAGCTCTGAAGGCTTTCTGATCTCTCTGTCAGTCATATTGTATGACATCTGTGGAATGGGTGGACACATAGCTTAAGAGCTTTGGACATAATGGTATTTGGAAACATATTCCAGAATTTAAATATATCTGTTACTTAATCTTGCCATTCATTTAATATGCTGTAATTGTGGGAAAAATCCTTGTGTTTCAGCATGTGAGGTCTGCGTTCTGTTTAATTGTATGTGTGATTAAGCGTTGCAGTACTGTCCTAAAAATTTTATTTTAACTGACATGACCATTTTGGCACGGCGCTTGGTCTCTGAAAAGCTACAGCAGCAAATAGACTGTATAACCAGATGGTTCTTACAAATAGCAGCTTTCAGCTAGAAGGATCTAAGCTATCCAGAATGTGACTGTAATGATGTCTGTTCGGTCCAGCTAAAACAAAAGCTGTTATAACTCCACATTCTGGATTAATTAAAAATTGCTTGCTGGTTTAAAAAGTATTCTTTTTGAAAAGAAACTCTAGGGAAAACACTAAAAAACAAAACAAAACAAAAAACCAGGTGAAAATGGATTTTTTTTTTCTTAACTTAGCCTTCCCCCTTTCTTCTTCTTCTTTTGCCTTTCCTTTGCCAAAGAACAACTGACAAACATAACTCAATCCCAAACTGCCTGTAGATACTTTCAAGCTACTACAATTATTTTGGTAATGATAATCATTCACTTTGTTTTCTTAATATTTACCATTTGGGAACTAAAGCCATTTATAGTGCTGTGGATCCATCGCAGAGGTATCTATAAGTTTCAAGCTGTCTTTGGTTCCCTGAAGTTGATTAGAAAAGTGATCCACACCAATTTCAAGACTATGCCATTGCTTCTTTGCACTGGTTTGCATTAGAAGCATTGCATTTGTTCCAAGAGCACTTATCTTTCAAAAAGCAACACGTGTAATATTAGCAATTATACGTATACAAAATGCCCTATTTAAAAGAACATATGGATACATCAATCTTTGCATGAGGTAGTGCCTGATTTTCAGGAGGTGAATGCTAATGAGTCATCTGGCAGGCATTTAGTCTATTGTACGTCATTTTCTCCAGCAGGCTGCTCCAGCAGGGCACAACCTAGCAGCTCTATGGCAACCATGGGGATAAAAAGCATGACAGGGAGAACCACGAATAAATTTCTGAATAACTTCTCTGAATGTATTATTTGGATGGGGGAAGAGGAGTGAGACAGTCAGGCATGTTTTCACATCCGACTTGTGAGCTGGTCAGCTGATAGTAGAAACGTGCTTAAGTTCAAGTTGATAAATAACAGTGACTGTTAGACCTGAGTTTAGCAGTCAGGAAGCTTCGGGCATGGTACGGTATTTAAGTTGGGGTCCAGTTGATCTGCTCTCCCCAAACGCTGGGTTTCTTCATCCAAAGCTAAATACCTTCATATAAAGAATCTGAAGTTTTTCTATCTCTTCTCAGGTCTCTGAGCTCTGATTGAATATAACTTCAAGCTTCACAATCTGTTTAACATCTCCTTGACATGTTGGTGGGCCAATATATTTATATTGCAAAGAAATGGAAACTAACCCCCAAAATGCAAAAAACTTTTAGTTAGATGCTTGGGCTCTCAGCCATCTCTTGTTTGCTGCTCCCTTGAAACATGCACAGGAGATTATCCTTATTAGGCAATCTTAGGGGTATTCCCAGACCTTCTGAATATAGTTTGCTTTCTTTTTAATTAGTAGGTCATTATGCGACTTCTGTCTGCTTCCCTAAGTAGCCAGCTAAGGCAGATTTTTCTGTGTTTCTGGATACCTGAAAATAATTATCCATTTGTGGGTTTGGAGGTGGCTTCAGCCTTCAGAAAGTGAAGCTTTGCTATGAGCAATGCACTAGGGAAGTGCTGCTAATGAAAAATAAGGATATAATTCCAAGATTTTATCTTTACAGGCAAGAACAGCATGAAAAAAACATTCTGCCCAGCTCTATCCAGGCCGTTCCTTCATGCTCCCTTACGAGTTTTCAGTCCCTCTAGTTGTGCTGGTGCAACTATTTATAAGTTTATATCAAACTGAATCACTGAGAAGACCTGGGTTTAACATAATGTCACTTCTGATACTTCTAGTTATCCAGTGTACAGGGGGAGCCACAGGCAGTTTTATTAGGAGAAGTAACAGGAATACAAATTGCAGGGCAGGAATTAATAGTGAGTGAGCTTTACCGGAAGTGGGGGTTTCTTGACTTTGCCACAAAGATGAGACACTGTGGAAGGGTACCACAGCTCATCTGACTTGCACTTCATTGCTTGTGCTTGAATCTCCAGCCTCTTTGCTTCCTCAGCAAGAAGAAATCTATCACCATAACTGAAAGACCATTTTTGCTTTCTTTTAGATATTTTAATTAAACTGTATGTAAATTTGATTTAGGCATAGCATTTATTGATCTGTTTCAGAGTAAAGATCTGGTTCTGCAGATGGGATAGGGATTCCACTGTGTCAAGCACTGGCAAAAACCAGGTTTTGGTTCTTTCATTGTAGCTCCAATTCACATTCATTCACTTTGGCAGACTTTTTTTGCAAGTATCAGGGTTAGAAACATAACGTTTTAGATACACCACATCAATCAAAAAATAGAGGGAGAGGAGGAGATGGGTTGGGGCTTGTTTGGGTTTCCTGTATATTGGAATCTGGAGGATTTTATATTACATCTTGGAGTTTTTCTACTAATATAATCACAAGTGGAGAGTATATTCTTGCAAACAAACAACACTAATATTTTTCTGGTCGTGATGTATGTCTTTTTTGTTTGTTTGCTTTTATGATTTCTTTTTTTGTTTTTAATAAAGTTTCTGTGGCTGTGCTTGCAAACTATATTGAGCTGAATAACACTGCTATTTCTGTAACTTCGTCTGAAGTATTAGTTTTCCCAGAGCTCACTCACAGAGGGCTGTGCTTTATTCTCAAAAACTAGAAGACATGTAGTAGATTCAGTCCTGGCCATTTTTCATGTGAAGCCTTATTCAAATGGTAATTGTAAAAGGCTTTGTGGACTTTGTTCTCCACTCAAAGAAAAAAACTTCAGCTGTGGACAGCTAGGGCAGTAAAGAATTTTTGCTGAAAGACTTGGAGAAAACTAATTTGGAAGTTACCACAACCACTCAAAAGTTTAAGGTATACCTACAAATCAACTGTGAAACCAAACATGTTATTAAATGTCATTGGAAGTGAATACTGTTGATAAAATATTACGGTAACGGTCAGGACTTGTATTGCTTTTTTCCTAGCAAGACATACTATGAGGGAATTAATTATAATATTTTGAAGAGGGCTGTGTGCAAAACATTATGCTTGGTTGGTTTGCAATTATTGATATGCATAAATGCTACTTAGCAACTAGCGTGCAGTTTAAGGGTTAGTCTGCACTCTGCAGAATCAACCTCCCACATTTGCCCGTCAGAGAGACATTCACAAAGTTCTAGGTGACGCAGGATTCCCATTTTGGACTGCTATTATACACAAAGGCACAAATTGGAAAACTGACAGTCCAAGTAAGGATTTCAACAAGCACCAAAGTTTGCAGCTGTCTTAATGCTATATTCTTTTGTTAAATTTAACTGTATTTATGTAATTTGAACCGTTGGTGGCTCTAACTAAAATTGGGCACTCGTTTGGGGAGACATTCTAAACCCAAAGGCTAGAGTGTAAAACAGAACCTCTGTTATGAAACACAAATTGCAGGGGGATAAAGTGAATTGCTTATGGGGACATTCAGTGGCGAAGTCAGATCTTGGTTCCCTGCTTCCCAGCTCCATATCCACTGAGCCACTCGCTGTTCACCTTTACTAAGGTTTACTTCAATGTATGTATACTCATAAAATCGGTTTGTTTATAAATTTGTTTTTCTATTCCAAAGTTTTATTTTCTGGCTGGTGTACAGTCCTCATCCAGCACTCAACTCTTTCAGGGTCATCCTCTCACTCACCCTGGCAGCAGGCAGTGATCCTGTGGTCACCTTCTCCCACAAATAACTTTGTCTGGAGTTGCAGTGATCTGCACAAAGCCCATCTAGGAAAAAAATTCTGCAGGAAGACGAATTCTGAAGACAGTGATGTGTTTATATAGAATCTATATTCTGATTCATTCATGAGCAGTGTATGAAAGAATATACAGCAGTATCCATGGGAAAAGATACAGTCTAGTAGATCCAGCACGTATAAGAATAAAAACACAGAAAATCAGACATGGTAGAAAAGAGCTGAGAAAGGGGAAAGAGCTGGGAAAAGACAAAAGCATCAGTAAATGCCTTGTTAGTTATTTGTCAAATGTGGTTTACTTTTGTTGACTGATAGTAGTTATTTTTATGATGTGTAAGTATCCCGTGCAGTGCTGTGTTCCTTGAACAGCCAGCATTTGCCGCGATAACTCATAGGTGTCAGCTGAAAGTTCAGTGAGATTTAATGCTATTGAATAAATTTAAAGCAAGTTTTAAAAGGTGCGTATAAATAGAGAAAGGTGAGAATGTCTGCTATTTATAATGTGCCAACATAAGAAAAAGATTGGAAGGCACATTCATGTTGCATTTAGCAAAGAAGGTTATAACTGATGTTTCTGCCACACTGGTATCTCACCCATGTTAAGCTAAGGTTTCTTTAATACTTTTCTTACTGCAAAATCTTGAGTTAACTGACCATATCAACACAGGCTTCTGCATGAGCTGAAATTAAATTGACTTATTAATTCACCTTTGTTAAACTCCTGAATATTCCTTTATAACCGCATCTCAGAGAAGAGATGTTCATTTCAGAGTTCATTTCAGTGCTATTTTAGAAGCGATGTAAATCCACCATTTTCTCTGTGTGTTACAACATATTTGAGTTCAGGAACCACATACCAACCTGCAGCAAAGAATATTTTCTTCCAACACTTCTCAGTCTGTTAAAAAAAACAACCACCATAGTTTTTCCAGTGTGATTTTTTTTTTCTTTTAAATAAATTTTTAATGACAGCCTTAAGTCTTACCTCTCCAGTGTATTTTTGGGCTTGAGTAACTAGACAAAACCAAAGCCCAGCAGAAAGCAATCGTAGCAATCTTATATTTAGCCTTAGTGAGCAGTGTTCCTCAGGAACCACAAACGAGGTGCAGTCCATGGAAGAAAAGCTTTCAACAAAGCTAGGCAGCACACTGAAGACCTCTGAAGATATGCAGAGAAACTTTACAGGCAGCAGTCTGCTGAGCTTTGTCCATGGGGTAATTCAGAGCCTGAGCTAACAGTACTGCAGATCATTTATTTTTCATATATTAAAACAATTGCTTTGCTGTTATATCTCACAGAAATAAAAGTTCCCAAAGAGAGCAATTCCATATTCTAAAGCATGTACTCATAGAAATATCTTTTATGCACCTACGCTTTCCACACACGCTCATACATACATGTTATTTGTACGCTTGTGTACATATACTGCGGACAGATATAAAATGTGTATGTATGTACATATGTATATATAGATCTGAAGGGAAAAAGAATTTATGGGAGGCTGGCTGGATTTAATTTGTCTGCTTGTATTTAGCACTTAAGGGCTTATATACTCAGTTTGCTCAAAAGAGTGAAGAAGTACTCCTTGCTTATGCCTCAAATCAGAAATGCATGAAGTGCAGCTGCAGAGATAATACATTCTCCCCAAAGGCTTTGGCTGAGCAAATTAGGTGTCAATGGGGTGCCTGCGCAGGCAGTACTCTCTCTAATTAGTCTCTTGAGCCTAGTTGGTGGCGGGTATAAAATGATCTAATCAATTGGTCTGTGTCTGATGGTACGTGTAAAAATCCTGGCAGGCAGAGCTGTCTCCCACAGGTCACTCACCTGCACAGCGGGAACGCTCATTTTCATTTTTCATCTCCTCCATCACATGATGCTGACAGTTGGTTTTAAGAAAACGGAATCCAAAAAATATCTGGTTCATAGGGCATGTAGGTCACAATAAAATTGCATTATGGGTATTGGTGATCCAATTAATTAATATTTATAGCAACGAACTGCATGCAGATATTACCCGAGTGCAAATAATATTGATAATGTTTGGTTGGCTTTTTAAAATGACTTCTGTAATGAGGAGAGGAATAAAAGCTGTAGGGGAAAAAAATCACCTGTTAATAGCATACTTCTTTTAGAGGGGATGAACGGTATCTGTGGTGTATGTACGTCTGGTGGAGGGAGAGAATGAATATATTGTTGATCATCTTAAATACCCCACGTTTCAGCTCACAGGAATGCAGTGTCTCCAGTTGTCAGCTCACATTTTGATTTTAAATCTGGTGTTGTAGAATGAATACTCTTATAATAATGCTAAATCAGCTGCAATGTAAATAGACCTGCACTCTGGGTATGCTTTGCATGCTAAGGACACTGCGGGAGCACAGCTCCACCCAATTTTATAATTTATACAGAAATTAAAAGCACCTAGAGAAGGATGCTGATGCTGCCAAAAAGGGCATGTACTGAATTGGTGATTTGCATTTTTAAAGGAAATGACATTCTTTTATTAATTAAAATAATGGAAAATATTTGGGATCTGAGGGCCATTGAGTCATCCTCCTCTCCCTCATGTGCTGAATGCATGATTAATGTTTAAATTATAAGCTTTGGTATCCTTTGTTACATCAAGAGCTCCTGTACTCTGACACTGGTCGCTACCATTTTAAGGTGGGTGAACACCTTATTTCATCCCACTTAGGATCTGTGCCAAGCAGGATGTACGCAGCAGATGATTTCTCTAGATAACAAATATACAATTGAGTTACTTGATTTAGGTTGCTTGATTTTATTTCTTTCAAGTGCATCATTACCTTGGTTGTAATCTTCCAGTGGGTTCAGTAAGACATCATGAAAATCAAAACTGCCTGGACCTGTGGTGAGAAAGAGTATAGGTTCGTTTTTAAGGTGGTCTGTTTCAGGGCCCTTTATTTTTTCTTTGTTTTTTCTTTTTCTTTTTCTTTTTTCTTTTTCTTTTTTTTTTCTTTTTTTTCTTTCTTTCTTTTTTTTTTTTGAAAGGAGATCTGAAAGAAGCCTATTTTGCTCTTGGGAAATCACAAGTTGTAAATATTCCATTTAACAATTTATGCTTTTATAAGCAAAGCTGTGACCAGAGGCCATAAACACAATCTGCCAAGTCACAAAGCAAAACTTTGATTTGTATGATCAGGAAAATGTATTAAATTCTAAGCAAGGGTATTTCTAAAATACATCTTTAAAAAATGCAAACATGGTATACTAGGCCATCTGGGGACTGAACAGCAGCACTGTGTGGTGAGCCTTGCTTCAGGAACTGCCTCGGGTCCTGCTTGTGTGAACAACCCATGCTTCAGTTCAACAGCCTCACTGGAGAAACAATGCTTTTTTTAATAAAAAGCCTGGTTCCCACCAATCTACAATTTCATGTTTGTTTTACTGTGAATTTTCTGCTGTGGACAAATAGAGACCCTCTTCTTTCTCCAGTGTAGGGCGGTGTCTACAGATGTAACACAGTGAGTCTTGTTGTAAGGCAAACAAAAAGGGAAGGCGGCCTTCTGCCCCATGGCACAGCGGTTACAGCGCATCCCCGAGAGGGCCTCCCTGTGTCAGCTCCTTCCTCTGCCTCAGGACAGGTGAACCTCTGTTCCCCATTTCCCAGGAGAAGGCGTTAACCGCAAGGCAGAGGGAAGGGATTTCACCTGTTGACTCTACTTGGAATCATCAATAAGCATTCAGTGAATTAGGGACTCCAATGAAAGCATTATGTATTCCCCAACAAATGTATTCCTAACCACCAGGCCTGTAAGGATTTTATGCAAAGCAGAACTGCCTCAGTGGCCAAAATTCAGGGTTCAACATCAGAACCACCTGGCCATCGGGGTGCTGGTGGGAGCAGTGGAAGGGCTGTGTGTATGCCCTGAATGGGGTAGGTGAATGCATCTTCAGAGAGATGGGAATAACTGGCCATGCTCTGGTTCTGCTTGCACTCTGCCTTCCAGTCTTCCCCAGCCAGATCCTCTTGGGAAATTTGGAATGAAATCACCTTTCTTTTTTCCACTGAGTTTCCTGTTTGATCTCAGTCTTGTTCTGCATTGATGCTGGAAGCAGTTGCACTATGCTAAGGTTATTCCCTGTATTAAATAACGGTGGCAGCTTTGTTTATTTCTAGGGAAGCTTTTAGCATTACGGGGATTGATTCTGAATGTTCAAGCTTCTGATGAAGGAATTCCCCATCTCCGAAGCTCAGGGCCTGCGTTTGGCTTGGGACTGTGTGACCAGCTTTGCCTGCAGAGCCATACTTGAAGCCAGAAAATGCAGTATTGGCGTTGGTGAATTTTAGCATATCCCCGGGAGAAGTGTGATGCTGGCCTCCTTTGGATCCTTGAGGTCAACTGATAGAAAGGAAAAGCTCTCTGTAATTAATGTAATTATCTAATTAAAATGCAATTTTCATCAAATGTGAGGAGTTTGGTAACTCTTAGAGAAGCCTCTTTGTCTTTTATCATTTAGTCACTTGTCCTTACTCTTAAGGCAGCATTGTGGCAGGCTCTGGAACTCCAGCAGTTTGGGCTTAGCCTGAAATCAAGAACTTGTCTTGTGCCTGTGCAGACCCAGGTTTCCAAACTGCAAGGTTCCTCCTTTTGTAAGGGGGGCTCTGAAGTGGTCATCCCCCAAAAGTGTTGTGGTTTGGTTAGGTTTGGTTTTATTTGGTCTGTTTTGGTGGGGCTTTTTCAAGGAAGGCAGATGTAGAATTTGGCAACAGTGTCAATCATGCTTCACCAGTAAGCAGCGGTGAATCTCAGCGTGTTCCAAATATTGCTTTTCTTTCTGAGTTTATGAAGAGTAAACTAAACTCTAATTTATTCCTTGAAACAAGATTTATTGGGGCTTCAGCCAGACTCCTCGACCCTGGGGACTTTCATGTGGAACAGACATTCCAGAGGCATTTGGGAAACAACCCAAGCAGGACTCAGGAGGTGGCAGACCAAGCTCCAGGAGATGCTGCCGTGCATCATTAACGACAGGCTTTGGTTAATCCAGTTCAGGAGTTCTGGCGCTTGAAGGGCAGAAGAAGTGCTCTCGAGAACCGCGACAGGAACGCTGCATACTATGAAAGTCAGATGTAGTGTAGAGATTAGGCTGGTTTGATGAAAGCCACAATTAAAATTGTATGCTTGAAACTGATGCCTTGTTTTTCTCCTGCTTTTGAAATGAGGGCTAGACTAGATTCTCTGGCACCTGCATTGAGTTTGATTTAAATAGTTCTAGGACATGCTAATACAAACCAGTTCTAAGCTCAATGAATATTTAATTTTAAGTTTTCTTTTAATTAAGTGCTAAAATTTCTCCATATCTGACTGTCTTCCTGAAACTACATTTTAGAGGGGTAGCAGGTTTGTAGTTAGAATCTTTGGTTTTGAAAATCTCTGTAAAACAAATACATTTTGAACTTCATAAAACTGCAGAACATTATCAGAAAATGCAGTCCCACTTTATTACTCAGCATAGAATTCTACCTGAACATTTATTATGTTAATTATAAAATCCTTCCAATGGCTCCAGTCTATCTAGCCTTCATTTAGCCCTCACCAAGCTGGTCCTGCAGTTGTTAGTTTTGTTTTAAAGTTATGCTTCCCACGTTGTTGGCCTGCCTCCTGCTTGGTGTAAATCTCAGAGACACCACGGTTGTAGGTCCAGTCACTGCATTGAGCCTCTATAGCCAGGAAACATTAGTAGAGGGAAAGACAATGTAAGCAAAGCTCTTGGTACAATGTTTACTTTCTGTATATGAAAGGAGAGGTTTTTGTTATCTTTTTTTAAATCGAAAAACACCCAACTAAGGGTGAATGTGTTTGAATGCAGTGTGCCATGTTGCTCTGTAACCCAGCAGTGTTTACAGAAGTGACATTACTGTGAGGTACCTCCAGTAACTTTTGGGGAGCAAAGCTGAGGAAACTTTTCCACAACCCGGTCACAAGTGTTCCTGTGAAGCTGATCACTGGGGACCCCATAAGAAAAGGGGCAAAAAGAGCTTGTAAACTCCTGAAGCCATGCCAGCGTTCAGTAACCTTCCTTTTCATTCCTGGGGTGTGACCACCTTTAGAAGAGCTGGCAGTCTATATATAGCTGCCTGTAATTTCCATGGTGAATGTGAGCGCTGATGGCACCTCTGAAGATTAGCACTTGGGACAGATAGGCATGAAGATGGATAAACATATCTCACTTTGGCAACTGGCACCATGAAAACATCAGTGTTCTAAGCTCATTTTCTTGAGGTTCCAGCTCTAAAAGTGCTTTGGATGTTTGTCCTTTGCTCTGAGCTGGTGTCTTCAGAACTGGCTTTGGACTAACCTATTATATACCAAGTAAAAAAGTCATTTAAAAATGCAAGTCATGAAGCTTATTATAATTTATATTGTTTCCTTACAGGATTAAATTTACCAGTTTGGAGGAGGGAAACAAAAACCTAATGAGGAGGCCGACACCAGGAAGGAGCCATGGCCTGTTTCCTTTCTTTCTCTATGGTGGATTTCATTCAAAAGAAAATTGAAGCTGGCAAGACCCTGTTTTTCCCTGCAATTTATTTAAAACCTTGCACGCATTTTGGATACCTTGTGATTTCAGAGAACTATGTGAAGATTAAGCTTTTGCTTACTGATACATGGCATGTACTCCTTCAGTCTTTTGTGTTTGATTTTGTTTGATTTTCCACTGCAGCGCTGCATCTTTGTAAGGATTTTTATGCTTTCACCAGCAATGTCTTAAATACATTAAGACAACACATTCGGTGTTCACACTTCTTCAGTAATGACTGTACAAAGAAGCCAGCGGTGGCATAAAGGACTGTGCTTTCTTTGAGAGTCGTGCACATATTGCAACCAATGGGAAGACAATTTCTGCCAGAGCAAGCCCAACTTGGGCTGACAGTTACAGCACCTTGCCACTATTCCTGAAGTGGTGTTGGGTTCTTTCTTTTCTCATTGTATCCTCAGATCATTTATATCCATTTTAAAAACATGGCAATAACCGCATGTTTACTTCAGCACTCTGAATTTGGTTACTCTGCTTAGGCTATGTAGCATGCCAGTTTTGGAAATAGGCCTGTGAGAAAGACAAAGCAAAAATGAGATGCGCTCAGCTGACAGATATACGACAAATTCTTTATGGTTTTATTCCCTTTGTGAGTATTTCTTTCTTTTGTGGGTCTTGGCTCACATCTCCATGTTTTTCCTCATGCTGTTTACCTTTTGGAATGTTTTCCTGAAAAGAAAACAGAGATTCTGAAACGGTTCTGTTTAATTCAAGGCAGATAGTAAGGTACAGAGAAATTTTTGTTGAATGAGCCGTTAAGTCTAGCTGTGTTATTTTGCTGCTTACAGAGCGAAAGAGAGAGTACTCCTTATCCCAGACGGTTTGCTGTTCCACACCAAAGCACTTTTCAAATGATTTTCTATAGGTATCCCGATCTGATTGGAAGGCACTACCAGACGATGTGTCTTTAAATCGCTTTTCTGAATGAATCATTCAAATGCAAACTTTGCAAGAAACAAAGCTGTATGACTTTAGGCGAGGAAGCCCCTGCCACATTGTGGCTGGGGAGAACATTGTGTTCGGGGGTGGATAAAACTGCCCTGATCATATACAATGCTTTGCATTCAGAAAGAGCAGGGCACGGTGCGAAAACTGCAGTTGAGTTATGCTCCTGCTCAGACAGAACCGCTTGCTAGGCAATATTATTCTGCACATAAATTTGACATCCCTTGCTTGCTGGATGCATTGAATTACATTTTTAAGAAGTGCGGTAACACTTGGGTTAGCTTTCAGTGTTTAAAAGGAGGGGAAAAGGATTTGTGCTACTGCCATCTTATTAAACTCCAGCAGTGTTTAATAAGAAAAGAACACCCAATAAGGCAAATCCTTGAATGCTCAAGTAGCTACGAAAGGCCTCTTAATGAACTAGCATATGAGTCTACGCTTTCAAAGAGTTGAACTGAGGAAATATTCTCAATATTTGCACAGCCATTAAAACACAGTTTCCCCCAATGACATCTCTCTTTCAGGATCTGGTAAAAGCCATCTGAAAGCCACTTTCAGTCACAATCCTATTTAGAAGTTACTACAGTTTTCCTCCTGTATTTGGGAGGGGAAAACAAGTGACCACTGAACTTTTGACTTTATCACACACTGAAACTGCCTTAGACGTGGTTTGTTTGGGTTTCATGTTTCTTTTTTTGTAAGAGAAAAGTCTTTTATACATTATCTTTGCTACTGAAACGCTGTGCAGTTTGATGATTGAAATTAGCTATTTTTAGAAAAAATAAATCATGCTGCAAAAAAAAAAAAATCTGAAGAATTTTTGAAAATGTAAGATTTCAATTAGGAATTTAATGGTAGTTGCATAGACACATCTACTGGGCAGCTTCAATTGGGAGGCACGCAGTTACACTGCTCAACTAAACATCTGAAGGTTTAATATAGAGACTGATTCCCTAACTGTACCCACAAGCCCAGCACATTGCTGTCCATAGTGACTCACGTCGTGTTTGCTTACAGTGTGTGTGTGTGTGTGTGTGTGTGTGTGTACACGTGTGTGTGAGATTATCTTCTCTGCCCCATTCCCACTTTTAAGCAACCACTGAAATAATTAGAGTTGGTCCAAAAATCTTCAAACTCAGTTGCCCAAAGCACACAGGTTCCTCAACAGTAACTTGATTTTCAGCAGTAGTGGGTCTGTCTTGGCCACTGACCAGTTAAGGAATGATCCAAATCCCTTGAGCGCCTCCTTTCTGGTTCTCCTGACTGCCTGTGGTGACACGGGTTTGCTGTCACCTGCAGAGGTCTTTCTCCCTACACTAAGGGGACCTGCTGCACATTATTCTCCCAGATCATGAAATCTTCTGGGAAACCTAAATTGTTATTTTATTTTATTTTATTTTATTTTATTTTGAGAAAATGGGAGTACCTTTATGCAGAGAATGGACTGTACAGCCTTTTTCTCCCTTTTTGTCCTGTCCTGCATCAGCAACCTGACAGTCCCCCTCAGTTAGGGTCCCCTGACAGTTAACCCACCTCTCCAGCATCTTGCAGGTTTTCACCACAGCCCTTTGCAGTGCTGATGAATGGACTTTTTAAATCCGGTCAGTGTCCTTGAGGCAGAGTCAGGGAATATCAGTAGCACTATCCTCTTTTATTCTCATCCTTCCCAAACCAGTTCCCTGCAGAATATTCAAAGGGACAAGAAAACAATCAGGCTGGTCTTCCAGACATGCTACAGGTCTTGGGAGTGCAGTGTTTCATGCCATCAGCAGTCAAAAGTTAGTTTAAATGGACGGTATTCTGTGGGGCACAGTCCTTGAGAAACTGTGGGACTCGCTCGAAGCTGACAGCCATCAGCAGTGTAGTTTTTGTTTTCTCGCCTGAGCCCTAGCAGATCCCTCCTGATGATACTGAGAGGATGTGGCTCAGCTGCGAGAGGGAAGAGCAGCCACAGGGCAGCAGTAGGCAGATAAAAGTGGGAGAGCGTATTCTGACTCTGTACAATACCAGGTGAACACAGAAGGGAAGGTGGTGATAGAGATGGCCTGTGTGATATGGAGATTCCTTACAAGTTCACGTTCACAGAACCCAACTTTATTACAAGTGAAATACCTGGAGACAGTTTGGTCCCACTCCAGCTGGGGTCAGCTCAGCTCCAATCCACACCCAGCAGGCACAGCACCAGGCAGGGCACTCCAGCACTCAACATTACACTGTTGAATGACATCCCTGGTCGTTGAGTCCTTCCAGTTCTCACTATTGTTTTTAAACAGGATCATGTTTTAGGATAATGCCAGTAAATGTAACACTGGAAATTCAATCTGCAGTAGACAGAGGCACCGGGGTTTCCATTTTCTCTTTGTTGTGTGATTACGGACTTCAGACTCCTGTGGAAGAGGGTAGGGTAATAAATTCCGTTTGGCTGGTGGGTGACATCCACTCCTATGTGTTCTGTGTCAGTGCACACAACTGAATGTGTAGTCAGTGCTCCAGTATGCTCACATACAAAATACCCATCTGTGAATACAGCTGGGTTTTGTAATCTTTGTTATACAAAACGTTTAGGCTGTACAAACTGGGGAGCAAAACACTGATGTACCCCATATGAATAGAATCGTGTTGCATTACTGAGCGTAACAAAACTCTCCCCTACCACCAGTTAGGTGGAGTGACCGTATGTTACTGCCTTGTGTTTTACACGTGAGCAAAAAATCTAAAAGTAAAGGATGCACTAAAAATTCCCGTCCCCCAAAATGCATTTCAATGGTGCTGCATACAAAATCCCAGCTTGCCAGCTTCCACGCGGGTTTTCGTATGGTGCACTGAGAGGTGTTCTTTTTTTAACAAATAAAAAGCGAGGGCTGGTACATGAAAACAATGTTAATGTAATTAAATATATATATATATATATACACTTCAGAAGAACAGCATAGTAAGCAGTACAGTAAATAAATGTTGCATTATTTGTTACACCTTGTAATTTGTCTGTATTATGAAAGATGTAATGGTTTGTCAGCTGTAACTGTTGTTTTCTTGTAACATCATATTGAATAAAGTGTAGCAGAATCTCTCTTCTCCTTTGTATATGTGGCGTAGACCTAAATAATGGAATAAAGCCTTTCTTTTCTGTTTTGTTCTACGGCAAATGAATAAGAGATGGTTGTAAACAACAGATTTTTATGAAATGGAAAGCACCCAGAAGCAGGCAGGCATTTACGCAGCAATTAATTGAGAAGATCAGGCACCAGTTCAGCCAAACACATGAGCTTAATCAAAATTAGCAGGCTGCATGGGGCAATGCTCTGCGCACAGCGCACTGCTGTCTGCGCTGGTTACTAAGTTCACTGTCTGCTGTCTCTTTCCATGCCTTATATCCCTGTGTGACAACATAGTTACAGTACCCTGGGATTTAACTGAAAGTGGTAGAAGGGACAGTTTTCTGCCAAATTTGAATCTGTCTTTGTATGGGGAATAAACTCTGGCTTATTGGAGCTTCCCTTGAAATAATGACCCGAGAGTTGTGGTGGAAAATTATGTAAAGCACAGTTTTTCACAACTTTGATGCAGGAGCTGGATTTACACCTGCTTGTACTTGCTTACTTATCTCAGTCAGTAAGAAAGTGCTGCTTGGGTTCTTAAGCCAGTTATTTATTTGTGCATTACAGCTTTCGATAGGCAAGTGTTCACATACAGTGTATATAATCAATATGCACCTTCGGTACTTTCCATTGCTTCTAGCTTTTGGTATCAACATCCCGTTAAGACCTATTTTAAGACAATGCACATTAAATCAATGCAGCTTGCATAGACTTGATTGGAAGATTTGACTGAAATGTCAGAATATGCTCTTTTAGCAAATGCAGAAATCTATAGGAATCTATCAGTTTTAACATCACTTTGGTCTGCACAGGGGGGTGGGGGGTGGGTGCTGCATGCTTGTGCTGGAAGCCACCAGCCTAGAGAATGGATAGAGGAGACGAAAGTGATGGTCTTGGCTCTGGCCAACTAGGAGTAATTGAAGATAAAATGTTAGTGTTTTTAGGGCTAAGACAAGGTAGGCTCAATCATGGAGCTGCCATCTTCCAGGTTTTACTTGGGCAGCATCATGTTCTGTCCCAGCTCCAACAGCAAAACTCTTCAGGAAGTTAATCCCCAGTTTTAAGTCTAGTTGCCACAAAATAACATCAGCTACGCCCCAAAGGAATTGCACCAAAAAAACCCCCAACCAAACAAACAATTAAACCACCCAAGGAAACATGTGTGTGTTCGTCCATTTCTAGCTTACGCCCTCAATCTCACCAACCAGGGCACATTTGGGCTGTTGCCTTGCCACAGCCTCGATGAATGACTTGTGCTTGCAGTTCTGTAGCTGATTTGTTTGGCATTTCTGACTCACTACCTGTGTGACAACTTTACCCTACAAATCTCTCGGATACAAATGAGGACCAGGAATTATTACTGTAAAAGCTTTGTATGTTTGAGCACTGAGTACCAGGAAGCACATTCGGAGTGAGCTTTTAATTATGTAGTATAATCCTTAAAACCGTCTCCTGACCCCCTTGGCTGCACTCCGAGCCTCTTTAGCCCCAGGGCTTTCTTTCCAAGCCGGCCTGGCTGCTGCAGCGAAGCAAGAGATGCACTTACCACAATAGCAGCCTCCCCTCCCCCGGCAGAAGAAAAACCAGGGGGAAGGTGTTGGAGCAACCTTCTGCCACTAGGTTAACACACACAGTTTCTAAATAATGCCTTTCGTTGTAAACCTTTGCAAAGTAAACCCTACAGCAGCGGAAGGGCTTGCTGCTACCAGTGGGGGGTGGTGTTATGGACATTAGATTTGAGAAGCTTATATAGCACATGGGCGAGGATAAAGGGATACAAATCAGAGAGAAAAACCTGAAGAGATTAAAAAAAAAAAAAATCCAGGGCCAAGTATTTACTGTTCATTCCCGTGTGAGTGGTGTTACATATTGTCTGCAGTGAGTCATGCTGAGAGCGAGCCAGGCACAATAATAGCGGAGAGCAGTCCTGCAGCCCCTTCGTTATTGCCTGCACTGGTTGAGACTGAGTTGGGAGAGAGAAAGGGATTCCAAAAAATGTTCCTTTTCTTCCTTTTCTCCTGTTTCCCAGAGGGCCTGGTGGTGATTGCTGGGGATGCACTGCCGCGAAAGAACCGCTAAACTAAAATCAGACGTATTTTTACATTCATGTTCCAAGGATCGATATGGTGATTCACATAAAACACATAACAGCTTTAAGAGTTGTGCAAGAAAATGCCACTGTGCTGTTATACCCCAGTAAAGTCCTGAAGCCTAAAGAGGTTTATGACAGCCTCACCTTTCAACCGGAATTAGGACTGCAGTTTAGGTGTGCAGCATACGATCCAGCTAATTACAATAGCTTGCCCCCAGCTTCCACCCGAGGAGCTCAGGGATATTCATGCATTAATGAAATGAGCTGTACATGCAGCCCTGGGATATACCCTGAACATATAAAGATCCACACTTTGTGGAAGGAAAAAATACAGTCCCCAAAAACCAAGGCACTTATTCAGCTTTCTATTTTTAAAGCTTTTCATGGGCACGAGCAGCCAACAGAGTACTTTGTCCGGTGAAGACTGAATGTTCAAAATACTTTTTAGAATAGCTTATCACAACAGAAAAATGTAAAATTCTGTGTTCAAAACAAGTTACATTTCACTGTACAGATAGATGGAAAGATGCTGACACATTACATGACGGAATGTTGCTATCAACTGCACAGAGTTGTTTATTGCCCAGATGATGAACATGATGTCAGTGTGGAGCAAGAGACCCTGCATGAGCCATCATGTCAGCTTCACCGGGAAACACTGCAAACATGAAATGCCCCTTGAACGCTTCAGGAGATGTAGGTACAACTGTCAAACTCTTGAGAGGTTGTTTCAGTTGCCCTCCTGAATCCACGCAGCAAAGCAGAAGTGTCTTTCTACTTATAGTCATGGTTTGGTGGCGAAATATTGGCGGTAGGTGAACAGCTGGACTAGATGATCTTGGAGGTCTTTTCCAACCTTAATGATTCTATGATTCTGCGATTTTATGGAAGAAGCCCCTTTCATACAGCTAGATGATATTTTATAGAAACTTCTTTCCCAGCATGTTGTTCTGGCCCATTGCACCTGATAATTGCAAACCACTATAGCCACAACTTGCCCTTTTTATGTACATTGCTGACTGTTACAAGTGCTCATCTATCTATTGAACACCCAGAGAACAACCCAGCACATTTTGGAATACAGCTGCCTCTTTGGTGGAGAAAGCATCTCTGGACTCCCACATCTACCATGTCCTTTCCAGAAACCTGTATGCGTCTGGGTGACAGCAGTGTTTTCATTGCAGGCTGTTTTTTAGCTTGCACTTGTGCATATTCAGTGACTAACCCAGAGTAGCATAACCCATAATTTTAGAGCCAGTCCATTAGAAGTCACAGGTATCTCATTCCTCTGTCAGCCCAGGACAGCAGGGAGCGAGCTCTGCTTGGCAGCATGCGGCATCCTGGCCTTTCACTGCACCTCTGCTCCAGCTGCTTTTTTTGATCTCCACTCAAACACAGCATCTGTGGGTGCAGCAAGACTGGAGGTGGAGGAAGCAGGAGAGAGGGCACCAGACGGAGATGTGCGTGCTGTTTGGGGGCAAGGCCACGAGCCTGGTAGTTCATAGGAAGTGGTCACGGGCGAGTTTCCTTGGCTTAGAAATCAACTGAATGCTCACCCTCCTGCTAACAGGGCTGTTCTTTTCTGATCCCTAGATGAGAAGAGGACATTTAGATATCCTCCCAAGCCCTCTCCCCAAGCAACTGTAATTTAGATTTAAGACAAAGGAAAGAGGAGAGTTTTGGATGAGCCCTTACAAGTCCCTGAATATGAGGAAGTGTGCTATACATTCACCTTCTGTAATAACATGGAGCTTTGAACACCTCAGTGTGTTTCTGCAGTATTACTCAGCTTGGTTTCCTGTGCCAGCACCGCAGAAATAAACAAGTGTGAGAGTACCTGGTTTTGGGGAGGGGAGGCTTTTGACAAGCACCCGTTCTGTGGGAAGTGGTAGTGCCACACGGGCTGAAGCACAAGACTTCACAAGGGAAAGAAAGGAACCAGAGCCTGGAAATGACATGAGCCTCTTACCAGAGGACAGAGAACAAATCAGAGCTAAAGCCAGCTTTGCCTCCTGCCATCAGGACTCTCAGCTGCAAATTATTAGTGTGATGTTTGTTACTGTGCATAAACCAAAATCCAGCCTCTGTGACACAGCACATCATTTGTTCACTTGCTTTCTCTCATCCCACCTGCCTGATAGGACTGTATTAGGAATAAAGTAACTTTATGAAGAGAAACCTGCGGTGCCCTTCAAAACACTGTGCTCGGTGAATTCCTGCATCTGTAAATCTGGCTCCTGCACTCTTCTCTCACCAAAATATTTTGACTGCAGGAATCTGTCTGGTACAAGAATGTGCCAGTAACAAACAAGGAGCACATTTACATTTGCTGGGCTCACTGAACATCACTTCAGGTGCCCTGTACTGAACAAACACCCACTTCTCAGAAGCCCTGCTGGCTCAGGCCCAGTGGCGCGGGTTTGGCGTCATGGTGGGAAGGCCACAGAAATGTCGCTGCACACAAGGCATGAAGGAGGCCCACCAGCAAGACGGGACCTTACACTGAAGCAACGTTCAAGGGTTATCCTACAGAAAATGGCACCTCTGGTTGGAAAGTGCTCATTATTGGCTGCATCAAGCTCCTGCTTGGTTGCCTGCTGTAGCCTTAGCCTGGCAAGCAGCCTACCCAGCTCAGAGGGGGCCCTGATGGAGAACCACCCCACCCACCCACCCACTCCCCACCACACCTGCAAAAAATGTTCAATGACATTTTTTGAATGTTGTAGAAAATCTTGCTGTGAATGCAGGCCCTCTTTACCTCAGCCACAGCACCAGGCTTGCACAGACCTACAGGGCAGAGGAGGCTTGGGGTTTTGGTTGCTCACGCCTGCCCTGTCCCTAAAGTGCACCTTGCACCTTCAAAACACATACAGCACATCAGGAAGCTTTTGTGGGTGCAAGCTGGCATCAAGTCACTTGAGCCTACATAAAACTCCAGGAGACCCCCCAGTAAGCTTTCCCCTTTTCCATTGGAAACCTGAATGAGAGCAGGGTTCCACAAGCTCAGCAAGTGCTTGAAGATACTTTGCTGCATCCCAACAGCTCGCGTGCAACACCCATACATTTGAACACCTTAAATTGTATTTACTGTATTGCCTCAGATCCATAATGCACCCTTGAATGCATCCATGCAGAGCTGGAGCAGTAGCAGGTGCTTGTGCTGCTGTGTGAACACCTGAAACCTGAATTGGACATCATGGCATCTATAAAACACAGTATCAAAGTCACGCTTGCCCCAGACCCTGATCTTTTATTAATTTCTTCCATACAGAGAAGAAAAAAAAAATTACAACCAAGTTCTTTTAAAGATCTCTCTGGAGTCTGAGTTAGAGAAAAGGCCTTAGGTGGGCTTTTTTTTTCTTTTTTTAACTTGGACATTTACTACAAAGATAGGCAGAAAAGGTGCTGTTTAATCTCTCTTCTCATGTGATCCTCAGTCTCTACCTGGTTTATTCTCCCCCATGCAGTCTCCTTTGTTCTCTGGTAGCAGTCTTCTAAACAAGTGATTAGCAGAGGGGGGATCAGCCCGCGATGCTCCTAGCTGTGGGCTGCGATGCAGGTAAAAAATGAAATCCGCACATTCTTGTTCTGACATGCCCCACAGTACTGCATTGTCCCAACAGAAAAATCAGCTGCTCACATGCTTTTTTCTTTGGAGGTGTCCCTCAGCACTTCTACAAATCTCCCAGACCTCCCTGCACCTTCTTTCAGTTAAATTACTTTCCTTAATTTAATTTGGGCTGTCTAATTAAAGTTGGTTGGACGTTGTCCCCAACAAAACAAGGTTGTTCAACAGCTTTGGAAAACCATGACTTACCAGGAGATAAACACTTATCTTCCAATTAACTCCCTTCAACTGTGGGCGCCAGGAGCTGAAATTTGCCAGCTCAGTGACAGGTTTCCAGCTGAGCGACCGTGGGGTTGCAGACCTCAGGGATCCTTGTCCCTTCACTATACAGCTGGGAGCCAGCGTGATCTACCAGCGTGTGCAGCTACTGAAAACCAATAGGTTTATTTTGGTTTTGGGCACCACAGACTTACTTTTAGACGTGAAAGTGGGCAAATAGCCGTCCCCACATATTTCAATATTTCACTGTTTGAACACAATATTTCAAATCCACACACTCATGGTTTTGCTGCTAGTTCATAATGAAGTATTTCTAAAAAACATTGGCTCCATGAAGGAATGAATTACTGATCAGCATTAGCAATATAACCTATCTATAACAATATAACAATATAACAATATAACAGTGTCCCTAAAGGGGACACAAGCTTCATCAGCTGTCAGAGACACTAAGTAAATTCAGACTAAAAATAGGATGTATTCTCTCTAAAGAAAATAATGACTTAATAGACCATCGTGACTGATGCAGGGAAGGTGTGTTTTTATCAAGTTTGAAATCAATTAGAATTTTATCAGTCTTGAAGTAAACAATTATTTCTTTCTTTTTTTTTTTTCTTTCTTATTTTTTTTTCCATTCATTTCAGTAGTTTGATGACTTTCTCTCCTATGCTACGCTAAAACAGATGCTTCAGCTTAAAAACAAATTGGAGCTTGAGGCCAGATTCCACTTTGTGAATGTCAGTGGTGTATGCAAGGGAGAAGTCACAGTTGATAGCCTTCTCATTTGTTAATTTCATAAGAGGTTGCAATGTCTGTGGTTTACCTATGATAGAATTTACATTTTGTCCTGTTTTAACACGTTTGCAGATGTTCTGGTAGTATTGGCCCATAGTCTTCTTTTTCACCTGAATGAGGTAACAAATTTCTTGTCTTCTGCGAATATAGATATTACTAAGGGAAAAGAAATATCAATGTCTGAGCACCACTGCTCAGATAAACGAAGTCAAGCTCTCCGCTATGGCTGATATTGTATTGTTTGTAATAGATTTATCTCAAGATGTTCACAGTGGAAAGACTGAAATTTGAATTCCCCATAGTGTGAAGGTCTCATTTGCAGTCTTGGAGAAATCAGCAGTTCTTAGGCTTAACTCTTACTTACTTACATAAAAACGCACTTGCCTTCTGTTAGTCATTCCTCTAATAAACCTTCTATTGCAAACATACTGCAGTAGGATGTATCTGACTGAATAAAGGTTACAGTGAGGCAATTCACATTTCATTTTGTTTGTACTCATAATTGGTTGCAACCTTTGTTTTCTGCCGTGACTGTCTCTAATCTGCGTTCCCACTGTTGTAAGAAAATTATTTGAATTCTAAGTTGATAGAGGAGGTGAATATAAACAGATCTCAGCTCCCATGAGGGCAATTTATGCAAAGTAAGTTTAGGCTCTCTGGGATTTAAAGTTTACTGACTTCTGTCTGTGGGAACGAGAGCACCACTCTGCACATGGTGAACATCGCCTGTGAATTACCTGCCTTCAGGGGGATTGTTAGCACATAAATCAAAAGTGGCTTGCTAATGCAGAACATCTCCAACAAAAGGATTAGACAGTAGCTCAGATGCACTGAGATGCATTTTAAATCAACTCAAGTGAAATTTGCTGGTTTTTAGTCTAATACTGCTCTTAAATATAATGCCAAGTGAAAATAGGAAGATCTGGACAGTCTCATTTTGCTATGGAGAATATGCCAACTATTTTTTTTCTCCTTTAAAGCAGTCTGCTTTCTTTAACCCGGGACACAGGTGCTTGCTCCATCACACATGCTTTACCCATACAGGAATTCCTACATGATTGTGTTCATAGCCCATACCAATTCTCCTTTGTTTATGTGGGTAACACTCTGGGGAATTAGATGATTATGAACACATATTTTCCTATATCTTTATATTGTCTTTTAAAGAAGTTAAACATAAATTATGCAAATAAAAAGATGGGGTTTCCCAGATGCTCCAGAGCTACTTTCTGCTCCTACCAAGGAACCTCTGCAGAAGGAGCCCTGGTGTGAAACTCGTCCTTGGGAATCCTGCTATGAAGACGGTCGTGTCTGAGCCCAGCTGTGGCTGCTTGTGACATGGGATGCTGCAAACACTGTGCCTCATCAGTTCCAAGTTTCAGGGAATGTTTAAACCATCACCTTTAAAATTAACACCAAGGTAATGCTATTTAGCTTGGTTATAAATGGAAAAAAAATGATTTCACTCGGTGTAAGGAGGAAGCCAGAGAGGTCTGCTGTGGTCTTGAGTGGCACACCTCTGCTCACTTTGCTGAATTGTCCATCTGGGGTAAAGAAGATGAGTGACCAAATACGCTGTCTCCATCTGTCTTCAGTCCAAAGACCACGGGAGTCTGAGACAGATTAAGTTCATTGGTTTTGGTCAATTCTGATCCTATTGGAATAGGATCTTAATTTCATAAGATCAGAATTTGGCCCTTTTAGACAGTTTATAGTGTGAAGAGGGCTTTTTGTTAACTTTCTGAAGAACATAAAGAGAGCCAACTACTGCTGGGCAGAGCAAATACAGACATTCGCTTTGGGCAGCAGCAGAAATGCACAGTCCACCTGAATTTGTCATAAAAGGATTTTAGGTAGATCCTGTAGACAGGAAGCGCTCAGCGCCCATCCAATGCACTGCCCATGGACGTTTCTTCCCCTGCCTTCAGTCAGGACAAGCTGATCATTACACAATTACTGCTGCTGCTGAGCTCAAAGAACTTCGTTCATTCAGGAAGGCTTCCTGCTCTCTGGCCTACTTTTTCTACCAGTCTATCTTTACTTTTGGTGTCAAATGACAGCACGAGGCAGCATGAGTGTGTGCATGTGCTCCAGGACAATAAATCAATCTTAAAAAATAAAACTAATTTTTTAATAAAGTAAAAACTTTTTTGTATTGACAAGAAACCGGAAGAATTTTTCAGGCTGCATGGCAAATGGGAAAGGTTTTGTTTCAGGTTGAATAAAACATTACGTACTGATTTGAGGCAATTCTAAAGAACATGAAAGCAATGTGGAAATAAACTCATGCAGGGTAAATGGAGCAGTGTTCACAAAACTGGGAAGAGGACATTCCCCTTGGCACGTAGCAGTGAAAACTTCTCCTCCTTATGTGGGAGGCTCCAGCTGCTCTGCAATCTCCAGGTTTTCTTCTCACAAAAATATCCTAAATGCCAAGTCATAGGGCTGGCTGCCCAAACTGTGCTCACAGGCAGATTAGATAAAAATTCTGCCATGGACACTGCCTAAGACTGTGGTCCTGCTAGGCCAGAGACCTTTTGTAACCCACAGGGCAGGACGGGTAAAATGGCAGAAGCTGCAGTGGTAGCCGTGCCTGTTGCCTCCCTGCTCTGGCACCAGCCCAGCCCCACTGCCCATTTTTGGAGCTGTGGTGTGTGCCTTGAAGGTTTGGATACTCGGAGTGAAGAAAATTCAGTAAAGCAGCTATAGAAGATAGGGAGCATCCTCTCTTGAATGGACTCTGCTGAGGGGTCCAGCCTGAACATTCACTACAAAAACAGGTAAGGATTTTGCTGTCTATTGTGTCTGCATGCATCTGAATTTTCCAGTCTCTGCTTCCAAAACGAAAAAGAACTGACGGCATTCCACTTTTAGAAACAGTATCGCTGTGGAAGACGTAGGAGGCCCATGACCTGGCTTTCAATTGAGTAGAAAGAGAAGTGGTTATTTGCCTCCAGTCTCAATTCAGTTGGTATAGCACAGGTGTGCTCAATCCCCAATATCTATTGTTTCAGAAATTGCTTTCAAGTCAGCTTGAAATGCCAAAGTAAAAAAAAATATACTGTAAACCCACCAACACAACCCCTTCCACATTTTATTTCAGGTGAAACTGTTGACTGCATTTGTCTTGAGGTTACAAAGTGTGTGCATTTTTCTGCGATAAAGTGATTCCTTACACACCCTGTGCACAACCCTAGCTCAAGCTCTGCCATTCCTTTGCCCTCCCCAGGTTCTTCTCTGGGAGCATCCACAGTCACTGCTGCATCGCGGGGCAGCAGCCTCCTCTGCAAGGACCAGTGGATGTGCTCACTTCTCAGTTGCATTGACTTTTCCAGCAAAATGTTTGCTGTGATAAACTAAAGAAATAATACAACTTCAGTCCTCCCCTTCCCAAATCTGCATCAAACAACTATTGCCTATATATATTTGACCTTGGCAAACATTTCATTTGGTCTATAATCTATGGAGAACATAAAGAATGGATCTCTCAGCAGCGTTGCTAAAAGCCACAGCCACAATGCTTTTTTTCTTATTATTTTTTTTTCTTTTTTTTTTTTTTCACTTGGGAGAGTGTAAGTGTCTTTTTGGAAGATTGGATTTCTGTGCAGCTCCTGGCTAGAAGCCCTGCTGTCTGCACTGACTGTCAGCATGGCCTACTGCAGGCACGCTGTCCTCTGATCGAACTGCAGCCTGCTACCATCAATATCCATTATGGGCTCCTCAGCTGGTCTCTGCTGCTTTTCAGCATATTGAAAGTAGAGATGGGAAGGTAGGAAAGCAGAGACAGATGTAGTCATCTTCAAAATGTAGGGCTTTCAGGCACATTCTGAGCCAGGAAGCAATGAAACCATGCTGTTCATTTGCACCACAGCAAGATGTCCTATCTCTCTAGAGAATTTTTACAGGTATGTCAGGGCTGCCCTATGTTTCCCCTTCCTCTTCTCCCCTGCCAACCAGGCTTCTTATTAAAGCTCCTGCCAAGTGTGAACACAGCTGGAGTGGGACTTGCTTCCTTTTCCAACTTGCTAGAGACTGTACATCTCAAAGCACGAGAGAGGCGGGTGATTTGGCCCCTGCCCTCCTCCAACAGCTACAGCTTCGGGGAACCACAGGAGGTGCTTCCAGCCCTGCTGCCTGCACTCCTTGTCTGACAAATGAGAAGGTTTTCTTTCTCGGCTCCCTAGGCTACCTCTTTGTCCAAACCACCACATGTGGGCCCTTCTTTTGTCACCATCTTTTGTTAGCTGTGCCTCTGTGACTGTAGGTTCCTGTGAAAGTGAAGTGGCAGCTTCCTTATGTGGGGTACTTTTACCATGTGGAGATCCCCAGCGGGCACAGCTCTGTTCCCATTAATGTCCCTAGAAATTCACCAGCCACTGCATGGGGCTCCTGGAGACTTAACACGAGTCTGTTATGTGGGCCCTAGGAGCAGTGGGCACCTTGCAGGGCAGACTGTGTGTTCCAAATGTATCCCGCCTCATCAAAATGACCTTAATTCTCAGCACAAAAGTATTCCAGTTCGATATCCCATTGCTGGCAGCCAGTGCCTTAGGAAAGGGATGTGAATACGGCAGGCTCAGGTCAGCACTGCCTCTTTGTAGTCTCCCCACTCTCAGTGGTGTCCAGCTCAAGTACATCCTGTGGTGGAGGCCATTAGGTACAGCCTAGGCAAAATAAAGGCCAGAAGGAGTCACACTAAACTGACAACAGCATGTCTGTCTCTCAGTGCCAAAGCCTCACCTAGCCTTCCTGCAACTGCTCATGTTAAGCACAATGCCTTGTTGTCCTTTACGTAGAATCACAGAATCACCAAGGTTGGTAAAGATCTCTAAAAGATCATCCAGTCCAGCTAGCCACCTATCACCTATATTTCCCACTAAACCATGTTCCCCAGTACAACATACAAACATTTCTTGAACACCTCCAGGGATGGTGACTCCACCATCTCCCTGGGCAGCCCACACCAGTGCCTGACCCAATGTCTAACCCAAATATCCCCAGGTGCAACTTGAGGCCATTCCCTCTAGTCCTATTGCCAGTTACATGGGAGACCGACCCCCACCTCACCACAACCTCCTTTCAGGCAGTTGTAGAGAGCGATAAGGTCATCCCTGAGCCTCCTCTTCTCCAGACTGAACAATCCCAGCTCCCTCAGCTGCTCCCCATAAGACTTGTGCTCCAAACCCCTCACCAGTTTTGTTTCCCTTCTCTGAACAAGCTCCAGGGCCTCAATGTCTAGTAGTGAGGGGGCCTAAGACTGAACACAGGTGCAGCCTCACCAGGGCTGAATACAGAGGAATGATCACTTCAAGAAGTCTGAAGGGCAGACGCTGGTTCCTGTGCAATGTAGTGCTGTACTGTCAAAGGAAACCCAGAAGTGTTTTTGATATTTATTAGATCATCTTTAATTTGGTAATTGGGGGGATTTCTGTGTGTTCTTCAATCACCTTTTTCCAGTAACTTCTACCTGTGTGTATGAATTCTAGTTCACTGCTCTTATATGCTGTAGCACACATTTCTCTCTATTTAGTGTCATCAGAGATTTAACGACTAGATTCTCTTGGTTTGTGCTGGGTATTTCTAGTTGCCAAAGTCTCTTCCCAGTGGTCTTTCATTGCCTGTTTTATATAATCAGACTGTAGACCAGGTGAGTCCATGGTCAGGTGAGTCCATATCACACTGTAGACTGAGGATCAGGCTGAGGATCATGCAAAGACACAAATGCACAGAGACAAAAATGAGCTGTACTTGAACTCGGGTTTTGCATCTCAATATATTTGCTGTTCTGTATTGCAGGTCTTCATGGCAGAGATATTTCTAAATCCTATGGGCCTTGTTCTCTGTTTACTCTATCCAGTGTAAATCAAAACATGTTCACTATAGTTGCTAAGCTGTAGAGGTAAAACTTGTTAAATGGAAGCAAGCCCTGTGTTTTTAAATATATCTATCTCTGTCACAGTATTGACTTTGGTGGAGTCAAAAGTATCTTCTTCTTTACCTATTTGCTGTGCTAAGTTTTATCTCAATGTGTAGATTGAGTTTTACATTACTCTTTGTTAGCCTACTGCTTCAGCAAGGCACAAATAGCTGTTGATCATCTGGTTACGCTAGAAGGTATTTTCATTTTCTGCTATTTTCCCCCCATTTTTCTTTAGAAAGCCACGCACTGCAATTCTTCCTGTGGCATTGCCTGTAACTTTGCCTCACCCTTGCTGTGTTCTAAAAAGTCAGGTTAGAAAAGTCCTCCTTTCAAAGTGAACTTTCAAATAGTCACCGATGCTGCACACTACTCCCTGATTGCAATTCATTCTGCTCTAAAGCAAGAGCAAGCCTACTGAGATGGCTGGTTCTGGCTCAGTTTGGGGTTACTAAGGTCCTTGAGAATGATAACTTTCTCAAGTGGCAGCCTGGACCTCTGCTGAATGAGGAAACCCATGCTGTGCCTGGAGTCCAGCGGGTACAGCAATACACAGAGCTGCTTTGCAATAAGGCCAGCACTGGAACTGACAGCACAGGACTGAAAATGCTCAGGGAAGGTGTGTGAAACCATCTTCAGGCTTTATCAGTCATTTGAGATTTTCAGCAAGATGGAGGAGAGGCAAAATCAATTTATCAGCTGTGGAATTCTTATTGAAAACAAGATACATTATATTTCCACCACTGGGGAGATTAAGGAACTGCTGAGCATCTGTGTGCAGGAAAGATATATTGCAACCCACTCAGGGAAGCTGATTTCTTGAGAGCCCTTCCTGCTTTCTGTCATTGAAGCTGTGAAAGCAGCTGCTTGTTTAAACAATGCAAGGATAAGGGTGGGGGGTGTTAACAGACATCATCCTTGAGATGCTTCTTACCACTGTTCTGAAAGTCAACACACACTCATCTGTGACTGAGCTCAGAAACGAGTTGTGTTTGAAATAAGAGATCTAAAAAACCTCACACACAAAACCCCTGTCCAGCACCAAATAGGAGCATGCTATGTCCTGTTAGAGGTAAGTCCCAACATCTAGATCCAGTTTTCAAGCACCTCAACAGCAGCATCCTAGCTCTACCCTTCCTTAGCTTGGCTGTGAAATTGAAATTAGGGTCAGCACCACAAAAATGAAAGTGTCAGAGTTTAGGATTTTAATTCTAGCCTCTCAATAGGGATTGCCTTCACAGACACTGTATTAATGTTGAGCAAAAGAAGAGCAGAGTATAGCCAGAGAAAGGAGTGACTCCTCTTCCAAACACAAACACACTTGTCATAAAAGCACATTATGGTGAGATAGTTCTGCTTAGAGCTGATTTACAGAAATTAGATTTTCATTTGAAACATCATGGACATTGGTAGTGCATTTTGTGCTGGTTTGAGTTTATTTTCTCGGCTGCCATTCATTTCATGACATTGCCTGAGACTTGGAGACACAGGCAGACAGTTCTGCTGAACACATGAATACTAAGGAAGTGGTTTCCCTAGTAACAATAACCATGACACTGCTCTCACAACTTCCTGCCCTTCCTTATGGGATTTGTTTGTTTGCTTGTGTTTCACTGGTCGGATAGAGGAGACACCAAAACTGGAGCTGGCTAAACAGCATCCAGGATCAGCTTACTGGAACTGCAGAACAGAGAGAGAAAGGGAAAGAAAAAAAAAAAAAAAAAAAAAAAAAAAAAAAAAAAAAAAGAAGGAATGCTGCAGCTGAAAGTGGTTGTCATTACAGAGTTTGGCCTATTGCTGTAATCTGGGGATGTGCTCAGAGCTACTGCTGAGCTGGGCTGAGCAGACTACTACAACTCATATTCCTATTTCAGAGTATGTTTCATAAACACTTTTTTCCCTCCACAAATGAAACCAATGTCATTATGGATTATTTGCAGCTTTGTAATCAATTACAGGAAAGCAGAGGGAAGGAACAAATACATATGCTGAGTATGCAATGTTGGCACAGGATTTGTTCCTAGCACTTTAGAGAAGGTTAATACATGATGTTAAGCAGCATTTGGGAACATGGATGGATGTGTTTCTGGGTTCAGACAACTGGAAGGAGTTGGTTGGGTGATGTGAGAGATTCACTTTCTAATATACTGCAAACTATTCCTCAAAGAAAGTTGCTATACTGCTGTTCAGGTAGAGGATCCTGTAGGCATGTTATGTATGATCATTAAATTGGCTTATCTTTTTAGTCTTCTCATCAACCAGTCCATTTAGAGCTTGCTTGAAGCCAGGTGAAGCAATTTGCAGTACTAATCCCCAATTAAATCTTCTTCTTCAGGCACTGAAAAGCTGCAGACCTGGATTCCTTTATCCATTGTTCATGTATGTGTGTTAATTGTTGTGGCCAATTTTGTGACATTTTTTATACTGAAGGGATACTTCTCCTGAAAAGGTTGCTATTACTTGTCAGCTGCCTGTAAAGATGTGCATTATTTAAGGTGGGTCTACTCCTGAGCAAACTGAAATGATTTTATCTGTTGCTTGAAAGTAAAACCGATAAGGGCCAAACTGCAATCAGCTGAGTTTACTGTTAAGATAATAACATGAAGAGGTACTGTGCAGAGATCAGCCATGCTTTGCTTTTTCAGGATCTTTGAGCACAATGAAATCGTGAGATTATCTCAAAGCTAACACATGTAACTTTAGTCATACAGATATGTGCAGCTAAAATGACAAGCTTGATACCGAGCGATGCTGGATACACCCATCCTCAGAACTTTCAACAGCAGTTCTGGAGAATTTGGATTAGACTAAGAATGTCCCAGCAAATCACAGTAAGGAAGGCACAGAGGAAATGGCTATCAGAAAACCAAAGGTAGGCCAAGATTTTATCCTTATCTGGCTGAGGTGTAGTGGCTCACGGAAATATACTGATCCTTTCCCAGGCTATCTGATGTATCAAGACTGGCCAACGCATTTCAGTTCAGGACAACTTCAGAACTAACCATGAGCACATCTGTAATTAGCACTTTGCCAGCACACGTAACTCCCGTTATCACAACATTATCTTCCCATCACAGATGGGAGCATTTTTTTAGCAAGGCACATTTTAAGCAGTTGCATTACAGTCTTCTCTTATAAACCAGCTGTGTTGGAATCCTTATCAACCAAAATCAATGTCAGACCTATGCAAAGTATGAACTTGGCAGAGAACAACACCGTTTTGTGCCATCAAGATCATTGACAGTAATGAAATTATGTTGCTATCTTCTAAACTGAACACGTTACATCCAATCACACATGGCCACATTTATTCTTAGATTAATAAGAAAACTACGGTGTGCAAAATGCATCTTCTGATTTTACAATTTCCCTGAAAGTACAGCATTTTATTTCCATGCTTTTGCTTGCAAAATAAACCTTGTTCTTAGAAGTGAATAATTAAATAAATGTGGTTTATGTGTCTTATGACAAAGGCGTATCAGCAACAATCCTACAAATGTTTACACAAACGTGAGTGTGAATCTGGGCCAGGATAGGAGCATGGCTGTATTCAGTTCTGAAATAACAATCCAGCAATTCCTAACCGTGTAGATAGATGGTTGGTTAAGCTGATTTAGGCCATTATATTTATTCTTTGTTTTGTAACAGTGCATCGAGGAACCTAAACACTCTCAGTTGCAAAAACTGAATCAGATGTATATTACAAAATCTCAGACATTTCAAGTTTTGTTCCATATCAAAACATTCTTGTTTTCACGGTGGTGTAATGTGATTTTTACAGTACAGAAACAGCTATGAATCATTTGAAAATGCGCGCTATCTTTGTATATCTCAGATGCCTTCCTCATGAATAAGAAACTTTTCACCATAGGAAGGCTTTTATATGACTCACACTCATTTCCCAGTCTATTTCTAGGCTAAATTTACTGTAAAGAGAGAGGTTTTGCATCTGCCTATGTCAGTTCTCCAGTGTATTGAGGTCAGCTGCCATTCTCCTTGGTTCCGATGCCTGCCTGTATAAATACAAATTCCATTTCCATCCTATTATTTTTCTAATCAAGGGTTTGTCATGCAAAAGAAGATCTGAGGTGATTGTGTTTTCCATTATGCAAAACATTCCATTATGATAATATCTTTAGGACAGTCTTATAAAGGTGCCCTGCCCAAAGAAATCACAAATGAGAGCGGCAAAATAGTAGACAAATCCTGCATAATTTGCCCTCTTATTTAACATTCAGGCCACAGAGTTCACCCTAATTTGCAGTACACATTTCCTCTGACATTCTCGATCTGTACATATGGTAAAAATAAGAATTGGCAGCTCTCACTGAATAGACTTCTGTTAAGTGCTTATCAAAAGAAGAAGAAAGGGGTTGTAAAATGCAGTCATATTTAGCACATCCTTCGCTTTCTTCTGCTTTCTCTGCTAGACTCACACTTAGTAAAATCTACAGTCAATGAATTTTACCTTTTGAGCTCAAGTTGTTTCCATTCAGAACAAAGTGAAAAATATGCCAGCAAAGAAAACCTGGCATTTCTTAGAAATTCTCTGTTCTTTCTTATGCCAAATCCCAAGGGACAGGGGCTCCATAGAAAGGGAGTTTATTTTCTAATTCCTTTGAACACAAAGCTCTTACATTTTCTAGGACAAGATGTTTTCCTAGACAATCTCAATCTTGTACCTTTGTATTAATACTTTTGTCATAAAGGTGAATACACACGTATTTTATGGTGTATATTTAATTTCCATTAGATGTTGTTTCAATTATTCAAATATGAAATTGGCTCACAAGCAGACTCCTGTGAAGACTTGTGTCTGAGTCTTGGCAAGCACATCGTATTTCTGCAGTTTCTGTGTATTTGATTTGTCTGTTGTCTCTTCTTACTGTGCAAATCTGTGTCCTGCATGTGTGTGTGTGCTAAATACACACGATTAATGAATCTACACTGCCTCCTTTGTCTAGCAATCTTCTGAATTTGTGGTTATATTGCAAGTGGTGATGGTTGTTTCTGACTTCTGATTTCTATAGCCAGACAGCTAAATTTTGGAGCTGTAGAAAACTTAGGAATTTTAATTATCAAAATTAGGTAAATGGTCCTTTTCTTCTCTGTCTATTTTAGAATGTCCTTCCATATGTGGGGAACACCATGACGTTGTTCATTCACATTCAGGAATTACTTCACTATTAAAAATAGACTAATGTAATGTAATATTCAGTCATGAACTTTATATCAGCTTTTAGGCCTGACTGCATTTCTTTGGTTTTTGGTTTGGACGTGTATTGCTGTTGTCTGACGCACCATCATCATCATTATAATCCTTTTAATTAAAGCCAATCCCTTGCCTTGATTTCCTGTCTCAGTCTGTGATCTTTTCAAATGATTTCCATTTCTGCCTGCAATCTTTTGAAGAACTTCCCGTCTCCAGTTTTTGCCATTTTATCTCATTCAACTAAGCTGCTTTTACCCAAGATACAAAAGCTTGAAAAAAAAAAACCAGATGCATGTTAAACGTGTTATCCTTACTGAGCCATAATTTAACAAGCTACTGTGTATCAAGTGTAACTAAGGTACATGCCCATTTTAAATTAGTCTTTACTGTACTATCAGTGCTAAGCTGCCTGACACTGAGGCGGATATTAACTTGTCTGTAAATTCCCTTGTGCTGCACGTCAGCATGGGATGCAGCCCTCCTTCTCCAAGATGTAGCTGTTGCATCTTCTTGGAATTAGTAGTTCAGATCCACAAAGACAGTTTCCCAAGGCAGAAAATAATGGTTGTTTTTTCTTTTAGTTCGGACATATCTGTCACTGGTGCCCTATCATTTACATTTGCTAAAATGTTTTGCTGTAGATCTTCCAAAATTATGCCCTCCAATCCATTTAGCACCAACATTCAGCTTCATGATGAAAAGTGAGTGTGATTCCATGTCTCTGACTCCTAAATTAAACTTTGACTTACCCAATTGCTTGATTTTCCTGCCATTTCTTACCGCACTACGGGAGCCTCGATGAACAGCTTTTGTAATTACAGTTATCTAAAACTCCATATGATAACCCTGCCCTCTATATTGTATCTACTCAAACCAAGTGGGTTGCTGTCTTAAAACAGCTTTATTGCTTCCCCCGTCAGTTGTCAAGAGTGATAATTTGATCAATACAGCTTGTGACTGCTGTGCAGTCACACCGTTTCAAGCCAACTGTTTCCTCTGAAACTGGCTTTAATCTGTTCATAATTACATTCAGGATTATTTTTCCTACCAGTGACTAAGACCAAACTTATGTAATTATCTGGATAGGCAGGATTTTCCTTTCTTTAAAACCAGTACAGGTATTGCTTCTAGATGCTCCCTGACCACCTTGTGTTGCTGTGCATCCTTTGGCAGTTTGTACTGCTTTATTGGCTCTTGTCCTGACAGCCTTCAGCAGCTCAGCCATTGCACTGCCGGGTGCGAAGCTCTCCCACTTTCTTAAGCTGAGCATGTAGTAGGACTTGGAGACAAAGCAGAAATGAGAGGATGAATTCTGCCTCCATTTCTGGATGAATTTAAAGAGTAGCCCTGCAGAGATCACATTTACCTGTTCAGCATCAAGGTGATAAACTACCACTGTACATTCCATGGAGGAAATGCCAGTAATTTCTTGGCTATGAGAATGGAAACAGGACTGTGCTTTCTATGTCAGTATCAAGACTAATATCTGTAATACTATGAGTTGCTTTTATTAAATAGCAAAGAATGTGTTTGCTTAATTCTACTTTCTACTGCAAAAACATATGATAGTGGAAATTATGGATTTCAGTGCCCACCAGCTCCTTGATATCCCTATGTGTTTTAGAATGTAGGTAATCAGAGCATTCATGTAGTAACTCCTCCATTACATTTTTCATATTAATATGATAATTTCTTTGGAATTGTTTAGTCAAATTAATTGTATTGAGCCTTACTTCAGGTACACCGAGCATCCTTCTCTGGATGAGTTTTTAAACTACCATTTTTTGAGCATCCTTCTCAGGATGAGTTTTTAAACTACTGTTTTTTTATCCCGGTTAAGAATTGTCTAATTGTCTTAATTACAACACTCAGGAAAGCTGGTTTGTGATCTGATATGGTGATCTAACTTCCGTATGTGTTGCGTTGACAGGCAGCTTGTGAGATAGATAATGGAAAAGATCTACTCTAGACTAGGGAGAGGATGAGATGTGAAGTTCTCTCTGCTGGAGTGCATATGCCTTCAGACATCAAAGCTTTTAAATTTTTCCATAGAGCAGAATGGAAACAGGACATTTTATCACCTGGGGTGCTGCCTGTTCCCTACCGCTCTGCCTGCCCAGCAGCTCTCCAGGGCAGGAGCAAAAGCGATTCAGATCAGAAGCACATTCCTGGCTATAGATGTGGACAGCCTATGATAGAAAATATAGATTTCAGGACAAAAAAAAAAAAAAGATAAAAATGCTTTACTTGGGAACTTTGTAAAAACAAACAGACCTCAATAAGGAGGTTGTATCCTGGACAGTTCTAAAGAAAGGACTTGCAGAAGAGGCTTCTTCATTTGAAATACTCTGGCCTTCAACCTCAGATCTAATCCTCCAGCATGGAATGGAAACAAACTGTAATTGCGTAGCACTGTATTATATACAGTAGATGCCTGGTTACAGCATGAGAATCTCCTGAAACTTCCTTTTATGTCATTAGTGTACAGCAATATGAGAAGGCTACACATGTCCAAGTCAGAGGCAGAAGCTATACAGACTGAATAGAATTGGTAGGGGAGCAGAACTGAGAAAGATGCAGCTGTCAGCAGCAAATGTGAAAGAGATCTCTGAATGGGGTCAGATACTATCAGAATTTCTGAATTCAGAAAGGTGACAATTTTATTTATTTTTATTGCATGGTTATCCTCTTGTGAGAAGAACAGGCCAAGACTTGGATCTAGAAAAACTAATTATGTCTGAAATTTATCTTGATAAAACATAAAGGCATGTTATGTTTCTTGGGTCAAAAGCTGTTAGCGTAAGTAGGAGGTCTTGAGTTCTTTGGTTGCTTTCTGCTTCAAGAAAAGAGAAACAGAGAGAGAGAATTAAAAAAAACAACACAACAAGAACAAACAAACAAACTGAGAATAGTGAACTAATTGCCATGAAAACGACGTGCATGCAGACAGAATTATGTTGGTAGTTACTTCTGTAACATATTGCTTTTGCTGATTTTAGGTCCATTACCTCAGCCAAATATCATTATTTGTCTTCTTGTTTTTAAAACATCAATCAATTCTGTTGTACTCTTGAGCCCAAGGAAGGTATAAAAGTAGGAGACTTTTGAAGGCAATGTACATATACATACTGAAGGAAAACTTGCTTCCACATGCTTTCAGCATTCACCAAAGTACCATTTCCCATATACAGGTCAAAGTAAGAGAAGGTGAAATATTTGTGTACATACCAAATATACATATATATATATATATATAAAAATATATAAATACATACCATGGCTGTGTAAGCATGAAACTTCCACTTCAAATCCTGGCCAAGTCTCCTCTGAGTAGCTTCAGGTAAGTAGTCACGCAATAGAAAAATTAGTGTGGCAAAGCCATTAATCAACAATGTTAAAATGTTGGTTTTATCAACCTCTATTTAACCTTTATTTTAATTGAGCAATTCTGCACCTAAAAATTTCCTGCTGCATAGCTACTAAGAATATTTTTAAGTCTAACTTAGATGTGAATTCTGACAATGACAACATCAGTTTACAGGAGAGTTGTGTTAGTGATCACCATTGCTACCATGTCTCTGTCTTTTTTTTTTGTTGTTGTTTTTTTTTGAGCCTTATATCAATTTACTCCTGGAGGACTTGCTGCATAGTATGAGAAATATCTCTTTGCCAGTGATATGCTCCACACCCTCCACCTCATTAGTTAGTCTTGCTGAGAAGCATTTAAGATTCCTTTCTCCTATCCACAATGAAAAAGTGACAGTCTCATCTTGGACTCCTCCTTCTTTCAGGAAGATATCTACTCTCTAGAGTGACCAGTGACAAGTCACTTGAGATGTATCACAGCTGGTCTGGTGTGTAAATTAAACCCATGTGGGCAGCGCAGTGCGCCTCAGTGCCAGGCAGCTATCCCCTCACAGCACAAAAACCCCTGTAAAAACTGGCAGGTTAGTAGAGATGGAAAGTTTGCTATATAGTACTGGCCTTGAGGTTTGCTTTCCTATTAACTGACAACATGCGTGCTGCTTTGATAGGTATTTCAGTGCCTATTGACAGTGCATGCTGAGAGAGACATTTGTTACTTAGAGCACATGAGGGATGTAGAGAGAGGAAACTGGAGCTGAAGCAAGAAATAAATATATAACTATAAAAATGCTTAGTCAGGATGTTCATCTATCATATTGATTGCTTTCAAGACAAGAGAAGATACATTAAGAAGCTGGCATGCTACTATGAGAGAATACAGTTTAAGGTCCTATCCTGGCTAAAGACCAACACTGTGAGTTTAAATAAATCTATTTTAAAGAGCCCTGCCATACACAGTGAGGGAGAGGTGATAAATAATGCCATCCAGCTCTCAATTCTCAGGGTGGTTAGCTCAAGGTGACTCAGGCCCTGTTCTTTTCCTAGTTCCCTCAACAAGCTGTTCCTACTGGGAGGAACAAATCAGCGGGTTTTCTCCCCATATTTATCACCTCAGTGATTAGGCCAGATTTCTTTTTTTTTTTTCAAATCGGAATAATTAATGATTGCATTTGCTACATGAAGGTGCAGCCCAAGCTGCAGCTTCACAACTGCTTGAAGCCCATCAAAGCTGGAGCTCTTGCTGGCAGGAGCCATCCCCCCTCCTCTGCTACCTTTCAGCTCATGCCCTCCTTCTCCTCTGCACTATCCCAGAGCTGGGGAGGGAGCTGATACCACTGGAGGAGAGGTAGATTTGTGTGTGAAGCCTTCAGCAGATACCACACCTACTATGTGGTAGGGCTGGGAGAAATGGCCAGAAGTGGAATGAAGGGATCAGGGACCTTAAAAAAATCACAGTTCATAGCCCTCCAAAGTTTTCCATGGAGGGAAAACAGTCTCCTGAAAAAGAAATGTACGTGCAAGCTTTAGGTTAAATTCCCTCTTCTAACAGAGATTTCCCACCTGAATTTGATTCAGGCCATTTTCATCTCTTTCCGCCTTAGATTTCCCTCTCCAAAATAACGGAGCAGTGCTTTTATCCCTCAGAAGAAATATGTTAGAGACTTTGAGGTGCCAAGGTGTCCAGCTACCCAGGGAGCAGGGGAACAGACAGATTTGAGAGATCTGCAAATATTTTTAAACAGCTTTTGTCTCAAGGTTCCCTTTTTAATTGCAGTAATCATATACTGCATCAGTACTGCACAGCTAAGTTCTTTGTAGCTAAAAATGCTGTAAGTCTCCATTCTTTTGGCAAATCATTGGTGTAACTGAACTCCAAATAGACTTCATGGTGTAAGAACAACATGTAAGGCAAAGGGCAGAAGGCTTTTTTTCAAGCTTTGAAAGCATTTTCAGTGTGTTTCGAGACGCAGTAATTTCCAGTAACATCACTCAACAAAAGAATGAGCAAGCACTTCGTGGTGACAACAACACTAGCTCTGGTCTATTTTACAGTTACCTTGCAACCATTCATACCATAGCATTATCCTCTTCTTCTGAACCCACACCTGATCTGGGGAGATCAGTTCAAGCTCACCAGACCTTTGTTATCTTTTTTTCCAGCGGAGCTAATGGATGGTCTAGACCAGAACCAACACTTACAGGACTTCAAAATAATAAACTTGCTTTAATACAGAGCAGATGGAATGGTTGTTTGGACCTTGACCATTTTTCCAGAATGGATGATAGTACTATATAAATACTGTCATTGTGTTCCTCTTCTTAGTCTAAAAAGCTCTACTCTGAGAGTAATATTTGAAATGTTTATCTCTAGAGAAAATATACTTGGTACAGCCATAACAAGTGGTAGAATACCCTTTTTGCCTCAGAATTTGAGATTAGAATGTCTATATGTACAGCTAAATGAGGATACCATTAGAAATAAATATTTATCAAGTTGGTGATTTTATTACAAGGACAGATCATCATTCAAAAGGAAAAAGTCAGCCTTGTATTTACAAATCTCAAATGAGAGGTTACAGACTAGTTACTCTGGGATACATCAGTCCAGCTCTGGCAACCTGACTTTAAAGGGCCAATTACCAGAAGGCGTGGGCATCGCCAATTTTTAAGTATAAGGTCCCCAAAAGATGCTGGGGCCAAAGATACTCAAAGCCATTGGGCTTTTTCCGAAATCATGTGCCTATATTTTCTCTCCAGCTTTAACATACATATTTTCCCTGACCTTGGAAACACACATTGTTTCTCTGTGCTTTTGCTCCTGTGTTTAGAAAATGGGGATTAAGAACACTGATGCAAAGCTGTTCAAAGTTATTGATATTTTCAGCTCCAAGATCTAACGGGTGGTACTCAACAATGGAAGAGAGTTATTTACACACTACTAAAGTGATTCATTTTTTTAGCTGGCAACAATGCTGTCATGCAAATCTTCAGTGAATGCAGACTTGTCCATTTGAAGACAAAACTGATTTAACTAAATGCTGTCTGAAAGAGATCTAGAGAAACTGGAGCAACCCCATCGAGGAGATAAATTTACATCAGCCTGAGTGCTTCATATTGATTAAGCTTATGTCAGCAAGGAATCAACTTGCTAATTCCGTGAAAGATACTTTTAAACTGAAATAAGAGTGTCTACACAGGGGGTTCATTTAATATTGGCACTTTCTTCCGAAATAGACAAGCCTTTAAGCCTCATATCCCTAGTGTGGAACATTTCAAAAGAAAATTTAAAAAAAAAAAAAAAAAAAAAAAAAAAAGGAAAGTAAGAGAAGTGGTAAAGTAGACATGGCAAAACAATTAGGTTTAAGATATATCTTTTCCTTGGCATTCTGAGTGTTGCATTGTCTCAAAATCAGCCTTGCTTTCATTTGAAGCATCTCTAAATCTTCTCCTGTCTAGCACTTCATTTGGGAACACGGTTTTTCACAGCTTTTTAACAGTTGAAATGATGCTGACTGGCATATCCCAAAGATGTGGGTTCAAGGATGTGGTTTCACAGCAGTTTCACTGGAACTGCTGCTGCAGATCAACTGCAGCTGTGAAAAGTCTCCTTCATGTAACCTGGAAGCTGACAATATAACATTTGTAAGAAGGAGGGAAAAGTACCTCCTAAAGCAGTTCACTAAACATTTTTGCTTGTTGTGGCAGTGGTGTTGTCATCCAAAATCTGTGAAGAAAACTCTCTAAAGCCAGTGTGGTGTTAGAAAGTGGCATTTCTTTATTCCTCATAATATGTACCAGGCAACTTCACAAATCAAGTGCTCCCTCTCAGAGTTCAGGTTCTACATTTAAACAGTTAATACATACATATGCAGTATATTGGCATACATATTCATTCTTTTCCTAGAACTCATTAATATATGCTAATGTCCCTCTGAGCATGTGCGGTAGCATCTAAGGTGGTCGCACAACCATGTACTTTTGCCTCATTTTTCCATCATCAGCTTCATCCCAGTGACTTTTGGCTGACCTCTAGCTGTTTTTCCCCAATTTGGCAAATTTCCATTGCTTGTTAGGCCATAATGAGAAACTTTCTATCTTAGTACACTAATCCAAAACAATATATGTGAAATCTTAGGAAAAAGTCCTTGCACCTGGTGAATGCAAAGATAAAAGTAGTTACTGTGACTCCAGTTCTCCTGTGAAGCAGAATGGTTGAGAAAAACAAGGCTGTTCGCATGCCAAGCAAAGTTAAAATGGGAAGTTTTAGAACTAGCACTCATTGATTCCTTTTGCTCAAATAATATATCAGTCCTTAAACTAATGCATATGATTCTTGTTGCTAAACCAGCCTGTATCAGTGTAGACAAAGTCTAGGATGCTGCTAGCCCTTCTCTGCCAAAAGGAAGACCTCAATCTCCAAAGCTTATCTGCAGTCAGATATGTACTTGGAAGGATGTACGTGTAGGCACAGTGCACTCCTATTACAAAATTCTAAGCAACTATTTACATCAGAGTCTGCATTTTTTTAAGAGCTAAGGTATGTCCAACGGGAAGCCATACAATACTAAAAAAGTATATAAATAGAAATACAAAAATTCAAAGGCTTTGCAGAAATATTGTGTTTCTGTCTAGCCAGAATAAATCCTGTGCATGGACTGACTCCCACCCAGCAGCCCCAAGGCTATGGCTGCTTGCAGACTGGCCATCCCAGACATGACTTGGGACACTTGAGCATGAGACTCCATTGTAAGGAAGAAAACCTTGATTCAGATCCTGCATTCAGCACATGGCCAGCTGAAGAGAACAAATCACTCAGGACACCAAGATGAGGCTAAGGGTGGTTTATATGGGGCCCGTGTGCAATATCTTGAACACTCTTGGAGGTGCTGCCATGTCAAACAGTGGCTGTGCAGCCAGAGTCACAGAGCAGTGGAAATTCCAACAGGAAAAACCAGCTGCAGAACCAGAGAAGGCCTAGAAAACCAGTGGTCCCCATCCCTAGGACAATTCCTTTCACAAAACCAGCCCAAAGCTTCTGAAAAGAATTTACTTCAAAATAGAGCTGACTCCTCTGACATGAAAAAGAATGTATTCAGGGGAGAAGAAATGCTTACAAGCAGATCCTAGCAGCTCAGTCCTTTCAATCTTCCTGGGCAGTTTGCCTCTGTTTACACTGGTTAAATATTTAAAACTGTCTTTCCAAAGTAAAACAAAAGCCCAAAAGATTTCTTTTAAAGTGAAAGCTGAGATTCTTTTCTAATCTGTACCAAGCCACATTCTGTAGATAAAGGCAGATCGAGGCTCTGAATTACTCCCAGCTCTGACCTCATCCTGCTCATTCTCTCAATAACATTCATGGAAAATGCGTGCGTGCCTAAAAGACAAAGAAGACAAACTTCCCTCCACTCTATCCCCTAACCTCACACAGATGCCTTTTAAATGTGATGTTTTGAAATAATAACATGACAAATAAATATGATCTTAATCTCATTTACATCAGTGTAAATAGGGAGTCACTTCACTAAGGGAAACATGCTTAAAGCATGGCAAAAGCAGTGCGAGGCCAGAAGCATTGGAAGCTCGTCCTGTAATTTCTCCTCACATCCCAGCCTTACAGAGCTCTACTCACTTCGTCTGCATCAATAAAAGCAGCAGGTCTGCTCTGGAGAGTAAGGATTGCAGGCTCCAGCCCTTAAATCAGCATCTGTGTCTAAGGAACAAGAGAGAGGCTGTGTTGTTCTCAGGCACTGTACGTAACTGCAGGAGAACTCACCCAAGAAAGGGAAATAAAAAGAGAGTAAAGATGTTCACATTCCCTCTGAACAAAATGAGCTGTGATCTGCAATTGCCCTTTTAAGAACTGTGACTTTGCCTCATTCCCCAGAAAACTTATTGCGGCAGCAGAGAGGCTGCAGCCCCGTGCCTCTCACCCAGCACAGGACACGTCAGGAAAGGCAGGCAACATGAGGCTTCAATTTGCAAGGAAGCATCTACATTTCTTCTGAAAAGAAAACAAAATCAAATCTCCACATACTCAATTTATCTTGAATAAATGACACTAAGGAAAAAAAATGCTGCTGGTATTGGGAGGAAGAGACTCTTTGTAGTCTGCTTTGACTGTGCACAGCATTTCTCCTTGTGCCTCTGTAAAGTGTATAAACTAACTGTAATGGGGGTCTGACTTACAGGAGCGCCAGTCAGAGATTGCTCTTTATTCCTAGCCCATACTACACCATAGGAGTTTGGGTTACGATAGGTGTCACACAGCAGGAGTAAATTACCACTGACTTCAGTGTCTAGAGCTCCGTTTCCATTCTATTTCTCCTATTCTCACAACCCCCAAATACAAAGTACATTTTTTAACCTAAATCAACAACCACAAAGGAATGCAGCCAATTAATAAACTGCAAGTACAAAGGCATCTGGGAGAAATTTGTGAGTGAGATGACCTAGGACACCTGATGGTAAGGGAATTACTTGCTATCTTGTCGAGCGCCTGTGAATAACAACTGCCTCAGTGCTGAAATGGCTGAAATGGCCTTCTGAGCACTTGGTTGTACAGCTGTGAGATGCTTTGCTGCAGTCCTCTGGCTGCTGGCTGCACCATCAAATAGGGCTCGTGGTCAGCTCCTACCAATCTGCTCTGCCAGTTGCTGAATGTGTTTGCTATTTCTGTCTGTGCAGGCATACTTCCAAGTCTTCTAGATGTTCCAAGAAATAGTCAGTCACCAAGGTAGGCTTTTACATTGTCAGGATTTTATTCTTCTGGTAAGACTAAATCTGTGAGACACTCGTGGCCTTTGGGAAGATGGCTATGTCATTGGCACATTGCAAAGTGAAATTATCTTACTACGCAACCGTAAACACTGCCTGAGATAATTTTTCCCCAGAAGTTTGGTCTGTACATCTCTGTATCAAATTAGAGAATCAAACAATTTAGTTTAAGGAGTCTGTATTATGTGGATTCAGGATTTTATCATTGGAAATACGCAGCAGCTTTAACATGGTAATGGAAGAAAGTACCCTATTTCATCGTACAGTTTGAGATGTATGACGCTGTGATCACCTGCGCCCTTCATTTCAACACACTTATGCTGTCCATACTGATTCTTCAGCCACCGTCCTTGTCCGTGCATGGTGAGGACTTGACATGACCTGTGCTGCCAGCACTGAAGAGAGAGATGCTGAAATGAGGCCCATCTGAACAGAAGATCTGTTCTGTTTCATCTAGAATCCCCTGTCTAGAGGGGATTCTAGGTCATGCTGAGAGGATTCATGAATATAGCATACATTCTACATATTACATCTACTTATTACTAATCTCTGTAGATTACATACTTGAATACTTATCTCTAGTGAGCTAATAAAAAGACTTTCCTTCCATCTAGCAGTAATGTTGCACTCCCTCTGCCCCACCCGCTCTCCCCCCCCCCAAAAAAAAATACTTTGTTAGCAAAAAAGTTCATCAGCTTTTGTTTTAATTTACTGGACAAACATACATTTATGCCATCATTTGTCTTTAGTTTTTATTGATATGTGTAGTCACTAACCTTACTACACACATCATTTGTGGTTGTACTGCATTATCAGTCTGTAGCATAGGTCTGTGATATAAAACTGATTTCCTCAAGAGAAAAAGTGTTCCTTAAATGCTGTGGGAATGAAACATTCACTCTATTTCTGCCAACCACTTACAGGAAAACAAGAAAATCATGCAACTACTTTTTCTCTTTCCAAAATTAGAAATTCATTTTCTTTTCCCCAAATATTTTTAGTTTTCATCCCTCTCATCAAAACAAGTAAAGTACAGAAATGCACCCTGATGACAGCAGCATAGTGAGGATGCTACTGAGATAGAAACAATGTAAGTTTGAGGCCATGAACACCTCCAGCAGGCACTTAGAAGAGAGGGAGGTGATACAGGATAACCAGCACGGCTTCACCAAGGGCAGGTCCTGTGTGATCAATCCAGCAGCCTTCTGTGATGGCATTACTGTGTCAACGGAGACACAGTAGAAGAGACATTGTTGTCACCTATCTAGACTCCAGCAAGTCTTGGACATGGTCCCCCACAGCATCCTTCAGTGGATGAGGAACTGGTTGGGAAATTGTATCCAGAGCGGTGGCCAATGGCTCAATATCCAGATGGGGATCAGTGAAAAGTGGTATTCCTCATGGGTCAGTACTGGGACCAGTGCTCTTTCCTCATCAGTGACATGGACAGTGGGATCAAGTGCACCCTCAGAAAGCTCGGAGATGACAATGAGCTGTGTGGTGTGGTCAACATGCCTGAGGGATGGGATGCCATCCAGAGAGCCCTAGACTGGATTGAGCAGTGGGACCAGGTGAGTCTCATGAGGTTCAACAACTCAAGTACAAGCTCTTTTGCCTGGGTTGTGGCAACCTCCACTATAAGATGGGGGTTGTAATGATAGAGCACAGCTCTGCTGAAAAGAACTTGGGAATACTGGTGGATGGCAGCTGGACATGAGCCAGCAGTGTGCCTTCGCAGCCCAGAAAGCCAACCATATCCTAGGCTGCATCAAAAGAAGCGTGGCCAGCAGGTCAGGGAAGTGATCCTGCCCCTCTACTCTGCACTGTGAGACCTCACCTGGAGTACTGCGTCCAGATGTGGAGTCCGCAGTACAGGAGAGATGTGGACCTCTTGGAGCATGTCTCTTGGAGCATGTCCAGAAAGAGGAAGGTCACAAAAATGATCCAAGGGATGGAACACCTCTCCTATGAGGACAGGCTGAGAGAGCTGGGGCTGTTCAGCCTGGAGAATGCTCTGGGGAGACCAGAATCTAAAGGGGGGCTATAAGAAGGAAAGGGATAGACCCTTTAGCAGGGTCTGTGTTGACAGCACAAGGGGAAATAGTTTCAAACCAAAAAGGGGAGATTTAGATTGGATATAAGAAAAAAGCTGTTTACAGTAAGGGTGGTGAGGCAGTGGCACAGGTTGCCCAGAGAGGTGGTGCTTGCCCCATCCCTGCAGACAGCCAAGGTAAGGAAGGACAGGGCTCTGGGCACCTGATCTAGCTGTAGGTATCCCTGTTTGTTGCAGGAGAGTTGGACTAGATGGCCTTTAAAGGTCCCTTCCAACTCAAATGATTTATGATTTTATGATAAGGAGAATCAATTACTTGAAGGTCTTTTTCAGAGAGAGATAAGTGGGGTGATGGAAGCAGGGGAAGAATGTCTTGTTTCAGGGGAAACTTTCACCCACTGATAGCACAGTCATGTGCAGGACACAGTACATTACACTGCTGGAACTGCAAATGTGAGACTGGAGGATGCTGATGGTTCGGTGGCAGGGGCATTTGTAGCAGTAGTAGCTGACAGACACAAACTTGTTTCTAGTTTCTTGCTCTGGCAGTTTAAATGAAGCTGGTGTTTTGAGCCACAGAGAATTATGCTTCTAATGATGAGTTTTGTGGTTTGGGGTACTTGAAATCTAGGACAAGTGCTACTGGGAAGATTTTTTACCACACAGAATTTTCTTTTGTTACAGGAAAAGTCAGTAAGCAGTTAAAACCGTCAAGACCTAGGAATGAATGTGCATGAACTTAACAGCTCTCAGCCAAGTTCTTTTCCCCACAGCACCCCATCCATCCCAGTTCTCTATCTTTCTTTCTAAGCTGGTCTCACTGGTACATCCATACCTGAAATCTAACCAACTGTTCCCAAGCTACATCTAGCTTCAGTAGCTACTGCTTCGGAACCACAAAAACGGTGTGTTAACCCAGACATACTCTGGTTTTTCTTCCATACCAGCTGGTCTGATAACAGGTATTACGAGTGTGTGCCAACCTTGTCTGGCATACACCGCTCCTTTTCCTAGAAAACTTCTGGCTGGTTGCACACAGCAACTTAGTGACTTTTCAGTGGGGTTTTTTTTGTTGGTTTTTTTTTGTTGTTGTTGTTGTTGTTGCTGTTGTTTGAGAAATCTTTTCTAAATATTACAAATACTGACCCCAGTAGAGAAAATCTAAGACAACTGAGGATGGACTCCTGTATCTTAACCACCTTTCATGGACTGCAAAATGTACTCCTAGGGCTAGAAACCACAGGGGAAAAGCCACAGAAGCTTCCTGAGAGTGGCTTGAAGTCCATATTCATTTTCAGTGAGAAAGCGTGCATAAAGCATGTTCCTGCACAAAGATTCAGTGTTCAATTGTTTCAGAATGAATAGGAAAACAATTCTAGCTGAATATAAATTAAGCTTTGTGCTAGAAAAGGGTTAGTAATTTTAATTACTGAGGTAGATCTGAAGAGGAAAATCTACAGATTAAACCTGTAAATATGTTTTGCAAAGAATCAAACTTTTTTTTCAGTAAACAATAGAAAAAGGCAGCGTTTGCACACATCATTTTTGAACTACGGTCCTCAGAGAAGAGAGCTCTTGAAGGAATCCAATGAACCTCAGTAACTGAGGACATCAGCAACCGACATATTTAAGGTTGTGCAATTTCTAAACATGATCCCACTCCTACAGTCGTTACACAGCATAGATCTCGCTATTAATTAGTCTGAATGTGGGACAGCACTGCTGGGAGAAAGACAGTGGCCTAAATAGCACGTCCAAGTTTTATCTGCAGCACTCCCAGAGATTTCATTAACCCTTGCCACCTGTGGCAGCCTGGAATAAATGCTGGGCTTGTCCCATTCCTAGTGGGTTTTTGCAACCCATTAGTGTGCGTGGCACACTGCAGGGGACCAAGACAGCTAGCTGGGAAAGCACCACACCTGGTTCTGCTCTGAAAGGCAGTCATAACAGTCAGATGCTAGGAAAAATTTCTTTTCAGAAAGAGTGGTGAGGCACTGGAATGGGCTGCCCACGGAAGGGGTGCTCACCGTCCCTGGAGGTGTCCAAGAAATGTGTAGATGTGGCACTGAGGGACAAGGTCAGCGGTGGGGATGGGCTGATGGTTGGACTAGGTGATCTTAGGGGCCTCTTGCAACCTTAATCATTCCATGTCCACAGCACAGAGGATTGGTTACTCACTGCTTGAAAAGTGTGCTAGCATTCTCCTCATCTCCAGAAGCAGTTTCTTATTCATATCGAATTTCAGTGAGTACAGTAAATCCCCCATTCAGCCTCTACCATTTTTCTGGTTACACGTTTTGGAAGAACAAACAGTGTGCACTCCAGACACACAAGAAGAAATAGCCATTGTTGGCAACCACTGTGTGCCCATGGCAGAACACTTCCTACTCGGGATATAGCAAATACTGTAAAACCCTGACCTGAAGTATTTTAAGTCAGGCAGCTTTCACCTTAAATTAAACTCGAATAGCTGTCCATTGGGCGAGTGGAGCAAGAGTGATGGCAAAGCCTTATTTTCATGATTTGTATTTCAGGCTACAGCTGTAGAGGTTCTAGACAGAGGACGTACATAAAACAGACATGGAATAGCGAGACCCTTGTGATGCCTCTGGTGTGCTCTGGCTGCTCCCACATCCTCCTGCACAGCTCAGAGCAGCTATCACCGTCTCAGCCTTCAAACTGCCGCCTCCTCCAAAGTTGACCCAGCAATCGTTCTGTCCCGACACAACTCCCGCAAAGATGCCCCGCTATTGTTCCCCGCTTCGTTTCCTTCACCCCCTGCAAGCAGAATCCCGGCAGCTCGACAGCAGCACGGTCCTCCTCCCCGGATCCCCTCTCCCCCTCCCCACACCACCGTGCCCGTCTCCATTTGGCAAATATCGATTTCTCCTCCCAGGCTCCCGCTGAGCTTTCAGGGAACTGGAATTAGCGCAGCTGCCCGTCCTGGGAGGGGGACGCCAAGGGGAACCAGCAGCGCCCCATCTCTGTAGAGCAGAGGGGGCCCCGGGCCGCGGCACCGCCGGAGGGGGGCGGCCGCCCGCTGAGGCCAGCGCGTGGTGCGCGGGGGCCCGGCGCGGGGCCGGGGCTTTGTGTGAGGCTTCACCCTTTGTCCTGCCCGATGGAAGCGGCGACCGCGGGACCGCGCTGCCTGGTGAGGCAGTGTGGGGTGATGAGGGGCGTCCCCCGGGGCAGCCTCCCCCCGCGCCCGGCAGCGCAGGAGGCGTTCAGCCCCCGGGCCCCTCCGTTCCGCCCCCGTCCCATCGCGTCCCGTCCCGCCCCCGCGCCGCCCCCGCCGCCTTTGTGCTGCCCCGCGCCCGCCTGCGCCCGCCCCCGGGTGAGGCGTTGGGAGACGGTCCCTTACGCAGGAAAGTTCGGCGTCGGTTTCAAGGCTCCTCCCTCCCGGTGAAAGGCAGACTGCGGGGCGCCTGGAAACCGGTCGGAGGGAGCGCGGCGCGGCGCGGCGCGGCGAGGCGAGGGGCGCGGGCTCGAGGGGCCGGCACAAATGGTCAGGCGGCGGCGGCGGCGGAGGAGGCGGCGGCGGTAGTCGGAGCGCGGCGGGAGGGAGCTGCCGGCGGAGCGGGCAGAGCTGCGCGAGCGGCGGCCGGGGCCGCCCCGTCCCTGCCCTCCGCTCCCTTCATGAGTCTCAACTTCGGGCCGGGAGGAGCAGCGGCGGCGGCGGCGCGGCGGCGGGAGCCCGGCTGGGCGGGCGGCACCGACTGAGCATGGCCGAGCGGCGCGGGCCGGCGGGCGGCGGCTCCGGGGAAGTTGGCGACGGGCGGCGGGCGGGCGGCGATCGGTGCCCGCGGCGGCCGCCGGCGCTGCCGCTGTTGCTGCTGCTGTGGGCGGCGGCGCTGCCTGCCGGGGGGCAGCCCGCGGCGCAGCCCGCGGCTCTCAGCGAGCGGGGCATCTCCATCCCGGACCACGGCTACTGCCAGCCCATCTCCATCCCGTTGTGCACAGACATCGCTTACAACCAGACCATCATGCCCAACCTGCTGGGCCACACCAACCAGGAGGACGCGGGGCTGGAGGTGCACCAGTTCTACCCGCTGGTGAAGGTGCAGTGCTCGGCCGAGCTCAAGTTCTTCCTGTGCTCGATGTACGCTCCGGTGTGCACCGTGCTGGAGCAGGCCCTGCCGCCCTGCCGCTCTCTTTGCGAGCGCGCCCGCCAGGGCTGCGAGGCCCTCATGAACAAGTTCGGCTTCCAGTGGCCCGACACGCTGCGCTGCGAGAAGTTCCCCGTGCACGGGGCCGGCGAGCTCTGCGTGGGGCAGAACGCCTCCGAGCGCGGCACCCCCACGCCTGCCCTGCGCCCCGAGAGCTGGACCAGCAACCCCCAGCGCGGGGGCGGCGCGGGGGGCTCGGGGCCGGGTGAGGCCCGCGGGCGCTTCTCCTGCCCTCGGGCGCTGAAGGTGCCCTCCTACCTGAACTACCGCTTCCTGGGCGAGAAGGACTGCGGGGCGCCCTGCGAGCCCGGGCGCCTCTATGGGCTCATGTACTTTGGGCCCGAGGAGCTGCGCTTCTCCCGCACTTGGATCGGCATCTGGTCGGTGCTCTGCTGCGCCTCCACGCTCTTCACTGTCCTCACCTACCTGGTGGACATGAAGCGCTTCAGCTACCCCGAGCGGCCCATCATCTTCCTCTCGGGCTGCTACACGGCCGTGGCCGTGGCCTACATCGCTGGCTTCCTGCTGGAGGAGAGAGTGGTCTGCAACGAGCGCTTTGCTGAGGACGGCTCTCGAACCGTGGCGCAGGGCACAAAGCGGGAGGGCTGCACCATCCTCTTCATGATGCTCTACTTCTTCGGCATGGCCAGCTCCATCTGGTGGGTCATCCTCTCCCTCACCTGGTTCCTGGCGGCCGGCATGAAGTGGGGCCACGAGGCCATCGAGGCCAACTCCCAATACTTCCACCTGGCTGCCTGGGCTGTGCCAGCCATCAAGACCATCACCATCCTGGCCTTGGGACAGGTGGACGGAGATGTGCTCAGCGGCGTCTGCTTTGTGGGCATCAACAATGTGGACGCTCTGCGGGGCTTCGTGCTGGCCCCTCTGTTTGTCTACCTGTTCATCGGCACCTCCTTCCTGCTGGCTGGCTTCGTGTCCCTCTTCAGGATCCGGACCATCATGAAGCACGATGGCACCAAGACAGAGAAGCTGGAGAAGCTCATGGTGAGGATAGGGATCTTTAGCGTCCTCTACACGGTACCGGCCACCATCGTCATTGCCTGCTATTTTTATGAGCAAGCTTTTAGGGAACAGTGGGAAAGGAGCTGGGTCACGCAGAGCTGTAAGAGCTATGCCATCCCCTGCCCCAATAACCACAGCAGCCATCACCCACCCATGAGCCCTGACTTCACTGTCTTCATGATCAAGTATCTCATGACCTTAATTGTGGGCATCACCTCGGGCTTCTGGATCTGGTCGGGAAAAACACTCAACTCCTGGAGGAAGTTCTACACCAGGCTCACCAACAGCAAGCAGGGTGAGACCACCGTGTGAGCCCACGGCTGGGCTGGAAAACTGTGCAGACTGCTGGTGTTCCTGCAGAGGAAGTCAGGTGGGGAACTCTGTGCTTGGGACAGACTTGGGGGTTTTGTTCTCCCTCTCCTCTCTCTTGCTGTCTCCCGTAGGAACTGAACATACTGTGAGGCTGGGGGAGAGAGTTGTAAATAGCCTCTGTAAGATTTTGTAAGTATATTTGTATTTAAATTACAAAAACAAAAAAACAACTCACTTTTTTAATTATTTAGGACATTTTTAACCCATTTGCAGATTTTACTTCCTTGCCACCACTTGTTTTTTTGTTTTGTTTTTTTTTAACTTTAAAGAAAAAGGCATTGGGATTTTATTTTGTAGGGCAGGATGGGAAAAATTTCCGGCAAAAGAAACCAAACCAACCCCCTTCCCTCTCCCCCACGCAGGTTTTGCAATGGCTTTGCTCATAGTTTCAGGAGCAGCAGAGCCTGGGCTGGGGCAGGTGCCTGGTGCCGGCGTGGAGCAGATCCAGCCAACTTTGGCCTGGGCGCCGCTCCCTGCCTGCCTGAGGACTACGGGGGTGGCTGGGTGGGGAGGAGCACGCTGCCTCACAGCCTCCTGCCCCACAACATGTGGGGACAGCGTGGCCGGGAGGGCCACCCAGCCATCTATGTGGCCTGGCACTGCTGTTGGACCACGCTTTGGCACGCCCCAACCCTCCTAGGACAAGCTTTGGCCACAGGGCCCAGTTTTCTGGGAGGTGACGAACAATAGCCTGTCCTGCTCAAAGGTCTGTTTGGCCTTTTTGCAAAGGGAAAATATCACCACGGTGTCCTGTACTAGGGACAGACTGCTGGCTGTCCTTTCTCCTTGTTAAATTTATTTAAATGCACCACATAGTTGAAGAAGGAGTTGTCTGTTCTGTTGCGCTTTAGCCAGGAGTTGAGGTCGATCACTGTCTGCACTTGTAGCATGTCTGGTGGCTTTGGAGGTGAATGGGGACACAGGTATACCAAATTTCCTTTATATATATATATATATATATATTTAGCCACCCTAGTGAACTTTTGAGCTGTATAGCCGGGAGGTGCCCACTCTGCATTCTCCCTCAGAAATGAAATATTGGCCTTGTCATTGACAAAGTGCAGAGTTTTTGGAGGAAAAGATAAAGGCCACCTGGAAATCCAGACCCAGGAGTCAGTTGCAGCTTCCTCTGTCCTCATGGGGCAGCTTGTGTGCTTTGGCGTTCTTCTCCCCATAAGGAAAACATTGAAGAACTACCTGGAACGCCTTGCTGCCTGCTGGTGCTCATTGGGGTTAACTGCGGGCTCTGTGCAAACAGGATCAGGAAATATGAGCTCAGTAAAAAAAGCTTCATCGGAATAAAATGCAGCGTTCAGATTTTTTTTTTAATTAAATCCATAAGCTGGTTCCTCAGTTTGGAAGCGTTTGAGCCGTAGCCGTTGCCCTGAATTTTAATTCACTAACATTTAATTCATTACACATTATGAGGGTGTGATGATTTTTGCCGGTAGTAAAAACAAAGGGAAAACAGAAAACGAGACCGTCTGAGCACTCTGGTGGGATGTTAGACCTTAAAGAGCCTCTGCTGTCTTTTCTCTTTTCCTTTTTTTTTTTTCCTTTCCTTTTCCTCCGCTACGGTAATAACATTGCACACTACAAAGATGGGATGCCATGTGTGCAGTGTATCTACTGCCTTGTATGCTCCTGGGAATGTGCTGCTTCTTGCAAAAAGAAAAAAAAAAGAAAAAGAAAAAAAAAAAAAAAAGGTTAAAAATGAAATGTAACTTTCAACAGATGCGTTTGAATATTTAGTCCTCTGTATGAAAAACAGCAGAATGCTTCTCTCCTGATTGTATTGTTTTAAACTTTTTATATTACAAATGTCTGTATTTAGGTTCATAAACATTATCTATGGCTACCATACCCTGAAATGCAAAATTATTTGAATTTGGTATGCATTTATTTCTGTTCATTATCACGAGATCATCTATATTTATAGAGGAATAGAAATTTATATATATTAAATACCATATTTTTAATTTCTCTGAAATAAATCGAGGTTTTGTACAAAACTATCTTGTCCTTTTACGTATTCCTCTGCCCAAGTCCGATGCTGTGTGAAAGCAGTGTGTGTGCTACAAGATGTGTGGGATTACTTTTTTCTTTTCTTGTGTTGAGTTCACAGTAACAAGCTGGAATTCAATGCAGGAATTCATTGTGCATTTTGGTTTTTATCTCTGGGCCGGTCTAGATTAATCCTTCAAAAGAAGTAATGTAAACTGTTCAAGATCTCTGACAGGGTATGGTTGGTGGTGTGAAATCCAAGAAGAGATCTGCTGTATGGCAGGAGAAGAAAGAAGCTCACCAGTTCTTTTTTTTTTCCCCTTAAAGAAAAGGGTTCTCTCAACTTAGCCTTTCTTCTCTTTTTCCTATTAAAATAAAAAGATTTTCTCACTGCTCCGAATGAAGCTCAGATTATGTTGCAATATTGTCAGAATATATTAATGAGTAAAATAGTTTTGTTTTCCTGAAACATTCGGTTAATCCAGAGTTAAAGGATGTGTTCGTGGAAATATTCCAGCTTTACAAAAACTGCGCGCATTCTTAAACCTTTAAACACATCACTTTTTTTGTGTCCCACTATTCGTTGTTCCAAGTGCCGTTCTGTACGCGTGGTTTTGTTAGGAAAGAGTGCCTAATTATGGGGATCCGATTTCCGCTGCTGTAACCCAGTACAGCATCTCATTCTGCAGAGCGAGAGAAAGGTGGAAATAATTCGGGGTGCATTTCCTTTTTTTTTTTTCTGCGGTGCGTAAACAGCCATAGAGAAATAAGGAAAGCTTAAAGCCTGTAATGACGTGAGACGAGAGGATGGAGGTTTTTCCACTAATTTTTAATTTGTTTAAAATAACCGTAGTTTTTGCTTTCTCAGATATTTTTCCCCATTTTTCCCCAGTATTTTTTTTTTCTTCTTCAGAATTTTAGTTCTGAAGTTTAGTTAAGTTGAAAGCTGTACTGGTCAGCATTCAGCTAATGACCTGAACTGCAAGCCATTCCGTTTCGTTTGCAATGGAATTCTTTTTGGTCAGTGTATAATTACATTTGAGCCATTTTGACTGATCTGTCTTCTTGCAGCTGAATGCATGTGATTTATTTATGCATGAGAGAACACATTTGATTGTAACAGAAACTTTGTATTTATGGTAGGGATGGAGGACCAATTTAAAAACGAAATCCTTTGGAAAGTTCAGTAATAGAATTGTTTCTTTATGAAGTAAAACGTTAATCTTTGCAGTTCGTGCTTTGCAACAAATATGGTTCTTGTTTTCCCTATGCAACAAATATCCAGTTCTTAGATTTTTTTTCCATATATTGCCAAGCTGATTTCTGCGTTCAGTCTTGGTTATTTCAATAAATACACTCAGGGGCACAGTACAGTCATTTAAATGGCTCGCCTCGTTTAGAAGAGGAAACCTCTGCCTTTTTGTTTGCTAATTTTTGTGAACTTTCACATTGCAGTAATTTGAAAGGTCACAGCCATTACTGAACACTGGTGCTATCTATATGACTTCCCTAGTTTCTTACGCTTTTATTTCTCAACATGTCAAATATCATTATATTTGAGACTTTCTACTCATATGATTTAGAGGTGCCTTTTGCACAGGTATAGCGTGGTGATCACTGATACTTTTACCTTGCTGCAAAAACAAATCTGTCCACTGCCCTAGGGAATTCAGAAAGGATTCTTTACAGCACCATCTGTGTAATTGATGTACTGTGTTTTCCACAGACAGCATCACTGTCTAAAGAGAAGCAGTGTTGCCCAGTTCCTCTCCTCCCTGACAAGATGAATAATGTAAGAACAAAAGCTGTGGTATAGCAAAGTATCCTAGGTTTAGAAGTACTTGTTAAGGCATTCCTTAGTCGACAACTTTGCTGTCTCTCACAGGGTGTATTTATAGCCTGAAATGAAGGGGCACTGGGAATTACCAAGTTACTCAAACCATTCCGCTGAAGAGGGCTGTAGCCTGGAGAACTGGGGATGCTGATTTACTGTTCATCCTTCAGTAACAGTAATGCTCTTTAATGTAGTGGCAAATTTGTGGTATTGGAATGAAATTATATGCTGTTTCCATAACAAATCCTATTGGTAAGGGGAAGGATTTCTGGTTAGTTCATATCGTAATGCCCCAAATTTCTAGTTATGCATATACTTTAAAAAGTGTTGCTTTTTTTTTTTTCCTTTTTTTTTTTTTTTTTTCTCTTCCCCTGATCAAATGGAAAAGCTGCAGTCTACAGGCTCTGAATTCTGCCCTGTGGATGGTGCCCACCTTTCTACTGCCATCTCAGTAATTCCTGTTGGGTGCAAGTGTATTACAGATGGTGCTGAGGATTTAATTTGTTTAAATGGACAGGAGTTGGAAACTTTGTATAATTCAAAAGGGTGATCATTAGGTATGAAAAGAGGCTGCTATAAATGCACCAGATTAGTATTTCTGAAAATGGGCTACAGACTAGTAGTACCTCATTGGTCTCTTGTCCCCCTGGTCAAAAGTGACAACTTGAAGAACAACCCCATGATCCATTTGAAAGGTGTGCACACAACAGCTGAGCAGGGAAATATGTCAAGATATTGGTGTGACGTGTAATTATTGGTGGTACTATCTGCAAAAAGGTTGCATTTGCGTGACAACTCCTCCACCCCAGAGCTGCATGGCATCACAAAGAGCTTCAGCTAGCAGAACTACTTCTGACAGTTGAAGAGGTGAGAAGAGGTCAAACTGCTTACCTATAAAAACAAGGAAACTGAGGTAAGGCTCTTTTCATCCCTAATTGACCCTCTAGTGCTCAAACACTGGAATTGCATTATATTTGACAGAAGTTTGCATTGACAGTGCTTCAGGATTCTGTAGCAATACTGTGTGAAATTAGTTTTAAACATCCCAAATATCAAATGCTTCCCTCCCTTTTTTCATCATTAGACTTCTATTAATTGCTGTTTGCACTTGTTGAACTGGAGCATCATTATTCTGCATGTTTTGCAAATGTAGAGCGAATGGATCATATGGACTCCGAATTTAAAGGTTGATTTAAAATGCAAGTCCTTCTGTTGTGAGTTCCCATTAGAAGTGAGGGTCACTCTCCGTTCCACAGCTGTGGGGGTTTCTCATGTACTTGCCCTTGTAGCTCTCACACATACTTGCATCTGTAGCTCATAGGTTGAGCTGGAAGGCTTTGGCAATGGTTCACACTTATGAAGAGAAAGGGAACTTTGTTTTTCTTGCTTTAGGTTGAACCCCTTGCACAGAAGTGCTGCCACAGAAGGGCTTTGTTCTGAATTCCTGATCACTTTGGAAATAGTATCATAATTTTAAGAATGGGGTAGAGCTGAGTTTAGGAAACAAGGCGTGGTGACTTTGAGGCTGAGATTTTGCGTTCACTGTTCAGTTTTTAGAAGTCTTCAAACACTTTAAATCTGAAATAGCTGTGTAAGAACAAACTAAGCACCCCAGTTTTGGGTCCTGGATATATCAAGCATTTGAGCCCCCATGCTGATTTGAGAGTAGCTCAGTAACTGTGTTAAAACAGATTAGATAACACTAGGCCCGCCAAGAAAGATGAAAGGCAGTTAGTTAATCATTTTAGGTCAGTAGTAACTCCTATATGAACATCATAGAATCGAGTAGAAAATATTGGAAGAGTATTTGTGAATCAGCAAAATAGGCCTTAATAAGCAATATATAAGTGCAAGTGCCACAATTTGCAGATAAAAGCAATGACACTTTGACAGTTTAGTTGTAGGCAACACTTCAAAAAAATTAAATATTTTAAAGAAAGCATCCTGATTTCGTAGGCCTTGACAACTGTGCTTCAGATCTCAAGTTGTGTTTAGTCTAAACTTCCAGCGTAACCACATCAGAGAGCCTTCCATGCATGAGGTCTTGCCCTTGTTTGCATTCAAATCAGCAACCTTACCTTGCTTATCTTGAGGTTGAATAAATAGCCTCTAGCCTTCCAGTCAGACGACTCTCAGTGAAGACCCATAATTAGCCACCTCATGTCACGTGAAATGCTGCAGACAGGAGACCCTGCACGCCTTGTCTTCTCCAAGTATTCCAGGTCTCTCTTGCCACGTTCATAGTACTGGGTGTGATGTGTCTGCATTTAGGTGGAACTTCACAATAACCACTGAGCTACAACGTAAACATGGTGTATTGGGAAGGGTGTATCACGTGCCACCGTGACAAATATTCCTGATGTGCTATCTTAGAAATAACTTCACCAGATTTATAACTGGAGAGATAGACATTTATCTGCAATTAGCTATCTTTTAGACTGTTTCTTTATTAATGGTCTGCAATGTCTAATAAGGTGTAATTGTAGGCTAACGTATAAGGTTGCCATAGTTCAGTAGTACATCACATTAAATGAAATTTGTTCGTGTTCATTTGTTCATATCTGCAGAATCCCTCTGAATGAAGGAGTGTTTTTGTATAGTTCTAGTATAACTCTTACAAATATTAACTACTTACTGCAACACAATTTAAAAAGTCATTTATCATGTGATATTTTGATGATAAAGATTACAAGAAAAAAATAAAAGTGGTCTGTATCCCCATCTGGGATGTCTTTATACTGGTTTGTTGCATACTTGATCAGTATCAGATCTTACATTACTGTGATGACTCAGTGTTGGTCTCACTGCTGTTAAGAGACTAACAGTACGACTCATCAATGCCATATGACTTGTTGTGTTGTCTTCTTCACATTAATTACTATTGTGTTATCACTGGTAACTTGTTTGACCTCCACTGCCATGCCTAGATTACTACAGAAGTGAAGGATGGAGCTGGTAGCCACAGGAGATTGCAGTCTGTTTCCGAGAGACGAGAGCGTGTCAGTCTTCCCTGGCAGCTTGCCTACCACTCAGTGCCTGCAGCTCCATCCTGGACACTTGAGTTCCCACCCTCCCAGGTTCCCACCCTCCCTCAGAGGTAACATTTGCTTCTTCTGTGAACTCCATGGGTGTCCTACTGGCAGAAGCACTATAGGGGGTGTGCTGAATTGGCTCATTTTCCTGGCTTACCAGGTAATGTGTTGGATTTTGTTTTGTTTTTCCCCCACCCACCTAGGGCGGAGGCTATCCTGGCTGCCCTCAATCCCTGCAGTTGACAGAGGAAGTTACAGGCAGAATGTGCCATTACAGCATCCCTAGCCAGCCTTGTATGGATCCCATTCTTCTGTTTGCTTGTCCATGCCATCTCTGTGACTTTAGTAGGAGCTACATTGCTCTCACAGTTGTCAGAACACAACTAATTCAGATACCAGTTTATTTTTGAGGACTGAGCGTGCAACATTCATCACAAAGTCCTTGCTGGCCAGAGAAGTGACTGGCCCTGAAGCGATTCCACAGCTTCTTTGTTTGAGACTTTTTACTCTTAAATAAAAGAACAGATGTTATCCAAAACTAGCTGATCTTGAGTTAACACTGAAAGTATAGCATGGGCAAATAAGGATTTTCCAGTTGTTCATGTTCGAATATTACTGTGCATTATGATAAATTGGCTCTGTATAAAATTGAGAAGAAAAGGGTGCAATCACACCTTCATGATTGCCTTCAGGAAAATTATTTAGCCTACTCCCCTACAAAAGCATCTTAAGAGGAAATATGGGGGGAAAAAAAAGAAAAAAAGAAGAAGGAAAAAAAACCACCCCTCAGAACACCCAGGTGGGTTTCTAAAAATATTTTTATATATTTGTTAAAAAAAAAAAAGAAGAAGAAAAAAAAGAAAAATTCAGAAGAAGCTGCTCATCATAAAGCCAGATTTTACTGTAACTCTTGTTGACTTTTCAGTATTTATTTGTCTGTGGTAGTAAAAAACCTTCACTTCAATGGTGGGTTGGGAGCTCCTTGTAGATGTCAACTGCAGGCTTTCCTTCTGCTTTCTGTGAGCAGAGACAGGAATTAGTCACTTCTTAGCACGAAGCCCTAAGTTAAAACATTACTTTATTCTTAATTAAAAAAAAAAAAGAAATAGTTCAGAGGGAAATTAAAGTAAATTTTGCAGTGTGCTCAAGAGATTAGTGTTTTGTAGGTCTGGGTACATTAATGTTAGTGAAATTGTTAGAAACAAATTGTGACCAGCTGTAAAGTAAGGAAATGGAATCTCTCCCATTCCAGTGAAGAGCCGAAACTGGCATTGCTGTAACATGATGTCTGAGTGCCATCTTTGCTTCCTGACTCAATGGCAAAGGTTAGCAGTTCCTGAGTGGCAACACATAAGAGCCCTAAGCTCAAAAGCGCCAACATGTAAAGACTGCTGTAATGAGTGCTTCTAGACCTGTCACTCTTGGCATTGTGCTGGGGCTCCTGTCCTCCACTGCTGAGGATATGGGGAGAAAGAGGTGGAAATGGGGGCTGGGAAGGCAGGAGGCTGTGTTGTGTGGGCAAGGAGAGGCCAAGGAGGCAGAAGAGAAGGGCAGCAGGAGTATCTTCTGCATAGGCAGGATTTGAGATGAATTGGAAACTGCGGCCCCTGCCAAAAGTAGCTGAAGGGTCACTACAGCTGATGTGGAAAGGAAATGGCTCACCAGAGCTTGCATAAACCACTGAGAGGTCTCCATCAGTACGTCCCAGAGCCAGGGAAGGTAGAAACAGAGAAACAACTTCTGCATGGGTGTTTCTGAAGACTAGACAAAATCTCCTGACTGCTTCACACAAAGCAGGCTTCTGCACCCTCCCCACTGCCCTCATGGCTGCTTGTGGGTGCCCGGCCTGCCCAACAGCATGGCCCCAGGGCAGCAGGCAGGCACTGCGCCAGGGCAGGCATGGGCCTGGCTGTGGCTGCGGGTGGTGGTGGGTTGGGAGCTCCTTCTAGATGGCAACCGCAGGCTTTCCTTCAGCTTTCCTTGGATCCTGTTTTCTACTCCGAGATTAAAAATCTCCCCTCGGGGGAGAATGAAAAGGAAATTGTGTGGTAGGCTTTGCTATGTTTCCAACTGACTTTTTCCATACAAGTGGGCAGTTGGGCCCAGTGTTTCTTAAGATATCTTTACAGTAAGGGTAAAATCCTCACCCTGCTAAGGCAACAGCAAGTTTCCCGTTGGGCCTGGTAGGGTCGTAATTTCTTCTTGGGTTCAAGATGTATTAACAAGTGCTTTAAGATCATGAGGATAGAAAAAATGTAATGTAAAAAATAAAGATTTCTCATTCAAAAGCTGTTCATAATGCTTTGCTCCTTTCATCGGACTGTAAAAATGTTTTCAGTGTTTTTCTGATCCTCTACATAAAGGTGTTTTCCAGATAATAATGTTTGACTCTTCAGTACCTTCTTCCTCTGTTTTATCATAAAAAGGAGATTAAGATTAGTTTCCCAAGAATGATCAGTTACAAAACACTTGTGTTGATTTGGGGGTCTTTTTAAAAAAGTTGTCGCACCTATTTAGAATGGGACTATTTTACTTCTATGCAAGCCAAGAACATGAAGTTAGAGCAGGTATTTCTACCATCATTTGTTTTTCCAGTTCTTTGTAAAAGTTTCATTTTCTGTTTTCTCAATGCTGTTTTTTCTTGCAGTGGTTCTGGAAATTTCTGTGCAATAGCTATTCTTCATAGGTGATGGAGGCATGTATACCATCTATGGAGGCAGCCTGGAGAGCAGGCACTGGCAAACGGCAAAACAACATAACTTGTGGAATTAACACTTCACGTTGACACCCATTAAAAATATTCAGAGATTGACTCAGCCTGCCCATATTGCACAAATAACATGCTTGGCTCTGAGTGATTCAAGATCTTATCTGCTCTCAATGCGAGTTCAGTGTGGAGGGCCTGATCCTCTTCTCATTAACCTCCAAAGGAGTTTGCTGCTTACTTCAAAGAGAATTACATCAGCAGCATTTGCAGTGAAGCACACGCAGTTCCTGTAGCTTTTCCCTTTTTTCTTTCTTTGTTGTTTTCTTTATTGCTATAATTGTTATTATTATTATTATATTCCAAACTACCGGGGTGAAAAAAAAAAAACAACAACAAACAAACAAAAGAAGGGCTAGAAAGCGGCAGAAACAAATTTGTTTTCTGATGAAGTGTGCCGCTGCATGAAGGCTCTGTTTATTTGGAGTTCTTAAGTGCAAATTGAGAGTAGAAAGCAGGAAAAGCTGGGATCATCAAAGTTTTGGCTATATCTGTGGTGGAGCACCCTCCATTCACATTACCCACATGCCAGGAACCTTGCACAGTCCATAGTATTCTTTGGACACTGCCCAAGTACTCGCTAAGGCCTTATAAGCTGATAGAACCTGGAGCTGAGCAGTTAGGTTTTGCTGCTGTTAATATATCCATGTAAACAACACTGCCCGCAGTGGTCACTGCAAACAGCTCTCTAAACCCCAGGGAAGTTAGCAGCATTCCTTTTGTGTTTTCACTGTGCATAGCTTTTGAAAGGGAGGAGGCATGTATGGAGGAGGGATAGGATAGAGCAACCGTTGGGGATTTTGTTTGTTTTTCTGTTTCTTCCAAGCTGTCAGATTAAACAACAGAATGAATTCACCAATATTTTGCCTTTCTAGTTTTATTGTTTTGTAGAAGAAAAGCCTTGTGACTCCTCAAATACCAGTTCCTGTGGGGAAAGGGGGCAACAAGCATATCTCTCAGCCACTCTCTATACTTCATGTGTTTTAAAACCCCAGTTTGTGCTGGAAGAGTGCGGCTGCCTCATGAAATGCATCACCCACCACGGTGTCAGCAGCAACAAGTCTGTCCCTGCTTGCAGAAGAACTTGCAGAGGTGGAAGAAACTTCTGACCTCTCTCTTCTCCTTTCTCCAACCTCCAGGAAACCTGCCTTGATTCAGATGCTGATCATTGCTGTGTTTGTCCAGGAAGAAGTCACACAAGATCATTATTTGCTGCTCCCTGGCACCAAACAGCAATGAGATGGTGACAAACTTCAGTACTTATTCCCACCATCTGCCAACTCAAACCTAGAGAGTCTTGTTTAAAGGGTCTTGTGTTCCCATTTCCTGTTGTCTGAAGCCTGCTTACATGGTTTGAAACCTAGTAATTCATCCATTGCAGGGGATGCTCTGTGCTGTCCTGAGGGAGTGAACATGAACCAACTTGCTTCCAGTCTTTGAGGGTTTTTCCCCCATGCCCTGTTTGATTCTCAGTCAGTGTTGCCAACTTCTTACCATGCCAAAAGATGGCTTCCTTACCCCCATACTGCAGACACCCTCCTGACTGGGAGCAGGCAGCCCTCCAAGCTGTTTCCTTCTCACTCTGGCAAATCTTCTAACACGGGAGTTGGTGCAAATGACGTGTGATGACACGAACCTCTGCTTTTCTCTCCACTGTAACTATCTCAGCCACTGGAAACTTTGCAGCTCTCTGGTGGGTCCCGGTGAGTGTTGCCACCTCAGACTGAGTTGCTTTCCATGAGCATTTATTGAAACACAATCTGAGTTTGCAGTTCAGGTCTTAACATGCCCAACAGGACTTTTAAAGTCAGGTTGAAATGTCAACTCCAAGGCCAAGAGAGTAGGAATAGGACTCAAATTTTCCCTATCTCCGTTGAGTATCTTGGCCAGTAAGGTTATTCTGAGGCTGTCCCCTAGCTTTTTTCCATTTTTTTCACCCCATAAAGGAACTATAAGGCATCCTACATTTCTCACAATGCAAGATAGAAAGAAAACAAAAGTTGCAAAGTGTCTAAGAAAAGAAGGTGATCTCTTGCTGAAACATGACAAGCCTGAGGGTGGGCTCTGTAGTTTGGCCATAGCACTCTGCACTGTCTAATTCTGGTGTCAGGAGAAAGCAAATACCATTCTGAACTGTACTGATGAATTTTGACATGGTTAATATGGAAACAAGCACGTATTTTTAACAGTAAAACTGCTGAATGAGAGAAACATCAAAAGATTTTGCTGGAAGCTCTGTTACTTGGAGCATTTAAATTCAGACTGGCTGTCTTTCCAAAAGATAAGCTCTTACACACCATCAAATTATTTTATTTGATACAGGTATTTCTGATACAATTTTGAGGCTTGTTTGAGGCAAAAGGCCACAATAATAATTCTAAATGTTCCTTCTGGACTTAAACTCTATCTGAAATGACAGCTGCAGGAGTTCACCTGAGCCTCCTGCTGCTGTTCTGCAGTGCATTGCTTGACATTTGGAAATTACTCAAATGCTTCTACTCTGAGTTCTTCTGGTAGATGTTATCAGGGAGGTTCATCGGAGACCCAGAGTGGGCTGTGAGGACCCATGTGAAGCCTGGGGACAGCAGCGTGGCTGTCAGACACTGCTCAGCAGCAGGCTGAAATGCTGTGAGAGTAAGCAAAGGCACAAGCTGTGCCTCAGTCCACCTCTTCAGAGTGAAAAGGTTGGAGGAGTTAAGGGAGGACAGCGCAGAAACCTGACAATAGCTCATTAAGAAAGCCTTGTCGTTCTTCTGTTGCATTCCTCCTCAAAAACAGTTATTTTAGATAATCACGAAAACATGTCCTGTGGCATGAAAAAAGCTGAACCTACCACCTCTGTTTAGAAGATGATAGTATTTTGGCAAGTGCTTTAATAGCCACCGAAATGCCCAATGCATGTTAACAATCTAGCCAATAAGTTATAGGCTCTTTTTTTTTAATTCATTGAGGAACATTGGCAAAACTGCAAACATATGTTTCTGTTGCTAAAGCTTAGTCTTATCACAGTTTGAAAATGTGGAAAATCAATTACATGCTTTGAATTACTCCCTTTATTGCTATAAAAGAATTTCTTCATTCTTTCAGGGCAGTGTATACTTGGTAACATCTACCGCTAACAGGCTGTTAGGACTTTCTGCTAAATTAATACACTACAAGCAAACTAAACAGAAGGCCGGTGGAATGCTAAACATCCACTTTCTCTTCTGTTGTGGCTGTGCTGCAGCTTGGGAACCCTCAGCCTTGTTGCTACAACATCTGGACAACATTTGGGGCTGTCTCTCAAGTGCACGGGTGTGCACCTCCGGTGAATTTTAACTTTCAACGTCTCTCTGCCTCTAATCTATATTTAATGTTTCATGACTAGTAGTCAAAGAAACTTCAGCTAAATATCAGGTTGGAATGAAAATGATCCTTGGGAAAACACTCATTTAGAGCGTTCGCCAGCAAAGTATCTGTGACAGAGACGTTCCCCAGAGATTTGTAGCCCATTCTCTCACAGTAATAATAATTAAGACTTGTGATTACTGTGCCCACATAATCAAAGATCGCTTCATAAAATGTACTCCCTAAAGGGAAGAATTCCCTTCTCCTAACTGGATGTCAGTCAGAGGGATCAGCACCCCCAGGGATCTGGAGTCTTTGCTTGCCCTTTTCATTACAGTGTTGTTAGCATTGTGTTACTTCATATTCTTCTCAATGCAAATGAGTAGGTAATCATGTGTAAATCGTGCCCTCCAGAAGGCACATGTGGTGAGTTTTTTTTCCCCAAATCTACCACAGGGATTTCTCACATGGAACATAATTACATCTCTGCCATATGGGCTCATTTATATTCTATTACAGGTTAAGCTAATACGACTCAGAAATATGCTAAAAATACCTCAAAGAATTTTGAACACTGTCAAAACACTTGTCATTTCTTGCTTGCCTGTTTGATTGTGAATGACTTTATATTTATTTAGAGATCCACAGTGCCAAGTAACTTTAGAAAAACAAAATAAGGCCAGCTTTGTGCTGCCTGCTCTCCAAAAAAGTTTAAATTCTGTCCCATGACATTCTATTCTGCTGATGGCAAACACGTCAGTGAACAACGACACCAAAAAGCCTCTAAGACATATTTACCTGAAGAAGTGCCTCTGTGGGTTTTAGATTTCCCAGGAGGAGAGGAACACACGTTTCAACCGTGTAGCTCTGTTGTTATTAGACTCTATCAGGTCTGTGTTTGATGCAATTACTTTGTCTTGACAAAACTGTGCCTGCACTTTAGTCATAATAAAAGTACAAATCTCTCTGCTACCCACAGAAGAAGGACTGTTGTTGAAGGCAAACTACATTTGCCTATAAAAAGATTGTAAGATAAGAATAGGTCAGTGGTATCGTAAATAAATAGGTTTAACCTAATCAACTGAAGGTTATATAACACTGTTTTCAAAACTGTATTAGTACACAATAATGTGCTATTATTTCCCAGTTTCAGTGGAAATCTTAAATTTCATTTGAAGATTTTATTTGACAAGACTTTTTATTATTTCACTGTTTTCTAAAACTAATATCACTGACATCTCTGGATACAGTCTGGGTCTACCACAATGAATTTTCTTTTTATTCTTTTTATTTAGAGTCAGTATTTTAGTCTTTGAAATTTGATCTGGTTTCCTTTATTCCACTAACTATGGAGGAACCGTGTAGACAGCAACACGCGGTAGGGAAGAGCAGGTCAGGGGATGGGAGAGAACTACACTGGAGCTGCATGTGATACATCAGCTGATACATTGCAAAAGCAGTGGCTGACCTTGGTTCAAGGAGAAATCTCCTAGAAGATGGACTGGGGTTTTGAAAGCAAGACCTTCATGTTTCCTCTAACCACAAAGTAAAATGCAGTCCTGGTTTATAATGCCCTTTGAGGTGCTTGGTGATGAATAATTCTATGTAGGCATACAATCAATTCTATAACCCATCCTTCTATAACCTTTCTAATATTTTTCAGATAGTTGCTGGGAAGTGTTTGTTATTTTAGCTTTTGTTTTCTTATCGTACCATAGAATAATCAACATTTTAAACTATCCAGCCTTTGAACGCCAAGCCCAACCATTCCTGATTGTTTTTCGTGCTCTTAGAGAACGATAATTACTAACACTTTGTCTTCGGACCTCTACGCAACAATATACATAGGCAACTTACATTGTGTCTGAAAAATCCGCTTGAAGTCCAACATGTAAGTATTTTTCTGAATCAAAGCCTGGAAGCTATGATGTCTGTAATTGTGCAAGAGCCTTAAAAACACAGGAGGGAGTTTTGTTGGAGTTTACATTGTTCTGAACAGACACCTTTCAAAATCAGCTGGAACAACAGAGTTTTGGTCGGAACTGAGCATCGATCATTGCTGAATAAGGAGACTGTTCAATTGTGAATTCATTGTAAAGGGGAAAAAAAATCAGGCCAGCTAAGAGTTTATTACCTGAGAAGAGTATTTTTCCAGCCTTCGTTGTTCCTGAAGCCGTGCGAGGGACACTGCAGTGATTTCATACATCAGGGAGACATAAAGAAAGAGTGGTCTCCTGGGCTGTGGAACAAAGAGAAACAAACTTCAAATCTCAGAGCAAACTCTATTAAATAATCTTTTAATTCAGCTGTCATAGGCATTTGATTAAAGAATATGCTGTACAATTTCTTTTTCAGTTTCTATAGCCCTGATCATGTAAGAGCGTCCCGTGCCCTTGGAAAAACAACCCCCTCCCCTTCTGCACACAAAAGGGAGTCTTTTACTCTACGTCTTCACAGCGTGCCTCCTTTTTCTCCAGGCAAGGTTTTTCATTTTCCTTCCACAATTTCATTTAATAGAAAAGCGCGGTCACTGCAGATGCTGCATGGAAGGATCACTGCGTGCCCTGGTTTTATCCTCATCCCCAGGCAACCAGCATGTCCTGGTGCTGCACTCAGATCAGTGCAGTTCCAGGAACCAGCGGTCATCCTCTGCCAGGCTGGAGCAAGGTGGGATGAACGGGTAACTGTGTTCCAAAATAGCAGGGACAACAACCTTTCCAAGAGGGAGGACAATGGCTCACATAACTTGTGGCACTGAGGGACATGGTCCACTGGGCATGGTGGTGATGGGTTGATGGTTGGACTAGATGATCTTGCTGGTCTTTTGCAACCTTAATAATTCTGTGATTCTATTTTGTGTTTTTCCTCCATTAACTGCAGAAGGTGGCAATTTGTTTAGATTTTCTTTTCTTATTTATCGGTGATATGTCAGTATGTCAATATTGACCACTGGATGTTGGGCATATATGAGTTTTAGAGCAGAATTTTCTTGCTGGATCTGCACACATGTGCTCAGTTGTGTCTCCTACATGAGACATTTATTTGTGGTCAGTGCCTGGATGGGAAGCTCTGGATTGCATTGGAAATTGGTGCATTTCATCGTGCATATTATTTGCAGGAATAGCTTAGATCAAGTGCCTTTGCATGAAAATGTTATTTTACTATCCACGCTGACATTTTAAATCATCCATTCCTGGATATTCAGTTCATCTCATGATTATGTTTGGACCTCCTTTGTCATCTGCTGGGTAAATGTGAAATTCTTTTGCTGTCTAACATGATCTACTAATACCCAGCTCTCTGAAACCCTCTGTTTCATACAATTATTATTTGCATCATCTATTTGGCTAACACACAGTGACTGCACTCCAAATCTGCGTAGATGATAATCTGTTTTAATACCTGTACAAATCAATTAAATCTATTTTGTGCACTGTTCACTGCATGCCAAATTGGGTGGGAGAGTAAAAGCACTTAGCAGAGGAATCAGACTGCACATAAACATGAATTAGATAAGCCTTGCAGCATGAGTTGCAGAGGAGGTGAAATATAGCATTTAACTCTTTCATCTACAGATAGATTTTTTTTTCAATGGCCTCCAGAAGCAAAAATATAGGGCAGAACTGTCTAGCCCTTACAATGCTGGAAAGTTTCACATCGGATTTATCCCCTGATGCATAACACCTCCAGGGTAGCTGAAAGGATACAGCGTTTCTTGTGAGATAATGTGATGCATTGTGAACTCCAGAGTTTAGGCACTGTATCTTCAGACCTCCTTGTGAGGCTGGACTTCTGACCTTGTGGTTTCCAATCACCATCACTACAGTGCTTGTAAATCTCCAGACCAGCTGACTGCAAAGCTAAATTGGAAGTCTGGGGCAGCTTATGGTCTGTGTAAGAGGGGACAGGTTCAAGCTTTCAAGACTTTACCTTACACTGTGTGAATTTCTTCACTTGCAAAATTAAACCTTCTTCAAGCAACATTTGTCTGGCAAACCTCCATTTTTTCCATCACACCTATTCTCCCATAGGTAACGTTTAATCACGCTGGGTAAATTTAAGGTTGAGAATGACAGAAATGCTTTATACCCCTCCTTAAAATCCATAATAAAGTATTGATATAAATGGACTCAAATTACTAACCACATTTAAAATATGTGAATAGATAGATGAATTCTGTGCCAAAGAATCAGTTGTAAGGCTAGGCATATATCTAACACGTGCTGCTAAAATTTTGCAGCATAAAGCATTGTACAGAAAAGATCATTGTCAGTGGGAAGATGGATTGATTAATCTTAATATTACAGCAGTATTCCAGATTGCAGATACTTGAAGAGAGTTTGGTTGTAGAAATGACCAAGCAATCCTGCTACTGCTCTGACCAAGGCTGCAGATTTCTCCCATGATCTTGTTTTGGGTCTGTGGTCTGTAAAAGGGGACAGGGTAAAGGGGAGCCTTGCTGTGAAATTTAACTTTGGTATCAGATGAAAATTTTACTGCCGTCTCACCAAGACTTCATGCAACGATCTGCAGTTAACACTTGGACTTGCTGCACTGCACAGCATGCTTTGCCTCATTGGGTAATGGTGAACTGCAGAGTACTTGGAGGAAGGAGCTGGGAATCCAGCAGTGAACATTCACAAGGAAAGTTTTCTTCATGACCCTGTAAAGTCCTCTTGTGTTCCAGAATACTAGAATGCATCCAGCTCTGTGCAATACAATGTAACTTTAGATGTTGTCTTAGTCCATTTCAAGGTTGTTGGACCCTAGTTTAGTCAAACTTGGTTGCTGATTTCTTCCAGGTAGAGGAACTGATAAACCAAAAAGCTGCATGCAGATCTGGTATTATGTAGGTAATTCTGAAAGTAATGCCTCCTATTTCCATGGAAACTACAACAGATGCAAAGAGCACAGTGACACTATTTGATAGAGCAAATTCTCAGCCACAAAACGCTATTTTTCAACATCATCTCTCCACCATTAGCTGATTTGTGCAGATGAGCTGATTGAGACGCTCTTGATTTTGTGCTGTTACACCTGTGCATGGTCATCTAGAATGGGCTTGTCTTTCAGTCACTATTGTCACTGTTGAAACACACCACCCACTGCCTCACTGTGCTCATATCCACTGTTTGGTCTCCATAAACATTCATCAGGAGTCAAGGAATGTCAATGCGTGCCATTCTTTCTGCGTGGAGGAATTTGGTCATTTGCCTTTAGTCGGACACTTCCATGTCAGACACCATCCTGTCAACCTGCCCCTCTGCTGCCGTCTGTCACGCAGCAACAAAATGTAAAGAAATATTGGAGGAAAAGGTCAACCTCTGCTGCCTTACCACCAGCATCCACCTCTGACACTGTAGACCAACATAATAAAACAAGAGGCATTACTTTTGGAGCTCACGCGAGATAGGTTTCACCCAGTGATCTGGCAGCTGAAAGATCATCCATTTCCTTTTACTTTGTACATCATTTGCTAATATTCTTGTTCTTTGCATTCAAGCTCTTCTATGCTACTCTCCACTGTAGCTAAGTGCTTTCATTGGAATGTTTTCTGACGACACAGAAAGTAAGGACATGCATGTCATTCACAGTTTCACTTTCTTTTCATGTACATAGACATTTCTGGAACATTACAAAGCTTTTTTTTTTTTTTTTTTTTTTTTATTTTTATTAATATGTATTTTTTTTTTCTTATTTTTACTAATGAAAGTGGATTAAAGCCCTGTCAAATGCATAGGCCAGAGCATTGGCTCTGCTTCCTAGAAAGCTCTCTATCTTGTACAAAAGACATTATTTCTTGTTATGGACAGATCCTTCATGCCAAGCTAATTCAATAGTCAAGTACATTCCTCTCCTCTGCAAATGTTTTAGGCCTTTAATGGGAACATGAATCTGAAGAGAAGCTCTACAGGGAGCCAATGTAGTGAGTGATCAGACTCGATGTTTTCAAAACAATTAATGCCGCCAATGGAGGAGAAAGGCTGAAAGTTACAATTTCCTTAGGCTGTCATTTTCTTGATGGATAGGTTTTTTGTAATGTAATTTTTCATATGTGTAATTCCTGCATACTCACAAGTATATTTTACACAGCCCTACTGTTTCTCATGCATGAGTCAAAATTAGAGCCCAACTCTATGCATTCAGCTGCACTGAAGTCCACAAGTTGAACTTAACTTAGGTTAGAATTTAGCCCTGTGAGTTTTGTGCTGTCTCCATCAATATGAGGTTAATGGATGAAAGTGTGCACTTAGGCTATTATTGCACATTTAGAAAAAAATACACGAATGGGTATTAGCTCTGGGATAAATTCACAGTGGAATGAGAATAACCTTTAGGATATTCTAGTGCAAGTGATATTTGAGGGGTTTAATGCTAGTTAAAGGTCTGTGGTACAGTGACCCCATTTGCATGTAATTATGCAAAAGGCAGAGATTTTCATAAAGAAACATGGCGTGTGTACTGTGCATTACAGTATGCAGTGTTTGGAGAAAAATATTCTAGGGAGCCCAAGGCAGAAACTAAGCTGTGACCCCACTGATTTCTGGCTCTCAAAATAGAGACGAACAAGAAAAGCTGTGCTCTGAGCCATTCCAAATGCACTTCAGGGCACAATCCTCTGATCTGACTATTGATGGCATTTTTTAAGGTTTGGTAGTGATGGATATAACCCAAACAGGGGCAGGAGAAAGCTGGGTGCATATGCTCGTGCTGCAACACAGATGCGCACCTACTTTGTTGTCCAGCCTTCCTGGGGCACAGATCTGCCCTGCTACCACCTGGCTGCTGGGATGGTTCTGCAGGGTTGCACTGAGTGTCCAGGGCACTTAGAAGCTGACAGAACAAATTGCTTGTCTCTTCCAGGATAGACTGCTTTCACTGCTTGTAGAAGAATACTGAAAAAAAAAATAAAAATAAAAATAAATAAATGTTGTTACTTAGTATATAGGAGGAAGCCACTTGCTCTGGCACTTTTCTGCCTCTGCACTGAAACACAGGGCAGTAGCTGCTTCAGAGCTGCCCCCACTGTGGGCAAAGGGATTCATCTACACTTTAAACATTCAGTGCACAGAAAATGGAATAGCAACATCTCCTTTCATTTCCATGCCCAATGACACACACTCAGACAGAGCGCTATGCTTTTCCACAGTATCTCACAGTATTTTTCTTTATCTCTACTTTCCTCCCCCCCTTCCTTAGTTAAGTCCTTCTTTAAGATTTATTTTTCCTTGTGTTTGTTTTGGAACATATGAGGTGACCAAATCCTTCTCCCTTTGTCTCTCATCAGAGCCTTCATTGCTTTACATCCATTGGGAAGAACTGATCCAGTTATCTCCCAAATTGCATTTCAGGAGCTGGCAAGCCTGACTTCACAGATAAACTGGAGAGCACCCCAACTGATGTAAATGCAGGACACAGCTTTTTCTGCTTCATTCAGCAGTAGATGGTGATTACCCAATTTTGCTACAAAGTTGATTGCTACCAGAGGAATCAGTGTGCTTTGCCATCATTCTCAATATTCTCTTGTAATGTAGCGATTGTTCTTGTCTATTATTTTATGTTAGGGCAGCAATTAGCGCTCTCTGAGATTGATGCCTCCCATCAGCACACAGAAGACAGTTTCTCTTCCATATTTCTCACAGACTAAACATAAGACAAAAGACAACAGATAAATCCATAAAGCAGCCCAGATACCAGAGAAATTATTATTGATGCAATGAGTCACAGCAGTGCCTTATTATAATTTCTGCAGGCTCTTTCTTTCTGGCTGCAGAAGACAGAAGCCCTTCTTCTGATTTTCTTTCATTTCGAGTATAACATGCTCCCTCTCCATCAGATCGACACTCTCACTGTATCCCAACATCTGATTCAAGATTGGTGAATGTAGCAATGCATCCTTCCCTGGACGGGAGATACATTTTCATAAAACAGTAAAATCAGTATTTTTAAGGACAACACTGACTACCCAATTTCTATTGAGTGGAAGTATTTGGGTAGGTATAAAGCCTACATAACCCCGGACAGCTATATGTGCTTTGCTTGGTTGAAGGCATACTCCTTCAGCATTTTCAGATGTCCCATTTTACTGTCATCATGAGCTCTGAAGGCTTGGATAACTCTGCTAGCACCCTCACAGTGCTGCAGAGGTCCTTAGGGATAGGCTGCTGACAAACCTTGATGTAATGGTATGTACATTTGCTTGTGTAATGGTATGTACAGTCCTGTGAGCTGTGAAAAATATGCGGCCATGCTTTTCCATTCTGATAAAGAAATTTGAGGTTTCAACATTGCAAAAAAAGTTGTCAATTTCTTTGGCATATTTGCAACTCCATTTTCAGTCAACAGAAAGACATGACCTGCAATTTTTCAAATGGAATGTGTAAAGTAGCAATCAGACAGACATTCAACTCAAAAATCAGATCATGTCTCTCTACCAGGCTTCTATAAGACCTGCCTTATCAGAGAGAAATATCCCTTGCTTCACAGTCACTCCTTACTCTTGTCATCCCTCTTTGGCAGACAATTCTTCTTCACTCCATGTGGCCAAGGCAAGACAAAAGGTTGGACATTCGTGATTCACCTGATAAACTGACCACTTCACTGCTGAGGAGTTAATAGAATCATATTACTTTGCTTTACCAGGGACTTGGTAAAATTGCTCTTCCTGGCACAATAAAGATTTAGAGAAGGCATTTAGTCAGGAGCTGTGCTTGCTGCTTGCTTTTGGGTTGTTGTTCTCATCACACCTCCTGCTTTGGTTCAGGAGGCAGAAATGAGTGAAAACTGGGAGAGCAGTCTGAAGGACGTGAAGCTCATCTTCATATAAGCACGCTTATTGGGGAAGAGAATATTTATTTGTTTCCACTTATACAAAAGGAAAAGGTAAAATTTAAGAATACTTTCTTCAAAGGCAGGCCTAAGCTAAAAGCCAGGTTGGGATACTGTGGAGCAGCAAGTCACTGCAGTGAATGCTTCTCACCATAAGGACAGAGCTTTAGAGGCAGTCTGCGGGATCTCCATCACTGAGCCCATTATGGAGCACTCAGATGAACACCTGCTAGGAGGGGCTGAGAATCATCCGCCTGGTTTTGGAGCTGGGAGCTGGACCAGATCACCTCTCCCTGTACTTCTGTGGTAGCATGACTCCAGAGAGCACACCTCTGCTTGCAATTAGGATGATTCCATTAGTATCACTCCCCTAAATTCCCATGGCCACTTCTGCCATCCTCGATTCATCCTTAGCCTTCAAGTGCCTGCTGTAATTAGCTGGCTGTTATTGAGGTATTTTACTTCAGAAAGAGTGGGAAAAGCTGAGATGGAAAAAGCTATTTGAGCAGAAAATAGTACAGGAAGAGTCAAATGCCCAGTACTGGCACTGGTATACACAGACAAAGGAAATATTTGAATTATGCTAAGTTAGGCAGACTCAGCCCAGAAGTCAGGTAGGGTAAAGTGGCTTAAATCCTTTTCTGTTCTGTGTTTGTGGAGGCTTCCAGGTCCGTGATTAATGCTGGTCTTGATGGGTCGATCAGTTCTGCATCCCAGGGAGTGCTCATGTCTGATCTCTGTCCCACCAGGACTCACTGCTCATTCCCATATCAGGAGAGCCTGTGGGAAGCTCATCTGTCCCTGTGGCCGAGTAATAAAATAAGGCCTAACTGCTATCTAAACAAAAAAGATACAGCTTGCTTGTATTAATCTCTAGTTACTAGACCAGCCTGCTCTGTCCCCCATCGCTGTACTTGAGACCAGCTCACCCCATCTCTGCTGTTACCTCTGACACCCTTTACACGTCACAGTACAGCAGAGCCACCAGCCCAACCCAGCCTAGCTGAGCATGACAAAACTTTGAGAAGTGACCATGATGCAAATCATGTTTTTCTTCCCCTCTCCCTCCCTCCTTTTGTTCATGGGAAGGTTGGAGATGATGGCGCGTGGCACAGGGATGGTCCTGCTAGGAAGCAAAGTGCCTGTGTAGATGCATGCTTAGAAGGGAAGAATATTTCACCCCCATGGACACATTTACAAATGCGAAGTGAGAGCTGGGAGAGAAGCAAAACAGATAGATAACTTTGAGTGGCTAGGTTTATTTTGCTGTTCAAAACTGTAAAGTTGTGCCTCACTGTGCCAGGTTCCCTACAGCTCCATGCCTAATTACACAGGATCATGCTCAGAGGGCTGCCTTGCTCCTGCCTATTAACAGCTGGGTTTTGTGGCTGAAGTCTTCTTTCCCACCCTACCCAGTGCTCCTGCACTGTGTCTATCTACTCCTTGCCCCAGTTTTATGTTTTGCCTGGCCTTCCCCAGGAAACAAGCCATTTGTTTTCTGTGAAAGTGCTGCCCGAGGAAAGAGCCGGCCTTCTACGCCTTTTGTTGTGTTCTAGCCGCACCACTCATCGTGACTGAACAGAAGTTGGCCTTTTTTGAGAAGAATGATTTTTCATGTGTGACAACTTTTTTTCATCAGAAGCCGTGACTTTTCTAACGAACTCAGAATTCTAAAGGATTATAACTATTTGGACAGTGTTTTGTATACTCCATGTACAACTAGTATAATGAAGTGAAATCGCTGTAAAGAATAAATTTCACAAAAATTGTGCAGAATGTCTCAGCCACATCAGATTGCCACGAGCCCAAAGTCTGTTTCCTAATGGATACTATTCCACCTTCTCAGAATAAATCATTTAAATGAAATGATGTCTCTTCAATATTATTCATATTTTTCTAGTCTGAGTTATTGACATTAAAATGTAAATCACTTAGATGAGATTACTCAGATTAAGTTACATGTTAGTAAAACTTCACAATAGTGACTGTTTCTTTGTTCTGGGTTCACACAGCATAAAGCAGTCCCACACCATACCCTGGGCACTTTGAAGCCTGGAGCTATAAATGATCCATGCTAGTGTTGAGAATTGGCTTCTCCACCCTATGGGTGAGCTACCACTTCTGGTTTCCTCAAGCCCGTGTTTTCCCTGACTTACCACACGTAAACTGTGAGCACTCTGCTATGTCACAGTCTCAAAGGTAGAAGACTGCAGGTCCCTGTATGTGCACAGGCTGGGCAGAGGCAGGAGCTTCTCCTCTGGGATACACAATTGACTTACTTCTCATTACTGAATTCCACAGAAGTTGCCAAGCACAACTCTCATCCTGCTGCAGCCTGACCACTTAAAAAATGGCTTTCCATGGGAAGGAGGTTCATGTAAGGACTTCCATAACATGGGAACCAGGATGGCCTTCTCACTGGACACTCACACCTGCATTCCTGACTACCATGAAGCTCTGAAGACTTCAAAGTGTGCCCAATGCTTTTCCTGCACTCCCTGGACCCTTCCTCTGAGAAATGATTCCACTAGTGGAGAGGAGATAATTCAACTCATTTGGTCTCTTGAGATTCCTACCAAGGGGAAGAATAACAATCCAGCAGCAGCTTCACTGATCCACATAGAAAATTCAGGCTGCTTTTTTTTTTTTTGCCGACCCTACTGGCTTGCCATATACAGCTGAAAAACTTTATGCTAGTAATCCAGAAAGGCAGCTGGAATTTTCAGTCACAGGCTGTCAAATGTCATGTTCATACTACATTGGATTAAATGATAGTGAAAGAATAATTCTTTTAGTAAAATATTTAAGACATATTGAAATATAAGCTTTTGTGAAACAAATTCATAGGAATTTTACAGCTTCAGAGCAAAAGTAGATAATGAATTTTAGAGCAGAGTTGATTTTTTTAAAAAGGTCGATATTGGTGGGTCAGCAGATCTGCCCTAGTAGTGTTGCACATGGCCTCAGCTCCTAGTGAAAGACCACCAGGTCATTAATTTGGATGCTCAGCACGCTAAACATCTGCTATGTCATGATGTCCCTGCTGTTGTGCATCACTCACCTTTCTCTCTTCTGTATAGCTGTAGCCTGTGCAAATAGTGAAGTTATTACATGGAGTGAAAAGCATCATTTAGATTACTGTGCCTAGCCTCTTTTACTGCATTTGACCATTCAATGGATGTTCAGCTACAAAGGAGCCACAGAAAGCTTGCCAACTCCCTGTAACAATTTGCAGATCTATAGCACACTGTTATACATCAAAGAGACAGCTGACTGGTCAAGTGCTTTACTACTGATTTGTGTTTTCTAACACAAGAGCATTTATGCTCTTAGTTGTTGTAACAAGGCAGGTAGATGATATTCAACCATCCTCACCAATATAATTTTGAGGAAAATCCCTCTGCAAACCCAGATGTGGCAGATATACACAGAACTTCTGTATACACCTAGAAGGCACCTGAGTGATTTGTGTTTCAAAAGAAGCACCAATGTATCTTGTCCAGGTTCTAGCTGCAACTTACCTCTGATGCTTCAGGTGGGAGCTAAACAAATCAGAGTTCAAGTTTCTCTGAAGAAGGGGAAAAAAAAAGTCTTTATTTCTTGGCCTAAAAGTTCAAGAGAAGCTTGAGGCATGAAATTATACAGTTGAGGAATAAACGAACACAACAGACAAGCATGACATCCTTCTTCTGGAGACCAATGGCAAAAGTACGCATCACAAGCTTAAGCTCCTGATACCAATGCTTCATCCTTAGCCAGGTCCCAGGTACATAGAGCTCCATTTTACATCTGATTAGCATCTTTGCCTCTCCTGGTCAGTCGAGACTTCACCTCACCTCTGTTCATTGATTTGTAAGTATACTCTGTAGTTCATGAGTTTGCTTTGCATTTTGTTTATTATAATCTCAAGGAGAAGGAATTCTGCTAGTTGTATAAAAGTCATAGAATGTCTATTCTGTGTATGAGTGCAAGAGAGACAGGAAGCTCTTTCTTCAGGTTTTTGAAAATGTTCTTTGTTCCCGAGAAGTAGCACATACCTGGATGGTTAAATTACATGGAAATAGACTGTCACCTGTTTTAGTGATCTTCCAAAAATGTAGTCATGTTTGCGTTGGGAGACCTCAGACGCAGCTTAGCTGGTAGAAGATAGCCTGTATCCACAAGCATGCGTGTTAAACTCTGTGCAGCTGTTGTGACTTCCCACACACAATGAGCATAGTTGGATGCGGTGCTCTCCCTCCTTTGGAATCAGAACACGTGAGGCCCTTCTGACCTGAGGGACCCATATCCCTAAACAGGCTGAGAAACAGTTGCATTCGTTGGCCATAAACATCATTTTGATTCATGTGCTTTGCTTTGATTCCAAGGGAGAAATGCGCATGTACAAAAGGTTGTTAGACAGAAACATTTCCTCCTTTTGGATGTCCCTAATACAGTTTATAGATTTTTTTTTTTTTTTAATTTGACTTTTAATAAACTCTAGCCCAATTTACTTGGTTGCATTCTTGTAAAATGCTATGTCTTTAGAAACGTTGCAACAGTTTACCATGGAATGTTTTTATATGTTTTTTCGTAAGACTGTGCATAAGACAAAACTAAATTCGCTCTGGTTCCTCGGTGGCTTTTATTAAAGGATGTAAGATTCCAGTGTTTACATAATAACTTACAGCTGCTGAGAAGCTATTTTAGTCAGTTCATACACTGAGCTTACAGTTACTGTCTCCAAATACCTGTGGTCTAGCCACTTACTTCAGTCTGCTGATCACTTAGCCGAAATAGTCCACCCATTGCTACGCTTTCGGCTCCCTCTGGCCTGACAAGAACCAAATGAGGAGCCACTCAGGGAAACCCAACCCGGCTGCTGTCTCCTCACAGCCCATGGCTGGAGGTGCCCACTGCCCGTGGTCTGGCGGTGGGGACAGGGCTGTCACACCATGTTGGGGCCAGCTGGGAGTTGGGGTGAGGGACATGTCACCCTCAAACCCACCTTTGCTGGTAGAGGAGCACAGAACTCGGCTTGAGCCCTGCCCTGAGGCCTGCAGCTCATGCACCCGGCTGGTGCAAAGCAGGCAGCAGGCAGAAGGGAGATTGTGGCAGATTGTTTTAAATACAATTTATCGATTTCTGTGTGGGTTACACACAGTCCTTAAATTTCTCTCTTTTTTTTCTCCCACTGACATAACGGAAACTGCATGTCCCGACACGAGTGCAATCCGGTGCTGCCTGTTTTGTTATTTAATGGTGATTTTTGTGACAGAAAAACCTTTTTATTCAATTTGATCATTGCTACTAAAATTGCTTCATGTCTTCAATATCCAAGTCAGTCTGCTTCCCAAGAAAGCACACCTTTCTCAGTGCTATCTAACAAGAACCACAGATTAATCTACATGCTTATTTCTCCCAATAATAATTTCTGGTTTTGTTGTGAGAAAATTCACTGTTCACTCAGTCTAGGATTTCACTAAGGCTTTTTTTTTTTTAATCCAGTTCTTTTAATGAGCATTGGAAACAGTCGATAGAAGGTAAATTCCTTTTAAATAATAATAATAATAATAATAATCATCATCATCATCATCATAAAAAAGAAGTGCACATAGCTGAGTTATCTGCTGCCTCTGCTGGGGTGAGTGGGGCTGTAATGCTTTTGTGTATGAATTGCTTTGGGATAATAATGTTTTCTACTTGCTTATACATTTTTCATCAGACAAATCAGGCAAAAAGACTGTATCACACAGATCTGTGACTGGAGCTGCTTTCCTGTCCTGCAGCTGCAAGTTGAAGATGAAACACATTTTCATACTTGGAGAAAAAGGGTCAGAGTTAGAGGGAGAAAATGGTATGAAAGTGCAAAGCCTTGCATGTAAGTAGGTAGCCCCTAAAGCAGGTGCTAACAAGACCTTCTTGACAACCACTGAGTTTTCTGTGTAGCAGAGGAGAAGTTACAGCTGAAAGAAAAGAAAGAGGCAAGGAATGTCATTGTGCTGTATCTGACTGGGATTACAGTAGCTGAATGAGTCATTGTTATAAAATATGGGTAACAGAGCGTCCTTTCATGTCTCTCGATGCAGATTGAATGCAGTCCTGACCAAGATGACAAAATTCATTTTGATTGAATGCTTGTCTGTATTTTTAAATGAAATGCATGTGGGGCCATTAGCTCAGTTCCCCATCGAAGGCGGCTGCGCCGCACAGCCCTGCCATAAGTTTGGCAGCCTTTGAAGCACCTGGCATCCTCCAGAACAGACAGGCACATTTGAATGGGGATAAATGTTAAACCATTTTGTAGTTTTCTCTTCCGACTCCTGGGTAGGTATTTTTTATATTAAGAAATACATAACAATATAAAAGATAGAGCAAAAATGAATATACATAAAGTGCTTTATAAAAACAGAAAGCGAGAGGAGGACATGGCTGGCAGGCATCCTGAGCTCCTCCCATGCTGGAGGAGGACAGGATGGGCAGGGACGCAGACTTCTTTGTCTGAAGTAGACACTAAGCTTCAGGATCCAAAGAATACAAATAATAAATTATACTTTTATTACCATTTTATCACATTCTTGTTAAAGCTAATTTACAGTTTTCCAGGCTGGAACAATCAGTCCCACAAATCCCATCCTACCAATTTTTTCTCTTTAATATCATTAAGAAACAACTATGCTTATCTGCATGCTGAAAAGGTCACTCATGTCCTTTGGCTGACAAATGAGCAAGTTACCTACAAAACTTCACTGAATAAGGTTCAAATCTTTAGTGACTCATAGGTCTGAATTTCAACCAAATGGAAATACTGCATGACCATTTACTTCCCCTGAGCCAGTTTTCAAGGTTTTGCCAAGGATTTACGGTATGTTTTGTGGTTAAAGAAAGAACTATTGACATGATTACACAATGCACTGCTAGAGTGGTCTCCGTTACCTCCATCACTGATAGGTGAATTCAGAACAGAACAGGTGAAAGCTCAGACTAGGACAATAACCACAGAATGGAAAACACATCACATAGAAGAAGTTAAAAGGACTTTGATAGCTTTATGTAGCACCAGAAAGTCTCAGAGAAGACACTGTTTATTTCTTTAAGCATGTCTCTGAGTGGAAAGAGTCTTTTCTTCTGAAGGGCAAGTGAGTACAAGGACAAGCAGATATAAAATGGATGCACGTGCATTCATGTTGGAGAATACAAAAAGAACTAACAATGAAATGAGCGAGAGTCTCAGCTGGACTTTTGGGGACTTACTGGGCTCTATAACCACAGTTTGAAGCCATTTTTTAAACTGTATTTGTAAAAAGTGTGATGACATGATTGTCTACAATTGCGAGTTAATGACCCTAATGTGTGATTATTATTATTTTTAAAGCTTTTCCTAATTATTTTACCAATGATGTTCTTAGTACCAGAAATAACTTCCAAAATAGATCAGGAGTTGAGAAGCAGGAGGATTTCACAATGTGCTTTCTGGCTGGAAATACTGCAGCATTACTTCTTTTTTTTGGATGCAGTAAAGGTGGAACTGAGTGTAGTGCTCCTGTTGTTTCACTCTTTCTGAGGATCACTTCCAGATCCCACTTGGTATCATTCTTCTGCCTACAGCTGCTTCCACAGATTTCTCAGTGGGTGGACTCTCTCAAAAAACTGCTTGTGCTTCTGCCAGGATGTCTCTCATTTTCCAGCACCCCACCTTTTAAAGAAATTCTAAGTAGTGTGTAAGGACAATACAGAAAAGACGCTGTACTTGGAACACAGTATTTTCTGTCTGCATTTTATGATCTCCTGTGAATGACCAGCTCTGCAAGAGGTAGCTTTTTAAATTATTATTATTTTTAAAGAGCTTTATTAAGAACATACTGTTTTATTTATTTTTTATAATGTTTGTTCCTGATCATCCATGTCCTATGAAGAACTGAAGTGAAAACAAACAAAAAAAGCAGCCAATTTTTCTACCATATATATTTTTTTAATTCCAAGTTGGCAAAGTATAATAAATCCAAGGGAAAATTTACTAAAATGAAGGACTTCAAACATCACAACTTTACTGATCCAGCTGTGCACTCACAGGTGGTACCATGGGAAGAAAAGCACTGCCCACCTTACTCACCATTTTCACTGCAGGTCTGAAAAGCAAAGTCAGAAAATGTGGTAACTGCATAATCGTTTACTAGCATCATGCACTATGAGCACTCCATTAAAACGAAACAAAAAGAAAAAAACATAAAAGGATATGGCTACATCATCCTTATGTACATGTACGTACCAATATATTTTGTTCACAAGAAGTGAAATGGAAACTTCAACCTCCACGCAATTATGCTACTCTCTGTCAAAAGAAAGAAAGAGGCTGTTGCACTAACAGAGACCAAGCAAGGTCATTTTCTGCATTACTCAACAATAATTGCCACAAAGACATATGGGATATATGGCAGTGTTTAAAAAAATAAAATGAAGCAGCCTTTTCACCCATATATATTACTTTGCTTTGTGTTTAGAAATTTCAATAACAGTAGCCCTAGACTGTTATTTCATTGTCCTTGTGGTACAAGAGAAGAAATACATCATTTGAAAACAGACCAAAATAAAACCAGCATGAAGGAGGAAATGCTGAAGCTGGCAGCCTGTAATTAGGGCTACCATCTGTGTTGAGATTCAGGGAAATAAATGCATGCCGCGCTGTCCCATTGGCTTTGTGTAGCTCCTGAGGTTTAGCAGTGTGAGCACTGAGCTTTCTGATTTCTCCATATCTCACCCGAATGGGCCAGCCATCTTACTGTATTGTATCATATGTGCCTAACATGTCATGGTTGCTGACTCCATAGCTGTGTTAAGTTCACTAATGCATCACAATACAGCCATTGTCTCACAGAAAAATAAATACATGGAATTGAACATTTTCGCCATCTTTTTGTTTGTTTGTTTGTTTGTTTTTGGAATGGGTAGCTTTAAAGGGCCTCAGAGGAGGTTTAGAAATATTTGCACAGTCTTGATATATTTTATGGATTTCTTTGTTTCTGCTTACATTCCGTTAAAGGACTGGTGAGAAGTGCTTCATTGTTTTGAATTAAGCAATTTATGTCAATTTAATGTTTGACTGCACAAAAGCATTCTGAGCTGAGTGTTTATTGTTCATCATCCCAACTGCAATATATCTAGCACACATGCATTCTTTATTTATATGCATTTATATGTGTATTTATATCTGTGCATATCCATATGTGTGCACAAATAGTTGTAGGTTACATACACAGTAATAATATAGCTATCTTATTAGGAAGACATGGAAGATGGGATTCATCTCACCTATATTTATCTGTCAGAGAGTCATCATCTCTTCTAAGGCAGTCATGCAGGTTGTCTCTGGAGCCCATGGAGAAACGCAAGCAGTGTCAGGGGCCAGTCCACTGCGCTCAGCTACTTTAGAACTGGAGATATGCATCTCTTGCCATTGCCTGCAGAGAAAGCCTACATAACTAATTCAGAGCAAACACGTAGCTTTCAGAAACCTAAAGTTAGGAACAGGAAACCCAAACCAACTCTTTCTTTTGTGAAGCCAACTGATCTAGAATTTTGAATTTCTTCTGGTTCCTACTCTTCTATTTTGTGGTAGTGATAATAGCAGGTGGTGCACACCACCAAGTTAGAAAAGATCCTTTCTACTTGAAATCAGAAGGATTGATTTATTTTTTAAATGGATATGGTAATGATTAAAGTGAAGAGGAAATTGTTCATGTTGCCAGTTCACCCTTTATTTTGTTTTTTAATTTTCTCCTTAAAAATGTCTTTGAAGCAGATAATTGTATAAATGTGACTTGATCACTGAAATCACTGGGTGGACTTTGAAATCGTGAGGGAAGAAGGAAAAGGGAGGAGAAGAATTCATGAGAGCTACAGTAAAGAGAATTATTAATCTACAGAAATATGTGCCTCTGTTACTACTGGCTCTGTGAAAAACTGATTTTGCATGTTATAATGTGCCTTCTAAAACTGAAAAAATAGGAATGGGTGTGGAAACCTACATTTGTACAGTGTACAAACACTTTGATCTCCTAAGAAGGCAGATGTAGAATGAAATGTAAATTGGATTTGGAAAAAAAATGCAAACCCATGAGAGAAACAAAATTGAAAACCAAAAATAATGTCTCCTGGTTTAATGGTGAGACTTGGCAATAACATCTTTGGGCGCTTCTGAAAGGAAAACTCAGATGCTTGGCTCAATGTGCAGCACAGAAATTGCCTCAAATATAAGTCTTTCCAGTACCCTTTGAGAGCCAAATTCCAGCACTGTCTGAGAGAATGATAATATTTCTCTACAGTGACAGTTTAAATCAATAGTTCATCCTACAAGCAGGGAAAATCATTGTGACAAAGTTCTTTGCTACAGTGAAACAAGCAGAAGTGGAGAACATGCTGTGTCTAATGCAGGCGAGTTCTCAAGCTCCTGTGAAACAGCACACAGTGCTTTGCAAAATGTGAAGGACATGGTTAAGTGCACCAAAAGCAGTGATAACTGCTCTGTGGCTCACAGCAGAACTCTCAGAGATAATAGACTGGTTAAAAAAAAAAAAAACAAAAACAACAAAAAAAACTTGTTACCAACCTATTGACACTTTGCTGCTAAGACAAGGATGTTTAGGATCACAGTGAGTTGCAAAGCTAATCCAGTTCAGTGAGAGCGGCCTTAGGCAACTCTCCTGGTGACCAGAAGAATGGAGCATCTGGACCTAGGGAGGATAAGAAAGTTGGAAAAGCAGCTGGGTCTGCAAGAAAAAGAAACTAATTCCCATCCTGCGAGGTTACCAATTATGCCTTTTCTTTAGGTGGATGACTGATAAACTTGGACTTTTAACATCTAATTATCAAAAGTTGCCACTGAGTTAGTACACTTACTTAATTTTTGCAGAGGCCAGCTTAGGGAATTCTGTGCCAATTTTCATAGCTTCAAAGTGTTATTGGCTTCTAAAATAGATAAATATAGCTTCCAAAAATTATGTCAACTATGTGTCAAGTTGGCACAAGAAATGAGGAACACCCTGTGTCAGGGTCACTTAAATAAATAAGTTAGCAACTAGTCGTAAAGACCATGAAGGGAGTAATTTAGAAGAATGTGAGTTCCCGACTCCAGGATTCCAGTTCTCTGACCCAAACAACAGCACTCCCACACGCTGGGGAATGTACATATGAAATAAGCAGGGGAGTGACAAAACTGGAAAGCTTTATCAAAAGGCCAGAGACACAGGAAACTTCAGATTTGGATCTAGATCTAAGATTCATTTATTTGTCCTCTTTCTAAAATTACGTGCAAATCTCCTGAGCTTTGAGGACAGCTCAGCATCTTATTGCAGGGAAATCAATGAGGAGAGGCAGAAATGAATTGGCAAAAGACTCCCTTGATGGCGAGAGGGGGAGTACTGGAGTGAAGAAGATGCCTGTGAGGTCAGGGATTGTTTTTGGATGGAATCGGATGCAGGAAGGAGAAAAGAGAATTTGAAGAGAATTGGGAGTGGATGAATAAAGTGTAAGGAACTTAGGTTTCGTGATGGCTATCATATGCCATCAAAACTTAGCCTTAAATGATTAAGGCAGGTTTGGCTGTGACCACCTCCAAATAAAATTATGAAAAGCAAATCCTGCTTTTAATTTTGCAGAAACATGTCCCTAAGACCAATGAGATATCAGTCATTTGCTTAACCAAGTCTCCTCTGTTTTAAAAGCACTCCCCTCAGTCTCCCCAAAGAGATGTTTCTTCATTGAGTCTGTTTTCAACCTCAGGAAAAATCAGACAGAAATATGAACTGCGAGTTGTTCAAAACTTTAGAACTTTATCCATCAGTGGTATTATACGGTCTTAATACAAAACACTCTATGAGATGAGCAGTTACTGACATGCATTTCTCTTTTGAACAGTAATTTCACCAAGATAATTAATAATAATGATGAAAAATTTCAAAACATTTGTAGAGAACAACTACTTGTTTCATTTTTGTAAGCTCTTTAATGTGCGTCTCTGTCATTTTTGGAAGCCAACATTTCTGTGAAAATCCTTTTCTAAAGATGGCTTTTGGTAATGATCTTGGGATGAATGTAAATAATGAGCTAGAAAAGTCTTCAGATTTTATTAAGGTTGAGGATTACTTGAGGAATACTAGGAAAAGAAGCAAGCTTTTCCTCTCAATACTAAATATGTTCCACGCAGAAATGTGAAAGATGCAGCTTGTTGTAAAAGAAACCATCAGATGAAGTCCTACAGTCACAGCTGTGGCTGGGCTGTAGCAGGGAGTTGCACACACACAAAAAAAGATCATCCCAAATTCTTTAAAGGTCAGATGCGGGTTCAGGTTTGCAGCTGGAAGCCAAACCCAGGAGCTCAGCAGCAGGGACTTTGGGATACTTCCACTCAGGATCAACATTTTACAGCAGATCTCTTTAAAGTAATTAGAAAAAAACCTTGATCTGAATACTAAAGGGATGGAGACCTGATCTGAAGTTTGCGTTTGCCTTATAGAGGGACAACACTGAAACAAGAACAGTTCAGTCCATGATTTGGATTTTTTTTCCACCCAAGACTGGTTTGAAAGAATTAAATATGATGTGTGGTATGAGAACAATCCATTCCATCAGACTTCTTAACAAATTCTCTTCCATCATTAAAGATCACGGAAGGACTTCCAGAAAAAGTCTCCTTACCCTTTTCTTCAATTCTTTTGGAAGGCTTGTGATGGAAAAACTAGAAACTTGAGAGAAGAAAAAAAGAGAGAGAAAAATTACAGGAAATTGTTTGCTTTAAAATGAAAATAGAAAAAAAAAAAAAAAAAAAAAAAGGATGAAATAATGTCCAAAAAGATCTTCTTACTGATTTGCTTTTATGCTGCATTTACTGCTTCCTGTCAGTCCTTTCAATCACTTTCAACAATGAACAGTGTTTTCAGTGAAATGATTAGGCATTTCCAGTGCATTTATTCCGTAACTAAACTTTACCAAGTTAGGCAACTATAATTCCAATCTATTGTGCCAAATTTACTGTTTAATACTTCACTACATTCATTGCAGTTCCATGGAAGCATGTGTGGGGCTGTCATGTACATTGTCAAGCTTTTTGTCTGGAAATATGGCTTTATTTTTTCTGTATTAAAGCTCTAGGTACAAACTGTTTCAGACCCATATAGCCTTTTTTTTTTTTTTTTAATTTATTTGTTTATTTATTTTTTCTTATTTCATAGCGAAAATGTCAAGGAAAATTACTTTTTCCTCCACTGACAGTAAAACTGTTTCTCCAGTGGTGTCCTATTTCTCACCATACATTTAAAAAAAAAAAAGAAAAAACAAACAAACAAAAAAAAACCAAACAAACAAAAAATTGATTAAGTGGTGTATTCTACATAATTAAAGTCAAAAGTATCTACTACAGAAATTTTCAATTGCTCCTTGAAACATGATTAGCAGGGTGAGGGAATTGACTGTCTCTCTCTACTCCTCTCTTGCAAGGACCCACCTGGAGCACTGCGTTCAGGTCTTGGGACCACAACACAAGAATGATGAGAAGCTGTTGGTGCAGGTCAGAGGAGGCCACAAATGTGATCAAAGGGCTGAACACCTCTCCTACAAAGGCAGGCTGAGGGAGCTGGTCTTGATGTCTGGAGCAGAGAAGAGTAAGGGGAGACCTCATTGTGGTCTTTCAGTCCTTAAAGGAGGCCTACAGAAAAGACTGGGAAAGACTCTATCAAATGGTGTAGTGATTGGACAGGGGGTGGTGGCTTTAAACTAAAATGACATAGTTTTAGTTTAGATATTTGGAATAAATTCTCAGCAGAGTGGATGGTGGCTCAGAGAAGCTGTGGGTGCCCCATCCCTGAGGGTGTTCAAGGCCAGGTTGGATGGGACCCTGGGCAGCCTGATCTGGTGGAAGGTGTCCCTGTTCATGGCAAAGGGGTTGGAAATGGAACGGCTTTAAGGTCCCTCCCAACCCAAGCCATTCTGCAGTTCTGTGATTCTATGGTTATATCCCTAGCATGCATAGAAACTCCAGATAATGTTCTAGATAACTGTAGTTTGTTTAGAAAGTTCTCTGCTCACCTTTTTTAAATATTAGGGGTCTCACAGTTCTCTTCAAATGCTACATCACTACTAGTTTATTTTACCAGCATCCAGTGACCACAAAATTGGAAAACAAAACCCATTTCCATATCAGGTCTTGACCAAATCAATGTTATGTGATCAAGTAAGAACATTTGTAATGATTCAAAGAGGGAAGAATAACTTCTTTTAAATTTTGTATTATCTGTGTGCATGAGAAACAAAGGTAAAGGAATGAGAGAAAAATTACATAGAATTACCACTCCATATGCTGTCAGAATGACTGCGATCATTTGACGATAGACTTGCTGTTGAGTAGAGGCAAGACTATCAATAGAATTCAAACTATTCAAAACCTAAACCCAAGCAAGATAGTCTTTAAAGAAGTAAAATGGCAAAGTAGTCTGAGCAAGCAATATATAGTTTGAACCATGCAAATGTCCTTTATTCATTTTGAAATTGTGTAGTTTTGTTGAGAAAGTGAAAGATGTAGTTCCAGCGGAAGAACAGACAGGACTCCATTGCTTGTTCCATGGGACAGTTTTTCTCCCCGCAGAAGACAGATATTTAGATCTTGCTTTTGCTATGTAAAAGTGAAGCAGTTTTGCTGAGGATTCTTATCAATCAGAATTATACCACAAGCATGCAACAGACTAGCTGTCTGTCAGCACTGTATTAGAGAAATCTTTCTAGATGTTTACCTTGAACTGGTGGTGTACTATTGATCAAGCAACTGATACCATTCATTTGTTTTGTGTCATTAGACATCCACTTGACAGCTCACGATTTCTCACTTAGTCAAGCTGCACTGTTGTGTATGCAGGGAAGAAAATGCTTTGCCAGTTTCAAAAACCTAAATCTAAGCAAGCTTATTTAGTGATAGCATTTAAATATATGCATCCCATTTTCATGACATTCATTCTTTTAAGTTAATTCCAGGAGAGGTCCTGCATTAAATATACACAAAGATTCAGCTATATAACCTTTTTCGAGACCAGTTTTCATGTTTCTGTCGGGGTGCTTTCTATATGACTACCATATCCTCAGATTTACATGTAATTGAGAGTCTTTCATTCCAATATTCATGATTTCTGGATTAAACTGTAAGTTGTCACAATGTATGTTTATTACTCAGATTTACCTCATCAAATTCTACAGATGGAACCTGTGGGGCATTTGAGCATATTCAGAAGAAGAAAAGGAAGGATTTTTATTGTCTCTATAAGGTTTTTCATTTTCATTCTTTAGTCCATTATATGTTTTGCTTAATGGTAAAGTGACAGTCCCTGAACCAGGTTTTTAAAATGGATGTCTATCTGTCACTTCCAATATGTCTCACTGTGGCATGCATTAACTTATCATGCTTGAAAGTACAAAAAGATTATGCTGCGGTGAAATGTTAACAAGGTCATATCATATACACACTCGCTCGTTGCACTTTTCTTCCTTTCATGGCTCCTGTTAGGCATTATTCCATGTCATGCATAAATAATGTTGCTCTAGAGAGAAAGGCAGTGTACTTTATATTACTGGTGTTGCTATACTATTGAGACGGTCTGAACTTCTGGAGTGAATGTCGGTATGTGTCACTTGCTAAATTATTGGTACCTAGCCATCAAAGGCAAATACAGCAGATGAATACATGTATTCATGAATATAATATTACTTTCTACTTTAGATCACCACTGCAGTAACCAAATTGAGAGAGTTTTCATAGAAATGGGGTTTGGCAAATCTCTGTCTGGCATCATGCATCTGATTTTACTGGGCTGTTGTGGAGCCTGTCAGACCGTACTGGCTGAAGCATCTGAAAGCTCAGAAGAGCAGCACAAGAGAACAATTTAAGCACCAAGGAAATATTTCACAAGCAGAAAGCCTCAGCTACTGAAAACCCTGACAAAAAGCCAAAGATAAATAATTTTCCCTTGACAGGACTCTGCAGCATTGCAGCAAGTATGCCAGTACATCTGCTGCAAGACCTCAGCTTCTCCCGGCACTCCTCTGCTCCCAGACACCGCCAGCACCCGGCTGGCCTCGGGGGAGCCAGCTCGGGGATTTTCAGCGTGGCTGGGTCTCTGTCCCAAGCCCAGAGCTGTGTGTGGGCTGGCCAGGCCTGCCGCCTGCTTCCCACCCCTTTTGATTCCCTCCAGATGGAAAACTGTGATTTTTGGGCTAGATATCCCTGGCAGGTGTTGTGGTAAGAGGCCTGCTACAGTCTTTGTCCCTCAAGATAAATTACCACCCACGTACTAATTTCAGATTTAATTTTACATGTATCTAATATGATCCATGAGCATTTGCTTGAAGGTTTGCCACAGAATTTATTTACTGCCATATTCTTTCACATATACATATATTTAGCACTAACTCTCATTTTTTGCATGTGTGAGTGAACAAAACAAAAATTCTTGATAGCAAACATTTTATTTCCACGTGTTACAAACAGCAAGAATTGCTAATTACAAATGGAATCAATAGAGGTCTGTGTCGGGTAAGGGAAATAGGTAAATTTTGTTGTTAGTGGAGAACAAAAATGTTATTATGATTGATCTCGCAGATGCTGTTTGGTTATTTCAGCTTCAGTGACTGTTTTGTGGGCAGTAATTTCAGCTTATTCAAAAATTCTGAGAAAGGAGAGGGGGAATCTAATGCAAAAGTCAGCTTCAAACTAACAAGATTAATCTGGTTAAGGTAAAAAGTTGCAGGTCATGCAGCTTCCCCATTACAAACACAGCTGCATCCAGTCCTACAGCCCCTGAGCTTTCTGTTATCATTCTTCAGCAGTCTCTTCTATTACAGGCAAGAAAAATTAAGTAGACTTCCTGCAATAGAGACGAGTCTGTTTGGTGATGTAACTCACGCAGTATTTGGTGGTCTTCATAATGAACTTTGACTCTATGCTTCTAACAGCATGGGGCTTTAATAAGTCCACAGGATAACTAACACAGACATGAATAGATATGCAGGGAAGGAGCAATCAGTTTTCTTTCTCTATTAGACTGGTAGTCATTGCTGATATTAATAGCTCCCAGTTCCGGCTCTTGGAAGACTGAAAATGTAGGATTAGAAGAGTGTGGGATATGTAGTCACTTCTTTGAGAGAGACTTCATCCCATAGAATTTCATTCCTTCTTTGAGACCATAAATTAAGGACATTTAAAACCCAGGGTTTTGATTTGACCTGTGAAACCCATATATCAATTGGTGATTTGCTCCAATACAGCAAGAAAGTAGGAACCCTTGATGGAAACGTCATTCTGAAAAACATGCTGTTTTGGGTAAATGTGATTAGTCCTCTGTTTTTCTAAAACAAGACTGAGAAACAATCGTCCAGATCTCCAGTGGAGCCCTGTGGGAGCTGGAGTAAACCAGGCAGTAAGCAATGAAGAAAAGCCACTCAGCTCAGGATGAACTGACAGTCACCCCATGAAGATGAGGGTTCAGAGAAGTATCCGCACTTTTCCAGCTCACCCTGTATTGATGCAAAGCAGAGTCATGATGGGCATAATCGGGAACTGCACTTCTGGAGGACAACCTGTGTCACACAAGCAGCTATATGGAGAGCTTACGATAAGAGCAAAGGTCAGAAAGCCCAGGAGTACCTGGGATGAGGGATTTTGCATGATAAAGAAGCTGAGCCACATTCTGAAGTCTGTTTTTCAAGCAGAACATGAGACAATTTGGCAAGAAGTCAAGACAATTTCTGATGTGACCTGGGTTTTATTTTACTGGAAATTCTTCTCAGCTGACTAATTTCCACAAAACTGTTCAGCTTAGATGGAGCTACTATTTTCAGATCAAAAAAGTTTCACCAGAAAATTCCAGACCAGCTCCACCACTGCATCTCTTTGGATTCTGTACTTCAGGGCTGTCTTGATAAAAGCAGGCTATTTAATTTCACTTTATTTTATAGTTTTTTAGTTCTGACGTGGCTGAAAATAGAGCTTCTGCCACACTGTACAGTTCCATTCTCTAAATTTGTTTCTTTTTGCAACAGTACATTTCAAAATGTGAATATACTCATTTAACTTTCTTTGTCTTTATGTCATCAAAATATCAGGAATGGTCTTTCATTTTCCTGTGAAACTATTCAGATTTTAACAAAATCTCCTCTGGAAAGATGGCACAGGCTATTTCTTCTTGTTCCTAATTCAGTGAGTTTCTACTCCTCAGAGACTGATAAAATGAATCCATACTTTCAAATCAGGGAAGATTATTCCTCCCCTGAAGTACCTATGAATAAGGAAGTTAAGTAATTATGAAGTTGTGCCCTACATCTCCTACCCTTCTTTTCTGCCTGAGTTGTTCAGATTTCTTCACAGAATCACAGAATTATCAAGGTTGGAAAAGACCTAGAAGATCATCCAGTCCAACCATTACCAATACTTCCCAGCTAAATCAAACCCCTCAACGCAACATCCAAACATTTCTTGAACACTCCCATGGTCGGCGACTCCACCACCTCCCTGGGCAGTGCGTTCCAATGCCTGACTACCCTTTCCAAGTAGTAATACTTCCTAATGTCCTTTCTTGTTTAACTTCTTCCCTGAAACAGTCATGGATGTCCTGCTGTCTTTTGTTGGTGCTGTTTATTCTCCTTTTTGGATGGGCAAAAGCCCAATTGGGTCTTTTCAGATTAGTGAAATGGGAGGAGCGGGTGTATGAACCTGAAACTTCCCAGGACTCACTGCATCCAGAATTAGTGAATCAGTGACCTGCTTTAGGGTTTCCAAAGGAGGAACTCCAAGCAGGTCAACTGGACTCATCAAATGTAATGTTCATAGAGTCGTGGAATCATTTGAGTTTGAAGGGACCTTTAAAATCATCTGGTCCAACTCCCCTGCAGGGAACAGGGACATTTACAGCTAGATCAGGTTGCTCAGAGCCCTGTACAGCCACTCATATTGGCAGATGCAGACATGGACCATCCCCAGAATATGGAGATCAGGAATAAAAATCTGCTGCATGTGCTGCCACTTTTTACTCAGTCTGTTTCTTCAATGAGTTTTTTCTAAGCTGCTACTCCATACCAGTTTTATACGCAGGCCATTCATTATTCCTTTGTTTTGCAGAGTGTCTTTGGACTTGGACTTCCAGATAGCCTAGGTCAAGGTAGTCTTCTACAGGGAAGAGGACTGTCTGGGAACTAAAGATTAAGCTATTTCAGAGGCAGAAATTCAGCACATTATCAATATATTTAAGACTTCAAGACAGCAACAAAACTGGGAAGGGTTTATTTTTCACAGTGTAGGTGATGTTTGATTGCAGTTGAATACTTTTCATGTATTTTTAATAGTTAAAATTCAATATTCACTGAAAGATCAAAGCACAACAGGCCAAATATTACTCTCAGATGTATATGTTTGTCTCAGACTTTTCTGGGATCATCTAAAAATTGAGGCATAGCCTATTGCAGCAGGAACTTTGTAACCAAGTGAAAGCAAGGAGCACCACTGGGGCTCACACACAGCTCCCAGAGAGGCCAGAGGAAGGCAGGAGAGTGGAATGGGTCTTATAGTTGTCTTTCTTGGGTATTTAGTCACTTAAGTGCCTTCCATCCACACCCCCTTGCACTTGTTACTCTAGCACATTCTGCAGAAGCTGCTCCCCCTCATTCTCACACATTTCACTCCCACTTCTCACCTCTCACTTCCCAGCTTTTTATCTAACAGCTTTGATATCATAAACAGAATCCTAAATGCACACAATCCTAGTGGCACGAAGCATGAAGTTGCCTTCTTATCCCCCACCCTGTTCTGCTGGAACAGCAAGGGCTCCCTCCATGCCCTCAAGGGCCTGTGCTATGGCCAGCACTCAAGTACACCACATCCCACTGGCCTTCCTGTACATGTCCACACCACATGTCTTGTGGGGCTCCCTCCTTGTGTGGCTAACAGCCACTTTTCCTCTGATGAGAAGCCAGTTTCTCCACAGGGCCCTACACTTGCCATGTGTGGGCTGCACTCACTCAGGCACCACTGGATTGTTGCTCTGGATTGTTGCTCTGTTGGCATAGGGGTGCTTAACTACTGAAGGGAGCAAGCCTGACTTTGCAGTCTAGCAATGGGACAAAAAAGAAAAGAATTTCAGTCCTCCCTCTTCCAATATTGATAAAAATTTTAACTACATTGCAAGTAATTGTTGGAACGTGGCTGATTCCCAGATCTTCCTCTCTGCTGTCAGCACAGGAGTACAGAGTCCTTCTGAGGTTCACTTCTTCTCTATGCCACAGTAATTCTGAATTTCTCCACGCACAGTGGAGAAGCAAGAGCAATTTTCAACACGTTTCTCCCAGACTAACATGATGGCCAAGTCTCCCACACAGATCTCAATTCACATACCTTCAGGCAGAAAAGAAAATTGAATGTGATTTCTCATATCCGAGGTCAGCGTGATAAACCTACGGCTGCGAACTGAAGCAGATATCCTTGCAGTGTTTAGGAAAAGAATAAATTATACGTCTAGAAACTGGAGAAAGTAAAGTTGAAAACACACAGATTTTTCCTCTCCAATTTCACTTTGGACCCTAGGTCTCCTTACTCAATCCATTGTGTTTCACTGGTTATAAGTGAGATGTCCCTCTGTGTTCCGTATCATACAGATAGCCATGCACTCAGACCAGGGCTGCAAGTTCCAGTGCCTGGCAGGTGCTGACATTACCTGCAAAAGTCTTACAGCACTTGCATCCTCTCTGTAATGCTTTCCATGCTCAGGTTAGGTCAGCAAATACAAAGTTTCACCTACGGATTTTCAGATCCTGCATCAGGAGCCCTGAGGCCAGCATTGCAGACAACATTTGAGAGTGACGTGTGAGCAACAGAGCTTAGAAAAAAACTACTCCAAACATCTGGTATGGGTGCTTTCAAACCATCATCTGTACTTCATTCTGCTTGCCAACGCACATAATTAACTTTTAATGTAAAGAGAAAACAAACGTGTTTTTCAGCAGATTGATTATTCGCTGTATATTTTTTTCATCCTCGAAGAAGTTAATTATGGTTTCCCCTAAAATACTTCATTAATGTTAGGATTTTAGGCAAATATTTCTGTCATTTGCAGAAGCTCATGAGAAGAGTTTGATTTTTTTATTAATTTTTTTTTCCAGGCTTTAAAAGATTTTGGGTTTGTTACACTGTGATATCTATGAGTGTCCTGCACGGTCAGCATTCCCAAGTGTCCCCATGATGTTGCTCTGCCCTAACCCTCTTCCTCAATCTCACAATAAACCTACCATTCTCATTGTCTATGCAAAGCAGTGGCAAAACCCATCTCCCACATGCGGTCAGTATTTACTGTATTTGCAATAGAGATTATTGAAATGGGACGTGCAGAAAACTGTTGCAATTAAGGAACTGATTCAAAACGTTTTGTTTCATTGCTAATATCAGAAATTGTTATTTCTGACCTCATTTTTTTTTTTTTTTTCTGATTTCACCATCAGTGCACAAACACTTTGCAAACCTTCAGAAGAGATCAAATTTCAGCAGTTTCCAGTTGGGATGAGAAGAAACTTTGCAAGGTTGGTGACAGTCTGAACATACCTCACAGCAGCCAAGCAGGCTGTAGCTCTTCCCCAGATTCGTAAAAGCCATTCACAGAATCACAAAGTCACAGAATCACAGGGGTTGGAAGGGACTTGCAGAGATCATTGAGTTCAACTCCCTAGCTAAAGCTATTACCTTGCAATAGATCACACAGGTAGGCATCCAGTTGGGTCTTGAATATCTCCATAGGAGAAGACTCCACAACCTCTCTGGGCAGCCTGCTCCAGTACTCTGTCACCCTTGCTGTAAAGAAAGTTCTCATGCATGTTAGTATGAAACTTCCAATGTTTAAGTTCTATGCCATTGCTCCTTGTCCTACTGCTACACACCATCAAGTAGAGCCTGGCCTCCTCCACTTCCCTCCCACCTCCCTTTACATATTTATAAACATTAATCAGATCCCCCCTCAGTCTTTCCCAGGCTGAACAGACCCAGTTACTCCACCTTTCCTCTTACGGCAGATTCTCCAGACCTTTTATCATCTTGGTGGCCCTTTGCTGGACTCCTTCCAAAAAAGCCCGGTCTTTCTTGAACTGGGGAGCCTAGAACTGGACACAATATTGTAAATGTGGCCTCACCAGGGCAGAGCAGAGGGGGAAGATCACGTTCCTTGACCTGCTGGCCACATTTCTTTTAATGCACCCCAGGATACCACTGGCCTTCTTTGACAGCAAAGGCAGAGCAATTTGTGGAACTTTGAAACAGCAGACAGTAGCCAATACTCACAATGAAGCTTTTATTTCTGATATCAATGGGTTCTGGAAGTTTGCAATGATGGAGCAATTTATAAATAAACACATTTTTAAATGTTATCTTTATAAAATACTGAACAAGTATTCCAATATGAAATAAAAGATTTTCTTTAACATTGAAAGGCCTATTAATAAGATAAACAAAGGTCTATAGAAAAGTGAAAAGATAGAAACTTTACAGTCCTTCATGGACTCTAAATGAGTCAGATTATGCTTAACATATTTCTGCAACGCGGAGTAATTTTAACACATTCAAGGGTTAACAAAAACTTTTCAGAAAGGGTGGGCCTCTAGCATACTAAAGAAATTCTTCTTGTACTTGGACTCCAGCAAGACATAAAATATTTAAACACAAAAAGCTATTTCCCCAGTTACATGGCAACATTGCAGCTTTAAATATTAAAAACAATAGCACTGTAGTATTCAAAGCAAGTACAGGAGTTCACTGGCATCAGACACCTCTTGTCTTCTCTTGCTGGAGTGGTAGAAAATATACTTCATTCTAAAAACAAAGAGAGACTACTGAGGAGTGCACAGTCCCCATATTCCTTCCTATAGGGGTACAGAGAAAAGAAGTATCTTGTTGATTTATCCACTTAGGCATTTAAATAGAGCCATTCTCAAGAGTATCTGGATTCATGGAGTGAGAAATGCAAGAGGGACCATTTACTGTTATGGGAATAAGGTACGTAATGTGAGATAGGCAGGAAAGATCCCCTGTGAGTGTGTATTACCATACATGGAGTAAACAGTAGCTAAGGTAATTTTCCAAATCATCATAGTGAAAAGGCAGAAAATATATAATGAAAGCTCTCTGTTCTTAGGTCAACAAAAACATGCAAAGGGCTGGGAGTTACAGCTGGAGAGAAATCCATCTACGCAACTGTTATGATGCATCATGTTTGTAAGATAATCTGCCCATCCCCAATCAGGCAGTGCGAACACTGAGGGAAATCAAGTTTAAGGCCAAATGTCAGAATTAAATATATTGGGATATGGCTATTAAGGAGTTCAAGTAGAATATCTTCAGAAGCAAGCACAGCCACAGTGCCATTAGTACAGAACTCCTAGCTTTCCCCTTGGTCTTATCCAACTCAAATTCTAGTCTTCATACTACCTTCTTGTTAGTTTTGTGGTTGGTTCAGCAGGTCACCCAGTACAACTTTCTCTGTATCATTTTCAAGCTTCTGTCCACCCCAATTCTTGTCTTCTATGATTTCCTTTATATCAGCTTCTTCTCATTTCTTTTCTTTTCTTTTTTTTTCTTTTGTTTTCTTTTTTCTTCTCAATTCTTTTCCCATACGCACTTCCCTTCAATCTCCCCTCACAGGCTGCATCACAGGAGAACCCTGAAACAAGTCAGTGCAAATAAAGAAGCAAAGTTCTACCGTGCAATACGGCATTGTAAAACCATCATTTCTCTCAGTACTGGCACAGAGCCGTTCCTACTGCTGTTCATCATCATCTGCAAGGTTACAGCAGCTTCCAAAACAGTGGTTCACTGTAACAGTGTTCAGGAATACCTATGCTTAAGGATACTTAAGGCTTTTCATTACAATACTTAAGATAAAAAGGTACTATCTAATGTAGATGCCAATTATAACATGTAAAATAAGCAAAAAGTTTCCAGTGCTTCAGAAAAAAATAAATCATAAATCGAACCTGACCTCTTCCTTCCAGCTTTGCCTGGAACAGGTCTTGCTTATTGATTAAACTACATAATCACCTTGGTGAAGCTTCCATGCTTTCCCAGCAGAGAAACGAAAATACAGCATGCACCTATCTGTAACACAGAAAGATATGAGAGCACAGTCAGTTTGGGAATATTGTTAGCTAGGCCTCATTAATAAAATAAGGCTAATGATTTATTCATGTCCAGGACAATAAGAGGACAATGTAGAGCAGTTACATTAACGGTAAGTAGATGCTTTGGGGAAAAAATGTGAACACTAATGGAAATTGGTTCTGTCTGCTGCAGTGTTTTGTATAAAACAGCACGGGTGATTTTTCTGACCAAATCAGTACATGAGGGATGCAGAATTCCCTATTCTACATATTAAAATAGAAACTAGGAAATTATTCAGATTAATATAAGAATATATTATCACTTCAGTGCTTGAGTAACTCTCAATCTCTTTTCCCTGCATGCAATCTTTTATTCCATCTTCACTCTCCTTTTCCAGAAGCCTTGAACTTCCTACTGTAATTATGAATGCAGACATTTTTGCTGTGAAAATAACACTCTAAAAATGATCTGTGAGGACACTATTTGAAATAGTTACTGTTTAAAGCTGTCCATACACTGTATGCCCTTACAAATGATGCTGTAATGTTTTTGAACTAATGGTAGAAATCTTTTGCCATTTTTTGGATATATATATATATTTTTTTGCTCAAAAAGCAGACTATGTGAGCCCTGCTTTTCTCCCCCAAGAACCTCTGTGCCAGTCCTCAAGCAAAGTTGTGGAATTTCTTTCTTTAGTCACCTTCAGGGTTATTTGGCATCTGAATAGTGGCTGTATTTTGCTTGGGTTTCTGCTGGTGGGATTCAGCAGTATCAGAGACCTGACTTGAAGTAAGGTCACCTGGGTGAGGAGCAAGTGCCTTGCCCTTTAGGTTTGTTCATGGCTGTTCCAGAACCAACTGAGAGCCATGGAAAACCAGAAGCCCCAGCTCTGTTCAGCTGTTTTCTTGTACCAGCCATACTGTAAACAGGTGAACTATGTATAATCCTACTGATAAAAAGATGGTTATTTTTCCTCCGTATATCAGTTCTTCATTGTTAGTATTTTTACTGTTTCTATACCAGTGAATCAAATAGGAGAGAGACAAGCAGCTGGGTCCTTGCCTTAGTGCTGCTGTGTCCACAGACCCAAGCTCTGTTTTCCCTCAAACAAGAGGGCCTCTTTCATCATGTCTTCTGGGAATAGTCCTTGGCCTCTGTTATAGCCATAAGCTGAGGCCAAGCATTGTCTGAGAGAGGGATATTTGGCAGGAAAGGTGCTAACTATTAAACAGGATAGAGGATAGCACGACAGGGCTCTAGTATAGCCCTTGTCATTCTTAGTTTACTAGCACAGATGTAGTCTTCAATATTTGCTGTCTCCCTTTTCCTGTCAGACAGCATTTCAAGGGAATTACAAACTTCAGATTAAGCTTTGAATGCCCCAGTTCCCAGATTATATCCAGGACCTGAATGAGTCCTACAGGCAAACAGTACCTTCCAGGGCAACATAATTGTATCCCAAATTTCACCAAAAGCAGAGGGACCAACTGAGTTTTTCCTGGGTTATATTGGCAGATGAGTTAAACATGCTGCTCGAACACAGGAGAGAAGCTGTGGTGGAAAGCCAAAAGGAAAGCTGATGAACATCTATCTCTCTGTGTAGCAGATAACATCTAACCTCCATGCTGCTTACAAGATGAGTGGCTCATCCTCATGACCAAACACGGGCAGACTGATAGCCACAAAAGCAGCAGATGAACTGTGCTATTGCCAAAACCATCAATGAGAAATGCCAAAGGAAAGGTGGAGTGAGCAGCGCAAAGGCAGCAAACTCGGGACTGCAAGTTGAGTAGACTAAGATCTGCCTTCTATAGAAAGATCTGATGTTTCCCATCAATTGTTGCCTCTGTATTTTCTAATTTTTAATGACGTCATTCAGAACTGCTTGATGTACAGGTTTAATACTCTTTAAAAACAGAACAGAACAAAACAAAACAAAACAAAACAAAACAAAAACCCACAAAGAACTAACTTTTCCAAAGCATTTACAGTTCTTGTTTATTCTCTTTGAGATTGTCTCAGAACCATATTGATAAACTGCTGAACGACACTGAGTGAAAAAAGGGAGCAAATAGAAATGCACAGCAGAAGGAAAGCAGAAGGTCAAGTCCCATTTTTTGACCAATTCCAGCTCTTTGTAAAGAACTGTCAGAGTAGCTTAAACCTTTCTTTAAAGATTCATATTTCTCTGCTAGGTTTGATAATGTAGACCACAAACTTCAGATCCAAAATCTGTTTCACAATATTATTGTACACTGTGCATCCAGTTTGGGGTTAATCCTGTTGCTAATTACTGTTACTGCTCAAGCTACAAAAGCAGATTTTTCTTTTATGCAAACACTCTGCCTCTGATCTCATCCGTGATTTATATACATATAAATCAGTGATGGATTGAGTCTCAGATGAACTGGAGAAGTGTGGGAGCTGTGTGCAATGCCAGTCAGGAAGCCGGCGGGGGGAAACAAACAGAAAAAAACAACCCAAGGATGTCAAATTGCTTTTTTGTCTCCCCTGTAAATCTGTCCTGTAAATTCATGCATCAAAGTCTCAGGAAGCTGCACTGGTCAGGACGTAGACTTGAGTCTAGCAAATCATCCCATATTGCCCAGGATAAGTGAATGCTCTATGGGCTCTTGAATTGCCTATATTTCACCTCCTGGACAGTTTAATACCACTTCTTGTTTAAGAAGAAGGGCACAAGGCAAAGATCACAAAGATCTGAATTATACTCTGCTCCATCTTCTGTCTGTTGCAAAGCTCAGGAACCACACTTCTCTCCCCTCTGGTGACTCTTCCCAAATGGCTTTTTGGCCCATTTACTCACTCTTGATCTTGCTATCAAAGATTTCCTATAGAATGTTTTGGCTGATCTGCTACTCCAGAGCTCCCCCAGGCACTCCACAACAGGTCAGGAACTCTGCCTCAAGCAGGGGCTATGTATTTTGTATATCCTATGCTGGGACACTTAGTAACTACTGGTGGGTACACTTCTCCGCGCTGTTTCCTTCAGAAGGCTTCTGCTCATTATTATGACCAGGGAGATAAACTGATCTTGTTTCTCAATGTCTCTCCAGTGTTAATGCTTCAGAATGATTTTTTTTTTTTTTTTTCAGGAAATACTGGAAGTCCTGCTTGACAAATGCTGCTTTTTTTTTCTCTCTTTTCTTTTTTTTTTCTTTTTCTTTCTTTTTCTTTTTTTTTTTCCTGTATCATCTGCCTCTTTATGGATTTCTGGACAGCATCAGTCAGTAATTCACTGCCACTGAACAAGTCTAGGTCTTCCCATCACTTGACCTTCCAGCCATTACAGTTTATGTTGGCTGTGCAGTTCTCCATTATGTATTAACTTCAGAGCTTGTTTTCTACCACATAGCTTAATTTCTGCATCCAGAAAGGGATACAAAAACCAGAAACAGGTTACTCTTTACAAATAAACACTGATTTCCACTTGTAAATTGAGCAGACTAAAATGTCAGAAAATTTGTACTTGGGCAGAAAAATGAGGCCAAGGATTTTAATTATTTTCCTGTAATACTACAGAAATTCAAATGAACTTGGGAGCACTGTCATCAGCAGCCATCTCAGGATGGCTGTGTTTTGGGAGTGGTGTAAATTTCAAGGCTCTGTCTCATGCATTTTGTCTACAGTTTTTAAAACTTCTGCAACCAATTTTGGACATGCAGAAGTTTATTATAAATAAAAGCCCTTTAAAAATAGTCAGAGTGCTTTAAATGCAGCAATTAAGTACCCATATTATATAAAACACACCCATATCCATAATTATTTCAACCACAACATAGTTTCTGCTATTTCCTTGGAAGCAAAACAAGATATTTAATTTTATAACCAGTCTGTAACTGTTACTTTTCATTGAGTTTAAGGAACTAACTTAACAATCTTTGTTAACAGCTCTCTTCATCATGATTTAAAAAAAAAATAGGAGTATGTTCATGGTGTGCTATACAAGACAATTTCAGCAAAGGCACATCTCCACCATTTGAATGCTCTAACAAAGCAAAGTATGTAGGCTTATTGCAGAGGAAAGCAAAGAGGTAGAAACATAGGAAGTCTGAATGTGCAAGAATCAATTTTGAAATCACTGAAACTGTACTGTACACAACTGTACAAGTAGATACCTAGCAGAGTGGGAATCTTCCTCTCCCTCCTATTTCCGTCTTAGACAGAATCGATTAAAGTCAGGGCTAAATTTCATAGAATCATAATCATAGAATAGTTTGGGTTGGAAAGGATCTTTAAAGATTCCTTTGAAGAACCTTTGCCCTATGGATTAGACATCCACAGCTTCTCCACAATCTCTTCCAGTGCCTCGCAACCCTCACACTGAAGAATTTCTTCCATATTCTTAATCCAAATCAGCCCTATTTCATTTTAAACTGTTCCCTCCTATCCTATCACTACAATCCCTGATAAAAAGCCACTCTTCATCTTCTCTGTTGGTACCTTTCAAGTACTGGAAGGCTGCTATAAGGTCTCCCCAGAACCTTCACTAGGCCAAATCATGCCAATTCATAATAACATATTTTACTAATAAAGACATTAAACAGTACTGGTCATAATATGGACCTCTGATGAATGCTAGTCTTCACTGGTCTCCACTTGAACATAGAGACACTGACCACAACTCTGGATGCAACCATCCAACCCATTCCTTATCCACTGAATGGTCTACATTTCAAATCCATATGTCTCCAATTTAGAGAGAAGGATGCTGTTTGGGACCATATAAAAGTCCAGGTGTCTACTGATATAGTCATTCCAACAAAGAAGGCCTCTAGATTGGTCAGGCAAGTTTTGCCCTTGCTGAAACCATGCTGGCTGTCTTGAATCACCTTCCCGTCTTCCATGTGCCTTCACATCATAGCTGCAAAGAGAATTTTTTTCATGATCATAGAATCATACAATGGCTTGGGTTCAAAGGAACTTGAAATACCATCCAATTCCAACCCCCCTGCTGTTGGAAGGGTTGCCACCCACCTGACCAGATTTCCCAGGGCTCCATCCAACTTAGCCTTCAACACCTCCAGGAATGGAACATTCACAACTTCTCTGTGCATCCTTTTCCAGTGCCTTACCAACCTCATAGTAAAGAATTTCCTTTTAGTATCTATTCTTAATCTTTCTTCTTTTAGCTTGAAACCTTGTCCCTTGTCCTATCACTATCTGTGCATGTAAGAAGTTGGTCTCACTCCTGTTTATAAGCTCCCTTTAGGTACTGGAAGGCTTCTTCTCCAGACTGAACAAGCCCAGCTCCATCAACTTTTCATCCAATACATGTTTCTACACAAAATTCAGTGTCTGTGATCAATTATCAGCCCACCTCATCAGCTAGTTATCTGCAAATATAGACAACCCCTACAATTCTGTGATTCTGTGATTCTGTGTGATTTCTATGTGGTAGACAAGGAAAAGGACAAATTTCCTTTTACTGCCGTGGTACATAGCACGTCTCTGTTGGGTCCTCATGCACATTCTGGAGGATCAGGAGGGATGGATATAGTGAATCGCTCTGTACAGATCTGTCTATCTCACTTTGCATTAGAGCTATCTGTGTTACACAAATTCTAACCCAAAGCTGTGGACTTCCTGCTAGCAAAGCTATCCTCATATGGTATGTGGAGATACTGATTTAAACAGAATGGCCCTTCCTTCAGTATAAATAGACCATCCATAGTACATCAATTTTATTTATGTCAAATTAAACAAAATTCTGCTTTTTGGCTAAGAGGTAATGACTTTCAGCCAAAAACCAAATTCTTACCTCTGAGTTACATAAACTCCTTAAGCAGAACATTTATAATACAAATAGTAATAGACATGCAGCTTCTACACGGTGGTGCTCCCAGGTAATGCTAGCAGAGAGATCAGCTAAACATCACAAGAATGACAAAATAACGTTCAGTGGTGGATATGAGCTTCTTTACAAAGCTGTGCGAGGAGACACCAGGTAGAAGGCTGAAGTTGAAGACATTTATTTTTAGGCTTTGGGTTTTTAAGGAGAGCAAAGGAACCAAGAGGGGAAAACAGTGTCAACAGTTCACACAGACTCTCTTTTCATGTTTGGAGAAGCAGAGCTATACTGAAACTATAACTAAGACGGGATTTAAGGGTAGACACAATAAAGGCAGCCACAATCTATACCTGTAACAAGGAAGGTCACTTCTAGGAGGTTTTGATGTAGTGAAACTTGAAAAATATATTCATTTTTGCCCAAAGGCAGAGGCTGGCATGGCAGCTTGGGGACCACAACGGTAATTGCTCCTAAGAGGAAAAAGAAAATGTTCCATAAAGTTCCAATTGCCTTTAAAGAAGAGAAACATTTGAAGGACTCTTCAGTGCTGTTCCAAGTTCAGCAGAATGAAACCTCTCACGTAGGGCTGCTTTCATCCATAGGTATTGCCGCAGTCAACACAAATTGCTGGAGAGGGGAATAGGTCAGGGGTGGAGGGAGGTGTAATTATGACAGCAGAGTGAAGCTGAAATAAACAGAGCTTAAAAAAAAAAAAACAACAGAAAATATATATATATATTTTTCCTGAGGAACCCAGATCAGCTTTAAATACAAAAAGGAAAAGAAAAAAAAAGGGGGGGAGGGGGGGGAAGAAGTGGCAAAGAGGCAGACTGTTTTTTCCTAGGAGGCTGGTCTCTATCTGCTATTTTGCTGCATTGTTGATTAATGTAATTGAAGTATATATAACTGCAACAGAAAAGGAAATAAGACTTCTACAGGGACCCATTAATTTCTTAAGGATAAAGTGTTTGAAGGTTCAAAGGCTTTGTTAAAGCTCATTTTAAATTTAAAATTTCCATTGCCAAGGGATTGATTACCCTTCTTACTTTAGCTTTGTCAAACAATAAGTTGATCCCAATCCTTTCAAAGTTTTATGATGATGTACTTACTATATTAATTGTAAAAAAGAGGGGACTGTCTTCTATACTCAAGGACAGTTATTTCAAAATGAGGTCTGCAAATGTTCTTTCAAATGTTGAAAACCTTGGAAACCACAGTACTTGTATCCACTATTACAAGTCACGGCACTTTGAGATAGTGTACTTATTTTTGAATAGTTCTCTTTGGGAAAACTGCATACCTTCATACATGTCAATGTTTTGGGCTATGTGCAGTACTGGATAATAATGTAATTTCATGTCATTTAATAGAAATTACATCATCCTGAAAAAAGTTCTTGTGGCAGACTGAGGCTCCTGTTTTTCTGCTAAAGTCTGTTTTTTTACTGTGACCTCATCACCCTGACTCATTATTCTCTCCTTTAACTGACATCTGGGTTTATACGTGTCCTGGAGCAGGAGCAGACTTCTCCTGCAGTAACTACTACAGTGGGACTCTCAGATTCACTTGCAGTTCTGTGGCATTCCCACCATAGCACTAAATAAAGGAAAACTTTGTTTTTCTTATTTTCAGAATAAACTAGCAAATGGGATCAATTCATACATGAATATACACTTCAAAGATTTCCTCACAAAAATGCACTCAAATTGGTTTTGGTTTTCAGAATTTTGATCGTTCGAAGAAAGTCAGAGAGTTGCTCTAAAAAACAGGGAACGTTTTTAAATTTCAGGTCACAAATCATCTCTCATCAAAAAGGCAAAGTTTCATTAAGAAGCAACTTGTCAAAAACAAAATGATTTGTTACTTTGATTGCTGTAGTAACTAATGGCCTCAACTGCATTGCCAAGTTAAATCAAAATGGCGGCACCTCACTCAGTAGGACTGCAGCTCACTCTACAATGTAGTGCATATTTGGAGCCCTACTTACATTTTCTATCTGAAGAAAATATTTCTATACTGCTGTTTACTGTTAATTTTTTACTCTCAGAATGTTCTAAAATTGAGCTGTTATTAAAGATTGTGAGATGAGATTGGCCTGAGCTGCAAAATGTGTTTCTGCACTCCGATTTTGGATGGATATCATGCATTCTGGCTCTCTTATCTGACATGAGTGAATTGGTTTTTCAAAGCAGGAAGAGATGAGGAGAGCAAGGGAGCCAATAACATAAAATGTTGACAGTTCTGGAGATTTTACTAGGAGTTTTAAAATGCTTGATATTTTTCTTAAAGCTTCGTCTATGGAAAGAAACTATTAATGGCAGCTTGAAGTCCCATTTTAGGAAAAAAAATGTAGGCTTCATGATTGCAATCACTGGCATGACTCTGAAACCTCAAACACAGAATGCAAATAAATAACATCAAAATATGGCACTTTGAAACAACAAGATTTTAAGGCTTTCTGCTCAGTTCTGATGAATGGGTTGTTCTCTTTGGTGCCAGTAGCATCTGACAAGGCAGAACCGTACTGTGGGTTGGAGATGGAGAGAGAAGTGGGAGAGTGTGACAGTACTTTGGTATGGCTGTGTTTCCCACCTGGAGAGCAGTTTTATATTTTGGGTTTGCTTTATAGCAGTAAGGGCTAGAAACTATTTAAAGCACCAAAAGCTCAGTGCCTGAAGAAGGCAACAAGCCTGCATGTATTCCCTGGGAAGTCTCCCTGATAGCTGGAGGTGGAGGAGGCAGGGTAAGCCTTTTAAGATGCAGTAAATAGGCAAAGTCACTGTTTACAGTCAAAAGCTGCTTTTTAAGATTTCATGAGTTGTTTATTTAAAGACAAGCAAACAAATTCAGGTCATCTCTTTATCCTGCTTAATTTAGGAAGGCATCTCTTCAAGCAGATTTTCCTCCTGCTTTCTTCCTGCTGGAATCACCATCCTCTTGTGAACTGAATCAGGAAAAATGAGAAAGTGGGAAAGCCCGGACTTGGTTCATGTAAATTTTAGATGAATCTATTGTGGCAGGGTATCCCACAGTGCTTCCCAGCATCCACACCAGCAAGACAGACATCTCATCTTAAAACTATTCTTTTCACCTACCAAAAAAAATTAAAAGCTCATCACAGGTTATGTGTTGTGTGCAAGTTCTCTCTCTCTCTTTTTCTCTCAACACTGATTACCATGTATTGTCAAGCTTACTCAAATTATAGCCAGTTCCAAAGCACAGCCCCCACCTCGGTAAGGAGCAATGATCGTGATGAATTACTCATCTCCCTTGTTAGCTTGTATAATGTAGATCATCTGCATATGTTGCTATGTCCACAGTGAAAAAATTACATTACAGAGAAGCAAGAGTAGTACCTCCTTGATGTAAGCAGCTTATGGTGTAAACTGAGTGCATACAGACACCACAAGCCTAGCAACAGGCTGAAAGGAAAACTGAGAGGGGAGTAGCAGGAGGAAATATTGTTCCTGGAAAGCCTGTTTCACAAACAGAGCAAACAATGTATTTCTCTAATTCCTCACAAATCTTCTAGGTTAACTCTGATGCTGACAAGGCTGTGGATGAAATAAGTGAACAAGAACACATGAAAAATATGGTTGGTATTTGGAATTTCAAGGAAATAAATCCAGTGGACTTTTGGCCAGGTGCAATTTACTGTTTAAACACCTCTTCTTACATAGCTAAATTAGGCTGAAACAGCCTCATACCACTGCTAATTTGGTGAATCGGTCTGGCTTCAGGAGCACAAGTGCATTTCTGCTTTGTCTCAGACCTCCAAAATAATGTTTACAGGTTTAATACTTCTAGAGCCTGAGCTCATCTGGCTCCTTCCTGGAGGGCAGGGAAGGAGAGCAGGCAGGGACTACAGGGGACAAGCAGTCGGGGTGCAGCCATCGTGAACGTACATATGCACAGTAGTGTAGCTGCTGCTACATGTGAAGTTACTCTGATGCTTGTCTTTCTCCACTAAATAGTGTACCCTGCCTGTAATTAACAGCTAGAGCTGCATGATCGCTGTGTAGCAACACCAACAGATCAATGTTTGCTCTGTATTTGACTATGCCCAGAGGCAGGGCAGAAATGCAGGGGAGCGACGGGAGGAAAAACTCCTTACATCTGCTTGTGCATGCCATGGATCCGACTGTGTCTGGAATAATCTTTGCAATATAGTATAGCACTTGGAGAAAATGGCTCTATGAATAATAGAAGTTGGGCTAGTGGTAAATTATCAGGGACGAGAGAGGATGGAGACCTAAGAGCAGATGGGGAAGCAGCAGCACCTTCTACATCGAAGCACAGGGATGTATGGTTAACTTAAAAATTACACAAACTTGTTTCCATGTAAATAATGAAATAAGGTAATGAACTGGAATTATTTTCCCCCTGAATTAAGAACATTCAGTCTGCAGAAAAGTCTTAAATACCAAATGAATATCCATGCTCACTTCAGCTAATAGTTGTTTTCCAGAACCTGTACTTCACTGCCTTCAGAGCAACTCACACTCTTTTCAGCTATCTGCAGCTGATGGATGCAGTTTTACAGCTGCTTGCAACAGCTGTGAAAATGTGAAAATATCTATATCTCTCATCTGTTTTAGTGCAAAGTTTGCTTCTACAGCCTGAATCTCTGCATTTGGTGCTAATAACAGAAAGGGACAACTCACAATTAAATTTGGCTGGCCTGACAGCATTAGAAGAAATCTCTGATGATGTCTTCAGTCACTCCAGCCACACCTACTATGTATCTGTCTTCTTCCCTTGTCTGTGCACTTACCCAGACTGTGGGGAACGAAGATGCAGGTTCTCTTCCGAACAGATTTAAACCTACATTGCAGGAGATTTATATAAGATATCCATCTAAGTGGAACTGGAATCCAAGCCTCCAAAAGCCAAGACCTACTTGTGAAGCTCTATGGGCTTTCTAAACTTGCGCTTGTATTCTGGTCTAATGCAAAGGTATCCCTCCTACAGAATGTTAGCAGGAGAAATGGATAACGCAGCCTTGGTGCAAACATGTTAGGGTTCAAACAGAACAATCCAAAACTCAGGTCTTCCAACTCTCCACAAACCACTGAATAGTTAGATTAGGTGCCCAGCATGGTATCTAATCCCATTGTAGATGTAGTCCTTTAGGGTAGTTCTTACATATTGGTGTTTTATAAGTCTGCTAAAACAGCAGCAGCTGTGATCTATACTAGTCTCAGCATTTTAATGACTTTTGGCTAAACCTTCATAGCTAATAGTTAAATTGCCAAATGCTCCATAAAACAAATATGCAAACAATTTGCTAGTTAATCATCTATCATAAATGGATGTACGCAGCTGCTGAGATATATAATTGCTGTTTCATCAGGGTTGGTACGTTATTTACATAATTCCCTTACTGATTTTTACATAGATATTTTTTTTTTGAGAAACACAGAAAGCAAGAAATGCTAACATAATGTCTCATTAAATGCAGCATGTTAAAGAGACAGTTCTGGTCACAGCTGGTGGATAACAATAGTGATTTCCTTTGATGTATTTTAAAAAATAATTGAAACTTGTATATCTGCATATTTATGTATATTCATATACATGCATGCATTGTTATAGACTTATACAAAATATTTGTATGTAGAATAGGCATATGAATATGTGTTAACATATTCAAATTAAGATATGTTAAAAATGCAGAAAATAGGTCTTTTATGCAAGCAAGAAAGATAAAACATGAGCAATAAAATATAAATCAGCATTTTTTCTTTGATTCTGTGCAGTATTTTTGATTAAAGAGAATATCAGCTGAAGATGGAATCCAAGCCATACAAATTAATATGTTTTCAGGAAAAGCATATTAAGTGTGAGTTCGTTTTGTTTGTTCTTGTTTTCAGAAACAAAAGCAATAATGAAAAATGGAATAACACACCTTGCTAGTGTTTTCTAAGTGAAAGTATGAGGAAAAAGTGATTGACAGCTTTCTAACTTCGTATCTTTTTTTCTTTGCCAGGCTCTGGGAGAGCTGATGAAATTACTCAATACCTAAAAAATTCCAGTGCTAAAATGAAAGTTACTACAGTTGTAGAAATCACACTAGCAATGAGAGAACTTGCCATACCTTGACCTCTTTTACCTGAATGCAAGCCCACACTTAGTGATTTGATATTAACAGTAATTATCTCCCAGAAGCTGGTTATAAAGAGTTAGAAAACAGCACATGGTTTCTAAGGTCCTGTTGTTTGTTTGTTTGTTTGTATGTTTGGTATGTCTGCATTTGCTTTCTTTCCATGCTCTGCTTTCCAGATTAGGTCTGAGAGCTAGGAACAGGTTCTAGAAGAAGACTCTTCATTACTCTGGGTACTACGTTCCTGCCTTTGGCAAAATATCTAAGTGCTTTCCATTGCAAATTGTGCAATAAGGACTGACCTGGTAAGCTCCAGCTTTTGTGTGGGTCTAGACTTTGGGAATATTTACAGGGAAAATGTTTACACGCGTCTAATGTCTACATGTCTCTTCACTGGCGTTTCTTCCTGACTCATCTCCCTCTGCAATTGAAAAAATATATTAAATAAACTTCAGAAAAATGCAGGAAGAATAAGACTGGAAAACATATTTTGGTTTATTGTACCAAACGGTAGAGACAATAACTATGTGCTTTTTAATTCCTTTACCAAAACCTTTTGATCTTCACTAGAAAAAGCTGTTTTTCAAATGGGAGGTGAGAGCACTCTGCTGTTCTCAACTGCTCTTTGCCTCTTACATAGAAAACTTAAATTTCAGCTGAAGCTGGTTTCTGTACATTTAGCAAAGCTGGATCGAGATCATCAACACTTCCCTGGTTTTCAGTCATTATAGCCTGAGCTGAATTCAAAAAGTGATTGAATAGGAGGTAAATCACAGAATCACAGAATTGGGGTTGGAAGGGACCTCTAGAGATCATCGAGTCCAACCCCCCTGCCAAAGAAGGTTCCCTACAGCAGGTCGCACAGGTAGGCGTCCAGGCGGGTCTTGAACATCTCCAGAGAAGGAGACTCCACAACCCCCCTGGGCAGCCTGTTCCAGTGCTCCGTCACCCTCACTGTAAGGAAGTTCTTGTGCACATTTGTGCAGAACTTCCTATGCTCTAGCTTCATCCCATTTCCCCTTGTCCTGTCCCCACGCACTACTGAAAATGGTTCTGCTCCATACTCTGATATTTTCTTATACCTAATTTTAACATTCTGATCTCTAAATTATGTGCCTATAAAATCAAGCATTCAACATGAAGAAAACAATGCCAAATTTTACTCTATTTGACTTTAATCTGACCTCTGAAAGTATTCCCCACGACAGTCTTCAGCTCTGTGGTTCTTCTTTTCTCTTTCTTCCCTTGAACTCCACAGCTGTGCTTACATTCTGCTGTTCTTGTTTCAGGTCTCAAGTATCTGTAATCCTGAAAATTTGGTGGTGTTGCCACCTCTCTTAGTTGATTTCACCAAAACCTCATATTTCCCAACAGAACATGGAGATCATTTTACATGACAGTTAACATTATGAAATAATTTTATATATGAAAAAGCAGTATCCTATGACTTCTATTATAATGGAAAGCATTTGTGATTCATGCCAATACTGAGGTGGAATATGAGAACAACAGGCTAAAGCCATCCTCCAGCCCCTTGCATAACCCAAGACATATTTTCCATGTCTGGATGAAGCAGTCCTGTACAATGCTGTACATTCATCACATTTAATGTTTTAAGTAATGGCCATTCTCTGCTCTGAATGAGAAGCAGGGTGCCAAGAAAAAAATGAGCATGTAGTCACTTCTTTTGGAGCCACATCCTACTACGTAGGTACAACAAGGCCAAAGGCAGATATATTTCACAGCCTGTGTCTGGTATGTCCCTTCTCTTTGATGCTTGACTATGCAATCTTAGTGTTCTTTTAACAGTAGTCTAATTTCTTCAGTATCCCTTTTTAAATAATGTAAAGCTGAAAATGGCCAAGTCATTGTCATGAGAATAGTCTCTGCTGACTATCTCAGGAGGGATAAAAGCTCCATGTCTCTGGCAGTGGGTGACTTGATGCAATCGATGGCAATAGCGAACTGTTTGAGCCATCCCTTGAAAGGACTACCACACTGGTTTTATCAGTGGTTTCACAGGTATTTGCTGATAGCAGAGTGTTGAGCCTCAGGTCTCAGGTACTGTGCTGGGAAAAGTGTCTTACAGACTAGCACTCCCCTTTCATCCTTCCCCCCTACTTATCTATGGCACCTTTGCTGCCATCTCCTGCCACTTGTCGTCTTCCTCTTCTGCTTCTGCCTCTCATTAGCCAGAAGTGATAGAGCCTGCAGCTGGAGTCATGGGAAGAACTTCTTTATCCAGTGTGCTCTCACATGCTGGGGCTTTAAAGTTGCAGAGCTGGCAGTCAGAGCAGTTTGTATTGCTGAGCCTCCCAGTCCCCATCTGAACTAGTTCCTCTTGGGCCCATACGGGAACACCAAGTAGATTTGTTCACCTCAAACCTCATTCTTGGAGCCAAGAGTATTACTTTTGCTAGAAGCTTCTCCTAGAAAATCAACCAGAGCCAGACATCCAACATGATTTCCGTCAATGCTCAGAGATTATTAAAAAGCAATTTAAGCAACTGCAAATCAGATCTTCTGTCATCTGCAACAAAAAGTTTAAGAGAGTGAGAGCTTATCTCTCCTGACCTGTCCAAGCTACCAGGAATGGAGTGATGGACTACTCAAATACTGCAAAGCAAGCCCTCAATATGCATTCACGGATGTGATCTATAGGTCCTGCAGACAAAATGTTTTAATTTTTATTTCACTTCTTGAGACAATCATTTGATTCCTTTCAGCTTGTTGAGCAGTGCTGTAGACTTGAACAGTATAGTCCTACCTCTTTTATTTTTTTCTTAAGCCAGTGGGTCAAACTCTGTCCTTTAATGCACTAACCACCAAGTCCCACTAATGTCAGCTTTCCTTCAGAGGATGAAATAATATGATTTAGTCCCAGAAAGCAGACCTCAAAGTCAGAGGTTTTATAAGCATGCCTCTTAGACCAAAGGCTTTAGCAGGTGGATTCTAAGGATTTTATTATGAGGAGCTTGACATGGAGTCAAAACTCTGAGCCATGAGGACTTGCCCTTTCCCTCAGCCAGATGCTGAGCTACAGGTCCTCTGACTGTGTTCCAGATGATATTGACAGCTGTTCACCTGTTACCAAACAGGCTACAAAACTTTCCAGCAAATAACTTTTACATTATTATTTTTCTAGAATTAAACTGTGTATATATAAGTAAGAATAAGAAAAGCATATTCAAGATAAAACAAATTTAGGTACCTATAGAGTATTTAAGTGCTTATATAGGCTAATGATTGAAATGTCCACTTTATAATCAAAACCATTCACTGCACTGCATTTTTGCACACTAGGCGGTCAACTAAATAGAAAAAAATATTTTTTAAAGAAAAAATGCTGTGGGCTACTGCCCATTCATATACTCTACAAATTTTAAAGATATATTCCTGATAGTTTATGTGGGCTGATTTTCTATTAAATGCCTTTAAGAACAACAAAACAGTTATTTATTGCTGCATACTGTTGTGTTAATAAAAATAACTCTCTTCAAAAAGTGAAAATAAATCCTAATACTTATTAGTACCATGGCCACATATAATAGTCAATGGGAATTTTGTGAGTCCTAATTGTGGTAAATATTAAAAGACTTCATTTTCCCCTCTCCCAGATTCTTTTCTTTTCATTGTTTAACATGACGTCAGACGTCTATGGACCATCCTCACCCATCTCACTCTCCTGCACTAAGTTGGTAGAGGTTGGAATGGCCTTGGCCCCCTGTGGAGATTCCCCACCACACCCTGGAACAGCAGCACTGCAAAGTGTCTCTTCCATACTCTGTCACCCTCCCCAGTCACAAATGAGCTGGATGCCACACTGCAATGGGATACAGGCCAGGACCAACGAGGTGAACTTCAATATCATGTGTGGGACTTCCTGCTCCCTTTAGCATCTGACCAAATCCCCGTCCTCTCTGCTGCTCATGACTGCAGGCCTGCTCTCATGTGTTTTAACCAATTCTAAGCCCCTGTATGAAGCATGATGGTCCTGATTCCCAGATCACTCAGTCACAAACTATCATTTACAGATCACAAACTCTTTGACTGTTCTGGATATAAGCACCACTGGGCTACAGCTGCAGCGCTGTGCTGTAGCTTGTGGCTGGAGCTATGCAGATATCTGTCTGGCTCCTCTATCATCTCAAAGAGAATAGGAGGGAGTGAGTTGCCTCATGGAGGAATAAAGATGTATGATGCAAAGCCATTGCTAAAACAACTGGTGAGAAAGGTTATGTTGTATTGTATTGTCTTCCTTTCCCGTAGCCCACACTCCTCTACCTTGACATGAGTATCCATGCTGGTGGCCAGTCCTCATCCAATGAAGGCCCTCCATTATTCACCATCCTGCATGTCAGCCTGTAAGTCACTGGCAGACTAGCCAGGTCAAAGGCCCCTTGGTACAGGCTGCAATCTGTAGGACTGTGTACACGTGCGCATTTTCAGAAAGCTGGCACTCTTCAGGAGCTGTCCTGCTTCCAACATTTCACTTTATTACCGCTGTTTACATTCTTGTGCAGATAGTGTTTATGTGAATGTAGAAAAAGTAATGAAGACTAGTTTTGTTAAAATCATACACCCACAGGGTGAGAATTCCAAAAGTATTCCAGTCAACTCTTCATCCTCTTCATCCTCCAGAGCGTGCTAAGTGCATGTGTCATCCCTGGTACTGGAGCCTTTGTGAGTCACTCTCTGCAAACCTAGTGTTTCATTATTATTATTAGAAAATCTTTTCCAACAGCAGGAGTGAAATTTGTGCTGATCAGAAGGGGGCCATTTTTCTTGCAGCCATCTATCCAGCAGCACAGTCCTTTCACTCTGTCTGGCAGTCATTCTGTAAGACCCGAAACGTGCTGCCCTGAGTGAGGTGACCCACAGAACATCCTTCCCAAGGAGCTTGTTGGTGTCCTTCTCCTGCCACTGCAGTGACTGCAGCTTTCTGTGAAGCTGCCCAGATCACAGCAGCAGTCCTGGCCTTGCAGAACAGCCCTGGCCTCCCTCATGTCAGCACTGTCTCTGCTGGCTTGAGTTATCAGCTAGCATGAGGTGGATCACGGTATAGTATGAAGCTTTCCAACTTTGCAACCCAACAGGACAAAGTGAAAGAAAAGCAAAGGGAGAAAAATCTGATACTCTGGTATCAGCTCACTCATTCTGTCACAGTGTAAAAAATATCACCGTATCTGCAAGTGGGACAGCAATACAACCTCTTGCACAGAATCCATGCCGTCTCTTTCTTCCCTTGCACATTCCTATGTGCCCAGGTAAGCCAAGCCTGCATGCTCCCTCCAGGGCCAAGCTCAGATCAATTCGCTTCTGCAGTGTCTGAGCTGGTGCTGCAGATATTTTATTGGATTAAAAATACTTCCTGTTGTTGCTATTCCTTCTATACACGTCCTGGTTAGAATTTCAATCAGCAGTACTGAAATGCTTCCCAGGAGGTTTCCAGTAATAAACGGATGCCTTTCCAAGACTTCATTGCCAGGAAGAGTCAGATGAGGTTTCAGCCAATATCTGTGTTTACAGATTCAGGAGTGAGCTGAACTGAATTTGTCAACCAGAGTCATCTTAAGTTCACTGCAGCACCTGCCTGTACAGAACCACTTTTAGCTCTCCTGCACTCATGACTTCTGTCTTGCCAGTCATTACGGCGCACCTCTCACCTTGGAAGGGCTGACAGAAACACTGCCTTTGATCATGTGAGGTAGGTAGTCTCATTGTTATGGAGAATTACAGAAACAAAAGATACTGGGTGTGACTCACTCACTGAGATGTAAACACCTAAAATAGGTCAGAGCTAGATCAAGCACCCTGAGCTGCCTGGCTAGTGCAGGGCACTGACCTCAGCCTGGCATCAATTCTCAGCAGGGCCTAGCAGGGCTGCCTTTCTCCAGTCGTCACTGAAGCCTGGTGGTTGCCTCAGGGGGCCAGGTAGATGGAACCTGAAAAGTATAATTTCCAGAAGTGGTCCTCTGGTAAAGAGAGGAATGAAAATAAAATAGAAAAGGATGTGTCACTGGAAAGCAATCACTAGCGATTCTTTGGGGATTCATTTTCTCTCCCACTCACCTCTCTTTTCTCTGTCCTCAGAAATCTAGCTATAAATAGAGGAATAGTTGTGTGCCTGAAGCCATCACTTATCTGTATCATCTCACTGAAGTGTACAATTAACTTCTTTTTCAAAAATGCCCATTGATTATAATTTTCTCATTGTGAATGAAGAACTGCAAAACATTTATTGATTCTTACACAGGTATACATAGGCAATGAGCATTCACTCATGTTCAACACATTATTTTCCCAGTTAGTGGCAGAGAAAGATAACTGTTAAACTGTTTAACTGTTTCTGATACCACAAATCAAGATTTGGAAGCTCTATGAGCACTAAAACTATCTAATATTTGCATCTCACCTCACTACACAATTTCTTGATTCATTTTCATCAGCTTTCAGGCCAAGAACAGAAAGTGAGAGAGAGTTTAATCTGCTGGATCATTATGTTGAAATTCTTCACGTATGAAACCTGAAAATAAAGAAAATGATAAATCCAGTAGGTAATGATTATGAAGACATAATGTTTTCCAAACAACTGAGGTCTCCATTTTTCACTTTGTATTTGCTCCTCTCATTAAAGATGGGATAAAGTAAAAATAGGTTTACTGAAGATTGATCATGCTGAAATAACGTGATATGTTTCCTTGTCAAGATAAGAGGCTTGCTTCAAAAAGAAAAAAAAAATCAACTAAATAATTATCATAGAATTCATTTATCTGGTATTCAAGATGCATTTCACATTATGTCACATAGAAAACAATTAGTTAAGATGAAGAGCATAGAGAGAACAGATGAATTTTAAAATAGTGAGATGGCTCAAAGGTAGATGGCAAAGGGTCCTGGTGCAAGGAGAAGTACCAAAAAATAGCTGCCAGGGATGCCTCTCAAAGTTTAGTTTCAGGACTGATCTTAATGTTTTCATCAGTCATTTTGACACACAAGATAGAATGGGTTTGATGAGTGACACAGGATGAGAAGAGCACAGGTCTGAGAAGCAGGAAATGAATGCTGTCATGAAGACAGGCCTGAATAAATTCAATCATACAAATGAAAAGTTGTGTCTGATATAATACAGACTCCTGCTGCAGGCTGGAATTACCCAGTTTAGCAGAACATCTTTTGAAGTTGCTGACTGCTTTCTAGTGCCCCTTTTGTGTTCCAGTGGTCAGGAACCACTTTCCCTTTCTGTTTGATTGGCAGCTAGTAGATCTGAAGCAGTAGGTATCATTTGGACAGCATGGGATGGTGGGCAATGTGGCCTGGGTGCATGTGTAATGACAGCATGAAAATTATTACATTAATGTAAAATGTTAGATGGAAAAATAACTTCCAAAATCTCATATCAAGGGCGTCCTAAAGAGGCTCATTTTGCTAAATATGTCATGACTGACGCCTGTTGTTGGGCTTGTGCCTCCTCCTGTGAAGTGGAATCTTTCCAGGTTGAGTTTGGAGTTTGCTGTCACTTTTAACACAACTCACAGGACAACACCAATCTTCATGCTGGAGCTCATCCTGGAGGGTCTTTTACATTTTTTTTTTCAGGTACCATCATCCAGATCAGGAAAGAAACAAGACAACAGTGGTGAAGCAAACAATCACAGCCCAATTGCAAGTTTCTGTGAGCACTGCACTAATAGTTTGCAATTACTTCATAGAATCTAATTATTTACACAAAGACCCTCAAAAATTCAGGGTAATAGAAAAAGAAGCAAGCATTGTGAGTTGCTGACATGTAATTTCTGAACAGAAGTAAAATCTGACATATTATATTTAATAAACTCTTCTACAAAAAGTAATCTTAAAATATTATAAGAAAAATCAGGAAGATAAGTAGACAGAAAGATTCCAAAGTCTCTCTAGGAATGACACGAGAGACTGTGTTTTACACTACTGGTGGCATGTTCTGTCTTTAAGGTGTACAGAAGACTACAGAGAGGTATTTTTTTAATTCTACTTTGTTTCATCATGTCTTTTTACAGTTTCCATTTTATATTTAGTTTCATAATCCAAACAATTCTGAATTATTTGTACAACAATAAAATATAGAGTTTTGCTAACTTAAACAAACCGTTCAGCAATCACAGCCCTGTATATACATTTTACATTCTTCTGTCTATTTTTAATGGCAGTATCTAAAATAAAAAGCAAAGTAGATTTTCAAAAAAGTATCTTTAGTGGGCTTCGAAATAGCAAAAAGTTGAATGCATATTTTATTAATTTTCACAAGATGGAAATCAATAAGGGATCACATGTATTCTTTAAGCAAATTTATTTTGCAGTCACTAAATACAAGAATATATTCAGACAATGAGCTGTAATTGCAGTTTCTCAGCTGCTCTGGCCTTTTCCAGAAGCTATTGAAGGGCAGCTCCCTCCCATAATGGCTTTGTGAGGCCAACTAGAGTCAGACAGTGGGGAAAAGGCTGTGGGAAAAGCCTTCCAAATGAAGTGCTCCTCCCTCTGAGGATCATTGTTCTGAGCCAAGGATAGAGAGCCATGAGCATCAACTAGAAGACCCTCAAAAGTCTTGTGAGCATTTTGTCCGGCTGTCCAAACTGAGGTTAAATGCTGCCTATGCAGTATTACTCAACTTAAGATTTCAAAATACATCCTAATTGTAAGACAAATGCTTTCCTTCTTCTCTCATTCACATTTGTATGAAAAAAATTACGTAAACAAAAATAAAAAATGGAGATCCAGACATACTCAAGCTCACATACATTGCTTGAGTGGTGAACACAATCCCGCTGTCTTGAGAATTTGTTCTATTAGTCCCCTGTAGACTATTTCACCGTGATAATTTCCCTCTAGTCATGAGGTCCAACGACAATGCTAGATAACAGCTAAAACAGGGAATCTGTGGTGTTGGTGAACTCAAAACACCAGTTCAAATTCCTAATCATTGAAATCGGGGAAGTAATCACTTGTCATTTTGCCCTTTCATTCTTAAACTGAGTTTAAATGACTCAGATGTTTTTCTTCATCAAATACTTCACCCCTTTCCCCCCAGAAAAGTGCTATGTGTTATGCACAAAAGCAATTAATAAATTATTCAGCTCAATCCCATGACTTTGTGCATTAACACATGAAGCCTCTGACCCCCTACAACAAGAATTTGTTAGCGATTAAAGAGACATTCTGGCATAAATAGGTCAAGTGTAGAGCTCTGGAGCTTCATTCGCCATCTGAATCTGAGTTTGCAGCCTTTCTCTCCTTAATTATAAAACCCCAGAAATTGAGGGAAATACAGAAAAATCTGAAACCCTATAAATAACACATAGCAATGCTTGGCTTCTTTGGGGTTTCTCAGGTGTTGTCATGTTCTGAACTGTGCAGCCAGCATTCTTCATACATTAATAATCAAGAGAAGAAACATTAAAGAATAGGAAATATGTGAATAATACAAGAGACAAGGGAAATATAATGAAAGCAAGTGTCCTCCACCTGACATTGGGCATGATCATTCTGTCCCTGTGCAAATAAATCTCAGGCTTCAGGTTTGGTAATGAGGCAGTAACTTGCTTGTAAGTGCTACTGAAGGCAGATAAAGACAGCTGTACTTCCAGATAGCTGTAATTCTCTATTACTCATACTGCAGAATTGAGTCCTTCAAGATAATAGCCAAAAATTAAATAAGCCTTTTAACTGCACTGTGTTAAGTGGGGTCCCTGCCATTCTCCAGCATTACGAAAAGCCGCATTAAAAGCAGATTCAGAAAATTTATCTTTCCTAAGCTTGAAAGTAGACATCTGATCAAACTGAACAAGGGCAGACATGCCAAGGTGACAGAGTAGCCAGCAGCCCTCCCAGGCAGGGGACTGGTGGGCAGAGCCAGGCAGAACTTGGGGGCTGGTGGGCAGGCAATCTGGGCAGGTGCAGCTATAACCTCCCTGCACATCTCACCTTGTCCCACATCTGCTGGAAGTGGCAGACAGACAGTATATTAAATACATCAGCAGTGCTGTGTCTGTGGCTCATGCACATGTTTTGCCCTTGAATTAGGCAAGTGGGATCCTGAAGATCTTCACCTTCCTGTCTTGCTCCCAGTCCATCTCTGATTCTACTTCAGTGCTTCAAGTACCAGAGCTAATACTTGTGTCACGGGAGGCCTGTCAGGGTTGAGCACCTGCCGATAATTTTTAAATTTAAGTAGCATTTGTTATGTATTATTATTCAATTAGTCAGAGAAAAATGCTTGAGGAAGAAGTCAGGTGAAAAATACAGCTTCCCCGTGCCAAATGTAGCCCTTTGAAAATTGCAGTTCAAAATCACAACTACTTTGTGACTAAAACTCTTCAGACGCAGAGCTTATAACCCTGAACAACCCAAACTCATTTTTTTACATTTAGATGGCTTTGATGATAAGCTCAATCTGACCTGACTTAAGACAACTAATAATTACCTCATAAATAAATAAATAAATAAATAAATAAATAAATAAATAAAAATCACTATACTCAGCATAATGTGCAGCCAACAAAGATCATCCTCCCAACTATTTAACTGATTGGATGATGGAATGATTAGTCTTTTCAAATAGAGGCAGTGCTTTCTGTAGACTTACATGGCAGTTAAACCTCCAAGGTCTCGTGAGACGAGTAGCATCCCACAGTGGTGAGCTCAGAACTCCAAGGGATTAAATCTCACAGATTCTGTGCTATTAAATTTTCCCTGAAACTCATTTGCATTCTTATGCCCCAATGTAACATTATGATAGATATTGTACTTGTAAACAAAGTTTAAAGTAGTAGACACAATACTTACAGATAATGTACCATATCAATAACAGAGTAAGAATTAATGAAGTTGTATTTATGAGAGGAGAAAACAGAAATTCTTCCTGTCTTTTCTGTAACCCAAGTTGAAGGAAACACACATTCCATTCTGGATCCATGTACAGAAATTCTCCATCTTAGTTGAAACTGGAAAATTCTGTTGACCTGTACTTACTTAGTTCTGCTGATGTTCAGTTAGAAGTAGTGATTAAATTTAATAAATAAATAAATAAATAAATAATACATTTTAAAAAAAATAAAATTCTTTTAAATTACAAGAAATGAGTCCAGGAAGAAAATGTGAATGTAGCCATAGAGAGTAAAAATAAAAAAATTAAAAAAAAAATTAAATAAAATGCTGAATTATAAAATAAGTATTCCACTTGATCCCAACAAAACCACAGTCTTTACTGGGAGTGACCTTCTTGGAAAACTGATACCACTTCTTTAGAAATGGATTTGAGCTGCAGGATTTGAATGAAGATTTTTGGACAGCATTTTTCATCACAGTGCACATCAAGGTTTTGGTTTGACCAGCTATAGAAATAGTGTCCAGTGACAACATGCAAGTATCTACTTGCATGCTAAATATGGGTGTATAGAAGTAAATGACAGATTACACATAAACACTCAACCATACTAATCCAGCAAAAAGCATTTGTGCCATATTTTGCTGGCGCATTTTTGAAATCCAGCTGAAAATATTATCCTTTTTTTTTTTTCCTCTAGCCTCAAATAACACAAAAACAAAATAAACAACCATCTCTCTATTTGAGTTAAGCAATATATCTTTGTCTTATTAAAAAGATATGTTTTATGTTTTTTGAATGATGTGCAGTGACTAGATTTTGAAAGATGATGGGAAGGCTTTTGGAGTGCCAAGTGGAGACCACGAAAGGCTCAAAGCAGTACATTTAGATCACCATTCTGCAATCTCATGTGGATAGTTGAGAACTGAGTGTTTTGTATTTTGTCTAGCTTCATGTTACGCCTTGCAACTGTTTATATGCTTATTTTGTGATTCACATGCCTGCCTAAAAGTCTGAAGAAAAAACACGAGTATTTGTAAGCTCTCATAGGAGTAATCCATTAATAAAATGTCTATGGATTTCCATCCAATGCATTGTCCATTAGCTCATCAGTTAATCGTAAACCAATGGTTTACAATATGTAAATATGGGAGTTTCCTGCATGACAAAAGATCTCTAATTTATGTGCATGGAGAACTGTTTAATTTTCTATTATAAGAAAAGCTCGGTGTGTGACCTCACATCTAAAACATTTGATCTTCAGTAACTGCTGAAAATTTCTATACAAAGCATGAATTTGGCAATATGAACATTTACAATTATACATCTTTGCTTTCATGGTTAGTGCAGTAAATCAGTTCTTATTTGTGAGTGCACCAGCTTTCCAAATCGTATGTTATGTGAACCAGCATGGTACTATTATTTCCTCTTTTTTCCATGGTGAACATGGTTTGAGATGTGTTCATTATGTTTTTTTATTCTCCCTTGTAATAGGACTGTGTTAATACTAATCATTGAATTAATGAGAACAGGTGGCCCTTCTGTTCACTCTGTTATCCCACCCCATCAATCTCCTTCTTTGAGTGAGATCTGCTACTTCTTTTTTCATGAATAAAGTACTGCTTTTCAACTCAATTAATATATAGTATCAAAAGAGTTTTTTCAGGCATTGTCACCTGAAGCTCCTATTCTCAATGAAAACAATTTAATACAATGCTTCTTTTGTATGTTGCATAAGCTAGTCAATAGCTAAAACAGGTATGGCAGAGTATCCAAAACTGCAGTGTATCATATTATAGAAATAAGATCTGCAAGTGGTTTCCAGTGAGATCTATGGATCATAGGTTTACAAGAGCATTTGTGTCTTTGTATGCATTAATACTCCAAGAATGAGATAGGGGATGCGTTCATGGAAGTATGATAGTTTTCATTATTTTTCAGTCTTGTTTGTCTAAACAGAGGAATTCCAGACAGCTGCATGAATATTTATATTACCAAGCAGAATACAGAAAACAAATATATTTTTATTGCATATTTGATTGCTTGAAAATCTCATGGAGTGGTTAGAAAGAGGTAGCATTAGAACAGGCTGCCGAAATCTGCAAAATAAGATAATGTCTGGTACAAATGATGCAAAGGAGCTAGAAAGCAAATAATATGAACATCTGGCAATTTTTCAGTGACCGTTCTGCAGTAGGACAGTGGGTTTTAAAGAATGTACTCAGAATCCTTAAGTTTATCTGAGAGTATAAATAGTGTTATAGGAGAAGGAAATATATCAGCAGCATAAAGGCAGAAGAACAGTACTTTTGAACAGTTAGAAGTCTTGGATAATAAGACGCAGGACTAGCAGCAATCTACTTGGCTTATATTTTGGCCAAATGTGCGTTAGTCTTCATTTGCTAATACTTACTGTGCAGTGAGTATAGGACAATAATCTTTTCTTCTACCTGAAGAGTCATCAATAGTTTTGAAACATATGGTATTCATAAACAGTATTTTCTTTCTTCAGTTATCCGTGCCATCTTAATAGTTGAACGTTAAAAGGAAATTTTCTGCATAGTTTTTAACCCTTAATTTTGACTTCTATCAAGCAAGCCTAGTTTTTAATCCTTTCCACTGAAAATTACTGTCTAACTTGACTAAGCTAACTTCTTCTTCAGTATAAACCATTATGTTGATGATCTGAAAAAAAGAAACAGTCTACTCATAAAATAATGAGTTTCAAAATGAGGAGAAAACAGAAATGCAGATTTCAAGTTCCAAGTGAAAATTGACTGTAAGTAACAGCTTCAGTGTCTGAGTAGATGAAGTTATAAGCTGACCTTCACTTTTTCCTCTTCATACCCTGGGTTCAGTTTTCCATGAGCTATCCAGACTAAAATGAGAACAACTTTTTCTTTTTTTTTTTTTTTTGAAATTAACTACTATATAAAACTTTAGAAGCAATAAGCAGAATGGCATACAGCCAATGAATCATGCAGTGGCGAAAGTCTAAATCATTACAGCTTCCAACCAATTTTTTGCAAAACTCAGGTAAGCATAGATTTCACACTATTAGGATATAAAAGGTGTTCACTGTGAAGTTTTTGTGCATTTCTTCTGGTTTAGAAATGTAGAGCAGCCCTAGAATTCTTTCATACCAACATTGCCATCAGTTTTTACCAACTTTGAAGAAAGACATGGCCCAAGGATACATGGTGGACATAGCTCTTTCTTCTGATTTACCCTAGTTCAAAGCATCAAGAATGGGAAACGTAAAGCATTGTGTAGACATGGCAAGGATGAACGAGCACAATGTCAGGAATGTCACAAATAATATACAGTAAATTCTCTCTTTCCAAGGAATAGTCACTGACACGTTCTTGTGGCAGACTCATACATATCTTTTCTGAATATGATTCGCTCTATAAAGATTTGTCCCTTTGTCTCCCCCATCTTCATCTATCAGATCATGTTTAACATTTTCTCTTATTCCAGGGCTACAGAATGTTTGGTTTCAGATTTATGTGGGATGTTCAGGCCCCATTTGGATAAAGTAACAATTGAAAATGAGAGATAAATATTTAAACAAACAAAAACGGATAAAATTGTTTCAGATCATTTACACTATAAATATTAATAGCTGTGACAAAAATCACATTTAACATCTGATTGCAGTTCAAAAACTGCCTGGTCTATATTAGAAGACAGGGACTTAATTGGCATTATTAGACTTTGTACTGATATTTGAAATTAGTCATGTTTTTTGAACTTTTGATCATTTTAGGAAATATATATAAACACGGGAAGATCCAGTCATCTCCTTTAGGTCATTCCTGATTTTTCCCCAAAATAAAATGGTTTTAAAGAACAATCAAAGGCATTTTAGCTGAAATCTTGAGATAATGTGTTAATTTACAGGAAAAAAAGCCCCAACATTTTAAAAAATATTTCAGAATTTAGAGTAATTTCTTACTAGTTCCAAGCAGGTATTATAGTACCATACAAATAGTGTGCAATTCGTTACATTCTGAGAATAAAATCCTTCAAGCCTGATCGCAATTCATTTAACATTTTCCAGTGCTAAACTAAAAAAAACTTCTAAAAATTGTTTCTAAAATATGTAAACAATAGATATCCTTTCCTGTTTGTCCTAAGATACATATGAGAGGACAGGATGGAATGGCAGGAGATCTGATTTACTAGGCTCTTTACCATTGTGGACAATATGACCGAGTTATATAAATAAAATTGCTCACCGTAGAAAGGTCTAAATTTTCTAAACCAACACAACAAATTCCAACTGTTTTACCTGAAATTGATGGCTTTTTTTAAAGGTCATTCTATCATGTCTACGTAGTTTAGAGTCAGATCATTTTATTGATGTTTTTAAATTCGGGTATGTACACTTTCACTTAATCTCTAATGTTCATTGACATCTGATATTTGAAAATGATGCTATTGATATAAGATGTCATAGGTCATGTATAGTGTTTTCAGATAATTAAAACCAGCTAAGTCACAGTTGCCAATCTTTAAAGCAGGTAGGTCACTGGGCTTCAAAGTAAACTCATCCTCACCCTAAAGTAAGGATGTGAAAGCTACATCATTTGCTATCTATCTATATGTATGTGTATACATGTATATTTAAGCATATAATGAAGCAGTATACAGAGTACAGAAACACACACCACCAAAAAAACCAAGGACTAGACTACCCAAAAGGATTACATTTTGTTTTCTCATCTGTATTTGATGTTTTTTATTCCGTAAAATTATTTTTTATTTTCTTCATTTACCTTACTTTAACTGAATCAAAAATATGTTTATCACAAATAAAAAGTGTTTTTAATATATGCAATAAAAGTATCATGCAGTATAACGGAAGTAAGAATTACTACTTTTTTATACCTTGTTTAACCCTCATTTTCACTTGTTGAAAGCATAAAAAGGAGAAACAAATATGTCTCTTCCACTCAAGATATGTAGTGGGGAAAAAAAAAGGAAATAGCTTTAACTGACATCAGTGCTAAGATCCCATGAGGGAACACTATTTCTATCTCCATTTATTGTGATATGCAAAGGATGTATAAAAATTAAACTTACTGATAAGAATACCACATACCTCAGAGCACCCTCATTTTTCTAGCGTCTTCTATTTTGTATTTCTTGAAACATAATTACTCCAAGTTAATCAGAAATTCAAGGATAAGTGTTTTGAAAAAAAAATATCAAGACAAACATGTAAGATTTCTTAAGGAAATCTATGATAATGCATTCACAGGAAGTTACGCTGTGGTTGGTAATACTTAAAGTTCCACTCCTTCCTTTGGGCCCTAGGATTATACAAGCAAAAAATCAGTCTGCTCCCCAGCTTACTGCCCAACTCCCTTGGTCCTATCCCTGTGTAGGTGGTGTTTGATATGTGCAGCTTCACCAAGGAGTGGGTATATGTGCAATTCTAAGAGTCCTAATGCCAAATTTTGGGTGCTAGAAAGCAAAGTGTCTTAATTCCATGTCTAGATGAAGATATTTTAAAAAGATTGACCTGAAGAATACAGGGGTTCATGTTTTGTTCTGAATTATACCAGTTCCTCCAGATATATATGGATCTGACCCAGCAGAAGGAATGTGACAAAGAATGAATGATCTGGTTTTTGTTTGAAGGACCTCTGCCCAATATTCTGCCTGTTCTACAGCCATTAGTGGAGAAATCATTCATTTACTGTGTCCACTAAACAATGGCTTTTATTCTGATAAAAACTGTTAATTTTACTAATCTTTGTCTGGCTCAATTAATGAAATGTGGAATATCTGCTGAAGAGGAAAAGAAGTCAACACAACATATTGCATCAAATATATACTGCTATGTGGGTGTTTTTTCCCGAAAATGTTAAGAGGTGAAAAGCTAGTACTTTTATCTAGCTTGCCATTCAGTCAACTGAGCAATTACTTGCTTAAAGCAAATGACGTCTAGATGCCGGAGAAAGATAAAGTTGAAAGACTATTCATTAAAAATATTTTTCTCCTCAATAAATGATTTGGTTTTTGAAGTAAATTGAACATAAAGAGTAGGAAGGAAGAAGAAAAATTTGAAATTTTATCATACCATTTTAAGTTTGCTTATGTCACAGAGAAAGTAAATGGCAATAGAGTATAAAGGAATCTAATCCGTAAAGGAAGAGAAAAAGGTTAAAGAAGTCAACAGTAATTAAATGGTGATTGAAGCTGAAAGAAAATTGATCTGTGTTAGCTGAAGGCCATTCTTGCCTTTTGGGATGTTATGCATCGGTGAAGAGGGGAAATAAAGGTTTTTCTTGTTTTGATATGGAAATGCATGTCATATCTTCTTAGCCTATGGTGCTGTGACTCAAGACTACACTGAGTTTCTGGTACACTGATTCTAGTGTCCTGTGCATGCTTGTGGGTATTGTGTAAAGATAAGATGCTCTAACAAAGCTTGGCAAGGTCAAAAGGCATGGGAGCTGCAGCGGTTTGCCTGCTGTTTTGTCTTGGGGCAAAGAAAGAAAAGCACCCTAAAGCAAATGAATCTAAATAGGGGTAGCACTGACACATCCATGTAAAAGCTGTGCAATACCATGACTCAGGGATGCAACGATACACCCAAAACACATCTGAAGTTTGACTCTTTGGGGGGGATACTCTTATTGCAAGCATGGATCAGTATGAAAGGAACACTATGTAGAGAAGTTTCACAGATGCCAGCAGCACTGAAAAGTACCTTAGAGTTTTGGTTTACTGCTTCAGATGTTGATTAGCTTTCTGTCAGAGCATGAAGAAATAAAAACCTGAATCTAAACCTGTAACTCTGCTCTAGTTACATATTCTCCGTAACAGATGAATTACCAAATGCCACTGTAAACAGTAGTTTCTAGGCCAGGCAGAATCCCACTTCACAGAAGTCTTCTGTTCTTGCAAAGATCAGTGCCTCTTCCATTCCCCAGGGCCTTATAAAACAGAATACATTTCCCTGTTGTGAGATGTGGAGTGCGTGCTGTAGGCAAGGACCAGACCTTGCGAATGATCGCTTGTGGAAAAAACATTGGACCATGGTAGAGGGTTACAAAACCAGCAATATTTACTGATTAGAGAACAAATCCTTCCATCATCGCTTAGTTGCAATTTCTGTTTATGTCACTGAGAGTACTGAATGTGTTATGAGTCAGTACAGCAGGATTTGGTTGTAGTTGTATATATTTGTGAAATTAAGTGAATTTGAATGGAAAATCAAGTCATGTGCCTTACCTAAAGAGTAACAGACAGATACTAGATGTTCTGGACTACAATTTTTACGAGTTTTTTTTTGTCTCTAGAGAGAGTTGTAGATACTTACCATTAATAACATATATGTTAAAGAAAGATATTAATACTTCCTCCAGTGAAGAAACAGGAGAAATAACAAATAATAAAGCACAACAACCCTATTTTCTTGTAAAATGATATCAGAAATCTTTCTATTCTATTGTGGATATGTCACTAGCTGCCTGCCATTATCTTGCTTAAGCTTGTCAAGTCTAATGATGATAAAAATCTCTTGGTGCAGCCACCTCAAAAAGTAGCCAAGAAAGGAAAGCTTAGGCTTCATCACACAACTCCTTTTTTTGCCCTGCAGATCACTTCAACCACTCAGGTTATTTGTCCACCTCCTTCAGAAAATTTTCATCTGCATCCATTAGTGTTGTAAAGGCCACAAGCTCAATTTCTTACCAGATTTTTTTTTGGGGGGCACAGTCCATTTTGACTTGCTGAAAATCTGAAGTCAGTGTACTCCAGAACCTTTTAGAAGGTATATGCCTATGAGAAAGAAATAGCAGAGAAGCCATGAGCTGTGAAGTCAAATTAGGATACATTCAATACTAAATTCTCTGATTTAGAGATTAAAGCACAGAAATATTTTATACTGAAATTCACTGAATCTAGAGCTAGCAGGACCTGAAAAATTCAGTGCTTAAATTTGAGGCATTCTGACATTTCAAGCATCCACTTATATTTAGGCTTTCTAAGAAGATTAGCTGGTACCTGGAGGCTGTCTAGTGTGCTGGCACCATTGGGGGAGATGTGGTCATGCCTAGTGCCATCAGCTCAGTGAGACATGGAGTTGACAAGGGCTCTGTACCGCTTCAGCACAGGATGACCTGGGCCATTTTGCATCCACGTCACACAGAGCACCTTGTTAATTCCCTGCATGTCAGCCACAGTAAGTGCTCATGGGCTTGCTTTTATCTTATATCAATTTTCAATATGACTTTTCTTTGAGGTTTAAAATAGCACATATTGCCTGGCACTTGCTATGCACAGGTGTTTTATGGTTGTACAGAGTGTACAAATGATCTGTAGCTCTGCTGACACCAGAGTTTCAATTCATCTGTCAAAAATGTGCTCACCTACTGTGCGGGCAGATACATCTGAGCTTGTCACCAAGGGCTCACTGTATAGTCCACAGGATGCTCTGTAGACCTCAAAAGTAGGTCAAATGAATCATTCCTTAGAAACTAATTCCCTTTACTCTCCACAGAGTATGAGAAGAACTAAGGATGACTAATTCAGATGTAAACATCTACATTGCAAATCTTTAAGGTTAGGTGATGTAATTTCTGAAAGTAAGGATGACTTAAAATTGTCAGCAGCAATTTAGTGGGAGTTTTAAGCATCTTATTAATATCTAAACATTAGATTTAACTGCCTAAGTAACTGTTAGTCATATAAATCTCTTGGTTGATTCAGTCTCTGGCCAAAATTTGAATAACTGAATTCATACTTTTGAACAGGAGATCGAGTTCCCCCTCTTAGCACCTCAGAGGTTCACAAAGCCCAAGAGACAGTGCACCAAAGACGGTCAGGCCCTGCAGAAGAATTTTAGACCTGGGGTACTCTTTCAAAGACTCTTTATTTCAGAGGACTCAGGTTTAACTTTTTTCAAAACACTGGTGTAAAAGATGACATTCGTTTCTCTGATGACTCTGCTGTATTCCATCACAGACTGGATGACCATGGCTCCATTCTGATTGTGACCAAGTGAGTTTGATTCTGTACCTCCCAATGTGTTTTTTAAACTGCAAGTTAGAAGGTCTTTTGGACTTGAAATAAAGTAAAAGTATTTTTTGCTGAAGGTCTACTTCACATTGATTCTTGGAGATATAATGATAGTATGTATGGCTCTGTAGCTTAAAAAGCATACAACTTTAAGAGGGACAACTGAGTCCATATTAAAAATTGTTTATGTGTACTAACCAGTGGACAGATAACATGAAACAGAAAAAGTCACAAACAAAATCACGAAGACCTAAAATTATACTTCCATTCTAAAATAAATGGCTAGATCCTGCTACCTAATGCTTTACTAAATCTGTAAGAAAGGGAACATCAACAAGAAGAGCTCAAAGGGTTATTGTACAAATATAGTCTTCCTGTTAATAAGGAGGTAGACTTGAATTATCTTAAGAAAAGTAAGAATAATTCTCACAGACTGATTTTAACCATTCCAAAATATCAGAAAGAGAGGAAAAAGCCAACGGTTTCTTATAACTGCTTTCTTTGCAAGACCAGTTTTTTAAGAGTTCCAGTTGAGTATCCCAGTTAACAGAAAAACAGTGCTTTGTACAGCTCCAGTGTGTCCTTCTAAAACCTTAAATCATATCCAAGTAAGGAAAATACAATCATAAATTCTGAGAGCTTATATTTGCAAATGCTGTAAGGTCAACAAAACTGTTACAAAAATATACTTTTTAAAAACAGGAAGCCTTTCAGTTAGTCTACAGGGCCACTTTCTGGTAATGATACAGAAGGAAAAGCTCACTTCAGAGTTTATATGAATTATATCAGTGTTCACATTCACATTCAGGAATAATTTTTTCTGTTGTTGAGTACTGAGCAGAGTATCTCTTTGAAATTGAAATGACTACAGAAATGGATAAGGAACAAATGGGCAACTGAACAGTAAAAAATAGCCGAGAGCAGATGTTATTCAGGCAGTTGTTCTAGGACAATGCAAGGATGCAATAGCTGAGTTATTACTGGGGGTATGTAACTTCTTGCCTGAAACTGCCTTAGTAAAAGGACTGGAGACTGCCAAATGGGATGTCAGTTTACAGAAATAATTCCAGGGAAGATTTGAGGAACTACAGGCCCGTGAGTCTGAAATCTACAGTGCACATCAGTAGCATGTTTAATGAGAACAGAAATAATACACATCTGGAACTACTCCCTGTTTTTGTCCAGTAAAGTATTGCTTTATAAACTTAGAGTAGATTGAAAAATAAAAAAAACATGTAGATAAGGATGATCTGGTAGGTACCATCTACTTGGATTTCCAAAAGGCTTTTTACAAAATCCCTCAGTAAAGATTTTTAAAAAGTTAACATCTGTGGCCTAAAGGGGAATTTTTCTTTAGATGAATATCTGAATGAAAGACAGAAAATACGGGGTAGGAGTAAATGTTTAGTTTCACATTGGAGGGAAACCACAAAAAGAATTCTTCAGTGACTGTTCAATATATTGAAAATGTCTTGGAAAAGGGACAAGTCAAGCTTGCTAATGGTAGTTAGTCACCCTGAACACCAAAGGACAAGGGCCAAATATGGAGGACTGCAGGCAGATTTTACGTCACTAAGCAACTGAGCAATAAAATAGTGAAGGAAATTTGGTGTTGAAAAATTTAAAGTGATGTGCATGGGAAAATTCTAGCTTTATGTAAAAAAATTAGGGGCTCTGTGGTGGTCTTTACACTCAGGAGTGAGATGTAGTTGTAAAGATGGATAACTGAATGTAAATGCCATGTAAGTATTGAGGAGTTGTCAAAAAGGCAAGTAAAATATTTATATTTTCTTTTTAGGAAAAGGATAGGACAAACAGGGAACATCACCACACCGTTATATAATGTCAAGATCTTCCTATGTCTCTTCATGGTCTCTTCATCCCAAACAGATGCTATAGGTCCGATTCACGTACTAGGCAATGAGGTCTTGAAAAGAGGTTTAGATTTATGAAAGTATCAGTGATACCAGGTTTTGTTTCCTGCATTGCTCAGAAAATATACATTTGAATATAGTTTAACTGATATGCTTCAGAGCTCTTATAGCCTTATTTTATGGGGGTATAACATTTTTTGAAATGAAATAAATTACTCAGAAAAACATAGCACTTGCATTGGTTGAGTATTTTTAATTCTAATCTATGGCAGGATTGTTAATGTTTGTTGGTTAGCAGGATTTCCTAATGGTAACGAGTATGCCTTCTTTTGCCATATTGAAAATTTCACAAATAAATCCACCTGAAATACAAACAATCAAAGCACACAGAAGTAATCCTTCTTTCAGACGCTGAGATAATAAAAGATTTGATAGAGAGATAATAAAACTTAGATGATAAATGTACAGTAAATAGTGTCAGCAAGTATATAAACAAAATTCTAAACAGGATGGGACCAACAAGCATGGCTTCAAATTATTTAATTTTGGCAAGAAAAGCAGTCAGTAAACAGCCCTCCTTATGCAATTTTGAGCTCAGAAGCTTTTAACAAAAGGAAGTAGCTACCAAACAACATAGACTTAAATTGTGAAATTCATTGCCAAAGGATACTGCAGAAGCCAAAACTATAATGATCTTACAAAATAATTGTACAAATTAATGGAAGAAAATGTCCACTAAGTGCTACAAACCCAATGACTTGGATATATGTTCCAGCTCTTATAGTCCATGATTTGCAGATTGTCTGGAACCAGAAGGATGTACAAGTGAGTGGTGTAAGACAACTGTCTCACAAGCATTTATTTTGCTCAAAATCACAAACTTTATGCTCTCCTATTCTGACTCTTGTATTCCACCACTAATCACAAGAAATACTAGCCAAATTTAAGTTTAAACAGAAATAGCCTGACCCACCTTTCCTAATTGGCAGTCTACTTTTAAAATATATATAACTAAATAAATAAATAAGAAAACAAAAATATTAAAGTCTTTTAACAATTTCTTCAACAATCTTTTAAGGATAGGCTGCATCATATGTAAGTAGTTACAACGTTCTAGCAGAAAATCTGACATTTGCAGTTAATACTCACCATGTTAACAAAAAATTAAAGTGTTGAGTTCTTCCCACTCCCCATGCATCATCCTGCTCTCCTACTGTAAGTGCTTTTGGGGAGAAATTGTGATTTGAAGAGATGTTTATTTCCTGAAAGAATTCATTTTATTCACAATGGAAGATGCGTGAATTTTACAAATCTCTTCAAAAAAAAAAAAAAAAAAAAAGTTTTTTGTTAATAGTTGGTGAAAAAAGCCTAAGGAAAATGTGTACCTAATCCTATTAGCTGACTTAATATAGAATTATTAAAAGCCTTGATACACAGGATTTAACACAATCTTTCTAGCAGGGTGTGATGTAATCTATTTTTGTTCCTCTGCTAGCAGATGGCTTACCTTTAAGTAATTTCCAATATGTTAGGAGATCAAAAGCCATCCTTACGCCACAGAGGCAGTAATCGTTCCTCTCTGCTGGGGGTTGCTTGGGACTGTGGTGGGGATATGCAAAGGCTGCTGGCATTTCCAAACATAGAAGGCCGACATTTCTTCACACTTTGAAGTTAATAATCCTTCAGAAGTTGAAAAACTGAGAGATTTTCAAAACCCTTTGAATGTTCTATATGCCATGTGCTAAAGTAAATATCTGCAAGTAATCATTGAAGACTAGTGCAAGGAAGAGCTTCCCAACATGAACACTGCATGGAAGTTCTGCTGGACTGTGCAAGGCACATGTCTGTGCTACTGGGTACAATCTCTCTGGTGTGCAAACACACTATATTTATTTGGTGGTCACAGTTTTTGCTCTTCTTACATTAAAAGTAACGGGATGAATTGTATCATTTCAATATGACTTAGAAGTAAGAAACAACGAATCGACATTTTCCAAAAAAAAAGGTGCAGTAGTTCTCAGAAATAATGATGAAAAGACCTGTACTTAAATGTTCCAAAAACTGACTCGTAACAAATATTAAAATAATTTAGAATTAAGTTTGGAATTAGCTTGGTCTGTATGAAGGCCTAGGGTTACTGAAATAACTGAAGGCCATTTCATATGAAATTAAAAGTAATACTTCAGCTGAGTGTATTAATTCTTGAAACTTTAGGCCTGACCATTCAAGAGCAGGAAGTCGTTGACTTAACACCTGGAAAAATGTTTGCTTCTGCAGCTGTATCTTCTCCACAGTTGCAGTGAATTTTTTTTCTGTGTTTGGATTTATTCAAGTCATTCATTCAAGCTGAGAAACAGATCAAGTATGGAAAAACAAGAAAGCTTGCTTTCTCCTTTCAGTATATGAATAAAAATTGAGTGGTAGAGACTTGGATGTACTAGATTTAATCTCTTAAAGAGTAGAATGATGAAAGCACCTCAAAAGCATTAGTGAAATGCAGGCAATATGCTCCTAGTCCATTTTAACATATTTTGATAATAATAGTCATAAGTTTCTTGAACATTTCAGTTATCTAAGACACATTTTTAAATCAGTTTCCTGCAAGCATCCAGAAACAATTTATAGGCTAATCATGACCAAAACTAAAATCATCTTGTTGGTAGGAAGTATCTTATACTATTTTATCAGCATAATAAAGTACAAAATGAAGTCAGAACGAGGTACAGTAAGACATATCATTACAATCATATGCTCTTGAATGCCTGCTGTCAGCATAGCACATTGTGCCATCTGAGGTAATTAGGGTAATCTGAGGTGCCCTAATGTGTCAGTAACATCTGGAAGTCGAGCCAGATGTGTGCCTCCTTGTCTGGTGAGGTACAGGGCTCAGGCAATGTTGCCACTGCGATCTCATCTGTGCATCCTGGCAGTACGGAGGATCAGGAGGGCTCATTAGCTCCTCTCTGCTGCATTCAAGCAAGTGCAGAAACCTTCTTTGCTGTTAAACTCCCTCAGCAGGAGAATAAACTCAAAGAAAGGTTAGGGCAGGACCATGTCAGGGTTCTGCAGTGCAAAGAAAGGAATTATACTGAATTATACTGTCCAGAAGCGTTGCCTCAGTGCAATTTACTTCTGCCAAGGTTGCAGTAATGCGACAATGGTTTCAATGTGCTCACAGGCCCCAGAATCAGCTTCATTTGTCCAGGCATGAATACAGGGAAATATAGATACTGCACACTCTGGGGTAGTGTTCAGCAACTGATTGCTAAGAATAGGAAAGAAAGGTTGCCAGGGATACTCTTTATTCACAATAACAAAAATAAAACATAATAAATAGTCTACTATTCGGGGCATACTGTAAAATGTCTGTTTTACTAGCGAGAACTAGAGATAGAAATTAGCAATATTTGCTGATACCATTTTTATACTGATCGTTGTAGTAAGAACAGTCTCTTGCCAACTATCTCTGCAATTATCACAGTCTTGTCTGTGGAAGGCCTGTGCCTTGCTCAGGCCCTCCTCCTCTCCTCTCCTCTCCTCTCCTCTCCTCTCCTCTCCTCTCCTCTCCTCTCCTCTCCTCTCCTCTCCTCTCCTCTCCTCTCCTCTCCTCTCCTCTCCTCTCTTCTCCTCTCCTCTCCCATGGTTCAAGGATGTCTAGAGCAAAGCAGTGGGCTCAGCTATGCATAGAGACCTACCCAGCTTCTCCAGTCCATCTGTGACAAGGCTGGCTTTGCACCAGCTCTCCTTGCAGACTTCCACCACCTACCTAACTACAACACTGTTTCAAGGTAACCTGTGTGCATCCCCCTCCCTAGTTACATCTTCTCTCCCTTTGTGATCTTACCTGTTTGCTTCTGTTTTTCCTCATATTTTAAACGAGTCCATAATTTTTGTTCAGTACTGTTCACCAGTTAGTGTCCAAAGCTAAAGAGCCTTCTGTTTTATCCCTGTTTTCAAGTTAGGAAGCTGAGGCTCAGAGAAGAGATGTGATTTATTCAACATAAGCCAAGATCCTTGTGCTTTAGTCAATCACCTCTGCTTCTCCCCAAGCTCTCCTCTTTTAATAAAATGAGTCTTTGCTTTAACTTCAATACTTATTATTAATGAGAAAGCTACACTGAGGGAAAGGCTAAAATTACCTTGAAGCCTCACTGGCCAATGTTCACAAAAATGAAATCTCTCTAGTGAGGTGGATTCAAACAACAGGTTCAACCAACTGATAATGTGACCACAGAGGGAAAAACAGACAACCATCGCATTAGGAAGACATCCTTGTATAGTCAAGGGAAATCAAACAAGATTCCCTTTGGAATACATGTCTTGCAGAAATACCTTAGTGCAAAGCCATCTCTTTCAGGCATGTCAGCATGGGAAATAAAAAATCTAAGTTAGCAATAGGTGCCTGAGAAGGAGTATGAATCTTGTAGCCATTAAAAGAGAAGAAAAAAGCTTCGTCTCTGATTTGCACTTGTATTTCTACTGTGTATTCTGCACTCTTTCCACATCTAAGCTGGTCTGGATACCCAAAGGAAACAAAATGATTGAGTTCACAATAGGCTATAAACAGAGAATATCCAGGGTTCATGCCAATTAGAAAAAGGAGTATGTCCTCAAGTTTCATAGTTCAATGTCTCGCATTTAAGTCCCTCTCTGAGAACACGATTGCAAAAATACAGACATCTTAGCAATGCTTCCCAGGTATGCTTGCTTCCTGAAATTTCAACTGAGGAACCTCAGGCTGGCATATTAGCAAAAGCAAAAGGCACCGCTTTCTTTTAAGCACAGCACAGGGAACAATTATGCACAAAAATCTCTCTGATATATATTCCAGCACAGGCCATTGGTACACAAGCCATCCCATCCCAAGGTGTCTGGACATAAAGGGCTTGTCAAAATGAATATGAGATGACTACTGTGAGTCTGTATATATAGAAAAAAGCATAGCACAGCAGTGACTGCACAGCACTTTCTGTATTCCTACTGTGTACCAGGCAAAGATTTTTCAGTTCATACATCATTCACAACTTGCTACAGGGATTCCACAAAGCCAGTACAGATCCTTTACACAAAGGAAGGAGGAAAATAAGAGATTCAGAAAAGAAAAGATTCTGAAAAGTATGTCTGCTGGATGAGTAGTCAGTGTCAGGGACACACACAAAGCTTAGCAAGAAGCAAAATAAATAAGTAAACAGTGACATCGCCTCTACTCCATCCAAGCCACTGTGAAACAAAGCGCTACCTCTGGTACCACAGTGTATCTTCTCACTGCAGAGGGAGAGAGCAACCTCTGAAAGGCTTTCTCTATCCCCCTCCCCCACCTCCTCAAGAAGCATTCACACTATTTGGTATACAAAGGGCAAGATAAATGGAGAGAAGAAATGGTAAAATAACACGGGATGGAGCACGGTTTGGATTCAATTCATCCATCTTTACCAACCTACAAAGAAGATATCTCACCTTGGATACTTACTTAGCTTCTTTTACAGCCCCTTCCAAGGGCCAAGTCTTCACTCTTCAGAGGCTATTTTAGGAACCTGTAAACAGTAGAGGTCAATATGGATGAACCGTGGATAAGTGTTTTCACCTTTGCTCATTAAACACAACACTTACTATCTTGGCTATGGATTGAATCACTTTTGCTGAAAAATGCTCTTCAGAGGAGATCCTGTACAGGGAAACACAGGAACACCCTCTCACTAATGGACCTATATGGATGAAAGAAAATCAGAGTCATGCATAGTAAAAGCAATTCAGAAGGCAAGTCTGCAGTGAGAAAATTCAAAAGCAGTGGCAAGACAGAGCCGATTAACATCGATCCAGATAATCTTTTCTGATTAGATCACTTTTGGGGACTGAAAAAATAAAAATGATTTTTTTTTCAGCACAAATCACTTGACAAACAGCCCCAGACCTTCATGAAGAAGAGACCAAATATGAGCCACCTTTTTACCTTTACTTGCCTAAAAATTTAGTTAAGGAAGTACAATGGTAACTACTATGATTGATGGTTACAAGTAATGCCTGTGAAAGTACAACAGTAACTACTATGATTGATGGTTACAGGTAATGCCTGTTGTTGTTTTCCTTGAAGCATCATCCTTAATCCACTCTTTAAATAAAGTTTGCCAAAAAGAAAATTTTAAGGGCTTCATACAGTGCGGGTTCTGTGCCATAAGCAGTGGTTAAAAAGTAGTTTATAGATACTATATCACACACAAGGCAGCGCTGCAGCACAGTGCCAAGCCCAGATCTAATCTTGAAATGTGTTTTAACTCTGAAATGAATACTGTACTGCAGACTGCCTGCTAGTTTGGTTTCAACCATATTTTATCTCCTGGGGTTCTGAGCTGATTGTAGCAGAAAAAGGTGCCAAGACAGTCTCCTTATTAAAATATATGGGTTACATATGCACCAAGTTTTATACACAGTTTAGACTTAAACATCAGCAGCATAATACATATTGGGATGTAAACTGTTTTCAGATGTGTCTATGAGCTTGAGTGGAAGGGAAAATATTAGTGCTACTCAAACTGATGGCGGAGTCAGGACCCAGAAGGTGAGCTACGAAGTTCTGAAGGGGAGCTGCTGTGTTTCTCAAAAGCTATAACCCCAACATTGAGGTTAGCTCTATTTCTCCCTTATACAGCAATGTGTTGCGTTATGGCTGTCTAAATATTCCTGGAAGCATTTCAGAGATTTTGTGACCCAGATGTGGATTATGTGTAACACTAACTATGTACATGCTGGAGATGATTACACTGGGAGCCTTCAGATTCCATTCTGCACGTGTAGTACTGAAAAGAAACTTGACTTGTACTTATGAAATTCCTTTTGACCATAAGAAAAACAGAAGGAAACCCCCTTTGGAGACTTCCATAATGGGAAACAGGAAACAGGGCTGTCAAGAATGGAAAGTTTGCAGCACAGGAAAAACAATGGACTATATAAACATAAATGCCATTATCAGATACTGTGCAATGGCCTTGCAATAGGTCCAAAGTTGAAAATATGCAGTGGTTTGTGTTTTCATTCAGATCTGAAGATTGGTTTATGGGTTATTCCCATCCTATTGAGATCAAGTGGTATTTTTATATTGACAAATGGGCATAGGTTAAAACCCAGGGGTAGTGGTTTTTAAAAAGACACTCTTTATGAGAGTTTTCAGCATCTTGATTCATTTCTGCTCCTTGTTTTTGCATTTCTTCACAATCAAAGTGCTTGAATTGGAGAGGTTGTCATGAAGATTAGTTGGGTAGCAATACAATGAGTTTTAATGATAGCATTTAAATATTCAAAACAAGATCCTGGTATTTTGTAGTTCCTTCCATTGTTTTATTTTTTTCTGCGGAACTGATAAAAGCACAGATTTTTCACTGACATGGGAGATTTCATTCAAAGGAAATGTACAGGAGACTTTTGTTTAGACCTCAGTTAGCAACGCTCTTCTATGACTTCTCTGAAAGCAAGAAATCACAGAGGATTCCAAAATCTACCTTCTTCGTGCTTGAGGACTCCTAAAAAAGGGAAACAGAATAGAATCATAGAATGATTTAGAGGCTGATTATTGGTTCAGAGTATTCCTGAAGTGTACCACAGCTCACTGCTTGTAAAGGTGCTGCTTGCAGTCCTGCTTTAGCTCAGTTCAAAAAAACTCAGCAGTCTCTAGGGAACACATGGCCTCTTTGGCTCTCATAGAAAGCCAAAGCAATCTCAGGACAGCTTTTGCTAGTTTATGTTTATACCTTAAGGTCTACATTTCAGCAAAATTCACTAGAATACAGTAGCCAAGCCAAAAGCTCTCCTGTTTTCAACTCAGGCTCCGGTATTTTCCAGATAACTGCTATCACCGCTCACTCTGCTAAGGGAGGTTTCTAGCTTCTTTGCAGTGGGACACATCAACAGGTTGAAAGTTGTATCCTTGTCCTGCAGGTTTTGAGTAACCACAAGGGGGGACAGAGAGAACTCTGATTTAATATAGATGTTTACATTACAGTGGTCAGTATCAGTGGAATCAGGGCACGACTGGTCTCTCTTAGCCTGTATAAAATTAATGTTTCTTTACACTGACTGTAAAATGAGACTCATGACTATCTTGGACAAATATATCCACAGTGTAAATGTAAATATATGAGTCAAATAGTTTCCACCCCTCACTTACACTTGCTGTGTACATTTAGGAGCTCAAGGTCATCCTCATGGTTCAGCACAGTTGCTCTAAGAAAAGATGAATTCAGCTCAGCCTTCTCTGAAGTACTGGCCCTCTTCTGCAGGCACAACTGGACTGTAAACAGAGCAAGACAGGATCAGCTCTCTTATGAATGTGCTTCAGCTGCAGATTTTAGACAAATAATCTATTCCTGTCCAGGTGGGATATGCACATCCTGGGATTTCCATTACCTTGAGTAATACAGGGATAGTATGGGGGTCTGTTGCATGCCACTTTGTTTGTACATGACTGTTACAATGAGAGTTGGATGTTGCTCTTGGAGGTGGTTTAGACCTGATGAGAGATTGTGTTATTGATTGGATCTGCTGAATATATCACTTACCTTTCATCTTTAGAGATACTTCACAGGGTTTTTTTGTTTTGTTTTGTTTTTTTATCATTCCCGTGTTTGAAATCATAAACTTGGTAAAGTATCAATACTTTCTACTTTGCTAAAGCCAGCATCACAGATCTAAAAAAGTCTTCTGCCTCAAGAATCAGAAAATATATATTTGTATGGCTTCTAGAAAAATCTCTCTTTCACCTCAAGCAAATTCATTGGCAATGTTTTGATCTGATATCAGATTACAACAGATTGAGAGATGATATACTCTTTCATGAATGAATAATGTAATTTTTGTTCAGTACAAAACATTTCTACTGGAAGTGGCACAGATTATCTCTTTTAACATTCCTCTTAAAGTGATATGATTCAACCAAAGATAACAGGTTAATAAAAATCAGCAAGTGTGCTAATGCTAAGTGGAACCAAATAGTACTTGTTCCTCTTTCAGATATTAAGTTTGCCCTTCTACCCTTCTAACACTGCTCTTCATCTCTCCCAGGGAAATGGCTGCCAATGTCCCTTGGGTGTCCACAGCCTTGGTGGCCATCTGTGCATGGGAGGTCTCTGCTGAAGGAGGCCTTGTTTCCCTTGGCTCCGCTAACAGGGTTTCCACTCTCTGCCTGGGAAAATGTCTTCTGTCTGTGACGTTCAGTAGTCCCACTGTGCCTCAGTATTGATCAATAGTCCTCTTCCTGGCCTCTTACTTTCAGTTTCTTCTCTTTTCAGGTCTCTGAGCAAATGAGAAACTGAGCAGCTAAGTAAAGAGAGCACAAAAAAGGACATTTGCCTTTGCAGTCACCTCTTATTCTGCACCATTCCGGATGGTTCTCCTGAAATGGTGGTTAAAAAGTGGTGATTATGCCAAGAGGACAGCTGAAGGTTTCAATTTCTCAAAGTATTGTCTGCATTTTTTAGTTCTGCAGTTCTGTGGAGGTTTTCCTAAATGAGCTGTGACTGAGGGAAGTACAAAAATTAACTGACTCTCTTCAGGATATAAAGTGTAAAATTAAAGCTATCAGAAAGAAGAAACTGCTTCTAACAGCCAAAGGCTCAACTTCTGTCAGCTCAGCACTGAGCTCTCCCCACTATTGTCTGCCCTCGGAATTAGATTCCAGTTGCCATTTTCTGAAGTACCTCATTGACTACAGTTCAAATTTTCCTTGTGTATGATTTGAAAAGCCTGGCTATACTTTCTGCTCACCCTAGACACACCATTTTCAATGATTCCTTTATTCCGAAATTAACGACCGCGTACTCTGTGGTCCTGTTGTACAGATCCTAGGAACAAATGACTTCAGACTGCTCTAGTCATCTAGGAGAAATAGGACCTCCACAGCGCAATTCATCTCCCCTATCTTAAACGTCTGTTTTAGGACAGAATAAATCACACTCCGGAAGGCTTGTCTCTTCCCATTGACTGCTAAGGGACCCTAATAACTGGCAGAGAATAAATGCTTAAGTTCTGAGGTTTAAGATGAAGGTCAATGAATCCCATCATAAATGAACAGCTAAATGTTTCACAGAGGCTGTGTTACCTAACCAGAAAAAGGACTCTAGAGAAATTCGTGTCATCACAGAAAAGCTCCTTTTCTTCAAGGACCTGATGTTACCAAAATGCTGCTTTGCTAGTGCCTTAGAAGAAGAAAGAAAGCAGGAATATCTTAGGGAGAACAACAGATACAATCCAGTAGCTGCCAGCAGGAGGAACCCCAAGCTATATGTACCAACGGCTATGATGTTCCTTTAACTTTGCATGATAGGATTACATTATAATTAACTAAGATAATCTTTTGAAACTGTTTATGAAATTGGCACTAATGTAAAAATGAAAGAAATAAAAATATTAATTTTGAACCATAAATTGTGAGGCATCTAAAGCCATCTGCATCTTCCACCAAATCGAAGGGCTCATTGCTCAAGATTACATTCTATTCCTGGAAGGGTCTGGGTGCAGCTTGGTGCACTGTGAAAGATAAAGTAAGAGAACCTGAAATGCTGCTATTGCACCGTAACGCCTTTTTTACACTGAAGAAAAATTCTGAAATGTGGTAGGGAATCTTCAAAATTCTCCCAGAAATAGACCTTTTGGCCATAGAAGAGTAATCTGCCTTGAAATACATATTTCGTTCCCTGTCATCCATCTGTTCTGAAAGAAAAAAAGAAAAAGAAAAGAAAAAAGAAGGAAAAACAAAAACAAAAACAAAAACCAGTAGATTTTCCACAGGTAATTTAGAAGGGCAAACATTAAATATTTAAGGGAAATTTCCCAAGAAAATGCAAATGCTCATACATAAACAAAGAAAAATAGTTATTTACCTCTTTATGTAAGGTATAGCACTCAAAGTTTTTCAAGGGTATTGAAAACCTTGAACCTGTGTTAGTGAACAAAAGAACAGAAGCACAAATCTGGGATGTGCTGTTAGTGTACGTGATTGATTTCAGCCATAAATTATTTGAGACTCAGTTTTGCTGTTTTCAGACTAAGCATTATCCCAAAGATATGAATACAAGTATTGCTTATTTTGTCCAGCCAGTTTGGTAAATGGCAAAGTTGAGAGAAATGGCGATTTAAGGACCAGTGAGCAATGCTGCAACTGAGCTCATTTTCAGTGTTCTGTGTTGCTTAGAAACACGACTTTTATCTTCTCTGAGACCTGAGAGGTTGTGCATGTACACAGGATGAAGATGATGGCTTACAGATGACAAATGTTTCAGAATAATTCATTTAGAGAAAACCCAGGTAAAGGCAAATACATGAAAGTGCACTCATTTTAAGTTACACTTGGGCTTTTTAAAAGAAATGTTGTAATGAGCAGTGTTTTATAGGGATTAATTTAGTCACTCTTTAAAAAGCGAGCTAAAAAGGTTTTCAGTTCTGAGGTTTCTACCTGTATCCTTGAATTTCTGCTGTGGCTGCAATTCAAGGTTTGCAACCCTAGCAAGATTACTTGGGTTTGGTGGTATTTAGTTACATGTCAGGAGTCCTCATTGGATAAAAGAGGGGAGGTTTAGGTTTGGTGTTCAGAAAAAATTCTTCGCTCAGAGGGCAGTGAGGCACTGGCACTGCTGCCCAGAGAGCAGTGGGCGCCCCAACCCTGGAGGCACACAAGGCCAGGTTGGATGGCCCTGGGTAGCCTGAGCTGGTGGGTGGCAATCAGCCTATAGCAGGAGGTTAGGGTTGGGTGGGGTTTAAGGTCCTTCCAACCCAAGCCATCCTGTGATTCCATCCTTCTATGATTCTATGGACTGAAGTCCAGCCATAAACAATGTCTGTCAGGTCAACATCACGCAGACAGATGCAAGCTTTTGTCTCTGACTGTTACACAAAGATGCACTGCTATTTTTTCTACCTTACTACCACCTCCAGGGAGAGAGAGACCTTCAGTGAGAGAGGTGACTTCCCAAGTTAGGCAGATAGGATCACTCTGCAGAGGTAAAGCATTGCCCCCTTACAGTCAGTGGCAAGTGCAGCAGATACTCTCTGACAGTGAACGTTCTGGGTTGGTAACTAGAAGCAGCTACGTAAGTTTTTTTTACGGAAATTCAGTGTTTAAATTGCACAAACCGGGCTAAGCACCCGAGATATCATCAACAAAGTGCAGACCTTAGATACATAACTAAAGCATATTGTATTGCCATATTGGATAATTGGCATCACAGTTACTGTTGGTCTTCTTAGTATGTACCATTTCATGAAACTGAACACCTTTACCTGTATTATTATTTGCATGGGACCATATTTCCCCACATATACAATGAACAGTGGCTACTGTCAGAAATCACTAAGGAATCCTTCTGTCTCCTTGATTCAAGTCACTGTTGCCTCTCAAAGCAGCACGAGAGGCAGCAGGGCTATGGCTGCACCCAGAGCCACCCTGCAACCTGACTCCAAGGAATCTGTTCATCTGAGAAACACAAAGAGTTAAAGCAACAGGTGTAGTATCGAAGATGACAAGCCTTTCCCACTTTCATCTCCGAGAAAAGCAGCAGCATAATGAAGATAAATAGGAATTTTACAGACAGGTAATCACACGATAACAGACCCCTGTTATTTAACACCACCAGAGCTATTTCAAATAGTGTTAGGACTTGTCTGTGCCCACCAGTATCAAGTTCTGCTAATCACTGATCTGTAAATGTGCATGGTTCATTAGGGCCCCAAGAACAGCTGTCAGTGTCCGCTCAGGATCAGATTGCAGGATATCATTAACTCAACTCGGATTCTATATCCGCTTCGAGGCTTTTGTTACAGCTAAGTCATAACTCTTTCTTCTTTTTTTTTTTTTTTTTGTTCAAACAGGACAGCTAAAGACTAAGGTTTCTGTTTTACCTGCTTCTGTTCAGTATCATTTTAATGTGCATTCAAAAGAAAGCTATAAATATAATGTTCATTGTAAGTAGTGCAATAAAACAGAACAGTTTCATGCCTCTTGCATAAGCCTGTGCTCAAGCTTTATAGCTGAATTGTTTTTGTGGAACAACTTAAACCCACTTTAATCCCATATCACCTGTAAAATATGTAAAAATACATATAAAAAACCACATTATATACTTCAGAGCAAGGTTTTCAGTTAACTTTTGTGACTCTTATCTGATAAAATAATACAATGGTTTGGTATTATTTCATGCCTAAAGTATAGTTCTGGAAACATAAGGCCAAGTATGCTCCTTCTCATGAACTTTACTCTAATTATAGTATGGGTTGTTTGATTTTAAGTGCTTCCTACTGCAGTAAGTATTTTATAGGGAAAATGTTGAAAAAAATGGTGATGTTCTTTTTCTTCCTACTTTTTTGAGGAAATTCTACTGTTTATTTCTGCATTAATTCCAAGAATGATCAAGAAAATCAAGAAAAATTCATATTCACAGATGATAGAGTTAGGATTGTGAATAAGAATCAACCAATACACTATTAGGTGAATTTGATCCAGTCATCTTGGCTATTATTCTTCCAGACTAGCTAAACAAAAACAAATTGGATTCATGAAACATTTATTTGAATAAAAATACTCAAATTCAGTAGTTTGCATGAATAATTACATCAGCAAAAAACAGAAGAAGACACTAACGGGCTCTGTGCTGTCTATAGCATGTGTGTGTTTATAATACCCTATTTTACTCATGTAGGCTATTATACAATTACAGATTAGTAGATCTGTTATTAGATACAAGGCTGATTATTCACTACGGTTCTTACAAGCAGATTTCATACACTCAGTATGAGTCTGACCAAAAACCTTCTTGCTTCAGTAAGGATTATGTTCCTAGAACCGGCTATGGAATATAATTAGTAATATTAATTAATTCAGGTTAATTAGATTAGTAAAATATTAATACAAATTATAGATATCTGGATATAATATGATGCCAAAATTAAGGCTCCAGGGTAAAACGTGTTTTTAAAAGAAACTCTCAGACTTTGTTGCTGAAAATTTAGCCTTTTTAATGGGCCCTGCTGAAAACCCAGATCCAGCATACACAATTGTCCTGGCAGTATTTGGAGTGGTGTGGATCTGAGGCTGTCAGCCCACAACCAGACACCAAAGCGAATCACTCCAAGAGAAGTCCATAAAATATCTGCAGCAGGAGCCAGACTGGCTCCCTCATCCATAAATGTACCTGTTCTTTCACATCCCTACATGCACTCCAATGAAGTGCCTCTTTACCATTCAAAAAAAAATCCCCAAATTCATAAAGCCTCTCATTAAAAAGCTGAACAGAATACACATGAGCTATAGGAGAGAAGGCTGCTGAAACAAAGCCATACATCTGTGGGGGCTGAATGTGTCATTTACAGAACCCAACTACGTTTCGGGTCTTCAATGGTCTCCTGTTTCTTCTCAAAAGACTTTTCCACAGGGGTGAATTTAGGTTATGATAGTTGAACGCTGAAGCCTAAAGCATTGACCATATCATTTAGCTTTCTGTAGCCTGGATCCAAAAATGTTAATACTCCTGATCTGGCATGGGCACTTAATAATGTAAATGAACAGAATTAAATGCAGTTATGTGTTCTGTGCCCTTGAACCTATGGCTGTGAAAATGTGTTCCTTTTTGCCCTGTATAAATGATGTGCTATGTATATTTTCTGAGTGAAGGACAAGCAAAATCAAACACAGATTTAAAATTATTTCAGATTATTTTTGCTAAGAAGAAAATTCTATTTGTTCGTAAAAATGGAAAACAGTGGGGACTGCCTTTGACAGAAACTGCAGTATTGAATTCCTTAGAGGCTGACACACTGATGTGCAGCCCTTGGTTGAAGATGCCAAAAACTCTGTTTTAAGGTTTGTCAGCAAGTGACTGAGCCTTGCCTCTGGCTGAAATAGCTTGGGAGCTGCCAGCACCATCCTTTTGGACACAACAGCAGACTGACCCCTAAACCCAGGAGTACCTCAAGGGTTGCAAGCTGCAGGCAGCACCCCTTCCACAGGGAAACAGTGGTGGGAAATATGGGGTCCTGATGGGATGCTTTGGGGCATCTACCTTCTCCTGCATGTCTTTCTTGGCTCCCTGATCATCTCCTAGCAGGAAGTCTGTTTGGGTAGAATCTGTCTGGAGTTTGCAGTCTGCCGTCCCACGATGACAATTTAGATGGAGCAGAAAATTAGTCTGAAACCAATTTATCACTGAAAGATTCTATTAACACAAAACAAAACAAAATTGTTAGTGGGCAAATTAGCTTAGTTCCAATGGCCTGCAGGTACTGTGGAGCCAAGAGGCCTGTGGCTTGGGAAGGGATGGATTTCTCCCAGCTGGGGATGTTGCCACAGCAATGAGAAGCAGATTGTAGGTCATGTTGTGTAAAGTCAAACTTCTGCCCCTGTTGGAAGAGCTTAGCACAGAGCACCAGCCACAAGCTGAGAAGAGAGCCTGTTCTACAGAGATTTGGGAACTTCTACCACGCTGTATGAAGATGCTTACAAGATGTAAGTAGGGACAACCAACAGAATGCATTTATCAGTAAGAAGGAAGAAAACCTGCCTGCTTCGTCTCTCTGGAGGATACCTTCCTATGATTAGAAGCTACTGAAAAGATTTGTGTCATCTGCATGCTAGCTCTCAGTGCAGAAGATACTAGCAATATTAAAGCTGTACTACCAATACCTACTGGTAAAGCAGAGTGTTGGTTGTAAAACTGCATAAACAATAAAAAGTGATATCTGTGACTATTTTCCTTATTCATGGATTACCACCTATCACTAATAAAGCACATCATTAATAAAAAATATGACATCAAACCATCTGATATGACAAGGTAAGTATCAAAGAAGCAACAAGATACAAACAATTGTTACGAAACAAAATAGAACAGATGATGTACTGATGCTTTTTGAAAAAAAAAGATTCATCATTTAGCTCTGTGCAATGACTGCTATTGAAATTCTGGTGAGACAGTTCTCTGTTGCAACACTGGGGAAGGATTAATGTTGGAATCTGCTGGCAGGACAAATCGCAGCAACGTGCTTGATGTATTTTTCAAAAGCATTCATTTTAATATAGGACTCTTTCTATCTGACATAGCATAGTCAGTGAATGGTAATTAAAGATAGTCATTCAACTCATTTAATGTAATTGGTTTTTTGTATTTTTTTCCCAAATGAAAAATCGGGCTGTTGTAAGAGAGAATGTTGCTACCCCAGCTTTCTTTTGATAAAGCAATAACAAGAGACGACAAAATGCTGTGATGAAAACAAAGTCACAGTTCTGAGCCTTTTCTTACAGATTTTCTTGCAGCTGTGGCCCAAATTATAGGAGTTTTCCACACACCTAACTCTGGCTCTAATTTACAGTAAGTAGGTTTACCACGGGCATCTTGAAATATGTGATTTTTCTTTCATCATATTGATTTATATGACCATAATTATGACTATCACGGCGCTTGGGAAAAATGCTAGTTCTCCTGTTACCTGCTTGGACTTGCTATGTAGCGCAAAGCCCTCTAGGGCCTTCTCTAAAAAAAGGCACAACTGCATGCTGACTCCTCTACCCTGTAGTCCTATCTGCTTTGTCCTGGGTGTGTGGGAGCCAGTGAAAAGTGTTGCAGGCACCTGTGATGATGGCAGCACTGCTAGACACAGGAAGCCTGGTCAGTGAAAGCGTTTGGTGTAAAAATATAAGGCCTTTTACCCCCATGAAGTCAGATCCCAAGAAGAAGACAGCTCACTCAAGTTGTGCTTCAACTTCGATCAAAGTACAAATTTTAAGATACATTGTCTTAAAACAGAGCAATACCTGAACAAACATGAGTGAGGATATATTTCTGCCTGTTCTTGTCACTGAGACCAAAACCCCAGATCGTAACATCCTGTGCCTCTGCAACATTTGAATTCTAGATCCAGATCTGGATCCACATTTTGCATTTTGCGCTTGTTTCTGAATAAGTAGGAACAGCGGTATCCCACTGATCTGACATTCACAGCTACAGTCAAAGAGATGTAAAAACACAGCAAAGACAACTCCCCAGTGCTGTTAAATTCCCAAAGAAGGGACTCAAGCTGCTGCTTTGGAAGTAGCTGAGGAAGACTTTCAGATGTCCCAGTCTTTTGCATTGGCTTGCCAGGCAGTTCTTTTCATCATTAAGCTCAGCAAGGATCATTAACACAGCGACTGGTTCACCTTCACCCGTGTAAAAATGTCCTATAAAAATCCCATTGAGTTCTCTAAAGATTCAGAGCGGGAACAATCTCTTCTTCTGTGAACCCATTCCCTTTATTGTCTTTAAATCAAGGAAGACCATTACAAGGAAAGATTGCTCTTGGACTATTTGGGGAAACTAGTTCAGGATCTGGGGTGCACACAGAGCCTTCACTTTTACAGCAAGCGGGCCATTCCCCCGTGCTAGCAAGCTGCTAGAGTTTATTAGATGGAATTGACATATTTGTGTGTCTGGCACTAGGGGGAACAATGTGGGCAAATTTTAACCTGACTTCCTGTTAAAATGAGTCTCACATGGCTCTGCTATTCCATATATATATATGGAATAGTTAATTGCTATGTTATTAAAAGCTACTTTCATTCCAATTGTAAGCCTTCGGAACTGGGAGATGCTGAAGCCCTGTAGTATGATGGGTGGCAAGTTGAGCAGTGCACTGATGGGGGCTTTGTCACAAGGAGGATGAGCAGAAGATGCTGTCACCTGTGGCTCCACACACTGACATTTGACTGACTTAATTGCTCAGTGTCAGCTGACTGGTTTCTTTAGAAACCAAGTCATTGGATCTCCTCTATTTGTGTGACTGGTTGGGTTCCTGCCAGCCCACGCCTTGTCAAATCAACTTTTAAAGATGTTGCATATTTCAACCAAGTCCACAATGGAAAAAAGCCTAAAAGATCATTTGTTTCCTAAAGAGCCAATAAATTAGGAAACTGTCTACAAAACAAAGATCCTGTCAGAGCCCTGACAAAAGTTTTCAGGCAGGGAGTTTCCACCTTTCTAGATACAAAACGAATGAATATTGTGGGTCCTGCGTGTACTGCTCCACCCTTCTTTGCCGTTCTCCACATGTGCAAAATACATAAAATAAGTGGAAAGTGACTGTTTAAAGTGGCTAAGGGCACTAAATTTGCCAAGTATATTTACAGCACATCTAAAGGTTGTTGCTAGGATCACTAAAATGTTTATTGGCAGAATATGAGGAGTGAATTTTATAAAATGTTTGCTTCTGGACAATAAAAAGGAGGAGAGGGTGATGATTATATTTCTGAATGTCTATTACCAAAAAGTTTGCTCAGTCTCAAATCCCAGCCTGTTTATAAAGAAACATGTCATGCCTTCCGCGTCTGAGTAGAAGCCAAGCTAAGGACACATGACATCTGCTCCAGATGAAAGTGATCCCTGCTCATAATGTAATTCCACATATATAACAACTTCCTCTTCTTCTTTTTTTTCTTTTTTTTTCCAGTTACCAAGGAATTATTTGGGGCATCTGGGGAGCATTGTCAGTGTAACAGCTTTGTCTTGTTAAGAGAGTTTGGAACTCAAATTTCCGTTGTGAAGATGAGAGGTAATGGTTCAGTAGCTGATATCTTGCAAAGAATTATCTATTTGGCGCATGCACAGATATGTGAGAGCTTTACTTATGCAGAAGTTATGTTCCAGGCTCCACTTGTTTCCTGTGACATTCTTGAAAAATGTAACTTTGTTTTCTTGTGCAACAAAACTGTAGGCTTAATGTGTAGCAGTGCTGCAGTAATGCTCCATCACAGTCCTCTTCATCAGCTTGATACTACTCAACCAAATAGAAGGCCAGAAAGCCCACGCGTCATTCTGCTGTTGGTCACACTTATTGTAAGGATACGCACCCTCTCAGTGTACAACAGTGCTTGTATCAGCACCTGCTTATTTCACACTTCTTACGTTAGTGCAGTTGTTAAATCTATTCCATTTTTCCTTTGGCATCTACACATGCTCATCTACAGTCATGAATTCATAAGGGCCCAACACGCATCTAATAAAAACTCAGTCTCTGCCACAGTAGCATTTACTGCATCATCACTTTTCTTACAGGGGAGGAATTTTTCAACAGCTTGTGCAAAGTTGCGAACACAGACTTAATTAAAACCACATTCAGCAGAAAGGTATCTTACATTATGAGTGAAGGAAAGATCTGAGTAATAGAAAGCCGTTGTTAAAATACACAACTAAGTCAAGCTAATTGTTATTACTGGCAACCCCAGTGACAGATGAGCAGTGAAACACTTGACTGAACAGGCCTTTGCTCAAACAACTGATGTTACAAAGCTATTTGGCGGTAGACTCCTGATCCCACTGAATGAAGAGATATAATGCTGACAGTAAGATAAACAATGCAACTTGTGTGAGTGTCAAGAGCATTGTCCTTCCTCCTGTTCTTACAGAAAAATGCTGATGGAATTCAGACTTGAGAAGCCCTAACATTGGTGGACCTGAGGGACAGGAGCCACAAAGGCAGTCCAATCTCTTGACACAATCTCTTCTAGTAATTCCCATTCAATAACTCATGGCTAATGCTATTACACTGTTATCAGTCTCATAGGCTGAGGCACTGATGCAAACTTAATTTTGTCTTGTTCCACATGCCTTATAGTTATTTACACTCAAAGTATGCATAAAATGTGACCTTTTGACTGTGAAAAAGTTTTATAACAACTACAATTCTGTTTTTCACTATATACTAAGAAGTGAGCAACTAAGTTTCACTCTGTTGATTAAATAAGCAATTGGGAGGATAAAAACAGAACATAAGCATTAAAGTTGACAGATACAAGAGTGTGAGAGATTTCTGATTTAGAGAACCAAATGCCAAATAAATCAGGTTAGCTAGGATTTCAATTTTATCTTTATTTCAGAAGCGGGAGTCCTCTTTGGTGCCTTCCTTTGACAAGGCTTGTCTGCTGGCAGTCTAGGGGACATTTCAAACTCCTGTAGAGATAATAATAGAATCAGAGAATCATTTGAGTTGGAAAAGACCCTTACAGACCATCTAGTCCAACCTCCCTGGACCACAGAACAAATTTGGAACAAGTCTGGACCAGACTGACCTGGAATGTCTCCAGGGACAGGGCATCCACCACCTCTCTGAGCAACCTGTGTCAGTGCCTCACCACCCTCACTGTAAAAAAGTTTCTTCCTTACATCCACTCTAAATCTCCCCTTTTTTTAGTTTGAAATCATTCCCCCCATCCTATCACCACCAACCTTGCTAAAGAATCTGTTCCCTTCTTTCTCACAGCCCCTTTAAATACTGAAAGAATGCTCTCAGGTCTCCCTAGAGCCTTCCTTTCTCCAGGCTGAACAGCCCCAGCTTTCTCAGCCTGTCCTCATAGAAGAGGTGTTCCATCCCTCGGATAATTGTTTTGGCCCTCCTCTGGACCGTCGCCAACCATATCTCTCCTGTGCTGAGGACTCCACATCTGGGCGCAGTACTTCAGGTGAGGTCTCACTGGAGCAGAAGGGCAGGAGCTCCTCCCTGAGCTGCTGGCCACTCTTCTTTTGATCCAGCCCAGAATACAGTTTGCTTTCCGAGCTGCAAGGGCACACTGCTGGCTCATGTCCAGCTACCATCCACCAGTACCCCTAAGCCTTTTTCAGCAGAGCTATTCTCAGGGTAATGAGGCAGAGTAATTTCTTTACAGGGCCAGCCACAAGATGATGTTTTCCCCATCATCTGAGGCTACCTGGGAGATGAAAACAGGTTGCAAAACAAAACCTGGCATTCTTCTCTCCTTGGAACAAATTTTGCTGCTTCCAAGTCCCCATATTCCAGATCCTAATCCCTCAGCATTTGCTTAATGTACACTCCATGGCCATGGAGATGAAAGGGGGACATTTAAGTATTGGTGCAAGTAGCATTGTGCTAGTTTTGCTCAGAAAGGTGCTTTCACACATCGTGATGGGCACACTGAAGGAATGTGAATAGAATAGAATATGCTGTCAGCTCTGTTTGAAAATACTTTCTTCCCAGTAAGGTGGTTTTGCTTGTGCCTTCATCCAATGGAAAGAGGTTATCCTTCATTTAATATAACTTAAATTGGAATAATGAGTATTGTATCTGTATGGAGGACCCATCTAAGGCTGCAGTTCATTTCTGAGCTGGTGAGCAAACAGAAATAGTTACAGGGGGGAATACAAGAAGCGAACAGTGTTGAACAAGCCTGATGAGATCCACAGCTGAATTGCTCCCTTTTCTAATCTCTTCCTTTCAAGAAAAAAAAAAAAAAAAAAAAAAAGACTAGAAATAAAGGACAAGTTTTTAACAGTCCATGCAATTAACTATTGAAACAGCTTGCTGTGTATTCTCCTTCATCTGAAGGCTTTCAGACAAGACAGGACGTCTTTCTGAAACAGATTCAAACAGAGCCAGCCTTAATGGCAGAATTTTTGTGCTGCATATGGGCTCAGATGAGATTTCTCTAACAACCCAGTCACAGACTCTCAATAAGCTTCACTTTAGTGGTTCTCAGTGTTTTCATGGTGGGAAGAAGACCATTTTTTAACAATAATTTAATTCTTGGTGATTCTATACACACATTTCCAGCATACATATGTATAACAATGCATACAGTTTTAAATAAATGTCAAAGACATGGTTGTTATGTGGAATTTTTCTATACAGAGTCAGCATGTCTTTACTTCTACTGATTATATTTTCAAGTTTCCATCTCCTGTGATGGAATCCAGCACCAAGTACAGGAGGTCAGTCCTTGTTCTGAAGCTAAGATTAAATGTTAGATACAAATAAATAAAAATAAAGTGGCATAGCAGTGTCAAAGATACAGATGTATGGATTAGATGATGGGGCTCTGCCCTGGGCCTAGTGCCTATTACTATCTTCTCAGTACAATTTCATAATAGTTTCTTTCTTAGAAATGTTTTCTGGTATTTAAACTCGGGCATCTGATATCATTTTGGACAACTTATGTTACCCTGCAGTTGCATGGGCTGGTACACATCATAGCACAGGGCCATGAGGAGGCTTGTGCCCATGTAGACCGAGAGCCAGATGAAGACAAGACAGTCTGAAGTGTCACTGGTACATGTGCTTAACCATGCAGTCAATGAAACAGCAATTAATTTCTCTGCTGTGTAATAAAGCAAATAAATTAGTGTTTCTTTTTCCATTTTGAATCCATATTGATTTAAGAAAGAAAATGAGACAGACTTCAGGTGCCTTCATTGGCCTATCATCATAAATTTAAGACAGAGTTATATTATGTAAGCTGAGAACTTATCCCATAACAATTAATTACTTGGATAGCAATGTGATGGGTAACTGATTTAAAGAGAGCAATGTTAAAATCAGGGCTGCCAGTGAACCTTCCCACCAGTAATATTTGCTACTGTTCTTGTCTCCTTTCAGTGTTATTTATGTCTGATTAACGTAACTACCAGATAGCAGTACACAAACCTATCCATTAAAAGATCTATTCCAGATAAGAGATTATCTTGGTGGTAATACTGTTTGTGTTCCAGATTTTGTCAAAATACCAAGCTAGTCCTGTGGGAGGCTAGAAAATAGATTTCTCCTTTGAGGTCTTGGTTCTGCTCAATGTGACTTGTATAGCAAACATTACGAGAGGTTGCTGTTTATTTTGAGCCAATATTTTCAGCCCTTACTGCAATTATAATAATTAGAAGGATCAGAGACCAGGCTCTGTTTTCTTTCTGAATATTAATCCTGTTCATTGTCACTTGTAAGCATAGACCAGAGTTCTAAATAGGTTAACTAACTGCATCTTGAAGAAGAGGCATAACCCTAAACCAATTCCCTGCATCTGCCTCCCAGAACATTATTTCTGACAGGCTCAAAGGTCTCTATTTTGATGCTTTAGACTGAAATCTGCAGTGCATCAAGCTTTACCTGAAATCCATTTCTGAATTGTGTTTGTCTCTCAGCTTCTCAGTTTATGAAGAAAATAATGTTGCTCATCTATAAAACAATCACAATCTAACAGTAAAACTCAGACAATAAATCAGACCACCTGTAAATATTCAATTAATTTTTACAGACATTTTGCAGCTCGTAGGATGACATACAATATGCAGTAAGGTAGCATTGATACTATTTTTTTCTCCTTAATTATATCACTCAAAAAAGTCTTTCTGTCAACTGATGTTGTCTGAATTTAAATGAATACTTTGGTCTTTGGGGAAGAAGGAAGAGGACCTATCAGCAGTAACAACAGTGGACCTCCAATGCTTCCATACTGTTCACTGCACTGAGCAAACAAGCCCTTGCAAAACCCAAGAGATGATTACTCTTATAGTGCTACCTACAGTAGGTTTTCTTATGAAAACGTGCAAGAGTACTGCGGGTCTCACCTAGCTGCTCAGACGTGGTTACTGTTTGTTTTTTTTATTTCCCTGAAAACCTCCTGGTGGCTATGATGAGGAATGGTGAGGTGGCATGAGGTGGCATGAGGAGGAAGTAGTGGTAAGGATGCTTGTCTAGTCCATCCATCTCCGTATGGAGAAGACCTTACTGGTTGTGAAGCAAAGGAAGGTGCAACAGTGCCTTCTACCAGGATAGGTGCATGCTTGTAACCGCATTAGTCAACATTTTGTTTAGAAAGCAATACAGGAAAAATCAACTTACCCTTTCAAAAGGCTGGTGGAGTCTCAAAAAGGGCATGATCTCCAAATAGAAATGCTGCTCCATTGGCTGCTAACCCTTAAATGGGGGTGAAGATCTGCTCCCTGGGTTAGCCACAGCTTCACACCTAGTGCTTAATCACTGGTTCAGGCCGTGACCTAGCAAATCCCATACACTGGCAAAAACTTTCACACCACCAATGTTAGTCACTTGGTCACCAAAAAATTTTCCATTTTTGTCTTTGTCTGCATTACTCTTGGCTAATACTTGATAATGGTGAAAGCTCTCATTCAATACATTCACAGGACAATTCCTGCTTTAAGGAGTTTGTTTTCCAATGCCAGGCTTGAGTTGTTTGGGCTGAGATTTGCCTTGCCACATGTTGACTTCAGACTCAAGAGTTTATAAAAATCTTTGTCACTGTTCTGACCTATTAGCAAAAAGGAGGGTGGAAGAAAAGTTATTCTTGGCCACGCAAACAACAATTCTGCCAAGCTTTTATTTAGGATAGTCTCACTCTCCCACACTCTACTGAGTGAACTTGAAACTAGGCCTGGTGAAGTCTGCCTTTCCTTGACGGGTGCATAGCACCAGAACCCACTCAATGAGAAAAGGGTGGGAGAGACTGAGAAAGGAATGCATTAAGGGAATGGAGCCAGAGGAGAGGAAATGCTGTCTGCAGCTCTAGTACCACTGCTGACTCCAGTGCAATGGAAAAGATCTATCCTGGAGGTGCTTTCAGCCAGTCTTTGGAAAATGCTCCATCCGTTTCTCCCTCCTTCAGCTCCACACAGACAATAAGGATTCATTCTTTGTCACATCTTCACAACCACCCAGAAAGAGGAAGAGAGCCACCACATCAGCCATCTGCCTGGCAGGCACAGCCAGAACTATGCCACCAGTATGCTGGGATGAGACGTGCTGGAGGGTAGAAACAGGAATCTACCCAGCTTTTAGAGTCACAGTTTGGCGTTAATTCACTTAATGTGCTCCCAGGAGCAGGACAGGCAAGGGGCTAATGAAAGCAGATTCCCAACAACTTCCCAGCCCAGCCTAGCTTCCCACAGCCTTATCCACATGTCTAATGTGAAAATAAATAGGAAAAAAGAAATATATTTTCTTTCTTTTCTTTCTGCATAAAATATTTTGAAAACTTGTTTTTCCCTCGCTATTAATAGCATTCCTTATAATTCATACAGGTTTCAGAAAATGAGATGGCTTTGTCTTATTTTTTTTCCAAATTTCACTTTTACAAAGCTTATGAAAATCATACACAAAATTGAAGTGAAAGTACTGTTATTAAGGCTGCAATGTCAATAATTCAATGTGAATATTTGAGCTGCCAGTGCAAGCTTAATCTAGTCTCTCTGGTGTTTGTGCATTATAATAGCTTTTACACAGTCACAGACTATAGTGATGTAACTAATTTTCTGCAACACTGTTGGGTATTTGTTGGTTAAAATCAGAAATGAAGTTTGGATTTTTTCTCACAAATCCAGGAGGTGTTGGTGTGCCTCTCCCGTGGGGAAGGGGAAAGGAGGGACCTACAGAAGGATGCCCTCTCCACATGCCTTGACTGGTTCCCCTCTCAGCACTGGCATACTCATTACAGCAGAGATGTGGACTTGGGCTTAGAGGAAGACAATGAGCTGTATTTTGTGTGTGAGAGAATATTCTGATTAATGTAGAGAGTCTCAAGGGAGAAAGGGGGAGGATTTTCAGCTTATCGGGAGATAAGGAAGCTTGCGAACACTATGAAATGCTAAAACTTGCTTTCTTTTCCAGAGGAATTCTGGCAGTGTAAATCAAGCAGAGGCTTTACAATGCTTTAGTAACTTCCTAGAAGCAAGGATGTCAAGAAAATAAAACAGATTTGCTGGCCGTGTTTGCTTTTTATTACACTATCACATCCATACGAAACATTCTTGCAGAACGCAAGGGACGTAGTACATGTTATCTGACTGTTTGCTGCAATCTGCCTGTGCTGACTTGAGCCTTGTGAAAGACAGACAGTATAATTAGTGAAGACAAAAAAAAAACGTGAAATCTTAAGTTTTATCTGAAAGACTTCTTAGGATAATAGCTTGTTTTAAAGAACATAATTAGCAAATTCTGAGCTAAATTCTAATTAAATTGACCAAGATTTAGGAGGACCTATTTTTATAAAACTGTGTTCAAAAATAAATGATTTTGTTGTATTTCATCAACCAACACAGACTTTCAGATTTTCTAAAGTTCACGCTCACCTTTGACTGAATATTTATTCATATAAATGCACATATTTCCTTTTTAACACAAATAACGTTACATACATAGCTGTCAGAAGAGTTAACGAGGAGGTGCAAACTGATGTGTTTTACATATGTTGATATTCTACCCAACTAATTCATCTCACCTTGATAGTATTTGTAAATGCCTTGCCCAGTTTCCACGGGAGTAAAAGATTAGATCAGAACAGCTGTTGCCCATCTCAGTCTGCATATAAGAAGGATGCAAAACTGGGAAGCAACTGGAAAATGGTGATGCTGCCTTCTCATTTGAATGTGTGGTTACTGGTTGTTACTCAGGTGCCTGGAGCCTGAGGAGTTTAAAAATTCATTCTGCTTTGGAGGATCACCTAGCAACAGTGTCTGGGAAACCACTGCTCTGAGGGATTTTTTAACTTTATTATGTTTTCAAATATAAGGCAAGTGGGCAAAATCTCACACTAGATCAAAATCTAAGCAAATCAACATTAAATATCCAGCTATCACAATAATTGGAGTCATAAAAATAGGCTGCCTTTAACTACTCAAATTATATGGAGAAATGATATTTCTCAAACATTTGTGCAAAGTCAGTCTCACCTAAAAAGTTCACTGGAAATCAGTGTTTCAAGCAATATGAAATCAGATGTGGTTTAAAATATGGACAGGAAGAAAATCCAGCCAGCCATCTTCCAAACCTGCTCTGTGTTTGCATTATTCAGCAGAAATAAGGGGTTAGTCCAAATCAATAAAATACAACCATTCAAAATGGACTTTGACCAGAATATCCATCTGAATGACTTCTACTGCATTAAAAAAAGTTACTATTTTGAGAGCCAGTCCCAAAAATACTGCAGAAAGGTTGGGGGATGAGGTTGGCTCTTTTTCCCCCCTTCACTCATTTTAATAATCATTGGATTATTTCCAAAAATGTTTCACATAGGCTTCATTTCCAAAACAGATCAGAGCCCTCCCACACTGGGTTGTGGTCCTGTGGGCTGCCAGGGGAAGGACAGCCTGTACTTATCACATCAGGATCTGCATGTGAACGTGATAAGGGAATACAGAGCAAACATTTAGTGCATTTCTCAGTTCTCAAGACTTTAATCTTGGGTCTGTGAGAAAAGTAGGCCACATACTGTGGATGCCTCACCATTACCCTGTGGGGACAAAATGTATAACAGTGTGTTTTGACTTAGTATGCCTGTAGGAATTTCTGCATACTCTCTGTTCCTTTTTCTCTTTCACACACACAGGGAATATTGGTTCTTCAAATAACGTGATGTACTAGAAGGCCTTTAAAACTAATCTGAGCCAAAGAAGCACCAACAAATTCTTCCGTTTGGTATATGTGGACTGCCATATCATCACGCTGAACTATTCAATTAACTGTGTCAATAACAGCACACTGACATATAAAATTGTCAGGTGAATAAAAAGATGTTTTGAAGTGCAAAATATTTGGAGTAAGCTGAGAGGAAACAAGTGATTTCAAAGTATGTGTTTCTAAGTACGAGAGCAGCTGAGTTCCCCACACTCAAAAAAATTCTTACTCCAAACTCATTCGCAAATAAACTCCAAACACAATGGGATGTAAGGTGCTTACTGCCGCTGATTCAAGTGAAATCAGATGTTAGTTATAGTCTCCAGCCTACAAAGGGGAAGTTCATGGTCAGTCAGAGGAATGTGAGAAAACATATGGAAGTCCAGAGCATCAATCATCTTCAAAATAGGTGACAGATGGAACAAAATAGTCTTTCCATTTACGCTTTTATTGCAATGGTTGGGCATATTTGTTCCTGCGCAGGCAGGGTGGGCAGGTTGCACCTGGTTCATAATAAAGACAACATTTTAGCTTTCCTTTTGTGAGCTGTGCAGCCAGCCATGGCTAGTAGCAATGTCACAGTGGTGTGTAGAGCTTTTGCTACACCATCATCTTCTATCAGAATGTCTGCAGGATGTATGATCTCTTCCTCCCAAAACCAAATTCAAGTGACAAGTTACACAAAGATGGGTAAGTGGGTACCATTGATTTACACACAGGAAGTCAAGGCAAGAAATGACAAAAATGTCTTCAACTGTAGGATTCACTTTATCCACCTCAGAACTCCTGTCAGTAGTGAGAAATACACATTTTCGTAATGTCTCTTTTTTATTAGAAGACTGAACTTTCAGTTGAAATTAACTGTGTCTAAAGTAAGAAAGAGGACAAGGTAAGTAGCTCAGGTATAAACATATTTGCAGATATATTGTAGGCATGTGGTCACATTCTTGCATCATTCTAGGTGGATTTAAACCATCTAAGGGAATTCTTAGGGGTACTGAAGGTCCAAGTCATCTGAAGTACCTGAACACCTATATGCCTCTTCAACCTCTTTAAACATACATGTATATGTGCATGTGTATAAATATATTTTTGTTTTTACACTTTACAAAACTAACTTAGCTCCTGGCCCAGCTACTTTCTGAGGTTCCCTCTTCTGGCCATCTAATTTGCCTTATTCATTGCAATTAGTTGACATCCAGTTCATGACTGAGGATCCCAATAGGCTGTAGGGCATCCAGGGATTAAGTGTCATGCCACTTCACACTGCAGTATTTTATCATCATCTGCAATGGTCTGTGTTACCTGCAGAGAGGTTTCTGCAGAAGCCTGGAGACACAGCAGAGCAGATGCTCCTCACTGTTCAGGCATGAACGGTGCCTGGGGCCAGCTGGCAGCTGAATGTGCAGCCCAGATCCATAACTATAGAACTCGCCTTCCCACATTTCATAGACACATCCAAGTCCTCGCTCTATACCTTTGGAAATACATGCCTAGAAAGCTTACAGTGTTTAAAGAAACCTCTTTATTCACCATCTAGTTTTCTCCTTCATTTTCCCCCGCTAGTACCACTGTCAGTAAATGCTGATAATGTTCTTCAGATGCCTTTTCCTAGTTGCTGACATTTTCTGGTCTAATACCTCTTTCACCTGGGATCAACTATGTGTCATATAAAAGCTATCACTTTTTCTCTTCATGCTGTATCCTTGAATGTTATTACAGTACAAAACAAGAAGGCCTAATCCACCCTGCTTACATAGCCCCAGGGCCATCCTGTTACCTGAAAACTGCTCTGGCACTGCTCTGGTTCTGATACCCCTGGAGCATTGTGCTGGAGCAAAGGGACTCTGAAAGACAAACCAACCCTTTCCCTTGCCATACATTATTTTCCTCTCTGAGCTGGTGTGACCATCCCTGCTCTACTCTTTCCATGACTATTTCACCAAGAGAGGTAACTATTTGAATAGCAATTTCTTTCCCCACTTCATTTTGTACCATGCTGGTACAAGATACACCACTAGTACATAGAGGTCTTCATTTGATCCTGTGGTCGATGAGTGAAGCGGGTAGAGAAGAATGCTAGATTGCGCCTAATATACTTTTTCCTCTACTTTTGTGACTGTTGTATCTCTAGGGATCATGTGACAAAGATGCAGTTTCTAAACACCATTTTCCACAAGGAATCTCGCTTTCATGGTCCAAAAATCACAAAGCCATATTTATTTTAACATCTCCAGAATTAAAATTAAGAAGATAAAGAGAGAACACTGCAAACTACATACAATAATAAATATACAGTGACAAGGGAAGGATATTTGCAGGATACCAATGGGAGTTCTATCTTGTTAGGCTGGACTGCAAAACAGTAACCCCTTTAAGCTAAAAGAAGAGAAATAAATTATCCTAGTGGTGTTTATTCATTTGTAGCATTTCCCTCAGATGCATCCCTCTCTTTCAGGACCTCACTTTATCAGCTTCGCATGCCACGGAACCCAAAGACTTTTGGGATCTTCTGGAGGAGAAAAAACTTGCAGAATAGAGACAGACACAGATTAGAGGTCTTGGTTTTGTTTATACCACATCTTCATTGAATGAAACAAAGGGTGCTTTATCTCTGGAGCATAAAAGCTGTCTCCATAAAAGCATGGTGGAAACAAGACACTAAAGTCCTGAGGCAAAAACTATTCTTTGCCATCAGAAATTGTTTAGGGAAGGTTCCTATGGCCACTGCAGTGCTGCCTTGTGTCTCTGTCAGCCTCATTAAGTAAGTGGTAAGTGTATCCTGTCACTCAGCGTCCAGCTTTCTCTCTGGTTCTTAGTCCAGAGCTTTCCATCTGAGAATGGCCCTGGGGAAGGACTATTATTTTACTGAGAGGTAATTCAGGGAAGGCAATAACAAGCAGAGAAATTACATGCAGGACAGTAATTCTTATGTGTTTGTTATGCTTTTACCAAAACAAATTAACTGACAGGAACTCCCACATTTTTGTTTCAGAAAAAAAAAATCAATCGATTGATAATTAGTTTTCCAGTCTTTTCTAGGTCTAATTCCTTACTCGTGCATCCTGCACGCCATGGGTACTACCAAAAGAGAAATGATAAATGCACTCATATGCTGTTGACATTTTTCTGACAAGAGGACCAAAGATACCATCTCTGGATGAAGATGAGGGGGAGACAAACTATAAGGAGGAAATGAAATATATCTATCTATCTTCCTCTTTTTTCAGTTCCAACATGATTGCTTTGTGGGCAGCTCCCAATGGAGGGGAGGAGAGAGGGAGATATATCCATTATTCTTCCTCCTCTGGCAAACTGGGACAAGGAGAGTATTTATATTTCCTTCCTCCTCTTGCCCCCACACACTTGCCAAGCAGGATGAATGAAAGACAAGTTGCCACAATGAATTATGCTGTCCCAAAAACAAGGCAAAGACCTGAATCAGATTCCCTATATTCACACTGAATTTTACAGAGAGACAACCCTTAAGGCTGAGCACGTACCTAGCAAAAGATATATTCAGGCATTATAATTTGAAATTCTATACTGATTATTCTTCAGGGACAATGAGAATTAGAGGTGATATAATCCTGCATTTCTGCTATATCATTCTTGAAGGATCACAATGGCCTTCAATTGCATTAATTAAGCTTCCCAGCAGAGTTGTGTGTAGCTGAGTAAAATTCAGTATGAAGAGATTAAAGTTTCTGTTTTCAAATGCGGGCTCCCAAATACAAGCAAGTTCCTTTATGCCTCCACATTTGTGAGCATTTTCCTGAGGACTTCATCTGTCCATGGAATGATGTTACAGCTGCCCCTGCAACACACCTCCACAATGTTACTTTGGAGCCATAACCACAAAAATACTCTTCCCCTCTTGAGAAAGTTATTCCAAGTCACGAGGAGTGCATTAGTAATTGTAATTTCACCTTGAGAATAATCTGTTTTGAAACAACATTTTGGGAAAGTTTAGAGGAATGTTTTCCTCTATTTTGGGATCTCATTCCTTCCCTCTTTTTGGCTAGACAGGATTTACTTCTTGAGCAACACAGTCTTCAGACAGGGGATTACTGGGCTGGTGAATCCCAACCAAAAGAATGTGCTTATCCTGCTGGTTAAATCCTTTTGGCAAGAGCTCTCACTCACCATTCAGTGTAAAACACCCAAAACCACTTTCCAGAGGACGGGGTCTGCTGACCTGGTGTGCCTTTGTGGGTGGGAGGAAAGACATAACACACAGCAGATAGTGAATACTTGTTCTGAAAGGTCTCACTGATTTTATATAGTTCTGCATCCAACTGGCAACTGTGAAAGCAATGTGATAAACCTGTTCCTCATAGTGCTTTCTCCATGGTTGTAATGATCTAATTCTATATGAAACTCAGCTGCATGATATTTGCAGGTTGCATAATATTTGGCTCCTTATCTTGAGGTCTGTAGATGTTATGCTAGTTTTTGTATTATTTATTTATTTTCTTTCTTTAGCACTTAAAAGCAAATGAGCAATAGCGCGGACTACTCAAGGGTTAAAAAGAGGCTTGGTTTTCAGTATTAAAAACAATGCTCTCCATTTAAGGGTCTACTTTTTATTTGACTTCCTTCAACCTCATGGAATTATAAATTTGTAGGATTAAAGAATGTTCTGACTGATTAATATGGTTGATTACTAAAATAATTGTTACAGCAGCTGAAGTTAAAAAGTGATAAATACATTTCTACCAGCGCCAGTGCAATGGGATAAAAAGGAAAATATGAGGCCTAGAAAAGTTACCAAAGACTAATACACGGATTTTCTAAAACTTTCTCTCTTTCTGTCTAGAAATATTAAGACTTTTCTCTATTTGATTGACATTTCCAGAATTACCAGGTACCTTTCAAGCTGGACAGTAGGAAGGTTCAGCCTTTACAGCCATACCACAAACATCTGCCTCTGATGTTGCGGGCCAACATAATGAAATAGGAGGCAGTACTTTCAGAGCAGCTTTCATCTGTATGTATATGGATATAAACACCACGTGTCCTCCCCCAGCCTAAAGGCTCACACCCAATATACATATGATCTGGTAAACAAACATGCTGCTACCCCAGAAACATTTTGTTGCAGTACAGTTAGTTCCCCTTATGAAGAAGCTAAATTATTGTTGTTCAGGGAACTCATCGGGAACTGTTTTTCATTGCATGGCCTAGATTTTAGTGAGACAAGCTACTGACGCACAGAGTCACAGCAGCAGCACCAGAGCCTCACAGCACACCCAGCATAGTCTGACCCCATGCATGCTGCTCAGACTGGCATGTCCTGAGTGCCTGAGTGCAGCAGCACGGTCAGAGAAGCGCCCCAGAGCTGCAAGTCATCCGCCCATAAAGTCCAGACAAAGGTGGAAAATCCTAAAAATCTGCTCAGACAGGATTTTCGTTTAGATAAAGACCTGTCCAGTAGAATTCAAGTTTTCAGACACTTCAGGAAAATTGTGCTGTACTAGTACAGCTTGTTTTATTTGAAGGGTAAAACTATTTCATCATTGCAGTACAAAGCAAGCCTGTTTGTCCAACTGTGCCTATACCAAGCATACTTCAATTCCACAATGTACTGGAATCCTGATACCAGCATTCCCAGTGTAGATACAACCTGTGTTTCAGTCACTCATCTCCAAAACTGAACAAAAATTCCCTAAAAAAGGGTGTGGTGAGAATACAGTCATCAATGGATAAGAACTGCTTTTAGATCATCACAGAGAAAGTCCTATTACACAAAACATTATATCTCAGTATTGCATAATATCTTTAAGTGGTTTATGGCTTTACAAAAGCATACCTCATAAAATAAATAAATAAATAAGATTGCTTTGAGTATTTGGGAATGATGCTTTACTAAATATGACAAAAATGAAATTCATATAATACCCATCAGTCAAATATTTCAGTTTAAAATTTTTAAAGAGCATTCTAAGTTGTCCTCATGATGTTCCAAAATTCCTGCAGTGATACTAGACCAGCTGTTCACGTATAGCAAAGTTTCCTGTTATATTCATGTACGGCACGTAGTAGCTCTGTATGAATGCGGAAAGACATTAAGACAGCATGTGTTTCTTTAAATAGAAGAGACAGATAAAAATTGAAAATACAGAAAAAAAATATGGTTATCGAAAGCCTTCAAAGAAAAGCTTTGTTTCCTTTTTCCAAGCTTAGACTGCCATTCCATATTTGTTTCGTAAATGATTTGTATTTATTAAATAAATTAATCTTTATTTAACACCAAGGCCTGACTGGTTTACTGTTTTCTACATATTGCAAATGCCGCTGAAAGCATTCCTATCACCTAATAACTTTTTTAAAATGCAATTGCCTGAAAGATCCCTGGTGAAGAGCAAATTAAACAAAGATGGGGGGAGATTATTGTAGAAATACAGTAGACCGTCAATTCTCCTACCATTGGCAAGACTACATCTCTTCATATAGCAGCTTGGGCTGTGACTGAGCAGCTCTGACTGTGTTTAAAGATGGCACATAATGACCACCTTCTGCAAAAAGATCTGAAGCGTGACTCCTTATCAGAAGCTAGTAAATGCTTGTACTCCCTCTGCTATCCTTTGGAGTAGCACAGACAGCTGCACCAGCCTTCCCAAAAACAAGGGAGTCCAGCAGTGGGCATGAAGGACCCAGCTGTGTGCCACCAAGAAAGCCACCCACCAGCCTCAGCTTTCTGTACTCACTTCTTCAGGCCTGGATCCTCCCTTCCACAGGTGCCTTAATATGTTCTTCTCACATCTGCTGGGTCCCTGCCTTGTTGGCATGAAGGCCACATACCTGGTCTTGCAACTAGCCTTATGCTGGGCAGAACACAAGCAATTAACCCCTTTGGCAGATGCAGCACCTGTGGGTTTGAGGGAGTTAAACAAATGGCTGAAGTGCTGTTTAGCCTTCATTAGCCTGAGGCATTGGATTACAGTGTTATTTAAGGCCCTGCTCTTGTCTGTATTGGCAGAGACTTTCAATTTAAAAAGAAGGATGCTGTCAGACACACTAATCCTGGCAATAAGAACATACTCACCTGATTAAATCCAACTACATAAACAGATTAAGCAGCTGTCATGCACCAACAAGCAGTGTATAATATGAGATGACATGATATCATAAACAGCATACATATTGTTTGGAAACTTCTATCTCTTCAGGTTGAGATCAAATATTTATGGAACACACAAAGACTGACTTTTATTCAGCCATTGTCTCTGTTCCTCCAGGACAAACAGTCATTCAGTAATTCTTCACACATGTTCCATTCATTCAAGCTTCATGCACACCTTGTACACTGTGGGTCAAATTCTCTTCACAGCTGCTTTCTTTGCAAACCATTGGAAATCAATGGATGTGGAAATGATTCACAAGCAATGAAAGCAGAGATGTGTTTCTTTTTTTTGTTGTTTTTTAACTGAGAAAAGGCTTTGGGGATTATAAGCATGAATTTGAGCAGAATCTGGGCTATGATACAATGACTTTTCAAGAGGATTTAAGAAAAATGGATCTACATCCTCTTGCCATATGCTTTTTGCTAGAAACATCTGGTTCCAGTGAGATCTCGTTGTGGGATATTTTGTAATGCAAAAATGTGTTAAGTGACTTTTGCTCAGAGAAAGGTTTGGTCACGGACCCTTTATCCTCCGAGTTAAATGTACAGTAAGGCCTCAGTCTGTTCATTACACGTCTGGGGACAATTAAATATCTGCAGCCAACCAGGAGGCATTGATCTTAGCAGGAGTAACAGTGAGGCTGCAGAAAGACAGACTAGAGTTTGTTGTGAGATCTGGGTAAGCTGAAGCAATATGGAGGAGAATCCATGGTACAGAACACAATATATCATGTGTTAAAAATGGTATCATTTTTTTTGTAACTGCTTAGCCAGACATGCTTTCCTCTGAAACTGCAGCATGCGGCAATTAAAGCAAGGCAAAAATACAATCTTTTTTTAAGGAGTCACTGAAATTTAAACCTGTTCATTGACAAAATTTATCTACAATCTCTGGTAGTTTCTGGCTTTATGGACTGATACTTGAGGGTTTATATGCATTCATTCAAAGTAGTATGTATTCTAGATATTTATATAACGTTCATATACAAATGCAGGTCCAGACTTTCAGTCTTGATTTCCCTAAGTGGAATGATTCTTATTTTCAAAACTTAGACGTCCACTACTTTGAGGGAAATCCAAGTGCTTTAGGGAAAATCAAGCTGGACACTCAGAATCTAAATGCCTCACAGCACAGGCACTAATGCTTTTTATGAGGTTTTTTTTTCTCCAACAGTGTCACCTGGCAATGAGTTCCTGGCATTATTTCCATGCACAAGCATTGCAGGCTTGTCAGTCACCCTAAGCAGATTTTTTTCCATTGAATAGAGAAGAAGACCCATAGTTGGGCCTTACAGTTCATTATCACATAAAAATTCTCATCCAAATCCCATATGGGCTACAAGTGGTTTAGTGTTTAAATCAAATAAGGATGCCTGTTGCCATTTTTTTCTGATCTGAGACAGCTGAATGAGTGCCACAGGTGGCACCTGGTGTGATTAATAAACCGAGGAGATTGGAAGACTAAAGAAGCAACAGAATTAGTTCTGAAGTAATTTCCCGAAAAGGATGGAATGCTGTCTCAATACCCTGAACAGAAAGATTTTATCTGGGGAGGACTGAGATTAGGCATGTGGCAGAAACATTTGCCCAAGCTGGACATTAAGAAGAAGAGTAGTAGAGTGGTCAAAAATGCAGGGGTCAATGGAGAGACCAGATTGATGGAGCCACCCTGCTGCCCACTGAGGTTGCTTTTAAAAAGAGGCATAGCGTTCATACTGGTAGGTATCTGAGCACTCATGTAACCTTCAGATTCTGAAACCAGGTTGACCAAGTTCATCAGTCCATATCACCACGGGAGTTCAGGATGAAAAAAACGGTTTTGGTAGAACATCTTTTGTGAAAGTCACACAAATATAACAATTTTGTCTATGATTCAGCTTAACTGGATTCCTGTAACTTTCCAAACATGCTGCCAAGACCAACTTTTCTTCAAAATATTTGGCACAGGGGAGAGGATGGCCTATGAAGTGAAGAAGTTAGGGTCTTTCAAATGAAAGTCAACTCTGAAACCTAATAGTGCTAGATTAACTTCAGGCACACAGTTTTGAAATATGACTTCTTCCCAATGAAAACATTAAAAAATTAGGAAAATCTGTACAAACCGCAAGACCACCAACTCACTGTGGTTTTATAAAATAGGTGGAAGTGACCTACTGAAGTGAGCCTGCAGAACTGAGCAGATATTTCTTCTTTCTCTTACAAGCTTGAATAGCTGCAAGGGCAACGTAGCATTAGGGCACAAATTAGACACAAAGTGCCTAAGTATAGGTGAATGGTGCCATTTTAGGTGATTTCTGGTACTCAAACACCCACGTTAGCTGACACATTAAATGGGAAATCCATGGCCTTTTGTAATGAGGCAGGACACCATGGGACATTTAAATTGTGCTGGACACATATGTTTGGGTACCCAAATCACCCCCTAGGTGTCTTAGAGTGGGACTGACATGGCAGCTTGCCCTTCGTGCTGCTAGTAATCCATCCCTGAATGGTTTGACTGTACCCCTGCAGGTGATTAGCAGGCCTTAGGTGAACTAGCACAAGAGTTCAGCAGCATAGCAGTGTGATTAAATTTCCAACCCCAGGCTCGTTCAAAATTTTGCTGCTAGCACACGCATTTCACACCCCGGTTAAACGTGGGAGTACGTGGTGAGCCCAGCCCACTCTTTGCCAGTGGGGCTGGAAACAGAACCAGAGCTGTGGAAATGTATTCTGTTCTTTGGGAGGCAGATGTGGTTCACTGTAATCCCATGCCTGCTCCTCAAACATGTGTTCCAGCTGCCTGTTCTTTTCCCACAAATGTTTCTGTTGTATCACGTCTGTTGCTTTGCTCATTTAACCACTCTAACAAATGCATAAAGTGCTCCAGCTTTAAACATCTATTTATCAGAAGAAACACATTTTCTATGCCAGAAGTGGTCTAAGCTAATTGCTGTGACTGCCTTGAAACAGATTAAGAGCATGGGGGCAGGCAGCTCCTATCTCTGAGGCAAGGAAGAGTGACATCCCAAGCTTACCTCCCATTTGAGCTGTGCAAGTCCCCTCCATCTGCATGGCTGGAGTGTGGGGCTGAGCCCAGGGCAAGCCTCAGCCCCCACCAGCTGCATCACTGTGCTCGAGAGCTTCTCTCTGGGTGCTCCCAGTGCTAAGCCTCAACCGCAGGCTCAGTACGGCACTAATGCAACCTTGTCCGTCAGGGAGAGAAGCATTATTACTCAGATCAAAGTCAGGATTTGTTTCCTGTTCTGAGTCATAGTGAGAATTATTACTCTGTATCTTATCTGTCATATTAAAGTTTTGAGTGACTTTAACTCAAAATAAAACATTTAAACTAGTGCAATTAATGAATTTAACACATTTCAGCATTTAAAATGATTATCCTTGACTATGGCATAAGAGTTAAAAAAAAAAAAAAAAAAAAAAAAAGATTGAGACTATAAATTTATTCCAAGTATTAAACCATGTATAAATTATAAGGATTCTGGACAAGGGGATTATAATGTGATCTCAAATTATTAAAAGGCTTTAACACACGGAGAGAGTTCTCAGCCTTTGGCGCTGCTAACATAGAATGTTTCTGTGAAGCTTAAACAACTTTTTTTGCAGATCCTCCTTTTTTATTTTCTTTGATCATATTTCTGTCTTCATAGCAGTAAACGGAAGAGATACAAGCAGAGCACTGGAATGCTTGGGCTGGCCAGGCATTAAAACAAAGTGTTCTGGCTTCAAATTGTATCATTTTATTGTCTCTCAGTTGCCTCTCAGTTATTGAAAGCTAAGATGTTGTCCTTAAGAAAAGATTCTTAAGAGAAGTTCTGGTATGGCTTTCGACAGCATTTGCCACTTGGAAAGGTCAAGTTCCCCAACTAAATAAACCAAAACAAATCTCAAATTCTAAATGGACAGTGTCAATCATAATTAAAAAATATATCGTATTTATAGAGCATGATGTTATCCATGCAGACAAGAAAATAAGAGCAAGCAGAAAGCAAAAGAAGCCTTATCCTCTTATTTCCCCTGGGAAAAGGGACTCTGAGCTACAGAAGAGAGGCCATTACCCGATCCAAGGGCCAAAATCACTGTCAGGCTGAGGATGGAATGTCCTAGGGAGGCTGGGATAGCTCCACTGCTGGTGTCCCAGCAAAAGAATAGAAGCCAGTGGTCTCAAGGTAAGGCCAGCAGTGAAAGGGCAGCCCATGTGAGTTCACGGATCTGGGGGTAGAGCAAGCAAGTCAGATGATAATTTGCACTCCAGGCAGTCCATGGAAAAACTAGGACAAAAGGATTTTTCAGGGCACGAACGCTACATCTGCTTTTATCCAGGTTATCAAAGAGTGCTGGGCTAGATTCTGAAACCCCCTGAAGTTTACAGTTCAGGCAAGATTCAGAGAAGCAAACATGGAAAAGAAGACCAGGGGGCCACTGCAACAAGGGAGACTCAGTGAAGTTGCCCTAGAATTCACTGCAGAAGGAGCTCAGCACACAGAGCGTGAGACACCTTTTGGAAAACTGAGAACTCTTTTAAACACCAAAGTTGCAGATCCAGGCATTTAGCCATATTTGCTGTCTTTATCTCACCAAACATCTTGCACAGTGACCATAATGAGCACCTGTAGTAGCTTTCTATCTCTTTTCTGCAAGACATTCAAACACAGGAGGATACCTGAAGCAGATCCTATTGCTTGTGTCCTTCATAAAAGAACAGCTGGGCCATCACAAAATAGCGTAGCTTCTATACTGTATTTTTCTATAGCTATCATTCATTAACGTGGCACCTTGCCTTCCTCCGCTCCATAGATACATCTTTCAAATGAGGCCAATGACAGCATGGACAATAATTGAACACACAGGTGCTGCATTGTGTAATATGCTGAACAAGAAGCACACCTTTGTGCCACACGTCTTATCTATGGTTCCACAGCTTAAAGCAAATATGAATAAATTTAACTCTGCTTCATTTCCTAGGGAGGCAGATTTCTCTCTGTTTTGTAGAGAGGTAAAGCTAGGCACAAAGGGCAAGATTTTCAAAGATGCTGAAGTGCCTGAAGATGGAGAAACGCCTTTTGGGATTTGCAAAAGTGCTTATGCAGAGTAGGTACCTGCCTCCCACTGAGATCAGTGTTTTGTATCTGTTCAACAGATGCAAATCTGACAGCTGGCTCTGTTAGAACAATATTTGCTGAGGGTAAACCAACTGTGCACAACAGAGAATGCACACAGGACCCATGCTCCACTTTTCTTCTGAGATGGGACCAGAGTGACATTCATGTGACGCAGAGATCTCAGGCTTCAGCCCACACGCGGCTTCTGTCTGAGTTGATTGGGCTGTACCACGCTTGTCTGCTTTCTTGCTGTACTCCACCCTCTCCAGGAGTTCACACAAGTCCCTCATGGGAACCTGCTGGTATTTTTCCTAAAGCAGCCGCCCTTAGCAATCTTGCGTGCCTTTTCCTGGCACAGTCATTCAGCAGCTAGTCACGGATTAGCCTTCTGCTTGAAACAGTCACACTATCTTTTAATCTCTAAAGATCTAAATAATTGTGAATACATCAATTTTAGGTATCCAACCTCTGGCACCTTCAGGAAAGTGCAGCCAGAGGCAACTGTGCTGGGCCTCTGGAGGCCTGCATACAGTCCTGTCACCTGCTGATGATTTTCTATATGAATTTAGCAACTCTCTAGGAAGAACTAATTCACAAAAAGACTGGGATATCTCACATAGTAACTTACATATCAGCAAAATTCCTGTTGTTCAAGTTGTCTCTCTGGGCTTGCCATGAGCTGCCATTGCCCCCTACCACATTGCAACATAGTATCCACATGACAGCCATGTCTGCTGTCAGGTTCACTTCACTCTGTCGCTAGAAATAATCAATTGGTTTACATCGGAGGGGATGTTAAAGACCATGCAGCTCTGACTCCACGCTGTGGGCAGGGCTGCCACCCACCAGATCAGGCTGCCCAGGGCCCAATTCCACTCAGCCTTGAGCACCTCTATGGATGGGGGAATCCATAACCTCTGTGGGCAGCAGTGCCAGTGCCTCATTGCCCTCTGAATAAAGAATTTCTTCCTAACATCTAACAAAAATTTCCCTCTTTTAGTTTGAAGCCATTCCCATTTGTCCAATCACTATCAGGCTGTGCTAGCGGTCAGTCCCCCTCCTGCTTGTAAGCTCCCTTCAAGTACCGGAATGCCAAAATGAAGTCTCCTCAGAGCTTCCTCCCCCTCTCCAAGCTGAATGAGCCCAGCTCCCTCACCCTTTCTTCACAAGAGAGATGCTCCAGCCCTCTGATCATCTTTGTGGCCCTTCTCTGGACCTGCTCCAACAGCTCCACATCTTTCCTGTACTGGGGGCCCCAGATCTGGACACAGCATTCCAGACGGAGCCTTACAAGAGTTGGGTAGGTTTCAAAGCAGCGTGCCCCATCTCCAATGACAGGCCAGTCTGACAGGCAAAGAACATGAGTGTGAGAATGAATCTGAAGACAAATGGAAAGAGGAAGACCCCACTTCCTGTCCCTGACTTACAGACTGTTTGTATACATTGTCCTGTGACTTTTTAATGCATTGTTCAGCTTTATAATAATAATTTCTATTTTATGAGAAATTTGAGGCAAGTAGGTACCTCCACCAATGGTCCTGGCCAAATGATGATTTTCTCAATGAAAACAGTGAGAGAACCTAGACAGGCTTGGTACCATGCCTTTTTTGTGTGCTTGTGACAGAGTTTGCTGGCTCCAGGGCTTGTGTTACTGACACAGCTAAGCCTGCTCCAACCCTCCCAGGCTGAGTGCTGGTGTGTAATCCTGAACAGGATACTTACTACTGAAAAGCACACTCTGAGCGCAAGGAGCGAAAACAACAATTGAAAAACAGCCTACAGCAAAATTCATTACCTGTGGATTCAGTGTTAATGTTCCAGGGTTATACATGCTGTTCAGTATTTTATCTGCAGTCACACCAGATATGTGAGCTCCCAAGAAAACATCTCTCTTTACCATGAAATTTCTGATACTTCTTATTTAGAGAAAAAAATTTAAAAAAAAAAAAAAAAGGCAAATAAATTTAGAAAAACATCCTATTCCTCACTTTCGTGGTAACTGAAACAAAAGCCCAAGTACATTGGGAATGGATGTTCCTCAGTGCATGCACATGGGCTGGCTTGGCACTGGGTTCAAAGGGGAGCTCATTGCTGGTGCACAGCATGGCTTTCATGGGAATGGGCCACTCGCTGGCAAGCCTTCCTCCTTTGTTCACTCTCAAGCTTAAAGAAAGTCTGGAAGACTGAAAACACAATATTGAAAAATAAGGAAAGAACTTTAATTATATGCTCATCACTGTACTTTATAAATGTCAAAAAGACACAGTCAAATTCAAAACACATTTGAAAGCACAGAATTGCTATTGATTGCCTTTGTTTTAGAAGCCAGAAAGAATTAAGACATATTTACTTTTCTCTGTCAATAGAATTAATTCATTGTTAAGGATTTATACACTTAATTTGTTGTGAACAGCAAAACAAGTTGTTTCTCCACTTCTCCCCTCTATCTACTGTTTTATGTTTACTGGAAGTAAACAACACAAAGCCTTTTCATTTATAAATCCTTTATGATTATAATCTGTAAAATTCCTTTAAGGGAAAACATCTGATTTATGTTGAGTCCATACCTCTATACACAAGGAGACAGAAATACAGGAACAGTATCTTGAACTTGCATGACCTGATGGACAGACCACAGCTCCCATTATCCAGAGGGCTATGATCATCAGCAGACAGGGGTCCCACAACTAAACAAAAAGGAAAACCAGACATCAGCGTTAACTTCTGTGGTTTACCTGGGCAGCTGAGTTGAAGTTTGCAATAAAATATTTCTGCAATTATTAAAGCCTTGACTAACAAAAGACACTCAAAGAAAAACACTTCTCAGCTTAAATTCAAGTGCTAACTCCTGATCTTATCCATGATACATCACATGTGCTGATTAAACATCAGAAAAGCAGAGAGAAATCCTTCCTCATTCATGTTGCTTACAGATGATTATAGCAAAAAATCTGTTCCAAATTTAGTTCTAGTCAAAATGACCAAATGTTCTTTTGATTCGATGACACTAAAAGACACTAAATAATATAAAGGGAGGAATTTCATCTTATGAGGACAGAACCATCACAAGTTTGGCAGTTTGACATGGGGAGGGTGTAAAATGAGGCCCTGTATTAATCCCTCTTGGTACCAGTTTTCTCCCAGGTCCTTCCCTACTGCTATTAACACAGTGAAACTTTCCTCAGCAGGGCCCTGGCTCCCCAGTATGAGGAACATATACATCAGGATGTTTCCTAACTCTGTTTATTAAAGATTCCACAAACTTGCCCCTGGCAGAAGATTACATAATTCTGCTGACAAACAGTACATGCTGCTCTTAAAGGCAAGCGCTGCTACCCTCTGTTGTTGGCTGCAAATCTGCCCCAACATCATCAGAGCCTTCAGGTGGACTTCATCAGTTGTAGTCATCTTATCAGCTAGGCACAGCCTATCCTAATGACTTGATAAATATTCTGGCATCCCAGTATCACTATCAAGAGATTCAAATCAGGCCCAGTACTTACTTCTGCTATTACCTACAGAGTTATTGGCAACAACTCTTTCACTTATCTCTGTAAGCAGAAGTATTGAACAATTTCTTTTATGTCTCCACTCCTGGCCACTGTGAGCAGAATTGATACTGAAACGTTCTCCACCTGGATGGGAAAGCACATTGTGCATGCGAAATTTGAAGAACAGATTTACTCTGTGTGAGAAATCGATTTGGGCCATCCCCACCCTAAACTGCTAACATAAACTTGAGTTGCACCTGATTTCTGAATTACTTGAATGGGAACACCTCCATCCAAACCTCCCACAGCCACCCCATGTGTGTTGTGGGGACCTCAAAGCAGAAGAAGGTTAAGCAATGTATTTGTTTATATTTACACTCCTTGCATCTCAAGCTAACAAAACACACATAACACATACTTTGGCTTTAGTTAGAGGAATATGATGTCTGTCCATCCATAAAGATTTTCAATCTTTCTCATGCTAGATGTTCATCTTTAATTCTCCTTGTATCCAGGGGGGCTCTAGCTGAGATGTCCTCCCACAGATAAAATGGTCGTGATGCCCATTTCAGCATCGGTGTTCCAATACTAAGAAAGAGAGAAGTTTGAGGTTAAAATAAAGCTGCTCTTACTGCCATGTGGTGATGATCAAGCAAAATCCTTTAAGACAAAATTCTAACCCCACTCAGAAAAGAATAAAACTCACCATTACAAGGAGAGTTTAGAAGTAACACACAGCATCTTCTAGATTTCTCCCCCCCCCCCCCCCTTTTTTTTTCTGACATAACCAGGTCAGTTAAGGTGAAGACCTCTGGTTTTCAATTTCTTTTTCTTCCTTTTTCAAAGTGGATCATTTGTAGCATGGAAAGAGTGAGAGGAGCAACATGCAGTAAAGAAGGCAAGAGCAAAACAATCTCTGTCATCATGGCTTTCTCTGTCCCAATGTGGAAACAATGAAGAGACGGGATGGAGGGACATGAGAATAGTGGAGCACAAGTGAGGTGTGGGAAAGAAAAAGTGAGATGTACCAAGATAGTAATTAAAGGAAGAACTGAGTCAAGGAAAAGTAACAAATATTGGGTAAGATGGGATGGAGTTAAGAAAAGAAGTAACGCATAAGATTTACACAAAAGAAAATTGCAAAATGTAGGTAAGGAAATAAGGCTTAAACTGTAGTCTTTTTCAATTTTATGTTAGATTAGCACAATAAACCATGTACCTCAGCACATGAGATCATGTGGCCCCATGCCATGTGAAGATGACTGACAGGTTAATCAACTGACATCACAAGAAACAGACACGTAAAAGAAAATCATATTTAAACTGACAGGATAATTACTTTCACCATCCCTCACGCAGGCCCCCTCAGGCAGGAATCCGACTCCCAGAGCAAAAGATAGGGAGGGCTATCACCACATACAGAAGTATTTTTCTCCCTTGTTACATTCTGAGGCATTTCTTCCATTCTTTGTGTCAGAAAACCATGAGAACGGAATGCATTCTCTGATCAACATGTAGCCAGGATGAGCATTTCCAGCACCAGAGAATCATTCAGTAACATCTGCAATCAAGATGTCTCTGGATATACAGTGTTGTGTTGTTTTTTTTAATCTTCACACTCCATAATCTTTGTGGTTGATATAGAGTGCTGTTTGTATTATGCAGGAGTTTCACTTGAAGAATGGAAACAAGCCCTGGTATATCCAACTCTTCCAAGATTTCCTGTTGTGATGGGACTCAGTTGTGAGAGACTGAAAAATTGCAGCTACCCAGTGGGAAGCCCCTGTAGGTTACAACTACTTGGTGCTTTTCAGATCCAGACACAGTGTGAAAACCTAAAGCCATCATCTGATGATTTGAGGTGATAACAGTTGATGTGCCAAGTTGGATCTGATTTCTGGTACCATCTTGCATTTTCACCATGGTTAAGACCTGCCTTTGGTTATAGGGAGATTAGCTAACAAGGGAAGCGATGCATCTATTATTAAGCTCATAAAAGACAAAAAGTGTTATAGTTTCTGTGCACAATCGAACTATCTCCAATTTTTCCAAATTGAATTTGTGACAGAGAATGTTTTTTTCCCTTCAAAACAGTGAAATTAAATAGCTGCCAACTTAAATTATCTTGCATTCTAACATCTACCTTACATGTTAATTTTGTTTTGGATTCTTAGGGAGGCAACATCTTCAAACTGTGGAATGTCCTGCATGTATTTGATGTTTTTGCTTTGTTTGAGGTCTGAGTGGAAGTGACTGAGCAGAGATATGGCAGATACTGAGGCTGCCAGAATGTTTCCGCCACAACAGTCTGATGCTCATCTTCCCATGCTTGCAGGGGTGAGTGCTAGATAAGGAAATGTGTGCCTTTTTCCATCCTTCTCTGCAAAAAAGAATTGGCCTCAGCTTGATTCCTCTCCCCCACCAATCTGCTTCCTGTGCCTTGTGCAGATGAGGGCACTTTATCCCCTTGCACCCTGCCAACAGCTCCCACGTTCCCCAGCCCTCCCATCACTGCCTGCGCTGCTCAGAGATCAGCAGCTGATTCTTTCCACCTGGATCGCTGCCTTAGTGGCTTGACTCAAGATGCAGACAGACAAGGAAGTCTTGTCTAGGTAGACAACATGACTCACCCAGCAAGTTAGTCAGGCTCTGGAATAGACAAAACTCAGTTGCTTCTCCTCACACTGCTTCAGACCTCTTCAGAAATTCCTTCTGAATAATGAAATAGAAAGGAACACCCCTGATATGAGATTTCTTGTCCTATCACACACTACAGAACTGCAGAATAGTAGGCTTTTCTTTGATGCCCTTTCCCATCACCCACATCTAAGTTTAGCCCTCATAATCACACAGATCTGCCTTTTAGAATGAGGGGAGAGGGGCTCAGAGGCAAATTACAAACCACAGTGGGATATTTTCTCTGCATAAATGTTCTCAACCTCAGAGTCATCAGCCAAGCCCAAGAGAGATGCATCACCGGTCAACATGTCATGGCAAAATATGACAGTACAGAGTGTTTGGCTGTTTATTCTGATAATATATTTGAATAATGGGTACATTCAAGAAATCATGCTGCTGCCACACTCGTGGAAAAAAGAGCAAAAGGCTAACTTTGCCAAATAAATTATGTGTTGCAAATTTTTTTTTTTTTTTTTTTACTCAGAGATCCATGTGTCCCAGGAATAAAAAACTAGCTAAGAAACTGACGTAACCGTCAATTAACCCGACTTATCCCGGGACCTCGACCGCCCGGGGGAGAGGGAGACACCATCATGGATGCCATGAAGTCTTCTCTCAATTTATTGCTGCGTCACACACCTTATATACCATCCTAATTCCCGCGCAGACGCGTACACCCGCTACGCAAACCCGATGCACGCGAGAATACCTAAACACACACCTACCTAGACCCCCGCCCACTAACTCTACTATTCCAGAACACTCCATCTACAGAAAGCTACTTTCTATGCACTCATTAATCCTTACATAGGCAACTAAGTACCCCAACATCTCCCCCCTCTCTTTGCTAATGTGAAACTTCAGAATTACAAGTGAACAGTGGTTGATAGCCATCTCCATGCGATGCACTTAAAACTAAGTTAACTGTAAGAAGATGATTTACCGCCTGATCTAACACATGGCGGACAATATGGATTATAACAGGAATCACACAAACAGCAAGCAAGATAACAACTAAAATAGTCACACCCAAAGTGAGAAGATTCTCTAATCGGCTAGGAAGGCCAAACAGATTGGAAAAGAAGCCCCAATTATTGTCCTTAATTATCTTGAACGTTGAGTCGGCTATGTCCTTCGCCTCTCGTCGGATCTTCTCTATAGCTGACGACACATTCGCGCTGAAGTCCAGGCAGCAAAACCCTTTCAAGCCTAGGTGTTGTTCCATCTCAGCGCAACCTAGACCAGTCCGAGCGAGCAGAAAGTCTACCGCCATCTTGGTCTGAGTCAATCCGGTGTCAAGGGAACTCAATGAATCGGCTATGTCAGTCAGCGCACGAGAAGTGCGGTTCGCGTTTTTCGCCGCCCAACGAGCAAGCCGCTCAGTCGCACGCGTATTACGAACTACTTGGGGCCAGATAAAGATAGTACCTATAACCTGACGTGTTTTTCCATCAAGATACACGCGATCATTACAGTCCGGTGTCAGCGCCTCTATATCCCGTCGCCGTCGTTGCCGTCGCGAATCCTCAGCGAGGAACCGTTGAATGTCATGTGGCGAAGTAGGTGCTATTCCTAGCCTGCCCAAACTGCAAGGACCACCCTTGGGTCGAATGGGTATAACCGGATAGACATATCCTGACCCGCAGATCAAGACCATACCCGGGGGCAGGTGTATAGGGGCATCATTCTCCAACTCGATCGTCACGTAGACCGTGGTGTTGCTTCCGGGGAAGGTTTCACTTTCCCGCGGATTATAGTCCCGGCTGCCTTGCAGCCTTGCATTAGGTGAGTCGGAATGAAACCAAACCCACCCCACCGCTGACGCATTGGGACGCACGGTGGCCAGAGCCTGCCATCGAACATTACCTGCTCGAGGACCCTGGGGCTGTTGGAGAACAAGTAACCCCGTCGCTATTGCTCTTTGCCACAGGAGACCATTTCCTCGACTGGATCGTCCTATGCTGTGCCAAATCCCTTCGCACATGCGCCTAACGAGAGGCAGACGATTACCTCTATCGTTCACCACCCTGATTCGATTTAGGATATCATCGTTGGCACAAGCCGTCTTATTGAAGCGAGGAACTTCTGCATAACGTATAGCAAGAGCACAGGTACGGAATGGATCACCTACCGCCGAGAGCGCCAAACACACTGTGGAAGAGTTAGTCAGCTTTGCATACTGCAGCCAAAAATTCCCCAATGACTCGGGGGTCGTTAGAGTCGACACCTGCGTTGTTCTCTCCGGCAGGGTCACTCCCAGCAGCAGGAGCAGAAGCAGAGGCAGCAGTAGCTGGCAGCCACGGCCGGACCAGACGGGCAGGAATCCACTGGGTTCCGGCTCCTGTGGAAATACAAGCACAACCTCGGCCCCATGTGAGGAGATCTGCATGACCCTCCGCCTCTGACTCAGGCGCCCGAAAGCGAACCTTCGGGACTGCCTTACCTCCAAGAAGAGACACCACTGTAGCGGGCTAGTTGAGCACTATCAGTGCCTATTGCAATATCATGGTCAGACCACCCTTGTCTCCCCCCTCCCTTAATCGCGTTAGCTGCCATTTCAGCATCTGATTAGTGCATTCGACAATCACTCGGTTGGTATTGTTGTACAGGATGTCAAGCATGTAGCGTACCCCTAAACTCCTGTAATAACAGAATTAGTGTCTTCTAATGGCCATTCAGACGGCCAATCACTTGACTTAATGATGGTAACATCATCCCCGGTATCTACTAGGCCTAATAACTGTCAACCGCCTACTATACATGGTAACGATGGTTTCTTTTGTCACTTCCAAGTCCACCAATTTAGTCCTCGATGCCAGGTTTAGTCAAAGAATAAAAAAGGGATTAATAGTGCTATTTATTATTTTTTGACTTTTGGAAATAACGCAGAAGGTGAGGGTGACCAAACCATTATGTTAATCACCCCAGCATGGTCAACATCTATAAGTCCTGGTGAAAGAAAAGTCCTATCCATGTAACATAAGAACATCCTAATAAGAAAGCTACACCTGTCCCCAAGGGAGCCCGTGACACCTGTTGGAATGAGAGTCACGGTGCTGTCAGTCTGCGGCACTGACTGGGCACTGGCCAAATCCATTCCTGCACTACTGGCGGTTGCTGGTCTGAGTGAGCTGACCAGGCAGTGGCTGACCGATTTAGGACCGTATTTGCTGTCATGCTGTCATAGCGCACGGTCATGCACTCCACTTCCTGTTTCCCAGCAGATCGTAGGGCCATACAGCAACAGGGAATTTGGATTGGCATTCTCTCGCCCCATGCAACCCCCTCCTGCATTGAGGACAGGGTCGATCTAGAATAGCACGAGCAGGTTCATTCAGGTTGTTTACAGTCCCTCTGTACATGACTAAGCCCCCCAGAATTGTAGCACTTCATTCTTTGAGCTGTTCCTGCATCGAGTCGGGAAACAGCACAGAAATGTAATGTAGGGCTGGGCAGCCTCCTGCTTAACTGACCCAATTGAGGCATTAAACAAATTAATATCAGGTATCCAAAAGATAACATATAACACCAAAGTCTTAACTCGTTCAAGGCATTGCTTGTCCATTTGTGCCTGGGCCTGAGGTGTTGCCCAGACCCTCTCCCCCCCTCTCAAAGAGGGTGAAGTCCCAATTACATACAGGCTACAGAGATGCAAGGAGGAGGGCAGGAGCGGCACGGCCAGTTTCGGGGGTGGAGGAGAGGGTGGGAGGGGAGGCAATAGGGAACAATTAGAAGAAATTCTTCCTTGTCGAATTTGCTTAAGCCCTTGCATTATTTAGTGCAAACAGGTAACAGTTTAGCAGCTGTTCTGTCGTTAGCAATAGAAGCCTCCCAGAGTTTTATACCAATTTTATCCCAAAGCTCCCCATCAAGAGAGAACCCAGTTTTCAGAAATTCAGAAACATTTTTACTGCAACCTGGAAATAAATCCCAAAGGGGTCCCGTTCTGTGTTAGTCAGCAACTGATTAGAAAGAAGCCTTCAATTTTTACTCTGATTATCAATTTGAAGGATCACTAAAATTTATGCAGCAAATGCTTTTAGAGTGCTCACAACCATGCTCTTAAACTAATAGATGATTAATGGTCGTACAACTTTATGAAGTTGCATGTCAGATAGAATCGTTATTAGTGGGCAAATGTGCCAAAAATGTGTTTGCGGTGGATGCGATAGGCAGTGCCAGCAGGGCGTCCCCTGCTTCAAAGTGCACTTTACCTTTCTCACCCATCACAGATTCTCTCCTGCTTTTATTTCTCTCAGAATCTGAAGGGTATTCTCAATTTGTACACTGCATCCGCGTGGCCAGTGCGAGATACAGAGCCCAAGTGGAACACCTGCTCAGAAACATGATAAGCTATTAAGATCAACTCTTTTAGTGTGAGCCTTTGTCTCAAGTGATGCATGGTCATATTTGAAAAATCCTGATTAGTGGGTTGAAGGAGAGGCAATCACTCTATGATATAGGGTCATCCCCTTCGCTTGGAATTTCTTTCCAGGTTTTGTCTTTGCAAATTAAGAAAAGCTAATTGATAAGCCAATAGCATCACAACCGAACATTACTCATACATGAAAGAACAATTCCCGTAAATTCCAGCATTGGTAACATCAAATTCTGCTTAAGTTACATTCGATCTATTACGAAAATAGAAGAAGCACACAATAACCTAGACAGTGCCTAATAATTCTAATTCCTGAGGCCTGCAGTGGTAAAATTCTCCTATTATGTCACACCACTGTTATTTGCAGTACAACATGTTACAAAGCAGTACCAGTAAGTAAGAAGTACACAATTCAAGTCACTATGAGAGCTGAATGCTAATCTCTGCCTTGAGATAAGGCCGAACATATCGTACTCGGACCCACGTAGGGCCGATAGGACCCATAGGACCGCCTTGACCAGACTATGCCAATCAAAGGGGGTGGTGAGCTCCATCTGTATCATGTCCAATAGGGCTTGGCAGGCGGGACTTTCCAAGCCGGACTTAACTTCTTAGCTTCTTAATTAGCTGCCAATCAAAAGACTCCCAAAGTAGACTGGCCCTGAGGATCCTGTACCACGGGGCAGTCGTCCCCCCTCTGACGGTTACGGGATAACGTCCCCTTGAAGTGCGCAGTTCTTAACAATCATGTGCCAATGGCCCACCGGATCTTTAAGAGGTGTTGCCGAACCGCGCCCCTGCTGCTGTTGCGCAGCTAGAATTTGCACTGCCTGAGCTAACGACCTACAGTTAACCGAAAGCCGCCGAAGTTCTTTCAACAACCTTTCCGGCAAATCATCCCCCTCAGGATCTCCGACGCTCCGAACAGTCCCGCGGCCCCCCCCTAGAAACTACCGAGGGACCAACAGCCGCTGATGGCATGCTAACGTCTGACGAGACGCCCGAACTGCTCACAGGGGTTGGGCGTGAAGCAGGAGAGGCGGCCAGAGCAGAAGGGGCCGGCGCCTGCACAAGATCGACCGCAATACCGGGGGCAAACGGCCCCTCCTCTGCAAACAAAGAATCTAAGGCTTTTCCCTCGGTGACCGGGAAAGCCTGAGTCACCTCCCGAGAATCCTCACAATCCTCCCCCCCTCTTCTCTCCCCTTATCTCCTCGCCGCATTCCTGAGGCGAGGCATCAGAAAGCAGTTGGAAGCTTTCCCCCGAGTTGTTAGAGCTCGGGTTTTCTAACTCCACTGTTTTCGGTGAACCAAAAACAGCACCTGCAGCTGCCATCCACACACCCCGCGATTCGCGAAGTTTATGAAGGCAAGCCTGAAACGCCCCCCAAGCAGGGATATGCTGAAGAGCAGACTTATTTCCTGCTCCAGCAGATGATAACAGCTTCATCCCCGCAACTTGAACCTTATCCAGGTCCATCGCCTGTGCCGCTGACTCAATCAGCCCCCCTTGAATCATCCATTGGATGAGGCCCTCAGTGCTATTAGAGGACAATGTGCCCCCAGCGTCCTTCGCCAGCACCTTTAAAACTTTTACCGTCTCCTTGACGGATCCCGCCGCCATAGTAGAGATCGATATCGATTGGACCCGTCCCTCTCTGGACCCGTCCACTGGACCCGTCCCTCTCTGGACCCGTCCACTTCCTCCGGAGCAACCTCTCACCAGACCCCGTCCGCTCTTCCCGGACCCGTCTGCGTCGCGCGCCTCACTCTGCTTCCTGGTGCACCAAACTCTGCGAAAGAATAAAAACAATCACTCCCTACAAGCACGAAACAGTCACTCTCCACAAGCACGAAACAAGAACTCTCCACAATCGCAAATCACACACACTATCACGTCGGGGTCACCACTTGACGTAACCGTCAATTAACCCGACTTATCCCGGGACCTCGACCGCCCGGGGGAGAGGGAGACACCATCATGGATGCCATGAAGTCTTCTCTCAATTTATTGCTGCGTCACACACCTTATATACCATCCTAATTCCCGCGCAGACGCGTACACCCGCTACGCAAACCCGATGCACGCGAGAATACCTAAACACACACCTACCTAGACCCCCGCCCACTAACTCTACTATTCCAGAACACTCCATCTACAGAAAGCTACTTTCTATGCACTCATTAATCCTTACATAGGCAACTAAGTACCCCAACAGAAACTCTTCACCCAGGCAAGTGGTAACTTGGTAAACAGGATTTCCAACTCAGAATTCAAACATGAGCGCAAGCAGAAGTACCTTGTTTACAGAGTGTCCAAATACAGGTGGTAGAGACTTTTCACAAAATAAATGGATAGAGGACTTACAGGACACTCAATACAGAACCTCCTTTTCATCCACGGAGGAACTGTTTTCAAAACATATGAGGCCTTACTTAGATTTGAATGCCTATTTACTGGAATAGGGAGAATTTTTTCCACTTCTACTGGCTTCATCTTAGATGCCTCTCCATGATCCAGCTGTAGGTGCTCCTCCAGAATCCAGGTATAAAATTGCTGAAAGTCCCTGGCTTTTGCTTGAACACCTGAAAGTTTCAGGTAAATTTTCCTTCTCCATAAAACATCCACAGTGAGCTTTCTGGGGGAACCTAAATTCTTTTCCTCTGCAAAACCAGTTAGCTGTGTGAATATCTTGTTTTGGATGCCTCAGAGATCCTACATGACTAATAGGTAAAATTTCCCCTTCTGTGGCCCCAGAGGTAACACCTGTGAGAGCACCAAGTGAGAGATAAAGCCTCCTGAATGTGGCAATCAAGTTTTCCCAACAGAACTACTTCTTAGAGCGTTTTTCATTAAACATCATTTTCCATCTGGGCTCTTAGTCTCTTTCCTTATCTTTTCTTCAGCAGAAAATTTGCTCTTATGAACCAGTTCCAGATGATTGTCTTCCTTTTGGTTTCTGGATAGGAAAGGTCAAGAATCCCTGTACTCAAATACTTCTAAGTATCTTTCCCTGTTACCTTACTTTACCCTTTCTTTTCCCACCATTTCTTGTCTAGACCAAAATCAGAGGGAGAGATTGATTGACAGAAAGTACCATTTTGCTTCTTGTCTTGTTTCTTGTAGCCTCGGGCCATGACCAGAGCTGCTGGCAAATACCTTACAGCAGACCATGCATGAATAGTCAGGATAGTTCCCACAGTAGTTGTGATATCTCCAGCTCCAGTTTGATAGGGTGGAAATAGGTCTAGGGAGCTCACAATGTCCCTCCTAATGCTGCTTCCAGAAGCTGCTCAGTGACACATTATCACAATTTTTGCCTTCTGGCCTGTGAGGACACGATGCAATTTTATTGACCCTGACCAAATCTGCAAGATCAAACACTGTGTTCACCACCCTACTGTTCACCTTCCCCTCCAACTTCAGAGCTAAATACAGTGAAATAGGGTGCTAAAGGCTTGATTCCAGGGAACTGTCACTGCACTGTCAGAGGTAACTCTTGCTTCATAAGTATCTCTGCTTAGGAGACTACTTCAAGATTTGGAGTTATGTTTTATGCCACTCTCACAGATTGTAGTCTATATATGTGAATGTAAGACATTTTTTTTGAATAAAAGCTTTCAAAAAATAGATTGTTTCCTTATGCCAAAGGACACCCAGTATCCTCCAGCACATCTCATTGTGTTTCATTATCTGTCTACAACTGTGGTTCTCATTTATATAATCTTCCTGTGTGGCCTCTCCTATGCTTCCTTACATGGCTGTTATCACATGCCTGCCAAGTCAGGCCCCACTGGATGGCTGATGCTAATGGAGTTGAGCACTTTCTCCTTCTGTCATCCAGTGGTACATTGGCTCTGAAAATGAGAATATGGCTTGTAAGGAAAAAAAAATGATTGATTATTTATAGTTTTCTCTTCTACCACAGTGGGTGAAACAGCTTCCAAAAAGCATGAACACTTCTGAGCAAGAACAATGAAGAAGTATTATTTGTGTGCAGACTTCCCCACAGACTCTATCTTTGACGCCAACTTAAAATGTTCCCAGTCAGTGATGCATGGAAAATGTTCAGGATGCAGTAGACAGTTCTGAAAACACCAGAACCAATCACCTGGGAAACAAGGAAAACAGAAAGCCAAGTCAAAAAGTATTTCAGCTATTAAACAAACACCACCCACCTGTAGGTGAGTGGCTAGCAGCCTGAAGCAATATGTGTAAATCCTTTTTAGAAGTTCCAATATTTTTTTTTAATGTAAGGAAGAGAATTAGTTCCTTTCATATTCTTTGTGGGTTACTTAAAATCTGCTGCACAACAGTAAAAATACAATCCCAACTCCAGGTTATTCCATATAATTTTTACGTTGATGTTGAAATGACTGTGGGTTTGTGAGTCAAGTTGGATAGAATTAAGAATTAATCTAACATGATAGAAGAACTCAAACCCTAGGCTCAAAACTGGGGACAGATGAGAGGTACGCTTCTCATACTTGACCCTCAGTTCCAGGGAATCTGGAGCATTTCTGAAATAATCAGTAGCAAGTATTTGTAGAAAACCAAACATAAATCTTAGGATAATGGAGGAGGGTCAAGTATCAGCTCCTTCAAATGGTGCCGACAGAGCTAGTTACCTTTCCTTAGAATTTGCTCTTCTCTTACATTGGTTCAGGAAATATTTTCGAGTAATATTCTATTTTTTTTTTTAATAAAATTTTAAATTGCATACAAAAGAAAAGACCCAGAGAGAGGGCTTCCCATTATGAATGTCTCAGCTTCACTCACAGCTCCATGTGGTATTAAACTATCTGGGTGACACTTAACACAAGAAATCAGCTAAAAGGAATAAATGAAACTGATTGTCAGGGCTACTTCTTTGTCCCTGAAAAAAATGGCTATCACAGCACCGCCCTTACCTACCATCTCTCCTGATACTGGACAGATAGAAGTTTTTACCAAAGACTTGAAGGTTCCCTTGTAGTAGCTTCCATTGTTGGAGAGCCCTGTCGCTGTTTCCCACTGTTGGCTGTTTTTATATTTTATATGGCTTTAGGGCAGAAAGTACATTTTGGTTGACTTTATGTTTCTTCATTATCATAGACAGAACATAGACCTTGAATATGTTTTCTGCAGCACAGTGATTGGTGTGCATCTGCATGGCCATGTATGGCTAAACCGTTAAAACATTAGCAACGCTCCCAAGTGCCTCAGGTTCTGGAATCTGTGGGGCAGAGGAGAGGTTGCAAGTTTTTAGTCCATTTGATAATTAGGCCCCCGAGAAAGCCGCTCACTTTGAATTTCCCAAAACTGAGGCACCTAAAAATCATGGCACTTGTGGAAAACGTGCGTTTAAATGTATAACGACTGCATTCTGGTTTATTCTAAATTTGTGTACAAACCACAATAGAAAATTATCCCTTCATTAACACCAGTAAGAGTGGTGATGATAATAACCCTTCAGAGCTGTTCCTGAGAGGGAATTGCTCAAGGTTAAGAGAGGTAACCTTTGAACTGGTGAATGTTTTCAAACCAGAAAGATTAAAAGGTCAAAGTTGAAGAGTATATATTTTAAACAGCACCAGATGGCCGTGGTGCAAACACAAGGCTGAATTCAAACTGCTGTGCAGTTAAAGCACATGCACTCGCAGGGACCCTATGTTTGAATTACAGCCTCTGTGCATTCTGGGCTGTCCATTATCTGATATATACCTGTTCGTGCTCAGTAGTTGGCTGGGGACGACTTTTCTTTCTTAATGACCGTTGGATGAATAGGGCCAATTCTTCAGACACAAGAGCCATTCCCAGGGCAAGCAATGAGAACTGGGTGCGTGTCCAAGGGCCGAGGTTAGCCCACAGCCCAGTGGTTTTCAACTTCTTTGATTCGTGGACTCCTTTCAAATTAACTTGGAGAAGTGGAAACCTCAGTGAAAATTAACACACGTGGGTTGCTCTAGAATATTTATGACCTTGGTTTTTGCAGTCATCTTTTGCAAATAATTTCAAAGCTCTCTACAGGCCCCAGACCGAGACCATCACTGAAAACAGTCTCTTTCTCACTCCACTGAGTCCTCCCTTCACATAGCCTAGTAGTTTACCTTAAAAACATCCTCTCCCAATTTCACTGCTTACAAAAACGAATGCAGCTGTTCAGATTTGATTTTACCTGGCACAGTCACTTGAAGGTTAACCTAATTCCTTTTGCTCTTTAGTTCTCACATTTATGTGTCAGCAGATATTTGGTTTGCTTCCTCCCCCTCTCTCCAGTCGTTTTTCTCTCAGACAGCTGTGTAAAACTAGCTGTAAATTATTTGGTAATCACTCAAGTGTTTTTTTTTTTTTCCCCAGGCTTATGGTGTGGCATGATCCTACCAGCTTGTTGTCTAATCTGAAAAAATCTTTTTCCATGTGGGAAGCATTCCATATGCTGATCAACTAGATTTATTGCCTACTAAATTGACAGTTAACTTGGAGTAATAATCACAAGGAAGAATCTAGATTATGTGCTATGTGGCCCCATTTCTTTCCAGATCAGTCTTAATTCTCTGATCTCTTGTAAAGCAGTCTTACTCTTGCTTAGGATGCTGAAGACTTTTCCATCTTGCAGAGAGATCCTTTAAAATACGAAGTCAGAAAGTCAGAGCTAAGGGTGAACAGCCTTCTCAGAAACTCTGCAAGCTATTGTCCTTTCATAAAAAGTCTTTTTTGTTAGCCTTGCCGCTACTTTTTTCCTTTTTTAAAAAAATTCTTTTATTGAAAGCAATTTGAGAAGGGCCCATTAGTATCGCTATGTTTGTATCTCACATACAACAACAAAATCTTTGAGAGCTGCTGCAATATAAATATTAAAGGAGAAGAATGATTCCTAGGTTGCAGTTCTTTCAATCCAAAATTTTTTCCAGTACCTGCCCTCCATCAGTTCTCTGATATGATAGAGTTCACTAGCAGGTATTCATGCAATACAAAGCCATAAAAGATGCAAAAAATTTGTTTTATAAGAAGTCATTTTGTTGAGAGGAAAGCTCCAGCTTTCCGCAGGAAACAACACAGACAAAATGAATTAATATTCCCAGCAAAATGATAAAACCTGTGACTCTACAAGTGAAACTTTCATATCTTGAAGAACACATTCTTTGTGAAGTTACAGTTCTTTGATAGTTATTTTGCAAGTCTCTTCAGTTCATAGCACTATTTCACATTACATGCATTGGTCCCATGTATTTAATAACTTTGTTAGCCTGTGCCTTGGACTGTACCAACCTCTTTATTCATTTCATCAGTTCTTGTCACACAGGCTCAGAATAAAGTGAAGAATTTGTCATTTAGAATTTTTGTTAGCCCAAGCAATTCTTTACTTTGATATTTCAGTGTAAATGAGATTACTGTCATGTATCTAAACACTCCGATTTTAGCCTTCCTCCTATTCTCACTTATTTTGTTTCAAGATATTCCAGGGCAAGAGTCTTGGTGCTACAGTTAAGTCCATGAACTGAGCCATAAGTGAAGTCTTTCTGAAACATTCCCTGCTGTTGAAACATTTTCTGTGTGCTGGTGTAATGACAAGGGATTCCTGCCGATCTCACAGAAAAATTACATTTAATGATGGTGGGACGTGTTTACACACAGCAGTCCTACAACTAGTTTTTATGCCTCTAAGATAAATTCTCAAACCTATCGTTTCAAGCAGCCACACCATTAACATAACAAATATTATCAATAAATCCATATCGTCATTATTGTTTCAACTTAAATCTGTTTCCACTCTGGAGGTAAGCTTGGAGTAACTGTTCTGAAATGAATGGAGTTCTGTACCCAAAGTAAAACTATAATAATATGTTAATCTAGTCCTGTATCTCAAAGTACAAAGGTGAAGATACAGATTATATGTATATATATATATATATATGTATTCACATGATTTTCTATTCTAGAACATTTTAATGTAGATAAGCAAATAATTCATGTATTGCGTTATTCATTTATTCCCTCTAGAATTTAATAACTTTAAAACTCTCTTTTGGAGAATGAAAAGGCTCATACCTTAAGACTAAAATAAGTTGTTGTGTAGAATTTTAATCAGAGAGATTAGCTAATGTTAGCATGCATCCTGCATATCTTAAATGTGGTTTCAAGGTTATCCAGCAAATGAAGAGAGCTAGATTTCATTATTTGACCTTCCAAAGAAATCAGCCATGCTAAAAAGGATAACAACATTTTTTGAATTCTATTATCAAACCTTTTTTTTTTCATGTAACTGCACTGCTACAACATCTAAGACAGTTTTCAAAAAGAACATGTCTTAAAGATTGTACAACTTAATTTTTTTCCTGACTTTATGTATGCAAATGAAGACATACTTGTCAGCAAGCTGTCATTTACAGGTAGGTGAATCCTAAATGCCTATTGTATGAACTTTGTGACATCACCATTCGGCAAAAAGTTCCCCAAGGCAACATGAATGTGTTTAGTTTTTGTCCTTATGAGAAAATTATGTGATACAACTGAAGAGATTTTATAAAGCATCTCTGGAATTGTGACTTCATTTAAATTCACTAATTATTTTAACACATTATGTATGCATCAACATAGCTATTTATTAGTACAAGCTGATGTTTCTCAAGCCTCAAGTGTACCATAAGCTGCTTCATTGCAAAAGTATTTCGTTGGCTTATATTCAGCTTGTCATCTGAGAGCACTGCTAGGTGCTTTTCTGCAAAGATATTTTCCAGCTGGTTAGTCCTCAGCATTTACCAGTGATGGTTTTATTCCTTCTCAGGTGCAAGACCATGTACTTTCCCTTGTTAATCTTCAAGATACATCTCAGCCCACTTCTCCAAACTGCTTAGGTCCCTCTGGATGGCAGCCTGTCTGATATATCTGCTACTCCTCCTAGTTTTCTGTCACCTGCAAATTTTCTGAGGGTGCCCTCTGTTGTGTAGTCTAGGTCATTAATGAAGAGGTTAAACACTACTGGCCCCAGGATAAACCTCTTTGATACACTATCTGTGAGTGCCCTCCACCTGGGCTTCATGTCAGTGATGACAAACCTTTAGGCCCAACAGTTCAGCAAGTTTTCATTCCACATCACTGTTCATTAATATGAGTTGTACTTCATCGATTTATCTGCTAGGGTACTGTGGGAGACAGTGCTGATAGCCCTACTGAAGTTAGAATAAACAATGCTGACTGTTCTCCACTCATCCACCAAGCCAATCGTCAGAGGTTATTAGGCTGAACAAGCATAATCTCCCCTTCATTAATACACGTTGACATCTCTCATGCAATTTATTTATTTATTTATTTTCTTTAATGAGTTTGGAAACAGCTTCAAGAATTATTTCCTTCTTCAGCTATCCAGAGATCAAACTGAGGGTTTCTGGCCTATAGTTCTCTGTTTCTTCATTCTTGTACTTTTTGGACGCAGTAGTAGCATTTGATTTCTTCCAGTCCTCATTCCTTACCCCTAATTTTCATGAACTCTCAAATACTATCACAAATGACTCAACAGTGACAGACACATTCATCCACACACATCTCCTGACATCTTTTGTTGATTTCCTGCTCACTGGGTTGTACCATTCCTGAGCTTGGTGAATCCTTAAAAAAGCAATGTATTTTCAACAGCTTAAAATACGCCTGCGATTAGCCTTTTCTCCAACCTGTCATTCATCACTTCTCTCTTAGCTGTGATAGTTGGCGATAGATACTGCTTAGCCTTTCCTTCAGGATGCTGTATTCCAGAGCATACTCTCTAAGGCTGTAGTGAGCCTCAAAATCCAAGTCAGCAGCTCAGTAGTCTTTTGTCTTTTTAATTAACCATCTTACAGAGCTGACTTACAACATTAATGGAAGGGACAACAGAAGAAAAGGAAGACAGACATCTAATACCCCACCGCAACTCCAGAGTTGCCAACATCAGTGAGATATTTCAGGCTGTCTATTCTCTCTCCAGCATGGATTCCCATCTCGCTTCTCTTGCTTTCCTTTCACTTTATCTCTGATTCTTGGTAATGCAGGTTTAAGATTTACATGAAGTATGACTCCTTCTTCCCTACCAACTATGATCAGGTTTCTTCTCCCCACATGCCTGTTGGATACCTACCTCAGTATCCATCATTCCTATAGCATTCCTTAATTAGTACATCACTCCTACCTAACTCGTTTTCTTGCTCTCTGCAACAATTCAAGACAGCTACCATATTTTGCAAATCATGTAATATCGGATGTATTTATTTTCAATACTTCTCAGTAGATTTCATAATTGCTTGATTACTGTGAGTTTTTGATAGAGGCTGCATATGATATATTGATAAGAAAAATAACTAGCATAGTATTTATGTACTTTTTCTGTGTAACACCTTTGAATTTAGCTATAACACATCATGACCTATTACATGGCTATAGACAAACAATGACTCTCCTATATAAATAACTTCTACCTCTCCATCTCAAAATGGCTCTTTCCTGGGTTACTTAATCAAAATTCAAATAAATATTTTTAATATATTTATTTTTTCTCATTTCACATCAAAGAACCTTTCTGAATACTGTTAATTGTCTTTGAAGATATTATGTTTAAGCTAAACAATCCACAGTTTAACTAACTTTATTTAGCCAGAGAAGTGTTTCAAAGAAGAAAAGAAAGAAACAAAATGGGATTATAATAATTTTTAGATGACTTAAATGTTTACAATTGAAATTCATTGCATCTCTGATTTTTGTGACCATTAGCTTATGAATATCCGATGTTTTCATTTCTTATGACTTTGTTGCTAATCTCCTGATGTTTGTTTCCTTTAATCTTCTGTTCTTAAAGTCATAGAATTTCTGGCAAATCCCCACTTTCCTGTGAAAAATAAGGCATCTATTTTGCATTGCCTCAGGAAGTCTATTTATTATTATTAATAGTAAGATTTTAAAATCTGTCTCATGACAATGAGGATGTTATTTCTGTTGAGCCCAACGCAGTCTTTCAGCATTTGACATTATCTTAAATAGTGTTTGTTAAGGATGGATTAGTAGTAACAATAGAAGTATTACCATAGCACTTTTGAGCATTAATCATGGGTGAGGGTGACATTACATGAGCACAGAATGCAAGGATGGTCTTGCCTCTGAGAGCTTTGTGCTTTCATAATGTTATACAGACTGGCTGACAGAGAAGTAGAAGGCAAAAGTGAAATAGTGGTGATGAGTGTGATAGACATAATACAGCAAAAACATCACAGTTGTTAATTTTCTTAGACATCCAAAGAGAAAAGTTCTAAGGTGTAAAAAGACAGAAAAGGAAAGGAATAAAATGGCCCTGGCAAGTAAAATAATGTAAATGAACAAAAGAATTCAACAAAGAGAAGAGAAGAATGAGAAGAACATTTCCCAGAGAATGATTACCATTTGTGTCTGGTGACCAAGTGTTCCAAGCTCCTCCTTCAAAAGGACATCATGAAATCTTGAGTGCTGCCTTCACAGCTGCAATCTCATGGTAAAGCCGCTGAATTCAGAGCTGTGACATTTTGATATCCATGCCATTTTTAGAGTCTAACAGGAAGATTACTCTCCTGTGCTTGTGGAAGGCATTTGAGTTACGGACCTTTTCATGGCATGTCTCCTGTTGTTATAAAATGAAAAACATGATACCCTACTTTTTTCCTTCTAAAGCAATATCTGAATCTTCAAATCATTCTGTAGTTGGCATTTTGGTGGAAAGATGAACTATTTCTTGTAAGGCAGCTACTACATTTTCCACTGCTTGCAAGGAGTTCTTTATTGAACAACACTGCACTGTTCTTCCCCATAAAACATGTTTAGTATGCTGCATAGTCCACTATTTAAATGATGTATATTATCAGCTAGCAGGAACCACACAACCTTGGTGTGGGTACTTATCTTGCCCATCTTACCCGGAAGTCCCATCTCAGGAAATCCAAGTGTTTCTGTATCCTTGCAAAGAAGAGGCCAGGTGTTCCCAGCGTGGCCTCCAGTCCATTTGCTGCATGCTTGCTTCCACATCCATCCCTTTTCCTCCTCATTGTGGTACAACAGAAGCTCTGTAAAGCAATCACCAAGGGCTCCAGCCAGATTTCCTCAGCAAAATATATTCTGTGGGGTAGCAAGTGAGGGGATGAAAAAGCAGCAGCTGGAACAGCCTCACCACATTCCTTCCCACTTCACCCAAGACCATCACCTCAGCCAAAGCCAAAGCTCACCAGCTCTGGATGCAGAGAACCCAGCACTTGGACACTAGTACAGGTCTCCCATATAAAATACTACTGCCAAGCTTCTGAACCAGCTTTAGGAATGTGTTTTTAATATTCACTGTTCACTCTGTCTGTTACAGATGTGCACAGTGCAATTATTATAATGCTTTGCATATGTGGTGTTATGAAATGTGTGCCTTTAAAGTCATGCCAGTTTTTTTTTCCTGTAACCCAAATATATTATTTCTACCTATGTTCCAGTTGCTTAGTTTGCCACACTTTTTTTTTTTTAAAGACTTTATTATAAAGTTTAAACTATCAACTATGTAAGCAATGCAACCAACAGAGAGCAGATCTATTTTCTTCATAAAAGAACAGGTTTTTTTCATTTGCATGCTTGAATTTTTTTTTATTTTTTTTGTACTCCAGCTCCTCCACACAGACACAGACGCTCATACAAACATCTATTGACATAAGAATTCATGTTGTATGAAAGAAAATAATTCCCTGGCTAGGAAGCTCTCCTGTATCCAAACAGCCTCAGCTCCAGCAAAAGATGTCCTTGCATTAAGAACCTTCAAGCTTGACCATTTCAGCTCATATCCAATAATGAAGCATCATTTGTTGATCTAAAGGTTCATCTCTCACAGAACATGGCAGACAGTCATCTGAGAGACACTGTATTTATTGTGTCTTGGTAGTCCATTTTTGTTCTTTACTAATTGTGAAGTCCAGTCAAAGCAGATGGTATCCAGATCCCACTTGTGGGCCTTGGTTGCTCTGAGACTCACATATAGGATCTCCTGGGATATCAACACCTTCCTGAAGCAATTAAATGATCAGTGTGTGGGGGAAGGAATGAGAAGCATGAGCGCAGGACGCAGATATTGTTACACTACAGTCAGACACAGACTTCATGAAGCAGAAACTTATTGCTGCAGGTCTCGTTGCATTCAGATCTATAAACAAAATTCATCTATTTAATCTCTCTTCTGTAATTTGCTCTTTACTTTACTTTCCAAAAAAACACCTTTCCATTCCTATTCAAATCCCCCAGTCAGCCAGAACAGAAAATAATCAAGTTATTTCTTCTTCAGTAACTTTAGAGTAAGGTGTATTTGGATAATGATTTGGGGATTTTATTAGTCAGACATTAAAATAACGAGTGTACAAAGATTTCATTCTAAGTATATAACTTCATTTGACAAAGTTCCTTGAATAGTGTCTCAACATCTTAATTTAAAACCTGGACAAACCAAATGATATATCTAAGTAGGGGTGATTTCAAGACATGTCAAAACAAGAGACAATACTGAGAGTTTTACACTTTTCAATAGCATGATATGCCTTTGTATTGTCCTACTCGAATAATATATCAGCAGGAAAAGTGATCTTTCAAAAAGTGCAAATAGCCTACTGAGGGTCAAGGGGCTGTGTTAAATGAATGACCTGTGATATTTCTACTGCAAAAAAAAAAAAAAGAAAGAAAGAAAGAAATGCAACACCATTGTTAGATTTCATAGCGTATCTTGCAACCCTTGTTTCTCAGTCACCTATATAGGAAAGGTCCATAAGTTACTTTTTGTTCATAAGATGTAGGCTTTTTTTCAGTGACAAAGTGGGCATGCAGTTGGAGACAAACTGTAGGTATGTCCATCTATGTCTCTTCCCAACACAGACTCAAGGTGTGTCCGTGATATACACTAGACTCAGGAATTCAGTATAATTGTTCACCAGTCATGACTGGCTTTCCAGGCTTTAAAGGATGATTTTATTTGCTTTTATGTGTTCTCCCTGATCTATATCCCTTCAGAGATACACTACTGAACCAGCTGCAGCTTCCAGTGTTAGCTTCTCAGAATGGAAGCAGAGCTCTGACAGTAGGGATATACACCTCAATTAAAAGTGAATCTGGTCCAGGATAATTGATGATACACAGGACAAATATCAAGTGGGATGTTTCACAGCACCAAAACCAAAGATATCCAGTCTCTAAGTGGAAACAAACAAGTTAATTCACAAGAAGCATCTTTCAGACATACTGAAGCTTAGCAGTGTGGAGAAGAATGATGATTGATAGAGAGGGTGGTGAGGTGCTAAAACAGGCTGTCCAGAGAAGTTGCAAATGTCCCATCCCTAGAGGCATTCAACACCAAGATGGATGGGATCCTGGGCAGCTTGATTTAGTGGTTCGCAGCCTTGCCCATGACAGTGGGGCTGGAACTAGATGATCTTTAAGGGCTTCTCCAACCTAAGCCTTTCTATGATTCAGCAATTCTGTGATATGCAAAACTGGTCACTGTGGTGGTCTCCTTGTACCTTGCTAGGAAGTGAGAATGCAGCCTCCGCAGCACATAACCAGCATCCAGTAACAAGCTCAGTTGTTTTTACTAAATTAAATAGTGCCAAGGCATGAGCCCATGATTGTCCATACTGTTAAATATGAACAAAATATCTGGCACAGTTTTTGGTCATGCCTGCTATCCACTTTCCCCAGCAGGAGTGGCTCGCAGGGCCAAGAAGTATTCCCTGCAGTGAGTTTGGATGCAGCCATCAAGTTTGGAGAACAAGACAGTTCAGTCCTATTGGCCAAGAGCTATGCCATTTCAGTTTGCCTCCAGGACGGAGTAGAGCCAGGCTGCACTTTATTTCCTAGTATAGATGCAGCCACTCATGTCTTTGCATAGGAGCCAGTAAAAACTGCAAGCCTTTGGTTAAAATTGGAGAATCACATATATCTAAAATAAATGTAATTATATTGCAGTTAAGCAGCAAGCCAAGGTGAATCTCAATTTGTTTGATGCTGTGATTTCATTCAATGAATTCCCTAAAACTTTCACTGTTTTTTTCTGAAGCATGTCCAGGCTTCTTTGCTCTGGAAATCTCATATGATCAATCCTCCCAAGGAGATTTTCAGTACACCCTCGTTCAGACCGGGCAGGCTTGTTTTTCATGCTGCGTTTTGATATTTCCACATCTTCTCCTAGCTGAACACAAGTAGGAAATCCGCTCAGAACTTAATTTAAAAGGTAAACTGAGCTCTTTTGAATTTCAAAAAGTCACAGGATGGATCTTCTTTTATCAGAACCAGCTTATCCATCCCTAATTCAGAGAGAAAAGTAGGGGTCCAGATCAAAAGGCTTCAAATGTTCCCATAGTTCAGGGGTATTTGGATCTCTGGTTTTGGTGTGGGCCTGTCCATGACCTCCACTGCCCCTGTATCACCATTTACCTATTCTCCCCCATGGACTTTTTTTTTTTTTAATTTCCAGCTCCCTCCATCTTCAAGATTAAAGGGTTTTTTTTATTAGTAGTATAATCATAATTCCTATAAGAGATAAGAACCTCCCCAGTGTATCTTTATTAATCGTATGTTAAGATAACACTTTTAAAGCAGGCAAGGAGAGAGATTTATAAAGAGCAAGCGAAGACAGCAGAGGAGATCAGCACAGCAGGGCCAGAATTTCCTACCCTGTCTGAGGCTGTTTACAAAGCAGTGTGAGTTAAAAATTGCCCTATATGTGAAGTTCCGTGCTAATGTACACATAACGACTTTGTTGAATCTGAGCCTAGATTATATTTACTAGTATGTTGAATGTCATAAGCATAATGATCTTAGAAACAGCCTTCATTGTATTTTGTCTCTTCAGGTTTATGTTTGTTTATTATTTATGTTGTCAGTGTGTTATCATCAAGTTAAAAAACAGGTCGTTTGAGTTCCCACCAGTTTGTTATTTGTACAGTTTTGTAATGGGCAAAAGAAGCACACCTTTCATGCAAAGTCAGTAATTTATTGTTGTTCTAATTACAGTCTTAACAGTCTCAAAGAAAAGTTATTGTTAATCCAGTTACCATGACACTACACAGTTTAACTCGTGTAGCACAGTTAAAATAAGATATACACAAACTTTCTAGCACCTCCCCCCTTGTCTATTGCCAAGCCTACACACCCGCTGCCCTCAGTTTCCTAAGGCTGATGGTGTCTCACAGTGTATGGCACAAGGAGGAGTTACCACAAGTCTTCAATGTCCCAAGCCCTCTCCTAGGAGAAGTATGATGTTGGTGTTGAAGTCTTCTTTCTCCACATCTCAAATTTGGTGGGGGGCTTTTTTCTGTTTGCTTACATGCTATGTGCCTTGTTTCTCATTAGTGCACAAGTCCGTGTTGTATCTCCATGAACACTACATGGTGTGTTTTATGTATGTTGGATATTTCTTGGTTCTCACTGTTGCCCGTGGGACTGGTTTACACACTGCCTAAGGTTGCTTTCATTTGCTGACCGTAACTGGCCCCAGTTTACAGCCCATAGGTCTTCTGCATCTTCCTTTGCCTATTGTCAAGGCCTCTCCCTCACCCTGTAACTTCCCCCCTTTCTGCTGCATTTTCTTCTAGGGTAATAGAGAAATGTTTTATTTCCACTATCTAATAATTACGAAAGTATATTTAGTAACAGATATTATACCAAGTGGGTAACAGTTCCTTAGGCAACTACTATCACAAGCTGAAGCAGATCTCCTCCTGGGTCAAGACAAGTTCAGGCAAACCCTCGGAGACCCATATCACTAGCTCGGTGCAAAGCTGTGCCTGTCATAAGCAATGGCAGTAACATACTTATGGATGATAAGATGGCAGATATTTTTTCTCTTCACCTTGGCTCTGGCTCTTTTTCTGACTTTAGTTTTCTGTGAGATCCTGAGCATATTCCTTTGCCTTTCTGAATCTCTAAAACAGATAAAATACACTGTCACCTCAATAGAACAGAAGGAGAGAGGAAAGCAGTAGAATCAATCATTACTACTTGTTTAAATGAGAATCTCTGTCAAATCTGAAGAATTAATTTGGTCTGAGAAGGATGCTGGGAGACTTAGGACAACCTCATCTGACAATCAAGTGAAGCAAATGTTTGTTCTCTACACAGATCTTCATGCTGAGAAGCACTGGTGTGATGGAATATCTCATAGTGATTCATCCTATTCTATATTCATTTTTTTTCTTAAAGCTGAGAACAGAATGATCTACTCAAAATGGGAGGATCACCTTTTAGATACATAAACAGATAAAAAAAAAAAAAAAGGTTCATTATTAAATACTGAGGAAATTAAATCATTCTTAGAAGCTAGATGAACTTTGATAAAGCCTACTTATTCTGGGCTAATCTTGTGGGGCAAAATGCTCTCTAATGTGCACCAGAAGGGAAGATTATAGAGAGCATAACATATTGAAATCTAAATTAATCCTGCTTATTGACTGATAATATGTCCTGATCCTGAGGGAATATGCCCAATTTATTACTTTTAAATGATTTGAATTCCTTTAGGATGAGCAATTCCCCAATTTATTTTTCATTGGCTAACTGATGAGAAAGAACTCATTAAATACAAATGGGGTTGTTTTTGTTTTGAAAAATTGTTGGAATAAGAAAAACTCACGTTCATCCAGTGCTGTTTGGTTTGTATGCTTTTTCACACATTTTCACACTGCAAGGCAGATAGAATATTTGGAAAAAAAAAAAATCAAACATGAAAATAAAACCCATTTCACTGCTTCCTTGCAGAGAGCACCTCTCCTCTGCTTACTGCTCACTACAGATCAGGAGAGCACTGCTGGTACAATCAGTGGATCTCTGTTCCCAGCTGCTGTCAGAAAAATGGGGGAAAATAGAAAATATTTTACTGCAAAGTCTTTCAGGGCAACTTACTCAGGGGGTTACTTGATATAACCTCTGAGGGTGACCTAGTTTTTAGTAGGGGTTCTTGGCCCTGACTGTAAATTTACATCCTACCATGTTTAACACTGTGTTCTTAAGGAAGCCTAAGGAAGATAATCCGTTAGGTACAAAGAAAAAAAAAAAAAGGGTATCTCCTTGACCCAGATAATCTTTCTGCAAAGGTGTTGTCCCTGTTTGAGCTCACCCCTTCTCCTCCTTTTATGCGTTTCCCTTTTGCAGAACCCTGAAGCTCCTACTCAGCCCTGTCACAAGGTGCCCGCTGTCACAAGGTACCATCTCCCTGCTTTCTTGACGTGCTCATTACGTATTTGTTGAACCAGATTCTAGCAAATCTTTAAAAGATGAGAACATGAAACATAAAAACAGACTGCACTGTGAATGGAAGATCAGTTTGCATTCCAGTTGTATTTCTTCTCAGAAACCACTCATCAATAACTCTGCACTGTGTACTTAGACCTATATGAGGGATTCAAATATTCAGCATCTTCCAGTTTAAGGACATTTCTACTAACTCAAATTTTCTATTTAGCTAATGGAATAATGCTTTTCTACCTTTGTTACAAATCATCAGTTAAAAGATGGTTTATGTTAAAACACACATGAACAGTATGGCAGCAGTAGACAACTTTTCATCCTTGTTTAGACTTTGATAAAATTTTAATGGAAATCCTATGAAATTTAATCATCTCTTCTATCGCTTGCCTACAGATTGGCTTTACTTCTCTCTCTAGACTTGCTTATTGTTCCCTAGTATTCCTTGGAAAACAATTACTTATTATTTAACTCAGCATGACCCCAAGGACAATAAGCAAAAAGCTTTGACAGAACTTGGCCTGATGTATGACTCATTTCCCACTCCAAAACAAAATTCATCACATTTGGCAGAGTCTGCACGATGCACAGGATGGTCCTCATTGGTATGTATTTATGCTTGGAATAAATCAGTACTTGGTCAGCAGTAAAAGGCAGAAAACAGACCTTCTTTATGGTACAGTTTCTTATCCTTGTACTCTGTTACCAAGTGAAACAAGCTATAGAATCCAAACCAACCCACCTGTGACAACCAACGTTTAGGTAAAGACTAAGTCTTGTTAATTTGTTTTTGGAATAATTGGTGAGATGATTAACTATGAGATTATAATACCAACTCCAAAGCTTGGAGGTGCTCTGGCAGATAGGCCTGGCCATTCCCTGACGAATGGCAGAAAAAGCTCTGAGACCCCTGCCTGAAGAAGAAGAAACCTACATCCTGAATATCAATAGCTCTGTTGTTTTTGTTCCAGGTCAAGGATCACTTCTGCATCTCTTGGGGGTAGAAAACCAGAGGTTTCAAAGTGTTCAGATACATACCACCTGAAGCCCAGGAGAGTGCTAATGGGATGGAAGGAAAGTCTATTTATCTATTTTCTGCAACAAGTTCTATGTTGCCTTTCATTCAAATGAAAAATTTTTAAATTACAGCACTTGCAGGTGAAATATGAAGAAAGGTGAATGCAGTCTCAAAGGACTCTGAATGTGTTTTGTGCCGTACTGCCAGATCCTTGGCCTACAGGTTGTATTTGGCTGTAGTCAGCAATGCAGATGCTATGGAAAGAGTACAAATACAAGAAGAGAATATAGGAGAATCCTTCTTGGTGTACCCTTCCAACTTCTGGCACTGTGCATTTAAAGGGATTTCTCAGCCAGCATTCATATCCACGTGTTCAAGGAGATGTACAAGAGTGGCTCTGAAAGTAATGCCTCCAACTTTATTAAGCTGGCCCAGAACATCAGAGGCAGATGTTAGTGGTATGGCAGTAGAGGCTGAGTCTTTGCAACAATATTCCAATGCATTTTGTTGCCATACAACAAATGGCTGCAGAGGGGCAATCTGACAGAATGGTATCTAACAAGGAAGCGCGTATGAAGCAAAGGCATGGAATTGAATTCCTGCACGTGGATAAAATGGCACCCATTGACATCATCAACACTTGCTGAATGTTTACAGGGACCAAGCAGTGGATGTGAGCACAGTGAGGTGGTGAGTGGTTCATTTCATCAACAATGCCATCAAAGTGGTTGTGAAACTATGGGTCACCTCTGCTAGTGCAGATTTTTACAAGCGCAGCCTGCAGGCTCTTGTTCATCATTGGTAAAAATGCATAGCAAATTGTGGTGACTGTTGAAAAATAGTGTAGCTGAGAGTTTGCTCTATCAAATAGTGTTATTGTGCTCTTTGTATCTTCTGTACTTTCCATAGAAATAAATAGGAGGCATTACTATCAGAGCAACCTGCATATTTCTTCCTTCCATTAATTTGTCTCTTTGTTTTTCTGAACACAAAAATACTCTAGCACTCTATTATGATGAATTCGATGGATTCATTATAGATTGCATACAATGATCAGTGCATAACATTTTCTGAAATAAATGGCCATAGATGAAGAAAAGAAAGATGTATTTGTGCTTGACAATGTGTCATATTATCTCTTAATGTAACTGTTTATGTTTTATTCACATGAGCCTTTATTATCTAACATAAAAGATAACAAAAAGTACTGCTATAAAGACAATATAAACTGCAAATATCTTAAAAAGGCATGGATTTCTCATGTTCATTTTCCTTCTTTTAAAAAGCAGTTTCATTTGAAGCTGAGGTCTAAGTACTGAATAGACAGCTTCCGTTTATGCTAAACTTTCTGCAAGATAGGGAAACAGAAATCTGTTTTGCAATTGTTCACCAATTCGATTTTGATTTTGTAAAACCCAAACTGGCTATTCCCAGTTCTGCCTTTATATTCCCTGCTCAGAGCATTTTATCTTTGACCTGTTTAAAACAAAAATGCCCCATGTAAGCTCTCAAATTTAAAAATTGCCAGTGACTACCCTCAAACTTCTTACAAAATGTCAGAGCTAAGATGCTAACTGCTAAGATGTTTCTATATCATAAAGTGGCTATAATAAAAGCTGCTGAGGTTTGGGGTCAAGGATCCCTAAGGTTCTTGTTTTGACAAATAATCTTTGCAGCGCATTCATATCGTAAACCATGTTTAAAATTAAATGCTCCAATTAAATCAACAACTTCAGTTTGCCCTCTAGGATCATAAACAACCAAGAAGTGATGTGTTTTTCCTCTGTCCACAACAACAGCCTTAGAAAGACAGAGGGAGCAACAATAAAGACTGTTGAAAGGCCTTTCTGATAAAAGGTCTGGTTTTAGTTTTGTACTGTTACATTCTGATTTGTAACTCTGTGGTCTCTTTTACCAGTTAATGGAAGTATTGCCAACAAAACAGAGGTTGCACAAGAACTTTTCCCACACTCATTTCTCCTATTCTGGTTCAGAGAACCTCATTCTTCATTGCCTAGCTCAGTTGTGTCATGAAGAGATGTTTTTACCACCCTCAAGGCAATTTCAAGATTTTCCCAGAGATTAAAGTTTGGAAGCTTATTGTTTATTGGAGACCTACACTACAGAGAGTAGCAGAAAGGAGGATAACCCCAGCAGAAGGAATATATTCTGTTTCCAGAATAGCCTGACTGGTCCACCTACTATCCTTGCTGATGGTTATAGTGTAAAGATGCTTTTATTAAACATAATGATATTAAATGGACCTGATGCGATTTAACACATTTATGAGAGTCTTTCATGTTTCACTGTAGGAGGTTGATATTTAAACCCTAGTCCTCCCTGAACCTGAAAGCATTAATAATCCCCTTCTCTTTGGCCCATGTGCACTCTCATTACAGTTGCTCTTTATAGTTAACTATTTTCTCTTAGGCCCTTATGCAGAGAAGAATCCCTATAGAGGAAAAAGCTTAAGCACTTGATTAACTTTAAATACATTGAAGTCAGTGCTCAAAGTTAAGCAGGTGCTTAATGCTTCCCTGAATTGGGGCCTTACAGTCTGGTGTTTCTATCTCTATACCGATTCAAAAAATAATGATATGGGATTTGATTCTCTTCTCAACTTCTTTGATACAAATCAGGAGGACTCTATTTAAAGAGCTTTTTTCCATCTTTACCTAGCATCTTATAGAGCCATCTAGGAAAATGGGCACCAAACATTACCAGTACAGAATAGAAGAATTTATATATACTTTGAATTTACTTTTGGCATAGTCAAAGACGACACATGGTATCTCCTGAAACTCTGAGCCACTGGTGGAGCTCCAGCATAAAATTAGAATCATAGAATCATTAGGTTGGGCTTGAAAAATCATCAAGCCCAACATCCACCCAATGCTACAAGTTCACAGCTAAGCCATGTCCATAAGGACCACATCCACATGTCTCTTAAATACCTCCAGGGACAGCATCCCCATCACTTCTCTGGACAGCCTGTTTCAATGCCTAATTTCTCTTTCCATGAAGAAATTCTTCCTGATACCCAGTCTAAGAGAATCATGCATCCTAAGAAAGCTGGATCAGGCTGAAGTCTCTGTGTGACTGCATGAATAGCCTCTAGAACATTGTAACAAGGTGAGTAAAAGGGAGCAGCAGGATATGCAGGCAATGAAGAATGTCAAATGCAGGACATGGAGGTAATGTGTCTTCCATGAATATCTCAATAGCTGTCCCTCCCTCCTAGCCAACATACTTGTGAAAGAAAGCATGTGAAAGTCTACCTTACATTTTCCTCCTCCCTTCTGGTTGCTGCAGTCCTCTCCCTCAAGAATAAGGCCAGCCTTTGGACAAAATGCCTAAACACTTTCTAAATCTTTTTCTCTTCCCCAACTATTCACTCAACAAATCCCAGTGAGAACTCATCTCAACATTTTCCCAAATCTGTTTTCATGAGAAATGAGAAAGCTGTCTGGATGACCAAAGATTTTTTTTCCAGTTCTAGTGCCTTTGCTTTTAGCTAATGGAATTGTGATGTCAAAATCGTCTCCATGATGGTCTGGGATACAAACTCAGTTGGCAGCTTCTTTGTCACCTGTAGTTCCTCTATACAAAAGACACTAAATTAAAAATGTAATTCCAGTAAACAGGCATTCTGTCAATCATCTACAGTCATGATAAACTGCAGACTCCTCTGGTGCTGTCAAGTCTACATTCATGATGTAGTATCTACCTTGCTGGAGAAGGAAATTGTAGGCCATAGTCGTACATCTGCTGACACTGATGTTTACTTGGTCCATGATTTAGGGTACATTCTCCGGAGTTCCTGTTGCCCTTCTACATTAAACCTTCATAGCTTATTTTTATGTAGGATGTGAATTGGATTTCAGGTACTTCTTGTATATTTAAATGACGGCTGCTTAGCATAGGGGCAAATTAATAAGCTGTCTCAATTACTGATCTTCAACAGTGTTTGTGATCCAAGACAAACCAGCCAAAGATTCACCAGGTGCACATTAACTTGCATAATGGATTGACTGCTTCTTTGAGACCCGCTCTTTAACCACCAAAGAGCAATACTTCATGGCATCTGCAAGGGGCTCCCAATCTGTGACTGGCATCGCCTGTCACTGACCAAACAGTATCTGTGGGCATCAACATGTAGGCTAAATAAAAGGGGAATGAGAGCAGAGTGAAGTTTTTGGAATTGTGCTACATTTCAAATTATTTGCAGGACCAGCCAGGTGCAGCCCGGGTACTGCCTATAGAGTCACAGGTTTGGTAGAGACATAGGCCCTGGGAGCAGAGAAAACATCATACAAAATGCAGGACTGCCATTATCACTGCCTGTGCACAGCACATGAATCTCTTGCAGCTAGAAATAGTTAACAGACATAGAATGAGCACATGCAGAGCTGGTAGATATGCCCAACTGAATGAATCAGTTTATATATTTTAATCCTTCTTAAACAGGTTTATCCTCCAAAGAGTCTCTCATTTCTTCTTCTTTTCCATGATTTAGCAGCCAGGAATCTTACAGCCCTACTGTGCTTAGAAGGGGGCTCCAATTTTTTATTTCTAACAAGGTTTCCAGCAGATTTTGAATGTCATACAAGTATTTTCTTTGCACATTAACTTCTCTCAGACTGAACACATCCAGAGCTAAATTATTATTCTTGAGAGCCATACAAGCATAAAAGCCATCACTTCCTGTTCTGTGGAAGGCAGCATCATTCCTCAGCAAGATTTAACTGATGCTTTTCTTCAGAATACCTGTATTTGAGAAACGTTTAAATATCTAATTCTCTTTTTCCCTGCCAAGGAGATTTCCATACACTTGGCACTGTATGTGAGACCTATAGCCATGCATGGTATACAAGAATACCCCCAGAAGCTTAAATGCGTATGGTTTCAGCAGCGAACAGCTGAGCTTGGGCTCTCAAGAGCTCTCAAGCTCTCAAGATTTGGCTCTGAAAACATTGGAATCTGTAAGATAAGAGTAAAGTAGCAATCAGGAAGCTACCGAATCCCAAAAGATCACAAGGCACTAGTTTTTGTCCTGTTCCACTACAAAGCAAAGGGGAAAAAAAGAACCAGATCTTTTGCCTACTTGTGTTGAAAAAGACCCTACATAGGTCTTTAAAGAAAAGTGCCTGTCGTTTGCGGTGAGAAAAGACTGGAACAGGAAAATGTTTCATGCTCCACTCCTGAAATAAATATCTATTTTTTCTTTCAGTGAATCTCTTTCCCCTTTAATAAAGAAGGAAAAATGGAAAAAAGTCACCACTTGTATGATGTTTTTGACATCACTTTTGGCTTGGTTCCTTTCTATATTAATGGCTGCATTTCAGATATAGATCTCTCCTAATGTGATCTCTTCTCTGTTCAAGTGGGGCAAACTGTGTCTCCATCTCTTGTGCATTAAGATTTACAGGTCCTTTAATTTTTTAACTGTTTGATTGCTAACATTTCTGATCAAAGACAAAAGTCAGAAATCATTCAGTAAAAGTCTTTGGAACTCAACAGAAAACAAAGACATTATCATTTACTTCAAAACAAAGAGAACCTAAAATGTTAGGCAGCATCTGTTGCACCACTATGTGGCACAACCTGAGCATCTGTTGGACTAGTTTTGGTTGGTAACACCAACTAAAATCTGCAACCTGGAGTCTAGGCACAGATACACATACCCACTAGAAGAAAGAAAATCATTTTTCCACTATTCATGAAGGTATAGAAGCTGTCAATAGAAATCCTTGAAAAGCCTGATATATATAATGCTAGCTAAATTGGGAATTGCTGTAAAATTTAAACAATCTGCAGCATAATAAGGTTTGTTATCTAGCAGTTTGAGGCAGGCAACTGAAAAGAAACCATATTGCCGTTGTCAGAAATATCAGAACATTTTCATTAATAATTCTCAATACCTCGTAGAAGACAGGACTGCTGCAATCCTGAGAAATAAATGGAATACTGATCCTTTAACCATGCTTCATGTGAAACCACTTTTAATGTGTCATTCTGTATCTGGTAAAATTTAATATGCAAGCAGATTCAGTTTTCTGCATAGACACACAGTTTGCTACTGAAGAAGCACAAATGCCAACAAAGATTATTTCAATCTGTAACTGGAAGCAAGGGTATGGTCTATCCCACTGCATGATGAGCTCATCACACAGAAGGAAATGAACACCATGTAACACTGCCTTATAATAGCTTTTGATGGCACTTTCATCCAAGAACAACAAACACAAATTTGGCATAAAATCTATCTATCATCATCAGTTATTTAACTCAAACATCAAGGTCACCATTAGATAACTGCATATCCAGTTACATAAATACATGGAAAGACACAGGCCGTATGCTGATTAGAAATTATTATTTTGTAAAACCTGATGCTTATTAGTACTGACCTTTGCCATTTTCTTGCAAAAACAGCAATTATTCTTCTAATGCAGAGGTATGTCTGGTGTGACAATTCAGTACATTATGGGGGATAATCTTGTCATAATAATAAACAAATATGATATACCTGACACTGTGTTGCACGACATAAATCAACCACGACAATCATCAGCACAATTTCTGGGACACCATAGGGATCGTCTTTGTACCAAAATGTAACAGCTTAATTCTTTAGCCTTCTGATGAGACACATCAAATCCTATAATGCAGGCAACCCCAGAGTGACACTTTTTGTAAGGCTGCAAAAAAACACTTTAGGAGGAGGGGAAAACAACAAAATGAAAAGAAAATCTCTCTACTTCGAGAAATCAGAAAAATAAAAGGAACAAAACAGTAGAAAAACTACAGATTTAGTTACAGACAAAATTATCTAAGAATTACTTAAACAAAAATGAAAATCAGTGTAGAAAGGCTGATGGTAAAATAATCTCAGCATAAAAAGCAATTCTGAGAATGAATGAAAACAGGTAATAAGCACACTTTCACTTTCTTGCATCAAAATTATGCTCAGATCCAGATTCATTAACCTAACCTGAAAAAGCCAATCCTGTGGAACAAATGTACATAAATTGGAAGACTACTACAAAGTTTGTGCTAGCTGGGTCCCACAAATGCTCACACAGGAAAGGACACTGTATGCAAGTTTGTCAGGACCTATTGAACCAATATGAGGCTGAAGGTGATGATTTCCTGGATAAGATCATTACTGGTGATGAGAAGTTGTGTCACCGCTGCAAGCCAGAGTCAAAACAGCAGTCCATGAAGTGGCAATGGCAACATGTGAATTCCCCATCAAAGAAAATGTTATAGGCACAGTCTTCAGTGAGTAAAATGATGTGCACTGTCTTTTGGAATAGGATAGCAGTGAACTTTCTGATCTTCCTGAAGTCCAGAAAAACCATCAGCTCAGCTACATCATGATGCTGGCTAAGCTGAATGCTTGAACTTCCTGAGTCAGGCCAGAGAAGAAGACAGTCGTTCTCTTGAAACACAATAATGCCAGTCCCCATAAAGACCATGGAGCACGCTGCCAATCTTGGCTGGACTGTCCTATCACGCTCACAATTTGGCCAAATTTGATGCCTTCTGATTTCCATTTGTTCAGGCCAATGAAAGATACACTGCATGGACAATGTTCCTAACACAGCAGCTGTGTAACAGTGGGTCGCCTCCACTGGTGCAGATTTCTACAAGCACAGCATGCAGGCTCTTGTTCATCACTGATGTCAACGGTTTACGGGCTGGTTCAGCCCGGTTCCGTGACTAGTCGGGCAGAAGGACTTCGCAAAGTCCACGACTCTGGAAAAGGGAAACAGGGGACCCCAAAATAATTAAAGAAAATAAAAGCAGCAATGATCTGAGGAGGAACAAAGTAGTTTACTAAATATGAGAGAGAGTATCTGGGAAAAAAAGAGCTGCAGGCCTTACAGTAATGCTGAAGCAGCGCGTGCAGTTGGGCAGCAGTGAGGAGAGGCGAACCAGAAGCAATGAAGGCAAGCAAAAGGAAATCAGATGACCCGGCAACACCTTATATGCGTTCCCCCTGTGCAAGAATGATATCAGCACAGCGAACAGTCTTCTGGGGAATGCAGTGTCTTCTCTTTAGTATGTTGAACTGGGACATTAACACTTTAATTCCCAGTGCACTACATGATGTTATGATGTGGAATACTGATGACCATAAAACCACGACAACTGACGAAAACACATAGCTAATGGTGGTGACTGTGTTGAAAAATAGTCCTTTGTAGCTGAGAATTTGCTCTATCAAGTAATGTTATTTTGCTCTTTGTATTTGTGATAGTTCCCACAGAAATAAATACAAGGCACTAATTTTGGAACAACCTACAGAGAATGTATATACGTACACTATATGAATAGCAGTTCTCTCTCCACACTATGGCAGAAATCTCTATTCAACTAATTCTCTGTTCTTCCCCAGAAAGTTCAGGAATGCACCCTTTAAACTCTCCCACAAAGATCACTGGCCTTCAAAGATCACTGGTTCTCTTCAAAATATAAAAAGTCTCAACTAAGATAATGTGAACCTTTAAGCATGGAGAAGTTACTTCAGGGATATTAAAGCTTTGTTCCAAGATTCAGGGGAGTTGCACAAAAAGGAAATTGAATTAAATGACTATTTTTATTTTGATTAAAAAAAAAAAAAAAACAAGAAGAAGAAGAAAATATCATTGAGGAGGAACAATCTTTTTTTTTTTTTCTCCAAAAGGGAAAAAAAATGCATTGAAAAAGACATTTGATAAACACAATTTTTCCCTCTTATTTCAGATATATTCCTTATGTTAAAGGAGCAAAATAAATTAGCAAAAAATTACTAGCTTTCACCTACTTTAGGGAAACATGAACAATTTAATCAGAACTGTTATCCATTATTAAACATTAAAAGCAGAAATTACATCAACAGTGCAACAGGCGAATTTTAATTAGGGCTCAAGCTGTTCTAATGTTAAATATTTAAGAATAAATCCTTACAATTTGGACACTGTATTCAGATACATTTTTGTTTTTCTTCTTTTATTTCTGCCTTTGTAGAGGTAAAGTAGTCCAACTAGGTCATGAGGAGATGCCTGAAAAACCCTAAGTACACTTTGATATCTGTCTGAAAAGGTAACTGAGGAACAGCAGATTTGGAAGTGTGTTATCGTGATGCTGGTTTCCACCTTAGACTGAAAGGTTTGTGTCAGAGACCAGGAAAGGTCACAGAGGTTAGACGAAGCATTGCCTGCGATGGCCACAAAGCATTCAGCTACTGAGGATGAAGACCTCTCCCTGTCCGGATTTACAGCATCCCCTGCTGTTTCCACAGTTCAACACTGGGAAGTGCTCCAAAGGGAAATGGTCTCCTACATCTCAAACTGAAGGGGAAAAAAAAAAGTGGATTTAATGGGGAAAAAAAAGCAGCAAGAGTCTGACGCTGAGCATCAGAAGATGTTTTCACAAAGTGAAGTTTGTGAACACAAAGGTTAGCTACACATGTTGATACAGAGTAGTCACAGTTGGGTGAATTAACAAAATGCCAGTGGTGATTTGGCTCTGCGGAAAGCGGAATTTCTGGCGGAAGCAGCATGCTCCATGCTCATCATACGAAACCTTAGAAAGTTTCCATAAGAAACACTGGTATTTTTTTTTAATACTGATAACATCTGATCTTGCATATGGCAACTTAAATTGGGTTTGCTCTTTTTTTTTTTTTTGGAGCCATGCATGTTTGCAGGTGGCCAGCACAAACACAGACCTGAACTACAGTCATCCAGTGGACTTACTTAAAATGTAATGAGTTTCAATAACTGCTTTGCAGAAAAAAAATACTATTCCAGTGCTCTCTAAAGCATCAGTGAGCACTGGACATCCTCATCTCCATTCTGACTACAGTTCACAGCATGCCCTCAGTTTCAAAAGAAAAGATAACAGCTTCAGTTCCCTTTTCTTTTACTGAGGATCCAGCCAGAGCAACCTGTCAATCAAGAAGGTCAGTATCACTGGACTGTTAGAAACTCAGTGCTACATAACAAAAGTAGTGCCAGCATGGTCCTTGTTGTCTTTCCTAGCAATGGAAATGTTCTTATATAAATTCTACCTCAGAAAGTCAAAAGACATTGGCAAGTGGAAGAATTAAGTTCTGATATGAACAGAGGTTTCAAACCTATTTCTTGACCCCTAGAGAAATAACTTACATCCCCCTGTACTTCCTTCCTTTCCTCTGTGGTACTCAAGTACATTTTAAGCAGAGGTGTCATTTATATGTAGCACAGGATCTGTTCTAATCCTCATGTATTAGTGAAGTTAACTACAGGTCTCTCTGTACAGCTGTTTGCACAGCTGGATGTGTCAGATAGAATAAGTTCATCCTTTCTTAGATGAGCTTAAATCTGCAGGCTACTGGTATCTTTCTAATTTACACCAAGCACTCTTTCACGTTGTTCCCATAAGGGAGGTTGGTTTTAGCAGTCACGTTCTTGGTACAATCCTATGGTGCATAAAAGCTGATAAATTGCCTTGGCACACTATCAGATCTGAGTGTTTATCTTCAAGCCACAGAACTTATCTAATTACGAGTAACAAGTCATTGAGATTTGCCTTACAAGACCTACAGCTAATGACTCACTGATTGTACCTTGCATTCCCATGGTCAAAATGAGTGCCATGAAAGAAACCAGTCTGCAGGGGTGGCCATGGATGTGTGAAATTAGAACATGAGTTTTGCTTGCACAAAAGAGACAAAGTTAGCTCCGGAGAGATCACAAGCTTTGTTCTGTACAACACAAAAAACAAATGGTGAAAGTCAGGTTCACTGTCAGGGGGCTGCTCACTGCGCCCACTGTTCTCCTCAACCCAGAGTCAGATGAGATGAATGCTGAAGGAGAGAACACTGCTATTCTTTACAGAGTGCCAGGCACTTACCAAGGGTGGTACTCAGCTCACAGATTAAGACAAATAAATTCATGTATCTGAAACAGCAGCTAGATGTCTATGTGTCACATGGAGTCCATACTCTCACTGCTCACGGTGGAAATCTGGTCAGGACAGTCAACAGTATCTCAAGACCAGCTCAGCTGATGAGCCACTGCAGAAGGAATCAGTCCCAAAGTGCAGGTACCAGGTGCAAAGCTGGGATGCCTGGGGTTACACAGGACATCTGCGTGAGGAGGAGCAGCTCTCATACATCACAGCATGCTCGAAAGCTAAGGCCTGGTCATCTTTTTTGTCTTTGGGACAACTTTTATGGCTTTAAACATCACTAAGGATGTGAGTTCCTCATACTCCACGCTCTGTCTGCTCTAGGATGAATTGGGTCATCCTTTATGCTGCGCTGGCTGCCTTGATTTAATCTTCATCAGTTCTAATGAGAATCCAGATACATAGTGCACATACTAAATCCCATTTTCTGTCATTAAATGTGTCATAGTCAGCAAATTGTATCCTGCTGTGTTGCACTGTATGCTGTAGGCATGCAATGATCGTGTATTTTTAACTTTCCATTATCCATGAGAAGACCATCTGGTTTGTGAAGAAGTTGCTTTGCAGGTGAAGGCATATCCAAGGAGCCTCTATTTGGAGAAAGCTGTGGCACATCAGAGTGTATTTCTTTGATTTCAGTCCCATGGGAATTAGAACTGTACATTTCTAGAACCTGTTTTTCCACTGCCATACACAAGGAGGTTAATTCCCTACAAAACCAAAGATGATGGAGAACATGGCTCAGAGACAGCATAGGTGTGTCTCATCCTATTTTATCTAGTTATTAGCAGAAAGCACATCTCATTCTAGCATTAATGTATAAAATAGAGTGGATGGATCACGTCTCTGTTCATTTCTCTTAGTAGTTTCTGAATAGATCCCAAGTTCAAATGCAGATTTTTGATGTTATACAAGGCCACTTGAACCCTAGTTTGGTGTTGTGAGAGCCAGATAAAGACCAGAAGCTATACTGTTTCTGATTTTTTTCTTCAACCACATTTTCTTTACCCTGCCATTTCTGCATTTCCTTTACTCTATCATTTCTCCATGTAATGGAGAGGTAATAACATGTCAAAGATGCATTTAAAATGGTATTTGCAATCTCGGAAATGCTTTACTACAGCAACAGACATATGTACACAGGGGCTGTGTCTTCTGTGTCAGAGGAAGGGCTGCCTGGTGGGCTCTGGCATAGTAGGGATGAAGACCAGGACTATGCCATCTGCTTTTCTGCCTCTTGGGCAAGATCCTACATGTACCATCCTGGTCAGCTATTACCTGTGCTGAGTCAGCTCTCCATTGTCACTCAGTTATTATGTAGTGACACACCATTTATTTATTATGCAAATCAATATGCTCTAAGAACTTCCTTCCAAATCAGGATTTTTTGCCCAGCTCAAGCAAGACTACATTTTGTTTTCTTTCCCTGTTGTGATCCCTATCTCCACTATAACTTCTGCTTTCTTCTGCGGTCTTCACTTTAGTACCCAAAATCTTTCTACTACTATGTGCATCTCTGCACTCTTCTGATGACAATTTTACATTGAGTTTTAAGGTTTGATGTTCCCAAACTGGCAATGGAAACTTCCAAAAGGACTTGTCTGCACTGCAAAACATCGAGTTGCATAGCACTCGCTAATTAAGTACTTACTAGATTTAGATCTATGACGTCAGCTAATTCTATCTTGACAGATTTTTTTTCCTTAAGTTGGTTTGAAATAAATTCTTGCTTCAGTGATCGTCCATGTCTATTTCAAAATTATTTTCATGCAGCAAATATATTTAATAAGCAATATAAAATAATAATAAATAAATGAAGTCTTTAAAGACAGAGCTTGGGACACTCTGATGTTCTGAGATGGGACATTCTGAGGACAAAGGAAAAGCAAGAGTTTGGTGGCATTGTCATTGTCCCAGAGCTGTGTACAATTTTTCACTGTTAATTTAGATAGAGGTATTCTTTTAACTCCAGTCCACAGCATTTGTGTAGCCAGGATGAACACAGCTGGATGGGTAGGTTGGTCCTTTCGGAGCAGGAGAAAAAGATGTCTATAGGGGTGACCTTTTGAAGTATTTCTTGTTGAGATTTTATTCATGATCAGGCATAAACACAACATTATGTCACATTATTTATCACATTATGTAAAGGGAAACATATCAAATGTCAACTAACAACATCTATACCAGAAAGCAATTTTATATTCCTTGCTGAGTGAGCAAGAATAATTATTTCTCTGTTCTCTCCAGAGAGATTTGATGACAAAGCAGGAATCGATGAGCAAATCAATATACAACCAACTTCACTAACAGTTTAAGTGAAACTTCTGGCAGCCCTTAAACAAACAACGATACTCTAAAACTGGCAAGGAGTTAAAAAGCAAACTTACTTTACTCATGAATCATTGTTTTGAAAAAGTCTCTTTTGAAAAGGTCTCCCAAAGGAAACTTGAGGAAGTCCAATAGTGTATGATCAGCAGAGATGAGTAACTGAGAGGGGAGAGAAAATGGATCTTCCAGGACAGTGGAGGTAAACTTTTTAACCACCTACTGTGGTCTACAAAGCTGGCAAAAGCTAAAATAGAAGACCAAAAACATGTGACGTTTTATGCTTCTGTACATAAAACAATGTAAAAAGTAGATACTGAATATTTGACTGTGATGAATTGTGTCTTGCAGAGCCTTACCTAAAGCAAGAAATCAAACTGGCCCGGGTAGGTAGAAGCTTTGCTGAGTGTAGGGGAAGCTTCTGAATGTTGAATACTGATTGCTACTGACACCACAGCCGGCTGCTTATTAGGACAGTGGCACAAGATGTGTTGTACCAATAAATTCAGGCAGCACTGGAACAAGAGCATGAGGACATAAAAAAAAATACAGCTTCAGAGATTTAAGTGTGGGTAGAAAATGATAAATATTCAACGGAAACCATTTCCAAAAGAATGTATGAGGACTCTGAGAGGTCAGTATACCAGGTAATCTCCTCAGTACCGAGACCTTGTTTTCTTAGGTTTTGTGTCAAGTTGAAAAAAATGCAGTCTCAATTCTGAGCTGAAGATAACTGTGGCAGTAAAACTGCTATTAATGACAGCAGCCTTGATACAGGAGTAGCAATAAAGTTGAAGAATAATAAAAATGCCAGACTGGTCTTGTCACAAGTAGCAAATCCACAAATGTGTGATCTGAATAGTGTTCATCTGTAGGAAGAAATTGGAGCAAACTTGGGAAAATATAATTAGAGGATAATTAAACCCTACCTAGAAGATAGAGAGGTAACCAGTTACAATACAAAAACTCACTTGTTTTATACTTCCTCTCTTAGAAGAAATACATCAATCTGTTATACCAGTTTTAGTTCCTTTACTTCACTGGTGGTTAAAAATTGCTTAAGCAGCCAGGTGAAAATTGCCACCAGGTGAAAGAGTGTGGAGCTGGATGAGAGCTCCTCATGTCCCAGAGGGCATCTCCGTGGGAGGCAAGAAAGGGGAGGTGTGGGGAGAAGGATCATCAGCCTTTGACTTCTCGTGAGGCATTCAGCGCAAGCAAGGAGCAGGCCTTGCTGTCTGCCTTGTGTGTCTCCTGCACACGGGAATTTCAGACAGCAGAGTGCAAGCTGGGGGCTGAGTGCCAGCGTGGGTTGTTCATGATAGATGTGTCTAGTCTATCATTTTGGCATTATTTTAAACACAGCTGGCAAAGGAATGCTCCAGAATGCAACTTGTGCTAATTGTTTTTTTCTACTGGGGTGATCCCCATTTGTAGGATGCGGTTTCCTTAATAATCCAGTGAACAACCTCTGGGAAAAAAACAAATAAACAAACAAACAAAAAAAAAAACCCTTCCCTCTCATGAATGAAAATCGCCTATCAAAGCAGATGGTGAAGTCTGAAGGAATCAACCTGCAAAGCCTAATGAGTATAACACCACATCAGCAAGGCTTCCCTGAGGAGATTACTACAGTCACAAAATTGTTATGCCAGTCATGCTACCAAGAGGGAGGAAGAACAGTTCACAAACAAGTTGTGCAACTTGCCTACAGGAGCACCAGGGGAGGAGGGCTGTTCCTCATTACACTGTGTCAGCCCCAGAAAGGCCACAAATGCAGCACAACAATACTTGTGAGGTCTTGGGTGGCCAAAGGTTTCTTACATTGTTTCACATCCATTGCATGCTTGAAATATTCTCAGTAAAGAAGGGAAGCCTTTGGAAGCTTGCTGCCCATAGAAACTGTATGATATGCACTTCAGTTACATACCCACACACACAAATATATACATATATATATGTACACATAGACAATATATCAGCCCATAGAACAGAATAGAAAGCACCAGTTTTCAGCACTCTTCCAACTTATAATTCAGAAGAGGGGTAGGAAGAAAACTTAGGTTTCTACTATAGCTCTCCTCAATTCCTTTTATTTGTACTTCATTTTGAAGGGACAAGTTTTGTTTTGTGCACAGTCCCAAAAAGAAAAAATCTTTTGTTCCACTGCTTACTATTATAAATGCATGTGGAGCATGTCATATGATTTTTCAGGCTGCATGGAATGAAGTGAAAGAGAGTTTTCAATCTTCTAATGCTCCATGCTTGTGGAAGAGGCATAAGAAAATGGTCCGTGGGGATCTTATATTATTATTTGAGGGATTTTTATTTTTCAGGCCTGGTCGGGTTTTATGACTGGTGCATTTCCGAGAATGCACCTCTCAGGCACTGGGGTTTATAATGATTTCTCCTTATGCTATTTATCTCACTTTTCCAGTTGCAGTGCATTTATCCTCACACAGACAGAAGCATGACAGGAGGGGAGAGGAGACGTCAAAGAGATTCTGCCAAACAGAGGAATATGGATTTCCCCACTCCCCTCACCAGCCGATATTTTCAAGAAGATGCAAGGTTTTGCAATGCACAAATGCATTAGCAATGCAAAGAGAATAGGAAAGGCTCTGACATTTGCTGAAGTTCCATTAAAATAGCTCAGCTTGTGTATACAAGAGGGGAAGAATTTGGGGGCTGGCTGGCTGCCCTAAAAAGCATGCATTTTACAGGCTGCCGTCTGTGCTTCCCCAGCAACTTCTTCTCCATCTACTGCAACTTAGAAAATAATTTGTTTTATCATAGCTCTCATTCGAAAAGTGAAAATACAAAATAGATTATGCTTATTTGATTTTTTCAAAGTCCGGGCTTGCTGGCTGATTTACACAAAAATGTATTCCCTCTCAGTTAGGATACAGGACCTAAATATAGACACACACTGTGGTGGCAGCAAAAGGCAGTTGAACACAGTCTACTAAATGGTTAAATGTTGAGTCTTACATCCTTTTTTTTCCAAGTCAGAAAGAGGAGAAGATATTCTTAAACCTCAGATGCACCCTTACAAACAGGTGCAATCCTAGATAGGGAACAGAGAAGACAGTGTTTTCTACAAAAATGGATGAGAAAATATTTTCAAGTGGATTTTCAAATGTACTAAAGGATTTAGGTGCTCAAATTATACGGATTGGAATAAGTAGACTGTGCAGGCTTCTTTGCAAGTCACAGCTGTAATGTCTGTAAAAGGACATCTTTGCAGCCAAATCACCTATCTGGGGCTACCAGATCTGAGGTTCACACCTGGCTCTGGCTGACTTTGCAAGCCACTTGCCCTCTCTGTGCCTCAAGTTTTTTTCATGAAGCACTAATTAGGAAATTAGTTGTGGTGTGGTGGGGACAATTATTGGAGTCATTTTCTACAACTGGAAGAGCAAAGTTGGGTTTTGCAAAAGACTTACTATATATGTACAGAATAAATATGTTATTTACTCAGAAGAAAAAGAAATCAAGCAGGACTTGCTACTTCTCTGTTAAAATGAAGAGACTCTCAGAATGTTAAATAAGGCAAATATTTTGCCTTAAACAAGAAAAGAGTTAGTAATTATTATCTCGAAATAGCCTTGCTCTATGAAGTAACATCAAACTTCATTAAAAAGAGACAAGAACACAGATGAAATAGGAATGTGTGTCATATCAGACCTGACTACCTCAGAGACTGGCCACACAACACCTGCATGGTGTAACCACCACAGCTCCAAGTGAGCTCATCATGCTAGCAAACTGCAACCAGACATAGCCTCATTTGCAGGCTAAGCTAAATAGGAACTGAGACTTCAGGTCACTTAATTCTCCTGCAGTACAAAACTTTTGGCTTCAAAAACCAAAAGAGGCCCTACATGGAGGGTAGACCTGGTGCTGACATGCAGTGAGGGATGTTTCCTAAACATATGCATAATTCATAAAGGAGAGCAAGCAGACTTCTTTTTACCTTACTCAGTTCCATTTTATGAAGTTTGGTGCTCAGTTTTGGAGGTCTGGTTGGCAGGCGCCAAGCTCTGTCTGCTTGGAAGAAGAAGTGAGGAGAAAGCTCTGCAGCAGTGCTTCTGCTTTCCCAACTAGTGACACAAAGTTCATCTCATGACATAATGCCTGTGGGGTTACAGCTCTCCTGGTACTTCCAGTAAATATTTCCCTAGATTCTGCAGAGGAAAATATGTAGAAATCTATTCAAGAGAAATGTTGCAGAAAAGTAGCCTATGGGAGTAATCCATTGGAAAGCCAAGGCAAAGCCAGCCTTGAAAGGTTTTGCAACCACTCAAGGTTTCTTAGTGCTGCTGCTCCATCCATCTCCTGCACTTGGGTCGGTTACATCCAAACACAATGGAAAGTTCTCCTAAAGTTTTTCTTGACACACTCATCACACAGCTCACGCACTCTTTCTTTTTATTTATTTTTTTCACAGTCTTCTGGACTACATTAAAATAACTCAGTTCCACGGGGGACGTCTCTGATTACTCACTTTTAGTTTAGTTCCTAATTTGTCATCAGTGAGGAAAAGGGTTCAAACTTGAAATCTAAATCTTTTGGGAGTGTTCAGATCTGGGATTTGAACTGCCTTCTTACGCAAACGATCCTGTAACCTGAGCTCTCTCCCTGGAGGACAAGTGGGGCTGGATGAGGCTGCGGCCTTATTGTTAGTAATTGCCCTTGTACTTCAGCAGTGCCAGGACAACCCAGTCCTTGGCACCAGATCTGTCAGCCATGCTGCCACCTGATGCCCTCTGAGTTCTGTCTCAATACCATGGCCCCAAAATTATAGCCAAGCCAAAACAAAGGAACAAGGGAAAATCTGTTGGTTTGCCCTCTGTCTATATTAACCTTGATTTTGCAAATCTTTGTTTCTGCAAGGGATATAAGTCATTCCTCCAGATCCCTCTTTATGTGCAATGTGTTGTATTTCAAAGGTATGTTTTCTTCCTGTCTCTGGTGTCTAAATGGGATGAATCTCATCAAAGGATGACCAAAAATGAGAAAATAGCACCAGATCCACAGATACTGAGCTTGTGCACAAGTGAGCTGAGGGGGCAGTTCATTTGCAGTTTTCTTGTGTTTAGGCCAACTCTTGCTGGCACTAGTCCCAGCATAGATGAAAACAGTTTGTGTATTAGAAAGGCATAGCTGTATCTGAAAGCAAAAGAGCTGCCAGAGACATCCTATATTCTCTGGATGTTTTTCCTGCTCAACTGGATTAATCAGATCCAGTTCTCACCCCTTTATTCCACTGAAGTGGTTCGAGTTGTAATAGAGAGCAGGCAAAAAAATAAATGGGAATCATAATGTCAAGTTACTCAAAACACAGACATAGTAATGACATCCTCTAGGCCTAGTAGACAAATGGGGAGTAGGTAAGCCCAAGAGATGAGAGTATGTGCATGTTTGGAGGTCTCACACACCTCAGGGCATCCTAGCAGACACCAGCTCCTGTGGCAGAAATACCTTTTTACCTGTCCTGCCTCCTTTAGGGAAAGACACATTGATCTCCTCCCTGTATTTACAGCAGCTTATACTAGCTGCATTGAAATAGATCACCTTGAGATTTGGTTCAAATACAGTAAATCTCTTGAGTTTTTTCCCCAGCTGTTATGTAGGAAAGAAAATTGTTTAAATACTGACTTCAGGGAGGCTGGAGACAAAGGCATTACTTCTTCCCAGATGTGGATTCTGCCTGACTTTGAAGTAAATCTATTTAGCCATCCTTGAAACCTCTCTACGTGTTCTGTCATTATGTTAAATCATTAATTGTCCTAGTTTCCAACATAATGCGCATTAGAGTCATTAAGACTCATTACTCTGGCAGGTTTTTCTCTCTAGTTATTCGGTCTACTTTAAAAATAAAAGTATTATTTGAGTCTCTGAGGTTTTTAGTATTTTCACATATCCCGTGGAAATTTGCCATTTAGCCTAATGGAAGCAGAAATCAAGACTTAAAAGGTTCCCCCAGCATGTGGGAAGGCTCACAGGTGAAAAGCCTAAAATGATGTGTTATACCGAATTGTATTAATCTCTTAGATATAAGGGAATATGCTCACTTTTCTGGGTAGTTACAGTTTCAGTTTACTCTCCGTGCTTCAAAATGTTATGCTGAGCTTTATATGGCCAACTCCATACTGGCAGCTGATTATCGCCTGGAATAAACAGAAGCGTTCCTTTTGCAGTTGAAAGCTGTAGATAAGCACCGGGGTTTTGTTTCCTCTGGTGTGGCAGTCCTTTTCCAAAACACTCTGTCTGCTTCAATCTTGTTCAAGCCCTCCTGGCTTTAATACAGCATAGGCCACTAATAGGGATACCAAATCCCACTTAGACGGATTTCAGGGATACTGAAATAAATCTTTGATGCCTTCCTCAACTAAGATTCAAACTCACTCCCTAAATTCACAGTGTTAGCTCAGTATTCCAGTTTTGGCTTTGTTTTGTTTTTTCAACCAGAAGTTCTCTTACGTCCCCACAAGTCTCCTGGCTGATTCACAGAAAAATACATAAGAGGTCAGGAAATTTATTTCACTGCTTCAACAAGAAATTAATAGAATTGATTAGCCACAGTATCTCAAGGCTTAGATCCCTGCTTTGCAGCAGAAATTCATAATATCCTGAAAGTTGAAATCCTGAAATATCATTTCACTGCTGTGAATAAGACCAAATCAGCTATTCGTTGCACTCAGTAGAGATACAGTATAGTGAACAGAATGATAAGCCTAGCTCTCTGTTAGCACTGTAACGAAAGCAGCAAACCATGACAAGGTTAATCCCTGCCATTAAGAGTGGCTATAACACACCTTGTTGATATTAATAAGGTCTTTGAGCTTTATTTTCTAAAAGGCTTAATAAGTCATAGTGTGAAGTTGACCTAAATGCTGCTGATGCTTTTCTGTCATCGTATGATATGCCTACTTTGCAATCGGCAGAGTAGAATGCTCTGTAGGCTCTGTTTCTTAATCAGAGATTAAAGCAGCTATAATAGGTGTAGATATGGAAAACTTTACAAAATACTGTGCTTCTTACTGAGACTTAAAGTGTCATTCAAGACCTGTTCTGAGACCCAGAGTCTATAGGACTTGCAATCGAGATTCTAGTCCCTGCACTGCTTCTTTAGTGTGTCTGAATGGCTTTCATTTCTTCATTATAACAATGAAATATTGGCAGTATTACACTTGTACTTAATCCATCCTTTTATTACTAATGAGAAGAAAGGATCTTTAATGGCTACTCCATTGAAATCCAGCAAGATCAAAAAGTCTAACAGAACAAAATATGTGTTTGATCTGTGGCCCAAGAAGTAGGCACTATCACAACTCTTACCAAACAGCAAATGTGGATTTATTTTTATTTTTAAGTGCAAAATGTAAAGATAATAAGGCAAATATTTCCTAGAAAGTTGTGCATTCAGTGTTATTTGAGGCTGGGGGAAGGGAGGTCGCTGAATCTTCCCTGAAGTCTTATCGAGGGTCTTCACTACTCAAAACTGCTCACCAAGCAATTTGTGAAACCAGTCTGCAAACTGCTCACAAGCAATCCACTGCATGAGCCAACAAACCTGTAGTTGAAAACTCTTGACTGGTTGTAATTGATTGCATCAGACACATCATATTCCTGAATTTGCGTTTTGTTTGTGTTTATTGTTGTTGCTTTTGTTTCTTTTTTTCTGCAGTTAAGCTACTGCTATAGGTATTCACATCCATTAATTTTAGGATACAAAGTTATTCTTGATCTACACAGCAGCCCCCTGACTTATGGTACAAATGTGCAAAGCTTCCAGGAAAACACTGAGAAGCCAAGATATTATTCTTAATTCCAAAAAGCCATCACTATAATACTGTAAGTAATGAAGTAAAAGTTATGGGTAAGTAACAAGGAGAACAGCAAAGCAGCGATCATATTCTATTGCAGCTCCTTGCTGTATTCTTATCCTGGCTCACTTATATCTCTTCCATTTGTTTTTTCCTTACCTGTTGAACTGTGAGATCTCTGGAGCTACACTGTGTTTGATATATTGTTTCACGGAGTAGAGCTCAACTTGGCGCTATGCAAATATTAAATTTACAGCCCATTAACACTCATGAGTATTTTCTGCAAAGGACACGAAAAGGAAGATGACAACAACTGAGAAATCTTTCCCATTCATTGGTTTAGTTTGTTTTTTTAACTAAGAAACTTTCTTGGTGGAAGAAAGTAGAAAAGCTTAAACTTCTTGGTTGCCACATCAAAAGTAAAGCTGGTACAGAAAGGTGACTAGATGACCTCAGGTAGGATAGCATTATCTCACCTGAATACTTGCATGCTCTTGCTTTCTATTTTCACCAGCAGAAAGTAAAAAGCTCCTTTCTACAGTTTTTTATGGCTGCTGTCTCATTGGTCCTGCTCTAAGGTAAGTAGGTAATAATTATGCTGTAGAATAGAAAAGATAAGTGGCTGTGAAGGCTGTTTTTAAACAATTTCTAATGGTTATATGCTAGTCCTTGAGTCTGAGGGAACCCAGTTCAGCCCCATCTCAAAGTGCCATTAATGCACAAGCCAAAACAGCAAATTTCTTGGGATACACGAAGGCAAAATCAAGAAACATGTATACCAGAGGGAAAATGACAGCTTCACTGCCCTTTTCTTCACTGGTGTGTTGCTAGCAGTCTTTGATTCTATGTATTTGAAAAAATCAAGTGCAAAATGTCACAGATTTTTGCTGAAATATTTATGAATGTGAAAATGTAATGATAAGGTTTAGGATGCTGTTATCATCATGAGTAATGCTATGTATGCGACCTCTCAGCACAGCTTACTAAGTGCCACTGGAATTTCTGCTCAAAAATTATTCATCCTGGCAGAAGGTCATGCCATCTCACTGGGTTAAGTCACAAATTTCCCAGAAAGCATATGAGCACGTGTTTGGATTTAAGGAAACAACCCACTCCCAAAAGTTAATGATGGAGGATGTTACAAGGTCTTGTAACAAGCAATTATTTTAAACTACAAGCCAACGAAGCATTCCCTTTGTTTGTTTTTCTCCAGGTTGTCCTTGACTTTCAGAGCTGGAAGACAGCTGCAGGCAGGAGAGCAGCCAAGCTCACCAGGGAGGAGCTGGATTAGTCTCAACCCCTCTGAATAGTTCAGGGAGGCTCATGTACAGCCCTCCCAAGGCTTCACTGGGGAATAAGGCACCCATATATACGTATTTTTTAAACACGATTTGCCCCAGAGTTCATCTACTAAATCAAAGGCAACTCCTAGTGGAAAACAAGCAGGAAATGAGACAAAGGGAAAGATAAGGTTATAAAGGAAACTTTGGAGGCAACAACATGAGCAGCCAATAACTGGGACCACATCTGCCAGATGGAAATCCAGCAAGTAAGATTTACCTTTCCCAGGCAGAGTCCAAGAACAAAGGGAAAACTCAAATACTTGGATATAGAGAGGAACTGGGAACATGGATTTTTAACGTGTGCACACAGGCATTCAAAAAGGAGAGGGGTCTACTTCCTATAACCAGAAAAGGGAGCAAGTAGGAAGAGAGAATCATTCAAGTATGTGGGAAAGAGCCAGACTGGTGATCCTCCTGAGTTTTGTGAACCCTTTGCTGTGCATAGAAGTAATGCTCTGTTGGAAATTAACTGCTTTGTTTTCAGAGGTGCTTTATGTAGATAACTGCTGGGGTCATCACACTTATTCACTCAATAAAAATGTGTGTATGGTCCCAAAAATTCACCACAAGAAGACTCAAACCAAGCAGAGTTGCACTAGGTTAAATGCAGACCTGCTTCACTGCCCTGGCAGGTGGATGGATGAACCACATGGGCTCCTGCTCCTGTTCCAGCCTCGGCATCAGACAAAATGGTGTACATGGGCAGCTTGAGATCCCTGTCTCCCAGTCTGTGGGTTCTGACTGTTTCCGAAAGGAACTGCTAGCTCAGCTCTGGCAATGATGTATGCTGTATCTTTGCATCACCTGCCACTCCTGGTACTGGATCTCCCTCCACTGCCAGCCTTGCTAGGGAGGGGGAGAATGCACAGGGCAGATCCCCAGGCTGCTCGTGGCAGTGCCACTCCACAAAGTTCTCTGTCAGACCTGGGGCAGAAAGACAGAAATCCAGAAAAGAGAGGGAAATGAGTGGGAAATGGAATCCTGGAAGAAGCACAAAAAAAGGGGGGAAGAAAGGAGTAATAAGGAGTGCAGGGAAAGTTGCGTGAAGGGGGACAGAAAAGAAAGCATTCCACCTTTACATTGCAGTCCTCTTTTTTATCTCCCACCTGTTTCGTTTCAAGCATTGCAGTTTCTGTGATACAGAATAGCCAATATAATCTCCTTACTCCTTTGCAGCCTCAAGCATAATGCCTGAGACCTGCTTTTTTTTTGTTGGTTTTTTTTTTTTTGGTCATCAAAGAACAACTGAAAATGTGAACCAGACTGAAAAAATGAGTAGCGTAGGATTGGTATTTTGATGCAATGATCTTGGAAAATGCCTAAGGTTTCACACTGGCTTTTCAGTCTCTTCCCACTGACACTGAGTATAATATGACCTTCTGGCAAGAAAACATTTTGTAATAACTCATAATCTTTTCTTTCTTCAGCAGATTTCTGATATGCATGGAGATGAACTGTTTGATGTGGAAGTAATCTACTCTGGGAGCACCTAGGTAATATACAGGGTGGTACGTATGCACACATGCAGAATGGAGTGCTAACATTGGATTGTTCAAGTTGAATATCATAGTTCAGTGATTCTCATTGCTTCATTTCAAAATAGATTGACTAAGTAGTCAGAAGTCTAATTTTAGCTACTTTGATATAAATCTAGCTAATTTTGGTATGCTGTGTATGGTTACTCCAAATATGAAGGTAGATAACAAGTAGGAATTTCTGCAAGATTTTGCCCAAGGAAATATACGGCCTACTAATCTAAAATGTTGACTGTAAAGTTAAGTTACAACACCCATAAAAGAGATTTTTTATTCATTTCTACAATCTTTAAATTCAAAACGTCAATTGTTTTATCTCAGATTTTGTGTTCTCTTACCAGAATGGATTACATCCTTAACTTTCAACAGATTAAAAAGTTTACTCCTATGAAGTTATTTCCTACTGGTTTAATGAATTTGGGCATAGCAAATTCAAAGATTGTCTTTATTTGCGGACTCCCAAAATATGTATTATAAGTACATAAAATGCTTTTAATTGCACCCCTTCAAAATTCCAATTCAAAAATTTATTTTTCTTTGGTGTAAAAAGGGAACAACTACACATCAGCATTAATATCAAATGAATCTTACCCCAGCAAACTGAGCAGAGATTTAAACAATGAGCTATGTCCTGTTTCAGTGTAAATTGGTCAGAAGAAAAAGGGTAAAGTTGTGCTCTTTATTCTAATACAGCAATTTTGGTCATGTAAAATCCACTCTGTTTGGCAAAAATGGTATCAGGGAAATGCTTCTGACAAAAGCTGACACTGTATGAGCTGATGCAAAGCAAACATAGTAAAGATATTGCTGTGTATTCCTTAAACAAAACAAACCGCATCTCAGAAGCAAGATTTACTATAAACTTATTAAAAGATTTGTAGCTGTAAACTGATAGGATAGAATTCTCTGAGTGCTGTATGCCTGAGGGAGGTTTTGTTGACTTGAATAAATTTACTCCCAACTGGTACCAGCCGAAGTGAAAGAACCAAGATCTGTATGTAGACCTTCTGCTGGTTAACTGAAAACCTCAGGGAAAATTGTATGACGGCATTTCTCATATTTCCTCGCCCCTAAGATGTTGATCAAATATGATCAAATGCACTGGAAGATACTTCATTTTATTTGCATATTTTCCTATCATTTTATGCAAGACACTGGGAAAAAGTCACGTAAAGTGTCTCTGTGCCTGGATAACAAACATGAACTATTTTTAAGGTGTGCTCAAGGACAGTTCTGCTCATTTTAGACTTCCTTTGGTGGTTCAGGCTTTGCAGTATTTTCAACCACAATTGTTATGCAGGACACTAACAGCTATTGAAAATTTCATAACATTTGTCCTTGAATCACACAGGAGAGTAGCAGCGTAAGTTTGATAACTTTGTTTTAAACTATATTAATGCTGCAGATTTTTATTTTTTTTAAAGTGTAATTCATTTCTGACTTATTTGTGGTGACTTGCAGAGTGGTTAATTACTGCTTGGAGGCAAAAATTGCAGCACAGAGGTCATTAAAAACAGAAAGATTTAGGGAGTGCAAAAAAAGTCAGTTTTTTAGAACTGGTTAATTTGTCCAGAAGGGGATACATTTTTATAGCATGCATAAAGCAGAAATATTTATCTTGAAGCAAAACCACAGTATTTTCCTTTCTGTTTTTAGAACCAACCATTTGGTTGTTCTGCAGTATTGTTAGACAGATATTTCTTTGTTACTAGTTTTTATTACAATACTTTCCCTGCTATTAAATTTGAAAATATTCAGGTTATTCCTCAGCTGTCCCTAGAACCCCACTGATTATATATGAGGAAAACATCTCGCCATCTCAATGAAAAAAAAAAAAAAAAAAGAAAATCCTAAATAATTTTATTGGTTTAATTACATTTGTTCTCATATTGTTTACAAATCGTTTTTATTGCTTTAACTTCATACTCCTTCTAAATTGTCTCAAATTTGATACTATGCTAATTTAGGACATCCTGCTTGACCACCTCTTGTTTCTCATGGGTTTTGTTGAAAGCTTGTAGAAACACCAGCAACTTGTGAAATGTGGTCCAAAAAAATGAGATAGATAGCCAAATCACAAACCAAGCAAACAAAGTCTATCTGAGAGATCTGATTAGGAAGAGGATTTGCTTTTGCCATCAGAAGCTGAGATACTGCACATCTGAAAACTGGCAAAATACAGGGACAGCAAAGAGCATGCTGTTACAGCTTAGTTAATGGACATCAAGCAAAAAGTACTGTCTGAAATGCATTGGAACCCAAGCAGCTTATTTTTTAATGGGAAACACAAAGACCCGTGTTTCTGGGAGAGAAATAGAGGTGTTGAATTTTGAGAATTTAACATGAAAAATGTGTGTTCCTGGTTTAAAAGTGCTCAGACTCTCACTCAGAAAAAGAAACTTGTAATGGATATATATCACTGCAGCTGAACTGTATGCAATTAAGGAGGTCTAACATTTTTCTTCCCTGCACACACAAGGCACTTTTCTCCATCTTTTTCTGCTTAATCCAAAGTTTAAATCAAGATAGCTTGTAATGGCAGAGAGCCCTAGTCTTGTCCCAGAGCACTTATTTGTCTGTAAGGACCCCACCAGACCTCCATACTCTTCATTGTGCTGGGCCATAATCTGGCAAATTGAAGCAAAAATGAAGCCATTAGAGACTGACCATCGGACCTGGCTTCTTGATGTCTTGAAGTAGTAAACTTTTATTAACTTCATGAATTTGAGCTCAGGTCTTTATGAAGAACTGCATTCTAAAAGTCTCTGAATTAGATTTTACTTTAATTAATGCTTACCACTCCCCAAAAAAACAGATATGCACTTATACACTCACACTTTCTACATTGCTAGGAGCTTTGCCACTGCTGGCACAGGCTCCTCAGTCACCCGTCTATGTCCCATGTGTGTACTGAACAAGTTGTACATACTGTAATTTCTTATTCTGGCAAATATTCTTTTCTCTAAATATTTCATATGTATCTTTTTATGTATATTTATATGTGTTAGGAATGGTCAAACAAGGTCACATCAAAAGTCCATTAGCTCATTATCATCTGACTGGCTAAAAGCCGATGCTTAATGTAAAATAGAACAAGCACAGCAAAGAGTATTATTTTCCCAATATATGCTCTCCGTTTCCTGGTTTAACCTGGTAGGTGGCTCAGCAACACACGATCATTCATTCACTCTACCCTTCCCAGTGGGATGAGGGAGAGAACAAACAAATAAATAAATAAAAAGTAGGACTTGTGTTGAGATAAAACTATTTACTAAGATAGAGAAAAGTAAAAGGATAATAGTAATGACTATATATATTTATATATGAGTGTATGTGACAAGTGATGCACGACCAATTGCTCACCACTCGCTAACCAATGCCCAGCTCTTTCCCCAAGCAGCAAAAAAGAACAAGAAGAACTCCTACTCCCTTCAAAACTCTCCTTGCACATGGAGTCATACGGTATGAAATATCAATCTGGCCAATTTAAGTCAGCTGTCCTGGTTCTGCTCCCTCCCTGCTCCTTGGGCCCTTCACTGAGAATGGCCTTGGCTCTGTACAACACTGCTTCATAGCAACTATAAACATCACTGTGTTACCAACATTGTTTCTCTTCTAGAACCAAAACAGCATCATAACAAACACACCGAAGAAATCAATTCTGTCCCAGCTGAAGAACTCAGCAGAATTCAGGAAATGTAGGCAAACACACACTGATGGCTTTCAGTTTTTATGATTATATTACTCTCTGTGCTCCAGAGGTGTATGACTTAGAGGGATAAAAAGAAAAACAGCCCTCTGCTGCCTCTATGGGAAAAAGGGAGAAAGCTAGCCTAGACATAGTTTTGGGCATACTTCTCTTATGCAAACTAAATGTGTCCCCATGCACCTATGCTGTCTGTTGTGATTTTTTAAGAGGATAAAACCATGGCATAAAGCCCTGTAGGACAGAAGTTCCCAAGAAAGCTAGTATTCAATAATCACGTCCTCCAAGCTTAGGAGTGATGCATTCCAACAAAGAAGAGGTCAGTAAAAAACACCGTGAAGACTGAATGGATGGGAGCAGGCTGCTCCCGAACAAATTCAAACAAAAAGGAAGCAAGGACTGGTAGCTTGGAAGGAATACAGAGAAGCTGTCTCCAGGGATGGGGCATCCACCACCTCTCTGGGAAACCTGTTCTAGCGCCTCACCACCCTTTCTTGAATTTATTTCCATGTTTTATCCTTGTTCTTTCATTCAGACTCCCTAATATTTTGATTCCATTTATTTCCACACTTCATTCGAACATGCAATTTTAATCAAATTATTTTTCTCTTTTTAGTATTAATACCTCTTTCTGGTCATCAGGAAAATTTATTACCAAATATAGCTCATACCAAATACAGTTCAGCTTTTCAGATCTACGTGAGTTACTATGTTACCTTTCACATACACATCTTAGAGGAATTAACATACACATCTTAATTCTTCTTTCTTCCCCTTTCCTGTCTTTACAAATGCATTTCTTCTCCTTCTGTCCCATGCAGCTCTGAGGGGACCAGCTCATTAACACACAACATTAGGAAGGTTGTATATGGAAGCTAGAGACTGCAGAGCATTGACATGGTGTATAACATACAAGTGCAGCCTCAAGAACCCAGCACACAGCTCAGTAGATGTCTTCACACTAAGGCCCAAAAAACATGGCCTGGTGTATTTTGTTTCCTTGGAGTGTAATATACATCTATGCAAAAATGATTATTTTTGTTTATCAAATGTGGAAAGAACAGAGACACTCTAAAGCACAACAAATATGCCTGTAAATCCTTCAGGGATTAAAGGGCCTATTGGGGGTCTGGCAGAAGCTTTCAAACTGCATTATTATTAAAATAATTTCGTAGACCTATGTACCCACCCTCATGACTCTAAGAACCTCCCTGCAGCTGACAAGACATTCTTTCCTAGCATCTGGAGATTATATGACAATTTCCATGTTCACTGAAAATGATAGAAGCTCATAAGTTCACAGTGAAGATCTTGAAACTGGAAATAAATACAAGCAGCAAATAAAAATAGCACTTTAAATATATATATATATATATATTGAAGTCCATCTCACCAGAGTCTGAAGGCTTCCCTTATGGTATCAGGCAGATGACTACTGAAAGTATTTAAGGCTTAGCTGTGATGCTGGCTTGGGCCTCTCTAAATTAGTACAGAGCTGGGATTTAGGATCTTGGCTCCTGGTATGACTGATCTATGAGCCACCAAGGAAATAAAAGAAATGTAATAGGGAAGAAAGTACTGCTTGGAAACCAAGACATCTAGCACATAATGAGGCAGAGCCAAAAGGAACAACCTGGGTCTGATGGATGAGCCCCAAGCAGCAGAAGAGATATCAGTGTCTTGGTTCCAGTACACCTGGCTCTGGTTCTCACCAGCTATAAATTGCTTTAGGATTCTTCAAGATAAAGAGAGTTCCCTGAGCACTAGTTATCATTAATGTGCCATGCAGATTTGTTTTCACAGCGGGATGACCTGATGCCCACAGCAAGTGCTGCTTGAAGCAGTGCTCAGTCAAACTACCTGCCAATGTAAAGCCATAGATCAGCCAAATGTCAGGGCTGAAAATGTTTCTATACCTTAAAATTAGTTTCTTTTCAATTTAAATTGGGCCCGTCAGATTAGTTTTTGAAATCTATAGTAATGGTTTGAAGGGCACCTCACAAGAAACGAAACTGTGGCCAGACAACACTAGCACTTTGCACACTGTCCCCACATCTTAATCTGCAATGCAAGACAAAATATCAAACCTTTATGAAGGGTAATAAATTTTCACACTGATAAGAATCTCTTTTGTAAAAAAGAAAACATATCCACTCTTCCCAGATTTACAACCTTAACAACTTTTCTGAAAAAGCTTATCTCAGAACACCTCTCCCCATTTCATTAAGTGGAAGATTTAATCAGGTTGAGGTAGGAGGAGACCAAGGCACCGGAAAGCTCTTTACAAAGGAGACAGGTAAAATTTCATCCTTCCCATTAGCCATTTTGAAGTAGAAGGGAGATGACTGGCTTTTACCTTTCCTTCGGTAATTTAAGCATTTGCATTGGAGTGTCTTGGAGTTACCTCTTTTTTCAATAGCTCTGACACAAGGATGTTTCTTTGGGGGATCAGGAAAGAAATTTTTCCAGCTGGGCCTAGATGGTCCCTCAGCTCATCCCATCTTCATCTCAGCACCACAGAGGCACAGCTAGAGCAATAAATTTCAAAGCGTAACACTCCCATTAAAACAGTTTTCAGGAACATTTAGCCCATCACAGGTTGCAGTCAGCATCTGAGGAGAAGGAACAGCAAAAGTCCAGGAGTGCATCAGCCCCATCATGAGGTTGGGTTCTACATGTAGTCCTGTCTGCATTACCACATTGGTGAAAGCTCAGGCACTTAGTGTCCAGAAGCGACACAGAAAAGAGCTGGTACATCAAAATAAACTTGCAGCTTACGTTTCCTTCAATTGCCTACATGTCTGGATCAATGGCTTACTGTTCAATCCATTTATAATGTGTTGCTAGAAACTGCACATACATTTTCCTTGGTTTGGAAATGCAGCTACACATGTTCAGCTTACCAGTCAGTACTTTTCTCCACAGATTTCAAAACACTTTACGAAGCAGAGACATTTATGAGAAGGAAAAACTGAACACAAGGTAGAGTTAATACATGTGCACAGCCAACTACAGGCAGAGCATCACAGAAGCCATGACTCCTCATCCATTTCTGAGACATTTAAATACCCTGTGTGTCCTCGGCCAGTCCAAAAATTAACAGTTTCTGTTTAATGAGTGGCAGACTCATTGTTGATCACCAAATGAATGTGATGTACTTACTTTTTAAAGTAATTTTAAAATCATAAAATAGAAATCAAATGAATGTATTACCTTGGTTTTGGATTATTCACTGAACTCATCACCTAGGATCATACTCATTGGTCAATTTACATAAAGTGGCACAGACAACTAATTGGGGTGAGATTCCCCTCTCCAGTAATTATTGAAGAAATTAGGCGCTATCGAGGCACCATGTGTGGGTGACATGGAGGACCTGTGCCCGCTAGGACAAGGCAGATCCCTTCCAGCCCAGACAAATTCCTTCAAGAAGGCAGGAGATGACTTTACCTCCCTGTCTGAGAGGCTGTGCCAGTTAGGGGAAGATTTATTTTCCAGTATAAGCTCTACTGGTCTCTCCTGGCCTGTGCACCTGGTTACCTTGCTCTTGGTCCATTGCTTTGGCACACCTTGGGAAAAAGGTTCATGTTCCAGGGAATACTGAGTAAACATTCAACAGTGGGGCCCTATCATTCACCGTCACTGGTGAAGAGTATGGCCAGGACACAAGCCCTGAGCAGGATCATCTAATTATCTTGTGAGTATTAATAAACTGGCACTAGAGCCAAATTTGCAAGCTGTTCCTGCAACCACAGCCACAGCTCCGTCACCCAATCTTATAAAAGATCTGATTTCATTTCCAAAGGCTTTCAGGGCTCAGATTCTCAACCTACCTATCTCCTACTATATATATGTTTACAACTATTTCTTCCTTATCCATTTATTCAAAGATAAAGCTAGGAACGCAAAGGTTATTCACTTCCGAAACCCTCTCTACATGGAAAGGCCTACAATGTCTCTGATGATGAATAGCACCACGCTGGCATGCAAATTTGCTAAATGTAACCAAGGAAACAGAGTCCTTACTAATACCATATACTTCTCATAGCATTTGCTGGAAGCAGAATAACATCCCTGGTATCGGCATGCTGTCACTCACCTCTGCAAATGCAATGTAAAAATACTTACTTACATATAATGAAGAATAGGATGAAAATGTGTTGTATGTAAATATAGCCAGAAGATCCCCTCAATAAATGGATTGATTTGATCAGGAAGGCTAGTGGAGCAGAATAGCAATTTTGATTTCCAGGGAAAAAGCAGCGTACATACCCAGGAAGTACAGCACTATTCAGGCTGTCCTGGCACAGAACTGTTGTTAACAGGCACCTGACAATGTGAATGGGTTTATCATGACATGGCTTGGACTACACAGGAACAACCATAGTACACCAACCATAGTACACTTGAACAGTTAGAGCAATCTTATGGCATGTCTTCTGTGAGTACTGGCACTGTGTTTAAAAAAAAAAAAAAAAAAAAAAGAATAGAAAAAAGAAAAGAAAAAAGGAACCTGAAGCCTTTAAACACCTAGTTGAGGGCCTGACTAGATGACTTGTCGATCAACTAGGAGGCCTGAGGCTGCCCTGGTGTGCCAGTCTCCCATGCTATACCAAGTGGAGTGCTTGCTGAAGGTGTTTCTGGGACATGAACTGTGAACATGATTTGTGGAGGAACTTGAAAAGAGATGAAGTTTAAGCCTGGGTGCAGGTGATGCTCGTGCGCCCTATGGATGCAACATACCTCTCCTGTGGTACTGTTCCTCAGGTCTTCTACTTTGCCCACCCCAGCACCAGACCATGCTCAGTAGTCCTCTTTCAGCTTAACTAACTCCAGCAAGGCCAAATCAGCACAGAAAGGCAATGAGAGTGCACTGACCCGTGAGAAGAGAAGAATTCTTTCCTCTTTGGGAAATCTGTACAACAAACATGATGTAAGTGTGAGCTGATGAACACATGAACATGCAGTTCTTGCAAGGCATCAGCACAGTGGGAAGGGAGCTGTGATGGATCCAGCAAACTTAGAGGAGGGGATCTGAGTAATCTCTATTTTGCAGACTCCTGGGATAGTTAGATGAGGCATAATTTAATTAGAAGAATCGATAATTTAAAAAAATAATAATCATCAGGTAGGTGATCAGGTGGTGGAACAGGCTGACCAGGGAGGTGGTGCAGTCACCATCATCCCTGGAGGTGTTCAAGAAACATTCAGATGTTGTACTGAGGGACACGGTTTAGCAGGAAATTTTGGTGATAGGTGGGCGTTTAGACTGGATGATCTTGGAGGTCTTTTCCAACCTTGGTGATTCTATGATTACATGATCTTATTTTCTTCTCTCTATTCCAGCATATATTTCTTATCCCTCTGGTTTCTTTCTTAGATTTCAAGCCCAGGGCTTCACTGTGCCAATCCAAAACACAAATGACCAAAAAAAAAGTCTCAGACAGGAGAAAACTTGTAGTTTTTTCATGCTTATCAAATAGACTGTAGTATAAAGAATCTAAGACTGTATCTATGAACAGTTTATGAATAAGTGAAGGAACAAAGATATCACAGGATCATACTATATAATGAATGGAAACATTTTAGCTTCTACAAGTAAACTGCAAAAGTATTTGGCAGTCCAGTACATTTTGTGAAGTATGCAAAACACAGACATCCACCCAAGACTTCTGGACATTTATATAAAGCATCCCAGAATGCTAATAGTAGGAAATGTCCAGGGAAGAAAAAAAAAAAAAAAAGTCTTTGTATGGTTTCCAGAATTTTCTAACATTCTTTAGAGCAGCAGTGCCCAAACATACCTGTGGTATTTTGGTAATTCCACTTTCGCCGCCACAGATTCCACAAAGTGCCAACATGTGCAAAAATGCAAAATTAAACACCATTCCTAACCTCAAAAAAGCTTCATATTTGAATCATTTATACTTCAGGGAAGGGCTCAAGTTAATTGGTATTTTCTGTGAAATGTCTCGTTCATCTTTGCTTATGATTCCTCCACAGCCTTTGTAACAACCTCAATGCACTTTGTACCAGCTGGACTTATTGCACCACTATTTTGCACTGTTTAGAGAAACATGTTATGTTTTCTCAATTCATTTTCTAAAAGGGATGTTATGCGGGACTTTCTTATATATGTAGGTGACTTGTACTTTGGGATGACCAGCAGGTCCTTATCCCATCTTAAGCCTAGCAAGAACAAAGCCTCAAAAGTCTAGTGATAGATACCAAACACTTTGGAATGTAGTGGATACTGAGTGGAATCCAGCACAGTCCAAACACTGGTTGTGTGTAAGTGCCATATGTTTGTTTGGCTTGTGAAGTCAATTTGGGTCCAAGTTACGGCAAAAATCATCAGAGAACATCACAACATTATCAAGTTAAAGAAAGTTTGGGTGAATACTGGGTGCAGGTGGTTCAATTGGAAACCCTCTTCCACGAGGAGGTATGGGGAAAATACAAGAAAGGTGGCATATTAGCTAGAGAAAACATATTTGCTGTTTGAGATCCAGGTTGCTATGTGATAGTATAAGAGGCATAGTAATAACCCAATTAGCACTGACAACAAAATTAAGAATTCTGGACAAAAATATACCTTTGATATTATTGTCACAATAAAGTAAAATAACATACAATAAAATAAAATAAAATAAAATAAAATAAAATAAAATAAAGTAAACCGATTTTCAAATAGTAGGCAGGTAGACACTTCAGCAGGTTAAAGAGACAAAGACTATTTAGTTAAGAAAATTATGGCAGATGAATATAACAGTGCATGATGCAGGAAAGTCAGATGGGCTCTCGTATTTCTTTTTTCTCCTGGTTTGCCAAGAACAAAATGTAACCAAAGAAATCTTAAAAGGCAAAACAGTAAAAAAAGATAAAAGCAAATACTTTTTAATAATAGTATTTTTCACATCTGTAACATCTTTCATTGACTAATTTCAGGTCACACTAATGAAGTAAGGCCTCAGATTTGCACTTGATACTACTGAATCAGAAGTAGGTGTTATGGAAAGATCATAAAGTTTGCTCCGTAGTTGAGAGAAGAACCTATTTTATTTTCACAGCCTCTAGACAATTTAGAATTGAACTATAGAGTTGTGACAGGGTGCTGATAAAATAAATGATACAGAACATTTGTGTATGCAGTAAGATTTTTACATGAACAGTAAATCAGAAGGTAAACTCAATATATGCCTTTGTGCTAGCATGTACATGATTTTAATATATCATTCGCTATATCATAGCAAGAGAGCTAGGAAATCCCCTAAGAAATCAGACCCAAAAGGATGAATCCTATGGAATTAAATACTTCATAATAGCATCCATAAATATGTGTGACTCATTTATAAAAAAAAAAAAAAACAACGACAACAACAAAAAACACCACACATTGAATTATCAGTGCATTCTCAGCATACAAAGACACTGTGGAAGAGCAAGGCTGGAAAAGAGGCAAAATATCTCAGTTGTTTTCTTTTTCCCAGATGCTAAAAGAAAGGATTGTTTTCTTGTGGAAGCAAAAATTCTGTCTGGAAATAATTTAAGCTTTGGTGACACAACATATGTTTCAAGCCCAATTTAGTACCGGTTCTGTCCTTACTGGTAAAGAAGCTACTAAGGAAGAAATTAAAGTGTGTAATTAATGTTACAACATTACATTAACACATAAATAATTTCTCCAGCAGGTCATACGATTCACATGCATATTTTATTAAACTGTAAGAAACAATTTTCTATGTGACCCTGATCTTCCTGCACTCTTTGAAGTTTGAAAGCCAGCAGTATAGCCTATAAGTTTAAAGAAATTTAGAAAGAATTGTGAAGTTAAAAGGTACTTTTGATGTTTGTTCTTTCTCTTCTATCACAAGGGCATTCAATTCAGAAGTAGAAAACATTAACGCCTAAGAAATTTCCATGGCAATCATGCTCATTTAACTCTTTCTAATCACTTAATATAAAAGGCTGGAGAGAGCTATTCATTGAACAGAGGCACAAAGATAGTACTAGGACTTTCCTGCTTCATTATCCACAAAGTCTTCTCTTACTGTCCCTCCACAAACTGCAAGGAGTTACCCCTTGCACTGAAAATAGGTGTCTTCAGCTGCCGAACAACACGGCAGCTTTTCACATGGCTGTGGCTGAATTCAGAAAACATCTCTTTGCCTCAGAAGTATTACTAAGAGTCTCTGATCACATAGAAGTGTCAGATTGCCAAGTAGCCCAGGCTCCTATGTCCAAACATCCCCACCATCCAAACGGTTGCATCCAGCAATGCAATGGGCTGCAGTGGGCACATCTCTGTGGTGTAATGGTGACATGCAGTGGACAGGAAGAATTTTAATTTCTTTCATTTGTAGTAACTTGAAAGTTATTGGGCGAGGACGATTGGGCTATGAATATCTTGCCTTTATCTAACTCATTCTCATCACTCGTTAAGTTTCACAGGAGCTGAGTCTGTTTTCTGGCACATAACTGAGGGAAAAGTACAGTGCAATTAAGCAGTAATTGCTGAAGTTAATGGTAATTTCCCAAAGGAAAGACTTTCATTTTACAATGGCTGAGTCTGTGTCCACTCACAACAAATCGGACCAGTAGCACCAGTCTAACATAGAGTAAATACCTCGGGGTAAATATTTTGTCCTCTGGTGTGGCAAAGCCAAAGCCGCGAAACTAACCATTGGTTTGAATTTTTGGTAGTTATTCTTGGAAATATTCTCAGTTTTGAGTTGAGAAGACAAATACAAGTAGTGAACATAAATGTTTCAAGGCAGGACTTCAGAAAGCAAAAAGTTAGAAAAAAGGAATTTAAAATATCTTAGCTAAGGTTATAAGCCCAGCTCTACCCCATCCCCTGAGCACAAGCATTTCAAGCTGTCCCACCCACCTTGTACAGTTAAGTGCAATTGAAGAGTAAGAATTTATAGGGGTCATGGGTTATCCTTCTCAACACTGAACTGTATCTAGTACCTACAGAAAGCAAGAAACACACCCACAGGCACTGGAAATAATCCCTACATATATAGCATGAGATTGCGAAATGCACATTTAAATCAGTTACTCGTAATAATAATATCATAAAGCAGATTTCTCAGAAGTATTGATTTAAATTCCTGCTGAACTGTTAAATGAAATTACCTGGCCACCAAAGATGAGGCTTCGTGTCTCCCAGTTGGTGGAACAGTCTCTGTTTGCCAGCTGTATTGTAATAACTGAAAAGTTAACATCTCTGACTTTATAATTATTTGAATTTTAATGAACGAGATGAATGAAACCTTTCTGCTTAGCTGCTTACACTGTGAACCAGCCTGCATTCCTGAAAGATAAGAAATAGATTATGCTTATTCAACAGCTTTCCTGTGTGGAGACAGAGGGAGGAAAAGAAGCCAGGTTTCTTTGGAATTTAAACACATTATTAAAAAAAAAAAAAAGAAGAAGAAAAAAAAAAAAGGATAATGGTAATTACTGAATATGAGTTGTTGAATTAATTAGTGACTTTGTGAACATATCCAAAATGAGAACATGGCTCTTTTACCATGTCCAGAAACTGTGTGCTTTGTTAAAGGGTGGCCTGCCTGGATGTTCCAGCACATGTGTGTATATATTCATCAGCACGTATTTCCCTTGTAATCACACTGCTCCAAAAACACAGTTGAAAGAGCATGAAAGAACACATAATTTCTGCCAGCTTTCATTCTTTTCTCCTTGTTGCAGAAGCTTTTATCACCCTCACTGGTATCTACATTTCACACAAAAAATACTGAACATCTTTTAAGTTTCCCATTTCCCTCAGAATGAAAGGAATTGTGGTGTGCTGATGCAATTTGCCAATAACACTAGCAAAATAAATATGAGATAAGTGAATTGTGAAGTTGGCTCATTTCCAGCCTGTAATTTCGTTGTCAGCATGGCAGATCTTCAAGCCAGAAGTACCAGATCTTCTGCAAACAACAAAACAGAAGGATAGGACTATTTCTAAGAATCTTTTTTGTTCTGTATTTAAAGACACAAATGTACCATATAAATCCATACATGCAAACATATATGCAAAGACTCACTCCACTCACATCAACACTGTTCACCACAGAATTTTACAAGCCTACGTAGGGGATTAGCATCTACTTAGGGATTTAACCTCATTTTTATGCAACAATTGCAATTGGAGCTTAAATCAGGAGTTATTGATGAACGAGATACACGTGCAGATGTTCTACCCGATCTTCCTTTTCCTACAGCATGCTTTTTCATGTTAAACAACAGGAACAATGTTTTAAACAATAGGAAATGTGTGTCAATACATTCATGTTCCTTCAGAATAAGCACACCGCAATTTCTAGAGGATCAGTGGGTTTTTATGTTGCCTTTTTTCCTATCACATATTTTTCTTCCTGTGGAATTTTTAGCATGCTAAAGACTGCTGCAAAGTGCCCTTATCCCCAGAATTGTAGAATAGTCCTGGAAGGGTAAAAGATTCTCCCTGCCACATACTTTTAAGTTAGAATATTTTGATTTCCTGTGTAATTTCGATTTCGCTGTGAATCAGAACCATCTACGATAAACAGAAAGTGGAACTGGAGTTTGCTGATATTATGGTCTGCCAGGATAGGGAGCTGTTTTTGCAAGTCTGAAGAATTTTATACCTCTCTGATAGCTTGTATACCATCTGAATCTTATTAAACTGCGTCTGATGGATCTGGAGACTGGAGCCTGAGCCTTTATATGCAGGCAACCATGATGTTAATAATAAAATACCCTTTAATGAACCACAGCTTCAAAAAGAAATAGTATCAAGCTTGAATGTCTTCTTGGAAAGTCTTTTACTCTCAGTGTCAATTAACAAAATAAATAAAGGTCCAACATACAAACCCTGGTCTGCTACTTTTGTTTCAGGATGTGTTTTGGCCCCCTGACTTGTCTTTGATCTTCTATGTCCCAAAGATGGTTGCCACAGCCTGCTGCCAAGAGTAACATCCCAGTTTGGTATCTCATAGACATATTTGTAGGTCAGCATTAGGGCTACCTGGCAGCACTGTCATTGCATATACAGTAAAATTATCACAAACATGCAGATCAATGTTTGAGAGCAAACAGTTGCTAAGCAGTGGGTTACATGACTGCATGACAGATACAGCACTGTTCCTTCCCCAACTTTGAGTTCCTTCCCAACTATGAGCAGAAAATGCTCAGCCATTCCTTAGCTAAGGCCACACTAAAACCATAATTACATCCCAACTCACTATCAGTGCAGGATTTTGATCTGGCTCATAAAACACAGAATCATACAGATAGCAGTAGGAAAGACTCCAGAGATTTCTCAGCCCATATGACATTTTCAAACCTGGATCAGCAATACCTTGGATATTCTAGTTAGAAAAGATGCCCAGTTATTGAAAAGAACTAATGCAAGAAAGAATGTATGTGTAAATCTAGATATCAGTCAGACAGAATCTGACTAACACATCATTAAATAATCAACTTGATTTAAAATCTTGATATTTGCCTATCATAGTTTTGCCTCCTTTTGTTCATAGACCACTTGCTCTTTATTCCCTGGAGGTTTCCGTAATTCATACTCCGGTTGTACATAAAGATGACAAGTAACAATTTTCCAGTCATTATTAATGGTTGTGTCCAGGGAAGTGGTGGAGTCACCATCCCTGGGGATGTTCAAGAACTGTGTACATGTGGCACTGAGGGATACAGTCAGTGGGCATGGTGGGGACGGGCTGGCAGTTAGGCCAGGTGATCTTAGTGGTCTTTTCCAGCCTTAATGGTTCTATCAGAGCATAGAAGTTCAGATTTTTCTAGATGACTGGAGTTTCAGACATTAGGCATTGATATTAATAAGCTTGGAGGAGCTCTTACTGAGATCTGGATATAAATGGCTACTGATTTTTTGGAGATTGCATCAGATCCTGTCCGTATATCTGTGAGGGTGTGTATGAGTGTGTGTACATGTGCACACATCCTGTATACAGGCACACCCACGTTCATTGCTGTTGCTGAGCTGACACAGAGAGAATGTGATGGATTTCTATAGATGTAAATGTGGAAATACTTAGCTTCAAGTAACATCCACTGGATTATATCAAATTAGCATGGGAACCTGACTGCAGGAGCAACGTTCTGTGGTTATTGGGGGCAACATGGTTCAAATCTCCATAGTGCCCCAAGGTGTGAGTGCCAGGGGAGCCAGCAGCAGCAGGAACCCACCAGGGTCTTCAAGCAATGTCTGTGCAGCCTCACGTCCACACCTACAGACATCCTCTTGCTGTCCCACGTGCAGAAGGAACTATGCACAATAGCTGACTGTGCTGAAATAATTCTGACCCAGGAGCAGTAGGCTCCCAGCATGTCAGCATTACAAATGGGCAGCTACAATGTTGTTAGAATTTCAGATGGAAAAAGAATCATTTTGGTCTGACAATTTTCATGCCCATGAGCACTTTATTTTTTAATGATTGTAAGCTCCTGAAAATAAAGACTTTTGATGTGTTCTCTCCTGTAGTTTATACTGCTTCCATAATAAAATAATAACACAGACTTGATTTTTAGTCATTGCTCGGTTTTGCCTTTGTATGAAGTGCAGATACCCACTATTTTGCAGTCCTGACATTTTACATGGAAACATTATGTTCCTTCTGCACCTTCTAGACAGAACCAGAGGGGTTTACAAATACCACGGCTGGCTCTGTCTAGAAAGTACAAACTAGAGGTGAGATGTAATTTGGGTATACAAGCCCAAATACCACAGCTGGAGATGCACACTTTTAAGCCTTTACATTTAGACAAATCCTGATCAGAAGCAGTGAAAGCACAGGTGTGTTAGTGACAGGGGCTGGTGGAAAACAAAACCCTAACATGGGCATCTCTCTGCACAATAATAACATCATGTATTCACAGCTTAATTGGAATCCCAACTGGCAGACCTGGAGTTAGGATTCCACTAGAATTTTGCAGTTTTTCAGTCTTTGCTTTATTTTCCAGACCTAGAGTGCATTTCTGTCAGTAAAGCAAGCAGACTGTACTCAGGTGCATGTCAGGATTATATTATTGGGGAAGAAGGTGTCACTTCTGCATAGCTATTTGCAGCAACAATTCATTTTCTCCATGCACTGCTGCAATTTGTCTATCTAAACATCTCAGGAGACAGCATATAAGCCTTTCAACAAGCCAAGTTTTAGATAAACAACACTTCATTTCCAATGTGAATATTCAGTGACATAAGAAGGTAGAGAGAAACTGAGTGCCCATAAAACAGGAAACAAGGACGCTGCATCTCACCATGATCTGCCTCAAATTTTAAAGGCAGCTTGCAGAGGACTTCTGGCTATTTCTTCTCAGACACTTACACACAATTTAAAAAGTCCTAAACCATCATCTTCTATCAGAGGCTTTTACAACTTTCCACTTTAGTATTTTGTACTTCATGGAGGAAGCGATGATTACAACCCCTGCCTGCTACAGGCGTTATAGTCCTGATTTACATGGTATTTGTTCTGTTTAATATATTTTTTTTTCAAACCCGATCTTTTTTGAAATGCTGCTTCCTGTGCCAGCTTTACCTCTCAGCAAAGCCCCGGAGCGTTTACGTGCCGTGTGCCATGGAGCTGCTAGGCGGCACGGGGCTGCACAGAGCCCATTTGTGGGTGTTTCGGAATTATGCGACCACCCACAGAACTGCAGGATGCTTTTGAACAAGAAAAAGCACCTCTCCCTGCTACATACCTTTACATTTGGATTTCCTGTGTAATTACAATTTCGCTGTGAATCAAAACCATCATCAGAAAACAGAAAGCAGACCTGGGGTTTCTGATCTGTTATGTTGTGCCAGGAACGAGTGCTCTTCTTGCATGTCTAAAGAGAGCTGTATCCCTGCAACTGCACATATGAATCTTGTTAAATTGCCCACGACCAAGTGGAGGACCAAAGCTGATTTTCATGCAGAGCCTCCAACATTAACAATAAGACAGTCTCTTAGGCAGCAATCACGGTGGCTCTGCTGTGGTACCCCGTGGCTATCAGCAAGGGCCTCCAAAAATCTCTTTTACCATATGAACCAACTGAATGATTCCTGCAAAAAATCACTAGGGACCACATAGTCCAGGAGCCTTAATTTTTTGCTGTTAGCCAAAAAGCACCCAGTAACAGTTCGTCTCAGCCATTTAGCATTTCAGCACATTGCATGTGAGGTGCCCTGCCCTCATCCTGAAGTTTTATTATTTACTAAACCAGGGAAGGAATAATGCTTCCCATGGCTTACATCCCTGCCTTCCACCTCAGGGCAATCTGCCTGTTCCTGCTGCTCCACAAATGAAGACAGCCCTTAGACCCTACAGCATGTGTCTAATTCAACCCTGAACCCCTTAATTCTCCCCTTGAGGAGCAAGGTATTTTCTCCCTCTCATTTTTGTGGATGTGGGTTCAGTTAGAACCCAGCTTCCCACAGTGCTTCTCGGTGATAAGAGAGTAATGCCAATTCACTGATTCCTAGTAAATAGCTGCCTCCTGACAGTGTGCCAGGCGTGCTTCCCTCCAAAAACCTCCAGCCGCCCAGATGTACAAATTTCACATGGGGAGGTCTCAATGGGCTCGGAAGGAAGAGATAAAGATGAAAGGTTCCCTGTTCTGATATCTGGCCCTTTCCTTTATGAAAAGGTGTGTCTGCAGGGAATCCAGCAGACCTTCTATACAAAACATGCCATTACCTCTCTTCCATTCCATTCTGGGCAAGTCACTCCACATCTTTATCTTAAGATATTTAACCTTTCTTGTCCCAGCTTCACAGCAGCATTACATTAACAGCACTGATGTTGTAACATTGGGGCAACTTTTCCACAAAGCTCCACCAGTTTAAAAGATAAAACAAAACAAGAAATCTTGTATTTAGGAGTAATAAAAGAGTGAATAAAACAGCAGGGATCCAGCTCTAAGCTTTGCATATAGTTCTCTGGTGCTTTGAGATGTACCTAGGTTTAGTATGAAATCCAGATTAATCGATTTCTCTACTTGGGCATGGATGGATGTTGGTGAACAATTAAAACAAACATCTTTGCAAAAAGGCATGTCAATAGATTGTGTTACAATGCAAAATGAATAATAAATGAAGTGGGTTTTTTGTTTGTTTTTTTTTTCTGGGAATCACTTCTGAATTCATCTGATCACACTGAAGTGCCAAGAATGAATAGAAATTTCTCTTAATCCATTTGAGTATATTGCAACATCTGAAAATCTACTACTAGCACAACATGTACTCTCACAGCTGCATTTCTTTGTTCTGTGTTACTCAACTGGAAATAAGTTACAGAAGTTTGTATGAATTACCAAAAGCAGTTACTTTGTCAGTTTCACAGATGTTATTACACACATGGTGCATCTAGCAGCACTGAAGAATGCCACCATGCAGATGCTTTTCACTCACTAAACGGCACTTACCCTTTGCTGACACTGGGGCTTATCAGAGATATCCCATTTCCCTTGTTTTGTTTGCAGTCTGAGGATGCCCAGCAAAGAAGCTAAATAGGTACCGATGTTCAGAGGTCCCTTGAAAACAAGACCTCTCTATACTGTGCTGAAAACTGCTTTACTTCTAGGAGTGAGTGGACCTGTGCTTGTGAAGAAATAGAGACATTCTCAAACTCAGATTAAAATGGAATATATGGTGTTGAAAATTAAACACAAACACATATACGGGCATGGTTTGGCCCGAGGCTTTTTTTCAGGCTTAGTACTTCACTTAGTACTGAAACAGCAATAAACTGTAAGAAGTGGAACATCCCAATTTAATATTCACTAGAAATGCATGTATTATTCACCTGGAATCCTGACAATGGTGTTTCATTATCTCCCACTAGTGTGATGATTTTTTTTTTTTTCTGAATTGTAAGAGTTTGAAGCATTTTACGTCTCATCTAGTATCTGTTATATGTGTATGTACATCAAAAAATATCCATTACTTGAAAAAAAGTCCATGGCTGTAGGTGCCACACAAATCAGAGATGCCAGAATTGCTTTGCATCAAGTGACCCCTCCACTTTTTTGTGCTGTATCTTAATCCTCATTCACAACTCCAGCTGTGTAGGAAATGTGTTGTGTTTCAAAGCACATTTCTTGTTAACTGACCATACCGTTGTCACTGCTACCTTCAGGGCTGCAAATTAGATCTTAATGAGTCTCGTGAAAGACAGTAGGTGCATTTTAAATTATGCAAATCCTGTATACAATGGATTGTCTCTGATAAACTGTTTTTAAGCTCTTCTGAAAGTGAAATAACTTCCAAATTCTTCTATACATCAGAGGTTTATTTGTCATATTTTTATATGATATTTGGTTTTCTTATTGATTATTTGAAAAAAATATATATAATCTGTAGATGATGGAGACATGAAAATGTATTCAGATAACACAGGAGTCAAAACTGAATCTACAAGGAGAGCTGACAGCACACGCTTAGCTCAGCTCATGGTGCTTCTGCACTGCAGACGGCTCTGAGCAGGATAAGTGTGCAGCAATGCCATGATGCAGAAGGCGACTTATGGATGGTATCTCAGTTTTGCCCAAGATCCTCCTTCCAGTACCATTAAAATTTAAAAGGAAAAGGTCTATTTGATCAGCTTGTCCATCTGTTCCTTCAACATTCCACTGAAGGAATATCATCCAGCTCTTGTTTTTGTCATTTACACTAGGATGGGAGGAATCAGATAATGCCAGATTATGCTTTTCCAAATTCACATTTTGCAGATGCTGGAGAGGTTTTTATCTGGTATTTCCATAAACTCAGCATCAGCAGAATTTATTCCCCCTTGCTGTAATATTCTTAACCATAAATTAGCACACTTTTGTTCAGACACTGCCCCAGGGGCACAGCAGTCTCTGTATCAGACTCCATACGAAGCTTTCAAACCCTTCTCTTGGCAACTGCATAAGAGGAAGATAAACACTACTGGATCAGACCTAGGACCTACCATACCCAATGTCCCACTCCTGCTGGCCAATACCATAACCTTCAAATAAAGGTTCAAAAATGGGATATTTTCAAAGAAAATCTCTCCTTTAAAGTCCACAGAAAACAGCTGGTCAACACTTCTGAACACAAAATATACAGCCTCCCAGGCTCAGTGACTGATCAGCTGATGTGAGATTTTTTTGTATCATCCTTTATGTGAGATGTTCTTAGGATTCATAATTTCAGTCCTCTATATTTGTGATCATTATTTTTATTCCTGTAAATGTTTCTTTTTACTATTTTTCTACTGCTTAGTATTGGTTATACCCAGTAGCACATATTTCCATAGGTCCTCTTCTAGTTACTGCAAAATATTTCCTTTAAAGTTTTTGTTTTCTGCATTTTTGTTGTATTCAATATCTCTGCTCTTGTACTTTTAGCACTCAACAGAAATTCTATTCATTTGCTTAAGAGTATCTTTAGAAATAATTATTCAATTTTTAACAGTCAAATTCTTTCTTACCACATAATTTACATTTTTTCGTCAGTTATCTATATTGTTTATGTGGGACCTTTCTATGTTTCCAATAACTCTTTTTCACTAAGATCCAAAAACGTTTTATTCTTTGTCTATCTATATCTCTCCTGACTTCTTTTCTAATTTTAAATGAACACAACTCATCACAGGAGGACCTTTTTTAAAACACAGAAACTTTTAATGATGACTTACTGCAGGCTCAGGTGAGGATGCAGTGAATTTAGATCTCAGCCATATGCACAAGTTAAAACATTCTTTTTAGTGTTTATGGCCTTGCTGTTGGTCATATGGAACCATGCCATAATACTGCCAATGTAGTTGTAAGTTTTTCTAAGTCTTCCATACTCCTGCCAAATTAAGTAATTTTGTGCCATATGAAAAGTGTACCAGCTTTCCATTCTCTTTTCCAAATCACTGAAAAAAATGACTTTAACCTAGATGATCTCATTGCATACAAAACGTGTAGGTTAGTAACTGTTTGTATTGGTGAAAATGGACCATATTTCCCAACTTTCTTTCTAATTGCAGACAGTTTCAAAGATATAACAGAAATATCCTTTTCATTTTGTGATTAAATTTATTTTTCTAGCAACTTATGGGTGATCTCATCAAAAGGCTTTGAAAGTCTACATAAAATACATTCACCAGTTTTCTTTTATCCAACTCAGGAGACATAGCACATAATTACACACAGAAAAGGTGACTGAGCTTACTTTACTCCTGCTGAAAAAGTACATTTTCGTATTTTCTTAGGGATTTATAACAATTTATTGGGTGATTACGTGAGCTTTCTGCAATAAATTTGGTGATTGCACCAACTATTATCAAGATCAGCGAAATATTTGCTAGAGTCCATCTCTTCTGATTTTGATTTAAAAGTTGTAATCTTTAGATTTCATTTTTATTTCCCTTTTCAGGTAGTAGTATTTGTAGATGTATCAGTATTTTCCAGTTTAAATGATTTTTAAATAATCACTTGGGATAGTTAAAATTAGGGACTATTCAGGCAAATTGGATATGCCCAAGTGTATGTCTGGATGGAATGCCTCTCAGGGTGCTGGTAGAGCTGACTGGTGTCATAAAAGGGCAGGGTCTTTTTATCATCTTTGAGAGATCACATGGATCACAGGATGTTACTAAAAAAGCAAGGAGGATGATTCAAGGAATGACATGCAAGTCAGCCTGGGTCTCTATGAAATTATGGAGAAAATGTGCAATGCTTCCAGGCACAAGAAGGGCAAAAATGTGACTGAAGAACCAGCAAAAATTTTACCAAAGACAAATCGTGCTTGACCAATCAAGTTGTCTTCTACGATGAGCTAACTATTTCAGCAGGCAAGGGGAGATCAGTGTGTATTATTTACCTTGATTTTTTCAGGACTTCAAAGAAGGTATTCCGTGGTATCCCTGTAGATAATTTGATTGAACTTACAGCGTGAGTGGAAAATTGGCAAGACTTAATGGGGTCATATGGTCATGCTTTGCAATTTGAAGTCCAGTCTGCCTATGGTTACTGAGGATGTTCTTGCTTTCCCTTGTTAAATTTGTTTGTACTGTTCTTGTTTTTCAGAACGTGTGTTATCTCTCACCATAGAAAGAAATCTCTTTCTATGGACTTCCATTCCATCTTCTGAAGCTCTCTGAATAACCAATGTTACTGCTTAATCTTGGAGTCAAGTTTTTCTATAAACTTTCTTCTCTGTTTAGAATATTTCTATTTTGGAAATTTGTATTTATCTGCTTTTCATTCTGGTCTGTTTTTAATAATTTAATTTCTCTCCCATACTATCCTGCTACTTTTCAAAGTATGTCTAACATTTACATGGCATTAATCTGATATTTTTCTTTTAACTTGATCTTGGTTTCGTATAGAGATATGCACAATTCCCCTATTCCTAATTCACTGCTATAAAAAGTAATAAAAGTAATAGAAGTAATAAAATGGCATTCTCATTTTTGGTGTGTTTGTTGATTTCTTTCAACATTCTTCTATCAGTAGGGCTGAGCAAGAGAGTATATTGACTCGCTTTGAACAACTAGACCTTAAATAAAGTTTCTTTGCCTCTCTTTCTTTCGTACCACATTGAAACTTCCATGCGATTCATGGCAGTTGCTCCTATCATTAATATCCATTTGCTGTCCAGAGTTGGATGCAGCCTTGTCACCTTGACCTTGGTGCAGTCATTCCCCCTGCTGTTAGAGCCAAAAATGGTACTTCATTGCATTTTCCTGCCATGCCTCTAACAGCAAAGAGAAAAAGACCCTTGTCCTGGGAAAGGGATGACTCTCTGCTAACATTTGCCAAGTTAACACAATGGACGGGCATAGACACAAATAAAAAATCACACCGATTATTTGCATTAAATAATATCTGTCCTCCATCACTTTCCCTCTATTTTTTCTTCATTCTGTGTGTAGATCCATCACTGTTTTCTAGGAGTTCCCAGAAGATCAAGGCTGTAGTATTTTTCAAGGTAACAAATGTTATGTGGTATGTGACATGCATGACTCATTACAGCTCATTTACTGTATGTGGAACCTTAAGCGAAAGGAAATTTATCGCTGTACTAAAGAAAGAGCTGCTGCTTTTGGGCTCAGGCAACCTACAGGGCAGACAAAAGAGAAAAAAAATTCCTTTTCTCAAACCTTTTGTCATTTTCCTTTTGTCTTTCTATTATATGTGACTGTAAAACAATTAATTTAGGATTTCTCCTTTTTCAAACCTAAGTAAATGGACATGTTGACCTAGCAAGACAATGAGCCTGTCTTATGAATCCTGCACAAATATGAAGACATATTTATACTCGTGTATCAGAAAAACATAACATTTATAAATAGCATATACGTTCATTAATGGAGAAAGCCCAAAATTACATATTTCATATCCAAATTTGAATTTGTCCTAAACTTGGGAAGGGAGGGTCATACAGGATTAATGATGTGGTATGTTTAAGGGAAAAGGCTTATTATACATAAGGCTTATCAAATTCAGCTCTTGCAAATGATTTTTTTTTCTTCCAGTAATCTCTGTTCAAACAAATTTGGCAAACAATTTATCCTAATACATCTATTTGGGAAAATTGCCCTTTCATTTTCTTCTACTGTCAGACTGTTCAGATTGTCTCAGGATACATTTGCTAAATATAACTGTTTAAAAAAATACAATTGAAGTACATTAACAGAAGACACAACTTAATACTGAAATTGCTTCTGATTCTGATTCAGTTAACTTTGTTTCCTCCCAAACTAGTAGTATCATTTTCAGTTATGAACCTCAAATGTCATTCCTTAAACAGGTCTGAGGGTTTTTGTTTCACTCCCTTTATCCAAGAAAATGTGCATAACTTAGGAAACAGAGTTCTATGTAAATACATGAAATGGACAAAAATTATTGTTCACATCATTCGTTTAGCTTTACTGCTTAACAAAGGAGACCAGAGGGTTTTTGCAACAAGATGAATACTTTTATTTCTTCTGTAGACTTCACATCATACTTGGCATCACATCAGTGTTTTTTAAAAGAATGAAGATGACGGTAAAAATGTCTCCTCACTGGAGAAAAATGTTTTCTCAGAAAAATTCCAAAGAGGATAAGAAAGGTCATTTACTGTCTGTAAATTTCCATAAAATATTTTTAAAAAATCTTTTTATTAGTTGGAGCATTAATAGCAGTTTTGAAAGAAAAACATGTATTTTCCACAAAGTATGTGCTTTAGTTCACTGAGTGCAGTATGGCAATGCAGAAACCCTATGTTTGTTCTGACTGATGATGTTTGAACAGAGGAAAAGACATCATCTGTCAAAGTCAGATCTATCATGCTTTTCACTATATTTTATAGCTGGCTCTTATTCAAAAGATAATGCAAAACATGCACAAAGAAAAGCTTGGATCCAACATCCGTACGTATTTTCAAGAAATATTTTAGGATGCTATTTTCAGTTACACCACGCCAATGACTGATTGCTCATTATTGCCTATGTGACTAATGATAAGCATGATGATTTGACATAAAATTTCACACTACTAACAGGTTGCATGGCTTGTTTTGTCACTCAGAAGTATCCCTGCTTATTGTAACACTCACACAATAATTTATTTGCAGTGCAGAATAGTGGACTTAAAAGCAGACATTCCAGGCAATTATTCTTTCTAGTGATAAGTCAAGGTTATTTTACTTGATCCAAAATAAAGAATTTCCTTGCTCAGAAATGATATATATGTGGCCTGACCTAGAGCATACCAAGCCAGACAGCTGAATGATGCAAAGCAGACAATGGAGCCTGCACATATATTTGCATAGAACAAGCTACACTAGGACAAATATAATGAATGACAAAAATGTTTAAGATCTCATTCCTTAATTTTCTGCACTGTTCTCCTCAGTTAATGTTATAACTCCTTCACTGAGGTTTCCAAATGAGCAAATGGTGTAAATTGCACTTAAATCCCATACATATTTATATATCTATTTTACTCATGTATTGTGTTGTAAACGATCATATGGAAGGCAACTGATACTTGAATGCTTTTACAGTATTAATTAAAGTGTCATATGCAAGATGTAGGTGATAATTCTTCGAGTTCGAGATAATAAAATCCTATGGTGAAAGAACCTGTTCCTGCACTACTTTTTAATAAAAATGCAGACAAATTAGAAAATAAGAGATTTAGAATACATACTTTTTGAGGGATGATTAAAAGATTTTTGCTTTATTAGTTTAAGAAATATGGGACTAAGAGGGGCAAAATGAAAACCATCTTTCAAGAAGATAACTGCTTTTTGAGTGCAGGAGGGGCAAGACCAGAACAAATCAGTTTATTTTGCTGTAAAGAAGATAAAAGTCAGATGAGATGAAAAACTTTCTAAATGACAAAAGTAGGCAATCACTGCAAAAGAACAAGCAGGGAGTTGATAGTACCTGTTTTCTGGAGGTTCCTTAAGGGTAAATTATATAAACACAAATTGTTTGGGGACAAAGCCTAAACATTTCAACTCTATCCAACAGGATGCAGAAGGCCATCTCAGTCACTAGTGTTAACACTGTGCAATTCAGTACAGTCAGTGAGGAGAGAAAACTTGCAAGCATGAACACTAAAACTTTGAGTGCACTCCTTGGAAGTGTCCAGAAGGAGGATTAGTGCCAGCTCACCTCAGGTCAGCAAAAGAAGAATGCCTGTGCCTGACCAGATATGAAGCCCACCCACCACAACACTCTACCTCCAGCCACAGCCAGTCATGACAATCAAAAAGAGTAGGACCAGTTGTCCAGGTGCTGAGGGCCAAAAACTCCCTGCCCAAACACAAGGATATGCTGATGCCCCAGAATGACACTGTCCCGGCGTCCTCCCATCTTCTCTGCTCATTTCCCACGGGAGGGGTAGGACTGGCCATGACTGTGGAGCTCTGTCCTATCTCTTAGGTAGCCCCCAGCTCCCAGGGAGCTCCTGGTCCATCTTACATCCTGACACAAGCATGAAATGGCAGCACTTCCCCAGAGCACTTCCTCAGCTTCCAAATATTTTGTGGCTCAAAGACTCTTCCTGAGCAGTCATGAAGTCATAGAGCTGGGAACAAAGAACAGAGGTTGTACTTGGAGGGGATGAGACCTCTGGGAGGCAGCAGCTAAATGTTTGGAAGTTATGATTGATTACACGCTAAACATGAGGCCTCCGTACAATGCTGCATCCAAAGGGCTCTTTGAGCCCTGGATGTAGAATAAAGAACTAGGAGTGAGGAAATAGTGCTGCCTTTATGGGCAGCTCTGGCAAGATCTGTCCTGGAATATCAAGTTCATTTCTGGTATCTACATTAGAAAAACGGGTGTTGAAAGTTGGAGATGTTACAAGAAGCCACAAATATAACTTAAGACTTCAAACAAACACCTTACTGAGAACATTTTAGAGAAGTTTATCTCTTTGCATTGTCAAAGGGTAGATGCAGGAGTTACTTGACATTATTCTATAGGTATCCACCAGGTGTTAATAGTGTACTCTTTAGGGTACCAAAAATTAGTAATAATAATAATAATAATAATAATAAGGATTAAAGAACAATGGTTAAGATAAAACTAGGGAAAGGAAAATCATTTAAAAAGCTCTAGGTGGTTCCTCTTCGGATAAAGTTGCCAATGAAAAAGGACTTTCTAGTTCTGAGTGTATGAAAATCAAAAAGGAATGCTTTCCTGTAAAATAAACCCAAGCATGAAAAAAAAAAACAGATACTGAAAGTCCAAGTGAGTAATATTCTGTGTTTGAATGATGTAGTCCTCAAAAATATGAATTGTTTGGCCTTCATTTGTGTATTTCTCAATAGCAAGCAGTCTCCTAATAATATTTTTCAATTCCTTTATTTATACTGCAGCTGCAAAAAAAAAAAAAAAAAAAAAAAATCTTGATCAGATTTAAAGACAGGATGCGAAGAGCTAGTAAAGGAATAAGACAATATGGTAATTTTACCTGTTAAACATGTTTCCATATCACAGTTACAACTAGTTCTCAAAAACAATTTTCTGTATCTTTGGATCATCTCAAATGAACAACTTTTCAGCTTAGCAAAAAGTAACAAGATATCCCATAGAGATATTGTAACTCTAAAGCTCTTCACCTCTGTGTAGGAAAAGTATCTCTACAGACGTATCAGGCGGACGTAGCTGATTATCTCTTCCATTCTGCCAATTTTTCTCCTAATGTTGCTGAAGCCAGTCCAGATGGAGAGCCAGTGGCACTTCACTTTCGGGGTTGGGCAGCCCTTTTCTCTCTTTGATGTAACTCTGTCATACTGTGATGAATGGAATGGCAACTTTCTCTGAAATAAGTCATTAGAAGACATACAGAGACTGCAGAAAAATTTCAGCCACACACTTCACTCATTAGTTGCAAGAAACTCACCATTTCAACAGACAACTGGGAAAAATTGTTAGTTCCTGAATTTAGTTTACATTCTCATGGTCATCTGCCTGCCAAGTGTACAGGACTGGGTAGCTTGTTAGGTGAGTAGCATGGGTATACTGGGCAATATTTGGCAACCAAGAGATTTAGCAAGTGATCACTCTTGGAGCAAGGAGAATGATATAATCAAACACATGTGTGAGCCTTCAGTCTTCAGTAGCAGTAGACATGCTAAGTCTCCACTTGAAATAACATCTCTGACTTCTTGCTTTGGCCACAGATAATCTATGAATCTACAGAATGAAGTATTCTCTCAGAGAAAATACATATTTTCAAAGGTGAGTCTTTTTTTCAAGTCTCATAAACTGGGAAATCTTCTTTAGATGTATATTAACAATAGGCTGTACCTGTTTTTTCCCGAACAATGCTCACTTGTGTTCTAGAAGCAGGGCTTACCTGTGAAAACTGTGTTAGATAAAGATGAAAGAGGCTCAGGATGAGAGCCTGAGCTCAGAAGACTTGTGCAGTCTTAGGCAGGAAGGCTGATCCATTACCTGCCCTGGGTCAGCAGCCTGTCTAGCATACTCCTCCACAGCATGGACAGTATCACCCTCCACTCTGATCTTGACACAAAAATGTGCACAGACACTTCTTTTCTTTCACACCAGCACTCTGTGGAGGAAGAGAGATACTTCACATGGAGCAAAAATTTACCTCTTCTACCCTGTGCATCCTTTCCTAACAGTGATGCCTCACTATTCACACTCTATCCTTAGGATTCCAAACTTTCCAAAATTTCCACTGCAACTGAAATATGATAATCAACATTCACATCGTTTACAGGTCTTTTTTTTTTTTTTTTTCTAAGCAGTTGAGATAATACTCCAGACCACATAATGTCTTGAAAGCACATGCAAACAAATATAGTTACAGAGAAGAATAAACTGTATTTTTCTGTAAGCTCCTCATGAACTGGACATAAAATAGCAATTGAAAAGAAAATCCAATGCACAAAAAGCTTTCTTATATGAATGATCCTGCTGAGAAAACTATGTGATTTTCTTATTAAATTATAGTATATTATATTCTGCCCTGAGGAAAAGGTCAATGTTAATTTACATTAACATTATTTAATTAAAGCCTAATCCATACATGTCCAAATCATGAATTCATTTTCTAGATCTGCTGTGTGTAGGCACCAAAGGTTAAATACTTTTGATGATATAGTACAGAAGTAGCAATATATAATGTGTCTGCATTTTCCAGATGTTTTTTTGATAAAACGGACATATGCACTGCTAAGCTCAAGTGTTTTCATGACAGAAACAGACTAATTAGTGACGCATTTCCAAAAACATTGCTGAAAACTTTACCCAAATTCTCCGTGCTTTGGTATTTCCATAGAGAGGGAAACCATGCCCTCCCACTCTTGACAGAGACACAAAAGATTTCAAAACTGGAGCAGAGACTGTCTAGATGTGAAGAGTGAAAGTCTTGTCCAGGAAAGAAAAGGTTCATAAATGGTCTGTGATTCTGTAGATGTGCTGAGTACCAGCATGCAAATGGAATGGTGTTAGAAACTGAAACCTGTTAATTGAATAGATTCTTGGGGGGGGGGGGGGGGGAAAGAAAGGGAAAAAAAAAGAGAGAGAGAAAAAAAAAAAACCTCACTGCTACTAGCATCCTTATCTTTCTTTCTTGATGATAAATGTCTAAGTACAGCACATCTTGCACCTAAGAGGAACATGTTCTTATTTTTCCCCATATTAAGAAAATTCTAAATATACATTGTCCACTGAATGAAAGAAGAGAGGAGAGACAAAGAAAATTAAATTATTCACAAGTAAAAAGTTAAGGTTTTAATTTTGTCAGGAATCCTTCAAAGTTAAATGTGAGTTATAAATAAATGGGAATCACGGAAAGTTTGCTGATATTACTACTTTTTCCAAAATGTTCAGAGCAGTTGTGCAATTCTAAATAAAACGCACGTGTTTGGTGTATTAATGAAGACCACTTCTGAGGATTCAAACACAGCCATTAATTTCTGAGTTTTCCCCATTATTATTTCAACCTGGAGGAGACTCTGGCAGTCATTTTCCTGTTACGTTTAAGCTTCAGTAAGAACTAGTCATGCAGTTATTTTTACTCCCTGATGAGTTTATTCTTACCAGCATTTCACGTAACATGTAGTTGGCCAACATCACTTTTTCACTCCCTCACTCCCCTTTATCCCAAAGGAGATTTTACTGAAACGAGCATAATGGACTAGAATTGTAGCTTTGCATATCACAGACCACCTTTCTTTCATCCTCTTCCTACCATCCACAAAGAGGGATATGGATAAATTTTGAAAATATCCAACCGCAATGTCAGCAGATTCAGTGCTCTATGACAAGTCTTAAAAGCACCACTTTACCCTCTAGTTCCTGAAGACCCATGACTGCTTGAGAGCTGTGGGTCATCCTCTCTCAAAATTGAAGAGATCACCCATGAAGTGAACGGTTAAAGAAACAAACCAAGCAGTTCCAATCCTTAGCCAAGGGTTAAATCCTTTCCTGGTGTAACTCTATTACCTATTCCTACACAATACTTAACACAGCAAATGTCTTGTATACTTTCTAAGAGTGATGCTCACTGTGAGCTGATAAGTTAAAAAAAAATCATTTTTAATTATAAGAATTATTTGCTGTGGTGGTTGTTGCCAACACAGCACAATTCCCAGTCTGCACCTCACACATATATTAAAATCCTCAGCAATTTTCAAATTCAAAATGATTTATGTCAATTTTGTTTTGGGTGGCAACAAATTACGACTTCACTCAGCAAGAAAACATTTCCTGCTGCTATCTCTTAAAGACTGCCTGCAGCGTTTAACTATCAACTGCTAGCATCACACAGACTGGAAGGTGACCAATGGAATGTGTGAGGAGAGATTAGAATGAATTTTTGACGTGTGTTTTCATTTCATAAACTCTACTCTCTGCAGCCGCAAGTTTGTCATTTGTTATGTGGGGTTTTTTTCCAAAGACAGTTTTGTCTTATCTGATGTTGAAACTCTTCCATGACGCTTTGAACGCTCAGGCATTAGAAAGAGAAACCGGTTGGAAATTTGTTCATGTCTACCTCTGTGCTTGACATTTCTCCACTGATAAGGTACAGCTAAATATTGACTTTTTAGTTAAGTTCAGATTAGCTGCCTGGTCCACAAGCATTGATTGTAAACCATTATCTTTTCCCCATTTACAGGCCCCAGTGCTTCAACACCAAAAAGACAGAAAGAGGGGGAAGAAAGAAAGAAAATATGTAGAAAATGGAATGAAATGAAATTGGTTTTAAAGATATCATTAAATTTTGCTGAAGAAAAAAAAAAAAAAGAGCTATTGCTGTTTACCTGTAAAAAGCTATCTTTTTCCATTCTAATAGACACAATGTTCAACTCATTTTCGATCTATTCAAGCAAAATGCCAACTCAAGACTGCTAGTGGGACACAGGATTGGGGGAGAGATTTAAAAGATTCTTCTATTTCTATACAAAACCTGGCATTAAATAAGCTCTATCAAAAGTACTGTTCAGTAGGGGATCAGCAGTACTGCTATTTCCACTTCATTATCCCAGCTCACCATCCCAATCTAGGAAAATACTTTGAGTATGTCAAAATAAAAGTGGATGAGATAACAGGATGCTGTAGCTATTTTAATTTTTGAACAGTCTTTGGCAAAGTCCATCCCAAGAGACTGTAAATGAAACTGAAATATCATGGAGTAAAAGGCAAAGTATGCTCACAGATAAGAAATTGGCTAAGAGAAAGAAAACAAACAGGAGGAATGAATTGGAAACATTCACCTTGGTGAAAGTCAATCAGTAGGGAGCCCTGCAATTCTGCACCAGATAGGTGGCACAGAGGGGATATGGCAGAAAGCTTGTTACTGCAGCTGCCTAGGGATGTCCTTCTGGATGTCACAGCCAGCTGGAAGTGATTAGGGCAGCCCACATGGCTTGTGCACACATGGAGTCGTTCAAAAGCAGCTATTGCACATTCACTTCACACCATTTAGTTAATCCCATCTAATTTCCAAGTGCAGACAAGTGTTTAACTTCACTGGGGCTGAAGCTGGAGCAGCACCAATGCCCAGACTGCACAGAGCAGGTGAGATGCCTGCCGCCCTCAGGAGGTGAGGGAGAGTGGCAAAGACAGAGATCTGGGTCATGGAGGCAGCTAGCATTAATGTTGATGAAAGCTGTGCTTATTCCTTCAACCAGGACCAACCTGAGCTAATAGTGTCAGCTAATTACAGCACACATGTAAGCTTTTATCACTGAATCCTGCTGGGCAGTCCAGACAAAGAGTTAAGTCTGAAATTTCAGGTCTCAGTGTGATCTTAAATCAACAAAAGAGACTCTCCCAGTTGGTGAAAAGAAGCTGCCCTCAGTGGGGCAGAACTGATTGATAGCTGGATGAAAACTAAATGGAAGAGAGCTCCTCTGCTTTCAGCCTCCCACAGCCTCTGCCACTCAGCATACATTGTGGATTTAGCGCCAATGATAAGCCGTCAGTGTCTTTTTGCTGTCAGTGATGCCAGCAGCACCCAGTCCCAAGTCATGAATTCCAGGTGGTATTCTGCATTTCTCTTCAGCACTGGTCCTGGGTACACAGCTGACATTTCAAATCCCATGCCTGTTGGTACATTGCAATGGTGATTGTTTACTTATATGAATTCAATTAAGTAAAATACATTAACTCTACTTGCAATTTCAAATACTAAGAGTCATCTAGAGGCATGATTTTCTCTTTTGAGTTTTGGTTCAGAGCAGTAAGGGAAAGGGACCTTCAGGATTATAGAATTACGAGCTTCATCAGTCCATCTGGTAGAGCAGACTGCAGTAAGGCCACCAGTGTTTCAACCTTCAGCACAAGGAAATTGGGTCATGGGAATATATAGCTTGGACATGGTGCAGCAAGTATTGTTTTAAATACATTGTATGACACAACATTCAAACATGATGAAAATATGAAAACCAGGTGTGTGTGTTTGCATATTGCTTAAGGAGACAGTTGTTCAGATTTTCTTGATTGCTAACATACCACATCTTCCACAGAAAGAGCTTGCAGTATTTCAGTTTTAATGACTACCTTTTCTATTACTACAGCATGAGCGTCAGCAAAAATTCCCAAAACAGATTGCCTGAAGTCCTTTCTCCACTTTAAAACTAAACGTTGCACCTATGCCAAGTTTCAGATTGATTCAGATTGATGCATATTTAAAAACTAAATTATAATTCCTCAGAAGATATTCACAGCAGCAATGCTGATAGGCTCTTAGCTTACACCTTCAGCCCCAAAAATGAATGCTGTGATCTCATCACATACCACAGGCCCAGCTGGGTTCGGGCTAAGTCAACCTGTGGGTGGAAAAACTCAGTGGAGTTTTAGGAAGTAGTATTAATGATTTAGAGTCTATTGACCCTGCAAATTTTGCTAAGATTGCAGTACAGTTCATTACTTTCACAAAGTAGGAATAACATTTTAACACTGCTCCTGAGAATGGAATGCAGGAAAACTGAATCTAACTTGATCATTCCATGCAACTAGAAATAAGTAATTTGAACAAACTGCGGATCTTTTAAGGGAATAGGAACCTTTTAAAAGATGTGTTGATGCTGAAAGAAACTCTTCATTTTGTTCTGACTACCCACATTCTGCAAAGCCTTTTGTAAGCAGTTGGTCCTCTCCGGTGCTATATTCATGCTTGCTTACGGCTACAAATTCTGAAGCCAAGCCAGTGACTTTCTAGAAAGCTTCTACAGTTCTCCCCAGATGATGAACTGTGAAGGAACTCGTAAGGTCATCTAAGCATTGTGAGGGTGACTAGTGAAAAAACATGGTAGAAATATTAGTATGCAAGGGACTCAGCCAACATCCTGGCAGGGAGATAACAAACTGAATGACTGTAGCATTCTTTTATCACTACCTATGCTGAGTCAATAACACTGAAATTACAGCATCACTAAAATCAGGTAAGCAAACTTTGTGTGTAGATAAGATGTAAAATCAAAGCAGAGTTCAAATCTGTACTAATGTACCCTGTACTAATCATCTGTGGAAGTCAAAAAGCATAGATTCTTCTATGCATAAAATGTAACAGCTTGAAGAGAATTCACACAAAAAATCTGCAAAATAAACTTTATTAAAATTTTTCTGTAATATGGAGCTCTATTTAAACAATCCACATCAGCATCACCCAAAAAATCTGTGCAGTAGATCATGTTCCATAGTCCCTGTTTCAGGCATGCTGAACCTGTTTTAGTGGAAAATGTATGTGTCTTGTGACATTTCACATGGAATTGCACATAGCCATTATTGAACTTATCAGCCATATACACAGATATCAACCATCTTCAAAACACAATCATTTGGTCTAACCCAGTGAGCTAGGCTTCCCCTGCACACAGAAGGAAAATTCCTCAAGCCAGCTCCATTCTTCGTAGGATAGATGTCAACATAAATTGGAAAAATATTCATCTGAAAATACTGAAATCCCTACATTGCCTACAAAATAAGCCTAACTTACTATCTTGACTAGAAATCTAAACTTTGTGTAGCTGAAATCAGATTAAACAAACCCCATCCTAGGTGGTTGTTTTAGACATTATAATTGCTCTTTTCAAATGACTGCATAGGGTGCCCAGAGTCCTGGACAGTGCTCTAATTGCAAACTGGGAGCCTCTATCAGCAGAGCTCCTGAAGATTTTACTTTGGATTTTTATTTTTCTGGAAGGGAGGGAGTGAGGGAGGAAGGGAGGGAGAGTAGGTATAGTGGAATAATTTCATCACCCTTTTTAAAGGTAAACAGAAAAAGTCTTCCCTGCTTCAGGTCTCCCCCACTTCCTCTCCTCCTGTCTTATTTTCTTTCTTCTGGAGAGAATATTTCAGAAAATGTGGCCTGAACCTAGAATGAAACAAAAAGATATTACTTCATCTCATATATATTTTAAGTGGACATACATTCCATAAATCTGAATGCAATAAACTTTTAGCCATATTTTGAAAAATCCATAAAAAAATTACAATTTTTCAAGCGCGTTATTAGTTGACTGATGTTTTCAATTACCTTTCCTCTTTGACCACTAAAAGCTCAATCAAGGGCTTGCTGATGCTAACGGAAATCTTCCAGGTTGTCACAAAAAGGCTTTTCAACCAAACCCCGTAGGCATTATTTTTATCAGTATTTGTCAAGTTCAGCTCAAAATATTAAAATGAAATGAGAGAACTCCAGGTCTTCAAGGCACTAAGTTGAATAAATACCAGAAAATTAAACCAAATTCAGTCATGTCTCTAGCAATTTCACTCAATCCAGTGGCATTTCAAAGGTTTCAGATAAAGAGAGAATTTGTCCCAGTCACTGTTTTGCAGTCAATTTACACTCAGAGTTCATTGACTTCGGTGGAAATTCCACCATGATAACCATGACAGGGCTGGGAATGATTAGGTACAGTAAGATATAAAAAGCTAATGAAGCATGCACAAATCAGTTCAATATGTTGAAAATTCTCTCAGGACTGCTGGTTAGATAATAAGTAGATTAAGAGTTATAAACAGGCTTATTTATTGTCTCTATCTTCTAATTAAATAATAACTAGCCTACATTAGAATCATAGTGATCCACAAAGTTAATCAGAAGACAGTTTAAAGAGTAAATAAAATTCTAGAGATGTTTCCCACCAAAAGTGTTTGCCCTTTTGTCCCACATTTTTCCAGTCTTAACTATAATAGTCTTGTTCAGAAATATGTGAAGCAGCCAACCCTGTACTTACTGCCACTTCTCATTTATTGATGGTCAATATTCTGATGCAGGCATTTCCGAATTTTCAGCAATTACTGGAAATTATGCACATTATATATACATACAAAATGAGTTCAATATTGAGCAAGCATTAATTTTTTTTATTTTTCATTACTTTGAAGAAAAAAAAAAAACACTGTCTGATTCTCAGAGCATGAGAAACAGAATGGCAAATATTCTAAGGAACTGTGACACCATTTACCAACATCAAACTCCAGAGTATTCTTCACCCCATTCTGCCATGTAATAGCCATTGACTTAAATAAGAACCACACCATCATATCTTACTGGGTTAGTATCAGTGATAGTAATGGAAATTAATAGCCTCTGCTAGAGCTGTGTCAGTACTCATTAATGTAAAACATTTCTTAGGAATTAGGATGTTGTCTTATACTCAGAAAAGGACAAAGGGCTGGACAACGTTCAGAAGATGGCTGGTAGATGTTTTCCCGTTTCCTATCTCACAAAGAGCCTGGCAACTCTTTCATGTAGTAATCCCACAGGCAGTCCTAACTCAGAATTTCCAAAGACTTGCCATTACAGGGAGATGTGGAATGATTACGTAGTTATCTAAATAGAGCACTATCAAATGCAGGGATGTTCAGAGAATTGGAAAACAGACACTGTACAGAGCAAACCAAAACTATTGAAACAGTAAAAGCCATAGAATGGAGAAATAACTCGGTTGCAATAATTTGTTATCTAAAAGTATTGAGGCTGATGGTAATAAATACAGTCATAAGAACTGGGATGACATACAATCCATCACAGGACTTCGAAAAAATAGTCAGGAAGAGGCAAGAATCATGACAGATAAGGGACAGAACAAACAGAAAAAAGCAGTGCTAATCCTTATTAGGGTTAAAAAAAAACAGCCTTTTACAGTGTCACTGCCAGACACAACAAGGAAAAATTCATGTTTTATATCTGATTTTTTTTTTTCAAATTTTGTTTGACGAGTATTACAAGCCCTTCAGTCTCCTCCTTCCTTTCTACCTGTCTTCTGCTCATATACAGAATGACCAGAATGAGCAGAGATTACCAGAGTGGCAGCTCCAGATCAGGAACGGAAGGTCTGTGACACCAGTTATCCTAAAAGCACAATTGATTTGTGTGCTTATTCACCATACTGTAAGCTGTAGATGGCCCATTGCAGCACGAGCTGCATGAACAAAGAGTATACACTACCGTCAGAACTTAAACTTAGCTGGAGACTGGAACTAAGATGCATAAAAATTGAAGAAAAGGAGAAAGCATGCAAGGCCTCACTAGCTGCAGCTCCAGTGTTTGTATCCCTTTGCCACATCATCACCACTTTCCATTCTCACTTTGTTTTGTGTACAAAATTTTTTACCAATGGCAACTTTAAACAAAACCTGGAATTGTTCTGAGCTCAAAATCCTTATATTTTCCTGGAATTAAACCAGAAGTTAAACTCTAATCCTTACTATTTAACTAACAGAATACTACCATTTTGGACAAACACGAAGTGATTTTTTAACAAGCAGATCTCTCAGAAAAACATCAGTTATTCTTGCAAGGTCACTTCATCTCTTGAAATTTGTGTCTCATAGCAGTCTCCCATCCCTCAAAAAATGAAACTATGTTGAACTTGGTGTTGTTCAAAACTTTTGAGTCTAAAACTTTCTTTTTTGAACTGGTTAGGCAGTTGTGTTGTAATTGCCGCATGAAAATAAAGCCATTTCAGTTCTTCTTTATTCATTAGAAATTCAAATGTTTTTATAACTCTTTTTTACAGTAAATTTCTGATGAGGCCACATATGAGAGTCACAGGACTTTCTGGTCTTTTTTGAGAAGAAATTCACAGAGCAGTGATAGTGGCACACCTCCCAGTGGTTTACTTTGTCCTGTGAATTCAGTTCCTTGTTCTTCGTATCATTGTTTAGTGGTTTGTCCTTTACAACTAAGTGGAGAAACGTTTTTACAGCAAAACTTTGCTGAAATAATTAGTTAAACATGATGTAACTGAATACTAACTATCAGTGTTAACTAAAGGACTCTTTTTTCCAGTCATATGATGCCATGGAATTGTTATGTCAAGATATTTCTGCCTTGTTCTCTTTTCCTTCCAAATGACTTTAGGGCTGATTTTTCCATAGTTATTTTTTTCCTATTCTTCACTATTACTTTGTAAATATGGGTCTTTATCTGTTTTACCAATGCAAGAAGGAGAAAACATATATTTTCCTTAACATTTTTTCCCTCAATTTTAATGCAAATTAAAGAAGAAAGATTTTTATTAACACTCCATTATCTGAACTTAAGGAGATCCAGGATATCATAGGTAATGGAAAAATCAGGGAAATGTTAAGTGCTAGTTAACCACAGATCCAGCTCGAGTGAAACCTGGCTAGTGCTGACACAGAGCTAATGTTTGTCCTTAGCAAGCTGAGAGCTCCTGCAGACCGTGTTACAAATGCCCTTTCTGTGTATATGGTTAAGACAAGATTCTTAAGGTAGCTGTAGTTCTGGCTAGAAAAATAGTTATCAGAAAGCATCAGACAAACAGTCTGAGAAGCATGTGCTCAGAAGGTAGAGCATGAAAGTCTCCCAAGGACTGGAAATCTGAGAATCCTACTGAACATGCATCGTGGTCCCTAAAGGATCATGGGGCTGGCACACACTGCTGGATCAGCACTGATGGTGTGTTCTCACTGCACGGTGTAAATCCCCCTCAAGGTATGGGAAAGCATGGGACCAGATCACTAATGTCCAGTATGAAGTTCAGAAGGTCTGAATGGCAAAGTACCAAACTGACCTGTCCATGTGGAGCTGCAGCTGTGTCTCTGCTTCGTGTTTCCAGATCCTTGATTCTTCATTAAGGTAACTGAGGTCTACTGGGACCAAAATTTCTATCATCTGTGCTTGGTGCAAAAGCAATGGTACTATTCAAGGACGTAAGCTGGTTTTGGGGGAGCTACACCCTCCTCCATGTCACTCTGCCTGACATAAGTACTATTCCATAGCTTACCACCATAGGTAACTGCAGATTCTTGCCTTAAATGTGATGTTACACGGTCACAATCCTTCAGAAGTGGAGAGTTTTTTAAGCTTGAAACTTTGCTTTAAACCACCTTCTTTGGAATGTTTTGGAATGTTTCAGCTAACCCTGAAACTCACATTGAAATAATTTAGTTTTTTTCAAAGATTTTGCAGTATGTGAAACTTAAGTAATCATGAACAGTCACCACAGAAGATTAAAGGGTAGACAGTCAACCTATTGCTCCTTCTACCTAGTATAATATAGTTCTCTTTTTATTTAAGAGATTAATTAATGTAAACAGTGGATAGTGTAAAAAAAGGCAGCTAAGGGACCTTAACAAGGTCTTTCACATGGGTGCTAAAATGCCAACAAAAATAGACCAGAAGGAGGAGAAATAGAGGCACAGAGGAACAAAAGATTTTTGTTGTATCATTACACGAGTATACGTCAATAAGGAAGGAAATGACCCTTTAAGACAAGGATAGAAGGATAGAGCAGGTCTTATAATTGCATGCACTGTGAATAGGACATTTAGGCAGTCATTCACATTCCTATTGGACCCCTATCCCTTTCTCCAGGGTATAGCACACCTTTTAGTAAATGAAATCGAACAATATCTCTTTGTTTTCCCTTTCACTCCCAATATACTCATCACCTCGACAAGGAGAGGATCTTCGTCTGGTAAGCATAATAATACAGCAGTTCCTCGGGCAGTTCTGTCATGGAGGCCACATCACTTTTTGCAGTAACTATGTATTGAGAGAAAATATCTCCAGATGTACAGTCATTACCCAACCAGGTGCCAAGGCTGACCCTTTACCACCAATCTGAATCTCCACAGCAACTTTAACTTCCTTTGTGTGGATCTTCTCTCTGAAAATCAGACATCAGCTGAAGGCTGGAAGCCTAAAAACTGAAGATACCATTATAAGACACCAACTTCAAAAAGCCTAGGCAAACGAATGTGTTGTATAAGCCAGTAGGCATTTAAAGGACACGTCAGTGCTACATTGTTAACTAAGTGCAAAAGGAGTTGCCATGTATTTTTATTAATTCATTATGGTTGATCTAGTTACATAAACCAGAAGTGACAATAGATTATCTCCTGGAGAGTGTTTCATATGGGATTACTTTTAATGCTGAAATTCCCATCATACTCTTAACTTTTAAAATACTGATAACACAGTACATACTGTGCACTTTTTGAACACTGAGCTATGCATTCCCAGCAACACACTCAGAGCTCTAATAATCAAGATCGCATTTAGAGAAGCTTAATTCTCATGCTATTAATCTCTTCAGTGGTAAGAGTAATTATTCAGTATTCACCAAGAAGCAATCCCATAACATGCACAGGGTGCCAGTATGTTAGCATGGTTTGAATGACCACATGGTGAGAAGAAATGTTTCTTTCTCACCAGCAAGTTATAATAAAGGTCCTTAAAAATGACTGTGAATTCTATTTGCTGGATATAAAATTCTCTCTGCTGTAAGTACTGTGCCATCTTTGTTTAACCAAAATGACCTCCAAAGCATCAAATCTTCTTCAGTATCACCTTTAATGTGTTCCTTCCAGGAGTCCCTTTCCTTTCATGACCCTATTTCCTTTTTCTCATGTTGTGCTTCTGTCATGCTGTACCTCTGTCCAGCACAGCATTCTCCCAAAGACTTTTACCATTAAGCCTATTTCTTATTCCCCATCTCTCACCTGAAGTTTTTTCTAAACAGCTCTTTCTGTATATTTTGCAGCCCTTTCCAGGAAGGCAGAAAGGTGTGTGGATAAGATAAATCAATGAATGTTAAGTAGTGACTTGTCTTTTTGTTAAAGGCACCTAGATTTCCAGATAGTAAACATAACTGTCTTCTAACCAAGGAGTACCTTCCACTGAAATAGATGTAGAACAGTGAAAGAGCGCAAAAAAAATTTCCCTTAGTTGACATTTCCTATATTTGTAGCTAAAGCTACAATCTAAAGGAAAAGTTAGTGTGAGATTTGGAAAATACTGCAACATGAGAACAGCCCCCAGTGTTACGAAGGACTTGTCCAATGTTCCTGATACTCAAGTGCGCTGACGTGGGTGTTTGCTTGCTGTGAATTTGACAAGTCAGCTAACACATGAACTTTAGGTATCATAACTGTGTACACTCAGTGCTAATTAACTGCTTTGGGGATCTTTTCTCTCCTTCCACCACGTAATTTCAACGGGGAGCCATCGCGTTTGCCATTGACTGCGGAGGCTATCTGATTGTTGTCTCTTGCTTGATTGCTTAATTCTTCTAAATCTTCATATTTATAATTATTAAACCAACATTTTTCTTGCTGGTCCACCTCTCTTCAAGAAAACTTTCACTTTCTCTAATTCTTATTTTTCCCTACGTGCATTCTGAGCTGCTTCTTCACCAGTTCCTTCAATTTCAAGTTGATCAGAAATGTCAGGTCCTCTCAGTTAAGGTTTTTCCCTATCAAGTGGGAATAAATTCATATATGCAGTATACTTGGACTCTCCTCTTCATTTTTAAGGGGCAAAACATAATGAATAAGCCTATGAATTACATCTGGAAGACGCCAAATTCCTGCTGTATGAGCATTCTTGAGGGCCTGGGGGTACTATTATATTTGCTTCAGGGTTTATGAACATGGTGAAGAGCCAGGTTTTGAAAGAGAAATTACTAGCTGTAATGAGCCTGCCACTTTTGAGATGAATGAGAGTGATCCAACAGAAGTCAGTACAGCATGCACATTTGCTGCCTTCCTGGCATCCTCCAACAGGAGCCAGACTCAGCGTCTCTCTTACAGAACAATGCAGTCTGGGATAATATAGTGTGAAAGGAAGGTTCGTGGCATACTCCAAAGAGCCAAACCACCACAGCTGTAAATATTGTCTTTGAGTCATACAAGCACACATCATTCATAATTTGCTTATGGTGTCTGGCTCTGAAGGCTGTGTTGTCCTCACAGAGTGTTTGGTTATGTTAATTCCATGCATTATGGAATTGCTAAGAAATATTCATTTGTTGTAAAGAGATGCTATATGAACTGGAATTACTAATTTTTGCCTTCAGGAAGGACAGTTGTTGCCGTTCTTGCAACCCTGTTCTTTGTGCCCGAAAGCTCCCCCCACCACTGATGGGAAGCAGAGTTGTCCTTGGGCAGGCAGTGACTCAGGCTGCATGATGACTGGAGGAGCTGCTGGGAAGACACTTCCTGTCAGTAGCTCTCTCCACACTTCCAATATGAGGAAGGTGGATCCTGGAGATCTGCACCACAGTGAAGTTAGGGAAAAATCTCTTGATTCAGTCCGTTTGCAGAAGACAGGTGTCTCCTCACAGCACAGCCTGGCCTGGACGCCATCCTGCTTTCTCTTGAATACCTTCAAGTTTGGCCCTTCCTTGTCCAGCACTCCATCATTTATCTCACCTCATCCTTCAGCTTGCCCTATGGTTCTCTCTATACACACATTGACTCCTCCCTAGACCTCAAAATTGTAAAGATTTTGCAGTGTGTATGCAGCCGTGTTCATGGTCAGGTCCCAAATCTGCCTGACAGCCAGAGTGAACATTAATGTGTAAGCAATGAGGAAACCATTGAGTGTGACCTTGAATCCTGAACTAACCTGACAGGATAAACACAGTCCCAGTTATTGCTCCTTAGCTCTGCCTGGTTGAACAATCTCTCTCTTTTTCTCTCAGGCTCCTCCCACTCTCCCTCACCAAACTTTCTCCACCATTCCTTGCTCTCCTTGTGTGATTGGAGACCTTTAACAGCAACTTAAATAGAAGTATTCAAACAGTACAGAAAGGCCACTAAAAACCACCCGGTCCTGAATGGCTTCTTCATGTCATAATGAAGTTCAGCATGTGTTTTGGGTACCAGAAGCCTCTGAATTTTTAAATTAATTGGTTGATGATTCCTTAAAATTATTTCAGTACAGTCCTTGTTAGTTACCAATGTAAGAGAACTGTGGATCCCTGTCCTCAGTATCATGATATTGCCCAGTTGTCCTCCCATCTGATAAATCAGCTGATAAATTCAACACTGGCTCCCAGAAACGTTGACATAAGTGACCTTTGTACATTAACCCTGATAAAGAATTAGAACTCAGAAGTTGCCCCAAAATGCTGCTTCACTTAACTTTGGTGAGTAGAGGAAAACACTACCATACAAAATAGTTTTTTAATTAAATTGAAAGGATTTTTGTGTTCTGCTTCTCCTTCACAAAGGGGTACCTAATTTCAGCATATCCCCCAACCATTGCTGTCACTCTTCATTCTGATAATTGTTTTATAGGCAGGAAATCCCATGATTTATTAAATTACATTTTAATGAACTTTTAATAGGAACTAACCATAAATGAAACTAGAGAAGGCAAAAGGGAATCATGATCACAGCCATCAAGTCAGCCTAAAAAGTGACAGTCCTGATGTTAATTTAATTTGAGATTTAAGAAGATTACAGAAACTGAATTAATTTCCATTCCCACTGCCTTAACAGTCAGCTGGCATTGGACAGATGGCACCATACCCAAAACATTTTTCTTCCCCTTATGTATACTTCTTCCATTAACTTCCTTCAGCATGTTATGGCATAATTGAAGAAAACAAAAATCAAAATATCTATGAAAATTGTAGAAGACTCAAATAGGGCTTACATATATCCATATATATTAGTTTTCCTATGGTTTTCAAATAAGTTACTTTCTAATACCTACTTCTCAATGCTGACTCTCAGCTTTTTATCATCACCCCCAGTAGCCCTCATGAGCCTCGTTCTCAAGAGCTACACGTCCTACTTGATCAATCAACAGGAGGTGGCTTATCATAGTACAAATAAACCGAGCAATAGATCAATTAAAAAAAAAGAAAAAGAAAAGAAAAAAAAGAAAATGTTATCAAGTCCTTAACTACAGACTTGAGTTCTGATTTTCAGACAATTTTTTTATCCCAAGTCAAAGCTTTTGTTGTTTGCCTTTTACCTGAACAGTATTTTCCAGCCAGTCCTATTTCCATTTCTGATATTCTGAATCCTGCTACAAACACCTCATCCTGACAGCATGATTCTTTCTATTTTCAATTTGCATTAATTATGTAAGAAATGCTATACTGTTTCTAGACACTCAACCACTCTGTGACAGAACGACAGGTATTACAGTAGCTGGTCTTTTCAGTGTTCAGTGATTTAAATAGGCTTACAATTCTTTTTCCTGTTTTTACAAACTTGGACACCTGTGACAAAGAGGAAGTGTAACCAGACGTTCTAAATGCAGTATGTTTTAGCATCTCATTTAGGGTAATGTGCTGCACTTTTTAGAAGATACTGAATATGGAAAAAAATCGTGTACTACCTATACCGTGGTTTAGTGGGTACACAGAAGAACCAGAATTAATCCTAGCTCTGATGATGTCCAAGAATGTCAGAAGAAAAAAAAAACAACCTAATGTTGTATTAGCCAAGGTGGGTGGCCTTGTTGGATCAAGAGTTACAAATGAGTTCTTTATTGAGAAGGAAAAAGAGAGACAAGAAAACATAATCAACATTCAGGAATGTATCTGGAGAAGGAGCAAGACACCTGGCATCATGGAGTATGCCATGAAGGGAATAAAAATTTAGGCATAAAGTAAGACTGGGATGAGAAGACAGACAGAAATTTATAAAATGGGAAATCTATAAAATTTATGTAAGTAATTCTTGGGTAATTCTTTTCTTCAGCTGCTAGAAAAATGAATCTGCAGCAAACAGTTCCCAAGAGCCCGCACAGCCAGGCAGTTGATATGGAAACTGGGATACGTAAGAGTATAACTTCAGAACATCTCTGAGTGAGACCAAAGATCCTGTCAACACAGCAGCCTGCATCTGACAATGATTAATAGCAGTTCCTCAGAGAAAAAGCAGAAGAAAAGCATCAGGTACAAAGTGACCTCTACCTATGTCCTGCAAACTGTTGCTTTGGAGAAGGTTCTTCCCGAGACAGAGGAAAGTTAACAGTCATGACTGGATCTGCATCTAATTCACTTGTTAAATATATTGTATTTTTCTATCAATGATAACAAAATATTTTCATTCTGAATTGCAAAAGATAAACTGCTTAAAATGTTAAGACTCTTTGTCAGAAAATATTAGAAAGATTAGAGAAGATATCTAAAATATTATTTTGGATGTTGCGTTGAGGGGTATGATTTAGCTGGGAGGTATTGGTAATGGTTGGACTGGATGATCTTCTAGGTCTTTTCCAACCTCAATAATTCTGTGATTCTGTGATTCTGTGAAAGAGCATCCTCTACGTTGTGTGAATGTCACCTTTTTTGTCCTTGCTATCATAAGGAGTGTTCTCAAATCAACAGTGCTTTCTCGCTGAGTTACCACCACTATTATTCCATCGCAAGACAACAGAAACCTTTGTATATTAGCTGGTCATTCAGTCAGTAATCTGAGATCTAGCAAAAATAAAAATCATAACATAAAAATAATGGAAAAAAAAATCTATAAATATAAATACAAATATAAATATAAATAAAACTATGTATTTTCTCATCAGATATTTTTCTTTACTTCCAGCCATCCATTCTAACATGCCAGCATGCCTGATTTTATAGGAGCAAACTTCATCATCTCCTTCAGTCAGTGCTTTTAAAATGTCATAGCTCACCTTGGATTGTTTATTGCAATTTCTAGGTAGGTTGATTTCCTATCACATCAAAAAGGCAGTGAAAGCAGCATGTTCCTCTCTTCGCTTTTTTACTGCTCCAGCGAGAAATTTGTCTTTTTTTCTTATTTTTTGAGCTTGAGGCTGTTAGACCTCTGAATGCTACACCAACCAGCATGACTTCAACACCTCACAGTGAGCCATTTATGTCTGAGTGATTGCTTCAAAGCAAACAGTGCTGTAAGTGAGTGGTACCCAGGCTCCCTGCTAAGGCAGGCCACAGGACCTAACACACTGTTTCTGCATGCCCTGGAGTGCATGCACACATATCCCGCCTTTCTCAAAGAGCCATTTTAACTGTGCACACCCCAACCAGATGTACTGGCCACAAACAAAATCTCCCAGCCACGAATGGAGGGTTTCATCTCATCACAGCTCACTCTTGACTGATGGCATTGCAGAGACACCTCTGTGTGAGCAGGGAGTCATTGTGGTCACAAGGACAGCACTGCCATGCTGCTCCTCACCACAGCCCTTCTGAGGCCTGCAGCATCTCCTGCTCCCCAGCCTTCACAATCACTGACAGGCACTGTAGTCAGTACCAACAGCGAAGAGCAGACAAAACATTTACACTTGGATTCTGAGTATCTGAAAGCCCCAATGGCTACTAATCATATTGCTCATTTCTCTTCAAAAGTTTTTCTACACATAACTGAGTACTACTGATTTCAACTACCACAGTATAACAACCTATGCTAGACTCCTTTTGTAGTAACTACCCTGATTTGGACAGCATTCTAAAAAAACTGAGCTAAACATTTCCTGCTATCTTTACAAATACAGTGAGAAGAAAAATGAAATGACATTTACAAGCAAGGGAGAAAGCAAGGGAGAATTTCCTCCTCAGTAATTCCAGAATAGGCTATTCTTATGGCAGGGATTATAATAGAAATAGGAAATGGTACAGACTTAACCCATTTTCATTACAGTCTTAAGACTGCAATTTTGTGGTCATAATCTAATGTCATGCTTTTGCTATTAGTAGATTTTCTCCAGAGTCCAGACAGAAGTAGACGTGCTCAGAAAGACCTCAGGAATATCCTGCTTTTCTGGCACCAATTTAAAATATAAATCTCTTTAGATTGGTGCCTCTTTTTCATTCTTGTTTTGTTTTCATTTTTGCAGAATGAAATACACTTTCCCTTCAAAATAAACGTTGTTACCTTTGTTTTAAGTGACACTGAAGTATCCCTTAGATCCTGTTGCCAGAACCAACATTCTGTCTTTTGTATCTCACAGTTTACCTTGTGATAAGGTCATCAGCCTACCGATATGAGAGTCAAATTTAATAGAAGGGAAACAAATTCTGCTCCTGGAGAAATTTCATGTCCACTGTATTCTTCCTATCTAACTCGGCAGAAAGGATTTCAGTGGGACCAAGCGCAGGTCATCAGCACATCAGCTTCCAGGTAGAAGGAACAGGTCTTTTCCATGCTCTGGTGCCAAACACAACAATTGCACCAAGCAAACTGTAAACACTAACATTGCAATGAGAAAACCACATGCAACCATAGTGGCTTTTATTTGATATCTTTAAAAAAGAAAAAATACATTCTCATAGACTTCAGGCTGTATCAAAAACAACCCAAATTGAGGAGGCAGCCCTACTTTGGAGAGAGCACCAGAAGGTTCTTTTGCTTTAAGAAATCTTGGGGACTTCTAGAGAGCCTCTGTACACAGCCACCTTGTCCCAGTTCTACAGAAGGCCATCCCTCTCCTTTCCATACCTATCCCTCTGTTGCATGGGACAAAAGCAATGACCCCACGCTCTGTTCTTTTACTTTGTCCACAACACAGTGATGGAAAGGGAGCAAGACTCGAACAAACCTGCACCTCATTCATATACACCACAGTCTTCCTTAAGCTCCCAAGCAAGCTTTCAAGTAAGAGACGTTCACTGTTGGGCAGAATATTGACCCTTGCAAATTTTGACCATTGCTGCTGCATTTTTGGTTACTTTTTAATTGGATTTGCTTTTTACTTTTCAAGCCAGTGGCAGATGGCTCACCAGCCTGATTTAATCTAGCAATTCTTCTGCTCCTGCATGGACCTCTCCATAGCCACAGTATGGGGCAGTTTCAGAGCTTTCTGGTGCATAATTGTCACAGCTATTCAGAATTATAAAGTACGATACTGACAACAGAAAGTTATTTTAAGTTCTGGGCTTATTTCTATCCAAGGTTTTCTTCTACATTCAATTTCTTCCTAAGCCGCAAGCCATTCAAATGGCACTTTTCATATAGCTGAAAGAAGATTTGATTAATATGATTTCTTTGTGAAAATCTGAGAAGATTAAGGAGCAGTGATGCAGAGAACATGTGCCCTTTCTCAACATGACATTCTCTAACATTATAAGGGGTCTGCAGATCCTTCCAGTCATTATATTGTTCCCACTAGTGGCATCTAAAGGGAGAAAAATCTATCATCAGGGAAGAAATTCATTTTTTCATATTATAGTTTCAATCTCATGTGTAGGTCAACAAATCTGCAGCTGTGTATCGATTTCATTCTATAACTAGGCAGGAAAGGCCACATTTCAAGGGAACATTTGCAGATTGTTTTTCCTTTGTGTTACAGGATCCTTTTGTGATAGTCCCTTAGAAAAAAATTAAGATTGGCCAGACGACTTCTATGCTCAGTGAAGCAGAACGCCAAATAAATATGTTTACAGGCACATCAGTTAACTGTTCTTTTTCTGTTTATCCCAGTGTTACTAACTGCTGAAACACTTTCCAGAATCGGTAGGGGAAAAAAATCTGTTCAGCATCGATTGAATATAGTTTCTCATCTGTTTCATGACCTTTTCCATTGTATGTAATTAGAAATGGAAAGGTCTTAAGCCGCATGCTTGTAGTGTGCTCCAGAATACAGATGCAAGGTTTCATTCTGTGCTGAGATACAGTGAAGGCACACAGTTCACAGATTCTAGGATACAATAGTGCCAATAACTGACCCTCAAAATAGGAATGACAGACCATGTCAGCACTCTCAGGCTAGATACATAGTATCAGTAGATTTCTTAACTGTTTTTGTGTACCATTTTTTGTGAACTGCACATTGTAGAGAATGTGTACTGTTTGCAACCATGTACAGCATAGCAATAGATCAAATCTGTCTATAGTATGATATGGTCTTTGTTACTAGGTGCTGCAGGGATGTTTCTACCTCAAACAGCCAACGCAATTTGCTAACCAGTTGTCAAGGAGGTGATTATTATACCTCTTTCTAAAAGTGGTAGTCCGAGTCTCTTGCGGTGAGCCAAGCTGCTGTTTCTGAAAGTCAGAAACCCTGAGCAGCAATATTGACCATGGGCTCTGAGCAAGGTTAGTGCAGCAGCATTTCTGTCTGGGAGAGCTAACAGATCTTTTTAGTATTAAAGAAGCTGAACTAGTTCTGATGATAAAGACATACCTGCCCACATCTGGGGGCAGTGGTTGGGTGGAGGAGGAGAAACTATATGATCTTTAAGGTCCCTTCCAAGCCAAAGCCATTCTACCATTCTATGATTCTGTCACTCTGGTGACTGTGGTTGCTGGTGGCTGTGTGATATCCAACAGCCAGTTGCCTGTGCTGCATAAGACATGACTGAAACGGACACAGACCAAGATAAGAAGCCATTGCAAAGTCCAGATGATCTGTGGCTGAGGAGAGTGACCTAATCCTGGAGACAGCCATGTCCATTAGAAAACTTTTCCCATAATCGTGCAATCGTGCATGTATTCGACCAATCTGACAAGCCTAGGCGCCTCAAAAATCATACACGTGCGCACACATGCACACATCTCAAAAATAGATTATGTTTATACCTGTTTTAACATGCCTGCTGAAGTCTCTGAGGACTCAGCTGATTATATAACTTTCTCTAATCTTTCACAAAAGAAAAATTGTGCATGCATTTCAGTAGTTTGTAGAACAACAGCCTCTTCCCCTCATTCAGACAATTTCAGCTCATTGCTTTGGTTTCTGTTCTTCAAGCAGGACCTGTTTCTCTTCTACAACAGCTTTATTCAGTAACTGTAAGCATGAGATTTGTATGCGCAGTGGTACACAATTGCCCTGGTTGTGAATCAGTGCTATATAATTTCTTTTGGCATCGTTATAAACTATTTTGAACATAGCTGGGAATAGGAATAACATTTCACAAGAGAATGAATTACAGGTAGTCTTCTAGATCAAGTTCTTCACTTTTTTTTTTTTTTTTGCCAGAATTCTATGGGTACAATAAAACAATAATGTATCAGTCTGACAGCGAACTTAGAGTAGGCGGAGTGAAGGATGAAAACGTGTATGAATGATCACTCATCATCTCATAAAAGCAAACCCCACCTCCACCCCACTCAAAAAAACACAACAAAAAAGAAAAACCTGAGTGAGTTATTTGCTAATCTCCATCTTCTCATAAATAAATAAATAAATACATAAATAAATAAGACGATTTGTTTCAAAAGACATGGTGCAATGCCACCTTCTGGTCAAAAAAAATGTGAAGAAAAATATACCGGTGTGGTATTACATGTTCACACATTGGCTTACAAGATCATTTTGCATGTGATTTCACAATAGCCATACAGTCAGTTGCTTGGAACAGTTTCTTCAGCAGCTGATATAGCACCTCAGCTGCTGATCTTTCTGGACCAGCCAAGCCAGACTGAAGACACAGTTTTGCTGCTCAAAAGCCGAAGCTCAGCACAGGTTTGCATCTTAAGACAAGGATCTCTCTTTTTCACATACTGGTCATTGCCTGCCACATCTGAACGCAGGACTAACATCAAGACTCTGAAGTTCTCCTTACAACCTTCAGCTATTTCAGGATCACTTATGAGGAATGCCCATCTTTGTGTACCAAACAAATTCAGTGTTCAGTGTCCCACCCCTTCACACCAGACTGCGTGGACCCATACCAACATTTCCAGAAAAGCTCCCTGAGGGGTCTAGCAAAGGAGATTCCCAAAAGGGCTTGAGCACAGTGGGTAGGATTGCTGGCAATCCTCACTCCCAATTCACCATTTCATTTGGGCTTCCTACCTGCCTTGTCCATTTTCTCTGTAAAACCATGTGAAGGAGAAAGGAGGAGGGGTATTTTGGGGAATTATAGCACAGACAAGCTGCATGAACATACAGGTACGACCCTGCCCACAATTATTGCAACATATTTCTACAGCTTCAGACTTAGATTTGAAAGCCAAAATTGCCTCCAATGGGTAGTAAATCCCTATGCAAAAATCTGAGCTTTTTACATGATACGAGAATAAAATTGATCAGTGAAGAGAATTACTATATTGTAAAAATACAGCAACAAAAGCACTGTGACAATCACTGAATATTCATTCAATTGATATTCCCCGAGGAATTTTAATGAGGATTTCACACTCCATAACCGCATGCATTAGATTCTGTCAGTAAAAATGTTAAATGCTTCTGTTAAAGTAATGTGACACTGCTTTTGCTGCACTACTCATTGCAGGGGGATGGTATTTTAGCTAGAGGAGAGCATGACCACTTCTTTTTTTCAGATGTCCTGGCAATGTTTTCGATTACCTTATGCTGTGGCTGAATCCCTCAGTATGCCACTGAACCCAGAGAAAAATGACAGTGCCAGCACTGGAGTGGAATTCTTGTGGAAATACCTTCAGCTTTGCATGCTTAAGTTTCCCTGTTCTCTCCGTGTAGCTGGCAACAACATTTTGTGTAATGCATAAGGAATGCTTATGTTGGGATTAAAAGAGGCAAAATCCATCAATTTCATACAGAAAGTTCCAAGGTTAAACTAATGTATTTGCAATTATGGCTACCACATGTTCTTGATTGTTACGATTACAGAAAAATTAAAGTCTTGGTTCCCAGTGCTGAGAGGTAAGCTCATGACAATGGCTGTGGTACCCAAATAAGAGGAACAAGTAGGAGTTTGGAAACTCAGTTTGTATTATTGATTCACCCACTAGTCTGCACCGTGGTCTTCACAGGCTTCATTTTCCTATGTTTCTCTTCCACTTTATCTTGTAGACCTTAAGTACTGTTTGCAGAAAAGACTGTATCTTACTATGTGCTTCTGCTATGCCTTGCTTAATAAAGGTCCAAATTCACCAAAGCATCTACATTTACACTACATGTAATAACATAATAATCCATAATGCAGAGAAATCTTCCTTCACAAACTGAAAAATAGACTTTGTTATTTCAGACTGCCATCACTTTCTTATGCCTCTGACATCAGCTGCTTTGCAGTTGTTCCCAGAAATGTTGCAACATTTTCAGACAACATGGTGGTGTTTAAAAAAAAAAAAAAAAAAGGTGAAGATATCTTTCAGGTAATCTGTAGTAAATCATTCATTGCTGTAGTCATTTAAGTATTTCCATGTATATGGCATGGCCTGATTCCTGCCTCAGTGTTTAAGATAAACAATCACAAAGACTAAGCAGACCTCTGTGGCCTCCTTGGTACAATATATGTTTAGTTTTATGCAATTAGCATTTCCATAAATGCTTAGGCCACTGCAACCTACCGCTCTGTGAAGTTGAACTGCAATTTCACACTGGGGCTCTAAATTCCTATTTGGTGTAATTCCACTATTTTTTAATGAGATTACACAAGAAATGAATGTAGCCCAGCAACAGAAAATGACTATCAGCCCCTTTGAGTTTGGAAATACTTTCCTTTCCTTTTGAAAGGAAAATGCCTTTCATATTACGGACTTTAATATCCTGTCATGGTAACTGAAGCTCTTTACTCAGAGGGCAGTGAGGCACCAGCATTGCTGCCCAGAGAGCAGTGGGTGCCCCATCCCTGGAGGTGTTCAGGTGTTGGATGGGGCCCTGTGCAGCCTGAGCTCCTGGGAGGCAGCCCTGCCCATGGCATAGGGCTGGGGCTTGGTGAGCTTTAAGGTCCCTTCCAACCCAAGCCATTCTGTGATTCCCTGATTTTACAACTCTGTGAAAGGGTGGATCTTGGATCTTGGCCTACTGCATTTAGAAACCAAGGAGTTTTCTGTGAGTGGAAACAATTTCTAATTAGCAATAGCAATATAGCTGTAGTAAGACAGCACAGTATCCAGCCTACAGGCTCATGCCATCCCACACACATACTAGGTATCTGCCCGGGAGAAAAGGATGACAGCTCAGGCCCAGGGGATTCACTCTCTCATAGGGAAGCAGCAGTCACTCTTGTTCTTCCCTCACAGCTCTCCCTCAAATCAACTTGCAAATCAGTACATAGGGAGCTCGCTCCTCTGCATGGCCAAGTGAGATTAGAGACTGCATTTCGTTTGTGCGGTCCTTCTGGCGAGCACCCACTGGACCGAATGATTACACCAAAAGTCAGTTATTCTTCCATTAAAATAAACTGCCTTTTTTGAAAAGGAATCAACAAAGCACATTTTCTATGCAAAAAGTCATTAAACAAATTTTAGTTTAAAAGAATTTATCAGCACTGAAGACTCAAAGAAAGAGCAGAATTAGAGAATCCACAGCCAGTGAAAAAAGAATTAAAAAGAAGAGAGATGGGGAAAAAAAGGAGAAACTCATTTCTTCTGAATGCTTTTCATAGGCCGAGGAGCTCAAAACGGCCATGAAGAAGAAAGGGAAAACGTAGCATCTGCATTCACTGGCATTAAGCACTTAAAACAAGAAGCCTCAGTAACTGCAAATTTAAATTTTTGAATTTCTCCTCTCCATCCTTCTTCCTTGCTGTTCATGGGGCAGTTACTATTATTTGCAAACAAAGATAAAAACAGTATTTACTACTGCTGGAAAAGGCAGCTATAATTTGTTGTGAATGAATTCACAGTGAAACACTTTGTAGAAGTTTCATAATACAACCTGGAATGGAGCTGGACGAAAAAGGAATTTTTTAATTCAGTCACTAAAGAAAAAGGAAAATAAAATGCAATCAGTTGATTTTGGATCAAAGGAGCCATTTTATGGCTTTGGAAAAAAATAGATTTTTTTTTTTTTATCAGGTTAAACCATCATGATTTTTGTTTTCATTTTAAAATCTTGTGTCTATTTAGTGGGCCATTCCTATAGAACAAAAAGAAGTCTATTTTGCAAATGTAAAAAGCAAACATTATAGCATTTCTAAAATGATTTTTTTTCAGAAAATCCAGGAAATAAATTCTTCTTTACTCTCTCCTTAATAATACCTGCTTTACAATTTACTCAGCCAATTTTATTTGCAGATGATTCATACAAAACAAACAATGTCACAAAAACAGCATTGACTTCCCCTTTTTTTTTTTTAGAACATGACTATTATTTTAAAAATGATTGTTTATTTGCTTGCCTTGGCTTGGCCTTGGTTAGCTGAGTAAAACCAGGCTGAATTCCAGTGACTTATATGTCTAGCTGGAAATTTCAGAGTGCCTTTCTGATGGGCTCCATGCTGAGCGCTAAAATATCTCTGCGCATGAGGACAATTCTACCAGACAGGTCTGCTGCCTCTGAAAGGTCTTCAAACGGAGGACAAGCTCCTTCAGAGCTTCTCATAGTACACACTGAAGTTTACCACCCCAGGTTTCAGGATTTAGATCTGTGTTACACTCATCGCAGGTGTGAGGAGAAGTCAGCCTTTATGGATGTCAGTGTAGTGTGGAAATGGGAAAGAGTGCCAGTGGGGAATGGACATCTCCTCTCCCTCCCCAGCACTAGCATCTGCTCCAGATACCTCAGCAGAAGCAAACTGAATTTCTGAGCTGTGGCAGAAGAAAAGTAGGCACAGAGATACAAGGACAACCACCTTAGTCCAAAGGGCCATTTGTTTTTTTCTTTCCACCTTCAGTAGTGGCCATCAGAAGCTCAGGAAGTGTGTAAACAAACTCAGAAATGTAGTAATGCTCCCTTGGCTTCTAGCATCCTACAAGTTCCACTATTTCCTGAACAAGAAATAGAATCCTAGTGTTTTACAGCCTATAATGGATTTTTCTTCTGTGGATCTCTCTAGTGCCCTTTGAAGTCATGTACACTTCTGACACCTTCAGAATCCCGTGCTAATGCCATTGACAATTTAACGACTCATTTTGAAAAAAAAAAAAAAAAAAAAAAAAAAGTTTTATTTTTGTCAAACCTGCTACTTCATGTTCATATTTGTCTCGTCTTGCTTGTTCCACTCATGATTTACTGACTTCTAACCCCTCCTTTCTCACACATCTCTTTTCTTACCTAAGAACTCAAGTCTGTTCAGTCAGTCTTCATAATTCTGAACAACCTGTTACCCTTTTGTAGTTCTGCTTTATCCTATTGATACGTTAGGGACAAGACTGCATGCAGTCTTCAGGAAGTATGCAGTTCCGTGTTAATGGTTTCCATTTTGTTTTCTACTTTTTCTTTATAACTTCTGGACATGGTCACGGGCAAGCTGCCCTAGATGGCCCTGCTTAAGAACATCCTTGCTGGCAGGGTAGCACAAGAAGCCGAAGAGTTCTTAACTTACTACAAGCCCTGCTCATCAAAGACATCAGTGTTTTATCAACATGATTTTACTCCAAAATCCACAATAAGGCACCATACCATCTACAGTGAAAACAATTAACTCTATCTCAGCTGAAAATAGGCACATGTTTTAAAAAGTGTTTTTAAACTGTTTAGCATAAAATGCAATTATACCTTATTTATCAAATTAGTTACTGTCTCAACTGTACTACTGCTTTAAATTAACAAGAGGGGGGAAAAAAAGCTTAATATTACTCAAAAATAGTTACTTCTTTCTTAATCTCATGATGATTGTGATTATGGTATTCTTGTCTTCACAGCATTTATTTCCATCACCTCAGAGTGTAGACAGATCAACTTGCAGTATAAAATCCAAGGAGGATTTGTGGAGTGCACACCCGGTGCACTCTCCTCATTACCCTTCCTCTCTTCCTCCTCTGGGGAGATTACTGACAATGACTGCCTTTCCTAGTCAAGGGAAACTCTTCTTTTTATCTTCTTCACCTTCCCCAAAGCATCCATGAACTCTGAATCACAATCTGGTCCCATTTGTTTTATTTATAAAATATGACAAGCCAGTATAAACATTTCCTGTTTCAAGGAAGCTCAGTTTATGATTTAGAACGGGGTAAAAATATAGATTAGATACTGTCAAACCTAACTTTGAAGTTGCCATATTTAAGTTAAACATTAGTGAAATCAGGATCCTTTGTTTGAAGTAGGAGTTGATAAATAAAGCTACAAGGAATAACAAAAAGCAGATTCAAATACATGATGTCTACACATACTTGCTTAGGCCAGACTGCTTCCCAACACTCAGATCCAAAGCCATTTCCCTCCCCTTCAACATTTTCACTGGCAATAAACCTGGTTGTGCAAGCCAGAATGATGCCCTTCCTCATCTAAACATCTTTTGTACCAAGTCTAAGGAGGTCAGAGCTTACTTGCTGCACAGTGGCCAGTGTTAGGCACTGTTATCATCTCTGATAGCTAAAGTTTCTATGTAGATTAGCCATAGGAACAACTAACTATGTTCTCCATCATAATCAGGATAAGCACATAAGGTGTAGGAAAAAGGGAACTGTCAACACGTGGCATGTGGCTGTGCAACTTACCTTCCACTCACACAAAAATAAGCAGCTCTTCTGTAGGAGAACAACAGCTTGAGGGTGAAGTTAGTTGTTTTCTATTGTATGTCAAAGTCATTCCCAAATTCTACCATTTGCTTTAAGGTAGTTTTGGCTAATAGCCAAGAAAGAGTAAAAATACTTTTGTAATGAAGCTTTTTGATCAGAAATGCTGATTTATCTATAGAAGGATACCTTTCGGTGATATTTTTTTAAGAAAACCTCAGAAGAATGTTTTGAAACTGCTAAAACACCATTTGGCTTTTTTTTTTCCAACTTGTTTTCTCATTTCAAAATTGGAGTTCATTCATAGTTCAAGTGCAAAAATAAATATAAAACAGATAGGGTCAGAATGAAAACAAATCACGATGATCATATAGCAACATTTCAGCTAGTGCACTCTAATTACTCACTGAATTATTATTTCTGTTTGCAAAAATGTGTTTTGGTTTTCTGTTCTGATTTTAGACAGGAGGACTTCTTGAAATACTGAAAATTCTCACAACACAGGCAAACCAATGCCTCTCTCTACTCCAGCTAAAACCTTAGCTCAGTCTTACTAATTCCCAAGTGGTGTCTTTGGCCACAGGTTAATGCATGATGTAAAAGAGTTGACATTTTTGGATTTGTGACAATTTGAGGTCTCTGTGAAAACTGAGAAACCCTGAAAAAAGAATCCTGAGGCTAGATCTTGAAGTGATAGACACAGAAGGGCAAGATTTACAGCAATCTGATATCTAATTTCAAATATAGATGCCAAAGCCTGACCCTGTTGAGGTGGATTTAAATTTTTATGGACATTTCAGTGGGACATGGAATTGGCCTCAAATTTCTGCACAGAAGTGGCATTGATCTGGAGGTTTCCAACACATTTTTTTTAATCAAAGCAGTCTGTCCCACCTTCGTCCTACTGCTGCTGCCCCTGCTGTTACTGTGTCACCCTTCTTGTTCACACCACTATATCGGTTTTCTCTGAAATTGAAATTTGAGATTAGAATTTTACCAATAACTTTCAAGGTTCTTCAAGCCTTGACCCCTCTGTTCTTGCATAACCTTGTCCACATTTATGTTCCCTCTTGTAACCTACTTTCTGCTTCTCATTTATCTCTGCTACTCATCACTTTTCAAGCTGACCGTGTCAAAATACGGTGCTTTTGCACAGCTGGCCTTAGCATGGTGGAACTCAGTTCCTCTTGATATCTACAGATTTGGGAAATAAATTCACTCCCTCTGTCTCACCAAGATTTCGATGGTCTGTCTCACAGGGCACAAAGTATGGTCAGGCCATGTGATATGGCTTTCATTCCCACAAGACCTCACCCCCCTTCCATTTTTTAAAGTTAGGGCATGCAGTGTAAAAGAATCAGAGCCCACAGCAGAATAATCGGAGTCATCTGAGACTCATGTAAAGGTCATGTAGGTTACTGCTTCCAAGGAATCTGTGATAATGCAGTGGCTGACAAGGATTAGTGATCCGAGACAATATTTCTGCTTTATGCAATAAGGAAGAATGTTAAACAAGTTCTTAACAGCAACTCAAATTCTTAACAGCAACAGTTCATCTTTTTCTGTGCTCTTCATCATACAGTTTGTGAGCGTTGGGTACAATACTGGGTATGCAATATTCTTCTCCTCTTGTCTTCCTGAAAAGTATTTGTATCCTGTTACGCAGCTGCTGTAACAGCCTAACTCTGCTGTGTTCCTCTACTGAGACTTTTCCTCCCACATAAATAAATTCAAAGACACCTCATGTACATTTAAGAATTAATTCCTCTTTGAACACATTGTCATTTTAAAAAGCATGTGTTGTTTTTGAAAGAAATGGTAAAGTGGTAGTTTCCACACTGTATTAATTCAGCTTAGAAAAACACTATTGTTTGAATTATATTATTATGTATTTTAGAATCTCCTGGAAACAGTTGCACTGCCCATGGCTTTCTCTCACTCTAAGAGGAAAAAAACTGCTCTCACGTTTTTCTTGCATACTGTCTTATGTTCATCACACCTCTAGATCGGTTTCATTCACAGGATTAATGTTACGACCCCAACATCCATTCACAGCAGTCAAGCATAAGAACAATGCTAGGCCTTTAAAATGCTGTTACTTATTGTAAATAATCGTTTGCATTACAGTGGATTCACGAATCAGCACAATTAGAACTGAATTTAACAAGATGCCTTCTCCAAGTCCAGCCTGTCTTCATTGTTCGTTTTATCAAGCCAAGACTTAAAAAATTAATGCGAACCAAATTCTAGGTGTACTTTGTGCTATTCCTGCCTTTATCAAAGTAAGTGTGCAGTTTTCTTTATTTTTGACCATATTCCACAGAGGAAAGATTCTAATCTAGGCCAAGAATGAAATGTATAACTTTTGGGGTAAAGTTTTCTCTGGGCAGGAAATGGAGACCCTGATGTGGCTAAAGAACTGGACCAGAGTGTCATGGGGTTTTACTAAAAGAAAAAAAAAAAAAAAAAAAAAAAAAAAAAAAGAAGAATTTATATTTCTGCTCTGATCTTAACTTCTTTTAGAAACAGCAGTATGTTTCTCTTTCTGTCAGCAAACACTTCTCACTTGATGCCAGCTTGTCATCAAATAAATCAACTTCGGAAGTCTAGCAGTACGCACAGAAAACTTTACCTCTTCCTTTCAGATTTCTGGTAACTCTGAAATGAATTTAAAGCAACCAATCGAAATAGTAATCTCTATTTTGCAAAAACAGAATACAAACCTCTGTTTCAGCACTTTCTGGAACCCAAACAGAATAGTGCTTTCAAGGGCATATTTGGAAAATCAGCAATCTTTCGTCTGGAGTACAGTGTCCAGTTCTAGGCTCCCCAGTATAAAAAAGACAGGGATCTCTTGGAAAGAGTCCAGCGGAGGGCCACAAAGATGGTGAAGGGCCTGGAGCATCTCCCCTATGAGGAACGACTAAGTGAACTGGGTCTGTTTAGCCTTAAGAAAAGAAGGCTGAGAGGGGATTTGATCCAGGTTTATAAATACCTGAGGTGTGGGGGCCATAGTGGTGAGGCTGGACTCTTTTCAGTAGTGCGTGGGGACAGGACAAGGGGAAATGGGATGAAGCTAGGGCATAGGAAGTTCCGCATGAATGTGCGCAAGAACTTCTTTACGGTGAGGGTGACGGAGCACTGGAACAGGCTGCCCAGGGGGGTTGTGGAGTCTCCTTCTCTGGAGATATTCAAGACCTGCCTGGATGCCTACCTGTGTGACCTGCTGTAGGGAACCTGCTTTAGCAGGGGGGTTGGACTCGATGATCTCTGGAGGTCCCTTCCAACCCCTAAAATTCTCTGATTCTGTGATTCTGTGATTTACAGATCATCTTTCCAGCTGTGCAGTGCCCAGAGTTGTGTGTACCATTTTCAGGGCAGTCAAGCATCTATACTGATACAACAAAGCCCAGACTTACATTGAACTTTATCAATTTGCAAAGTCTCACAGGCTCAGGTGATTTGGGCCTTTCAAGGAACAGTTCAGTTAAGCCTTGCCTTGTCAAGAACAAAGACTCTATAAATGTTTATCTATCTCTTCATACTACACTTCCCTCCTAAACTGACTGCCACATCATCACAGATGAGTAGGAATCCAAATGGATGGAATTTGGAATAGCTGGGTTTTTGATGAGGGCAATGAACTTGACTTCATCAGTCCCACTCAGTTGGTTTTCACTTTATAGGTACAACTAAGCTCTGCTTCCAACATTTGTTTTCTGAGCATTTTGTAGACCTCTTCAATGATGCTGTCCTGCTAACCAGTAAATATACACACTGTAAACGTTCCTTGGGATTATAACATCCCATGGCATAAAGAACAGCTCCAGGAATTCTTTTTTCCCCACTCTTTTCCAGATCTTCTTTTGTGTAACAGATGGTCATTATTATTTCTCTTTCTGGTTTCTATTCCTTTTATCTTTACCCAAAGTATTTCACCACCACATATTTGCGCTGTCAAATTGCACCATGGAGGAATTATACACACTCCTGGAATGCAGGATCATCTCTTCAGTTCTCCATCCTCCCTACCACTTCCAGATAAATCCTCACTTTTGCTGACATTCCACTTCCGAGAATCATCTCAGAAATGTCATACTTTCTCATTCTCTCTAAATCACAGTCTCCATAGGTCAGTATCATTTTCAGTTCTAGTGCTGGTTTGTTGGTTGGTTTTTTTTTTCTTATTTTTCATTTATAGTACAATATCTTCATGCAAAAATCCTTATATCCATGATGCTCTTTAATAAATTTGGTACAAGCAAGCACTTCAATCTAGACTAAAGATATGCTCCCACAGGACTTCCAGTGCTCATTCCACCACCAGTCTTATATTTTGTTGTGATACCAACCACGTTTTTCTCCTCCAGATATAATCTTGCAGTGCAGAAAAGTTTTTGGAGACATAGTTCAGATTTTCGTTTCTATCCATATGGGATCAAGAGTCTCTCCTAGGAGAAGTGTCATCCTTTATTTTCATAAGTGCTCTTCAAGACAAACACTTATCTCTCAGTTATTATCAGATACTCTGATATAAATTTTAAAATTAATAGCACTACAATGCAATGAAACCTAAGATCTCTTCCTAACACCTGTAACAAAAGCATCAGCTGGTTTCCATTTACTCTAAACTGCTATAAAGGGTAGACAATTTATTGTCAGACTCATTTGTTCATTCTGGCTACAATTAATTTCGGAGATTTCATCATTATTCAAATAGATCTCCCAATGTAGACATGTATTTCATAGCAATCTTATCGTAACTGCTAAATAAGCTAATGTATTTCATCATAAATATTCTCCATCATTTGCAATTACGCTGCAAGCCTAATCTGAGCAATAAAGCAATAAACATTTTACTCAGATCATACATTCTTCTGAAGCTAAACTTGTTTATCAACATTCTCACTATGGATTTTTTTTCTTCTTCTCTGTGAGATGAGGTTAAAGGAATGACAAATTCACTTTGGAAAATACACTTCCTCAAAATGTTTTACCCCACTTCTGGTCCCAAGAGCTATGTCTTCATTGTGCCTGGAAAGAACGCCTACAAAGCTTTTGAGGTCCAAGCGGCCTTTATTATCTTCCTAAGGGGCCTGTTCAGCTCTGGCAAGGAAAGTAATTTATACACAACCAGCCATCTTTATTTTCATATGAATAATTCTTTCTTCCTGTTACAGTTTCCCTTCTTTTGCTGTTTTCTCCCCTGTGCAGTTTAACTTCTTTGTAATATATAGTTACAAAGCATTGCTTGCCACATTAATTTCAAAGAGGTTTCTCAACCTTTTTGAAGGTGGTATTAGTTCAGTTTATGCAGTGTTTCTCCTGAACTAAGATTTAGTCGGAAATTTAGTTAGCTATTTTTATCAAAGATGAGCCAACAGTACAAGAAGCAGAAAGACGGGGTCTTGCAAATGTGAAAAGAAACAGACCACAGATGACAGTCTGTGTTGTGGCTTGTTGCAAGCTGTACATGCACATGCTAGATGTTATCTGTCTAATATTCATCAGGACACTTCTTCTACTCTATCTTTACTTATACGGTTTAAATGTCAGTCTAGCTAGCACAATAAAGGGCCAAGGTGGCAAGTAAAAAAGGCCTCCAGAAATGGTCTTAAATCAAAGAGCCAACGTGAAATTTAGTTTTAAGAAAAACAAAACTGTTTTTCAGAGCAGGCTGGATTCATTTGTGGATATGATTAATCTCTTGGTTGTGATTTAGTAATTGAAGTTGGAAAGCTGAGAGTAGAATTTAGTGAGTGGTAATTTCTACACTGAAGGACCTCCTAACTAACTTGTACAGGCCCATATAACTACAGGAGAGGAGAATATTATTTTTCCAAAGTTGTCAGCTCTCATTATTCAGCTTGAGTTTGCAACAAGAAGCCTGGCATTTTCTCCTTCTTACACTTTCTTCAATAACAATGCTTCTGTAATTTAACATTCCCTCATTACTTTGATACTGATTGAAGCAGAATACAGTCTACTTTCCTTTTTCTCTAAAAAGCTGTTTTGTATCTGCAGCACAGAAAACAAACCATAAAAATGTGGTTTTGTCAGTTTTATTCAAGTGGACAGGACTTACAGACGTGTGGGGTTAAAGGTTGAAATACTTTCAATCCATCATCCAGTTCTAGTTTTCATGTGTTTGGCTGTTCAATTTTGCAAGCACAAGACAGCAATTATATGTGGAAGTTGAGAAATTAGAACTCCTAACAAGCCCAAGTATTTGCATAAGGGTATAATTTCAGGGAAGAAAAAAAAGAAAGAAAAAAAAAGCCACATTTGAGGTGAGTGAGGGGACACGAAAGGACTAAAATATGGTTTGAAACGATACCTGCCAAAGATAGAATCTGTAAAATGCTTGCTGATTAGAGCCCCTATAAAAGCATGAGGGAGGCTGGTTGTTCTAAACAATGCCCTAAAAATAAATAAGCAATTCTCCATATCTTTTTAGGAAGCTGATTTTGCATCTGTAAACTTGAGGTAGTTCCTCTGTGCATTTTTTAGAGTTGTTATTATTCTGCTCTATAGTGATATAAAGGCAGTGAAAACCACCAAATATAACATTCCAAAAACATATATAGTGAGCATTTGAAATGGGAAAATTGCGTTAGCTGCAAACAAATGTTACATTTTATTAAATTCAAAATCATAATCTTGATAAAGGGTTTGATCTTCAGAAAGAAAAACACATTTTGTACTAATAAGAAACTTCTGTAACTTTCCAAGTAAAAATTTGCACAGGCTTTTTATTCCAGAACTGATTCTCCTTCCAAAAACCAAAAGCCAAAGACAGACTTACCCGTTAATCAGGGACTTGCAATCTGAATGTGTGAACACACAGAACGAACAGGCCTTTTCCACTCCTCACAACATTTACTCATTGCCTTGACTGGAGTAGCTCTAGTCTCAGTCCCTGAATTTTGGCCTGGAAATCTCTGTTTCAACTCCACTAGCTGAAAAACTCAGAATGTGCTCTCCTGCCAGCAATAGTCACAGACAACTTGTTGCCTTTGGTTTGATCAAAACACTACTCTTCAATTTTTCCAAACATTGAAACTATGCTTTTTCTTCTCCTATCTTTTTGTTTCAGTGTCAGCTCTCTTACTCTGCCCTTAATCCATCGATGAAATTAGCTTGAGAAACATGCACCCTTCTCAGTTACGAATGAACACCACCATAAATGAATGATCCACAGGCAACCACTCACGCAGATTTAAAGCCAATAGCCCTGCTAAGCAGGGGTTCTCTGCATCCCCAGATCATCAAAGCCTCAATTTTGCTCAGAAAAATGTAGTGAATTCAGAGTAAGACGTTACAAGTTCCTCCAGCAATGCTTGCTGAAATCTGATGAGCTTCTTCTATAGATAAGCAATAGTTTCTCTACTAATCTTCAAACCACATGTCTTGGCTATGGTGAAAATTTTAACAAGACCTGCTAAAACTCAAATATTTTAATTCATAGCACCCAGGTGAAGGATTTTCCCTTGCATTAAGTAATTTTATGTGGGACCCTGCTTTCTTCCTAGTTTTGAATATCACTCTCTTGAAAGGGAAAGAATGAAAAAAAAATGTTGCTACAATGATTTGGAGACAGTGAATTAAGTAGAATAGTTACATTAAAACTATTTACAAACAGACTGTGTATAGCTGGCTAGGAAGAGCTGGTATTGGGCATCAGAAAAAAAACAAAATAAAATTCCAGGAAGAAGTCTTGCACTTACTTTGAGGTTTACAAAAAGCTCATTATTCATTATGCAAAATAAGTTCGTACATTCAGAATAGTTATCCCGTAAGAAAGGAGTATGAGCCAAGTGTCCAACCATGTCACAGTGAAGAATGGAACAACTTTCTGTCATCAGTGAGGGGAAGGTTAAGCTGCTTTTAGCCTCATGTGAAGGTGTCTATTGACTTCTGCTATGAAGCACAACCTCAGGAACACGTAGCTCAAAAAGTAAGTGTAGGGGCAGAACGAATATGCTACAAAAGAAAACAAAATTCCAGTGCAATTCTGAATGCAGCAAATTCAAGAAGCAGTACTACTCAACCAGTACAATAGTAAGTAGAGCATAAATCAAAATTTGATAATCATTCAGATACCTATTTTCCTAGACTGCTCGGAAGCAGCTTGCTGAGGAGGCAGCTTGATGTTTTGAAAGTAATTAGCCAGGTTAAAAGACAGGGAAAAATAACCTTTCGGTTTCTTGCCATGTTTACTCAGCTTCATGTTTTATTACACATATCTGGAGTACAGCAAAAGCAAAAACACAGAGAAAGTTAGAAAAAATTCAGACACTAAAACAATATTTATTCTAATTACTTTGATTATCTTGAATTGTTTTTATATAAAGCGATTGTTATTCTGTTTATGGAATGTAACATCTAGGCCAGACCCTCAAAATGTGCCTCAACTCAGTGTTCAGTTAGGCAGTTATACTATCTAAACAGGGTTATAATTCTTTCTTTTTAAAATGCTAGATTTAATGTTAAATGTCTCTGTTACTTTAGATATCTGTCCCTTTCAGAGAGCTCTACATTCAGGTGAAAGTCAATGCTGTGGATCCTTCAGCTGGAAATCTCAGGCAAATATTCTCCCCTCATTAGACACAGTGAACGTTCATTAATATCGGTACTGGTTTGGTGTATAAGGTACATAGTATAGATCTACACTGAAGCTCATGAAACACAACTTTGCTTCCTGTATTAAACTTCAGTTCTTTTATTGATTCTTTTGCCACTCGCCCTTCTCAAGGATAGGACTAAATTGCTTGCAGACTTCATTATAAAATCATAAATTGAGGGAAGAAAAAAAAAATCAATAATGCAGACCTGTAGTGGTTAATATGTCAGTAACAAACAATCTTTCCCAATTTCACCTTGTGTTCTTTGCTCATTTTGCAAGAGAAAGAAGAAAATAGCTTTAAGAAATGTTGAAGTTAAATGTAGTCCTTTATTTCTAGGGAAGAGAACCTATGAATTTAAATCATTAAACAATAATTATACTCTGAACGTTGGAAGGATTTGCAGTAAAAATATCGAGTTGAGATTAAGTCAATAAAATTAATCACTCGTGACCCTGAAGGAGCAAAGGAGCTGAAAAATGCTACAAAATTAAAAGCTACCATGAGCAAAGGGACTTGGGGAATTCATTTTAATTCACCACAGCCAAGTTCAAATACAAGCTGTTCTTTGTTATTCAGCCCAAGGTATTATTTTTCATACAGACACTCACATCTGACCAAGCCATAATCACATACCGTAGAGTTTTCTTTATCTGATTGTAAAGTTTCCTGTTTTAGCTACATATTAACAATGAAGTGCATATAAATAGGGTGGTGCCTGAGAGTGGACTATATTCTGCTCACCTAACCACATCTATCAGTGTATTATGTGTCTCAGAGCTGGGATTTGAGCAATGGATGGTGAAATTGGCCTTAAGAAGTCAGTACTCTCTCCCTCACATGGACTTAACAGACATTTTATATTGCAAATTCTTTGCTTTTCCAGTATGAGCAGAGAGTTCTCGTGCAGTTGCTTAAGAGAAGGTTATGAATGGCAATAGCCTCCTCTCTATCATTTGTGTTTAATGACTGACTCTGCTGTCTAAAACAGTATTTCTCAACTCCCAAGATATGTTTTACCCGTGAGAAAGTGAAATTGGTAAATACAGCCACGCCCTTCCAAGGACCCACATGCTATGACGATGGGCAGAGAAATCTTTGTTGAAGCTATCAAAATGAGGTGTGAACTTAACGAGTAGAAAAGGACATAGGAAAGGTTTAATAAAGGACACACAATCAACCACCCGAGAAGCAACTCCTAATTCAAATTAAATGTGCTTGTGCTTTTGGATCTGAAGTGACCTGATCTGAAAATCTGCTCTGAAAATAGGGATGCTTTTGTGCTCTGTGTGACTGTGTACTATGGGTGAATTTTAATGTTTCTGCAGAGATTTAATTCTATTGGAACTAGTGGAAGAACCTAAAACCAAGTAATGAGGTCCCTTTTCTGCTTTAGTGTAGTATACTTGACGTCTGATTTTACAACTGTGAAAGTGGGGACAGCTGTATTTAAGTACTTTGAAGTAATGGAGAGAATTGCTTAATACATGATGTAAAGTAACACATCCAAGTGAAACCAACTAAAGATCAACTATTTTTTTCAAGTAGCGCTTTGAAAAAATACCAACCTGGGAACTATTTATATTACCAGAAATAGTGAACTAGGGGGTGCATGAAAAGTCATAATCAAAATCAAAGGAAACACCCAGTATTTTCTATGACAAAATTCCAGTGAGAACATAATCTACAATAGCACAGCTTTACGTTGTTGGCCTGACATGACTTTCTTTCTAGAATATTTGCAAGAATTAGCTGAAACTTTTGTTTATTTATAATATTTCCACTGAAGCTAGTTTAAATAGACAGATTTTTTAAAGATTTCCAGAAACCTATAGTGGCCATCTGCAGGCAAGTTTATTCCTGAAAAGACATTTATGAATTTACATCCAAGACAAATAAAGAGCTGCTGGGCAATTAAACTGGAAAAATGTGTGTTTTTCAGACAGAAAATAAACATTTGTTTCTACCCAGTTGATGTACAAGTACCATGATTTTAAAAGCAAAAAAATAACTTACTGTGCACAATGTTCAGATTGAATTTCTGCTTGAAAATTAGAATGTGTAAGTGTACTTGACTGTTTAGATTTTTTTTTCTTCTTCTCAACATGGAAGGTATAATCTTCACGTTCAAGTCCCTGTTTCCAGCACTTTCTTCAGCTATTTCCTTTGTCCTAAAATATTCTGCCCTTATTTTTATTCCTGCTGATGCTTCCTATCATTTATACACATTGTGTTTGAAGACTATCAAGCTGTTCCTTTAGATGTACAAGACTTAAGGTAGTGTAAGCGTATTTATTTAGCTGAAGAGCTGTTAAGATATCTTTGCACTGGGTTTTGCAGAAAAAATAAAATATCAGATGTATCATCTGTGCAGCTCCCAGTGAAGTAAATGAGAAAATAAAAATTATAGAAAGGCTGTGGGGGGGAAAACAAAACAAAACAAAACAAAACAAAAAACAAAAAAAAAGGAATGAAATAGATATAGGTCATACTCTCTTATCTAAAGTAAATAACGTCTTGGTCTATTGGTTTTTCAGAAGATAATTTCTGTGTCTATATGAAACCCCACTAGAAATATGATCAATAAGAAACTTCACTGATGCATGTACAATCACTAGTCTTACAACAATCTTACAATCACAGGTTAATGTATTCTTCTGAGAACATTACATGATTGACCAATGAGGAATGTGACACAATTATGTTAATTCTGTAGTCCATCTGATTTAAAACTGCATTTCTTATGCACTGGAAAAATGAGATGTGTGCCAGGCTTAGTAAAGCAAAACACAGATAATATAGTTATTTCAAATAGGATTTTCTTTGAAAGAATACATAACAGTAGAATTTAGGTGTGGTTCCCCAACCTGCTCATGGAATAAAAATGTGTTTGGAAGGAGTTAGCTAATGGTTTCTGAGCTGTGCTGTACCACTCCCTGAAATCTCTAACAGCATTAGCAGCCAGTCCACATTATTCAACTCCCTACAATATTAACTTTCACCCACACTAATATTTATATAACATGTGGTATTTATATAGTTTTAATTCATAGTTTGTTTTAGAAAGAGAACTGTACACGTGCAGGAGGATAGATCCATTAGCGTCTGTTACACACAGGGGCCTAGAAGTAGCCTCTGGATATACCATGCTTACACTGCTGAGTACCAGAATCCAGGAAAGTCAATCAGAATAAACACCTTGCTCCTCTTACCCAGTATCTTATACGCTTACACCACATAGTTAAAACTGTCTAACATCAGAAAGATTCTGTGCTAGCCAAGTCTGATCTTATATGTTATGGCCATTCTTATGTTCTGAAGTTTTCATGGTACCCACTTAGCCTCAGCTAAGGATAAGGACCCACTGCGTTCTCCATTCCCTGCAACATATTCAGAAAAATGCAAAGTAGCTTTGATGCAATTAATATGTGCCATAGATTGAATGTGCACCCATGTCCTCTGATTAACAAGACACAGTTCTCTGTACCATGGAAACCATAAAGCATACGTTGCAGTTACTGCAACAATAGGTGTAATCTGAGCCCCTTACCAAGCACAAAAACAGCTCCCAAACCTGCTGCAGCACAAAGGCTTCATGCTATAGAAACACACCCTGAGGCCCAAGAGTCTTCACGTGCACTCAATGCCTGACAAATCTGCAAATAAAGATGGTGGAGGCAACGCTCCAACACAGACACTTTCAGAGGACTGTGCCCTATGTGCAAGCTCATTTGCTGTGATCCCAGTTTACTCCAGCTCACTCACACAGGTAGCCCTTCTTCCTTTTTAAATGGTGTTCCTTCTACCAAGCAGGGCGTGTTTTACTTTGTACATCTAAAGGCTCTCATGGCAGTTCAGAAACAGAATTATGTGCTGAAATGTCATCATTTAGGTGCACAATATCTCTGCAAGGTCTTCCATATCAGGCCCTCAAGCATCTAAATCCTCACTGTAAACCATAGCAAAGTCAAGCTAAGAACAGTCCCCTGTTGCTCTAGGATTTCTCTTAGTTTATTTTCTATGTAGAGTGCAGAAAAAGGTTTCCTAGAATCAGTCTGTAAAAGGACTGGAGTCTCCATGGGCTATTTCCTTGTTAAATAAGATTTTATGTGCTACTAAATCCTGAATATTTGCAAAATGAGACAAAATCTTCCATGTTTTGAAGGGCAACTTTCAAAAATATCTGGAAAGTTTTCTAAGAACTTATAAAAAATAAAAAGGATCCCCACATCTTAAGCTTTAAATTTTGGGTTCCTTAAGAATACTGCTTATTTAAACCAGATTTTTAAAACCTTGCTATCGTTTCAGACTGTAAAGCAACAATTTGCAATGCTAAAAATATTTCCTTCTTCAGCACAAATCCAGAAACTACTTTTTTTTTTTTCTTGATTTAAGAATATTTTAATTGGAAAGATTATATATTTTTTAACTCACTTAAGCAAGCAGTTTTCTTCTAGAACATCTAGTTTTCTGTTAGCACTGTTAACTACTTCATCTTCCTTCCTATGCACATATACGTCATGTCTGGAACAGAGCAAAATAAGAACCACATGTTTCTTATAAACAGTTGGATGCTTTGCATATAGATGGTGCTTAGCTGGAACAACTATAAAGGAATAGAACACAAGGAAACAGTAGGTGGAAGACAGCATTTTAGTCAGAAAGCAGGAACATGAGTAATTAATCATTAATATGGAAAAAAGGCAGACAGCAATAGGAGGAGGGAAGTCTAACAGAGAGAAAAAGATTTTGTTAAGCTCTCACCCAACCACAGTTTGAGCCTTGTTTAAAGTATACACATTCACCACCACACTGAGTCTTGACTGAACCTGTATCAAATCCTTAATGGTCTATTTAGACAGCTATAAGTAAGAAGAGAATTTGCCCTTTCAGCACTCCATACACTTGCTGAATTTGTTGTTTAAATCTGTTTAAAATTAAAGACAATATAACTCAGAATTTTGACCTTAGTTGCATCTGGTAAAACACAGAGTAACTACTAAAATAGATCTTAATGCTATATTTTGTTAAGTAAAATTCAGTGGGGTTGCATAGATTTGTCATGGCATAATCCAGATCGAAAACTGACTCAAAGAAGTATCAGTACGTAATGCCAGACTTGCCAGGCCTCATACTTCACACACAGAACATTCATCTGGCTCCCTTTCTCTCCCCAGTGCCACACAGGCAGCCACACTACAGCTTCTCAGCTTCCCTCCAGCTTTGGGATCCAACATCAGATGCAAGTATTTAGTCCAAGGACAAACAGTGTTTAGCAGATGGGCTCTGGCAGGCCTGCAGGAAGGGCTGGGTTGCTGCTCGGCAAGGCCCCAGCCTCTTGGTCTTGCAGGTAGGCAGCAGCTGCCCCACGCAGCCCCACACTGCTGTCTCTTCCCTGCACTGTCCCAAGCAAAGTAGACCTACAAAAGCAAAACTGAGCTGTTCACATCAGTGATGAATATATTCAGCAATTACTGCAACAATTCTCTTTACAATGAAGCATTCGCTAAACAGAAACACAGGTTGCTATTTAAGTTGTACCCATACTAAAAAAATTTGCTTTATTAACTATTTGTGGAAGATGATAATTTATAACTGCTGAGCTTCCATGGTGATCACCATGGTGATGCACTACGAATTCAGTGGATTGTCTCCGCAAAATGTATTTTCCTCTCAAAAAGAAAAGAAAACATTGCTAATTGTTTAAAGAATGCTTTTATTTCTAGCCTACCAGGCCAAAAATTGAGGCAAATAAAAAGCAAAAGGTTGTGAGAAGGGCAACCCCAATGTGTTACAGAAACATACATAGCAATGCTTGTCCTTCTCACAATGATGCATCAAAAAAGCTTTTTCAATATCAACCTAATTAGTGAACATCTCTCTGTTGATTAAGTTACTAAACAAAATATTGCCCTATAGCTAAACCAGATGAGCTAATGTTAGTAGGTCACAGTCATGTTTTTCTTTTACATTCACAGAGTCAGACTTGTTACTTGGAGATTATTTCCTACTTTACTAACAGAATTTAAAAAAAAAAAAAAAAAAAAAACCACTGAGAAGATATTACAGATTTGTCTTGCCCCTGGCCACAAAAAGGTTAAGAGCCAAATTCTACCTCCTTTTACCAGGTCTGAGAAGGATGGGGCTTGGGAGACAGGGTATAGGGTCAAAGCACAGTGAACTTCAGTTACTCTTTTATCTCCCTCTGTTCCATCCATTATCTTCATCAGCACAAGTGATATTGTCTTTTAAGGATAATTAGGAAGCAGTTAAGTTTAGAGCAGCCCTGTGGCTGTCCTAAAACAAATGGCTGGAAGAAGAATGACAGAGAATCGCCTCATTTTTATCCTACACAGCAGTACAGGGGACAAAATGAAAAATATACTGAATTAAAACCAGAAAAATAACTCAAGAATTCTTGGCTCTTTGTTCTGTCTGAAGCCCTTAATTTCTCATATAGACACAGATCTACTTCAGAGCTTCATTTAAACTAAAAGCCCTAATGGGAATCTACACCAGATAAGGGTAGAGGTCCTTAGATTATGAATTTGGAGGTAAAATCATTTAAGTTAAGCAACAATGAAATTTCCAGTTCACAGTCAATGCTGTAAAGTAGATTGGAAAAATTGTTCCAAGCTAAATCATAAGTCTTTCCCGATTTTCTTCACAAAGGAATTATATATACATGTATATGTAACTTTAGGGGGATAAGTACTTCATTCAACCGTTTTCATTTCAGAGTTCTTCCCACTCTTAAAGGAAAAAAGCTTATAGATGATACATGTCATGCAGTCTGCATCTTGGTGATGCTAACCTTATCCATCAACAGTCTGAGAAATATGTGCCTTGACAAAAGGAAGCAGATGTGCCTTAATCCTCTTAAAGTGAACTATGGGATGCATTTCCTCAGTCTTCCAGGATGGCTTCTCTGGTGCCCTTACGTCTCTTGGTAAAGGCTGAACAGAGAATTTGTCATGGAATCAGACCTTCACTTGGGATTTGTGTATTTTTCAGTCCTTTGATCATATGCCTCATATTTTACCTTAACTGAACCATTGTGGACATTTGAAGCTGCTTTTCATTTTTCACCAAGGAAAGCTACTGGAGTAAACAACCATCCTGTTCTGCAAGTTCTCCACCTGGGATGCAGGAATCATCTTGACCCCACCTATGAAGAAGTATATAAGATATAACAGGTGCCAGAATTAGGATTTTTCAAAAATGCAGTTTTTAAATCTTTGGTACTCCTTGTTGATTGGAGGTTTGGATTGTCTTTCACTGCATATCTCCAAGAGGGGTGATGAAACACTGTTAGTGCCAAAAAAGGGATATAATCAGTATTTATTATACTTTGTTTATGACAGAGGCATAATAGGTTGTGCAACACAGGGAGTGTACAGTGGGTAGTGACTGAGATCTGCCTGGCACTCTCTCTAGCACTGTGCATCTGACAGGCTAAGACAATAACAGATATTGTCAGATCATTTCTGCACCAGGAAAGCTGCACTTACCAGTTTCCAGTGAAATTAGTCCCCTGCTACAGCTGCATGCGGAGGATAAAGTCGTGTTTTGTTAAAGAATCCCAGTGTTCTAAATTACTGTCTGAAAACTCCAGAACAAGTTTTGCATTTAAACATAATAAATGCAGTGGATCAGATTTGCTTGGGAGCAAGGGCTTTTGTCTTGTTAGGGAAGCACTGGACTTGAGGGCAGGTCAGTGTGGTCAGAAGAGAACAATATTATTGTGAAGAAAGTATCAAATCAACAGTCCTATCTGTCATCAGTTTTCTTCTAGACAAGTGTGCCTTTTACCATTGTCTGTTGCACAGATTCATCAGAGCAGGAAGATAAATATGTGGAAGGATATTCTGTACTGCAACAAACCCACACTGACAGTTAATTACTGCTCTAAACTCCACCAAATCCATAGCACAGGAAATCAGAAATTCAGAGGTCCACAAATGCTTCCTTTTCTCATTGTATATATAGTGGCCTTGGCAATGCATTGCATGCAACATTCCGTATAGCAAGCCTCTTACATTGCCTGAGAAAGCAACACAGCTTTTATTTTAATGGAATTTCTTTTGTAAAGTATTTATTTAGAAGTGTGCATCACCACACATAAGCCTTTTGCTCCTAGGAATAATTAAAAAAAAATAAAAAAAGGATAAGTTATTAATCATTAATATCATGCACTGAAAAAGACTGAGCTCCAACTTGAAAACAAGTCACCCAAAACCAGGCCTGAGTCGCTATGATATGGTTCCTACAATCATTACTTAACCTTTTCACACCTCATTCTCCCCAAAAGAATATTCTATAAATACTCTTTCATCCATTATAATGACAGAACTTGAGTGCTGAGATGGGATATGAACCTTTCTAGCACATTCTGAAAAAGAAAGGGTACTATGTAAGAAAGTAGGGGAAAAAAAGGAGTCAATAGTTTACTGTCCAGATATGTAACAGCGAAAAAATAAAATAAAATAAAATAAAAATTGCTATAGATAACATGATGAATCAGTCCTGTAGCACTCTGCAAACCACAGCTTTTCTGAAGTGGACCCTGCTGAAGAAATTTACCATGGTTTGAGAATGTTCAATGTTCTTTACGTAGCTAAAATGTTCACTGGCAAAAGGCAGTGCATTACTGTGCTAACTAGATAAAATTGATTTTTTGTGCAAAATTGGCCTGTGATTCATGAGATCTAGTTTCAACTGCCAGCCTATGGGAATCCCTAGATTCCCATAGGAGCTCAAGTTAGTCTAGTGTTCTTTCCATTCCACAGCTCCCCTTGTGTAGACCACTCAGCAGCAAAACTGCTGAGATTGACAACAGAATTACTGGATGAAATTCTACAGTAATTATTATAGATTGTATATTATTATCACGGCATAAGTGATATAAAATGCATGGCTCTCTATCTACTAGATATAAAAATCTATGGATCTGTTCAACTTTGGAAAGTTAAAAATTTCAGCTGGTTCCATTTAGCCTTTTTAAGCATCCAACTTTTGCCTCCTCTCAGCTGCCAAGGTGATTAAAACGCATTTTGTTCTCGAAAATCTTGCCATGCTTTTATTGAATGTTTTTATGAATCAAGTGACAGGGGAGATAAATGAGAGCTCCACTGATCATGGTTTAAGAAAAAAGAAAAATGCAGTTAAAAAATTCTTAACAACTGGGCAGGAAACCAGCAAGACAGATGACTATCTAGTGGTTACTTTTGTGAAGTGATCTTGAAGGATAAATATTTAAGGAAAAAGAAAAGAACAATTCTCTTTTCCCTCAATTGATTCATTTGTTTTATGAAATAACAATGCTCTCTGGTTCCCATCCACTTCAAATTCCACATATAACCCTACACATCAATTACATAGGTGCAGACAGTGCCTAGAAAAAAATCTGATAGTTTGGGTATAACCCACAATGGTTATGAAAGCTGCAGTAAAGTTGTATACTCATTTCATATTCATTAAAATAAAATTTAAGTTGCATCTTGTTTAACAAAATGACAGAAATTAGAACATAGCTTTTTTTTTTTTTAACCTAAAGACCTAACCTCTCAAGGTCTCATATATTAAAACATAGTGTTGGACTTTTAAGATCCTCATTCTGTTCTTGTGATTCAAGGCTGGTGTTCAGACTGAAGTTATGTTGTACTCACCCCATCTAGCTGCAAGCAGCAGTAAGGCCAGTCAAACAAAGACAAATTGTTTTTGTAAAAATGAATATAAATGTAACTAAAATACAGAACTTTATTTTTGTAATGACATTTTAAGTTGGGATTTTTCAGTATTGATTAATAATCTGTTTAATTTAGAGTATAGTCTACTACATTTTACTAGAACAGCTGTAGCATTTACTTCTGCACTTACTACAGAAAGAAATACCATAGAAGTATTCTTAATGCTGCACGGTCAAGCACTGAGATGCTGAGAAATGTAAAAACCAAAATTCTTCCAGGGAAGTTAATTCAGACCTTTAGCACGCACACACAATGATTCAAACTTTTAGCAGCGCAATCATACACTATCTTCCCCTGTGGAAAACCAAACCAAATTCAGCTCATCCTCATCTGTAGTAACAGCAGCATGCATCCTGCATTCTATCAGTCCCCTTGAGAACCACAGCCCCTGCCTCAAACGCTTAGAAGAAGGTATCCACCCATTTTGGCAAGACTTTTATGTGAAGAAAATGCTTCTTATGAAGAAAGAATTCAACAGAGCTGCCCTTTTCTTTCCCTTTTCCTGTTTGTTCTCATGGCCACACAAAGAGAATGAATTAATACAGAGCAGGGCAGGGCCATTGCAAAAGGCTAGTGAGCGAGCATCTCTAGGATGCCTTCAGGAACAGGTCTAGACATCTACAAGGGGCCCAGGAATAGTGGGAATGCTGACATCAAGCTGTGGTACAAAACAACTGTGTTCATACAAACTGATTATATATTTACTTCTGTCCAGTAAAAGGTTATAAATAACCTGCTGGTTTTTTACTGTATAATTGGTAATTTATAGATGTTAAAAAGAATATATCATTCACAGTGAAACAAAACACTAGGAAAGTAAGACACAGAAGTGTGTTGACATTTCTTTAGAAGAGGTGTTGTCTTGTTTAATTCAAACTTGTGAGAGGAATACAAGGTGTCCCATTAACACTAGACAGGATTAATATTTTAGAAATTATCCTGGCTAGTCACAAAGGCATAAATCAATCAATAGTAGTTTGACCATCTATTGAGCAAACTACAAAGACTGCAACCAGCTTTGACCATGTTCTTTCATGACCATCTAACGCAAACAAACATGGTACCAGCTACTTTCAAAGACAGGATGTGGGTTGGCCCAATTGTAAAAAAACATACACTCTTAAATTTGATAGGAATCCAAATTTCATTGCACGTGTACTTTACAGAACTAGAGCTTCACTAAGCAATGCACATCACAAGAGACAGAAATTAAAATACAGCAAAGGAAAAAGGTGCATTTTCATTTTTTCATCTTTGCAAGTTGTCTTGTGTCTTGACAGTGGAGAGCTTCCATAGGATCAGCACGGAAAGTCCAAGGAATCCACCTTCATACCATTTTAAATAACCACAGTTCTAAAGCCCCTCTTTGAATGTTCAGTCCTCAGCCTAAGACAGTTCAAAAATAAACTAGTGTGAGACCAGCTTGTCACATCAGCATCATTCAAACTGGCAGAAAAAATTTCCAATATCTGGTTTCTAGAGGATTTCAGCCAGGAATCTGTAAATATGTCATATCAAATCACGATTTATTTAATCATGGTCAATAAAGATTTTTTTGTATTTAAAAGTTGCCCTTCATGAAAGAACAGAGGGAACTTAATGTGCTGCTATGTGGTCAGAAACCACTGAGAATTTTTTTTTCAGCTTTTTCATGTAAATGAATAAAAAGCCTAAGTTTAAGACCAACTCAGCTGTTAACCAGGAGGTCTAACTCCATCTAATTTTCAAGAAAACAAGGAAACAACCAGGAAGGAAGTTGAATCTAGGGAATCTATTCAGAAAATTGATAGCAGTAAAAGAGACTGCTGACACTGAGGAAAAGCAGAGCCAAACTGTAGGAACCAAATCTCAAGAAATTCCCCAGAAAGGGGTAGTGGGTGTAGTCTGGTGGTCTGCACAACTGAGGGAGAGCAGAGAAGTAGGAAATCAGGGGAAAAGGTTGAGACCATAATAGGAACCTACAGTGAGTTCCACACAGCACGCAGAGAGTGAATAAAACATGCACTGTTGTTCACATAGCTTAAGAAAGTTTTACATACATGGAGATTAAAGAATTAGTAATGTTATTATTCATCATCATTAAAAGAATTCATAGAATCATGGAATCACAAGGTTGGAAAGGACCTACAAGATCATCTAGTCCAACCATCCTCCCATCGCCACTGCTACCACAAGCTACTAAACCATGTTTCTCATGGTTTTTAAACCATGCTCCTCATCCAGATGCCCATTGAACACTGCCAGGGACGGCGACTCCACCACCTCCCTGGGCAGGCCATTACAGTGCCTGACCACTCTCTGAGGGAAAACATTTTTCCTTATGTCTAATTTTTCTTATGTCTAATCTAAAACTCCTCTGGCACAACTTGCAGCCATTTCCTCAGGTCCATTTTGTTGCCTGGGAGAAGAGGCCAAAGTCCTCCTCATCACAGCCTCCCTTCAGGAAGTTGTAGAGTGCAGTGAGGTCTCCCCTGAGCCTCCTCTTCTCCAGACTAAACAATCCCAGCTCCCTCAGCCGCTCCTCATAAGATCTGTGCTCCAGACCCCTCACCAGTTTTGTTGCCCTTCTCTGAACATGTTCCAGGGCCCCAGTGTCTTTCTTGTAGTGAGTGGCCCAAAACTGAACACAGTTCAGCACAGCGCAGCCTCACCAGTGCTGTGTACAGGCGGAGGATTACCTCTCTGTTTCTGCTGGCCACACTATTTCTAATGCAAGCCAGAATGCCATTGCCCTTCTTGGCCACCTGGACACTGTCAGCTCATATTCAGTCAAGCATCAACCAACATCCCCACTTCTTCACAGTCATCCAGCCACTCAGCCCCAACCCTATAGCGCTGCATGGGGTTGTTGTGGCCAAAGTGCAGGATCCAGCACTTGGCCTTGTTGAACCTCATCCCATTCACCTCAGCCCAGTGATCCAGCTTATCTAGATCCCTCTAAAGGGCCTCCCTACTCTCAGGCAGATCAACACCACCTGCCAGCTTAGTGTCATCATAATTGTAATTAGTTTCTATCAGTTGCAATACTGAACCACATGAGTACCACCTTGCTTGTGCATACTGTGCCATAAAAGCAAGCTGAGTTGCTCCAACCTGTATCAGGGATGAATTTGTACCATTGATATTTAACGAGCAAGGATTGTTAAGTGCCTCATTTCCTCTTGTGTGTGAAAAACTCACATTACCATGCTCTCTCAAAACTGGTGAATTCTGCTTCAAGCCAGTCCTGAAAATTCCTCGTACCTGTGCTAAACAAATAGATAGCGTGCCCTGCATTTTCTCTTATAAATGTACATTTCAGAAACTTAGCAGGAAAATGGAGCTCAATAGAAATCCCACTTTTTCTCATGAAAAAAAATGTAATACTTCCTCTTCCCATTCTTTCCCTATTGCTTGTTTCCCTAACATACTAACTCATATCAAACAAATTCAGATTGTAAATTCTTTGCAACGGTGATCCCATTTTTGGGAAATATTTGCCCTATTCCAGGAAGGAATATAAAAGGATAAAAACAGCACGAATCTATCTTTAAAAAAATAAATAATAAGTACAACCAATCCTCTCAACTAACGATGCCATCTCTCCCTGAGAAGCCACGAAGACTTATACAACTTTATTAAATTTGTCAGCAGTGAGGTCCAAGAAGGTAAAACACTGGTTTCCAGCTTCTTGTATAGCTATAGTAGAACTCCAGCTGGTGGCAATTCCTCTCCTGTTCCAGGCTTTTTCCAAGTGAAACAGCATATTTAAAACAAATACTTTTCAAGGAAGCATGTGGAATACACAAAAATAAATGTCTTGGAGAATAAAGAAATTTTTATTTTGACTGCAAAGAAAGCTTTTATGTTTTATTTTAGCTTTGCATGTAGTAGAACCATTGTGAGTCTTTTAGCAGTATTTTCTCCACCCCCTTCATCTCAGAAAGGTAGCTTTTATAAGTAATAAAAATCCTTTAAAAAGATATCATAAATGAGATTTGCATGACATTCTTTCTGTTTTACACCATTTGGGATTCCTTTCATCCTCAGAATTGTTGTCATGTGTGTCAAGAGCCATTGATTAATACTTATGCTTCTTTTGTCCTGACTGTCAGTATCTCAACTAATCTAAAAACTTTTTCCCTACTTCTTGGACAGCAGTTTGTACACATTTCTACAGGCAAGACAGATCTAGACCTCTCCTGCTGCTGCAACTGCTTTTGAAGACCCTCTCTCAGATAAAGAATTTCTTCAATCTCAAAAATATCTTAAACTAGGCTCTCATTCTTTTCCAAGACTGGAAGCAAGTGATACCCCTCCATTTAGCCCACTTTATTTGGACTCTTCTTAAAATTTCTCTTTTTTCAGACTGTGCCCAGAGGAAGTTGATTGTGCATTTATTTATTTACAGAAATTCGGACATTATTTTTTCTAAGGTGAAGTAGAAAGTCACAGCTTGAACCAGTGGTTGAGTACCTGCTAGGAAGGCAAAGCCAACCCTGGGGAGCTCAGATGAAAGCAATGCACCTGAGTGACCAGAGGGGGTGGATCCTGGCTCCATCCCTTCCCAGACCTCATTTAAGGGTTGGCAGTGGAGGCAAGGTTATTTTCCTGCAGATCTGTGTATACCTGAGGACTTCTGAAGGTAAGCAGTTTCTTTCCCTTATTTCTACGTTCATTACTGTTGCCTTTGAGCAAATCCTCATTTGCTGCAGCCCAGGATCTTGCTAATCTGCTCTCATTGTACTTTCTACTGTGTTTTACTCTCAAAATCTTACAACATGATAGTGTGTTCAATGCATGTTATTTGCTGGAATGCAGATTAGTTGTCTTCTGACCAACTACCAAGTCAGGCTTTTATTTATTTCATTATTACTCTTTTTAACGTGGGGAGAGGGAAGAAAAAGGAACTGAAGTGAAAGGACTATTTCCCTTTCAGGGGAACCATTTAAGCAAAAGGCTCTCTCCGCTTTTGCCTCTCTGTACTGGATCCTTGTGACTGGCTTAAGACTATATCCGGAATCTTTTGGTAGCACAGCACATTTGTATTCCTATAGCTCATGTCTGCATGCTCCTCATACACAAACACAACACTGAAGGCCTGAATGGAAGCAGGGACTGAATCATTCTGCACTCAGCATCCCTCATACAACTTCTTTCTTCTAGTACAACATTGGCTAGAATAGGGTTGGTTCCCTTGCAGTAAAGGGATTTGTCTGACCTCAGACAGTTTTGCAAAGCATGCACACTTGTGGACAATGTCTCTAACATAGATTTACTGGTATCAGGCAACTTTAGAGAAATACATCAAGTTTTATATTCATTAGGAACGTTGTTTTCTAAAAACATGCTCTACTGTGAGTCTCTGCAGCATTAAAACAATCAAGTAGCATCTACCTGTGATTAATTCAGACATAACTTCCCACTATGCAGTGTAATGTAGCCAAGTGTACTGCCCCTGACATAATCATGAGATAGAGCTGTACTTAATTACTGCTGTTACTGCATTCTCAGAGTATCATGAATGTAAGAAGCTTAGCAAATACTCAAACTGCGATACATAGGAATAAGCTTAAAAAACAGTCTAGGTTGATATCTAAAGTATACTGAAAGCTAAGACACTCAGTAAAGAGAAGCAACCACAGTATAGCAAGTGTTTCTGTTTTCAGTAGCATCTCATAAAATGCATTGAAATTCTAGTAGGATATCGAGGTCATCCTTGTCTATAAATTTATCAATTTTTTTTATGATTTCTGCATTTATCACAAAGGAAAGAACAGGATTCTCATCTCTGTTGAGTGAGATTTTTTCATAAGAAAGCTTCTAGAAGTTAATACAGACTAGAAAATTACTGATTTTTTTTTTTTTTTATCCTTTTTCACGGGAGGGATAACGCATCACAACATCTTTTCCTTGAGTAGGCCAACAGTGTATTGCCATGGTTTGTTCCAGTTCTTAAAATAGCTGCCATTCTAGCAGTATTGAAGAGTTTATACTCGTGCCGTCTGGTCAGATTGGGTATAGAGCAAAGTAAGGAAAGAGGGTTGATACAAGTCCATCTTTATTTTTCAAGAGAGGTAGTATTTTCAGATTTAGAATTTTCTTGAGAAATCTCAATGATGATAAAATACTATAGAAAAAAAATTGGCATTTGGCATCCATCCTTCACTCCCACTAAGAAAGTGTTACTAGTAAAAAAGAACTAAACATCTTCGCTAGTAATATTCCAATCAGTTTTCTCAGGTAAGAATCAATGATGGAAAAATTAAGAAGATAATCCTGCATTTCTGAAGATAATCTAAGTTAAGAAACATACCTTGTTCTGGAAGTATTTTTTTTAAAGGCTGTACAATGGCAAAACAATTCATACTTTTTACATTCAATTCACATACAATTGCAGGTTTTTTTCACATTCACCGTTAAGCTAGATTTGATGGTCATATCGACAAAATAAATTTATCTGCATTATACAAAGTTCATTTAGAAGATACTACAATCAAAGTATAATTTTATTTGGAAGAGATCTTTAGCAATCATCTTATCCATCTCCTGATCACAAGTTCCAAGGTTAGATCAGGTTGTTCAGGTCCCTGTTCAGTCAGATATTGAAAACTAGAAAAGATGATGATTGCACAGCATCTGTGGGCAGTATGTTGCAGTGTTTAACCACCCTCAGTCTTTGTATCTAATCAGAAATTCTTTTGTTGCTTCCACATCTGTTCACTGTGAACTTCAGAGAAACGACCTGGATCTAGGTTCTGACCCTTGTTTATTAAGTAGGAGACCTCTATTAGTTAGATTCCCATCTGCAGTGGGATTGCCAGGTCACACCCTGAACCAATGGCTGAGCACCAGGTGAGTAAGCTTAGCTAATACAGGGAGCTCAGGTGCAAGCAGTGCGCCTGAGTGATCAGTGGGGTGGAGCCTGGATCCACCTCTCCTCTTCATTTAAGCTTCATTTAAGGGTTAGCACCATCTCTCTGGATAAAGACTGCCCTCCTCTTGAACCCTTCCTGGAAGGGTTGAGACAATTTTCCTTTCTTATTACCTGTTATCTCTCTGTAGAGCTTGTATCCTGTTCAAAGGCACTGTCACCACGTTCCTTAGCCATACACCATCCCTCAGCCTTTCACTCTCCAGCAAATACAGTTCTTTTAGCATCTCCTCATTTATCAGGTGCTCCAGTTCCCTGATCATCTCAGTAATCATGCACTGAACTCTCCATTTCATCAGCCTCACAATCCCATCCACAGACTGTCTCAAAACAGCTATAGCTATATTCACCAGGATGGGCTTGAACAGCATTCAGATGACAAAATAAGGTAGGATGGATGAGCATCTACAGAGATGTGTGTTCTGAGGTTATAATCAAAAGAATATAATTGATTACCTTTTCATATGAGGAAAGGTCATGACTGTTTTGAACTTATTTCCTATGTGTAGTAATTAGTTGAAACATAACATCACAAATTATCTCCTAAAGGACTCTGCCTTTGGATCTACTGCTAATGTTCCAATTCAGGTGAGTTTTACCCTTTCTAGGATACAGGAAATCATTTTTCCACTTAAATACTACTACTGCTGTAGTTTGCCTTCATAAGATGCATGCTTTCATATACACGCACACACAAAAAAAAAAAAAAAACCACCACAAATTGACTTTTTGTTTTACTCTCTCTATTAAGAAGGAAGAAAATATATACTCCTTAATGAAGGTTCTGGGTTGGAGTGAATTACATACAGGCTTCTCATTATTCATAATTTATCATTAAACTATAACTTCTAATAGTTAACTCATCTTTCAAACATACCTCCCTTATTGTTCTAATGATTTATTGCATTAGTTCTCTCCCATTGGTAAAAAGGAAGTAACTGCTGTTCTACTCTGGCATGTTTCATTCCAGTTTTTACTCCCTTTAAATGTATTACAGTTCCTCTGTTGGCAGTCATAGAAGCCCTATAAAAGCAGAATTTACTGTGGCCTGTTTCAGGGCCAAGGAATACATATGCAACTCGACATTTTGGAGTATCTGTTTTCAACCATTAAGCTACAGTAGTTATTAGTGTAAAATAGTAAGAGCAATAGCTCTATCTTAAAGTGTTGCTTATACTAACATTTCTTGGTAACTTCTATGTGTTCACCATAAAGAAAAGCAAATGCATTGCATGAATGGATAGGAAGTCTTCGCATAGTCACTGTAGACCCTTAGGATTACCACTCTGTAGTTACTGGACATTAACGCTAACAGAAATAAAACCAATCTCTTAAAACTACTAGAGGGCCTTCTTAATGATACATCAACTGAAAATATCAATTAGTCTGAATTTTAAAGGCAGGTGAATTCTACTTATTTTTGAGGGCTGTGCATTCATCTTATGTCATATTACCTATCCCTTTAAACAGTAATAGCTAGATGTAACACAGAGGAAAGTACAATAAGACAGCAGAGCGGCAAGGTCCCAGGCCACAGCAAGTGAGGATTTGCTCAGACATGACAGCAGTTGACACAGAAACAAGAGAAAGAAACCGCTTACCTTCAAAAGCCAAGATCCACCCCTACTGGTCACTCATGCATTGCTTGCACCTGAGCTCCTCTGGGTTGGCCCTGCCTTCCTAGCAGATATTCACACACTGGTTCAAGCTGTGCTTTAGCACTTTTTTTTTTTTTTTTTTTTTCCTCTCATTTTAATTTCTGGCTGTAATTAAAATAAGGCCAAACTTATAATTTTAGCAGATTTTGAATGAAATTAAGATTCTTGCTAAAAGACAAAAACAACCTGAGTCAGTCTAATAAAACTAATAAAAACTCAGCTACGGAAGAAAGTTAACAAAGGGCAATGCCTTTCTTGTAGCTAGAAATTAAAATAACATGTAGAAATACTAAATATTCAATATCAAATGTAAACTGAAAAATCTGCATGTACACAATGTGTTGAATCCCATTTTTCCTAGATTTCTGACCCAAGATGTGTGTTTTACACAACAGACTTGCCAAAATGGAAGAGGAAACAAAGCAGTGAAAACTTGCTTTTACCCAGAGTAAGAAAAAGGTTGGTCATGTAATCAGATGACCTGTATGTATGTAAGTACCTAAAGACTGGTTAATTTTTCATAGGGAAAAAAAAAAAAAAGCATCTGAAAGACAGAATTTGACCTTTTATATTTCAAGGGCATCACATCACTTTTTCATTGCTGTTGTTTTAAAGGAATCTCCTTAACAAGCGTTTAACGAGTATTTAACAAGCTCATCCCCCACCAAGAATAAGAATATTCTATAGCATTTAATGAAATTGACCTTAGGACATGGGCTAGAGATAAATCAATTCTCATCTCCCAGATTGCGTACTGTATGCAAAGCTGTCCATCCTATTAGGTTTATGTTACTTATATTAGGCTTAATCCACTGTCTAAAGCAGACTTTTCCACAGTTTGGCTTAAAAATCAATGCCAGTACTTCCCACAAGCATATATTTTAAAGTATTTCTCAGAAACACTGGCTTCTGTATCTTGGTCATCCATTAGAAGATCAAAGGTTTATTCCAGTGAATTGACCCAATTTGAAAACTGGCTTGAGAAATGCTTCAATCAAGTTCCTAACGGAAACGTTATAATGGCATATTGTTAACCTTACCTGAAAAGTCCTTATAAATTATTTTATAATTATTTATTATTATTATTATTATTTATTTATTATTAATAATTATTTATTTCCAGGTAATTTACATGATTTCTACAGAACTCATGATGTCCGCAAGCCTCGTCATTTTTAGAGTCTTTTCTCTACTGTGTCAGTTTCTCCAGTTTCCAAAGAGCTAATAAATGTACACTCTTCTTCCTCATTCACATTTTCCCTTTTTATTTACTTACCCTTTGTCTCTTATACTGCTTACCTTGCATAATTCCTCACCTGGAGGTGAGGAAAAGAAAAATTACATACTAGAACTATTGCTAAAAGGTTAGGGTTTGTTTAAATTAGCTATAGATCAAAGAAAAAGTCTAACCCAAATAAGAAAATGCAAGCAATTATTTTGTGCCCTTTGTTTTAAATAAGTCCTCCAAGTTAGCAGTAACACAAACTGTTAAAATGTTCATTTGTACTTCAAAATCAAAAGGACAATGTATGGATGTTTGATTTGTGTCGTGTGGCCAAATTAAGAATTAAAGACTGATTCAGAGCATCATTTACAAGAAATGCGAAACAGGATCTCCAGCCATCAAAGAAGAAACAGTTCAATTTGAAATAAATCCTAAACTTTTCCAATTCTGGATGATGTGGGAGTCTCAAAGTACTCAGCTTCATGGAGACATTCCTGAGGACCAGTATGAATTACAACAACTAAAATGCTGTCCAGCTTCCCATCATTTTTACCCCAGCACTCCCCAGCTATGTCCTATACATATTTTCTAAACAAAAATTTGAGAAGGTGTCCTGGAAAGACAGTAGCTAGCTGTCCTTCAACCTCATTCCAAAGGAGGTAGGGGTTTTTTTTGTTGTTGTTTTTGGTGTTGGTTGTTTTGGGGTTTTTTTTAACTGTAAAAACAGAATCACAACACTTGATTCTGGTCCACAACACATTTGTTTCATGGCTATAATGAAAGATATATTTTATTTCATAAAGATTAGCTATTTTACAAAATCTTATTGTGGAAAATCCCTGTGTTGTCAAAAGCACATCTTTTTGGAGTTCCTCTTCACTATTTAAAAGTATTTTTTAATTTAGAATTAACTGCACAAGTTTCAGCATTACGTAACATTTCTTGAGCTTTAGAGAAAGTTGGTTGTTTAAAAATCTCAGTTTTTGAATTTTCCAGCACACAGCTCAGGAAATGACGTCACGCTGCTGACTCCAAAAGGCAAACTGAGGTCCTAAATCTCACACACACTCTAAACCAGTAACAGAAACAGCCTGCTGAAATGAATAGAGCCTTTGTCCTATTTACTGAAATTTGAGTTTTTCATGCTTTTTTTAAGAACTCTGTAGGATCTACTTGCTGAATATACCCACAAGGCAAGCTTTAAAAGACAAAAATTTAAAAAGCTACAGAACAGGCTTCAGAATAAGAGAATGAATTCATACCTCTTAGAATTAACAGCTGGGGAGGTTCTTGTGTTTTTTAAAAGCAATGATTTTTAGTTAAAAAAAAAAAAAATCGCACCATTTAAAATCAAATCCTTTGTTCTGAAATAGCAACAGCAAACACAGATTCTGAATAGCAGAATAGGCACTGCAGTAATTAATAGCAACAAAAGCACTGAGCAGCCACTTCTTCCCACAAGTGCCCTATCAATAATTTAGGAAAGGCTTCATTTCAAGATCAGCGCACCTCAGTACAGTAATCTAAGCATAGCCATCTGTATATGATTAGATATAATGAAGATCAAAGTTAGGTTACAATCTAGGTGACTGTCTAGTAGGTGTTTACTTCAGGGCAAGTTGATTTATCTGACAATTTCCAACCACTGTATGAAAGTAATCTTTCCAGCAAGAGACAGAGAAAGGACAGAAGCTGGTGCTCCCAGCAAAGTAATACCTGAAGCCACCTGTAAACAAAAAATAAGGTCTTTCATTCTCCCACAAGCCTTTTATTTTGAAATGAAACCAAGTTGGGTGCAGTTCAAACAGCTCTAAGTAATGGTTGTGATACAAGTGAAGTCAGACTGAAAAGAATTAACAGCCCTATGATAACCCCTCAAGTGAATGAAAGCTGTCTGTTCGTTTCCTTCAAGTAACAAGATTTGGTATACGTTAACCCTTGTCTACATGCAACTAAAGAAAAAATGTTTACAATACCTGGAGCAGGTTACTTGTTTCTGAAAGTAGTCAGTAAGTTAGTAAATTAGTTAATAAATTCTCAGCATATTTCAGTAAATTTCTCCAATGAGCCAATGTCAGCAGTAACAGCTAATCTTGTATTTTTTATTCTCGATAACAAAGGACACACGCCAACCACATCTAGCTCCACAGCAACTGAAGAGCCTGTAAGGAGCTACTTCACACCTCAGAAGCTGCTGGAATTTCCTGAAATATGCAATATAGACTGAAAGGTGAAGTAATATCCTTGACCAACACAATTAAGACTACTCCTTTAACAAATATAATTCAGGTTCTGGAACTGTATACGCATTGTTCTCTCCCTTCACCCTTGGAATCTGGCATTGCTTACTCTACACCAGTAAACTGGTGATAACCAATACTGCTTAGCTCTCTACATTAGGCAGCCTATTTCAGATCAAGCTATCAGAGGTAAAATATCTGCTCATGACTGTCCAACTAAACGTTATCATCCTCACTTCTACAGAACTGTTGCAGCCTATTCCTCCAAACACTGAGTAAAACAAAGGGAAAAGCACTCAAGGTCTTTTCATGGGGGCCAGTGACAAAAAGTATCCTGAACAAATAGCATCATCCTCCTGTTAAAACAACAAAAAAAAAAAAAAAAAAAAAAAAAAAAAACCCTTCCCAGGCTTTGAGCTCAGAGCACCAGTGGTGTATTAAGTGCTTTACACAGCTTATGCTGCAAACATGGAGAAAAATGACCCAGACTGGACTTACAGAAGATATGAAGTGGCCATTTCCACTGAGGCCCTCATCACCTTATGGACATGTAGGCAGGTAGCAGGAAGGTTCTCAAACCTGCTGCCTCATAAAAACAATCTAATGGATTTTCCAGTTTCTTTTTTTTATTTGTGCCTTGCACACAAGATATGCCCACGTGTAACTCTCCAGCCTGTAAATTTAAGATGCAGTGCTGCCGCCCGACACCGTGGCTGTGGAGGAATCCCACCGGCCGCACTGCAGGGAGAGGCCGCTGGGCAGGCGCCGCCTGACGCGACCCCCAGTGCTGCCCCCGGCAGGCCCGGTTGGCAACCTTGGTTTGTAACTCAGCCGTTTGCCAGGAGATGGCAGCATGAGATAAAATATCCATCAGTTCTGTGCCCCGGCTAATTTCTGTTGTAATCATCCTGTGAACTTGTTTGGTGACAATAAAAGCAACAGTCGCACTTAAGAGAGGGGGACGTGGCGCACAGCATTCTGTCCTGCTTTCACAAATGACAACCAAAAGTGGAAAAAAAAGAGGAAAAAAAAATTGTCTAAATTTGCTAGAAGCGAACAATTAAGGTATGTTGTAGAGCCACTGCAGTTCACAATTCTGTAGACTTTTGTAGAATTTTGCCCATTTTAACCAACCCGGTCTCAATGTACAGTTTTTCTGTGGGTAAAGAGTGGCTGAGTGGGAATGTGACCGTACTGCAGTCCCTCCTACTGGTACGCTGGCCTGGTGCACTAGGTCTGCCCGTATTTGCAGTGCACCCATCATGTCTTTGCAGCAGTTCAATAATAAATCCTTTTGCCAGGCTGTCAGCAGGATACACTGCTGTTGGAAGTGCTGCACATTCCTCCCAGCTCTGCTGTATCTGGAGCACTCTGTATTTGAGGTAGTAGAGTAAGATTTGCCTGTACATACTGAAGTTAAGCCTCAGGAAATTCACCATACTTGCCAGTTATTATGGGATTACCCAGCGTGCCAGCTCCTTTTTCCCCACAAACAATGCTAAAAAAGGCATGGCCCGCAGCATGACACAAAGATTTAGGGCTAATTCTCATTAGGAAAGCAATTACATATTCAGTGTATTTTGAGACTTGCTAAAATACAAATAACAAAATCCTCTCAATTTTAGCACTCAAGTATTCACGAAAATAGGAAGCTATGGGCTATTCAGATTTTGTGATCATGTTCTGCTTCACTGAGCATTTCATCTCAGATGCCACTGGAACTTTCTGCAAAGTATTGTGAATGCTTGTCTGTCATATAAACAGTCTTAAATACATAGGTCACTCTGAAAGTAATGGCTCCTAATTGTTTCCATGGAAACTACAAGAGACAAAAAGTAATGCTAGTTAAGAGAGCAAATTCTCAGCTACAGAACACTATTTTTCAACAGTCACCACCACTAGACATACATTTTCACTAGTGATGAACCAGAGCCTGTGTGCTTCTAGAAATCTGCACCGACACAGGTGGAAGCTATGCATGACCAGAATGTGGCTTGACTTTCATGTCACTGTTGATACTGCTGAAACATACCACCCGACACTTTGTTGTGGTCACATCTACTGTTTGGTCACCACCAACATTCAGCAAGCATTGATGAGAGTCAATGGGTGCCATTTTGTCTTCCTAGCGGAATTCAATCCCACACCATTGCTTTGTACACACTTCCATGTCAGATGTCATTTTGTCAGACTGTCCCTCTGATGCCATCTGTCACACAGCAACAAAATGCTACAGAATGTTGGCAGGAAGTTTCAACCTCTACTGCCATACCACCAGCACCCACCTCTGACATCGTGGGCCAACATAATAAAACAGCAGACATTACTTTTGGAGCAGCTCTCATACGTTCAAAAATAAATTCATACTGGAAAATCAGTCATTCCACATTGCACTGAAATACATAAACATTGTGCTAAAGTTACAAAATCCTGCATTTTTTACATGTTCTCCTGGGCTGCAGGATAACACTACATTGCCAAAAGGTAGAGGTATGTGATCCTTAGACTCTCTTCTACATTGATGAGGCCACATATTGGAGTACTGTGTCCATTTCTGGGCCCTTCAGTACAAGGGACACATACAGCTACTGGAGTGAGTCCAATGAAGGATCATGAAGATGATGAGGGGACATCTCTCCTGTGAGGAAAGACTGAGAGAGCTGGGGCTGTCCAGCCTGAAGAAGGGTAGGCTCAGGGGGAATCTTGTCAGTATACGTTAATACATGAAGGGAGGGTGCAAAGAAGACGGAGCCAGACAAATGGCAATGTTGGAACAGGAGGTTATGGAATTATGGAACCACAGAATCATAGAATGGCTTGGGCTGGAAGGGATCATCTAGTTGGACCATCCCACCACTGGCAGGGATGCCTCCCATGAGACCCAGTTACTCAAAGCCCCATCTAACCTAACCTTGAACACTTCCAGGGATGGGGCATTCACAACTTTTCTGAGCAGTCTGTTCCAGTGTCTCATCATCCTCACAGTCAAGAATTTCTTCCTTTTTTTTCTAATCTAAATCTAACCTCTTATGGTTTAAAACTGTTACTTCTTGTCCTACTGCTATAGGCCCTGGTAAAAAGTCTCTCTCCAACTTCCTTGTAAGCCCTTGAAAAGCTGCAGAGCTGATGACAAGAGAGAGCTGGCACAGAAGACTGCAGCAGAGGTTAGACTGCCACTAAGGTAATTTTCATGTTCTTTCTGCAAGCTTACACAGAGGTAAAGACAAAAAAAAATTTGGTTTACAAGCACTGTGATAGGTAAGGATAACCGGCTTTTTCCTGATTGAGCAGAGGCTGGACCAAGTGACCTCCAGAGGTCACTTCCTACATCAGCCATTCTGTGCTTCTCTCATAGCAGCTCTACATTATAACAGATACAAATAACTGATTTGTTGTAGAAATTGATCTTTTGTCTATTCCCCACAAAGCAATTTGATGCTTCTGGGTTACCTAATTAATTAGCTGTATTAGTTACAAGCTCACTCAAGTTACCTACCTTGGTACATTATGCCTGCAGAATAAATTATTCATCTCACAATACTTCTCAACTAGAGTATTGCCTTTTCCTAGCTCCACTTATTTATATGAGAACTGCAACCAAATACAACAGTATGCATCTTAATTGATTAAATGCTAGGGAATTTACTCAAATATGCCTAAAAAAAGATACATAGAGCTTACAATTTGTCAAACAATAAACTGTACAGCTCCAGAATACATAAAACAAAGACACGCAACTCCAGGAGGTATGTAATATCGTAATATCACAAGAAAAGTACGTACTTCACAACTTTTGTATGAGTTATTCTACTCTCCTTTTAGCAGTTTGGAAACAATAAAAACACTTCTATGTGTTAGACTTTACTCTCTGTGTGACTGAAGCACGTTAGCAAGCTGACTTTTATGCACGTTTGAGTGAATGCCTGTGATATAGATCAGTGGGGAAGCTTTCAGTGTCCAAGAGGCAAACAGTGAGGCTCTGTCTCACAATCAGTGCCTCACTAGATTCGATGAACACAAATGCACACTCTGATCAAATAATATCTTTGGCAGGGTCACCTCTCAGATTGAACCACCTCTTATTTTCACATCATTTGATCCATCTAATGTTCATCTAATGTAATGTAATTGAAAATATTATCCTATCAGGTAGGTTTTGAGCAGCAGATCTGGGGCACAGCAGAACCATTGCTGTTAGAGGTTGTATCATCAGTTTGTGTGTATGGTATTTTGTAATTTTTACATCTTTTTTACACTTGGGATCTTCCAGCAACTTGTTCTGATCTGGTATCCCTCTCTGCTTCTCACTTCAAGAGACAAGGACAGAACTGGAATTTCCTAACTGGAACTTTGACTTTCATCACACAGGCTTCATCTTGAAGACTTGCTGTCCACTAAAGTGCCCTTATGAGTGCCACCAGGCACATCTTCACTGAGAAGTGCGTAAGGCAAATGGAGGGGCCATGAAGCAGGTAGAGTTTCATCACTAGAGAAATACACCAGTAAATATGTTTTTGTCATTGTTACAGAGCAATGTAACCAAAACTTAGTTCCCGCATTCATGGTTCACAGCGGTTTTCAATGAACTTTTCCAGTAAACCCACATGTTCACATGTAAATACATGCCTGGGCCCAAACACCAGCCACTCCTGTTTGGGAGAATATCTGACCAACATTTTTTATCTTGTAATAGAACTGTTTCACTTCCCATCTGTTACTGATAAAATCAGCTTACACATTTAACTGGTGTAAATTCAATGAGTATTAGAAAGTTAATTGTTGTGAATTAGGTGTTTAACTAAAATCCATTAAAATTACATGGATATAAAGCCTGTAAGTGAGATGAAAATTAGGCCCATCAATTCTTAGCATTAACTGAAGAACCCATTTAATTATGGGATTTGGGGAGTTTGTAATTATCTTCTAAATGGGGTGTTTACTGATTAAGAAATCACTAGCATAGTGTCATGCATGTGTGAAATTTTACTGACACCTAACAGCTAGTTCTCTGACAGAGGCCTCTATCAGCCCAAAGGAATGTCATCTGCACAGAACAGCTCATTTATTCTTCCCTCAGGGGCCTTTGGAATTCCTGGGAAGAGGAACCACTTACATTTGCAAAGGCCTTGCATAAACTGCTTGGTTTTACTGAACTGGGAGCACAAATTTAAAGGGAAGAATTCAAATACATTTGTAGTTCAGTGAAAATATTTCCTCCTTGATCAGTTCTTAATTTCAGTTTCACTTGCTGTTTTTCTCTATAACATGCTTTTCCTGCAGTGAAATAGCAAGGTCCAAGAACCTGAACAGAAACACATGCTTGTTTTAAACATAAAACAAAGTGTAATGAAGACATTTGTAATTCCCTGCCTAGGATGGCGGTTTTCTCTTTTGACATTAATATTTTTAATTTCTTTTTCAAATGAAGATTGAGGATATCATTTTAAAACACAGAATACAAAAATAAAATAAAATAAAATAAAATAAAATAAAAATAAAAATCCAGGCTTGGAAGCCTGCTGCTCAGAGTCCCATTATTTGTTTATTTGTTTGTTTGTTTGTTTGTCTTGCTCTTGATTAGTAAAATCGTGCAAATAATATTTTCTTTGGTATTTCTTGGAGTGCATCTGGTCTTTGCTGGAAAATTCAGGTAAGGAAAGTTGTGTGCTTAATGAGCACATACATTTTACACTTAAAAAAAAAAAAATCAGTGGAAAATGTGAATTGCATTAAAAAGATCAGCAGGGCTGAGAATTAAGTACATTCAGAAAGATTTGGGGGCTTGCATCTCACGGAGCAGAAGTATTCTAAATGCAGAAGGAAGTATCTGTTTGCTCCCATGCAGCTGTTACGCACCAACCAAAAAAGGCTCGGCAGGAATGTGTGAGCCAGAGCCATTCATCACAGCACCAGAAATGGAACTGACCTCATGAGCAACCGAAAGAAAAAGCAGATAGCAAGCATGCAATGCAAATTTGCTATTAGCTATGCAAGTCGCACATTTAGGAGACAATATTAAGCAATAATTAAGCAATACAAAGAATATGGCTTTGTATCGAATGATGGGGTATAGAAATCCTATTAGCATTTAATAGCCGTGTGTCAAATTTCCCATTGTGATTTTAACACAACTGTTTCAACTTCTGTGACGCGACGTGCGTGTATTCGGTGATTCAAGCAGGGGCACTGCACATCCTTTGTTGTCAGCCTTGTGCAGGATGACACAAAGCTCGTTCCTATCCCTCCACGGTTCAGATCCACGCTACGTGAAGCTGAGCCACATGTAGGAACAAGAAAACGCTTAGAGAATCAAAACTGCCAAAAGGAGCACTGCAGCCACGGAGAGCGGACCCGCGAGACGGCAAAAGGCAGCAGCGCTGCAGAGCGCTGGCAGCGTTAGTTCAGATATTAAAGGCACGCCAAGCAGCGGGCTCTTCCCAACACCAGTCCTTTGTGCGAGAGGCAGCCCCCCGCCCCGAGCAGGGGTGTGGAGGGGGTGTGCCGCGCCGCTGCCCGCGCCTCTTCCCCCCGGCGGTGCCCGCGGCCGGGCTCGGGGCTGTGGGGTCCGGCGGTGCAGGGCCGCCGCCTCAGGGGCGCCTCGGCGGGTCTGGGCTGAACGCGGGCCGGGCCGGGCCGGACCGGGGGCGCTGCAGCTGGGGTTGGGCGGGAAGAGAAGGGATGGCGGCGGGAGGAGGAGCTGGCAGCCACGTCACTTTCCCCGGCCGCGTGTTTACGTGGAGATGAAGATGGCGGCGCCGGTGTCCCCGCCACGGCAGCTGTCGTCGCTGTGAGACAGGACAGGACAGCGAGCTGCGTGTCTCGGCTGAGGGGGGTGTGCCTGCCTAACACCGCCCATAACGCTCTGCTCTCCCCGCACAGACGCCATGGAGGACGAGGAGCGGCTGAAGAAGCTGGAGGCTGGCAAAGCCAAGGTGGGAGGCGGCTGCGGCGCGACGGGGAGGCTGGGGGGAGCGCGGTCAGCGGGGCTGCGGCGGGACCGGGCTGCGGTACCCGCCGCGAACAAAGCCGCGGAGGATGCGCTTTGTGCCGCCCACCCGGCGCGCACCCTGCCCCCGCCTTGGCTCGCCTTGGCTCGGCGGGACCACAGGTGTCGCGGCGGGGCCGGGAGGTGGCAGCCCGCGGTGGGGCGGGGAAGAGGACTGACCGAGACACCCTCCCGTCTGCCTCTTAAGCCCAGGCAACTCTCTGTAAACCTTTAAGGAAGTTTATAGAAACGGCAGCTGCTCCTGAGCGCGGCACTAATACCTCTTAGGGCCCGGGATTAGAGCTGCCGCCGGCGATGTGCCGCAGGGTACCGCTCAGGTCGGGCGCCGGGGGCCTGGAGGAGCCTGACGGGAAGCGCCGGTGTGGCCGGGACAGGAGATGATGAGCGGCGGCGGTAGGAAAATCAGGTGGAAATGAGTACTCTGACATCAGGCACCGTCTGGTTCCTTCGGGCAGCTATTGCTGAGTGAAAAAGATCAGAGATTTGTAACACTACTAACTAACGTATGAGCCCGGTGCCTCTGGAGTCACCCCCAGGTAAAGCCAAGAAGAGGCAGTCTGAAGATCCAGCTGTGAAATAGCATCTTTTGCCTGCTTATGTAGCTGACAGAGACAGGTGTGTTGTTGCACTGTGAAGCATTATACTGCCTTAGCAAAAAACTTTGTAACTCTTTTGTTTCTGTTTCTTTTGAAAGTATGTTCTAAAAGCACAGCGGTAAAGTCTTGTAGGTGAAGGAACAGGAACACCTGTTGGGGAATACTTGGAGCCCACCCAGTGTTTAAGCACCGCAAGAACCATGTGATGGTTTGATTTGGAAGGGATCTGAAAGGTCTTCCAGCTCAGCGCCAGCCGTGGCAGGGATGTTGTGCAGCCATGCTGAGAGGCACCGGGCAGTGGCAGCAGCAGTGCACTCGGTGGCACCCAGGCTGGCTGATTTTTCTGCAAGGAAATCTTCACAGAAAATAGTGGGAGTAAATTGGCTAATATTTCAAACCACAATGAATAATTTATTATCAGGTTTTCTGTTTGTGTTGGCCTGGTATTAACATGGGAAATTACTGACAATTTCTGAAGAGTGAACCAGAAGTTGAGGCTCAAGAAGGAACCTCTATTATATCACTGAATTACAGAATTGTAGGGTTTGGAAGGGACCTTTGGAGATCATTGAGGCTGACCCCCCGGCTAAAGCAGGTTCCATACAGAAGGTCAAACAGGAAAGTGCCCAGGTGACTGTTGAATATCTCATATCTCAAGAGCAGGAGACCCAGCAGTCTCTCTAGCCTGTTCTAGTCTCTGTTACCCTCACAATAAAGTTCTTCCTCATATCTGTATGGAACTTCCCATATTCCAGTTCTTTGCCTGCTTCTCCTTGTTTTATTGCTGCACACAACTGAAAATAGCTTAGCCCCATTGACTTGACTCCCACCCTTTAGATGTTTGTAAATAAGATCCCCCTCAGTCTTCTCCCTGCTGAACAGTTGCAGATCTCTCCACCCTTCCTCATAAGGGAGGTACTCCAGGCCCTAATCCATCTCTGCTGGACTCTCTCTATGAGTTTTGAACAGAGAGGCCCAGAACTGGACACAGTACTTGAGGTGTGACCTCACCAGGGCAGAGTGGAGGGGGAGGATCACCTTCCTTGACATGCTGGTCATGCTTTTTAGAATTCCTGCTTGCTTTAAGAAAAGGCATGTGTGCATTTCACTAACTTATTTTACACTTCAGGAACACCATCATTACTGTTGCCCTTCTAGCCTTTTCTGGTTGAAACTTAAGGATGTTCTCATAAATATATCCCTGAAGACTTTAATATCCTATTGTCTTAGGCATCCCCTGTGGTTAAAATCACTGCAACTCTTTAAATCTATACATGTTTTACATAACAAGAGACTGTAAAAGCAGTGTTAGCTTTTCAGATATTTCACTGGCATTCTCTGCACAGTTTACCCTCTTTTTTTTCTTTTTTTTTTTTTTTAACGCATGAATAGTGTAATTAAATGCGTTGTACAGCGGAGACTGCGTCTCAGTCTTCCAGTGACGAGTGTCACTGCTAAAGAGAGAAAAGAAGGAACTGTCTTTAGTGGAGAATGGAAGCAGGAGCTACTTCTGCAGCTGCTTTTCTCTTTTTCAAGGATACAGGCACATTCACATTCATGGTCAGTATGTCTCCCAAAACTGCTTGTCTCCCATGAATATTTTCAGCAAACCACAGCAACAAGCATCCAGAAAACTTTTGATCCTTACCACTGAAGGCTGTTTAAGTAGCTGGAAAAACATGTTGAAATACGTGTTGCATTGCTATACTGCAGGCACCTTGATGCTGCTTCTAGGAAAATCGAAACTTAAAATATAAACAAGATATTATAGTAAGTGTGGGATGAATAGGAACGCCAATGATGGCATCTGAGAGATGCAGTGGAGATGGTAGGTACGCTGCTAAGTTATTATTCTAAAATGGGACTTAGGTCTTTTTTCCTCTAAAAGTAGTGCCAAGACTCAGTGTGTGTGTGTTAAGCGATGTGATCTTTCTGGAAAACAGTCATTTGGTGGTTTTCTGATCGTAGTGTTGAGTACTAGCTGTGAAGTTTGGTTTTGTGTGAGCTTTGTTTTTCTTGATGTCTTCGTCTGTCTTCCTACACAGATCTTTTGCAGAGAAGTCTATCACAAATGCATTCTTTGCAATGGAAGTTTTCTTGGAGTCTTTGTAGTATTTTTGGAAATGAGAAGCAGCATTGTGAATCATACCTAGATTGTGCGGTGCTAAGAGTGCTCCAGCCTGGCAGAATAGGGCTCAGCCTTACCCAGGATGTCATCTGAAAAACAGAATAAGCTCTTGGTAGGGACGCACCAACATTCATATGTATCTGCTGACCTTCTGAGATGGCTTCATAACAAATGTTTGGTGTAGTTGCAGTATACGTTAGTCTGTCTGATACAAACCCACAATAGCAAGGGAGGCATGAAGTCAAATGTGGCAAATTACATGCTCCCTTTTCCAGACCTGTAGTCATTCACCGTCCTTTGCCGCAAGATAAATGTGCTGGATATTAACCTGGGGTTGATGAATGTCTGTTTCCCTTAAATTAAACTGGTCTCTTTGTGCATTTATGTAACTGCAGTCTCCCGAAACAAGCTATTTCTTTATTTAGATCCTGAACTGATTATCGTGGCTCAAGAAAAGCGTTTGTCAGAATCCAGGAAAGGTGTGTGTCAGAGCAGCTAGTTAAGGGAAGAAGGTTGGCTGTGGTAGAAGGGAGATTTGTGCAAGCAACATAAATATATATGCATGCTGTGAAGTTGATCAGTACCCCCAAAACACAGTGAACTCAGAAATCAATCAGGTATGTTGTGTGCCTTGCCTATAAGATTCTGGAATATTGTTGATTGCTTGAGATTATGTAGGTACATACCTCATCCTGCAAAAGAGGTTGGTGGTTGAACATGTTGGTTTATATGTGCACGTACTAAGTGTGCATGCCTGTGTGTATCAGTTTGCTAGGAAAACTCATGTAACATTAAAGAGGATGCTGTTTGTGGTGGTTGAGTTTGTTAATTTTATGTATTTATTTAGCAGCTTAGGATCTAGCTTTGGTATCAGAATGTTGCAATGTTCTGATCACCTCCCAGATCTGTATACAGTAGTTTGCCAGTTTCAGAATGAAAACGTTGGGGACTCAGATTCTTTTGTAAGAACATGGCTGAGGATTTTGGCAGCTTTTAAATAAAATGTTTTCATTTTCACAAATATTTTATATTTAGTGTACGGTTTAATTTATGTATGTATATAATCGTATAGATATATATGATTATGATAAAGGCAGACATTCTTATAGTCTTGCAGTGACAGAAGCATTCCTGCCACATTGTTCTGCAAGGCACTAAACCTCACAGCTATTAAAACTGGTTAAAATCAGAGATGTGGAACCATCAACACCAAGTTTTATAGAAGAGTTCAATTTACAATCTTGAAAGGGAGTAGAAAGGGTGCACCCCCAGCTGTATGTTTCTTTTTTTGTGGGAAGTGGGTGAGCGAAGATATTAATTTACTGGGTAAATTCTGTGAGTTGGACTAGAATTTCTCTTGTAGGGGTAGAAACACATTACCTATTGTCCTAACTTTCAAGAGCTCTCTATATATTTGTAATACATTCTTGCTGTAGTGCTTGACAAAACTCAATAATTGTTGAACAGTCTTAAGAAATAAGGAACTGTCTGCTGTAATTAAAATGTAATTAAACGTATCTGTGTTGTTTGAGCACAAATGAGACACTGTGACTGCAGTGAATGCTTTTGATCTGTGCCAGTGAATCACTGAGCAGATGGGGCAGTGAAGTAGGTTTGGGAAGCTCTGACAGCACTCAGTGGACAATTAATGCAGGTTGTATAACAAATCTGACAAGTCACCTTCACAAATTGAATAGTAAAAAGAAATAATTGCAGATTTTGTCTTCTGGTCATGAAGTTTTCTGGTGGCTGAAGATGAGAATATGTGTCATTAAAGCAGCATTGCTTAAGAGTCTGAGAATGTTGGCTGCTTGCTTTCATACATCTTACTGTCTTCAGGGCAGAGGAAGATTTAAGATCCTCATCTCTGGCCTTTCAGACTGAGAAATTTTGGATTTCTCAGATAAAGCGGTTGATCACTTTTTCTTGGGTTCTTTGTTTTTCTGGGGTTTTTGTTTGTTTTTTTTTTGTTTGTTTGTTTGTTTGCTTTTTGTTGTTGTTGTTTGTTTGTTTCGTGTGTGTGTGTTTTAAATTTAAGACTTCAGCAAAACATGAAATAATTATATACCACAGTGATCAAAGCTTGAATTTAAAACCCCCAGAAGAACTTAATGTGTAGATTGTGTTTATAAAACACAGCCTTTTAAAATCCCCTGCAGTTTTCTAAAGGAGGAAAAAAAGCAGTGTCTTACTGGTTATTAAGAGCTTTTCATCACGGAGAACAAATTAAATACATTGAAACCTTATATTTTGTGAAAGAGCTGGCCTACTAATGTGTCCTCTTTTGCCTTCAGATGCAGGCCATTGATTTTGTTCATCATCTGTCTGCCTTCAGTAACTTGAACAAAAACAATTAAACAAACTCCTGGCTGGAGGAATTTCCTTTTCAGTCTACATTTCCTTACTCAGCTTTTCTCTTAAAACAACAAATGGTGTTCAACCATATCATGAAATGCTAATTTCAACATAAAGCCCTACTCACTGCTGTTTCTCGTTATAAACTATGGAAGAAAGCAGCTTTATGGGCTGGCAGCCTTCAGAAAGAGAATGGTGCTGGGCTGCATCTGTATCTGAAGATGCTGTATGTGTACTGCTGGACATGAGGGAAAGAAACAGAAGGGGAATTCGGGCTGGGGCTCACACCACAACAAAGGTGTGGGTGAGCTTTAGCTGAACGGATGTGAGCTCAGACTGCCTTATCTCTTTGTTTGAAAAGAAGCAGGAGTGTGCAGTGAAACTATGAAAATGTGCTGTAACAAAGAAAAGAGCTTTTAAGATTGTTTACTTGAGGGAAGCAATTTTCTTGCACCTGAAGATCTTCACAAACCTGTGAGGACCCTGCCTCATTCCTAGGCATTCATCTTGTGTGTCTTTAAGCTATTTCTCCTCCCAGCTCCTTCTGAACTTGTGCTTTCAGTTCTTCTTCATCTTGTGCAGGCTTCAGTACTCACTTTTGCATCTCTGTCAATTCTAAATGCAAATAGTCGGAGCAATTCTAAATTTCTAAGCAAATTTCTAAGCAATTTCTGCCTTATCTACCTTTAAAATTAGACATTTTCGCTCCAGGGTGACTGGTAGTCTTTTAAGTTAATTAATTAGAATTTTAAGTTGAGTATGTATCAAGTGTTATGGAAGAGTGAACTGCATTGAGTATTGATAAAGATCCTACAAAAAGCAGTATTGCCTGTTGTCTGACTACAGCATTCTTCTAGTTTTTGTTTGCTTGTTTTGGTTTGTTTTTTCTTCCTGTAGGATTCTAATCAGTATTAATAATTTTTGAGAGACAGCTGATTCCTCCCAACTCTGGCCCCCTGGAAGCTACAACGAAGCTTGATTAATGCGCCATAACCAAGGCTGCCACGAGCAGCAAGACTGCTTATAATCAGGAGATTTCAAAGTACTTGAAAAGATTCCTCTTTAAAAGAAACAGGCTTGTCTAAATGAGTTATTTAGTCTAAATGTAATAATAAGGTCCCTGGAGATCTGTGCAGTTGTTGATATGAGAGTGCTTTTAGGTAACTAGGGCTGATTCATACAGAATTTATTGCTGAAAGTCAGTGTGGTGTTAAGATTCTTGACACTGCTGTCATCTTACAAGCAAACTAAAGATTTCATCTAGTTATAATAATCATTTGGTGGTTAGGGCTAAATGAAAAATGGTTCTTAGGATTGTTTTTGTTTTAATGGCTTAATCTCAAAGTAGGTGGTCTTTCAAGCAGAATCTTTAAGTTGTCTGTGTCACTCAATAACTTCATTATTGTCTGTGGAAAGAATGCATGGCTATATGCATGCAGTACTAAGCTGAAGTGAATGGCAAACCCTGTGAAAAGGCTTAGAATTCATCGTAATCCTGACAAATGATCTGGTTACAAAAGGACATGGAAGCAATTCTCAAGGACTTTTCTGTCTCTTTAATGATAAGGACTGTTCTTGGACTTCCCAGGTCCCTAAGTGTAATGGCAGAGTTGGAGTGAATGAAGCATTGTGTACAGTACAGAAGGTCAAGCTGGGAACTGCTTAAGCAAATCTGATGTACAAAAATTTATGGGACTGAGTGTGATGTGTCCAAGCATCCTGGCAGGAGCCATCTGCTGTCATTACAAGGCTATTCCCTGTCATCTTTGTAAGTTCATTGTAATTAGGAGATTCCAAAGGAGCAGAGAAAACAAACAAGCATGAAACCTGTCTTGAAGAAGGTCAAGAAGGAGGATGTGGGGAGCTATAGGAAGGTCAGCCTAGCTGTGGTGTATGGAGCAGATCTGGAAGCTGGTTTTGGGTAAGAGGGTGGTAGTTTATCAAATGCAAATGAATTGTCTTCCACAATGAGTGGAAGTGCACAAGGAAAGAATGCTGGATGTTGTTTATCTTGACATTAGGAAAACATATGATGTCATCTTTTATAACCTTTTTGGAATCAAAATGTAGATGGGTGGATGTCTTGGGTGCAAGGATAGCAAGGGAAGTTAGACAACTGTTGCTTTGCTCAGAGTGATAATACAGACGCCGTCTGGCGTCCAGTAGTGTTCTTCAGATAATGAAACCATGGCCAGTACTGTTTGATATTCTTATTTATGAACCGGAGAAGAGGAAGAAGTGTGCCTTCAGCAAGTTCACAACTGAAGTAATGGAAAGCAGTTAATGAATTAAAGCAAAGGACTTCTTTTCAGGGAAATTCTGACATTGTGGAGAAATGGGCTGACTCCCACTCCCAATGGGAAAAAGAGGAATTTCAAGTTTCCATCTTGATACTAGGATGGAACAGTAGTCTATAGCATCTTCCATGGATTTAAAACAAGCGTTGTTTTGTGATCTAACTTCAAGTTGAGGAAGGGAGAGAAGCTGCTACACTATTTCCAAGATTGGAGGTAGAAGTATGGAATACTATGTTATGTGTTTGGTTATACCAGCAAAGGTAAAACCAGATTGCACATAGTTCATGCTGAGTCTGCTGGGGGGCCAGAGTGATTCCTTCATGCAAATAGGCTCTGTAGGTTTGCCGTCCAAGGTTGAGTCGTTTGTATCTTTTTAAGTGTTAAAGATTTCCACCAGCACCCTGCATTCTTGTCTACATAGAGTTCTTTTGCAGCAGTATTGTATTGTTAGCTGTGAAAAGTTTGTTAACATTGTATTCAGTGTTAAGAGTAAAGCAAAATTAAAATATGTTCTCTGACCTACCTTGAATTCATGGAATGATAGAATGTTTCAAGTTAGATGAGACCTGGATGTAGCCTAACCTTCCCCACCCCGTTGGCAGGAGGGCCAGCTTCACAGTGAGGATGGGTTGCTCAGGATTGTAACTAGGCCAGCCTGAGCATCTGATAGGTGACAAGTGGCTTAACCTCAGTGGTGTAACATTCAATTCAATCAGTCATAATAGGTTAGTTCTTCACAAATAAAAGCATACAGTGGTTTGAGTATTATCATCTCATATCCAGTAAAGGTGGTCAAGTGTGACATGCTTTGATTTCTTTAAAAACATTAAATATATTACAGTAGGAATAAAAATAAGAGTTTGCAAAGTAAAGTATTCCAAAGTGAAGAACTGTCAGGTGGAAGGCTGTGTGCATATAGACGTAGTATTGCTTAGCTTGTTTCCAACAGTTCTTTCCAACAGAACCTCTCCTTATTCTATGTGGGAAAAAAAAATGGACAGTGTTCAGTGAGTGATTAAGGTGGTCATATTTATATTCCCATTAAATAGATTTGAGGAACTTGATTCACCAAATGCTGTATAAACAATGTTTGTCATTTTTCTTACAGTCTTTTCTAGGATGCTTATTGCTAACATAATAGATGTATTTTGTCTATAGGGAAAAGACAGTCATTTTGTTATCCTTCCAAAAAACACAACACTTATGAGGAAATTTGTTTTCTCATTACTGCACACCTGTGAGTCTGCCTGTGTTATTATCCAAATTTGAAAAAATTATGTCACTTTCTAATGCTGTGCTCGGTCTTTTAGGCCATGTTTTTTACTGCTAAGCATATGATGTATTTTCTACATTTCACAGTGGTGATCAGCAGTCAATTCACCAAAGAGCAAACAGCTGGGAAACATCATTAGAATTTTGCTTCTGGGTGCCTTCTTTTCTTATCTGGTAGCATGAGGGTTGTCATCCCAGGTGATAATGGGCTGATGTGGTCAAATACTGATTGTGGACTGCTGGAAACCAGCACAGCTTTCCTATTCCTTCCCACGTCGTTTTCAGCATATTTGGTGTGGTTTCTTTTCCTTGTGTTTCTTTGCTGATGGTGTGAGCCATCTTTTAAATTCACATACTCATATTTAGCAAATACCCTGGAATAGATTTTATTTATTCTGAATTTAATTACTTAATTACATAATCAAACTCTAAAATTAGTTAAATACCGATTTATTCTTACCAGGCAACTGAAATAAGGTGTTCCTGTACACTGGGAGCATCGCATTCAAAGATTCATTTCACAGGTCCAAATTAGATATAACTTAAGGATAATTGGGGGGAAAAAAACCAACAACAACAACAACAACAACTAATACATAAGCCCATATTCTGTTATTCTGTGCTATACCGCATCCTTAAAGGAAATGGTCTGTTCAGTGCAACAGGTTTATCATTTTTAATGTATTGCAGAAAAATGGCAATTGGTTAGGTTCATTTCTGATATTGCTTCACTTTTTCCATGCTTTCCAAAATAGATCTCTACTTTGGGATATTACATTCATATGCTGCACATACCTTCATATGCACACACAAATCTTCTTGATTTGTGTAATAATGTCCATGTAACTGTATCTGCATAGGTTAAATATTTTATTGGGAACCCACTCAAATTATTGTGCTGAATGCCATGAAACTGGTCAAAGTAATCTTTTTTCTAGTGTGTTTTTTCCCCCACAGTTGCAAATATAAACATAAACATTCTGCTTATTGTCATCTCCTGCATAAATGCATCGGAATGTAGCACAGTCCATTAGTACTCACAAACGCGAGTAGTTTATATTTAGGATCCCACTGGTAGAAGCATGAGAATAGTTGCTTCATGAGGCTTTACATTTTGGTTCTTTTTAGTTTAGTGTTAAGAGACCATTCTTCATAAAAACGTATAATGTCAGCCTTAACTCTTCCATGCGTTAGACAATTAGTAAGTAAAGATAGTATCTATGTTACAAATACAAGCTTGCGGTTGCCAGTGACTTGATGGACAAGCGGTGTGTGGGGATGTTGGCAACTGTTGCTTTTGCATAGTTTTATATTTTTACAGTTGGCTTCTAACTGGCAAGCACAGATGGGCATAGGCTGTGATTTGTGTATGTTTCTGAGTTGGAGAAAACATTTGTGCAGTTGTTTTTAAGTTGCATTGTTTAAGTATTGTATGTTAACTACTCTATATGTTTTTTTACTTGCTAAGCCTATAGCATGGGATACTTTAATATTTTTTTAATGATATGAAAGGCTTCTGTATTTGGCCATTACATATTCTGAACATTTGCTTTTAAGTGATTTCTTCGAGTTATCAACGTTATTTTGTCACATTGGCAATTTTATGTTGCTCCTGTGAAAATTCATCAAGTTTGGCACTGTAAAGTCTTTCTCTTGCTGTGAATGAAGGATGTTCTACCACAAAGTCGGAGGTGATTGCTTTAGTGGTACTTCATGAAGCAGTTGGGACTGTTCTAGCCCAGAGTTTAAGAAATCTTAAAGAAACCCTGTGAGCTTATGTTTGAAGGATCTATGATCATATATCCTAGATCATAGATCTAGGATCTATGATCTGGCTGGTTCTGCCCAACCCAGGAAGTTCAGTATATTATCTAAAACACTTTTTTTTTTTAACTTTTTTTTTTTTTTTACTTTTTTTTTACTTTCCCTCAGAAACCTAGCAAAAAGGAGGACTAAATCTGATTTTCTATGATGTAAATTCATAGCTTTAGTTGCTATCTATCCTTTGATTTATAGATGTTTTTAGAGGAGCTAGGGCAATTGTAACTTTCTTTCCATTCAAAACAAACGGCAATATGAATCTGAAGAGGAACATTTTCTAGCAGTATATTTTTTTCATTTATAGGAAAACAGTGGACTGCTTCTCCCTGAAACTATACACCTTTGTGACTTTAGGGTTCCCATAGAATGAACACACGGTTCCTGTTTCATTGGAGGATAAATTACAGTTGTCCGTGGGTAGGAAGGATTTTAAGGAGAAAAAGGACCAAATATTAGACAGTAAAATAACTTCTTTCATTCTTTTTACCGGGAGAAATCCTCTCTTTCCATCCATTACTACAGGAATGTAGATTTTTGTTTAGTCTTACTTTGGGTTTAGGGGAGAGACTCTCAGTTTTCCACTGCTTTGTGGTGTTAGAATGCTTTCCTATATTTTGTGGGGAAGAATGGTGGTATGTGAAAAAAAAATTACTGAATAATATCGAGATTTAGTTACTACTAGCATGTAGTATTTAATGACAGTGTTGTCTTTGCTTTTTGGACTACTACTGCAAGATATTTCTTGATTTTTATTTTATTTTTTTTAAGACCCAAATAGACATACTTAAATGCTTAACCTGTTAGGACATTGCAATTGTTTTCTGAAAATAAATTGTTATCCTGAAAGAATTCCAGGGGATTAATTAAATGAATCTCCAGCAGCTGATTTAACTATGTATAGTTAAATAGCTGATATAAGAATACGCTCATTGAAGAACAGGTGCTAAAACAGTTGTTTTAAGAAGTAACTACATAAGCAGTGCTCAGATTGGTGATAATTTCTTTGAGTGTTACAGAAGAGATTCTTACTGAAGTGTCTGATGTCTGTGCTATTTCCAAAAGTTCAGGTTCTGAATGCATTGATGATTTGATGTGTTTGTTTGTTTATTATATTGCTGCTATTGCTTCTCTTTGGAAGCCCAGTTGAAACTTGTTATCTGTAACGTCCATTGCGTTGTTCTTTATTTCTCTCTTGTGAGGCTTGGTATCCATTTATACACTCTTTTTAAATAATTTATTGTGAAAATGAAGTACTGTTCTGAGGTTGAAAATAAACTAATCCTGTTTATTGTTGAGTTGACTTAGAGAAATGAACTGCAATGAGTGTAAAGCCCAACGCTGTAATTTTGTTGAATCACAGTACCAAAAGAAAAAGCAGTCATAAAACTAAATGCTGGTACATAATTTTAATGTTTCTGTAACATGGAGGCTTTCTTTCATTTGCCTTCTGTTTAGGAGGCTGTCTCATATATGCTTTTAAAACAGTAGCTGTGTTAGCTAATAGTACCTCATCTACATTTACATCATGTTTAGTGTCCTGTGCTGTCCTTTCGTGGATGCTGTAGCTGAAGTCTCTCAGTGCCTTATGCAGATACCAAAACACCCAAGGGCACGGGGTCCAGCTGAGCAGTGACTCGTTCGCCATGAGTATATGCTATTCAGTTGCTGAGGTTCAGTCGTTTTGTTTGTGAACAGAAACATGGTGGCATGTAGAAAATCTCTGCGGTGTTATGGACAGTGACTTATTTTTGTGACTCCTTTGAAGACTGTGATAACACGTAAGGTTGGTCAGTGCCTGAGGTTTTATATTGATATTTTTGTTTCTGAAGGGCTATGAGATGTTCATGCAGTCCAAAGAATGGTAGTGTAACTGTACGGAAAGCAACTAATGCTCTTAGGGTATCCAAATCCTTAAATTAGGATTCATCAGTTAATTAATATACAAACCTATCTGCTGGGTGCAGATTTTCAAAACTCTGTCGTGAAGTGTGAATGTATGATAACAGAATGGCAAGACAGTGATGTTTTCTGGTTCATCTTCAGACATTTGTGAAAAAAAAAATGACGTGACTCATGTTAAAAACTAACAGTTTAAGAAAGTAAGAAATAAAACTCTTATTTTCTATTATTTTCTCTTGTAAGAATAAAACATAACTGAAACATTTGTGTCTCCTTTGTTAAAATTTATTTTACCAGATTCTATCTCTAATGTGGAATTTCCTGGTTTGGATAAGCTGGTTATATTTTTTTTAAAAAGCTATGGGAGGAGAGAGGGAAACATTTTTCCTTAATGAGAATAGAAAGATCTTCATTAACAGTGTGATGGTTTCTTTCCCTGCTTCCCCTCCAGATATTGTTTCAAAAGGTTGTAGGATGTTGGCAGTTGAGTTTGTCCCCATGCCATTGCTTTTTTTAGCCTAGCTGAAGAAGGCTTCAAAGTCCAGTTTTTAGTTAAAGCTGGCATTATGGATCATCCTCCTGGAGCAAAAGGAGCGTGTTTCTATCTATGTGTAACTCCCTTTTTTTCTTCCCTTTGCCTGTCCATTATTACCAGCCCTTTGAAACTGACCAGAAGTATAGGACAGAATGTACCTCATGTGCAAGCACCAACAGCTTATCTCCCTCTCTAATATAGAGTGAAAGTGGCTCTGCTTTATCTCTGCTCCCATGGCCTTGATGCAGCAAAGATGTTTCAGGCCTCTTGAACTGATGAACTGTGCTTTTTTACATAGCAGCATGAAACAGGCTTTCTGTTGCCCTCTGATTTTTGTCACGAACTGGTTGTCCCAGTCCACTGATTTCCTCTTCACTTTGGGAGAGTACCAGCACAATTCAGATGCTTTTTTCACCCTCCATTAGAAGTTCTAGTACTCAGTGCAAGGACAATAGAAAGTCAGTAGAGCAATATAAAAAAAAAAAACAACATATATGTTGTGTATGTAGTAGTAGATTAATTAAAGAGACCAATCATGTGATTTGGTAATAGATAATTTGTTTTAATTGGACTTTTTTGATAGCTGTGCAGCACCAAAATGTGCTTGGTGCACTTCAGGCTTTGTCATTATAACTAGACTTGAAAGTTAAGTGTATGAAAATGCTCTCATTGCTTACCCAGAAAATAACCCAGCTGTAATGAACTTAGCCGTTCCTCGGTCTGTTCCTATTTAAATTCTTGGGACATAGAAGACCAGACCAGATCAGAACCACACTAATTCGGAGGCTTTCCAGCTCACAGAGCCATCTGGAGGGGTTCATTCAAGTTCAGTGCCCTTGGTTATTAGCACTGCCATCAGTACTGTCTGAATCAATACAGACTGCTAAAAAGATGGAGAGAATTGCCCTACCTCCTGTTGCTCCCACTATCTTGAGTTTTTCTCCATGGTACTTCAGCTGGTGATCCAGCAAGCCTTGTGCAGGGCATTGCCAAGGAATGGCTGTTTCTGAAGGTGAAAGTCCCAAGCTTGTATTTTGGTACAGATTATAACATTTCTTCTTAGCAAACTGTCAGAGTCTTAGGGCATCCTTTAAAGCTCATGAACAACTTAACTCTCCACAGGAAAAGGCATTCTAAGGTCTTGCACATCAGTTGGGAAAATCTGACTGGGAGTGCCACGTACCAGTGAGCAGAAATATCTCATTCCTCTGTGATTATTTTCTTCTCCATTAAACCTAATGTTTCCCATTTATTTAATTGAGCATCTGCTGCAATGAACAAGTGAATTAAAGCTTCATTTGCCTCAAAAGATAACCAGAATGAGACTTTCAAAGAACATTATTTACTAATAGCATAATTCAGGTTTCCAGCTATGACACATAAATGTTGAACATATTTTTAAGTTGCTTGCTTAAGTATCTTCATTCTGTAGGTTTTTATCTCAGAATTTGGAAATAGTTATGATTCTCTCTTACTAAGTGATTAGTGGAATACAATAAATCTAAGATTTTGGGGTGACTTTAAATCAGCCACTAGAAAGAAGGCTGTCTGTCTTCTGTATTTGATTATTTTCCATTCATCTCTCTCTCAGTCATTCTTTCCTTAGTATCAGTATTGGGATCTTGGGAGCTGTAGGCAGCACTGTAAATTTGCTCTTGATTGAGTACTTTGGAAATGCAACCTTCAGTGCTGAAATCTATTATGATTATGACAAAAAGAGATGGAGTGCTGCTTTCTTCTCTAATACAGTTGCTAGATATCCTGTTCAACACCTCTGTAGGAGTAGACCATCATGCACTTATAAACTTGGTGGCCTAATAGGAATTAAACAGCCTAGGTGGGGCTGTCCTGCCTGCATCTTCTTGCTGTCTCTTGGACTGTCTTCCCTATCCCTTTTTTGAGGCCTTTTTCTGCTGCCATTGAACATTAAAATGTTAGTGTATATTGAAATAATAAAGCCAGATGAGAGAGAACTTCACAGTATGAAGATGAGAGATTACAGTAGATATTTCTTCATTTATTAAGGGGACAGTGGAATAGATAGCTTGAACCAGAACAGATTTCAAGCCTCTGAATGATGCCTAAAATTCAAATTCAGATCGACCTTTTTCGTTTGCCTTTCTTGGTTTACAAAACACCTAAGTCAGGACTTCATGGAACATATCTGTGCATCTTAATCCCAAGCCAGATCTCTGCTTTTGACCTTTCTATGTCATTGAAAGCCTTTGTAGCAATCATAGAACGATAGAATTACTCAGGTTGGAAAAGACCTTAAAGACCATCAAGTTCAACCACAGCATAACCATAGTACCCTAACTCTAACAACCCTCTGCTAAATCATGTCTCTGAGCACCACATCCAAACGGGTCTTAAACTCATCCAGGGACGGTGACTCAACCACCTCCCTGGGGAGCCTATTCCAGTGTTTAACTACCCTTCTGTAAAGAAGTGTTTCCTAACATCCAACCTAAACTTACCTTGGAGCAACTTGAGGCCATTTCCCCTCATCCTGTCACCAGTGAAAAGAGACCTGCCCCGCTCTCACTATAAGCACCTTTCAGATACTGGAAGAGAGCAATAAGGTTTCCTCCTTTTCCCCAGACTAAACAGCCCCAGCTCCCTCAGCCTCTCCTTATAGGGCTGATTTTCCAAGCCCTTCACAAGCCTCGTTGTCCTTCTCTGGACCTGCTCCAGTACCTTCATATCCTTTTTGTACTGAGGTGCCCAAAACTGAACACAGTACTCGAGGTGAGGCCTCACCAATGCCGAGTACAGGGGCAGGATGACTTCCCTAGTCCTGCTCACCACCCCATTCCTGATACAAGCCAGGATGCCATTGGCCTTCTTACCCTCAGTGTGCCTGGTTACAGATCCTGCTCTGGTGGAGAACTTTCATCTGCTGTGGAAGGTTTTAGATATGCTCTCTGCTCTTAAGCATAGCATTTACATCAGAACACTGCAGTTAGGAGTTGTTTGTTGGGCTTGCAACCTTTTTTCCTTTATATTGTGAGATCAGATTCTCAAATAATGAATGGCATTATTACTATCAAATTCTTATTCACAAAACAGGATTTGGGGTTTTTCAGTCACAGAATAAAACATTTAATCCCAAAATTGGTGTACAGACTGTTGCATTCATATTTTTTTTATTTGCTACGGTAGGCATTAGCAGCAGCCATTTCAAAGGAGTTTCCCTTCATTGCTGTCAGGGCTTTCTGCATGCTCCTGCTCAGCTTTTTGCCCACCAGAACTCCCAAGTCCTTTTCAGCAGAGCTGCTCACCAGGCCAGTCAATTCCCAGCCCTTCACTACTGCATGACATAATCGCATCCCAGGTGCGGGACTTGACATTTATCTTTGTTAAACCTCATACAGTTCCTGTTGGCTTCATCTTCCAGTCTGTTGGGGTCTTTCTGTATGGTGGCACTTCCTTCTGGTGTATCTGCCTTTCCACTGGTTTGATGTCATCCACGCACTTGGTTAAGGTGCATTCAGTCTCATCATCCATATTATCTGTGAAGACACTGAGTAGTACAGGACCAAGTGTAACGCCACTTGTGACTGGCTAACAACTTGGCTTTGAGCCATTAACCACATCTCTGAGCTATGGACAACATTCAGAGGTCTTTTTCTTCTTATATTGACTGATCCAGAGGTGAGTTGGTCCAATACAGTGTTTCTCTGAACAACAGGCTGAGAACTCCCAATTAAGGCCATGTCCTCTTCTGTTTGTTTATCCCTTTCATCTGAAGTTTAAGCAGTGTCTGGAACACCTTTCAGAATGATAATAGATGAGATACGCGAGGCCGTGGTGTAGATCTCCCCTCATGTTTTTATTGTATGCTGTAAAAGGAGAAAAGAAAAATTGCTTGCCTGTAGCAACTCCTTTGAGGTGCTTTTTTTGTTTTGTCTGTAAGTTCATAGCTCATCCTTCAATGCTGCCTAAGAGGAACTGTGGCAGATGAACAGACCCTGCTTCTTCTGTAAAAGGTGTGTATTTGAATTTGAAAATTCAAATCCAGTACTGTTTGTGTGCAGGTAGAAGAGGTATAACCATATAACAGTACTTGTGCAGGATGCACTATCCATAAATTTTTTGTTCTAGAGGTTACAAGTTGTTTTTTTAAGCATTAGGTACAGCAAAAGTTGTTTATCTTATTTCATACCAGCTCTCTTCAGAGGCACTGTGCAATTCCAATTCCTGTTAACTGCTGTAGGTCTGCAAATGAGACCACGCAGATGTGATTTATTGTAGAAGAATGTTAAGAAGTGATAAGCAGCAGCAAATAGAGAGAGCAGCAACTTGTTTTAAACAGAGCTTAATATGTTTCAGTTTAAAAGACTCCTATGTGTATAAAAAAAAAAGCTATAAAAATATTTCTGTAGTTCAGTCAAACTATATTTGAATTCAGTCGATATACAGCAGATCCCCGCGATTGAAATTTCTGGCACAATTATCACGGAATATGCTGAAGATGTTTTATTTTACTACTAGAATTATAACAACAGCATTATTTATTCAGTTTTCCTGATGGATACGGTTTACACAAGTCATCCTTGCTTCTCTACAAGTTAGTGTGCTTCTTTCTCAAGAGCATTTATTTCCTAATAGTAATTGATTATTCTCTGCTTTTCTATTTTTTCTTCCAGTTACAGGATACCAGCATTTAAAAGCCTAAGTAATTATGTATCTGATCTGTATAGTCTTGCTATGGTCTGTCCTGTTGTGCTGGGATTTGTAAGAAGGAAGAGGTTATGGTTATAACTAGATAAATTAATTCTCTAAATACCTAAGTTCTTATATTCAGTCATTATGGTGGGAAACTATTTTGAAAAGTGTAGCCATTTCTTATTTGTGTTCTGCATGCTGCTCTCTTCTATGCCTGTGACTTCTGGTAAGTGTTTTTCCAAGAGATGCAATGTCTTGTGCATCCTCAGCATTTCGCTCCGACATTTAACTACTTCCCATTTATCAAACTAATGGAGGGCTGGGCAACTGCTATAAATGGTACCTCTGGAATTATAAGCCTGAAAACAAACAAATGTGTGATGTAAGGTACTCAGTCCCTCGTGCACCTTCCAATTCTGAGCCAGTTCTGAGGCTTTCAGTGGCTGGAGTGGGATCCTTCCTACTCCATCAGTAACTGCTGAGTTTGGATCTTTTGCACTGGCTTGGAACCTTTGTAACTTGATGGAGACATGACTTGTGTCAGAACTGCAGAGGCAAAACTGGCAAAAAGCAAGGTTAAGTTCTCCACAGGCTTCATTAAAAGCTGGTGTACCTTGAAGGCAAAGTAAAGGGATGAATGGTGGTTTCAGCTTTATTCACAATTGAAAAAATACTTTTTCTAGCACTATGAAATCGGGAGGTAGTTTTCTGTTTCACTTCTAGAAGGTTTTTTTTTCATAGTGGACTGTTTTTTTCCTGCTTGTCATTGTTAGATCCTTGGCTTGAGCTTCCGAATTCCATTTTCAAAAGGAATTCTGTATCTGAGACTCTGCTGTGTTGAGCTGAGCACCACAGGATGCATTTCCTCAGCAGTAGCTTTTTGTTGTATTGCTTCTTTCATGTCTAACTTTTTAATTTGATTTAAAATGTGAATTTGAAGTTAAGTTCCATTAGTAGATACTTCTGTGTATATGCGAATGTGCTGGGTATCTATTGCTATTATTTGTATCTGTCACTAACAGTTTAGTTATTTCCAAAGTACTAGATGCTCGTACAGAAATTACCAGTTTAGAACTTGTGTAATATAAAATGCAACAGTTTCATTTGTACAGCTTTCATGTGTGCCTGTCTACAGCAGTGTTCAAACAGGATAATTAAGGTGTGTTTACAACTGACCTGGTGGGGTTTGATCAGTAAATTCTTAACAAGTGCAAATTGACAACTTCATTCTAGGAGAGAAATCTGGCATCCCTCTGTGCTTCAGCTGAAATATTCAAAATACTTGAGGGGAGTATTTAGTAATGGAGTAATTCAATTGTCCTTGAGATAGACATCTAATTTTGCAGACAAAAAAAGACTGTAAAGCAGCTTTAAAGAAGCCAACTTAATTTTCCACTCCAGAAGGTTTCAGTCAAATCGGAAAGAGAGCTCTTGACCAGTGGCTCTACGTGTCTTTCGTTATTTAAAAATAATGAATAAATATGAGCAATTGGTTAAAATGAAGTCAGATGCTGTCTTATTTCCATGTGGCTTTTGGACATAGTCTGCTTTTTTTTATGATAAATTAAAAACTAATTTTTGAGGTAAATGGGTGGTTTTAGGTGAATGTGGCAATGTTGTAAAGAGACAGATCTGGAATCTTCCCATTTTTTGGGAAGTGTGTTTTTCTAAGCGTGTTTTCCTCCTTTGAAGACAGGAGGAAACTATCCTTTTTATTCAGAATTTGTGAAGTATAAAAGCTCTGATAGGTTTTTGTGAAATAAGGAAAGTTACAGATTTTAAAAGTAGAGAAGAATTCCTGAAGTTGAACTGATTAGGGTGGAAGTGAGCATTAAATACGTAGGTGAGCATATTTGGCTCAGCAAATCTTCAGGTCCTCTGTAAACAGAGCAGGAGCCATATGCCAAGCTGTCAGTCATCCTGGGGCTGCAGAGAAGGCTGAACGAAGCCACGGAGAAATACGAATGAAGGGACTAAAGCATAAACTTGCCAGAAGTGAGACCTGATCTGCAAGTGACACATTTACTTACCTTATGGCCTCCCAGCTATCCTGAGGCCAAATGAGAACTACAGAGGTCTGCACGTGACGGCTCACACTGTAGCAGAACAGTGCCTGGGAAGGGACATCCTTGTGTCCGGCTTGGTCTGAGTGTGCTCAAGAGGCTGAATGGAAGCCTGGCTTTCTCGAGTGGTGAATATCATGTGCCAACTTGCTATTTTACGGTAGCTTTTACTTGAAATTACAGCAAATTTATAAAGAATACGTGACATTTGGGTATTAGTTAATGTAAAAAGTATTTAGAGCTTGAAGGTCTTTGTTATGCTGTGTATTTACTTTGAAGCTACATTTACAAAATATACTCGAGCTTAAAGAGTCATTGGACTTTTTATTTGGAAAACAATGTTGTATTTTACCAGATTTTATTGTTGGGATTAATGTATTTTTGGATTTTATTTGGTAAAACCCTCCAGGCTTGTTTTTCTTATTGGAACAGAAATTCTGTTGTTAAGGAAAAATATTTTAAATGGATTTTCTTGTGTAAACCACTATGACGTGATTAAAAGTAATAAGCTCTTCAAAAGACGGTGTCTTACAGTATTTGAATAGCTTATATACTAATTGGTTTTTCAACTGTGTGCTTGGCTCACCTGTGACTTTTTGTTCATCAGCATGTTTTGCTACAAGGTAGTGTGTATCTTCAGATTTGCTCGCGGTCTGTAGGTTATTCCCTTATTATACATTTCATTGTTTCTTTATGATGTTTTCAGTGCCTTCAGGTGCTTTCTTATGTTCTAACAATTAAAAAAAAACAAACAAACAACTTTATTACAAAAAGAAAACTTTATTTGATAAGTGGTACAATAAAATATTGTCGTTATCTGTTTCTGGAATAGGAAAAAAGTAATTTCTATAAATTATTTTTGAGGTATTGGGTACTATGAGATCAGAGGTTTTTATCACGCCTGTGCTTTACAATGACATTTGTACCTTTACCTTTGCATGTTTTGATTCCTTGGTTTCTGTCTGTGAAACTGTAACTGGCCAGTATGAAACCTTACAGGAATTCAGTAATAGAATGTAATTTTTCTTGGAAGATTTTTTAAAACAAACTATGTGAATAGAGATATAGCCTGAATCTGTCTTGAGATATGCAGCATTAACTTCCAGGTAGTGATTAGTTTGAAGCTTTGTATCGAGCAGCTGGTAAGCCACTCTACATAGGGGATGTCTTTAGTAATAAAGAGGAAAACTTTCACCTTTAACAAGATTTTGTCTTCTGTACAGCTTGCCCAGTTTAGGCAGAGGAAAGCGCAAACCGATGGACAGAGCACATCAAAGAAGCAGAAAAAGAAAAGGAAAACAGCAAGCATCAAAGATGAAGAATCAATACAAGATGGGCTCGATACTGATAGATCTCGAGGTGATGAAACATCTACATGCAGCAGCCGAAGAGGAGCAGCTGCAACTGCTGACTTTGCTGTTACAAGGACTTTGCATAGTGGAGAAATTATCAAACACATCCAGGCTTACACCACTGAGGTAAGTTTGTTGTTGTAAACTGTTGGTGTAAACTATAGTTACAAGGTTGGGAGGCAAAATAATCTATTAATTTTGGGAATGGAAATAAATTATTTGAGGCTGTAGATATTGTTTCCTTGCCTCTTCTTTCTGTCTTTAAAATGTCCAGAGTGTTTTCTACTTGTCTGCTGGCATCTTGTTTTCCATAGTCAGTGTACCATAGATCATTTTTTGTGCTACTGTACTCCATAAATAGGCAAAAGTTAGTTTTGTTTTATTGCATCATTGTATGCATTTTGTTTTAGTAAAAGTTTACGAATTTCTGTGGATTTTTGATCCCTGCAACCATGGCTACAGCAAAATGCAAAGCTAAGCATCTTTCTTGTATACATTACGTACTTAGAGTCTTTCTTGCTAACGAGGAGTGAATTTAGAAAACACTACTTAGCACTGGATGGCTTAAGAGACTAATAAACAAATACTCTACTTTTACTACTATAATCCTGCTTGCTAATGGTTGGAAGTACATGCTTTGGGAAGGTTGTAAGATGCCTTGTGTGACGTACACTGGCAGTCCAGGTCAGTTCCAAGTGGGCATGAGTTCAAATAACCTGATATGTTATTACCAGTATGTATGTAGGATCTAGAGATGCTGATGTTATTTACAATGTAGGTTATTTCAGTATTGAATGCAGTGCCTCTAAAAGGAAATGAATATCACTTTGAACTAGCATTTCAATTCAGATTCCCAGTTCTGTCCATGTGAATACAGTCTTTTCTGACACAGACAGTACAAATGACAGCGTGTGAATGAAAACTCATAAAGTAACTGATCAACTTATGATTTTATGACTACAGGTACACTAAATAGACTGAACTTCATAGATAGTTGTTTTTAAAATTTAGGTTATTGTGTTTAAAAATTAATGTCAAAGCTTCAAAAATATCTGTAGTAACTCAGTGAAACTGCCTGTTTAATTCATAGCTTTTTCTTAAGGAGAGAATGGCATTTTAAAAGAGCATTATTACCAGAATGGCCATTTTCATATGTGTAAATATGAGACTTTGTCTTTTAAGGAAAGGGGAAAGGAGTACTTTGTGAGGCTGGAAGGAATGATCAGCTTATCTACAGGTGAAAAGAGAGAACTGATAGGGCAGGGAGCTGTTAAGAGGGAATTGCTTAAACTGTTGTTTTAACAGTACTGTAGTCTACATACATAAGATAATTGTATGAAGAAACTTTCTTAGCCGAATGTATTTTGAAGTACATCATGACTGCATGTTCCCAGACACTGCTGTTATACTCACTCTCAGTAAAGATCTCAGCTACAATTGGAGAAATGAGGTAAAGTACAAAAACAGAATAGTTTAGATTGTAAGGGACCTTCAAGATGATGTAGTTCATGTCATGAGTCCTGTGCTCAAAGCAAGTCTAATGAAATCAGCTTGCTCCTAGTAGCCTATATTGGCCTCTGAAAGAAAGAAGACATTGGTGGTTTTAAAAATGAAGAAATTATACTGCAGTTGCAAAAGATTTCTCACATAGATTTATTCTTAAGATCAGTCATTGTTTTTCTTAGGTCTGTCTTATTCTGACCTAAATGAAAAAAACCAAAGCAACTTATGTTAGTTTGGTTCATTTGTTCATTTTATAAATGAATTTAAATGAATAAGCATGGGGATTGCTGTTCATTCATAACTTATCTCTGCTGAGTTGCTCATGACTTATTGATTCCTATAACAGTATTTACTTCCACAGGAGAAAAAAAGCTACTCCCAACTGAGTGAGCATTTTTCTTTGTTACACGTTATCAGTGGGCTGCTTATTTATTTGAATAAGTAATTGATATTTTTGAGTTGAAGGATAATTGCTAGAGTGTCTGTCTGTGCAGTATTGATAGAAGAAGAAAAATTCTGAAATTGTTGGATAGAATTTCTTAATTTACTGTTTTTGTTCTTTTAAGTGTGGTGCTTCAGATGGTGAGCCTGTATTACACTAATTGGATTAGAGCTTGCTTAGCTGAAATGGCAGCCAATGTAACAGGCAGTTTCGGGCTAATCCGTGCAGTGGAGAATTAAAGACAGCTTCTTTGAGCTGTTTGCTTTTTCACCCAATGTTAAATCTTTGTAGGCTGCTGTGTCAGGAGAGTAAGGCAAGATTACTGGAGGCATTATGCAGGATTACTTTCTACCTAAATTTCAATTCAATTTGCTTATATCACCTTTTACTGAAATTCATATTTGGAATTGTTATTTTTATACTATGAAATAGAACACCTGACTACACTGCATGTCTATCTAAAAATCCTGACTGGACTTTCCTCTCGTAGTTGTACAGATAGAAGTTGATCTCCCTGCAACTTTTATACTATGAATTTTAGTCCTTAGTCCTTGGACAAATGTATTTGGTAGTAGTTTTAGAATGGCTTAACTGCTCACTCAAGTAGATGATAAAGTATATAGTCCCACGTTCATTGTTTCATTTTCATAACTTAGTTCAATTGTTAGTTATTCCCTGAGATTTCACAGACAGGGAACAGAAATAAAGTAAGGAGGAGACACTGGATGTGATTCTTGAGGAGAAGGAAGAAAAGTGACAATGATGATTATGAAGAAACAGAGAGGGCACCTGAATGAAAAGAAGTGTAGCTGCTGGAGGTAGTTAAGGCAATCCCATGTTAGAAGTATAAAAGCAAAGAGCAACCAAAGGCCCGAGCTAGGGAAGAGATATCCTGGAATGTAAAATAAAGTGGAGGACTTGTGAAGAGGGAAGGAAGAATAAAGAAAGTGAAATAAAATGTGGTAGAAATTAGGACAGGTAGTTAAGCTTATCTAGCATTGGAAAAAAACAAAACAAAACAAAACAATTTGAAATTGCAGAATAAAGATCTGTTTGCTCAAGCAATATTTGGAAATAACCTGTTCAGTGATAAAGTGAATGCCTCAAGAGGAAATACGAGGTTCTCAGGATGGTTATGACAGAAACTAACAGTCTGGCCTAGGATTGCTGGGATATCTTGAAAATTTTCTTTGGTGTATACAACAAACTCTCCATAAATAGTGATGTGTACTTAGATTTACTAACTCTGAAATTACCAATATAGAAGAATAGTCTTTGTGCATATACAGACATGAAAATTTATAAGGCTGAGATCCTTATTACCAAAGACAAGGAAACTCATTAAACACTCGGATTAGTTCTTTGTTGGTGGTGATTCCTAATGCAGGAAATTTAGGCACTGAGTGGTGGGGTACCTCACTGCAGATTGTATTCAGATTTAGCAGTGGTTTACCTCTGTTTGATGTACTCTATTTAAATCTGATTGTGGTTGGTTGCTTTGAGGTATAAATTACTAGGAGATATATTCCCTTGAATTGACAGATTTTAGGAACAAAAACAAAGGCATGACAATGCAATCAATGCACACAGCTTTAAATGACTATAAAGTTTAGAATGATCTAAAAAGAAGGCTTCATTAACATACCCAGCTTACATTCTCTTTGCCTCTTCCTGTTCATGGTCATACTGATCAGCCTTAGTCAATTTTGTATCTCCAGTGACCCATGGGAAGGTGTTTTGAGAAATGGTCAGCAGATGCATACAAGTTGACATAAGAAGGGATTTTTTAAAACATTCTTCAATATTGGAAAATAACAGAATAATTGTTTTTAAAACTATGTCTCTGTAAATGTTAAGAGTTCTATTCATGCACTCTGTACCTGGTAGTTATGATGGGATGGTTATAAGAAGATTCATGTCTTGTTTTAAAAAATTTATAGTTTTGTGGGATTATCGGGGGGTGGGGAAAGAAGGAGGAGAGGAAGCCTAAAGACAAAATTACTTAATGCCCTTGTATATAAGAGTAAATTTATTTAAGGAGAATACAGTGGAGATTCAGTAATTGCTCCACTGGTAAATCTTGTTCTTTACATGGAAGTTTTTGTTTTTCTTCCTGCATGATTAAAACCATATTTAGTTAATAATCCTATAAATTTATCCTATCTGGAAGCCACATTATTATAGACAACTGGAAGGCTGTATTTCAGAAATGCAGCAAGATTTTGATTGCTATTTTTCTGTAATTATAATTTTCTTGCAAACTGGCCTACCTAAAATAAACTTGTTTTGGCTTCTGCCTACTAATTAATCCATGTTCAAAAACGAATCTAGAATTTAGTAGTTATGTTTGTATAACAATTTACACTGAGGTCCTTTAAAAAGTCAGTTGGATTCTGCTAATGAATCTGTGAGGATTTTCTAAAGGAACATAATCACTTCTCAGTTGTGGCCAATTTAGTACTATGAGTTCTTTTGTTAGTCCTGTGATAATGTTGGGCATCCAGTACTGAAGAACATCTCTTCTGAGCAATGCTTAACTGCATATAGAAAAAAGTTTCTCTGAAAAGGACATTCTGCTTTCCATAGGCAGATTACCTCCTTTCTGTATCGTCTTGTAGTATTTCCTCTGAATAATGTTCAGCAATGAAATTAATTTTGATTTTCTGTAGAGTACTTATGTCTAATGTGTTATCATTGTGGTAGTAGCTGCATAGGTGATAGAGATAGTTGGCTGTAAAGGGCCTTTGAGATGTCTGTTCCGTGTATTCTAGCCATCAGCCACGTTCTTAGTGAAGAAAATGTTAAATAAAGAATAAAAATTTATTGCTAGAATAGAGTAGCTATGAGAAAATGAATGGCTGGTACAATAAATGAAAACTGGCAACCTAAAGTGATAGTGAAACAGAAACCTATTTCTGATTCCATAAATTAATGGGAGAACTGATAAATAGCTTTGTTTGCATTGTGTTGCTAACAAAATGTTTATATAATTTTTTTAAATTATTTGCTTTTAAACTGAACCCCTCTGATGAGCTATGTAAAATCTAATTACTTGTGTTGACCAAAGAATAATAAAAACATAGAGTGTGGATGGCTTAATAATGGAAGAGACTGAATTTTTTAATTATGGTTGGTCAAGTCTTGGGAATAGAGCAACTAAAGAATAACATTTGAAGTCTTACACTGTTGGAGGTTGATGTGTGAGCTCATAGAATGTAAGTTTTTTTTAATTGATTTTTAGCAAGTGGTGGTTAACCCCTTAGTACAGAAGACATGTCCACTTCACTTGAGTTTATTTGGCCATCTTTCTGTAGTTCTCTTTGAAAAAACTCCTTGGCAAATATACTTAGTATTAGCAGCCAAACAAATAACTAGATTGTTTTGAAGGTTGAAGAAGACAATTTTAAAAGATTATTTGTGCTGCTAGAAGATATTGCACAACTAAACTGTGACAGAAATCTGTATGGTTCCCATTAAAAATTGTATGTCCACATATTTGCTATCTACATAAGGAAAATGCATAACAGTGTGATTTTCCCTGGTTTTGAGCAAATTAATTTGCTTTTATTTAATCTGGGATTTCAAGGAATTTAAGGTGACCATTGCTGTATATATTCAAAGCACATTAATAGATACCTCTTATGTTTTTTGAATACTATGTTCTCAGACAGAAATGGAAAATATCTTCTTTAATATTTGTAGATTTCCACCATTGTAAATATTTTAATATTTTGTTTTAGCCGGAAAGTGAAATTTCCACTGCGGTAGAAGATTACAGTTCTGAGGTAAGACTCAAGTAACACCTCCTTTCTAACTTTTCTTTTGACTTTTTCTTTTACATGTTTATTGAAGTGCTGTGCACTGTTTTCTAAAAAGAGGAAGAAGGAAAGAGTACATGTGATGTTGTTGTATACAATGCTGTTGCAGGTCGTTACTGGTATGACTGATATATCATTAAAGCAAACATTTTGTTGACTTCATAATAGGTTGGGTACTATTATCAATAATACTGCAGATTTATGAACTGTTGTAACATTGTCACCATTATGTTGTAGTAATGCTTTGTGTTGCCATTGAGTTGTACATAATTCCTTCTAATTTGCTATTAAAAATATTTAACAAGTTGATTATGTTTTCATGAGTTCCAAAGTAGCTGTTGCTCAAACACTGGCTTGTCATCGCTCTGCTGCTGGTAGGCGGTGAATGAGTGCCTTTGCATCATTTGTTTGGGTTTTTTTGCTTATTTTTCCTACACTTATTGAACTATTTTTGTCTCAACCCATGATTTTTTCTTGCTTTTTCCAAATTTTCTCCCCATCCTGCTTGTGGGGGAGAAGGAGTGACTGGTTACAGGCCTTAGCTACTGCACGCCGTGACATCCATTACATGTCCCCATCACTTAAGAGGGAAGCAGGCAATAAGAAAATCTGTTCTTGCCAAATAAAACAGTTTATTGTTTGTAAGGAGTAAACTACTTCATGTTCAAGTGCATTGCAAGAACATTTTTGCAAGAAATAGCTGTAGAATATTTGATTCCTATAAAATTGTTTGCAGTTTAAAAAAAAAAAAATGTGGTTCAAACATGAGCTTTCTGTAGTTACAGCCCACTTTTTGTTGTGTAGCACTGTCGCAAAATACCTCTGAATCTTAAGTTTGGCAACTAGTAAGAGAGGATCAGGTAATCTAACATGCTTCCATTGCTGAAGTGATTTGATTTAGGGTACTTAGTGTTCTTTCCTTGATTTAGCCTTTTCTAAGAGAAGATCACCACACTTCTTTTCAGCCTCTCGTGAAATTGCAGTTACCATAGATTTTGCCTCAGCCTTTTTAGTTTTAGTCTCTTCCCCAGTTAGACTCTTGCTCTCATGCATCTTCCTCCTGTCCTTGTTTATAAGCACTCTTACTTTCTTCTGGTGTGTTAGGAGAAGACGCTTGGGAGTGCACTGAGAATGTTTCTTCACATTTATTATTTATTACTTTCAGATATCGACTAGTGAACCAAATGGACCCTTGGTCCAGTCAGTTATGATCATTTTATGTCATGTTTGTTGTGATGCAAATAAAAAACAAATCTGAGTTGGACACATCTGGGTTGAAGATTCCAGTCCAGCTGCTTGACTGTGCTGTTAATGGAAGAAAGAAAAAATAAAGAAAAGAGTGAGAGGTTCAAGGGGTTGAAGCTAACGTGAGGAAGAAGTCAGATTAAAGGCTTAATATTTTTCTTGGATAAAATATGCATTATTTTGTCCAGTGAATTAGAAAAAGGAAAGACCAAAAAGAACGTGAGTGTAAGTACAGGAAGATGATTGATATTGCAGCATGTGCACAGAGTTTGCCATTGAAAGTGAAATACACTTTTGAACTACTGTGACCTTACTGCAGCTTTTTAGAATATATACATCACCACGGTACGTAATCGTTGCTAAATGGAATATGTTTGAAGAGTGAACCTTTGAAAACAGTTGATAATGGCATTGATGTTCATATATCTTTACACTCTCCGTATTTTTTGTAAGCCTCCTTTTAATTACTGAAAGTACCCGACCTCCTTTTTGGAATTCTGTAAATCCACACATTTGTACAAATACAGGCCCTTTTCATCCATCTTCTTCTTCATTTTTAAAAACATCTGTATTCTCTGTAGTGGTTTTTGTCAGAAATTATGTTGAAGTAGAGGCTCACAGTGAAATAGGTCATAAATCATTTGCTTTGTTATAGTTGTTAAAATAAGCCATATGTTTTTAATTATTCAGCCTCTTCTCTTGGGATTTGGATGAAATTCAGTGATAAGCACATCCCTCTTTGAGAGACGTACCAGACACATGGTTATAAGTAGTTTTCTTAAAAAAGAAAAATAATTAAAAAAAATTAAAAGAACTAGTGAATGTTTCCATCAGAATTCTTGTCTTACAGGATCTTTATTTTAATATGGTCTCTTCTCCAATTTCCGCCTGTAACCTCTGTAAATACCTATACTGTTAGAGGTGGTACTCAGACTGAAGACTGATAATTCTTTCAGATGACCAGCTTCCTTTCTGAAACAAATTATTCAGTTTGAGCAAGAATGAGACCTACCTGAATAGTTTTACATTAAATGATTGTGATGCTTATGTATGTACAGTTATGGTCTAACCTCCGAATTAAGGGAGATTAGGGTTTTCCAACAGTTAGTTGTTTGGGCTTTTTTGTAACTGTGTAAGGTAAAATTGTTACTGTGTATTTCCTGTATTCCTTAATTTTTATGGTATTGATGTAATCTGCCTGGATTATTTTTTTCTCTCAGTGCCTCTTCCCAATTTGCAAATGGTACCCCAAAAAACATTGATATGAAACCTTACAAAATTATTTTATTTCCCTTTTCCTTTCTTGATCCTTATTTCTTTCCCTTTTCTTTGTAAACTTTAATGACATTCTATATGTTAACCTTTATGTATAGTCATCACACAAATTTTCTGTTGTGTTTTAGTGCTGTATAGAAAAATATATCAAGCCATAATATTTTTGAAGACTGTTGTTACTTGTAAAAATTTATTAACCTTATTTACATTCTATGATTGTCATTATTTTTGTGACAAACCAAAAGTGATTTTCATTTATAGAGTTTAAAAAAATAACAAAATTATTTTCCCCAGTTGTCATGATTGCTAATTTTAGCTACATTCCATAAAGTCAATTGTGACTTAACTAGAAAATTGATTAAAATCCTAAGAGCACAGTCAAGCAGTGTTTGAGGTCTAAGTATTAATTCTTGTAAATAACTGATTGTCCAAAATGCACAAGAAATGTTAAAAACATTAGGTAAAATGTTAATCTATTCCAGATGCTTCTGTATGCTTCTAATACTAAATCAAAACACTTTTCAAACAAGAATTCTGCTTGCCAGTCTATAATAGGTTAAATTATTTTTATGCATTTGGATATTTTTACATTTTGCAATGGGTGATCAATAAGTACTGATTTACACTAAGCCCCAGTTTGCAGTATATAAGGAGAATTCTCTCTGGTATGGACATAATTGTTACCAGTCATAATGTATTGTGTGTAACTACTCAGTATTTTTGAGGCACACTTTTAGGTATTCCAAGGTCTAAGGAACATTAGCAACGGAGTGTTGAATCTGTAGTAAAGGGCAGTGATTTCATAAATTTAATCCTGACCTCTGGTGGCCATTGTCACAAATTGCTGCCTTACTTAGTGGTGGAAGTTGTTTTTTCCTTGTATTTTTCTGAAGAAGCTTGTGTTCACTTGCCTAAGCATATGTATTTACTGATGCAATACAAATTATATTTTTTCTTTTAGACTTGAATACGCTACAAATTGTACTTTATATGTTATTATATTAGTAAATACTATGCTTATGAATTAGTTTGAAAATACAAGCAAGGAAGAAAACTTGAATTTAAGATGTCCTTTGGGGAACTTCTGTAACCCACACACCTTATGTTCACCCAAGCAGTTGCTCCTGAGTAGCTCTGTAAATGTGTTGTAAAATTGCATTTTTCCTTACCTTGTGGTTATTTTTTTAATGCAGTTGTATTCAGAGCTCATTATTCCTTGCTTCTGTTACCTTCCTTCATCTTATCTTATGTGGTTTGATTTCTTCTAGAAACGTGTAATTGTATTCTGGGAATATGTAACTAAGCACATCAAAAGACGTTAAGGTATAAGGAAATTTCAGAGTTAAAGGTGAATTGCAAAGCTTTAAAAGAAGAAATTAAAAGACAGTACAGACTTATAGAAAAACTGTGTGCAGGTAAACCATGGGGCCTAGGAGACAGTGCCTGAGCCCAGTAGGCCTTGTGCAGACATCTGTTAATGCTGAAGTTAATGTCTGGACTTCAGGCGTCCTATATGGTAGAGGAGTGAGAAATTAATTTTGAAATGAGATATTTTGAAGCTAATATCCAGCCACAGCCATCTGCCTGCTCTGACAGGGCAGGATTCCTGTACAGCCTGCAGCTGCTGCACTGCTCACAGGGCTCCCACCCAGACAGTGCTCAGAGTGCTGGTCTGAGGCCTTTTTGTGTAGATTACAGTGCACAGTGTTGTCCTGTTGTTTTAACTTGCACTTTAAAATGAGGCATAAGATATTTGAAAGGAGAAGGTATGGGGTGATAAACAGAGTGGACTACGGTGTTACTGTGGTTTATGCCTGTTACAGCTAACAACAAGGCTTCTGTGACATGAAGCAGCATTTCTAAAGTTCCAGGCAGTTGTTTTGGATATGCCAAAATCCCTTTTAATATTTTTCTGTAGAAATCTCAGTTGCCAAGGAGTCTGGAGCATCTAATGAAGGCTTTCATGTCTGCACTAGCAGCGCTTGTTATAAAGCGTGTAAGAGTTACTGGTTGTTTAACACTGAAATGATTCATGGGAAGAGAAGTGCATCCACTTCTCAGTGAGGTAGCTTGCAAGAATCACACATTACCTCTTTATCAATTAAGTCTGAATTAAATAACAGTTAAAAAGAAGCAAAAGAAGTATTACTCTGGGCCATGAGCCAGAATCCAAATAAAGACAATAGTGCCAGGCACTGTGTAGATGCTTGTATTTCTGAATGAAGAACAAACATCTGGCCAAAATACAAATGATGTGCGCTGCCTCCATGAGTTGTCTGCACTGACGTTTGCTGAAATCTTATTTATTCTCTCTAAAATAAGGTAGTAATAATCTCATTGTGGTGTCCTCCTTTTCATTGAGGAAGTCAGGAATTGAAAATGGCTGTGTGTCAGCTCTGCAAATTCAAAGCTAATGCAGGATTATTCTTTCTCTTAATACAAATTTAATGATGATATTGATCCCATTTATAGCAGTACGTTTTCGTGTCAGGGAACATATTGGTTTGCTCATGTATGATGGTCCTTTGTAAATAAGCCGTAATCACAACTGTGGCAGGTATCTGAGCTATATAGCCTTTTTTTTTTTTTTTTTTAAGGTGAACACAGTATTCATATGTGGAACAGTATGATACCTTTCCATTTCTACTGCCATTATTTTTTTTTCAGACTAATGTGATACAGAGCTCTGAGGAGTACAGTTTCTCTTGCTTTCTTGTTTGAAGACGTTGGTCTGAGATTTTAAAAGCCTGCTTCTCTGACAGTTTATCGTGAATAGAACAGAATATTCCTTTTATCTTGACTTTTTAATTATTATTTTTTTATATATAACTGCTACTTTGACTTGCACGTACCTTTTGGAAATTCATCATTATTGGTTTGTACGCTCTGTTAGAAACAAAAATCTTTCGGAAGCTTGATATGAGTCGCAGTGTTAGGTGAGTGAAAGGATTTTTCATGAGTCTTATGTTGAATGTACAATTCCTGCTCCATTTCAGTCTTAAGAAATTCCTTCAGGCTGTGAATGTCAGTTTATGACACTGCATTTCATCTGTTGCAGAGATGTTGGTGACTCATAGGAATAGTAGATTTTGGGTAAAAAAAAAAAACCACACATATTTTTGAAAACAACTATGTTTATTAATATTTCGAAATATTAAATGTACAGTTTAAAATGCAGTATTACTACAGATAAAGCTTTGCATTGACCTTTAGATCTGAATTCCTTTGTTTTCCATGTATGCTTACGTGTATTTTGGTTTTAGAAAGTAGTACCTGTTTTTGTCATTTTGGAAGGGGGGGTTACATGTTGCTTGTGCTAATTTCAATTCCAAAGTCTTCCAAAAAGATATTTTGTATTTCCAATGAAATAATTTTTTATAGCATAAGAATTCACATGGCTCTGCAGGAACCATCATATAAGGTTCAAACAAATTAAAAATAGAAATCAAGTTATATTTCAAATAATAATGTATTTAGGAATTGTCTTTAAACAGGTAAATGGTTGCAGTTTTGTGACAAGAACAGCTATACCTACAGACTTGATCAGGGTACAGTACTGCAAATTGAATTGTAATACTAATAAAGAATACTAAAACCTCAAACAGTTCATTTTGAACAAAGCTGTGTTGTTGACTAATACTTCATCTTGCATGCTGTGCTCTGTATCTGCATTGCCTGTCATACGAATATTGTTTAAACTTGAAATGCAAAATGTTTTACTACTTGTACTAAGGCCAGTATTACAAAGCAGAACTAGAAGAACACTTCATGCTTTTGAGATGTGAATTATACTAACAAAGGAGGTTGCCATGGCAATAAGATCTTCAATGCTGTATTATATGTTAATGTTCTAAGGTGCCATTTGATATAGAATTTAATATTTGAGTTTACTTATCTTGATAAAGCATAAAAAATGGTATGTTAAGGAACTTGGATTAATTTAGGAAGAAGAATTTGGAGTTGGAGAGATTTGTTCAGAGCATGGAATGCAGCACTCTCTGATGCAACTAGAGGTGATGGAGAATGAATTGGCTGGGAAACAACAAGAGATTGAAGAGCTAAACAGAGAGCTAGAAGAAATGAGGGCAGCATATGGTACAGAAGGATTGCAACAGGTATAATTACCTTATGTTGCTTTCTGCTTGCTACTCGGTTATGTGCAAAAATGCAAAGTGTCACCTGAAAGAGTTCACTCTTAATGGCAGATGTTCAGAATGCAGTCAGTGTGTGATATAGAATTATATGTAATTTATTTTAATCATATACCATGTATTCTATTATTTGAGTGGCATTTTCATTGTGTGTCCTTTTTCTCTATATTTTGTGACTAAAATCTCAGTGTTCTTTGCAGTGACTTTCTTTGACTCAGAAATGGAAAGATGATTTTCTTGAAGAAAAGTCATAATTCGTCCTTTATTGTGCAAAGACTCCATTTCTTTAGTACCTTCTTGTTCCTCAAAGATAAAAAATAAAAATAAAAAAAATAAGGTTTTACTTCCTAAGGAATGGTATTGCTGAGTTGGTCCTTGAGCTGAAAAGGTGTTTGTTTGACAGACTTCACAGTCTGAAATTACAGGGCCGCTGTGCCAGGATGTTCTAAGAGGCATTTAATAACTTGGGATTGCATGGAAGTATTTCTCTAGTTAGAAATACCATCGGCATAGAACATTACATTTTAAAGTGAAGAATATAAAGTAATTTTTCTTCCAGTTTAAGCAAGTACTACACTCTTTAAAGTCAGTGCTATGTCATGCTTCATGTCTTTAGTCTCTCCTTTAATTTGGATTCAGGTCATCATGGTATGCCTGTCTTTGCTTTGCAGAGTTCTACAGAACACAAAAATTGTTTTAAAATTGAGTCATTTTCGCCTTCATTATTGCTATGCAGTTATAATTTTCTGCTGTTTCCATTTGTATTTTATGTGTGAAAATGGATGTCATGTTTTCCACTACACTAAAGTGATCTTTGAGTGGTTACCTTGAAGGTTTATCATTGCTTTGTCTGTTGGTGAATCCCTGGCGTTGCCTTTTAAGTCAGACTTAGCTTCTGATTACTGTGCCTTGTATTCGTTGTGCTAAGCATCATAGTCATAATTGCAGCATACTAAAGAACGTGATGAAATTTTAGTTTCAAACAGTGGTGTTAGTAGCAAAGCTACTGTTAGTTTTGCATGAGAAAGTTTAAAGTGGAGATGTTTGCATTTTTAAATGCAAAAATTACTATGATTACTATTTAAAAAAAAAAAAAAGTTAAAAATCTGTTTACACAGGTTGCAGTACGATAATATTTAAAATTGTTTTTAGCTACAGCATATTCTTCATGATAGTGGTACGGTATGTAATATCCCTGCTGAGAAATGCATACAGTGTATGTTTCAGAAGAAGCAAAGAATTTTTAAAAGGAGTGGCTGCAAAAGACACGTTGTGTGCATTATCTCTCTGCCTGTTTGTTAAAATAAAATGGTTGAATACAAGAAATTGAAAAGGAAGATATAACAGTGGGTAGATTTGAACGGATAAATTTACTTTTAAATTTCATTGAACAGCTGCAAAAGGAAATACATGACACACTTAAGTATCTCCTAAATTTTCTGTATCGTAACAAGCATCTGGTATTTCCACTACATCTGTGCCTTTAAGTTAGGAATTCTCCACAGTGTTCTGAAAAGAACTTCAAAAGATTTTTCTTGAGTTTTCATAGTTTGGCATGTTTAAGGGCCTCTTGGTTTATATATCCCACTGAAAAATATCTCTATCCTCTAAATCAGTAAGCTTTATCTGGAAGTATTATAATTTTACTTCAAGGATTGGCATATGATCTGGAGAAACTTCTTTTTGAGAGCATAGTAAGCAAAATAGTTGGAGAAGGCAACGGATGATTTAAGAAATTTTCACAGTGTAGAGATGAAGCATGTACTAGCCTTGAAGGAGTTCAAACTGACAAAGTGACTTGAAAGTGAATAGCATATCTATTTATGTATTTAAATACAGTCCCAATTTTTATTGTAGGATTTCTGACTACCTGGATTTTATGTTACCAAAGGGAGAAAAAAAACAACCAAACAACCAACCAACAAACAACAACAACAAAAAAAACCTTGCAAAGGAATTTTTTTCTGTCCTTTTATCATTTCTTCATCTCTACAAATCACAAAAGATGAATCTATTATGAGCTAATTTTCTCATGTAGGTATATGAATAAGTTCGGCAATGTGAGATATTGAATGGCATCTATTTTATGCCTTTAATACAATGAATGCAATTTATTGCACTTTTAGTGAGAGGTGGCATAACTTGCATTTATTGTAGGAAAAGTTTGTGGACATGAATAGTTGGACAAAATTGCTGATAATTAAGTACCTGGACTGCCTTTGTGATGGTTTGTTTACGTGGCCATTCTCTCTAGTTTTAAAGTAAATTCTAAATTTAACTTCACAAAAGCTCAGATTTTGTCTTTTGATGAGTATGTTTATGGAGAACTTGTACACTGTTGAATGAGAACAAACGTTTCTAAAATACTTACATATAAGAGTTTGTGAAAACATAAATTCCCTGGTATGTCTATGTGATGTCTTTTTAGTAGAGTGGTTAGGGAATACATATTCCTGCTTAATAAATTGTTATGTTTTCTGTCTGTGTGTTTGATGTGTATTACTAGTTTAAATTTTATCTTTTGTAGCTGCAAGAATTTGAAGCTGCTATCAAAAAAAGAGATGATATCATCACTCAGCTTACTACTAACCTACAACAGGCACGGAAGGAAAAGGATGAAACTATGAGGGAGTTTTTAGAGCTAACAGAACAAAGCCAAAAACTGCAAATTCAGTTTCAGCATGTAAGTTACAGCACTAACAAGGTTTATTTGGGTTTGAAAACTGATGTCACTTTGGAGGATACATAAATAGCTGATTCATGAAGAAGCAAAATTTTGTCATTTTGTGTTTTTGGAGACTTGGTTCCTTGGTATAGATCTCCATTCAATTTAACAGTCCTATCGTCATTATGATAGAAGATATAAAATAATAGAGATTAGTCTGTTTTCTCTCCTACTCTTTAGTAATAGCTGCCAATGAATATTGGGTGATGACAGTTATCATGGGGAGAAAAAGCTTGTGTAATTACTGTTCTTAAAGTTTTGGGCTGAAATCCAACCTTTCTTACCAAAACAGCTAGCCATTAGCTTTAGTGGGTCGCTGTTTAATGCTCCAGCCCTATATTTTTGGATAAAATCTGCCTCTTGTATTCATTAATTTTAATTACCTAATTAATTAATTCTGTTAATAAATTAAAGTTGAATTTGGGGAACAGTAATTACAAGTAATTCATCTTACCATTTGAGATTTTTCTGAAACACTGCTGTCCTATGCTAGTTCACTATAAAAGAATTTAATATTAAATATTTTTATCGAATGTAATAATATTTCAGTTCCTTGTAAGAGACCTTCTAAAATGTTATGATTTTGTTTGTGCTTATGAGGTGGAATAACAAAGTGAAAATCATAGCTGTCTCTGTAATCAAACTGTTTCTTATCATCTTGATTTATTTATTTATTTATTTTAATATATACAAGTTACAGGCAAGTGAAGCCCTAAGGAACACCAGCCACAGTTGCACAGCTGCTGATTTATTGCAAGCCAAGCAACAGATACTTTCACATCAGCAACAGCTAGAAGATCAAGAATGTCTACTGAAGAATTACCAAAAGAAAAATGAAGAATTTGAAGTTCAGATAGCACATCTTCAAGGCATGATCAAAACATATGAAATGGTATGTTCCTTATCAGAAACGGATCTTTGCTATTCTGTTTGCTCTTCAGGATTTTGTAGTCCCATTGAAATTTTTTTTTGGGGGCCCCTTTGAAAGAGCCACATCTATTAATTTACACATTATTTACTTAGAATTTTCAGCTGAAGTGCTTATGTCAACAGTATGCATCAAGTTTTTAAAAATTGCAGAAAATTTACAAGAATTGTTGAAACTATATAGAACATTAAAATGCCTTTATTCAATGACATTTTTTTAGAAAAAAAATTAAAAAGAACTTGCTTAAACAGTCTTCTGTGGTGAGGAATGAATTTCTTATATACATTAATATTGTCCATAACTGAAAGCTTAGAAGTAGCTAAAAAAATTAAATGCTATTAAAAGTGAGAAAAAAGCAAAGCTTTCAGGAAATTGTGCAAAATAACTTCTAGAATAATATAGCACAACTAGAAAAAAAATGAAACTGATTTTTTTATACGTTTGTTTTTGTAGGGATTTTTTTTTTTTTTTTTTTTTTACATATGAAGGAAAAAAGTCACTTATCCCAGATGTACAGAAGTCCTTCCAGAGAAAGCAACAAATAATTAATTTAGTTTTTATAAATGATCTCTAGCTGATGATATTATCAAGAAGGACGTAATGTTTCAATAGCTAAGTGTATAAATGTTCCACTGTTTGGAAAATGAACTGAAAGTGGTTTTGCTCCTTTTTTAAGGAAAAGCAAAGAAATGAGGAAGAAGATATGAATAAACTACAAGAAAAAGAAGCATTAGTTGAAGAGCTGGAAGCAAAACTTAAAGAAGAAGAAAAAAAATCGTTTCAGTTTAAGGAAAAATTATCAGATGTCAGTAAATTGCATGAAGAATTGAAAGAACAAATTTCACTAAAGAACCTGGAGATAAGTAATATGAGAATTGAACTTACCACCTACAAACAGAAAGAAAGACAGTGTTCTGATGAAATAAAACAATTAATGGGAACTGTGGAAGAACTACAGAAACGATGTTATAAAGACAGCCAGTCTGAAGCTGACATTGTGCAAAGAATGGAATTAGAAACACAAAGGAGACTGGCACAACTTCAGGCTGAATTAGATGAAATGCACGGCCAGCAGATTGTACAAATGAAGCAAGAATTAATTAAGCAGCATGCAATGGAAATTGAACAACGTCTTGCGCAACAAAAAGTAGAATTGGAGAAAACTTCAAGTCTATGTTTGAGTGATAATGTTAATAAAGATCAAATGCATTTAATGAATATTAAAATTAATGAACTGAATGTGAAATTGCAAGATGCTGATAATGAAAGGGAAAAAATAAAGCAAGAACTGTCACAACAGATGGAAGTAATTTCAGCAGAGAAGTCTCTTCAGCAAACTAAAATTGAAGATCTTTTACAAGAACTGAATTTTTCAAGGGAGCAGGTTCAAAGAGCCAAACAAACTATAATGGATATGGAATGTAGGTTGAATGAAGCTGAAAAATATCAGTTTGTGATTGAAGATCTAAAAACGCAGCTGGCTTCTGCCTCAGAATTTAGGAAGGAATTGGAACTAAAACATGAGGCAGAAGTCACAAATTACAAAATAAAACTTGAAATGCTAGAAAGAGAGAAGGATGCGGTTTTGGACAGGATGGCAGAATCTCAAGAAGCAGAATTAGAGAGGCTGAGGACAAAGCTTTTGTTTAGTCATGAAGAGGAGCTTTCCAGACTTAAAGAAGACTTACAAAAAGAGCACATGGTGAACATGGAAAGCCTTAAAGATAACTTGAATATGCACCATAAGCAGCAGTTGGATGGAGTGAAAAAAGAAATGAGTCAAAAGATAGAAGCCATGCAGCTTGAAAAGGACAGCTTAATCACAAAGCAAAACCAGCTGATATTAGAGATTTCAAAGCTTAAAGATTTACAGCAGTCTATTGTGAATTCTAAATCTGAAGAAATGACACTTCAGATCCATGAACTGCAGAAAGAAATTGAAGTACTTAGGCAAGAAGAAAAAGAAAAAGGTACTCTTGAACAAGAAATTCAAGAGCTGCAGCTTAAAACTGAATTGATGCAGAAACAAATGAGGGAGACAGAAGATAGCCTTCAAAACAAATGTAGTGAACTTGAAACACAGAATAATCTTCTTCAAGGGGAAAACAAAACTCTTGAAGAGAAATTAAAAAGCATGTTGGTAATCTCTGAAGAAAATGTCATTTTGAATGACAGTGTGAGTTCTAAGTCAGAAAATTTGGATGTACAAAAAAGAATAGAAAACCTGATTACTGAGAATGAGCAACTTAAAAAACAAAATATTCAACTCCAAGAAGATACTGAAAGGCAGAAAAGCGCGTTTTTGTCTACTGAAAAAGAACTTGAAGCTAATTACAAAGGGCTGCAGAAAGAATGTGAAACTCTTCTGAAGGCAAAGAACGTGTTGGAAGAGAACATGAATAAGCTGGAAGCCGAATACGAAATCAAACTTAAAGCTCTGAGTGAAGAACTTCACCATCTGCAAAGCAATAGACCAGTTTTATGTAAAAGTAGAACCTCCAGTTTTGAGGAGAGTAATGAAAACAAGGTGTCTAAGGCAGACACTCTTGAGGCTGGAGAAGTTGTTGAGAAAGATGCAACAGAACTTATGGAAAAGCTTGAAGTTACCCAGCGTGAGAAACTGGAATTATCCCTGAGACTTTCTGATCTTTCCGAACAGTTGAAGTCAAAGCATAGTGAAGTTTGTCATTTAAGTGAAAAGGTTAAATCCTTAAAAGATGAGAAAGAGAAAGTTCTAGCAAAATGTAAAGAGCTAGAATTCATAATTAGCCATGCTAAGAGAGAAAATATTAGTAATACTGAACCTCAGACAAAATGCTTTAAAGGGAAAGCTCGAGAGACTGCTACTCCAGCATATGAAAGTAGAAATAAAACATCTGCTCCAAGCAATGAAGTTGGTAAAGGAATAAATGTAAAAGAAAATCTGGGCTCAGGTAAAGCTATCAGTCATCATGTTACAAAAGTACAGGAAGTTCAGCAAGTGTCGAAACCAGAACAGCCAGCTTTTGTAGAACATTTGCATGAGATGACAGACAGGCTGACAGATGAAACATCATTAATAGCCATTACACAGACTGAAAATAATCATCTTCAGCATCAAGTGAATACACTAAAATCAGAACAGGTATGTTACCTAAAACTGAGAGAAAGAATCATTTACCTATAACAACTTTTAGGAGCTTGCCCTTGGAAACTTGTATCATATTTTGCCTTATAACTGCTTTAAAATGCACATGCAAGATGATGAGTATGTGACAGAGAGTGGCTAATAGTTTTAAGGTATTGTATGGATGACTGGACCTATAAACTGTAGTCAGTATATAGACGGATGCTATTTTTCAGTGAAAGAACTGTCTTTCAATTCTATTCAATTAAATCATCAACAACAAAACAGTAGGGAGGAGAAGACATCTAGAGCACTTCATCTTTTGATGTAGCATACAGTTAATCACTTGAAATGAAAACTTAGTCAAAACACATTTTTTTCATCTGTGATTAGCTTTTCGGCTCTTTAAGTACTCCAGTAAACAATACATAGAGTGAAAGTCTTGACTTCTTCAGTTATCTTTTATCAAACTTGTCAAATAGTAATATTCTTCTGTCAAATTTCTTGTGTATGTGTGGTTATCACTTCTTAAGTAATGTGTCCAGTTCTGAGTGTGAAGGGAGACACGGATTATTAAAAGGCATGGGAAGATGGTCTTAACTGAAATTTGTTCTTCATTAAAGTTAAAATTGTCCGGTTCTCAGCTGAGATTTCAAAACACATAAAGGCCAGGCCTTCCTCGTGATATCAGCTTTTAGTCTGCAAGCACTGATAGTCTTGCTGGAGCAGTTTAGGTTATTTGGGAACTCGTTCTACCCTAAGTACTCAACATCACCAGTGTCTATTGTAGCAGGAGCTAGTTTTCAGCCACTCCAGTCTGTAGAACAGAATAACATAACTTGGAAGGGACATCTGGAGATCATCTGCTCCAAAGCCTACTCAAAGCACGGCCTTCTTTGTTCAGGAATTTTTAAAAATATTTGTGTGCTTTACATTTTGTAAATGTAAAATGTGATTTGTGTTACATTTGTCCTTATCCACAGATAGACTGAAGTAACATAGCAGACTGATCAGGTTGATGTGCATGCTGTTTAAATTTCTTCTTTTCCATTTCATTGTAGTTTCATTTGAAATCAATAAGCAGACAGTCTCCTGCTTGGCACTTACCATGCCACCTGCAAATAAGGTGCCGTACAGAACAAAAGTACAGTTTTCAAATGTGATTTTCTGTAGTGATTCCATAGAAAATAGTCTGTGCTCAGACAATCTCAGACATACAAGTTCTCAACCATAGAGTAAATGTGAGGAAGTAGTTTGTGTTTTCAAAATGAAGTGCAATGTGTAAAGATCATTGTTGCTTACAATTTTCTTGCCCAAGACAGGAACTGAAGCATTTAGTGTTTTGTTATTTGATTTGTCTTTTTACTGTTATTGTTATTTTATTATCATAAGTTGAAAAAAGTGTCTCAACTACTTTGTAACAGTTCAAGTTTCCAAAATGAGCATATTTTAAATTATTTAATATATGACATATATGAAGCATTCCATTCAACATGTTAAGTATTAATTTCAGAAATTTACCAAGACTGGACATTCTTGTATTCTTTTTTTCTTTTTCATTCTTTGTAAAGTGTGTATTTTTATTCAAAGGCTGATTTGCAGCTACAGATGGAAGCACAGCGCATTTGCCTTTCCCTGGTTTATTCAGCTTATGTTGACCAGGTCCGTGAGCATCTGAAAGCTGAAAAAGAGAGTGAACTTTGCAGTCTTAAGGAGGAGCTTATACGTAGTCATTTACAAGAGATGAATGATCTTAAAAAAGTTCATCAAATGGAGCTCCAGACCATGAAAATTGAAGCAGCAGGTAACTTGAGAAAATTATAAGAGTGTAGCTCTTGATATGAAATATAGTGTCTTTAAAGTAAAATAAGCACAAGAGTTTGGGGGGGAAGGTGCACGTGGCTGTCCAATAAATTATTTTTGAAGAACATTTTACAGTGTTTTTTGTGATAGTATTTCCCCATTATAAATGGTTTATTACTGAGGATATTTAAAGAAAGGATAAAAAGAATATAAAAAATAGGAATGGAAAGTGTTACAGCTCATGTTTTGCTATTTGTAGTACATCAATTAATTGCAGGGAAATATGTAATATATTCATTTTCCATTTGTATTATTTACTGCAAATACAAACAAATGCATCATGAAAATATTTTTAAGCTTGTTTCATTCAGTGGTCTTTAAATTTATGAACTGGCTTCCTACCCTATTAAGTAAGTTTTTTTGATACTACTTTCAAGAACGTTGTTCTTTGCCTTTTTTCCTTCATGGGATTCTATGTTATCAGATTTATTTTCTGTCACTACAATTTCTGTCACTCCATTATTTGCCCTTGTGTAATTTTTTTGCATGATAAGTTATTTGCTCTCTTGTATGTTTAAGTAATGTTTGATATTTCTAGAGTTCATTGACACATGAAGCTCTCTGAAAAATTGTTATGCATCAAGTGTTTAAAAATATGAATAATTTGTATTCACAGATGATGAAGTCTCATCTTCTCAGAGACTTATAGAAAAGCTGAATGAAGCTATAAGTGAGGAATGTTCTAGGCTCACGCAGGTAAGACTTAACTAAAAGCTTTTTTTTAGTCTACTTGAAAATGAAGAATTATGTATACAGTGAGTCATCATGTTTTTCTGCATCATCTTTAACCTGCTCTAGCTGACCCTGCTTTGTGCATCATCTTTAACAGGTTTTCTTTGCAGCTTTTCTTTTTGCCTTGATCTCTGAATACAAACTGATCTTCTAAAATAATGTTGCAAAGGTTTTTGGATTTTTTTCCTAAACTGCTTCATGTCCTTCTACAGCAAATTCTTCTGTCTTATACTTAGTCTTTCTTAATCCTCAGTGCAGTGTTTTACAGTAACTAAATATTGCGATCAAAAGTTGAAGATTCTTTTTAGCCTTTGCTCTAGTACCAGGTACTAATTACACTATTTTTCCATGTTTTTTGATACATTTATAAACAATTCTTCACTTTTTCTATGTTTCATTTGTTGTGCAGACTTTCTGTGATAGTTGGAATGAAAAATCTTCATCTGTGATAGAAGCTGGTGATAAGGAACAGGATATTTTCAGTAGACCTGCTGCTGAGAAGGAAAATCTTGATATGGAATTAACAAGACACAGAGGTCAAATTCAAGGTAATGGCATTGTACTATCATACTGGTTAAACAAACGTTGATTTCAAGTATTTCAGACTAGCAATTATGTCACTGGTTGTTCAGATGCTAATTTAGCTGCTAATAAGTGCCTAAATAGCTGCTTAAAAGATATCCTCACTATTCTGAACTACTTTTCTTATGAATACTTCCTTGTGCTGTTTTTACAGTGAAAATTGGTGAAAAAAGTGATTATATTTTTATTCTTCTGTAGAAGCTAGTAGTTCTACCAAACAAATCGTATATACCAATGCTACGTAAAAGAACATTCTAAAACTTTGGGGTTTTGCCCCATTTGTTTCGATGTGTTATCTATATTGAATAACTCTTCAGCAAAGAACTTGTAAATAATACATTGTATTAAAGTTTATGATAAAATGTTCATTATATTTGGCCTTAATTCCTTGATGATTGTTTAATTTAGCTATGCAAGAAAATATGGAAGCACTTCTGCATAAGATACAGGAAGAATACAGCAGGCTAAGAGGACTTCAAACACAGTTGAAGGATTGTATACAGGTAAACTTTTTATAGTGTTGCAGTCTATAGGCCTTTAATTTGTATTTGTTCCATGAATTCCTCTTGAAATGAAAGAATGTACTTGAAATCATGTTTATGCATCCTGGTTGAATGACATAGCAATAGTATGGTGAGAAACAATGGAGAAGACTGCTGCCTGTGTCACAGAATCATAGAATGGCCTGAGTCTGGAAGGCATTTTTAGAATTTGTCTCTTCCAACCCCTGCACAAAGCAGAGTCAGCTTAACCAGGCTTCCTAAGACAATTTCCTGTTGAGTTTTGAGTATCTCCAAGGGTGGAGACTACACAACTCCAGTGGACATCATTCTTTTCTCCAGGCTACCCAGCTCTCTCAGACTCTTATTATAAAACAATTACTCCAAGCTCCTCATCTCCTTTATGGCCCTCTGCTGAACTCAGTTTATCTTACTCTGGACAGTGCAGCAATGGAATAGGGAAATATCAGTTCCCTCATCTTCACAATAATGCTTTAATGCAGCCCAAGGGGCTGCTGGACTTTTGTCTTATTAGAGCATTAGTGGCTTCTGTTTAACTTGCTGTTCTCCAAGGACCCAAGTTCCTTTTTCATTCAGTCTAAACAGGCTGATCTAAACAGCCATAAATGAATACTTGATCATTCAAGCTGTAAAATGAAACATATTTGTTATGTCAATTACATTCTCTTGTGTATTGGCCACTGACCTTTCTTATATGTCTGTAAATACAGTTAATATTTTTTGCATTATTGCTGTGCAAATTACTGTCCTTTGTATTGACTTGATTATTTCTTAGGTCAAAGAACCTGAAAGAAGAAAAGAAGAGGAACCTAACTATCTGGAAACCAGAAAGGAATCTTTGCAGGCCTCTTCACAGAGTCTAATGGGTAAAAAAAAGCATATGCTGTTTTTAATGTATACATATTCAAAGAGAGCAAGAGAAGAGAGAATGAGTAACCTTGAACTGACTTTTAGTTTACAACAACTTGAATCATGTAAAAGCTTTTTGCAGATTTTACGGTATGATATCATGCTTTTCTTAAATCTCTAAAATGTAATTGAATTGCTTTCTATGAAGCAGTTTTGGTTTGTTCTTGTTCAGTTTTCCACAGCTACAGTTCTGTTACTTTTAAGAAATAACAGGAAATGGAGGTTTTATTCAATTTTGCAAGATGGAAGACTAAGTTATCTACTATGGAAAAAAATTAAAACAAATAAATTTTTAACTGTTGTAATTATTCAGTTCCAACACTGATAGGAGCTTGGGATGGGAATGAAATTATGCTGTTATATTTTTTTCCTTTTTCCACATTCAAATAATCTGTATATAGATCCTAAGATTCATGAGCACTGTTGGAAGGAGATGGAGAATGTTAAAACACAACTTGAAGAACAACATGCTCAAGAGGTGGAGCACCTCAGGTCTTATTTCCAACAACAGCTGAAAGAAAGTGAAGAGAGGTACACAGCAGAGATTGTACATTTACAGGATAAGCTTCAGAGTGGTGAAGTATCCCCTGACTACACAAGGTATAGTCAGTTCTTTAACGCTTACAACTTTGTACTTCATACAAACAGAAGTGTTCCAAATAACCGTTCATGTAAAGCTATGTGTTTTACTTTGAAATTTGAGAAATTATTTGTAAACACATCTCTTACATTCTTTTGTTCTTTCAAGAGATGCTGATTGCTGCCAAGAAATTACATAAACATTGTGAAAACATAGTGCAGCATTTAGAATTAAGAAATGATGTAAAATATGTTGTATTACATTTTTATAGCCAATAGAGGGAGATCTGTTGAGTAATATATAAGCATCACTTCATGTATATGAACATTTTAGCTGTAAGTTCTAAACTTCCAACTCAGTAGGCTGCTGGAAAGTTGACCACCCTTGAAACTCCAGACAATGTAGTTGTCATTATATAGTATTGAATGTTCTCTAGCATACTTGCATGGAATCAGTAGTTGTGGAGAATATATAGCAATAAAGTTCGTGGCAGAACTGAGGTCAACTTAGCAGGTTCTGGCTTTCACCAAGTCATGGGCCATAGAATGTGCTCATCAGCATCTTCCTGGCCTTGGCCTGTATGGCCATTCCAACCTGAAAGAAGTACATTTCCTTCGGGGGGAATCCTGACAACTGCAGAGCCTGTTGTTGATTCTTTTGCTGGAATCAGTGCGTGTGTTTAGGGGGTGGTGGGTGCTTTTGATTGTGATCTGTTCAGTGTCCTTTCTTGTTTGCTTTTCTTTCATTTGTTTCATTTGATGTACTCCAAATCTGTTCAGTATTTCTGCATTTTTCATTTCATTTGCTGTACTTTCATTTGAGGGAGAACTGTCAGGGTTTGTTTGTCGTAAAGGGAAAACAAAGAGCCACAGTAGCAATAAGAGGTGTTACTTAGGAGGGAGGAGAAGTTGTTTTTGTTTTTCTAGAAATTGTCTTTTATTTTATACACTTACCACAGCACTTCTTTAAAAAGGCCGGACTGTGGTAAGATGAATCCTTAGAGCCTGAGACAAATGGAGATAAAACTGTTTTCCTTCAACCATTAAAACTCAAACAGCCCCTTTTCCCTTATTGTAAGAGTATCTTACAATATCTTAATTCACTTATTTCTGTTTTTCTATCTTACAAACAGTGTTCTTTTCATTCCTTAAAATATATTTCTGGTCTTCATCAAATCTAACACGAATGCTAAAAATATTGGGTTAGGTTTTGTAGCTAAAAATGGAAAAGATTATGAAATTACCATTCTGGACTTCCATTTCAGGTTTCTTTAAACTGAGATTTGAGCAAAAGAAAAGCTTTTTGTAATACCGAGTGTAGATGAAGACTGTAAGTCCCAGAGACAATCGTTATTTTCTAACAAGCTGCTTTCCACCTTGTCTCTTAGCAAGCCATTCATTTCTTTGTGCTAGCAGATAACAAAGAGATTTTTTTTAGTTGTTTGATACTGTATCTTACCCTTTTGACGATGTATCTCTGTTAAGTCTTGTTCAGTATGATAGTGAAAAGGGAACTGCAGTTTTCATGTGTGTTTTTGTATTGTCGTTTTTTGTGGGTGTTTTTTTTAATTGATTTGCAGCACTGAATATATTTCAACATGTTGATATTTAAATATAAACTGAATCGTATTGGATTTCTTACTATTTTCATGTGTACGCCATTTCTTACTGAGTCATATGGGTGACGAATCAAATCCTAATGATTCAAACAGGCAGTGTAGCATTCACTTAAATTTTGTAGTCACTGTTCTCAAGTAGCTGTAAAACAGTTGTTTGGATGGTGTTGGCAAAACTGATGTTAAGAAGTCTTATATTGATGGAGCCTGGTGAATGGAAGGCAGATGAATTATGCAGTAAGAGTGTATGAAATTACTGACATGGGGAGAGAGATGTTGTGAAGAAAATATTTGCAGTTATTGGTCTTTGAATGTGCCTAGTATATATGCATATTCATATAGGTGCATATTTGAATGGAAGAAAAATGATGTATACTGAAACATTTATTCTATTTTAAACCCTGCCCTTTCTGCTTCTTTTACCCTCTTAGTATATCCCCAGAGTCACAAATGAAGCTAAAAGAGGCCTTCAGAAAAGTGAAGTGCACTGAAGATCCTCATCAGCCAAGAGCAGATTTAGCACTGGAGGTACCATATAATTCAGTTGACAACTAATATGCATACAGTGGATATAATTTAGATGCTATGGGCTATCAGATGAAATTGAAATGCTGACTAGCATTTGATAGTAATAAAATAATTATCTCAGTACTATGTTCTACACTTGACAATCCACGTTAGAGAAAATAGAAGAAGATGGAGATTTTGCAAAAAAAAAAAAAAAAAAAAAAGCTTCTAGAAATTGTAAGCCATAGACTTGCTTAATTGGTTCCTGTCTTTTCTATTTCAATTTTTATTTTGTATTGATTCCCTGAAGCAAGATGTTTTGATTGGACTGTTTCTCAAAAAAGTGGAAAAATATTAGTGTTCAAAGATTTCTTCAGGAGTTTTTAAAATATTGAGATTTTTCTTTAAAGGCTACTCATGGAAAAAAAATATTTAAGTGAAATCCTAGTACTTTTTAAGTATAGACTGCACAATTTAGAAGACATTTTGAAAAAGAAAATAGTCCCAATGATCTTAGAAACCAAATGTAAACGGAAGAGACTCCATACATTCCTCCTCTAGTATTGCTTTAAACCTTGCTGAGAAATTCTCCACTTTGAGGAGAATTAGTGAGGTTGTTTTCTACTGTGATCGTGTGGTTTCTCCCTTTTTTTCCTCTGCATTTCGATAGTTCAAATAGTGCTAGAAAATCAGTTGTTTCAAACTCAACTTCTAAAATTATATTGGTGCAGAAATGCGGGAAGGTCCCTTACCCCTTCTTTTATTTTGTGGTACAAAATTCTGTTGTTTATATGAAAAAAAGATGAGCCAGTTGAGGGGAAGTTAATCTCTTAAAGCATTTAAAAAGCATGAAATAAAAGTGCAAATAAATGATTTGAGATCTCATGTTTTCTTACAGCTTGCTAATGAAATGAAAAACAATCTGGATGTTGTAGAATTGCTAGAAAAACAGTACCAGGAAAGATTGGAAGAAGAAATAGCAAAGGTATTGCTTTTATTTTGTTACTTCAAAATATGCTTTAAAATACCGCTACTTTTATTTGTTGTTCCTGATAGTTCATACAGTTGCAACATTGTTTGCTAAATTCTGTTTTTGCTTTTTTTAACAAAAATTTGACTCTTTCTGTTTCTGAACGTGAAAGTCTTTTTAATAAGCTTTCTGAAACATTATGGTTGCGTGGGTGTTTGGGGATTTTTTGTTTGTTCCTTTGTGTGTGTTTGTTTGTTTCTTTATTCTTTACTATGGGATTCGTTCATTGTGTTCAGTGTGTCCAACAAACCTATTGTTTGGTTTCCTGGCTTTTCATTTGTACCCAACCAGTCCTTCGATTAGCGCCCTGTTCCTACCACATACCTGTTCATGTGCAGGGTGGTGTTTTCTTTTAAAACTCCCGTGAAAACAGATAACACACAACCAATCTCATTACTTAAATTTATTTAGAAAATCCTGAGACTTAGGGAGTAGGTTTCTTGCTACCATAAGCTTAACAGATGGTCAGTTCAAAAGATGTTAACAGTTTCACATATTTTCTGATCATATTGTGCATTTTAGTGTATAATGTAAAATGCATAGTTTTTATTGGATATGGTGACTTTCTTGAATCTTAGGCTTTATAGAGAAGAGTATTTTAAATCATTGTGGACTTACTCATTATTTGATTTCCAAAAGCATTTTCACTTCTTCATGGAATTAATTATCCCTGCTTTTTATGCATTTATGCCAATATGATGACATAAAAACATGAGAATTAAATTAGTATTAATTAAAAACTGGTAAAAAGTAAGAGAGTGATTCTTCAAAAGGTTTGTGATCAGAGTTAAGAAAAATGCGATAGATAGCACCAGATGATGACATTAGTTTAAGCAATCCAAATTTCTGGAGTAAAAGTTTCATCTGTCTAATCTGCTATCCTACGTCTAGGAAAGAGCTGCTCACGTGATTGAAAATTGGGGTTATTTGTGTTAAACGGAGATGATTAGCAATGAAAAGGTTACCAATCTGTTGTAACTGAAACTGCAATATTATACTACTTGTAGAAGTTTCCTTCTGGTCAAGTAAATCCCTGTGCTGAATATCAAGCACACGGCACTGCTGCCCAAAATCAATGTCAGTGGAATATTTATGGATGATGCTTGGATGGATAGAGGAAGCTTAGCATGGCTGCGTTTCTCTGACTCACCTTATAGATTCTAGACTATTTTATACATATGTACATATATATATATAAGTGAACTGGATAATTTCCAACTAAGTATATTTTTATTGATAAGAGCATCGCAATTTATTAGACTGCCTTAAGCATTGTGTGTGTATATTTTAAGATATGACTGTTTGTAATATTGGCAAACTATCTTTTATTCACTTCTATTTAAAAAAATAGTAAAATCATAGAACTTTTAGTACTTGTATTTCTATTATTGATGGTAAACAGGGAGATTTCTTCTGCAGCAAGAGATACTACAAAGTGTAAATTAATGTGTATTTTTCTTGTTTCTTCAGGTAATTGTGTCAATGAGTGTTGCATTCGCCAAACAGAGTGAATTATCAAGAATTGCTAGACAGAAGAAGGAAGAAACACAAGTACAAATTGTGCATCAACAGGGAATGCATTTTGAAATGAAAAGGGAATGTAGCGTCGAAGAGGTTGACGGCCCTCTTAAGAAAGCAACAGAAAAAAGCAAAGATGAGGAATTGAAATCACTTTGCAAGGAACTCAGTGAAGAGTCTGGTGAGATGGGCTTGCTTGGAGAACAGCTTTGTTCTAACAGCAAGTCTGGTTATGTATTAGTACAGACCACACATGAATCAATGAATTCTGAAGGGCTTTTCTCCCATGTCCAAGGGCATACAGCAGAAGAAACACTGGTGAGTGTTTAAAAAATAATGGGTAAAGTATAACAACACATTTGAATGACATACTTGAATATAGTTTCGTTTCAATGTGACAGCACCAAAGAAAGAAATTAAAATGAAAATCGGAATGTTTTCTTTTGTTTTTGAAAGGTATGACAACTTTAGATCTCAATTTATCTACCTTCTTTTCGATACTCTACTGCGTTATTATAGCATTCTATGTTGTGAGGAAGGGAGTATGACATTGATTGTGGGAAAACAGGTTCTTCCATTTTTTTGTTAAAACTCTATTGCAAGCAGTAAATGATATAAAGACCTTTTAAGCTATTGTTTTCTAGTGCCTATGCATGGAACAGATTAAAAATCGTGTTCAAAGAGTTAGAGTCCCTTGTGATAAAGAATATCAGCTGAAAACAAAAATTATGAAAGTAACATGTAAAGACTGAATCTCACATTAAGCATTTCAGAAACATAAGATGAAGGATAAGGTCTGAAATAAATATGTTTAAAAGCAGCATGTGATTTCACTCTAGCATACTTCTGTTTTTTTATTGAGTTTGGCACTAGCTATAGCAAAAGTTACTCTTTCTGATTTGCATAACAGTTAAATATTCTACTCTTGTATTATCTTGATAGTGAATACCTCAGGAATTATAATGTTCCTGATTTGTATGATGCTGTTCATTTAAACTTCTGTTGCAGTACACACACACACACACACTCACTCACTCACTCACTCACTCACTCACTCACTCACTCACTCACAGGCATATATGTCTGGCACTACATTTTCTTTTGAGATCTCTGTCAGCTAAAAAGCATTAGAGTTACTTTGAAAAGCTTTTTTTAAATGGACACTGTGGGCTTTTCAATAAACAGGCAAGAAGTTAATGCCTTAGCAATATCTATTTTAATTTGTGAAAGTATTTTCTAAAATGTATTTAAATCTTTCCTAGTAACTGTCTTTGGACACGAAATGTTAAAATTACAATAATTGCAATATTTCAGTGCAACAATGTGATGGCAGCATCAGACATGGAAACATCAAGTCAGCTGTTGATATATGAGGAGCGCTTGGAAGATATGCGTCAGGAACTGGTTCGGCAGTATCAGGAACATCAGCAGGCAACAGAATTACTGAGACAAGGGCATATGCAGCAAATGGAACGTCAGAAAGAAAATCAAGAGCAACTTCTAGCAGAGCTTGAGAGTCTTAAAGTGCAATTAGCTGAGGTAATGTGGTGCCTGATGCAATGAGCTAACAGTGGTTTAACCAAGAGACCTCACCACTCAGATTTATTTGTATTTATGTATCTATTCACACACACTTTTAATATATGCATGCACACACATACATTTCTGTGCTTATGTATACACACATATGCATATGTGCCACATTCCAGTTACATGGCCCTGTGCAGGACGCGGGTTAGCAAGCACTGACATCATTGAAGCCCCCAGTCACAGCTAGAAATATTACAGAATGCTGTGTTCTTCCTCATACCCACTTGAAGTTGTAACTTCAGCAGTATCTGCATCTTCCTGCAGAGCTCTCTTCCCCACCGCCCATTTTCCTTTTTTCCACTTTTGGCTTTAGCGTAATTGTTCTGAGGGCTGTGAAACATAAGCCTGGTAAGTTAGGGGAGCACAGGCTTTCAGTACTCACTTTGGCTAGTCTGGTTTCTAGTTAATGTGTCTGATGTCATCTGATGTCATGCTCCTTCCATCACTTTTTTTTTTTTTCCCTAGTCAGCTCAGTCTTATGGAGTAGAATTTTGTCCACTCTGTTTTTCTGCAGCATAATCTGCTGCTTCTTTAATAGAATCTAAATCACACTCAAAGGAGATGCATTGTTTTGCTTGAATGGGCCAAGGCTTTGGAAGCTGGCAGGAATTTCTTTGTGTAGTTGGGTGCCAACTAATGCCAAAGACATCCTGGAGGGGGAAGTCATTCCAAGTAGGACAAAGTGCTTTGGCAGTCTTTAATATTTTTTTTTAAATCATGAACGATGAAGTCCTTATGGACTATGTTAGAATGAAACAAAATCAGTGTGGTCTGGTGGGAAACACCACTGTGTTTCTTTGCCTTTGAATACTGTATCTAATTCAAAGCCTTTTGCAGGTATGCTAATGAAACTCATTAAACTCATTAGTTTATCTTAGTAATTGAGTCTTCAAAAAAAAATGTCACTTACAGACTTGTCTTCAAATCCCTGAAGACAAATTGAAAGGCCAAGTAAGCTGAATTCAGAAGAATTTGTCTTGCTCTGATTTGTTTCCAAAACTGTAATGTTACACGTGGAAATAATAATCAGTGAATTCTAAAATTCTTTAATTTCACTGTGGAGTGGAGCTTTGTTTCCTTCAGACTTTACCCGAACTGTTCTGCTTAATTTTGGGGTCAAGGAGCTTGGGAAACCAGAGTGCGAGTCACTTGTGTTCTGGTCGTCTTGTTCTTGTACAGTGACAGTTGTTGGTTCCTCTCACCTACTTTATAGATGGTTTTATATCATTTGTGCTGGTAATATTACCTTTTAATATATACACTTATTAGCCTTTATCTCTGTGCTGATTTGCAACTGCATCATTTGTGAGGGGTAGCAAAGTGGTGGAAAATATTAGAACTTATGCTTTTGGCTTTTCTCTATTTTTTTGTGTGTGTGTGTCAAAGATGTTTATGCATAAGAACTGCATAGGAATTTATACATCACGTTTAAGCCATGAACACTTCCAGCAATTCTAAAAGAACATGTGTGTAGGCTTTTTAAAAGAACATATTTTTATCTTTTTTTCTCTGTTGCTCAGTGTATGTACTATGGCATGTGACACTTAGATGTTAAACTTCCAGTTTACATTGTGACCACCTTATTTCATAAGGAGCACAGAAATTGTAGGAAAGTCTTAAATAAGCTATAAGATACCAGAAGCACTATTGACTGAATTTAGTTCCAGAAAGCTTTCAGCCTCTTTATAACCATTTAAAGAAGGTGACTGAATTTTCACTGTGCAAAATGTGTAAAAAATTAGAAGTGACAGGATTCCTCGGTGCTCAGAAGCTTTAAAACTAGACTGTGCCTCTGTACCACTTCTTTCTTAGCGTGTCTCAATGGAGAATGATAACCTGGCTGCAGAGAGAGAGAGAATGCTTTTGGAAGAACTGAAATCATTGAGACAACATCCTGTTCCTGGAAAAGAGAGGCTCTTCCATGAGCTACAGAACAGCAGCACGCAAACAGAGGTGAGTGTGGACTTTGGCTTTGTTGACAGCTGTGACATATAAAACTAGTAAGATTTGGTTTCACTGCAACTGATTTTGATGTAATATACTTTCCTAAAAGACATAGGGTACTTCTTGAATGGAGCAAGCTTAAGAACTGTTAGAGTTTATGGTACTGGTAGACATATTTTCTACTTCAGGTCAGCAGAAGCAAGTTTAGCAGCTTGTAGGTGGGGATTAATACAGCTGTTTGCTCAGGTAAGCTCATATCCATATTGCTATAGCAACAACAACTGAAAGCACAAGGACTGTTTAATCAGCATAACAAAGTGCTTTCTAATACGCCCTGCCTTGGACTTCCTGTTTTGTTTTCGTTTGTTTTAGTTTAACTTTTTCCGCGTAGGACAAAGTATTTCTTGATTTGTGATTTCACGCAAAAAAATTAACGACACACGGCTGATTTCAGTTCTAAATTTCATATTCTACTGCTTCTTAGAAGAATATGTGGTTTCTGGCATGACAGGATTTCTCTCTATTTTGTCTTCTCTCCCTCTGCAAAAACTTGCTCAGAATGAAAATGAAAACCAAAATGATGTGAGAGAGCAAATTTCTGAGGATGAAGATGAAGGAAGAAAGCCGGACGAAGTATCTTCAGCTCTGCTTTCTAAAGAAAGGTGCTTAGAACTGTTAGTTAAGAAAATACTACTTAAAAAAAAAGAAAAAATCTTGACATTTATGTTCTTGGTATTAAGTTAATAATATTTATAGGCTTTATTGTGCTGGAATTTCATGATAATGGTATTTTTTTATTTTAGATAACCATATTTCTAAGTTTACATACTTTAGATGAAACAAAAGTTTTATAAAGCCTGGTTTTCTAATGCATAGAGAATTAACCAAATGTTAGTTTTACTATGTGCTTCCTGTATAGAATCATAATTTCTACAGGGGTGTATACATAACACGTTGTATTTACATATACGAAATGCATTCATATTAATGTAATTACTGTACATGGTAATACATTTTGAGTATTCTGTGATCTATGTAGACAAGCAATCTGTAGTTGTCACCTTGAAAAAAGAGTAAGTTTTAAATGAAAACCAGGCAAAGGCGAATCTCTGACCATTTTAAAAGAAAATCTAGAAAAAATACAATGATATGAGTACATATCTTGATTTTAAAAGAAGTCTTTTAACACAGATGTGCTTTTTAATGTTTATATATGTTATCTGTTTTTCAGTCTTAAAATAATCTTAATTTTACTGATTTGGTTCCAATTTTTTCCTAATTGCAATGATTTGTAAGGGATAACACTTCCTTTGAAAGCAGAGGAAAATGAAATGTCTCATTAATTTCTGTCCTGCAGGCATGTTTATCAGAAGGCTAATGAGAAACTCATGAAGATTCTTTTGGAAGTTGTAAAGACAACTGTGGCCATGGAAGAAACAATTGGTCGCCATGTTCTTGTGTTACTGGATAGGTCTGGGAAAGTCCAACCTTCCAAACCAGCTGGATGGGACACAGAGGCAGAGGATTCAGTAAAACCTAGTATCCGCGTGGGATATGAAAAAGGTACTTATTGGATGGTTTTCTATTTCATAACAATTCGCATTTGCTGTTCTTTGGGTTTTTTTGAGTATGACCCAGATGGTTATGACTCATATCCAGTGTCCTTTTGCAAAGCCTGCAACAGTATGGGAAGGTGACTGAGAAATAGAAAAATAAATATGTTCCTGTTGAGGAAGGCAAACGGTAAGAGAATGAAAAGTAGCTCCATGACATCTTTCACCAACTTGACACTTTCCTCTGTATGCATGTGGAACGGAAGCTGGTGCCAAAGGCTGTATCTCTGCTAATACACATAGTGTATAGAGGACAGCTGGCATGGGACTGCCTGTATTTATGCTTATGCACTTCCTTAGCCTCCTAAAAAGAGGTTGGTGGCATGCAAACAGCCTTCTGGAAACAGTTCCGGGAACTCTCTGTCTGCCAAGCCTTGCCCATCAGCTGTTTGGAGTAGTGCTGGTTGGCAGGAGCCTTTAGGAGCATTTAACAGTGTAGTTATTTGCTTACTAGTATCTAAGAACTTTCCCAGACACTGCTTAGTTTGCTGTGATTGTACTAAGATATGGTCTGTTTGTTTCTCTTTTGGGCAAGAACAGGAGCTCTGTTGTATTGTTGTTTAGGTACCCATGATAAAAGAAGCCAGTGTAAGGATGTATATATTCAGCCTGAGTCTTAGGGACCTGCAATGTTCAGCATTTCAGTTCAGGCTAAAACACATCACATATCTAATTTTGTTTGGAATTTTAACTACTGTGAATGCAAAAGAACCTGTAAGCCAAATACTACATTTCACTATTAAGAAAAGATATACTACAGAGTAATAATACAAATAGTAAATAAAGACATACTTTATCTCTTTCATTCAGAACATAGATTATTAAATATTGCTGATTCCTTTTACCTTTAAATATAGGTCACATTAAGCTTGGAGGCAAGTTAAGAAAGAGTGTATGACTTGAAGCACAGCGGCATCTCTTTCAGTTGATTTCTCTAAAGGTTATTTGCAGTGAAATGTGTTCAGCTGCAATCTAAGGATTCTTGAAGTTTTCAAGTTAAAAACACTTTTACGCTTCCATAGAGCTGTGGTTTCATTAAAAGTCCTCATAACTTCTATTTTTCTGCACATTTTGCTGTATTTAATTGTGAGGAAAATTAATGTACTTTTTGAAAATTCAGATTTTTGAGGCTCTGCCTTTTTTCCCCACATTTTAGATTGGGTAACTAAGCTTCTGTCTTAAAGTTTTGGTACACGTCCAGGTACTTGAATTGAAGGAATCACTTTATTCAGAATAGAATACTTTTGCATTTTACTTTGGGATGAGAAATGAAGTGGGTATAATTTGCTTATGTTGAAACAATTTGTAGTATCTTCAGCCATAACCAGCTATCTGTCTTCCACACTGTCTCTTAGCCAAATGATAACACTAACAATGACCAGGCTCAAAGTTTATCACCTCCTACTGTCGTACAAGGTAGTCTTTAAAAAATTTATATGGATTGCATTTTAGATCAATGTTCTATATTGAAAATGACGATTTATAAATATTTTTTGTATTCTTTGTGATCTCCTTGTGTAGAGTAAAAATCATTGGGATTTTCAAAACATATTTTGCTCAAAGAAATAGAAACGTGTTCCAGTTACAAAAGAACTGATTACAGGTCGTCACAGTTGTATTTGTTTGTATTCACTGACACTAGTTACTAGTTATATCATGCCTATTCATAGAGCACTTTCTGCTGTTTTCTCCCACATTCTTATTTGCTGAGAATATTGCTCCCTGTTTTCAGATAAAAAATACGTAATTCTGTACAAAGGGCTAAAATATCATTACTGCCCTTTGCTCTGCACAGTCATGCACACTACACAATATGTGCTTTTGCTTTTGGCCTGTTCCTCCTCAGCAATGCGTATACTTGTCACAAATTATTGTCATTAACAGTTCTTATTAGAGATTGTTTGCATTACATATACATGGGAGAACACAGAAGGCTACCTTTCTTTGATATTTTGGGAGGGCAAAATTGTGCCTTCATAATACCATTATCTAAATGCACTGCAGACCCTGTTCTTCTGAAGATTTCTGATGAAAGTGTACTTTCTTAAACAAAAGGGAAATGTATTCCATTCCACTGGCACTGAAGGTCTACTTCATCATTGTTAATACTCTTACGTTTGCTATTAATGTGTTTTAAAGATGCACCTAAGGATTCACTATTTTAACAGAACAATTTGTCTGCTATTGTGATTCCTCCTTAGCACAGAGCTGCACTGGGCTATCAGCTCTCTACATACCTGTTGTATATTACAATATTCTTTTTAATGGTCAGAAATAATGATGCAGAAGTGAAAATAAAAAGTAAACCAAAGGGTAAGGATTAAAGGAGACCTAAGCAGCAGTGGTTGTAATGGGTGAATGCGTAGTGTGTAATTGACTTCTGATGTAGTATTTTACTTATTAAAAGTAGTTTACTTTTTTCTCTTTCTTTCAAAACATCTCAGCAGCATCCTTCCCGTGCTTGTAGTTTTGCCAGTCAGGTCAGTCAGCCCTTCTAGTCACTGTGCTGTTTCATCAGCTGAAAAATTCAATCCTACTTCAAGCAGAAATATTCTGCTTGTGCTTTCAGGACTGATGCTGCTCATTTTCAATACTCCCACAGAATGGCCCAAAAGAACATAATCTCTTAAGAAAATCTACCGTTGTTTTCTGGAAGATAGAAGTAGATAGATAATATGTGTATTTTAACCTCTGAATGTTGTTGTATTTATTTCTAAACAAACTTTCTTTTAAATTGTTTAGGAAATGTGTAGGAATAATTTTGTACCAATAAAAATTTGATAATAAAACAGAAAAAAATAACATGTTCACTAAAGTAAATCATCTCTGACCTTCTGAACATAACCCATCTTTATTGACAAGCAAAGTTCAGATTACTGTTTCTGCTGAGTTGTTTCAGCATTTTACAGAGCTGAATCATTAGGGTCAAATTCTTGTAACTTCATTTACACAGGTTGACTTGAGGCCTCCACTGCACTATTGGCTAACATGGGATTTCATTTCTAGAATAGAGAGTAAAGTTCCAAGTTCAGCCATAAAACATACCATTTGAAGTTAAGAGCATATGTGCAAAGTAATTGAGTTTGGAGGCTGGGGCCAGAAATTGCCATGAAAGAGCCTCTTTGGTGCTCTCTCTGGGGGCAGAGGGACTGTCACCTGTGTGGTTGTGGCATCCCTTGAGCACTAAACCTTCTGATGTACTTCCTGAGCTCCTTGTTTCCTGTGTATGAGGAGCAAAGTAGCGGGTGGTTACGTCCACTGAACTGTATTGAACTTTTTGCTGGTTTTCAGCTTGTAACCCCTGAACATAATTCCTTGTGGAAGTGTGGGTGTAAACTGAGACCTTAGGTCCAAGTGACACAAAATGTATCTCAAATGAAATTGATATTGCTTCATAAATGTCAGTTGAGAGCTTATAAACAACGTCTGTATCTGAAACTTCTGAGTAAACACTGTATCTTATGGTTTTGTGGGCCATGACATCTGACATGCTGAACTGCAAACTTCATGACAAAGGAAAAACTATAAACCTTTTTCCTTACAGTGAGTGAGTTTACACTAGGAAAAGACATGTTTGGTTTTGAGGGTTGAATTCAATTCATTACTTTGTATCAAGGAAAAATAGGATTTGGGGGAGGAGAATTTGGTTTTAATACTCAGAGCAGAGATTACGTTGATCACCATTATGAGGATTAGTACAAATGGGGGTTAGGTATTCAATATTCAATAGGCATTGACTACTCTTGTCTCATCAGCAATAGTTATCTACTGTTGTGATGTACTACTGTAGTACTTCATACTGAAATTGAGATTTTAAAACAGGAGTATGCTTTCACTTGTCTTGCTTAAATAAATTCTAAATTAAGCTGATTTAGTATTTTCTAGGCGGATTACTGTCAGTTTAATACCACAAGCAAACTGTGTGCCTCCCGCTTTCAAACAAAATGGATAAATGCCTGTAAGTCAGTTCAGACCTCAGGAAGACTGAGAGTAGCGAGATATCATATTGCCCATCAGTAGGAGCAGTTACCATACTTGGCTTGTTCAGCTACTCATTTTAATCAATTTTCAAGTCACTAATACCAGTGCTCGGGTCTGTGTTTTTGCATCACTAACGTGAACAGTCGTGTTTTAAAGGACACTAATATAGCTGGGCATTGAGGAAAGAATGACTGATGGTCGTAGTGGTTTTGTTTGTTCTTTTACATTTTATAAGACAATCTTGCAGTCATTACTGCAATTTATTCCAAAGAGTAAGGAATCCAAAGCGTACTGAAAGGATGTCTAAAAGATCCTGTTAATATCTCCTTTTCTCTCTCTCTCTTCAGCTCATTTTTAGTTAACACATTGAGTATTTTGTTTATGAAAATTTTATTAAGTATGATTAAGATATTTCCATTTCTGTCTTTGTGATGAGGAAAAAATATTTTTATCATGCTCTGATTTGTGTTTCTAATCACGTCTCATAGTTTTCATGTATTGAAGTCCTAAGAGTCTATGCCAAAACTACTGTTTTTCCAGAGTCCTGTTCCTCCTACCACGGCAGCAGTATGGGAGATGATGATATTAGTATGTGGTCAGGAGCCACAGAGGAAGGACTGCTGAGTCAACATCTTGCAGAAAGTGGAGTGGAATTTGATCCTGAAAATGAAGAACTGGTTCTGAATATTAGTTCTCGACTGCAAGCGGCTGTTGAAAAACTTCTGGAAGCTATCAGTGAAACTTCCAATCAGGTAGTGTGTGATCTAATAGTAATGCGTTTTGAATTTTGGGTTTTAATTTTTTTGTTTTATTCTTTGTTTTTCTCATGAGTGTTTTCTTATGTGCCAAAAGTCTGTAGACTCATTTTCAAAGCTGAAACAGTGCTTCAGGTGCCCACTCCAAAAATTCTGCTTCAGCATTACTTCACTGATGATTTTAGATTCCCAGTGGGACTACAAAGGATGCCTGAATTTAGGCATGTTTATCCAACTGGGGCAATCTGTCATTCCTCATGCAAGTCACTCACGTTTTTCTGTAATCCAGAGATGAGACAGGAAGTGTCAGAGCACATCGAACTGACCCACATGAAGGGAGAGGTGTAAAGGGAACTGTGCATGGTTCACTTGATATTTTGGTCAGTTAATTCAGCAAAAAGATGGAGCTCTCTGACTGTCACTTCTGACTATGATTTTAACCGAGCAGGTTAAGCACATGCCTTCCTTGCTATCAGAAAAGGAGTCTGCACTCCAGTTTTCTAGTGTGTGTTTGAGGTATGTGGCTCATGGATAGCTTCCAAAGAGGTAGCATATGGATACTGCTTTCTTCTTTGCTGTAGGGGTATTTGCATGGTGGGATTTCAGTTTCTCTCTGGAGTATGTCTCTGTTAATTGAAATGGGAGTTATGTACCTAGCTCAGACATTTTGAATCATGCTGTTTATACCATGTGCATAACTTCAAGACGATGTATATCTCAGATTGAAGGTACACTGAGAAAATACTTGGTATCTCACAGTCTGTTCTTAGGTCACTGTCATTTGAAGAACTCAGTCTTTACGTTGAGTTCTTTACCAGAATGCAAAGGCTGTAATGTGTTTTATGCTACTGACCCATATGTAGGTTAACAGGCGATGCAGAGGAACAACTTCAAAGTGTTGCAGTAATTAAGAATTAATGCTGCAACTGTAGAAGTATGGTCAATTTCCTATTATGGTTGGTGTTTCTTGTGAATATTTTGCTGCTGATATTTAAACACAGTAATTCTATACAGAAATGATTTTATTTTTGTGACTGATGTTTTTAAAGTAAGTACTTTTTATGATACCAGTGAAAGTAATCAGTATATTCTAAGCAGCTTATTTTTATTTATTTTCAATTGATCAGGAAAATTTATTTTACCTTCACAACTTTGTAGCTGAGACTTTGCCAGTGCCCACTGCCAACATCTGTTGTATGGTTACTGAATTACACACTGTTTCTGTATATACCGAAAGTTTGTATATTACATCTTTAAATTACTTCATGAAATACTGCAGAATGGAGAAAATAGCCTAAACCAATCACAGAGAGAAAAGATTTTTAACCTTTCCTCTTAATAATTTGTGTTGTGCATACAAGCCACTACTCATTTCCTAAAACAAACCTTAAAGAGTGAGAGAAAGCTGGCAACACCTTCAAAGCGACTGCTTGAGACCTGTCTGAACACACATTTCAGACTGAAGTGCAGTTTGAATCCTTTCAGGCCAGGCGCAGAGTGGGTGTATTGTAATTCAGATTTCACCTGCTGCTGTTACATACAGGTAAATAAATCAGGCCCCTCCCCTATTCTTTGGCTGGGAGATACTAGCAGGAAGTCTTGAAATGAGCAGAGTCTGAGAAAGCTCTTCCTGTTCTATTAATTTGAAGAACAGGAATGAAGGCAAACAAGGACATCTCTGTATTTCTCTTTCATTGGCTATAGGGGAGGTGGAAAATCATTTTTAGTTTCTGTTCTGCTACTGTGCTTCTCTGCTGTAGTGTACCTGCTCAGGTAACACAAAATCATGCTTCCTTGCTGTGGAAATTACCTGCCAGCTGCTACTGGAAGATTTGTGTTGCTTTTTCATGCGAAACTTCTCCACGGAGGATTTTTAGGAGTGACCATATGAACTTCTCATGCATCTTTCCCTTGGATTTCTGCACTGGGTTACCCTTCTGACCCTGGGGATTCTCAGTAGGTTTGTCACTGACAGTACTGATGCATGTTCTCAGACTGCTAAATGTACGTGTTCTGTTACAAATTGCTGTTAGCAGTTTCTAAAGGCAGCTTAGCTAGTGCAAAATACCAATGTGACAGTTAAGAAGACAGTGACAGCAGCATTTGGGAATGGATTCTTACCGCACCTACTGGGCAACTAACCTGCTGAATCCTCTGTGGACAGAAGGCCAAGAAGAAGACATATATGAGGTTGAATCTCGTGTGCCTTTGCCATATCCTTTTCCTTTCACCGAACACTTGGATGAGAATAATTCTGTAGTTGTAAATACTGCAATTTTTCACTTCAAACACAAAAAAAATGGGCACATTTTAAAAGTTGTTTCTAGAATTTCCTTACCTACACCACCCTACTCAGTAAGTATAAACTTTTTTTTTTTTTTTAGAAAATATCTAAATCTGCTTAAATAGAAGAGAATGAATGCAGTGAAAAATGCTGTAAACTTGCTATGTATTGCTAGCGAGCATTTTTCCTAAGCAGTTTTAAAGGGACTCTGAAACAGCTTTGGTTATAAAATTCTTTTTTTCTAACAAAAGGAATTTAGCAGACACGGATGTATACTAATTTGAGTAGGTTTAAAAGCTTTTTTTTAAAGTATGCCAATTATACTTATTACCTTTTTTTTTTCTCTATGAATAATTTATGAAGTAGAGGGAGGGCACTGCAGTCAGATAAAAACTTTTCCTTTGTAGCTTTCATGCACTGAGTGGTACCATTAACTAGCACAAGCTTGCTAATGGCTTCTAATGATCCCATAAGAGAATTTTTGTACTTGAAAAATAGTCTTCATGTTTCTATTTCTTTTTGAGATTTTTTTTAATATTATTTGGAATATTACCTTAAGTTGTAATTACTGAAAAGAGCTGGTGAACGATTTTTGAGTTTTAACTGGTGTTGCATTAGTGTGCATTTGATGCATTTCAGTAAGCCTTTTTTTTACAGTTGTCTCCACGCAGTAAACTTGTTGTATGGCTTCCTTTTACTGAGAAGGGGCTCTGAATTTAAAATGCAGAACTTCAAAATGTAAGAATAGAGTAAGAAAGCTCTAAAATTTTAAAAATATTTTAATCCAGTGCAGATGTTCAACTGCAGTGCTGCAGCATCTATGCCATTCTTTAACTCTTGTCACAGTTAAAAAAGTAATGATGTCAATCTGAAAAGGAGTGCTCCAGAAATTAAATTAAGTCTTTGGATTCAGTGTATTATGAAAGAGAATGTATTGATTACTCAGACATTCTTTTCAGTGTTATTTCAATTTATTTATAAATGGATGATTTTGTGTGTACTCTTCTGTAAAATATTCCTAACCTGTTATTGTCAGGGATTTTAAAGCCAGCTAATTGTATTCATGACCTGAGGTAGAGATGGTCAGAAAGCCATTATTTTTAAAGAAATGGAGAGATATTTGTTCAATATAAACTGTAGCAAAGCCAAAAAAAAGTTACTATCTTACAAATATTGGCCAGTTGTCCATAATGTTAAAGGGAAAAAGATGGGAGAGAAGCAGGAAATATGCATTACTTCCTTTTCTGAAGTTGACATGTTGTCTTAGTTCGAATACTGGGCACACCAAGAACGCACGCCCCATTCACATCTGTCAGTTTGTATTTGTGTCCCTCCAAGAGCTGGTTGTAGACTGTATATGTTAACAGTTGAGAAGTCTGGGTCTTCTTGGTAATTGACCCGTTTGCTATTACATATTTTGTGTAATCAGTAATTCATTATTTTGGTGTCTTTGTTAACCTTCATGTTTAGGAGAGAAAGAGAGAAAAACTTACATCGATTTATATCAAAACTTCTGCTAGTTTTATGCACTATGTTTAGCTATTCTAAGCATATGGTGCATGACAGCTTACTCATATGCATATTTACTCATGTAAAGAAAGGTGAATCTAGTGTAAACTCATAAACCTGAAATTACCGGAACAAAGATTCGTATCTAGCCAAGTAGCTCATTCAGTTCAGTGTACTGAGAACTGTTTGTTTGTGCTTGTTTTTATACAGAATGTCTTCCTGTTGTTGTCTGTGAATATGTGTTGATCTTATCCAATGTCCAGTGAAATTATGTAGGAATTCTCATCACACTGTTAAGACACTATTAATGAAATATGAGAGACAGGACAGTTACTTATCACAAGATATTTCATTTATCTAATCTCTGTAATTTTCTCCTGTGGTAGCTTGAACATGCCAAAATTACCCAGACGGAACTCATGCGAGAATCCTTCAAAAAGCAAGAAGAGGCCACAGAGTTTATCAGGTATCAGGAAGAGCTGCAAGAACGTCTCAGTGAGGAAACCAAAGCCAGAGAGCAGTTGGCTATGGAGCTTAGTAAAGCTGAAGGTGAGTTGTTAATCTTTGCACTGACTAACCTATTGACTGGGTAAAGAAACTTCAAATTAGATCAGTTTCTTAGCAAACTTTGGAATGTTACCACTCTGTAATTCTTTTTTAATCACTTTTTATTAAAAATAATAGTTTGGATATGCGTTGTTATCCCCAAAATTAATTTATTTTGCTATGTGCAATCAAACTGAAGTATTAGCAACTTAGAGTCATAGAACCTTGATAGTTCAGGCTGGAAGCCTGCTCAAAGCAGAGTCAGCTAAAGCAGATTTCCCAGGGCTATGTCCAGCCTATTGTAGTATTTCGTCACCCTCAAAGTGGGGGATAGGGAAGGAAAAAAAAAGTTAATCTTACATTTAAATGGAGTTTCCTGAATTTCATTTTGTGCCTTCTGCCTCTTGACTTTAACTTAGGTCCACAAAACACAGATAAAAACATGGAAACTTCAGCCTGAATTTGGTGATACAGTGATTATATATTTCAACTTACACTTTGTTTGAAGTGATGCCTCTAAGCATATTTGCAGCCACATCAACAAGCGATTAAAAATATTAATGTTCCAGAGTGTTACAACGGAGAAAATCAAACACCTTTTTTGACACCAGAAAAAAACATAAGCAAATCTAAAGGTTTTAATAATTTTTTTTGTAGTCAAAAGTCCTCATTGTCAAAGCAGCCTTACTGCTTCAGTAGTTGAATGTTTTGTTGCCATCTGGCATTTCTATTATTTTCCTTATATAGCGGTTGGTAACTGACGATGGGAAAAGATGCAAAAAACATCTATCCTACAAGTAAGATCCCCATAGTAATTAGAAAAATAGTATACATTAGTTCAGCACTCTTCTCTGTTTCAGAGTGGGAGCAAGTAGTTTCATAGCTAAATTTTATTGATAGAGAATGCCACCTTGCCACCTTTCCTCTTCTTTTTAAATAGATAATCCAAGATGAGTTCGCGTGCTATTAATAGTTGTGACACACATAACTGGAAAGGAAATGCAGGTTTCTAGGCTATGTCTCTAAAATCAGGGACTGTTAGTAGCTTTATAACTCCTGAATTCATTACATCTTTTTTCAACTTTTTTTTGGTGGTCTTTAGAAATCAGTGCACTTCTAAATGAAATGCACCATTTTGTGTGTTGATATAACAAAACAAAAATGCCATACAACACTTTGTAATTTTTTTCTGCTCATTGTACTGAGCAGTGAGCATAGTCTTACAAAGCCAAACTACATTCTCTTATCAGATTACTTAGATAGGAATGCAAAACAGTGTCCGCACTGATTATATATCTGATGGTACTCTGTCTTCTCTTGAGATAAAGTGTATCATTTTTGCTCATTTCTTTGTTATCACAAAAGCGTCTACAGATGAGATGTTTTCAAACTTCTGGTGTTTTTGTGGCATCAGATGTGACTTACCTAACAAGTGTTATGGAAAAGCCAACACCGATCAGTTTGTTCACTGCCACTGAGAACACTGACAACTTAAATTACATCTCCCTTTAAAAAAAAATAATAATAACAAACACAGGTGATCTTACCATCATATACGACTTTTTCATACCTTTTTGATCAGTGTGAGCACTGCTTAACCCCTGGATACCCTCTCAGCCTCCAGTCTGCTAAGTACTCATCGCGAACATCAGCTGTTATAGCAAAGTAACTACTACAGTTTGTATTGTCTCAGATTTTTTGAAGTGCAGTTGATAATGTTTCTCAAGCATTGGTATGGACTGCCTGGGGAAGCACTGGAGTCATCATCCCTGGAGGCATTTAAGAAATGTGTGGATGTGGCACTGAGGCACATAGTTTAGTACTGGGAGTTGGTAGCTCGGGTTGATGGTTGGACTTGATAATCTTGAAGGTCTTCTCCAACCTAAAAGATTCTATGATTCTAGTTTAGTATCTTTTTCAGCACTACATCCGTCTATGTGGCACTGCACTCTGAATCCAAGTCTGGAAATAAAGATCGATCAGTAGTGCCTGATTGATGCTATACCTAGGACCAGGCCTCTTCTTTTCAAACTGTATCTGCAGAACACGCTGTTACTTAATTTTCTTTTTGATAGCTTTCATCTGTTACACATTTAAATGCTCAGAGGAGTTTTACACTTTTTATGTTGAAATCCAACAGAAACATCTGTAGTTTTCCTGTATTCTCAAGCTATATTAACATTGGCTCAAGACTACATATTTATACTGGCAAAGCTCACTTTAGTGTTGAAAAAATACTGCATCAGTTCAGTGGGCTTAATAAGACAAAACCTGTAAGATAGGGGTGTGTGTCCAGCTGACAAGGCTCAGACATTGTACGGCTGGCATCTAGGCTGTCCTCTAGAACCATCAGTATCAGAGATGACAGAACACACCTTACCATGGAAACCTGTGAACCCTGCCCTCAGCTTTCCGGGAGTGCACTCTACATGTTTAGTACTTACTACTGCACCATAAAATGACTTAAGGCACGTACACTGTCCACATGAATTGATTTGAAATTTCTTATTTCTTCCCGAGTTTATTACATGCTTATTTTTTCTTGGCTTTTGAGTTCCTGCTTGCCACCAAGGTTGACATGCAGAAAGAAATAGTTATTTTTGGTTATGTGGTATCCTTTTGATTGTTCGTTCATTGAGTAAGGAGAGAAGAACAGGAGCAGAATTTCTCACGTACTGAGTATCTAACATACATGTGCATTCATGTGAGATTACTGCAGTGATTTGACCATGCTGAAAGTCCAAACTCTTATTAAATCTACCTAAAAACTGATGTTCTACAGGCCTCATTGATGGTTATGCAGATGAAAAAGCATTTCTGGAAAAACAACTGCAGGAAAAAATAGATGTAATTGACCATCTTGAGCAAGAACTACTGTGTACAGGTAACAAATTGCAGGAATTAGAAGCTGAACAGCAGCAGATCCAGGAAGAAAAGGAGTTACTCGCCAGACAGAAGGATGCCATGAGAGCAGATGCGGGGCCAGTAGAGCAGCGTATGTATTCCCCACAATCTTTCCATAAGATTTTCTTATTTTTAAACAAGATAATGTGTGATCTTGGTGAAATTGTTTGTTTGGCTTTCTACCTCTTTTCAATCATTAATAAAAATACGAAGTGGCAAAATGTGATATTTTCATACCTAGTACCTAATGTTAGTGAGTTAAGTTTACAGGATGTTTGAACAACAAAAAAAAGTGTTGAGCCATTGTAGATGTTTTTGAAGTAAACAAAAGCTTGATACCCGTGGAAATCTGTTATTTATATTACTGCTGAAGATTAATATCTCCAAGCTGGCACCTGTGCATAAAAACACTGGTCTAAGTATTTTTGAAACAGAGTTTGAGGCAGTAGTGAGGTTACCTGCCAGAATGTGATTGAATTACACATGATGTTGGTAGTTACTTTAGGCATCAAAGGTATGCTTCTATATCAGATTCTTTGTTGGAGTAAGAGTGGCGCTGGAGTTGCATGACAAGGAAAGGCTGTTACCAGTACCAAAATCTACCGACTCAGTTCTCCTGAAAATAAAATACATACTTTAAAAATTAAAGTAATGGTGATGGCGAAGTTTTCAGATAAATATCACATCATAAATATCACTTCAGCTTAACTAACTGCTTACTCGAGGGGGAAAAAAAGTATTTACCTTTATGAAGTAAATATGTCTTCTAATTTATTAGCTTAAGGAAGAATTAATGTTGTATGTTTGAAAGGGAAGAAAATGGAAGCAGTGGTATTTAAGAAGTACTCTTCCTTTGAGGATTGCAGTGCTTACATGAAATTAGCATTTTATTTAATGTCTAAAAGTTTATGGCAATTTATTGTGTCTCTGGCTTTGTAAATGTTATTGATTTCATTTTATTTAAATTTTATAGTGAAATTTTAACAACAGCCAGTCACTACTTTACTGTAAAGAAGATTCTTGTATATGTCTCCCATTAAATTGTTTTATGTTTTATACATCTAGATATTTTTGAGTATAGCAACTGTATGGGTACTGTAAGGATAAACTGTTTAGGTACTTATATCATGCATACCAGAATAACCTACCGCGTTCCCTAAGTTACCTCAACAACTTTGTCATTAAATGCCACACTCTCTTTGGCTTCATTTTCTCTTACATTGTTGCATCACAAGAAAACTACAGCTGGCATGTAAATTATTTTGCTTCTTTTTTTGTTTTCTCTCTCTCTCTCTCTCTGTTCTCCTAGGCCTAGTAGATGCTGCAGTCGATGCAGCTTCCCAAGCAGGTGTGTTTGTATGTTGCATGGCCAATCCTGTAACTGGGTGGAAGATTTAAACGTACTGACATTGTTAATCAGGATTATTGGGCTTTTGGCTTACTGACATCACTTGTAATTTTTACTGGCCTGCAGCTTTGATGTTGTATTTCATACTCAGTTTTACATTTTGCTAACAACATTTCTTATGATTTCTATGCGTAAATAAGCAAATTCATTAATAACCATCATCTTATTCACCTATAAATATACTTATACACATATACTTAGTTGATAACGGAGGGATATTTTTGTAGGTTTTTTTTTCTTTTGTTTCCGAATATACTGAAGTCCTTCATTATGATATCTAAACAGTGTGTTATGTGGACATACAATGGTTACCTTAAAATAAGAATTGGTTCAGTATGATGTAAGATGATGGTGCCTAAAGGATATTTCTTCTATAGTGATTGTAAATTGTATTGTTTCTGTCTAATTATCAATCATGTTTTAAAGACTCTCCAAATGTAATTGCACTTTACAGTTTGGATTTTGCCTCAAGGGATGCCTTAACGGTTAGTTAACGTGTACTTCAATGGGCTGTGGCTTAAGAGTCTTAATAGTGGTTTGGGGCTTTACTATATACGTGTGCCAGCGTTTTCATGAGGAATCAGAATTGGGCATTCAGTCATTGATTTTTGCAAAGCTCCAGTTACAGGTCAGTAATTTCCCCCTCCGCCTGGCAATCTTGCTAAGTCTTTCAGTATTTCCTTCAAATTATTTCTACGTATCGCATTAAATGCTGAGGCCTGGGAGGGGACTGATTTTAATGATCCTAAGGAGGAGAAAAATATTGGGTTTCCTGCATTTCCATTGCTAGCCCTTGTGCTGACTAGCTATGGTTTGAATCTCTGCTTTTCTTTTCTGTGCCAGTTATACAAAGACCATTTAATTTATGTGTAACTTAAATGGGGAAGCGATCTAATATCATTTCACTGTCAGTCCTCTGAAGTCTATCTAAAGGACAGCAGTTATAGTGGTTATCTTGATTACTTCTCAAAAAAAAAAAAATTGTTTTCTAAAAATGAAAAATAGTAAAAACCCAAACCAGTTCATGTCCTTCTGCAGACTACAGCATGGATACATACAGCCTTGGGAAGTGGTTTTGTTTCATAACATTCATATGTTTCATAACTATTCATATCTAAAAGTAGTGTGTGATGATTTTATTATAACCAGAATTACTAGAGGAAACAGAAAAGCTAATGAAAGAAAAAATTGAAGTACAGCGTCAAGCTGAAAAAGAATATGATGACCTTCAGAAGCAAGTGAAAGTCTTGGAAATAGACTTGGAGGAACAAGTCAGTCGTTTCATAGAGCTAGAGCAAGAAAAAAATGCTGAGCTTATGGACTTAAGGCAGCAAAACCAGGCTTTGGAGAAGCAACTTGAGAAAACAAGAAAATTTCTAGACGTAAGTGTGGTGAAAGGAGTGTTTCATGAAGGTGGGTGGGTGGGCACTTGTGCTCAGGTTTGGTTTAGCAGTAAATGCTTGGTGGTTGTTGGGGTTTTTTTTTTTCAGTAAATTCCTGGAAACTGAGGTCTGTTGGAATTAATTACTCAGTTTCAGTTATATTTTGAAATTGAAAACGTAATTTCTCTAGCTTTCTTTTATATACCTTTTTTCATAGCATTTAAGAGTCTATCTCTAGATATTAAGCTACTTCCCCCAACCAGTTACGTATGTATTTGCCCACATTCACAATGGCAGCTGCCTCTTTAATGTGCACAGTTTCTTCCTTCCTACAGTCTGTCTCAGCAATTTAAACAATACCATGTTTTCAGCGTACCCCATCATCTCTGCAGTCATCTTTGCCCAATTTTATTTTCCTATTAAGTGTCTTATACTTGGGACAAAACTATTATTTCTGTGTTTTCAATAGATTCTTAACTGCTAGTAAGGTGGAATAGTTTCATACGTAATAAAAATACCACACTGACACCACCTCTTTCTCTGTCTCTAAGCAATATTAAAGAAGAGATCTTTCCAGTTACTTCTTACCACGCTTACGTTTGCCTTATTCCATTTTGTACGGTTATGTGGTTATTTTTCACACTGAATCTAATGTGTCATATGACAAGATTTAGAAGTTAAAATTTTTCTTGCCAGTTGCATTGTCATGAATGCAGTACAGAATTCCAAATAGCATGCACTGGAGAATTATGAACTATGGAGATAAGGAGTCATTTTTAATTACAGAATTGGAATTCTGATGTTTTATTCCAGTTTTCTGGATTTCTGCAAAGTGTTTTGTTTCTTGACAGAAGCATTCCTCTTTTTAGCAGATACCTCAGATTGTTTATTTTAATGTATCTGATAAGGTCACTTTGTAAAACAGACAAACCTTAAAGGTGCTGATTCGCTGGATACTGCCAGTTGCACACTATTTGCTCTGTAATAATACATTTAACAAATGTCAAACTGGGATGTAACAACTGAAGTTGGTCAGAAGGGAAACTTAAATTCAAAATTTGAACAATTTATAATCTCAGTGAGCTTTTGTGGCTTGTTTAGGGATTATTTTATTTGTTTGGGGTTTTCTTGTTGTTGGCTCTTCATCAATATTCACTTCGTGAATTCCTGAGTTAATTCCTATTCTTAATTTATTTTTATGCTAAGTATATCGAAGACAAACATTAAGAAAAAAAAATATATATATTGGCTTATTGCCATTCATTTGGTGTGCCTGGCATATGAGAAACAAGACCATCAGTTTTGCGAAATAATGCTTGGTGAATCTATGCTGTCTTCATTTTTTTTTTTTTTTAACAAACAGTACAAACTATGAAAGCTAAAAGAATTTAAATCATAGTTGTAAGAGGTTCTGCTATATCAAAACACAGACATACTGATACCAGCCTCACCTTTTAAAAAAAAAAAAAAATACAATGTAATAAAATATTTAATTCAGATACTTTTCAAAATCGAATGGTGTATCATGATTCTCTAACTTCAGGAGCAAGCAGTTGACAGAGAGCATGAGAGAGATGTGTTCCAGCAAGAGATACAGAAGTTGGAACAGCAGCTGAAGGTTCCACAAAGGAGTCAGCCTGTCAATGAACATCAAAGCAGAGAGGTCAGATGTTTTACTACTTGTATTCAGTGAATATGTAAGATAAAATGACAACTCTTAAGGTATTGCAATTGAGCTATTTTATCGTGTACCGAGTCTACATCCATTTACAAGCCAGGAGAGTATACCCCAACAAATGACTGTGCTGAGGGAGAGGGCCATTTGGGGGTTTTAGTGGGGCTGTTTAGTAGTAAACATACAAAGACTTCATATCTTTTGTATAAATTAATTTAGAAAGTCCACTCTCTTTTCAGAATCCTGTGGAAATGGTCAGGACTACTTTAGCAATTTATCATGTTCTTACATTGTTTTGTGACGTCGTGTTCATAGCACAGGTACACAACTGAAGGAACCAAATTACATGGGTTGAAACACCTGAGGTGTAGTCGATCTCTCTGTGCACACTCAAGCTTCACCAGTGATGCTGAGAGTGAAATTCTGTCTCCACTAAAACAAATGTAGTAGCTGTAGGTTCAAGGGAGTCATGGAAAACTGTTACAACTGACAAAATCAAGAACTGTCAACAGTGCAAATGCTGTATATACATTTTGTTTGATGATCTGTTAGATAGGGAAATCTTGTGTGTGTGTGCATGTGTGTGTGATTTTCATACACCTTACATTTTGAGCAAGTTCTATATTTTTCCTTGATTTTTTTTTTTCATGATTTTCAAAACAGAAACATAGAACCATAGAATATCCCTGAGTTGGAAAGTACCCGTGAGGATCACTGACCCCAACCCCTGACCCCAAACAGCACCACCCAAAATCCAAACCCTGTGTCTGAGAGCGCTGTCCAAACACTCATAGAGCTCTGACATGAACCATGCCCCATGCCCTGGGCAGCCCATTCCATGCCCACCGCCCACTGGTGCAGAACCTTTCTCTGACCCCCAGCTGCCCCTCCCCTGACCCAGATCCATGCCATTCCCTCGGGCCCTGTCGCTGTCACAGAGAGCTGAGCTCAGCACTGTGAGGAGCTGCAGCCGCCATGAGGCCTCAGCCTCTTCTACTCTGGGCTGAACAAACGCAGGCACCTCAGCCACTCCTCATACATCTTATCCTCCTGATCCTTCACCACCTTCACAGCCCCCCTCTTTAATAGTTTTACGTTCTTCTTATGTTGCAGAAGCCACAACTGCACCAGCACAGAGCAGACCCTCCCCTCACCTGGAGGTAGTGCTGGGCCTGCAGCACCCCAGGGTACGGTTGGCCCTTCTGGCTGCAGGGCACACTGCTGACTCATGTTCAGCTTGCCATCGACAGGAACCCCCAGATCCCCTCCTATGAAGATCCTTTTAGAACTTCTTGTGGTTGGTGACTGCACAGCTCTCTAATTTGTCAAGATCTGTCTTACTTCAAAGGAGTCAGAAGCTCCTCCTGATCTGGTGTCATCCGCAAACTTAGTATACCTTCATGTCCTGCATCCACATCATTTATGAAAACATTGAAGAGATCTGGCCCTAAAATGAAGCCCTGAAGAAACTCACTTGTGACTATCCAGTAGACTGATGTACTCCATCACATTTATAACCCTATAAGCCCAGCCTGTCACACAGTTTCCACCAATTGTGTTTGGTCCTAATCTAGCTGTATGCTGGACATTTTGTTGAGGACATTGTGAGTAACAAAGGCAGTTCTAGAGAGCAAGTGATACAGCATGGAATAGGTGACTTCTTTGAAAATGCTAGTAGTATTTGTTGTATGTAACACTACAGTGTCCTAATTTTGCATTCTGTTCCACCTAAAGAATAAGAATTTCATTACAAGACAAAAGAGGGATTTTTTTTTTCCATGAAATATGAGTGCTGATAGTATTACTAGCAAACTTTTTCAATCTACTACAGTGTATTCATCTTCTTTCTTTATTGTCACCAGGTTGAACAATTAACAAATCATCTAAAAGAAAAAACAGACAAGTGCAGTGAGCTTTTGCTTTCTAAGGAGCAACTTCAGAGAGATATACAAGAACGAAATGAAGAAATAGAGAAATTAGAATGCAGAATAAGAGAACTGGAACAAGCTTTAATCATAAGTGCAGATAACTTGCAAAAGGTATTCTTGGTTTAAAATTATCATGTATTTACTCCTTTCTTATTTTCTTGAGAACAAAGCAATATATCCTTTTGATTTGTTTCTTATTAAACAAGTAAAGTAACTAATTTTAATGCATATTTAAAGGTGGAGGAAAAGAAACAATTTGGCACCATTATTGTAAAAGGAGAATTACCTCTTGAAATGCAACTGCAAGCTGAACGAGAAGCTGTGGACAGAAAGGAAAAGGAGGTAAAGTATCTGTGTAATGTTTCCACTGACACATTTGGATTATTTGTTTTTGCTTACTTTTGAATGTAGTAAACTATGCAGATGGAATTTTTAAACTGATGCAATAGCTGTCCAAATCCCTTTGAAATTCTCTTGTAAGCCCTAATTATCGTTATAATTTCCGTTAATGCTTATGAGTTACAAGAGTATTTCCGTAATCGAAGTTCAGCCCAATTAAGAAAATATTCACAGTGATTTCAGCTGATCGATGTGTTTTAAAATTCCGTTCAGTGACTCAGAATGTCACTGAGTATACATTCAGTTGTTTTTGCCTACCAAACTCTTCTTTTTACAGAAGACATTGCACTTGAAAATTACAGCATTTAATTTTTGATATGGTTGGCTGTTCTTTTTTCACCACTTGTTCTGTGAACGTAGGTCACAAACCTCGAAGAACAGCTGGAGCAATTTCGAGAGGAGTTAGAAAATAAAAATGAAGAAGTTCAGCAGTTGCACATGCAACTAGAAATCCAGCGGAAGGAGTCTACTACACACTTGCAAGAGCTTGAACAAGAGAACAAATTATTTAAGGTACTTATGTAACTGGGAAGCCTGGAACTTTATTTTCCCTTCAGAAACAAATACTTGAAAAATGCCAAGATGTCAAATTATTTCTTTTTCTCAAGCGTTTTGCAGTTCAGTTTGCAAAATACTAAAAAGCTCTTATTATAAGTTCTTATTTCCATAAAGTCTGTTGTTCCTATACCTTAAATATTCATACAAAGGTATGCAGAAAATGTTATGTACAACTGTAACATGATTTTGTTTTTTTGTGGGTTGGTTTTTTTGGTAGGATGAAATGGAAATACTGGGACTAGCTATCCAGAAATCTGAAGATGCCACCATAAAAGACCATCATTTAGTGGCTGGGAAGCTCGCTCGCATCATGCAAGATAAGGAGCAAGAAATTGATAATCTTCATGAACAAATCGCAAAACTGCAGCAGCAACTTGAAGGCACAACTGACAACAAAGTACGCACTTTTGAAATCTTTTTTCGGAGCCCTGCCTTATGTTGCTAGCTTTAAAAATAATAGTAAAAAAGTAAATAATGTATCTCCCATTACAGTATCTTCTATTCTTGCTTTAATTTAAAAACGTGAATGTTTCAGTATCCAACGATGTTTTAACACTGATCTGCTTTTCCTCTTCCACCTCTTTTTTTTTTTTTATACTGTGAATACACTGTACTTGCTTTCTGTTTGTTACTCTGCGTTGTTTCTTTTTCATTTTTTGTCTAAAGTTCTTCTTTCCTTATCCTTGTACGTCTGAAAATGTAGTGATGTTTATGTTGATGGACTGAATCTCAGCACGCATTCTGCCATCTTCCCTGCAGTGTCTTACCCTCAGTTATGTCCAACAGAGACATCTGTTGGGCGTACTGTTGATTTTTATCAGCTGAACTCCTGTTCTTGTGAGTTTTATACTTTTCCATCATGCTGATGTTGGCAGCATATTTAATCCAGTTTGAAATGTGGTACAAGTCGCATGCTGTCTTCTCCTAAAAAAAAAATAGGGCAAATAAAGCAGATTCATCTTTATCTTATGTATTGAGATTTAACACCAGTAGTTTTCTGTTTATTATTACGTGTTCTTACGAAAAGTACATGTTCTTATGAAAATAAGCTTCATCTTCCTCTGGCTTACTTGCAGTTTGCACAGATATGATGAACTTCATTTCAATAGTTATACTACATATTTTGTATTCATGTAAGTGATAGCAGAAACCGGCCTCTGGTCTCATAATTTTTGTAGCAAAAACATTGGATCTTTTCCGTGGAAGAATTTTGCATTCTGACTATTTAAAACATGAAATTTTTTAGTCATAAACCTTGTCCCCAAAGCCCAAATTATTCAGTAAGGTAATAATAAACGCTCTTTTACCACTCAGCAGCTCAGTGTTTAGCAGAACATTTCCCTGAGGCGTGAAATGAAATAGAGCTGTGACTGGATAATTTCACTGTGTTTGTATGTGCTATTTTTATTTATAATGAACCTCAGTGAATAATTAGAAGACTTTGAATTGGATTTAGGAAACTGCATTTAGAAAAGATCGTATTTCAGGAATCTAGAACAATTCTGCTTTATATGACCATGGTAAGAGAGTTACATTCTTTGCCTTGAGGAAAATACCTAGGATTTAGGTATAGTTCATTTTAATGATTGGTTCTTCTCCTGTAGTATAATTTCATTTTCTTAATTTTATCTTCTTACCCTGTTTTAGTTTCCAGGACATTAAATAATTACTGCTTGTTTGTTTATGAGGTCAGCATTAAAAAATGAATTGATCATCCTTAGGTTAATCCCTGTCTTAATCCTATAGACGTCTTCATCCCACAAAGTGCTTTTCTTTTAATAGCTGAATATGCCTTATGTGGCCCTTTATTCCATTGTTATGAAGAAGAGAAGCTGTTAAGCTCACTGGATAGCAGTCAGCAGGGTCACTGTTCTTTTCTTCTGAAAACCAAGGACTTGTTCACATTTTCTGTAGTGCTTTTGAGCTTCCTTCAGTCTTGACCACATTTTTCATTCATTCTTAAACCTATTATAATCATTACAAATTTATTTTAGTATTTAACTAACTGAACCTAATGAATTACTGAGAGATAAAGGGAAAAGCATAGCTATTTTAGTAATAAATTCTTTTATCTTTCTTTCTTTTTCTCCTCCTCCTAATATTTGTAAAAGGCCCTTTTACTGCTCTTAACTATTTTATATACCATAACTAATTTAATTTCATATTCTTCCTTTCAGAATCTGGTAATCTGGTCTGCCATTATTTTCACTTTTAAAATGAGTTTTCATTGTTCTTATATAATCTAATGAGATATTGCTTCTACTACAATTTAACAAGTGGTTTTTATGACTAATTTTATAAATCTTACTCTGTTTGTAGTCTGACTGTTTGTCATATTTTTCCTTTTGATAAGGTTTTTTTTTTAATTTGTTAAATTTAGTTTTCATAAATAATTTGATATTTTTTGTGCTTTCTCATTTATTTCTTATTAGAAGTGGATATAGGATGGCTTCTTTTTCTCTGTATTATCGAGTCATCGGTCTCATATTTGCTTAGTTACATCCTTTCATGAATTCCTTTATATTTTATGTCCTTTCCATAAAATTACAGAATCTTAGAAAGGCTTGGGTTGTTTTAATTTTCAGCTGTAAGGAAAAGCTAGAGCTTTCCCAACTGTTGGGAAAAAGCATTTTGAACACTGGAACTTCAGCATTTCATACCTCTGTAAATATTGTGAATGTTTTCACTTAATTTGATACTTTCACATCTACGTGCAGAGTTTATTAAGGTCACAGGCTTTGTCAATCCTATGCGAACGTATCTTGATTCTCTTATTATTGTGAAGTCCGGGAACAGCACTAAACTGAAGGTTTTGTAGTTACTCGTGAATTTTTTGTTGTGCTTTTTTGCAGGTTTTTGAAGAACAAAATGAGCAAATACGGGAGCTCGAAGCCCAGGTAGAATATCTGAAAAGTGATCAAGAACGCGTGAAGAAAAAAAACGATGAGGAAATAGAGCAGTTGAACGATGTAATTGATAAGCTTCAGCAGGAGCTGGCAAATATTGAACAAATACCTGCAGATATCACTGATTTCCATGAGGACGCTGACAGTCTGAAACACACACTTGAAACAGTTCTGGCAGAAAAAGAGGCTTTGGAGAAGAAAGTAGAAAGTATTAATTTAGAGGCATCTCAAACAAAGAATGAGCTCGAGGAAACTAAGTTAGAAATGAGCCAGCTAAAGCAAGAAATAAACGTTTTAAGAAAAGAACACGAAGAAGTAACAGAGAAGTATAAGTGTGCGCTGATGAAAGGTGATAGGGAGAAAACAGAAGTTGGGAGCAGCTGGAAAACTGAGAAAGTGGATGAAGTCTCGTGTGAGATGACAGAACTGCTTGATCAAACCCAGCTCAGGCTTTCAGATGAAAATACAAGGGTCACCATTAGCAAGATGGAGGTACAGCTGCAGCAACTTCAGGCATGCATTAAGGAGAAAGATTCAGAACTGTGTCAGTCCTACAATGAAATAAAAGATCTGAAAGAACAAGGAAAAGCTGAAAGAGAAATGCTTGGAAATAAGATACAAGAACTGGAGAAAACACTAGTGGAAAAAGTCGCAGCTGCTCTCGTGAGTCAGGTTCAGCTAAATGCAGTCCAAGAGCAAGGGAAATTCTTGCAGGAAATTCAGGAAGCTTCAAAATGCCTGGAGGAAGCAAGCAGGCATCCCCAAACAGAGGGGTTGAGTGATATTTCTGAAAATGAGGTGAAACTAGAATTATCACTCTTAACACAGAGGCTTAGAGAGATGGAGGAACAGCTGGCAAAGACAAATCATAGCTTGGAGCTAGAAAAAGAAAATGTAAAAGTTACACGACAGGAATCTAAATTGAAAGAAGAGAGGCTATTGGAACTACAGCAGTTACTAGAAGAGGTTCAAGAGAACCACACAAGTGAGATTCAGAAATACATTATGCAAGAAGAAATGCAGACATATCTGGTAATTATATGCAATTTTCTTTTGGCTTGTTTTCACTAAAATCATTTCCTTGTGTGTTAACTGTAACGAATGCAAAACTTTACAAAACTAGCAATAGAAATATCCTGCTGTGTGGAGTAGATCTTCGTTTCTCTCTTATTCCTGGGGTTACAGGAAGAAAAAGATATTATTTTAGATGAACTCTTCTATCAATTTCATTTTGCATTAACTGATTTGCATTTTGAGCATATACTTTATTACTTTGAATTGACACGTAATGGGGTGAATTACACTTATATGGCAAGGCAGTAGGCCAATCAAAATGGCAGAATCTTCTGTAAGAAGGTTCAGAATGGATAAGGGAGTGATAGTAGCTTGTCTGAACCTTTTTATTTGTTTATAGAATCATAGAACCATAAGGGTTGGAAAAACCACTAAGATCATGTAGTCCAACCACCAACCCCTCACCACCATACCACTAAATCATGTCACTCAGTGCCACATCTACCCTTTTCTTGAAAATGTCCAGGGATGGTGTCTTCACCACCTCCGTAGGCAGCCTGTTCCAGTGCCTCACCACCCTTTCTGAGAAATTATCCAAACTGAACCTCTCCTGGCAACTTAAACCATTGCCATTAAGTGTGCTTTGATTTTTGTTTTACATTGTCTTCTTTCTTGCCTTGATTCCAAGTACATTTCCCATCGGTAGCTTTCACAAATGTACATTTGTCCTGATTTACATCCATCACTGGTTATGTTGCATCTGAATTTAAAACCATAGTAGTTCACTGGGCCCAGTTAAAGAACTTGGGCTTGCTTGCTTGCTGAAACTCCTAAGTTCGAAGAGGTCATGAACCCAGTACTGGACCGGAAAAGGTTCAAAGACCTTTTATCAAAGGACAGATTGAATGAATATCATGTATGTGTTATAAATTCAGTGATACTATCAGACGTTCCTACTGGCTGTTGGCCTTCCTCCCCATGCTTTCTAGATGGTCTTTACTCCCACAAGTAACCAGTTTGTAGGAGTTCATCAAGGAAAAGGTTCTTAATTTTTGGAGGATGTGTGAATTGAAATAACGTAGATTTGGTTTTCTCTATCTTACTTTGATGTGTGATTTTAGTAAGTCAGCATGAGTAATCAATGTTATTAATTCTTGATTGTTCATAAGATTCATCCTCTTTTTCCATACCTTGTGTTGCATCGTAGGTAGGAACAGAACTCACAGGGAGGCAAAATGATATTGCAGTTTCTAATGAGCTTGAACTAGAGAAAGTTAAAGAAGAAGCAGCTGCTACTAAGGAAGAGCTGAGCAGTTACAGAGAAGAGACAGAAAAACTTCAGAAGGAACTATCAGTAAGAACCAGATTGTTCTATAATGTATTTAAAACAAATGATTATAAAGGATTTATTATTACCTTTGCTATTTGCTAAAACATCCTGTATAGAGCATGGATCTAGAGGTGTATTTCTTAAGATGTAACATTTGTCAGCATGTGTCATACCCACCTTAAAATAGATCTAAACTGAGTTGCAGCTGTATAGAGAGTTGTTTAGGTCTTATTTATTTCCAAGGATTTGGAGGAGCTGCAATTCAGATTCTCCATATTTACAGGTAAAAGAAGCAAATCTGGTACACCTTCGGGAAGATCTGTGCAAAGTCAAAGAGAAGCTAGTTCAAGCAGAAGAGAAGCTTGCAAATTATGTGAGAATGGAAAAGGATGTGGCAAAACCTGAAAGCAGAAAAGATGCGGAAATACTGTGTGATTTGCTAGCCAGCAAGTCTGCTCTAACTGGGAAAAACACATCTTCACAATCTTCACAGACAGACAAGACTGTGAATGTCAGCAGCTATATCCAGACTTCACCAGTCCTTGTAAAAAATGCAGAAATTCAAATTGACCTGCAAAGTGCCTGCTCTTCAGAAGAGATTGCAGAGATCATAAGAGAATTCAATGAAAAAATTGAGCAAATGCAAGAACTCCATGCTGCTGAAATCATGGACATGGAGACAAGGCATATCTCTGAATCTGAAGCATTAAAGAGAGAGAAGTTTGTCGCAGTACAAGTATTAACTGATGAATGTCATGCTTTAAAAGAAGTCATAGAGACTCTACGAGCTAAAGAAGTATGTATCCTATTTTACATTCATTGAAGTATTTTGTTTTCTGCTTTTGCTCCTGCTACAGAAATTTCCATTTTAAATCTGTGAACCACCTAATGGGCATTAACGTAAAGATTTTAAGTGTTGTGATGTTTGTACGGCCTAGGGGGAGATTGTGAACCACTTCCTCAGCAATTCAAATTTGGGAGTGTGTTCAGCTGTTAGATGCTTCCTTGTGCTATGTCTTGAACTTACCATGCTCTTGTGAATCAGGGACAACTGTAAGTCACACTATTGAACACCATCTTTTTACTCTCCATTTTGATTACTTCTATTGCAGGGGAAACTGAAGAGAGACACTCGTATCATTTTAGCCTCCTTAGAATTAGCTCCTTTATTAAGAGCGGATGTGAGATTGTTCAAGGTCTGACTGCTGTCTTTTCTGAATATAGGGAATCCCGATTTCTGGATTAGTACGTTCTCCACCATATCAAGCTAGAGATGGAGGTTCTAGTGGTAAGAAACTTGTTTTAGAAGATTTCACGTGGCCAGCATTATAAATTAAATATGCATTTTAATAGCAAGTTTACTGTTGAAGCTTATGTTCTAAGGAATAAAAACCGCTCCCCCGATCAAAGCAGAACTATTATTACACTAAAAAAAAGGGTTCTGAGCATTCAAGCATACCATGTCTATTAAACTGTTACAGCAGAAAAAAATAATGGGATTGAAGATGGGTTGAGTCAGGATATTTGATTTGATTTTATCTTTCAATTGGTCTGTCTATATTCTTCTTACAGATTCCAGTATCTCTTCAACATAACTGTCATATCTTGGTGAATTGAAAGCTGCTAGTCCCTAGCAGTGAGAGATGATGGCAGGTTCAGACTTCCTCAGGAGCAATAGAAATTATTAATGCAATCCTTGCCACATACAAAGGCCAAGCATACTAAGAAGAGTCATTTAGTGAATGTAGTTGTGTAAATAAGTTGTTTTTCTTCTAAAGTAGTATTTTGAAGTTTGGCGTTTTGGAGGGGGAGGGTAGTGCTTGGTTTGTTTTGGTTTGGTTTTTTGCTGCCACTGATTTGAAATGGAAAAACTATAAAACAAATAGTCTCCAGGTGTAGAATCAACTGTGGTGACATGCAACCATGTTATAACAAAAATACTTCTTTGATGTCTCTTCTTCAAAGTTTCACAGTAATCCAGCTTTCATGTTTTACTCTCCTTTCATTTTAGACTCCAGTTCAGACTGGAGTCAAGGAATGTGTCTTGCTCAGACTCAAGGATCTGACACGATATCGGAAGGACCAGACGAAGGTGAAACTTCAACAGATTTGCTTCCTCAAAAAATTAAGGTAAAATGGAGCTGAGCAGTTTTATTGTGGAACAAGAATGATGGTACTAAAAGCTTAGGTTAGTTACTGCTTGGTTACTGAATAGTGAGCCTTTTAGATCGTTTGAAGTGTTAGCTGTCCAAATACATTTTAAGGTACTTCTGGTAAGTGATCTGCATTTTGTTCAAAATGCCTGTAGCTAACAAAACGTCTGTTGAAATGAATGTGTTGTTTCATTTAAAATATCTTTCACGGAATTTCAGTTAAACGTGAGTTTTCTAGCAGTGGACTTGTTCTCAATTATGATTGTGAAAAATTTAACTCTTTAATTGTATTTTATTTGATTTCATGTGTATTAATGATAGTGCCATGATCATATGTTACACAATCATATAGGTTCTACAATTAACGATGTAGAATAATAACTATGTTATGGAAGTAGCTTGATTTATGTATTGTAAACAGTAAGGGTATCATGCTTTTAATTACTGAAGAAAGAACAACACACAACACAAGAAAAGAAAACAGAAGCTTCTTCTGACGAAGACCTAACTCAAATCACAGAACCTTAGGATGGGAAGGAACCTTAAAGCCCATCCAGTTCCATCCCAGTGCCATGGGCAGGTGTGCCACCTTCCAGATCAGACTGCCCAGGGCCCATCCAGCCTGGCCTTGAATAATAATAATGAATAATTTAATGGTAATTTCAAGAAGCTAATTGAAAAGCTTTCCAGTAAGCACCACAGAACTTTATTTTTAAAATGTTTCCATCAGCAATCAATTTTCAGTATGAGTATGAATGTGGGTATTCTCATTTGAAACTGGGGGAACACATCTATTTAATAAGCTGCGGTGCTTGGCTAATATAAGGAACTGGGTGATGCTTCTTTCACTGATTTGAGGAAGCATAAGTGGTTTCCTTGTGCTGATCAACATAGAAAATACCAGTATTTCAGTCTGTGTGAGATATCATCATTGTTGTCTGGACTGATGTTTCTGATTTCTTTTTGTATTTATTGCAGGGTTTGCTGAGAGCAGTCCATCGTGAAGGCGTACAGGTGCTGTCTCTCACCGAGTTTCCCTATGGTGAAAGGGAAATGCCACCTCTTAAGCAGGGGCCAGAATCTTGGCTTGAGGAAAGAAAAGCCTTTCTGAGCACCATCTCGTCTTTGAAAGACCTGATTTCAAAAATGCAACTTCACAGAGAAGCTGAGGTATAAACAGTATTGTAAGATTCTTTCTGAAACAAAACTGATCAATGAGAACCTTATCAAGCACACACATAATTCAGTTTTAAATACTGCACATGCATCACTGCAAGCCAAGATTTCGGAAATACACAGTAAAGCTGCAGGTTGCACTTTGTGTTAACAAAATACACCTCCAGTTATGCCTGTAGTTGCTAACTTCTGATACTGATTCTATTTGGAAAGCATGCTTCCAGCAGCTGTGAAAATGACACTGTTGTGACAGGAAAGAGGAAAAAACGTGTGAAGTTGAGAGCATTTGTGCATGCAGAAGAAATCAGGTGTACAAATGTATCCATTTGTATGAATGAATGTTATGTAAGGTGTCCTGTGTTCCACTAAAAGCGCACATTCTGCATACATGATAACGTCCGTTCTTGGTGTTATCTTTGAATTCTGCTCAATGTTTAAATTGGTGCTTACTGTTGTAGATTTATGCAAGTTCTGAACCTCCTGAAGGCGACTCAGACTGGCGAGGAGAACTCCTGCGTGCCATTCAGCAGGTTTTTGTGAGGGAACAAAATGTTCTTCTTGCTGCGTTTCAAACTGAACTTGCAGAACTGGGCACAAGAGATGCTGTGATACTGATGAGTCAGTTAGAGCACAGGCTACAAGAGCAGGTAAACATAAAACATACTCAAGTTGAGGCTTGTTTACATTTATGTTGGTTTTTACTTTTAAATGTTTAAATTCTTGGAAAAATGTATGTGGCTATGGCAGATCAGACAGTTGAAAATAAAGTATGTCTTATAGGAAGAAGAAATTTGTTTAACGAGAAGAGCTTTTGTAGGCACAAGATACAGAAAATATACAGCATTAGGAGATAAATTTGAATAAAAACAGTTATCCTGAGTTTGATTCCATTAATGATGATTATGCTACACTGTATAAGAGGAATAGCAGCTTACATATATGAGGCATGTTATAAGAAGAGGAAGTAATAATGTTGCTGTGGAACAGGGAGAGGTCACTTATTCTCCTGTGGGACACGGAAGGATTAGTGATGAAATTAGTAATTTGCCACAAAGCCGATAGTTCTTCTAATTCTATAATTTCGATGCCCAGCAGGGGAATTAGAAAGAGTTCTTTTGTAATATTTTAATACTGTGCTAATTGTGACTTAGTTTGAAATGTTTTGAGTATATGTGGACTGTGAATGTATAAATGGATATGTCCACGCCATAGATACTCTAATAAAATCCAGAGTTTTTACTTTCATGTGTGTTCTCGATCCTAACAGGCTATTAACCAGAGAACAGCAACGGACTGCCTTCATGATGCAGACAGAAGAAGTTTGCTAATGGAGATTCAAGTACTGCATGCTCAGATAAACAGTATGAAAAATAACCCAAAGAGAGAACAAGAAATTGATTCAAAAAGCCAAGGTGATTTAAATGGTATTTCCTACATATTTTCATGCCAGTGCTGTTCTGGTTGTAAGTGGAGAACTGTTGACTTGTTTTGCTCGCTGATTTTGATGCTCAACTGATGATCTGAGCATACTCCTTATCTTTTTTAATCTTATTGGAGTAGTTTTTCAGAAATTTAAATGTCAGCTGTGTTCTTATGACTTGTATCATAAGTGACACAAAGTTATTTCAATTGCTATAAAAATTGAGTATTTTGAGATGACTTTCTGTGCTTTCTGAACTTTTCCAAGTTGTGAAGTAAATCTAGAGAAAGAATGAACAACAAAAAGTTCAGTGAGCAAACATACTTTAAACTTAAGCTGTAAGTGCTTTCAATGTTTTGTCACAAATATTTTGTCAAGGTTATATGTGTGTAGCTACCTTTGTTATGTTGATCATAAGCCAGATGATAGATACGAATGTGGTTCTGCACGTAGTTTTTAAATCATTGGAAGAATTGAGGTGATCCCTTGGAAAGGATGAAGTGTTTTCCAGTGTAAAAGGCATGTTTGTTTTCACACCGCTATTTAAAGAAAATATTATTCTTTTAAAGTATCACTGTTACTGATAGCCTTATGGTCATTATCTGTGCTATGGGAAACTGGACCCAAATGAATGGCGTTGTTTGATTACTAGACTGATATCCTTGTTAACGGTGCTCCCATTAGAAATGCTGGAGTACAGTATGCAGCAGAAGCAGTCACAGATATTGGAGATGCAAGTGGAGCTCCGGGGTGTGAAGGACAGAGCAGCTGAGCTTCAGGAACAGTTGAATTCAGAGAGAATGATGAGTGCTGAACTGAAGAATGAACTTGCCCAGGCCAAATTAGAGCTCGAAACGACCCTGAAAGCGCAGCACAAGCACTTCAAGGACCTAGAAACCATCAGGTACAGCTTTCAGTTTCAACTTTTCATTATTAACAGCAAAGATGATAATTTCTGTGCCACCTGAAATCACAGTACTGATTTCATTAAGGAATTTGGTCTCATGCAATGTAAATGGGTCTCAATTTTTCTGTAGAACATGCCTACCAAAAAATGGACGTTGCTTTGCTGTGGCCAACATCAGAGATACCAAAGTATTTGGCACTCAGGAAAGGCATAACTATTAATGTCTTTACCAGATCGGTGTGTCTTTGTACAGTATTGTAATGTCAGTGATAGCAAATAATCACAGTTCAAATTGATGTTGCCTTACAGACTGCCTTGCAATTTTTACAGATCCTTTGAGACACATGACAAGATGCATCCTTTCGAACTTTAACCAATGACTGGATTATGCTGAACGCTGGCCATTAACTCATGAAATATGGCAGCTATAAAGCCAGGAGTACAGACATGCTTCTTTAGTCATTTTTGAGCCATGAAGCTCTTTTTGATGTTTGAGTTAGGCTTGTTCTTCTAAACAGGCTTTTCATTTTTATTCTACTACACAAGCACAAGATATAAGTAGTATCGTGTAACTGATGTTACTTCAGCAGTATGACAGCCATGATCTAACTGCCCACTTCCATTTTAGGACTGAAGTTAAAGAAAAAGCAGCTGAGCTGGATGTTCTCAAGGATACAATGGCCAGCGAACAGAAGAAATCAAGGGAGTTACAGTGGGCTTTGGAAAAGGAGAAAGCTAAAATGGAACGCAGTGAGGAAAGACGAAGAGAAGAGCTTGAGGTATTCCTTCCATATTCCCAAATGGCCTGAAACATTAAGGAGCACACATATTCTTTTGGTCAACATTTAATCTTGACTTATGTTTTTTTCCAGTGTGTTCATGTTTTTGTCTGTGTTCACATCTTAAACAGCAGCATTATACTATCTAGAGCTGAAAAAAGGAGTGGTGGGGGGGGGGGGGAGGGGAAGCAATTTAAACTAATAGGAATTTTGCAACTGTGTGTGTCGTGTTCAATGCAGAAATATTCTGTTCTGTAGATTATGTTGAACAGCTGTTAAAGGAGACACTGCTAACAGGGCTACACGTAGAACAGGTATCCTAGTGCAGTATTAAGACAAAAAAAGCAGTCAGTTCAATAATATAGATTTATTTACATCTTGAAATCTTAACTTGGAAACTCCTTGCTGCAGCTTTAGAAAATAAAAAGGAGTTGGTTTTCTTAAACTTCAGATCTACAGCTGTATCTTGTAAAAAGCATTCTTTTTGGAGATGACCTGATTTTAGAGTATAGACACCTAGAATATATCTTGAAAATCAGCTGTATCTGCAGCATTTGGAGTATTGTCACATTAACTTGTGAACAGCACAACTTGTTAAAAGCAAAGTATGTACAGCTAGCATTTCTGTGACTTGCCTAACATGAGGCAAAGTGTATATGAATGGTTTTCATCATTTTTTTTTTTCTGTTTTCTAATTGAAGGATTTAAAATTTTCACTTGAAGATCAAAAACAAAAGAACATACAGTTAAATGAACTTTTGGAAGAAGAGAAACAACTGTCAAGTGATCTGCAACAGAAAATTGAATCCCAAGAAGCACTCAGTGCTGCCCAGCTGTCACGTGAACGAGGCCGTAATTCTGAGTTGCAGGTTCTTCTTGAATCAGAGAAGGTTCGAGCTCTTGAAATAAGCAGTGCACTGGAAAGGGAAAAGGAGCTGTGTGCTCAGCTTCAAAGTGCTGAGCATAAGGGGCAAGCTGGAACACCTAATCCATCTGAGGAATTACTTAAAGAGCTACAGAAACAAATGGATGAAAAGCATGACCGTATAGTGGAGTTAGTGAGTGAGATGGAGAAGTATAAACTGGAATCTGTGCAAGTGAGACAGCAAATGGAAAAAGAGAGGCAAATCCAGAGGAAAGCATTACAGGCAGAACAAGATGCTAACATAATAACACAGAAGAAACTCCATGAACTGGAGTCCAAAGTAGAAGACCTTCAGTGGCAACTGGGACAAAAAGAGCAAGAGGTTCATAAACTAAGGAATGAGACAAAGAAGTTGCAGGAAGTAATCCAAGAACTACAGGTGAAGGAGCGGGAGAGTGAAGGGAAAAAGGAAGCCGGAAGAACACCAAGCCACAATCAAAATGAGGTACGGTAGGTCTGAGAGCAGTGTGTGATACTGAACTGTGCAATTTTGCTTTTAATTCTGTTGTTCAATTACTGTTGTTTGTTGCTGTGCCTTTAATCTATAAAATAGCTGGTGAACTACATGTTCCAAAATACAGGCACCAGAGAAAGGGGGAAGCACTCTTGTTTTGCTGTCTGAAACTATTCACTCGCATCCTCTGAGGATGAAGCTGTAGAGATGTGTAAAGAGAAGAGCAAGCAGGAGATACGTATCTGAGTGTATACATACACTTTAAGTATAGTAGAAAAAGAATATTCCCCTCACCCAGTCTCATGAATGAGCTCAGGAGTGCTCCAGACAGGGTTCTTAATCTAAACTAAGGTTCATGAACTACAAACGGTTTTTGTAACATCAAATACTGATCTCCCAACAACTGCAGGAATTAAATGAATATGTAGTCGAACAAGCATAGGAGTGAATTTGGATAAGTTAGCAAACAAAATAGAAGGAAGAAATCAATGTAGGAAAATAATTTCAGAATTTAGCCTAATATTTAGTTTATTAGAAGTTGGAACCACTGTTGCCAGTGAGCTTTTCTCCCTCATAAAAGGTTTGGGCAGTTCTGTAATGGTTTTTAAATGACTTTTAAAACTCTTCAGAAACTTCACTGTAAGATGTAAGTGATGATGGTGCTGTGTGGATAGTCTGAAAGGAGGTGGTTGACAGGAGACTTGCCTCTCTGCTATCCATGTTCTTTGCCCATCCCGGAACCATTGCTTTCTCTTAGACAGCAGTTTCTCTGTGGAGCCAGGAAGGACACTTTTGTCTTCATCAAATTTGGCTACTGTTTTTAATCTTCTGCAGCATTGGCAACTACCAGTAGTTTGCAGTAGCTGATAGCACCAGACGCCCTGATCAGGGGTAACTGCAAGCACTGTGATCAAGGAACAGTTTTCTCTTGGATCAGGTTGCAGTGGCCCACAAGGCATCTTCCCTTCATCAGCAGTAGACAGCACGGTTTGCTGTCCAGGATCTGCCAGGGGTTTCACATAATGAATCTCTTACTGCTTCCTGTGACATTTACAATACCCTGCTTTTTTTTTTCCCCTCATTGGTACCCCACTGTCATTAAATGTCCAAAGACCATGACCGTGATGGGTGTTTCCAGTCCCATGTCTCTGACTCTGAATTGGTTTTAAAAGCAGGCACAGTTGGTAAAGGAGCTGATGGCGTTATAACCAGAAAGGCTGGAGGCTTCTGATCAGCAGAGTTTACCGAATGAACTCACTTTAGATCTATGACAGCAAGATCTTAACCAAGAAAGGCACCACCTGATAACCAATTTGGTAGACAAGAAGCTGGGCATGAGCCAACAGTGTGCGCTTGAAGCCTGGAAGGCCAACTATATCCTGGGCTGTGTTAGAGGAGGAGTGGCCAGCAGGGAGAGGGAGGTGATTGTCCCCCTCTACTCAGCTCTTGTGAGGCCCCATCAGGCGTACCGCATCCAGCCCTGGGGCCTGGATGCAAGACAGGAAAGATACAAGAAAGATGCAGAGTTCTTGGAATGGGTCCAGAGGAGAGCTGCTAAGATGATCAGAGGGCTGGAGCACCTCTCCTATGAAGAAAGGTTGAGGGAACTGGGCTTGTTTAGCTTGGAAAAGAGAAGGCTCTGAGGAGACCTCATTGTGGCCTTCCAGTACTTGAAGGGAGCATAGAAACAGGAGGGGGAATAACTGTTTATGAGTGTGGATAGTGATGGGACAAGGGGGAATGGTTTTAAACTGAGACAGGGGAAGTTTGGGTTAGATATTAGGAGTAAGTTTTTCACACAGAGGGTGGTGACGCACTGGAACAGGTTGCCCAAGTTGGTCGTGGATGCCCCATCCCTGGAGGCATTCAAGGCCAGGCTGGATATGGCTCTAGGCAGCCTGGTCTGGTGGTTGGCAACCCTGCACGTAGCAGGGGGGTTGAAACTTGATGATCTTTGAGGTCCTTTTCAACCCAGGCCATTCTACGGTTCTGGTATTCTGTGATACCACTCAGAAGTGGTAGTTGGAGTGGTACACTACAGCAACAGTGTAGTCACACTGCACTCCTTTCTCTATCAGAATTATGATCTATAATTTTTGAGTGTATCTCAGAATTAAATGCTTCTATTTAAAAGCGTTATATTTGAAGTGTATTTACATAAGCATATATTTATGTGCAGACTAAGTGGGATACACCCAATGAAAGAACAAGAAATTGGGTTCTCCAGCAAAAAATGGAAGGAGCTGAGACGAATGAACCAACGTACCCCACGCTGACAGGAGGAGGAGGAGACCTCTCTGCAGCTACTGGAATTCTGGAGGCTGTCAGACAAAAGCTGCAAAGTGCATCTCCAAAGCTAAAGCAATTGGCTCAGAAGGCTGCTAGCAGGTTAGACCAGTCTTCAGCTGCTGATTGTGTTTAATAGCAACCCACAAGCTAATACATGAGGTTTAAATCATAATTCACACACTGTAGCCTAGTCTTTGTGTTGCTCTGTTTTCATAGTAGATGCTTCTATTTATTTGCTTGAGACGTGCTGTTCAACAGGATCACAGAGCGTCCATTACTGTGCTCTTTCCTGTTTCATGTGGTCCTTTATAAGTTACAGCAAAACTGTTTTCTTTGCAAACTGATAACAATGAATTGAGATCGGTGTAGATGGAAGATCATTTTAAAACAATTCAATAATTTAAAAATTCACTGTGGAAGGGGAAGAATATAGAGGTTACTGCTACAGCTATGCCTCCTGGTCCATCCCCCCCCCAAACAATATTTTCTAGTGAAGAGAAATGTATTGTGATTCCTACTATCTTGAGTTACTGTCTCCTCAAGGAAAAAAAATAGCATGGGAGGCTTTAGTCTGTTTTTTATTCCACTGTGATGGTGATTTAATATTCAAACATTTATTCTGAAACATCCGAGCCAAATGAAATGCATCGGATCTCAAAAATACTCCACGGTTCTTTTTTTTTCCACACAGATCAGTGGGAAGCAGAAGAATATTTTTAAATGCTCTTCATGTAGAATAACCTTTATTAAAACCCTTGGAAATTCATTATGAATTTGAGCCAATTTAATTTATGTACCTAAGAGTCATTGAATGCCTTTGAATATGTGGGCATATCTCCAGTAACTGTGTTGACATGGTTTGCTGAAGGCCCAGCAGGTGTTCACTGGGAAGGCGCTGCTCTGTTGGTCTGATTTTGTGGTATTGAAACTGTCGTTGTCATTTCAGGTTGCAGTTTGAAACAGCAGATGATCAGGACTTTATTGCAATACAAAATGCTATTGAAGAAGTTATTTCAGAGCTACAAAAACTTCCTGGGGTGTCCTGCCTGGAAGAGGTGAGAATGCAATGTCATAACTTTGGCGGGAGAGTTTGGATGGTGAGATGTGAGCGGAAAGCAGCAGAGTTGTTGAAGCTCTGCTTATGCAGTTCTGTACTTCAGAGAGGAAAGCCTCCCCCAGGGAGTGCTGCTTTGGAGCTGGTAAAGTGTAAACCACCTCCCCTCCTTTTATTTTTTTAATTTGAATTATCTTAAAGCTGAATCTTAAACTTTTAATGTGAAACTTTTCCATAATAGTTACTAAATATTGCTTTTCACACCTTTTTCCTTAGAAAAATATATTTTCCTTCCAGCAGCGTTTCCGTAACTGAGGATACTGCTCAGTATTTCCTGACATTAAAATCAACCTTTAATATTTACTTTATTTTGTTGACACAAGACATTTAGTGCAACTGCTCTGTATTTACCAAAGGAAATCGAGAAGTGTGCATAAAACCTGAAATGGAATGCGTCGTGTAATCTGTTACAAAGACCTCAGCAGTGTGTGGTTTTAACTGAGCCTGGCTAGATCTTACTGGCATTGTAAGCAAGTGTTTTCTACGTGACTCGTGAAAATCTTTGGGCTTTTCTTTTTTCCTAGTTGGATAAATCTAAGCATAGTAAGAGAGGTTCTGCACGCTGCTGTAGTTGGAATAACTGAGCTTTCATAAAGTGTTCTGCTGTTAACAGAATAAGCATAGACGAAGCTACGTTGGCCTATAGCTTAGATGTACACGTTGTTTTCTTTGTATAAGTTATGACGATGTTATTGTCATTGTCCATAAAAATATTTTTCCTGTAAACCAAAGTTATATTTTTAAGTTGGCAACTCGGATGGAGCACACATGGTTTAGTTTTCTGTTTTCCTTGCAGCTGAAGTTGGCGCTGCCACCTGGGACCCCCTCCAGCTCCCTGACAGAGCGGCTGCTGTGGCAGAACGCCCAACTCACTGGCTTTGTCAGCAGGCTCAGTGAGGAGAAGAATAATTTGAGGAATGCTGTCATGAAGCTGGAGGAAGAACTGAGGAGATATCAGCACAGACGTACTTCTGGAGAACATGTAGGTCTTCAGTGGCACAGCCCTCATGAAGCATATGTAGGCGTAAAAGCGTTGCGCTGTGAAATAACTAATGCTCTTTGTGCTCATCGCCTAAATGAGAGTGTTCGAGCTATCTGTCTTTCTCAGCTTTCTTACTACAAAGTAAATGGAAGCAAATTATTCTTGTCCTATGGACAAGACATCCTGACTCACTGTTTACTGTAAAGTTTTTCATTTTACCCACCTTTGTTAACTTCTTTTTTATTTATTTTTTTTAAGAATTCCATGTGCTGCTCTTTTTAACCTGCACCTCATCACCCAGCTGGGCAGCAAATAGATCCAGATAGCTCAGTGATGTTGAAGCTAATTTGGTCCATTGTAGGGGATTTGATTGGTTTGGCTGTACTTTTCTAGGATGTCGGACAGTCTACAAGGCTCAGTGCATTGGAGTTGTTAGGGTGCAGGGTGACCTCAGATCCTTTCTGTGGGAAAACATTTGGTTTCTTTAATCAGTAATTTTATGAGCTCTCCACCAAACCGATGACTGGAATGACGCAGCTTGAGCTTTTCCAAACCGTGTGGTTCAAATACAGTTTCTTCTTCTCCAGTCTTCGTCAGACCTTGGAGTTCACATCGATACGCTGGTTGCCTCTGAGAAGGAAAACTGGAACAGAGAAAAGCTGTCACTGCAGAAATCTTTGAAACAAGCAGATGCGGAGCTGTCCAAGCTGAGAGCAGAACTCCGGAGCGAAGCTTTCCTCAGAGAACTGGGATCAGATTCTGAAAATGTTATTTTAAGGGTAGGAAGACTTTGTTGCCTGCCTGATATCTGTGGCTGATTTGTTTTGTTGTCACTTTCGTTTGGGCCTATTTTTTCTGAGTTCTCTCTGCTTTTTCTGACAGAGCAGATGTTAAATTTGGATTTAAAATCCTCATCCTCGCATGCATAACTCTGTCAGTCAGTTGTTATCCCCAAGAATGACAGGCAAGCACTGCGTTGTCCTTTTGTGTGTACTCCATTTCTTGCTCCTCAGGTGGATCCCAGATTATGACGCTGCATTCACCAGGTGTGAGCTGTAACACAGGCTTCTCCATAACAGCAAGAAGTGAATAATCACAGAGGAGTTGTGATGTCAAAAGTTATGACTGTACTCATTCATGGAGCTTAGGCTGCTTCTTCTGTTTTCCATCTTATAGAGAATTTATGGCAAATACCTCCGAGCTGAGAGCTTCCGGAAAGCTCTCATTTATCAGAAGAAATACTTGCTGCTGTTACTGGGTGGGTTCCAGGAGTGTGAAGAAGCCACGCTGGCCCTCATTGCACGGATGGGTGGGCAGCCCTCTTACACAGACCTTGAGATCATCACACATCATTCAAAGGGTTTTACACGATTTCGCTCTGCGGTCAGAGTGTCCATTGCAATTTCAAGGTAAGCTGGAGGAAGTTCAATTTCAGACAGATGCGTGCACTGAATCTACAGTGCCTCTCGTCCCATACATACATATTGTAAGCGGGGCTTTTATTCATAATACTCTGCTGTTACGATCTGGGGAACGTAATAGGGCAAAAAGTATATTTGGTGCCATTTTAACATGCTGATGCCCTGCTTTTCAGGTGCACAAGCCATTTGCTGTCCGTTCTGACATGTGCGGCACCTCTGGAATCACTGCAGTTGCAGAGAATAAACTGAAAGCATCCAGGCTGGATGTGGTTCTGGGCCGCCTGGTCGGGTGGTTGGTGACTCTGCACATAGCGGGGGGTTGAACCTAGATGATCACTGTGGTCCCTTTCAACCCAGGCCGTTCTACGATTCTATGATTTGACAGCAGAGAGTTTGCAGAGGCTCTAGGGATGTGTCTAAGGAAGTTTTCTACTTAATCGTTATGTTTTTAGTGCCCGTGCATTAATTTTGTTTGGCTTTCAAGAAATTCTTACACCTTCTAGAATATAACAAGCAGAGTATTTGCTTAAATGACTGCTTCTTTTAGCCTGAAGTTTAGGGTTTGTGGTTATTTTGTTTTTCAATTCCAGAATGAAGTTCCTGGTTCGTCGATGGCACAGAGTTACGGGTTCCGGTATCTGCAGCCTCAGTAGGGATGTCTTTAGCCAGAACACAGGTAAGCTGTAGCCCAGTAATGACTGAAAAATGTTATTCTCAAGTCGCTTTGCTGCTTAATGTAGGTGGCTTTGATTTGCATTGTCTTGTACAACAACTGCTGTGCCCCCTTCCTTTTGCCATCGTTGCTTGGATTAACTTGTTTGTGGTAGTTTCAACATCTGACATGACCACTGAGCTGTTTGCTCTCTCTTCATTTTTATTTTTATTTTTTTGCACTCTTGTGGGTGGGATTATAAACAAAATACGACAACTTCCCAAACAGTGTGTGTTTGTAAGAGCGGTGCTGCGTGCATCTGTGGGTTTCTCTTGAGGTCTGAGTTCTGAGAGGGAGCACCAAGGGCAGGGGCAGGCAGAGGAATCTGAGATGTGTAGAGCGGCTGCCCTGTGTTTACACTGCAGCGCTAAGTGCCCTTTCCAAGCTCTAGACCAGCAGCAAACTGTTGCTTTATAATTAAATACACCTGCTTCTAATTAACGACAAAATACCTGCATCTTGCTAAACCCCGTTTTTGCAAAATGGAGACAAAAAACTTGCAGTTAAAATTCCCGGTAATGTGCGTAAGGTGTGACATTTTTGTTTGTGTTTTAGTTTTCAAGACATTGGCTTTTCTACTTTTAGGTAATGAATTGCGGCCTGACTCATTCTCCAGTGGCATGGATCTCTATGGAGAACAAAGGCATTCCTACAGATCCCAATCAGACATGGAGTCTCCCAGATCTCCTATAAACTTTCAACAAAAGTAAGTAAGAAAACAAAAGTTCTCCTATAAACTTTCAACAAAAGTATGACGGTTCTCTGTCAGAGCACCGTTCAACTGCACGAACGTGTCAGCATTTACTGATGAGGTTCATAATCTTTAATGCCAGAAGTTTTTAAACTTTTTTTTTCCATGAGGAAACATAACCAAGTGCATCTCAGACCTTTGATGCGCGCTTACTCATTGCCTGATTAAGGCCAATGCTTGCAGTCGTTGCTGTCTGATTGCTGCTCTGTTCTTGGCAGATGTTGGTTCAGCAGGTAAAAGTTCTGTGGGCTCCGAGCTTTCCCACAGATTGGATTCCAGTCATTTGGGATCTCCATTTTCATGTGAACCACCTCAACATCTGTAACCTTAGTTTGTGGCAATCGTAATGCTTTACGTAAAAAAGATATTTAATCATCTATTTTAGCCACTTTTGACTTTAATTTACAGAAAGTACCGAAGAAAGCCAGAATCCCTTGCAGATGGCTGCGTCCTTGTTTGCAAGCTTCTTAACAGAAAATCTACCATGGCTTCTGCTGCAGTCTCAGTAGGAATTTGCAGTCTTGTTCCCAGAGAAATGCAGGAACAGATCAGGTGCAGTAGAAAGAAAATGCAGTTGGGCAAGGAGGTTCTTCTGGGGGAGGCGCCGTGTTGTGATAGGACCAGGGAAAATATAAGAAATGAGTGTTTTACAGTAAGGGTGGCGAGGCACTGGCACAGGTTGCCCAGAGAGGTGGTGGATGCCCCATCCTTGGAGACAGTCAAGGTCAGGCTGGATAGGGCTCTGAGCACCTGATGCAGCTGTAGGTGTTCCTGCTCATTGCAGGGGAGTTGGACCAGATGACTTTTAAAGGTCCCTTCCAGCTGGCAGGGAAGTGCAGTGGGTGTGGTGTTCTGCCTGCTGTGTGGGTAAGGCAGCGGATAGGCACCACCCACTCAGGTCTCTCTGCTTACAGTACCCTGCTACGTCTGCTGATTCTTTTTGATTTGAAATTTTGCTTTTGAAAAGCATCTGTGTTCTTCTGCCCCCAGGTTCCACAGTGTGCATGCTGACCTGAACCCAGTCTCTTTCGCGTGTTCTCAGCTGCAGAACTATGACCCAGAAAGAGCTTTAACGGATTACATCCACCGCCTCGAGGCACTGCAAAGGCGGCTCGGAAGCGTGCAGTCAGGTATGAGTTGGGGCACGGTTCCAAGTCAGAAGGCACACGCTGGCTCAGATGTATACAGACGTCTCTGGTTTGGGGCACTTTCAGCAACAGGAGGCTATTCTGTACTGCAGCAAGCCCAGTGAAAAGAAAATGGTCTGACTCTTTGAAGGGAGGCCTACAGAGATGTAAGAGATTTGGAGTTTGTTGGTGCCACGTTAATTTTCACCACTCTCATAAATGTGTGATAAGGATTCTGTGCCTCTTTTTAAGAGGTTAAGTGAGGTGGGGAAAAAATGTACTCAAAAGACTGGAGAGTTGTGGTGCGAGAGAAATTCTTTCTACCACTAGGATTGCAGAAGTGACAGCCTTTCTGTCCCGGAGATGATAATTGTTTTATTTGCTATAAAGGAAATGAAGAAAATTGTCAGATCAACAGGGTCCAATTTATCAGACATGGGGTGGAGATGAGTTATGGAAGTTACTGGGTTCAATTTTAGCAATAAAAGCCATCCTTTCAGGAAGATTTGTTCTTAAATGATTTCCTGCATGAAACCTTTCCCACTCATTCATCAGAGCGACGGTTGTGAACCCACCAGTCATCCGTGAACCCTCAGCTCCTTATTCCACTCTGATTAAAATCTTTCTGTCTTACAGCGTCCACCTCCTACATGCAGCTGCACTCTGCTATGAGAAGATAATGCCCTCTGCCCACCTCCATCGCTGGCAGCGATGTCCATGGATTGATTGCCTTCTGTAAACCCGTGCTCTTTCTGTGCTTTATATGACGTGTATCTGGTGGGACCAATACAAACACGGCTGTACGATCGTATACAGTTCCATCCTGGCACACCCATGCAGACTGGGACGATGGGAGATTTATGTATATAGGCACTTCGTGTTCATGCAAAAAAAAAAAAAAAAATCATTAAATTACATGTATATTTGTGGAATGCTAATTTAAATGATTAACTTATGAAGTGTGTATTTATCAAGGGGGTGCGAAGATGAAACTTGTGTATTAATTAAATGGAGCTCCGTTCAGAGAAGTTCACTTGCACTTTTTCTGGCAAGGCTACTGAAGTTACACAACTCTCCTCATATTTGCTACTGGCAGTGCAGACAGAATAGCACTTGTAGAGACCTATTTTTGTAACGGTAGAAGTTTTGAATTTTATGGGTATTTTGTCAAAGTACTGAAATAAAGACGACTTCATGCTTTTAACTGTGTTCTACTCTTGGGAAGTTCTTAAAATTGAAGCATCACCCCCTTATTTAGAATGAGAACTTCACCCCTAGGCGTGCTCCTCCTGGCTGTGGCAGCCGCCTCTTTATTTGTCACCAATTGCAGAAGCGCTGCTACTTGACAGGACAGGTATAGGCTCGGTTTCTGCAGCCCCTGGCTGTACCTTTTGGGGCTGCAACAGAAGGTACCTATGTGTGTCCCCTCCCTCAGTCGCTGTCACTGATGTGCAAACGAAGGTCTGTAACAGTTGTACCGGGGTTAGGACAGATTGAGCCCTTCCTGCAGGGAGCACTGCAGGGACCGGGGTGGGGGGAAAGCTGTGTGCATGATTAACTAACTTTGTACTTACATGCATTTTCTTTCTGGTAGTTATGAATGTTGAGCAGAGGAAACTTCCACAAGAGGTTTCTTTACAAATTTTAATCAAAATTCCTATGAGCTGGAGCTCACGACCGTTTATCACCACCACTTGTGAACCAAACACTATTCAACAATCCTGCACGAGTCAATGCAAAGCGTAACAGCATTCAGCTATTTCACTTCATTTATGGATTATTTTCAGGTGAACGTGTTATTTACTAGCGCTGTGTCGTCCTGTTGTTACTTCCGTGCTTACACCAAGCTTTCAGAGACGGCTGCTTTTCACAGTTTAGTTTAGAAAATTATCTGTAGCTTTTCTGAAGCGAAGTATTTTACAAACACTCCAAGTTAAACATTTAACTGGCTGAGTTACAAAACTTCCCTGTGAACACAGCTGCAGCCACCTCTCCTCAGCTGTACGGTGACAATTTGTAACAGTTGGGTCTAGGTGGGCACTCGAAGAAGCAGCCGGGATGTCACTTCGTTCCCTTTTCGATCTGTGACTCTGTTTCAAAGCAGGGCACGTGCGTTGCCCTCGGTCCCTCGTACCTGATGGACTGACTGACTTACAGTCGTTGGGCACAGAGCTAAGGTACAGTCATAGCCCTCCTTAGGTGGGGAAGGGCAATCATCAAATGTTTTTTAAAACAAAGTTGGTAGAAAAAACATTTCACCTTAAAGGGGGGGGGGAGGCATGCACCTTAGAAGTGTTACACACACAGATGATGGTTTTTCTTTCCAAAAAAATCACCAAGGAATTGATAGAGGAAGCAGTTATACACAGCAACGCTAAACAGTGTGGGGAAATGAACAAAACAGATGCAAAGAGGGTGCAGGCCTGTTTCTACACAGTACATGGAACAGTTTCCATTTGCCATTCATTTTGTCACAATTATTTTATCCAAAGTCTGTTAGTTTGCACAATTCAAAGTTTTAGCTCCAGACTTTACAGTGACCTCCTCTTATATCTGATAACTGGGTTATTAGGTGTATGTATCATGGTTGTGTAATTTATACTTGGAAAGTAGTCGTCGACGAGATCAAAATCATACAAACGAAGCAAAGTGGACCAAATGGTCTTGATCTGAAGGTAAGCGAAGTTCTCTCCAATACAGCGATGACGGCCTAGGAGGAAACCCACACCAAGCAATCAGAACACCTCAGTTCTGCGATCGCCTCTGACTACAGCTTCACTTGGAAAACGTTACATGGACTGTAATTGCTCCTTTCTAAACAGTCTGAGGCCCCGATCCTACAGACGGACCGCTGTGTAACTTCTAACATCTTGTTTCCATCAAGCTTTCACTGCAGAGAACGTGGAACATTTTAATGGGATTGTGTTGTCCTGTTTTCAGCAGAATGCGCCCATCTATGCAGCGCTGAGGAGTTTTGTAACATTCAAAAAATGGCATTGACTGTAACAGTATCGTGCTCACATTTGCAAACTGTTTGGCAGTTATGAATCTCTACATAAATTTTCGCTGCCTTAAAATGTTTTCATATTATGAGGCTTTTTTACCATGACTTTGAGAGACTTGAATAAACTCAAATATAACATACACTAATGTAAGCATTTTTTGTTGTTATTACTCCGAGTAACACATGCAAGTATTACTATTGACTTCAGTTCTTTAACAGCCCATTCACACTAAAAAAACCTTTGAGGCAGCAATAGAGAGAGAAAGAAAATCTCTTCAGGTGTTGCAGCATGGGGAGGTTGGGGTGAGAGGAGCAGCCCGAGTTGTGCGCCACCGCTGGGCAAAATGCTTGCCTTCTGTCAGTGCTACTTACCAGCGCCAAACGGAATGTAGGCGAACTTCTCCCCAGCTGCCGGGTTGTCCTGGAGATAGCGGTCAGGCTTGAAGTCCAGGGCGTCCTTCCAGGAGTCCTTCAGGCGTTGGTTAACGGTGGGGGACACGCAGACCTGATGGCCGGGGGGAATGTTGAATCCTGCGACCGTCTGCAAGGGCAGAGACAAGGCTCACACATCCCATTCCTCAGTTCTTACGCTGACAGCACTGCCTGAAGTTCTGTATCCTTAGGCTGGATTTCAGAAGATGTTTTGGCTAAGCCAGTTTAAAACCAGTGCGGCAGAGCAGATTTTGTGTTAGATTTACCTAACTTAACCTGTACGGTTGTATCAGAGTAAGCCAATTTTTTCCAAGATAGCTTTTTCAAATGCCTGGCAATCCACCCATCTGTAAGTGGCGGTCCCAAACTAAGAACTCAAGCAAGAACGACAGCGAGAAGAAAGGGTCAGTTCTGCTGAGTATGGCTGGAAGGGGAACGTGGCACTACACCTTCCCCTAGGGGAGATGCGGACCTGGGACTTCTATACACCCAAGTGAGCATTCATCAGTTATTCTGCAACTTAGAAGTGTCCATAACTCACTTCTGCACATCTTCAGAGATAACAACTAAGCCTCCCGTTACTTTCTGTGGTTATTTGATGTTGTTTAGTTGTTTTAAATTACAGTTTATCTAAATTCTAGCTCCCATCGTGTTTTATCCTTAAAGAAAAAAATAAACCTGGAGAGGTACGTTTCAGGATGAAGAGGCAGCCCACAGCTACAACTGAGTCCTTTCTGCAGATGCAAAATGTTCTCCTCTGAGGCTATTTATTGTCAGAACACACAACTGCTCCTTTTTACCCCCATGAAAGATGGGGACAATGAAGGTATCTAAAGGAAATGCTTTTGCTGTTTTCTTCACCTGAGCTGCATGCTGCTCTAACACTCTCTCTTGCCCAGCAGCATCAGCGTACACCACCTTGTGTCCAGTTCTGGGCTCCCCCGCTCAAGACAGGCAGGGAACTACTGCAGAGAGTCCAACAGGGGCTGCAGAGACAACTGGGCCTTGGAGCAACTCCCTTGAGAGGAAAGGCTGGGAGACCTGGGGCTGTTCAGCCCGGAGGAGACAGGGGGACCTTATCAGTCCTTATAAATATCTACAGGGTGGGATTCTAGTGGATAGATCTGGGCTCTTTTTAGTGGTGCCCAGTGACAGAACAAGGGGCAACGGCCACAAACTGGAACATAGGAAGTTCCATACCAACACATGGAAAAACTTTGTTACTTCAAGGGCAGGACACACTGGAACAGGCTGCCCAGAGAGGCTGTGGAGTCTCCTTCTCTGCAGGTATTCAAAACCCAGCTGGACACTTTCCTGTGTAACCTGCTGTAGGAACTAACTTACTTTGGAAGGGAGTTGGGCTGGATGATCTCCAGAGGTCCCTCCAAACCCCTGTAATTCTGTGATAAAGGCTACATGTAAATCATTTACATGCTCAGGAGCCATAAAGAAATTGCAGAGATCAAAAAACAACAAATGGAAGATAACCACAAGAGCACCAGGGCTCAAGATGAGACTCCTATGGGATTTAAGCTATCACACAACGAAGTAAATGCCTGTCTGAAGTACAGTATACCATTTCTTTTGGTCACTGCTGGCTTGTTGCCCTTGTCATCAGAGCTGGAAGGGACTGGAGCAGACCAGGTGGTGCAGGACTTTGCCCAGTCATAAAAACCACCAAGCAGGGAGATTCCACAAGTGAAGTTTGATCCAAAAAGTGCACTCACCTGGGGAGTTTTGGCCAGTCTCATAATGGTCATTATAGGAGGTCTAAGCCGTAAGGTTTCTTTTAGGCAGCGATCTAGCAAACTGAGATCTTTGAGCTGCAAATATAGAGAAAATTATATATCAAAATACAGCTGAGTTCAATCAATTATTATTTTAAATCGCTTAGAAATAAATAACTAAACTGAAGAATAAGCAGCTCTTGCTTACATGCACTTCATTTGCTACCCTGACAATTTTCCCTTTGATCAAATTACGACTAGTCGCCGTTCCTTCTGACTAACCTGTCCTACAGGTGCTTTCTGATGCCTAACTAAGAGATCACACCACATTCCATTCCTCCTTTATACAGCTCATTTTTCACACTGAGCTTGTAGGAGCTGCAGTTTCCACAGTAAATGCTGATTAAAAAAGAAATGGTAGCAGGCTGAAAAGTACCTCCAGACAAAGAGAAGGAGTCTTCACTGCAGACTGCTTGTGAAGATTACCATTCTAAGACAAAGCATATGACCATACTGTCCATTTTTAAAAATACATATCTAGAAGCACAGTAACACCATGAGGAATGATGTAACATACAAACCTGGTCGTAAGTTAACGGTGGCAAATCATCTCCACAAACAGCTTTCTGCTCTGCGTAGCACTGCTCCTGTATCGCTTTGTCTCTGGCTATGAAGAAGCCCAGCCAGGCACTAGTGGTTGAGGATGTGTGCTGCCCTGCCAGGAGCAGCCCAATGAGCATCCCAGCTATCTCGTCATCTGTCAGCGGGCGGCCATCCCTACATCAAAGGGGATTAAGTCAGAGCTTCGTTCAATCAGCTTTCCAGTTACAGTAATATTTACAATTTCTCCTAATTTACTTCTTTCTCCTCCTCTTGCATTGCCCACTCTAAATTCAGCAGCTAAAAGTCTAGGGGTAGGCAGAAGAGAGAACCATGGTGGGCAGACTCTCTGGGAGCCTTGAAGAAAATCATTACAGAAAGCCAGCAACAAGAAAGGAAGCGGAAGCAGCAGCCTGGTGACCACTGATGATGATCTCAGAAGTCAAGATTAGCATTTATAATTCGATTTTTCAGGCTGTTCTAAGAACACCACGAGGATCGACTGCCGGCAGTGAGAAATGCAGGACATGAGAATATTTCTTGGTTTTGACAGAAAGTTCTAAACAGCTCAAAGCTGAAGTAAAACATCTGTTTATTTTCCTGTAAATTACAGGTTCCCAACCCCACTTTGCTTACTTGTATGAAGCATCAAGTAGAGTTTGGAGCATGTCATCCTCCTTTTCCTCAGCACTCCGACGCTTCTGGATAACCTTGTAGAAAATGTTCTTTATTTCTCTATGTGCTCGATCTCGACGCCTGCAATTCAGATCACTTCCGTTAGCAACTTCGTAAGAAACAACGGGAAATCCTTGTAAGGATTTATAGGAACGTCTGGGACAGCTTCAAAAGAAAAAATAGGGGAGAAAGAAAGAAAGAAAAGGTTTAGATGAAATGCTCAAATTGCTACAATCTTCTTCCTGGTACCTGAAGCTGGGCAGAGGTAGCCAGGCTGGTAGAAGCCACGCAGCAGGAGTAAAGCCCCCATCCAGGTCAGCGTACAGCTGAGCCACCTTCTCATTGAGTAAGCTTCTTATTTCTTTCCCATGCAAGCAGTGACTTGCTGTCAAAATGATAAGTTCTGAAAAAGCTTCAAACAGGTCTGAGAAAAGATGTGGAAAAAAATGTTACTGTAGATGTACTTCAGGCAAGATGTTACATTATCACTTATTCAAACCTCGTAGAAGGGAAAAAGAAATGACCACCATACATACACCAACAATGTTAAAGTGAGTTTTAGCTTGCTCTCCCCGTAAAAGGAAGAATTTAATTTCCAATTTCTGTGGTTTTAATCAGGTCTTTCAATGAGTAACATTTTAATTACATTATTTGGCTTCAACACTTGTTTTCGAAGTTACTGTTTCTAGAGCTTTTTCTAGGAAAGCTATTAACCCTTCCAAAGTCAACCATGCAGCACAAGCTCAACCCTTAACAAACACAGAAGTCACAGAAAAAGTTAAACTTGAAATCCAAATCCACGTGTAAACAGGTAGCTTTGCAGTTTACTGAATTATTTCTCGGTATTTCTGTCACTGCAGGCTTGCAACAGTACTGATGGGCTGTGACTAGCAGGCTAGTTGGGAAATACAGGTGGGAAGGAAAAGAACTGCACTTACATCACTAAGCTCACCTTATCGCTTTGCAGATAACCACAAACTGAGATCTCTGACAGGGTCCAGGAAGTCAGAGCTGTGTCTTTTCAAAGGCACTATGAAACAGGCTGAACTGACTCACAGCATGCAAAACCAGCATGATTCAGCCAGGCAGCGCGTATGCTCTCTACTGTCAGGCTAAGCAAACGCAAGTAGAATTGTCCTTTGTTCCAGTCAATGATTTTCTGAGCACCTTTACTCTCCAATAGCATTAAATCTGATGAAACAAAACCTGTGTTTGGCATGTTCTGATGTTTGGTACAGCTTTGCCCTACAGCTCTTTTCATATCGCAGTAAAACATTTACAAAAACATACTGTTGCATCCTGCATCAGCCTTCATTCCTTCCCAGAAAGTCTAAGTAACAATGCATCTGACGTTGCTTACTTCTTTCTCCACTCTCTCCCCAAGCTTTGAAATATTTCTTTGTTTCTTCTTCAATCAGGGTTACATGCTGCTTAAACTGAGCAATGTTTAGCCCAGTCTTGAGCATCTTCTTCTGTTCCAAAAATACCTAAAGGAATCAAAAGAGAAACAATCAGTAAAAGGTTCATCGTATTAATGTGATTAATAACTTCCTATCACTCGTACTACAAAAATAGAGAGGAGTAAAAAGGAAATTAGGACTGTTGAGTACAACAGAGTTTCCTCCTCCTCTCCCACAGGAACAACTCGCCACTGGCCCAGAGATGCACCTCGCTTTTAGAAGGCCCAGGAGCCTGACCTAGGAGCACAAAGCAAGCTATTTCCTAGGGAAGCTTCACATCCTTCTCCACATTTTTTCCCCAGATAGATTCATAGCTAAGAAAGCTACCATCAGAAGTCCACTATTAGAAGAAAACTATCAAATGGGTTGATAGGACATCTACTCAGAAAATCATTCCATTAATTTTTATGCCCTAGTTATAAATCAGAGTATTTGTCCTATGGAGCTGCACAGTACCATGAACAACTGACCAAAGATGGTGTTCCCACCAAGGGCTTTACACTTAGTGTAAAGTTATTTACAAAACAGAAAGCATAAAAAGAAAGGCTGCTTTGCAGTAATTTCCATTTTCAGAAAGCAGTGGGCACACTCTGGCAGAGCAGTGGTGCAGACATGTTTTCGCTTGCAACATGGCAGCCCACCTCTTATCTGGATGAAAAGCATACAGTAAAAACACACTTTATCAGTGCATTGCCTCCCAAAAACATGCGCAAGATGTTTGGAGGGAGAAGACAGAGAGGGAATTTGAACTGATATACAAACAATGCATATCAACACACGTAACTGTCAGTCATAACTGATATTCAAACAAGCAGTCAACTCCAGGGGTGTGGTTTTTCTGGAACACAACCGAAAGACACTTTCAGACTGAAGAGAAGGAGACAGTATTCTGCAGTCTCCTGTTCCAGCCAACGTGCATAAGCACGAGAACAGCCAATGCTGGTCTCAGAAGCAATGCTATGTGGCACAGCTACTTTACTTCCAGATGAAGGCAGGCTGTACTCTGCTGGCTTCTGTCCTAGCGAGACAAGCTTTGTGGTGCCTACAGTCAAATCAATAGTCTTGCTTAGAGGTTAAACACGACAGAAATGAGAAATATCACTCAGAGCTTTCTCAGAAGGAAGACCTAATGTTGCTTATAAGGGAAAAGGAAACTGCAGTTAGTGACAGGCTATAAGGGAAGAAAAAAACCCACTCACTTATTAGTTTTCCTCTACGGTGGGATTAGACAGTTTCTAAAACAAAAAGCAGCATCCACACTAATGGACAGTCAGGCTGTGCTATTTACTGCCTGAGTACATTCAGGCCTGATCGTCCAACTGAGACTATCAACCACACCGCGCCTTCTGCTGGAACCTCAAGCCCATCATACAGAGTCAAGGGCTCGCAGCTGTGCAGTCAGAATGGAAACAACCCTCGTTTTCTGCTCATTTTCTATTTAAAATACATACCACGTTAGGGACATCGTAAGCCACTCCCTTTCCAAAGACTGGTGTGGTCAGCCGGGAGTACACATCCTCTGCATTCAAGTCCTCATTTTTACTGTTGAAGAGCAGCGCAGCAGCATCGCTGCCCAGCAGGTACGTAAACGTCTTGCCAACCATAGTGAAACTGAACACGGGTCCATACTGAAAGAAAAAACACCCGTTTGTTTTAAATAATAGGAACAAAAACCATGGAGTCATTATCTCTTTACAAGCTTCTACAAACCACTTCTAAGAAGCACATACAGACTGCATAAAATAGAAACATTTTAAGCCGTATTTGAATTCTGTTCTCAACATAAAATAACACATCGCTGATAAATCTAATTAATATTTGTAATCTTGCAAATGTAGGACTATTATGTGGCAAAAATGGAAATTAAAAAAAGCACAAAACTACTATAGAGAGCCCACCAGACATGCGGGCTCCAGAAACCAACACACACTGCTTTGGAAAAAAGACTGGGTATGAAGTTACGCACTGATAATTAAGAGCAATAAGATCTTAACATTTAAAAGTCACCTCCAGCAGATTCCCACATACTGAATTTGTCTTTCTCCAAGTTAATCAAGCTGAGATTTGAGCTTATGTCTTCTGGATATTTTAGACAAGGTAAAACATGTTGGAGCATCTTATTTTACTGGATGGAATTACGGCTTTACTGTCTCGGTCCATTTCTTTGGGGCTATTCCGACTCCTGGGGTTCTATACCCCTGATCTTTTGGTAGAGCTGAGCACCTCAACATCCATACAGTCACCTGCAGAGGTGCCAGCTCCATTCCAGCCTGCTCACAGACGCATCAGCACAGAGCACCAATCAGCACAAAGATTAGTTTCCAATTAAAGCAAGAAATAACACCTTGAATGTGGATTTTAAATGTGTGTGATTCAACTCTGAGCATTACCCAAAGACTTTTTAAAGACTGAGTCACGAGAGCCGTTTCAGAGAACACGACTATTTCTGTAACACCAATGCACTGCACGCAAAAAGATGTGAAGAAGCCACAGCCTCCTGCACACATCACATTCCACATCTGAGGAAATAAGAGGGAATTCACTGACTGTGAACGGACCCCAACAAGCACACAGCAATGCTTTGGCATTGCCCAGCCACGCAAGACTGCACACCTTGTCATAGGCATTTTCCAGAAATTCAATAGGGCTCTTTCCAAACGCTATGGCGTGTCCGAGGAACGGGATGCTTGATGGGATGTGAGGAGGGTGGTTCTGCAGAGGAAAGAAAAGCAAATATTCAATTTTCTTCAGAGTAACACTGCACTACATCCAGCCACACAAGAGCTGCGCACACGCTTTGCTCAAGGTCTTTGGTGAAAAAAAGCGACTTCGGATGACAGATGATGTTTTACACGAAGACCAGGCCGCGTTTCAAACCACCTCCGTCAGGTCGCAATGCCGCCCACCCGCTCCGCGAGCAACGCCAGAGGGTACCGCAACGGGCAGACGGCAGACACCGAGAGGCGCTGCCCGCGGACCTCAGCGGCCGCTCCGCGCGGTGCCGCACGGCGGGGCCGAGGCCGCTCCCCGACACAGCCCACCCGGGGCAACCGGACTCTACCCCGCGTCCCCCGCGCCTACCGTCCGGTCGGCCCCGACGTGGCGGCGGTAGCCCAGCTGGAAGAGGTATCCGAGGCTAAGCGCGAAGGCGGAGGCGGCCAGCAGCAGGGACAGCGGGTTGCCGACGGCGGCCCGCTCCAGCAGGCTGCCGCCCACCTCCAGCAGGCTCAGCATCGTCCCGCGCTCAGCCGGCACCGATCGCCAACCGTGAACCGCTACCGCGCGTCGCGGGGGCGTGCCCTGCAGCCGACCGGCCCAGCCCCGGCGCTGGGCTGATCTCTGCCCATGTGACGACTGCCGGCGGCCCGGCCAATGGGCGGCGGCGCACCACGGGGTGACGGCATCGGCCGGGCTGCGACGGGCGCCATTGGGCGGGCGGCGGGGCGGTCCGCGCGCGGGGGCGGTGCCTGAGAAGAGGGGGCCGGGCGGTGCGCTGTGTGGTGGCTGCTGTATATCGGTACCGTATATCGGTACCGGGCGCGTGTGGGCAGCGGCGGCGGAGACGTGATGCGTGCTGTGTGCGCTGGGTCTTGAAGGACTGTCTGAACGTTGTAACGCTGCTCCGCAGTCCTGTCGGCACTGTCCTGGCGCCGCCAGCGGCCACTCTTGCTTGGCTCTTGGGGACAAAGGGTGAACTCCTCCTCTACAGGCAAGGGCAGTAGGAAAGGGGTGCAATTAAAAAAATAAAAGGAGGCCAAGAAGGCGACAGGAAGCAGCAAGCGGTACAGATAAGGAAGGCTGGGAGGGAGCTGTGAGGCTGTGGCCTCCCGGAGCAACAGAAGGTCCCAAGAACAACTTGAGGGAGGCAGAGAGCATTTGGCCTTGGCGCAGAGTGAGATCGCTCCAGGCCTTCAGTGGGGGTGTTAGAAAAACACGGCCTACCAGCAGTCCGGTGCTGATGTTCTGTGGTGGCAGGCATGCATTTGGGGCACCTCCTCAGCACAGCTTTTGGTTCGGTCACATCCTAAAGTCACGCACCAAAAGCACGCTGGGAACCAAACCAAGGTTTGTGCAGCTGCTGAATGCCCTGACATTGTGCTGCTCCAAACCAAAATGGTAATGTGAGCACCAGGAACTATTCGCAGACCCAAGCTCCTGTAGTCTTGTTCCTTGACAGACACCTTCTTCATTTTAGAGGCAGGCCTTCAAAGTAAACACAAGTGCAGTTTCCACGTTCAGCTGCTACCTTTAATCTACACAGGTACAGAATAACCGTGAAGACAGAGAACATCACGCTCACAGATATCACATCTGCAACAACACAGCTGTCTGGACAACACAGATGTGTTATCCGGGACTCCCCTATTTCCAAACACAAACCTCCCACACGCTGCACCAGCTGGGAAGCAGCACATCTCTTCCTGCTCTGCACGACTGCTTTCAGGTGAGCCAGAACAGTAACAGCACTGAAGCTCAGTGCCCGCTGTACGTTTTCAGAATGCTCCCTCTATTTTCACACATCCTTGGAAAGCACTCTAAAATTGGTGGTGAAAAACGGGTCAAAACCACAAACATAAACGTTGTGTCCACTCCTAAACGCCATTCAGGAACTGAAACAAGGAAATCACAGCAGTGACTAAAATAACTTGTGATAGATGCACTGAAGTCTGCTGAAGTCTTCATCAGTTTGACATCTCTAACAAATTACTTCACATTACAAATGAAGAAGTGCATTTTTGATTCTTTTTTAAACAAGCGATCTTTAAAAAATGAATCTACGAACGACTTCTAAATACACACTGAGCGCTCATGGTGATGGTGTGATCAATGTGGTAAGAACGAACGGGGAAAAAAAAAGAATGGCAAGACAAACGTTTGTTCCCTTCCTAAGTACTGTTTGTACATCGCATGTTTAGAACGTCACCGATTGCGAACAGAGCTTTAAAGCTTTCGCTTTGTTGGTTAGGTGATGCATGCCTGTCATTACCAGCATTCTGATCAATTTCTCTATCATTTCATCATATGTTAGGGCTTGGTTTTCACTGATCCAGATATCCAGCGCCTTGATCATTTTCTCTTTCAACTTCAGAGCCCTGTTTGGGAAAAGAAGTGATGAAGTAAACATCTGAGAAAATAAAAGATTTATAGATAGTTACTACATTTTACATAGAATCATAGAATCACAAGGCTGGAAAGGACCTACAAGATCATCTAGTCCAACTGTCCTCCCATCACCACTGCTACCACAGGCCACTAAACCATATCTCGTAGCTCCTCATCCAGACGCCTCTTGAACACTGCCAGGGACAGCGACTCCACCACCTCCCTGGGCAGCCATTCCAGTGCCTGACCACTCTCTGAGAGAAAACGTTTTTCTTTACATCTAATCTAAACCTCCTCTGGCACAACTTGCGGCTGTTTCGACAGGTCCTGTTTGTTGCCTGGGAGAAGAGGCCAAACCCCTCCTCATCACAGCCTCCCTTCAGGAAGTTGTAGAGTGCAGTGAGGTCTCCCCTGAGCCTCCTCTTCTCCAGACTGAACAATCCCAGCTCCCTCAGCCGCTCCTCATAAGATCTGTGCTCCAGACCCCTCACCAGTTTTGTTGCCCTTCCCTGGACACATTCCAGGGCCTTGATGTCTTTCTTGTAGCGAGTGGCCCAACACTGAACACAATACTTGAGGTGCGGCCTCACCAGTGCTGGGTACAGTGGGAATAGATACACATACTCTGTATGTAACAGAAGTACTGTGAATTCTGTAATCAGAATGCTGTGTATTAACTCCATAACATCATAATGGAAGGGGACATGGGAAATGTAAAGTGAAAAGGTATTGTTACAAACAGCTGTCCCTAACCTGGTATTCTGCAGAGCCTCGATGTCAGCCTGGCCAAGCTGTAGTTTCTGGCAGAAGAATTCAAAATCTTCAGAAGGAACACTGCCTGCAATCATTTCTATTATCTTGCGCAATATTTTCTCTGGATGTAACCATATAAAACGTATAATTAATAATACAGAATCGTGTATCTTTTCTATCAGATGTTTTGTAAATACTGTTTATCTGCTTCAGGATTTTGTTAACTCCCAAGCACCATTTCCAAGGTGACATCTCCATCCTGGAATACAGACCCCCATCACCATTTTCTCCCTGACAGCCCTGTTGGGAAGAAATTTGGGTGCTTTTCATTCTCTTCAGTTTGAAGCAGCGCATCTCTGAGCTCCCTTTGCTTGAGGTGGAAAAGCAGGGTGTGCTTCCACAACGTACACCATGAGTTACAGGAAGAGTAAACCGGGGAGCTACAGTTTTGACACTTTTTACAGTAATCAACTGCCTCACAGCTCCACTCACCATCAGGCGAGAGCAAAGCAGACTGTCAGAACAACTGCACATATCTGAACTGCTCACGGATGCTAAGAATACCATTTTTTCTCTCTCTTCCGTTGACTGAAAACAAGTGTTACAACTGACAAGAGTTTACTGCATTTATACTGCATAAGGTGAAGCAGTGATTCAAATATTCTCTTCTCTTTGATCATAGTCAGGTTGTGAAAGGACTACTCAAGCCCTCACACAAGGGCTCAGCCGAATTACTGCGGCGTCAGGGAACGCTGCATGAAGCAGGGACCGCTCCCTCCAGTCGGGGATAATAGCAGGGCGTGTTGGAATAAGGTTCAGCATCGAAAATCAGCAACGGGAATGACTGAGGGCACCGGACTGCCTCCCAGTGACCCAGGAGTGTAACAGCAGGCAGGCAGCGCCCCCTGGCGGACGGGCGCGAGTAAGGCAGTAACGTTTTAGTCAAAAGTATAGCACAAGGATAACATCCGATAGGCCTTCAGTGTTTCATGGTTAATAATGATGCGTAGGCAGGCCACAGAGAAATCGGGATGCAAGTAGATATTGAGATTTTGCATTCTCAAGGGCTGAAAAAGAGCTAGGGAAGTTAAGAAAGGAGGAAGATGCTATTCTACTCTCAGGACAAATCACCTCTCTGAGGGGTAGAGTTGAGGTAAACTTAAGATTGTGTATTTCACTTGACTGTGTCTGGCTTTCTGGTTGGAATACAAAACTCAAGACCTCAATGTCAGTTTTCAGCTGTCAGCTTCCATTTCTGATAAGAGTCCTAATGCGACAACATCATCTTAGTTCTTAAAGCAGTTCTCTTATCAGTGACCCACACAATAATAAAGTATAAATCTTGTTTATATTATGCCTGTACAGTAAGAACATGCACACTAATCATCATCTCAATATCGCTGATAGTAACAACGGTCAGTGAGGAACAGGAATAGAACTAATAATGATATTGCCTTCTGAAAACAATGGAGTTTCAACAGCCGCTGCTGTAGCTGCCTTTAATGCACAAAAATATCAGTGTTTGTTCTGAACGTACCATCTCTTTCATCAGCACTTTCCAGATAGCACAGAATGGGATGTAATCGCTTTCCCCTACATACATCTTGTAGTGGTTCAAACAGAGAATTTCCATCAAAGTTTATGTCTTCCAGCAAATACAGGTGACGAAGGCCAGCAGGCAAATATCTCAGCCGATTTTCTGTTGAAATACATAAGCATACTTAATTTCATCTGAAAAAAGGAGTGTCCTTTGTCCAGAAGATTTTAAATGAGTTCAGTTGGAAAATATCTGAATACATTTGCAAAGCAGCCCAGCTGTCTGTGAAGTACAGCAGGTAGGCAGGAAGGATCACCTCCAGGGATCACCTCAGCTCATGGTGAACACCCTGCTTTCCCAGACAAACAAGACTGTTCCTGTCTGTGCACGAGAGAGCCATGAGTTTCAGGGTGAATTAAGCACAGCGTGAAACACGGCAGCTGTGCTCATGCAGCTGTGATAGAACCGAGATAACACGTTGTGCAACCCTGCTTCACGCCCATCTCTTTGTCACAGCATCTCCAACAGCCACTTAGCAACCCGGTAAATCAGCCACCAAAAAAGGACAACAGACTGGATGGTATCAGTGATATTGAGTGGACATCTGGACACACAGATACACACTCTTTGCAACAGAAAAATGTCAGTCTTGCACACGACAGAACCCAGCACAATGAACTCTGCAGTGATGGATGCTTTGTGTATGTTATGCCTTTCTTGGTCTGATGATCACACTGGCAGAAATCGTGGCACTTACACAGGCTTCAGATGGGCCTCCCACAACAGCCGTGTTAAAAACACTACATTTAGTTCAGCGCTAAAATTTTACTAAGGGGTTGAATGCTTGATACTTACCACTAAGGTCAAGGTGCTGCAGATTTCTTAGTGATGTAATAGATCTGGGGAGCCGGCTGATCTCATTGTTATTTGCAATTAAATGGACCAAATCCTTCAGTTCCCCTATGCTGTCCGGCATTTCCTTTAACGCGTTGTAAGATATGTCAAGCTCCCTGAGGGAAACCAGTTTGGAAAGCTCCTCTGGAATTTTAGTTAACTGATAAAAATAAGAACAGAATTCATTTATTTATATACAACTATTGCTCTTCAAGGGTAACTTTCCTGCAGGCAAAATTACATTCCTTAATTTAACTCCAACAATAAAAGTTCTGAGCTTCTATTTTAGTGGAAGCTCAGTTAGTATTTTCCAGTAAAAATATTGCTGCCAAGCACAGAATTTTTCAGTCAAAATTCCTTAAGCATAATGATAGAATAACAATTAAAAAGCCAAGCCTCCATTGCTGGAACTTCACGAGAGATTATTTTCATCATGGTTATCATTAATGAAAAATGTTACTCTCTCAGAACACTCAAGGCATATATATTTTTTTTCAGACACAAGGAAATAATACATATCTTTTTTTCATTTTGGCTCTGTTCTTACCTTGGTCTTTTCTAATTCGTATTGTTCCCCTAGGAACTTGAACTGTTCTCCAGTTGTGGAAACAAGACCTGACTGTATGATGGCAGACTTTTTGTTCCCGTGTCTGAGAGAAGTAAGCCCTTGGAAGACATAACCACACTTGGAATCATACAAACAGACCTGAGACTTTTCTGTAATGCTGATTTTGCAAACTCTGGTGAAAGAAGAGATTTAAATGCTTAACTTTTAGCATGAATGAGGCAAGGACTGTGCGCTTGCTTCAGAAAGACATTTTCTTTGTTTTCAGCTGACAATGAGAGCACAGTGCCACTCTGTCCATGACAACCACTACTTGCATTTTTAATTGGAAAAGGAGGTTTACGTTTCCTCGGGAGATTATTCTGACCTGTTCCTTAGTATATGTAAAACAAAATTATTAAGCTTTGGATTTCAGAAACGTGAAGCAATTTTCTCTGCTATAAGCAATCGCAGAAGTAATATAGCTTTTCTTTGAGTTAGTGAAAGCTCAATGAACTTGTGAGAAGTATGACACAATTGGAAAGACTGGTTCATTTAACAGAGGAATCCTGGAGGCAGGGGCTTATCTATCAAATTTCCAGCTAGGATGGAAAGTATGCATATCCTAATAGAATTTTGTCCAGCTCTGGTATTAAAAATCGGTAAATACAAACATATACTTTCCCCTTTACAAGCTATCATTCTGCTCTACTTGAACACAGGAGCTGTAACGTGTTAGGAAAATGTCTATTTATAACAATTTTTCAGCATGACAATCTGCACAACACAAGGTTTCTAACCTAAAGGAAACGTTCTCTTACCTTCAACCCATTCATTTGACACACAGTCAATTTCTCCAGTGATGAAAGATGACATATTTCAGAAGGAAAAGATGCAAACTGGTTGTTTGATACATTCAAGTCTTTAACCATTTCCAGTCTGCTAATCTTTAAAGGAATAGTCTTTATCTGATTATTTGAAATGTCGAGTGTTTTTAAACCCTTTAAAGAACACAGTTCTTCAGGAAATGAGTCAAACTTATTGTGGTGCAGAAGAAGAACCCGGAGAGCCTTCATTTCAGATACCACTGCTGGCATGCTACTGATTTCATTCTCACTTACATCCAAGTAGACCAGTTTTGTGAGGCTGCACAAGCATGCAGAAAATGAAGACAGTTTATTCTTGCTTAATTCTAGATGCTCCAAATCTTTAATATCAGAAATCCCAGGTATTAATTCTGAAATAGAGTTGCCACTAAGATTTAAGTATTTAAGATCAGGTAGTGCACACACCACATTTGGAAACTGAGAGAGCTTATTATTGCTGAGGTCAGCTTTGGTTATCCTTATACAAGTTTTCAATTCGACAGGGATGTATGTTAATACATTTCCAGAAAGATCTATTTTGGAGATGTCTTTTAAATGTGATATTTGTTCACCCAGCGAGTTTAGTTGATTCCCACTTAAAGAAAGCTCCTTTAAACGTTGAAGTCTGTGAATATTGGCAGGGAGCTGGGTTAACTGATTATCACATAGGATAAGATGTTTCAACATAGTACAGTTGCAAAGCTTATCTGTAATGCTTTTGAATACATTTTTTGAAAGGTTCAGAAACGTAAGTTCTTTCAAATTCTCCACTTTATCTGAGAGAAACTCCAGTTTGTTATCATCAGCTCTGAGTCCTTTCAGATTTGTCAGCTGGAAAAGCTGTACAGCCAGAAATATAAGCTTATTGTGACTAATTGAAAATTCTTGTAATTTTTTGAGCTCTTTAATATCCTTTGGTAAACTCTGAATGAAGTTCTCACATAAGCTGAGATTTACTAGATTAGGAAGGTAGCAGAGAACCCTTGGAAATATTGAGATCTGATTGGAATCGATGTTGAGTACCTTCAAGTTTTTCATGTCAACCATGGCATCTGGGAGAGTTTTTAGCTTGTTCCCAGCAAGCTCTAACGTTTCAAGGCTTTTCAATGCAAAAGGAAATTCATCAATGTTGTTGTGATTGAGAAAGAGCTCCTTAATATTTACAAGCTTGGGCAGTTCTTCAGGGAGGCACGATAACTGGTTGTGGCTGACATTCAACACTTTTAGTTTATGAAGCAATGATATTTCTGATGGCAGCAGCGTCAGCCTGTTTCTTTCAAGTATCAGGACCTCCAGATTGGACAGGTTAACTGTATTTAAGCGTAGTGTTTTTATTTCATTGTTCTGTAAGAGCAAGGTTTTTACATTTTGGCTTTCAGAAGCAGACAGAGGCACGTCCTGGAGCCCTTTATCACTCAGTCTAAGCGTGAAACTCCTTTCTTCTGCAGGCAACAAAAATGTTGATCTGTTTCCAGCACTTTGAACATTCACTGCTGATGGTGACAAGCCTGGCCTGGCATCTCCTCTGACAGCACCTGCAAGCACTTGCTTTAGCTCTCCAGCATCTTTGTCAACAGACTTTAATGTGTGCTTTCTCACACCTGTTTCAGAGACAGCCTGAGGCACTGTGGAAGCATTTATGTCAGTGGGGGATTCACACTCATACCTTTTTTCAGGTAAATCATTTCTTGAGATATTTTCAGTCTTTTTATGGACCTCCTGATCTGCTTGAGGCCCTTCCTGTGAAATTTCACTCAAACTTTCCACAGTTGGGCCAGCTACTCCAGCAGTCTCTGATAAATGTAATGAGTCTTCCCTGGCACTGTCGTCAGCAGTGCTGTGAAAGCTTTTCAGTTCTTCTATATTTAGACCCCCTGGAACATCATCTTCCTTCTCCAGAGACATCGCTTCTTGCTAAGTCTTCATACATGAGTCCCTCAGACAGACTTACTTACCTTTTTGCCCCCTAATTTTGGAGCACACCCAAGCTAAGCTACCAACGACGGGGAACCCACGGTGTTTTCAGAGGAACTCTTCCCGGTCACTAAAGCAGCAGCAGCAGCCGCCCAGATCCGCCCGAAGTGCTCCCTCAGGACCTCCTTCTCAGGAACAACGCCGCCTTCCCCGCGCCGCGGGCAGGAACACCCCTGACCTCGAGCCTCTCCCGCCAGCCCCGGCCCGGCCCGGCCCGGCCCGCCTCAGCCGGCACAGCACAGAGCCCGCTCCCTCAGGGCGGCCGCCCGTTGCCGCGGCAACCCACGGTGCCTCCCGCGCGGCGCCGAGGAGCGGTTGTGCACGCACGCCGCAAGAGGGCGGCTCGGGCTGGGAGCGGGGCTGGCAGCCGCCGCGGTGCTAAGCCGCGTGCTTCCTTGAGTGCTCTCAGGGTACAGAGCTGGACCCGTACCGCAGCCCCTCCGTTGAAGGCCGGGCACCGTTTTGCGGCTGTTTTTTTTTTATTAAGTTTGGCAGCGATTCTGCCGGCCGGCTTCCCGCTGTGCGGGCTGTACCTCACTGCTGCCCAACGCACCGCGGCTAGTGCTGGACAGCACTGGCGGGGTCAGGCCGCCCACCCTGCCTGCAGCACACGCTGACGAGTAATTGTTCCACGCGATAAAACCTGTTTTTCACAATGTATATTTTCAGCTGCCTAGCTGGAACGCACCATCAGTCCTTGCTTTGTCACCTATAAAGTTCAACTATTTATCTAAAAAATGCTTATGGTGATCAGCTTGTACAGTTTTATCTCCTGCTTACAAAGGCATGATTTTCAGACCTACACTTCTTGCAGCTTTTTCAGTTCTACTGTTTGGTATAAGAACAGCTGCTAGCGGCCGACAGCGCTGCCTTGCTCCCTGCTCCCGTCACGTTTTCCCACTCCCAGACAGAAGGATGGCACACTCACCCCTCCTTGTTCCAACACTGCAGCGGCACCTCCTGTCCCTGGCTGCCAGCAGCCTGCCTGGAGCTCCAGCTCAAAGCCTTCCCAACAGGCACCACTTGCTGCCAGCTGACTTGCCCGGGCTCAAGAGTTCCCATTTTTCCGATCCATTCCCGAGTTGTTTCCAAGGCGCGCAGCGAGGTGCTCTCTGTGCCTTAATCTGCAATCACCTGGAACCCTCCCTGTGATCCTATCTCATGATCATCCTACAGCACTTGCGAGGATTACTCAACCCTTTTCCCAGGTGCACAGCAGTGTGTGCCTTAACTTCTAATCACTGTGGAACCCTTCCCATGATCCTATCTCACAATCATCCTCCAAAACCTGCAGAGATCAGCCTGTTCAACAACGCTGTGGCAATACCACCTGCTTGATAAGACATTTCATGGCACTTTGATGCTGGCCACAGTTAGTACAAACAACGAAGGTGACTTGTAAACAATTTATTAGGTAGTAATAAATAAGAATCTTAGCAGAAAGAACTATACAGCAATAAGGCATATTAATACTATTGTTAAATACGCAACTGTGACACGCATCAACATTTTCCCTCTAGTTTTTTAACAAAGTGCTGTGTAGAGAAGAGTACTTCTGATACCAGTGCCACAATAGCAAGGACGCTACAAAGGGCCTGACTGTTGCATTATTCACCATAAATAAAAGGTAGCACTAAATCTTGATGGATTGCTATTTATGCCCGTTAAGTAGTAAAGCTTGCTAAGAAGACTTCAAAATACCTTCTGTTCATTTTTTAACTTTTTTTTTTTTTTTTAAACTTTAATTTCTTAAACTGTACTTACTAGTAGTGAGGTACTATTGAAGGTACTACAAAACAGCACAGTTGGGGTTTTGTTTTGTTTTTTTTTTTCTTTTTACAAAATATTGCACACTGTTTTAGCATGCAGCTTACATGGAAGGAATAGTCAAGTGCACTTAAAACCCTGGAATACAACCAGAATTTTTAGAGGTGTGTTATGAATACTGTCTTTAAGTACAAAGACATTTCAGAATCCATAGGGTCCCCATCTTACACTTGGGACCCAATTTGTTAAGACCCAGCTGTGACTTTGTAAAGAGCGGGGAGAATGCTTATAAACTTGTATGTTAAACAGTAATTGTAGCTTTAAGTCCTGCATTCTCTGCTTGCAGTTTCAAGAAACTGGAATAAGCGACGAGAAGGAAAACTAGTTGAACAGAAGTAACTTAGTACCCTCTATACGAGTTCCTGTTACTGAAGATGTGTTGCAATCCAGGGTAAAATTTATTAAACTATCTCTGTATGAGATTTGTTTGTACACCTCCTCCTTACACAAATGTTTTATATTGCACGGTAAAAGTCCAGTTTTCTTACAAGCACGCTGTACATCAAATATGGCTTTTGAAGATTTAAAGTAGTTCCCTTTTGACATCTTCATGCAGTATTTTAGAATAAATGTGAATACAAAGTATGACAAATAAGAGTAAAAATAAAGCCAGCTATAACATTTGTCAGAAGCCAAATAAGAGTTTATCAAAAGCAGTTGCTCAAAAGACTGACTGGTCTCCTAAGCATACTTACCAAGAGTATTTTAAAAATGACGTTTGTCTAAAAAATACTGTAACATATACAGCCTCCTTGATGTTCCACGGAAAGACATGCAAGGTGAAGATGTTAACTGAGATGTGCTTAATGGCACCGTCAGTCCCATCATCCTTTGGGAAAGAAGTTTCCAGATTCATTCTCTTCCAATGGTCAAGAATGGTTCTTGATTCACTCTTGTCCAATTTGGTAAAGTATTTAAGTTTTGCTAGCTTTTACTGGTAGCTCAAGCTCTACAATAGCTTATATATGAAACAGAAATACTTATAAAAAATAACACATGTTGTATAGATCTTTAGAAAAATAAATCATGCAGTTTCTGTACAAAGTTAAAAAACTGTACAAATGGACTTTTCTCTTGTGTAAAATGCACGTACATGGAAGTCTTCTGTTAGGGTGAGAATTTTTTGCTTAGCCATAAGATGCCATTTCGTCATTTGTCCATCATTCGTTTCTTTCAGTAGGCATTAATTGGCCGTTTAATTTCATCAGAAGTTTTACGATGAGACCTGCCTTTATAAAGGTACACAAATTCTAATCAGCATTTCACAACAATTGCACAATCAATTTAAGTATAGGGTAAATGCAAGTATACAAAAATAAGTTAGAAGTTGCATCATTTTAGAAATAACAATGAAACCAAAAACCAGGTGTTTTTTTTTTCTTATAAATCAGACAATGTTTTTCAAAACATTAAATCACTTCTTCCTCTCTATCCAAATTCTTATGATGGAAAAATCAAAAGTTAACTACTGTCAAACTATACAACATACTCAAAGCTGCAGTTTTGTCACAACACCTTCTAACATGACATATGGTCTATGATGATATTCAACAATGCCAAACTCCACTAGTTTTGACAGAAATGTTACCAGCTCTAACTCTATGACTCTTGTATTTGGAATTATCCTTACAGTCTATGGGATTGGGCACATGCAACAAACTTTTCTGTTTTTTTTGTAGTGAAAACTAAGTTCTCCCTAATGACTGCAAGTTTATTCTTATGTATTTAGAATGCTAAAGGCTTCACATGCTGCAAGAACAAGCAAACATCCTGAAATATTGAGAAGAGTTCTCATCTGAAAATCACTTCAGAGGCAGAGTTTTGGTGGAGCTTCTTTTACACAGTACAAGCGTCAACCACAAAAGAGAAGGAACATGTATCTGGTCCAGAAAAAAATAATTCTATGTAAAGACAGGATGAAAAATGTCAATGCTTACCTGTTTGGTATGCACAATAAAACTCATTTTGTTTTCCAGACTGTGTATTTGAAAACATGTATCTCCATCTCCCAACTGCCACATAAAGCAGCCATACTTTAAGCTGAGGAGTAAAGCCTGCAATGAAATGTAGGAAACTGTCATTCAGAAAACATTGTCCATACTTACAGATAGAACTTTCCTTATTTCACTTAAGACAGGATTACACCTAAGTGGAACAATACGTTCCATAATCAAGCTGTAACTTATAAAGTAGTCAAGTTGAAAAATGCAAGGCTTTCTATTAGTAGTGCTTTTTGAGGACTTCAGAATCTTGGAAATCTTCATAGTCAATTTAGATGTGAAATGTCTACTAACACAGAGAATTCAAGAGAACGGCATTAAACTTAGCAGGTTTCATTGGCAGTTCACTTAAGCTGACCTTTGTTTCCATGTTCAGGAGATGCAGCCCTTTCACATTTACTCCTACATAGACTTTGATGACTTTATGGCTACTTGAACTGGCTTTGGTGAATATCTGTCCTGTGAAAAAAGCTGCTCCGTAAGTTGGAATTTCCCAGCAATTCTGCAGAAACATGCGCTGAAGGTGATGCATCTCTTTACTTACACCTTCACTGGTGCTGAGGCTCTAGAAAGAAAAGAACAAAGGCAATCAATAAGTCTTTCGAAATAACTGCATTTATTTGAAGAAAATAACATAGTTCAGTGGAATTCCCACTAAGCTGGTATTCCCAAAGTGCTTTCCCAATAATCACTGTCCTACATGTAGATTAAAGCCTAAAGCCACAGAAAGTCTCAGATGCCAAAACAGACTGAGAATGCAGGTCCCCGTACAAGACTCAGAAATCTTAACCACAGACACCTAACCACTTAAGGTTCCCATAATTTTCCCTCGTTTTGAAGTATTTCAGACTAGCTAGGGTTAAGCAGCTGATACTACACACATCACAGTAAAATAATAATAATAAAAACCTTAAGCATTCCTCCTTTAAGGGGTCCAAAGCATGTTTAGATGAGCATGAAACACAGCATGCTCCCACAAACATGGCATGGATGTTTTTATTTTTAAAACAAAATAAGGTACAATTTTGTTTTCCTCAACAGAGCCCTTATTTAGAATGAGAAACAATCCTGATGTTTCCTCCTTCTCAGTAGCATGGAACCCGTCACAACAAAAGGGTTGTTAGACTGCTCCTAGTTCAAAACTGACTGATGGAAAGTACCCAAAACAAATGAAGGGAGAAATAACTTCCTGAATTCTGAAACTAAGGGACAAAAATTTGGCAGGGCCACACATGAGATTAGAAGGCATAAAAGAGAACACAAGTCTTCAGCAATTAGGGGGGGGGGGGTAACTGTGGGTGGGGTAGGTGGGACCAACCTAACGGAATGCTACAGCTATTTTTAAAATATAAAATGTATTAATATATTTGGAGCAAAGACTGCAACTCCTTTTCCCTTCTCCTCTACCTAAAAATAACGGCTTAAGAGCAGAAGCCTAGAATGCAGTGCTCACTCCTACATTTTATCTGATACAAGAAAGAGTAAAGAATACTCTGTTGTATCCTCTGCTATACCACAGTCTTAGAAAGAATACTATCTTCCCCTTCTTCATCTGCATTATAAAGAACAGGAATGATGTGCTGGTTTCTAACAGAAGAGGGGTAGACACCAGGAAAAAGTTAATTACCGAGTAACTTGGACTCAAACAAAGAGGGGCAAGGCCTGAAAATGCTCCCTGTGTGCCTCGGCAGTTTTCTGTCAGACACTTAATCTGTCACACCTCATTTATTCTACAATTTTTCATGAAGTTCAAAAATGTAATTGTCAGGTGTGTCTGACTCAGCTTGGAAATCAAAGCTATAAGCTCTTTTTTTACAGAAGCATCCCAAGTCCACGCATAGAAGTTTTCCTAAGTTAACTACTGTAGTCAAAGCAGTTTGTGTACCAGTAACAGATTCTTACCGTACAAGTTACATCAGCAAAACAGACTTTATTGACCTGTCATTACAAGCAGATGTGAAAATATAAGTCAGAGCAGATTTTCTACAAGTATACCTGAATTGGCAGTACCCATGAATGCAAAGTTAACATGGAAGATAAATGAACAGATGACAAAACCATATTTATTTCTAAGAAACAGATCAGCTGTAACTGTACAAGAAATAAGAGCATTCCAACAGCAACCCATTCAAAAATTCATAACATACACATTTCCAGATTATATATACACCAACATTTTTGTTCATTAGCTGACAATTGAACAGTCAAAAATATGCTTAAGACAGGACTTTCTATAGTTTTTCTATTTGTCCTACCTTGTATTCATGAAGTATTCTGTTTGTCCAGTGAGGAGCTTTACTTTTTAGTTTAGTGATTGGTACGATGGATTTTAGATTTTCTTCACTACAGAAAAAAAAAAACAAAGCAGAAAACAAAAAATCCTTCATTAGAAAGAAATAATATCTAAGAGTAGTGTCTGCCAGTTTTTATCTTCAAACCACATACACAGAGCTAGATAGTCAGCTCCCATCATATGTTGCCTCATCAACTGAGAAGCCTTCCTGAAATTGAAGCTAGTGGAGTTTTCAATTAATGGCAATCCAGTTGATTTTGTATTAACCACTTTTGTGTCATGCATTATGGATGTGGCAGGGAGAGGAAATGCTAGCAGCAGAATGTGTGACCCTTACTTGATTAAAGTCTAGTTTAGAAGCCAAAATTATGTAGGGACAGTCACTTAAACCAGAATATTGAAAGATGACAGCTTATAGGTACTCTTCCCTTGACTGCTCTATTCAATACCACCAATGACTAGGCCCATTCACCTCCATGTGAAAATAAGATACCACATAACATGAAAGTGAAGCTATTTGTATGAAGAGCCTTTTAAAATGGAGGAAACAAACACTAAAAGAAGCCTTTACTAATTCACACAATTAATACAGGCTTCACCCTTTAAACTAAATTTGTCAGTAACTGCATTATCAAACAGCAAACCTGCATGGAATAATGCATCCAGATCTTTAAGGTCAAGGATACTACCATTCAAACAACAGCTTGGATATATTTTCTAAATGGCAAATCTTTTGATAAACATTTATGTCAGTTACAAGGAAGTTCACCAGTTTGAAGACCAGACCAATTTATTTTTCAACATCTTAATTTGAACACAGATAGCAAACATATCCCAGTGACCACAAGGCTCTTTTATCTGGACCAAACTATCTTTTCAAGTAGTCCTGTTCATATGGCCAAACACTTCCACTGAGCAGGATCAACCCAGAGTCACAGTGCTGAGATGCTGAGGAAAGGTAGTTTGATATTAAACTCAATTGCATTTAACAGCACATTCCTACAGGTGTGGGCAGTCCCACTCAAACTCAGTTTTCCTTACACTCAGTCTACCAGTCTAACCGTATAACTGCAGGACAAGATGGGTAGACAGCTGAACCTACTGAACAGCCTACCCAAAAGTTTTCTGGTCAGTGAGCACATTCGTCTAGCTTATCCTGTAAGCCAGGTACAGCTAGGTAAACACTTAGGCACAGTCTCTATACCTAATAGAGAAAGCAACGAACAAGGACAATAGTACAGCCAGCTCTTTCAGATGCAGCTCACACTTCCAATCAGTGTAACTGCAGCAGAAAATGCAGCTAATGTACAGATGGTGGAGTATGCAACCAAGAAAAGCAAGCCAGCACAGCTCAGCTGAAGCTGTGATTAAGAGGAGATAAGAACTATAGTAGCACCCTAGAACAGCACATCTGCTGTTACATGAATGAACTGGGGTGGAGATGGTGGGGGGTTGGAGTGAGGATTCACATAGTGGAGAAGTAGAGAAGTGAAATCCTGATGCGTTTTGATACTGCTGCAGAAAAGTATGTGGGAGCATAAAAAACGCATCCTAGAACAGCTCAGCCACAGTTCTGCAGTCAAAAGAAGAAAAAGGGGAGAGAAAAGAACCATCTGGCAGAGAGCTACTGGTGCTGTATTTCTGACAAATTTAGTGTAGGGATTACACACATTCCTCCCTGAAAGAGGAACATCATTCTTAAAGTTGGTCTAACTGGACATTGCAAGGTGTTCCTTCAGCAAAGTCCAAAACTTCACTCCTGTCAAAACTCTTCATTTGCGTGAGCACTCATTTTTGTACTACTGTATCTCAGCGCAGACTGGCAGAATACAGAACCTCTGTTCCCGGCCTTAGACTGCAATACATGTTTTTCAGACACCATGCCTAACTTCTGTTAATGCTACCAGTATTATGTGGTTGCTCTGAACTACAGCTCATTAATGGAGAAGAATAATTAAAAATGCCACATCAAAAATTTGATATTTCCACAGTTAAATGGAACTATCTAAGAATATTTCATTAAAAAAAAAAAAACAAAAACATACTTACTTCAGAAAGCCCTGTTTATGTTTCTTGCTCTCATAATTTCCATAAACTATTTGTAGAAGGAGACTTGCCAGGGTGATCAGCTTGGCATCGGGCGATGTATAGAAACCTTTCAATAAATTATATCTGGCTTCATCAAAAAGAATAAGAATAGCCAGTGGATCCTCAATCTGTTTAAAAGATTTAAATATCATGAATTGTCCTTAAAAAGAAAATGAACTTAGGAAAAAAATTAATACAGTTCCTCACTGATTCAGAGGTAGAAGACAAAATGTGTGATGCTGCTTTGGGTACATTTTAGTAATGCTTTGTAACAGAAAAAAATGAAACAATTATTGTGATTGACTTAATTCAAGACTTCAGTGATCTAATGCATTTAAAAGGTGAAGGTGATTAATGCACAGCACCCAATCAAAAGGTTCACAGAAATTTTGCTGTGTTTTTTTACCCACAAAACCATTTTGACTATGTTTGAATATTCTCATTGAAATTGACCAATTAAATTTTGGAAATATCACAGAACGTGGAAAAGAAAGACAGTAAGGTATGTTATTAGTACGTGCACGACAAACACAGAGACTGGGTCACAATTGAGAAGGTGAGAAATTAGAGTCTGACTAAGTGTAGAGTAAGAATAGGACAGAAATGGATGACTCAGACTCTCACAGAAACGGCAAGGAGATGAGAGATCTGGTTTAGGTAAGTACATAAATTCAGCCATTAAACGCACTGAGTGGTGGTGTTCAAGGTGTTCTGATTCTGACCAGGATTTCATGCTACCACTTCTAAGTGCAGACCTTTTTTTCTATTTCTAGCGGAAGTCTCACATCTCTTCTCAGGAAAAGCTGTGATGTTTCCCTCTGAGGATCCAGGTTTGTCAGTTCAGTGAATATTTCAGGCCAGTCTCGAATATGCTGCAAAGGCTTGTGAAATGGCTTCAGTTGCAGGCCTAGAAAATATCAGTTTTGTTTATATATAAACAGTAATAACCCAGCATATACCTATATGGATGATTTGATGCTGCACCAGAACAAGAATATCTGAAACTGAGGATTCATTAAAAAAAATTTTTTCCGTGTTTTCTAAACTGCCTTATATAAAAGGCTTTCAAAATATGGATTTATTGACAAAACTATTGCCATATGTTTAATAAATGCACTAATGATTAACCTTCTTTATTTTCAGCTTCTCAAGAGTGAATTTGTATTTAAACATGTAATGGAATATCAAGATGGACCACAAAAACACAAGTAAAGGAACTCCAGAAAGCAAGCATTGATGTTAAATAAAATCACAATAGCAAAAACGTTACAGACTATTGTCTCAACTATTACGAGAGAAATGCCATGTCCAAAAGTCAGATTTTTTTAATGGAAAAATACAGATACAGTTTATCTTACAAATGTACTTTCCATTTTTTTGATACATAAACCATAAACTAATCAGAACAGACATTTATTTTTATTTGTAAAATGTCTTGATTCTTAGCAGGCTACAGTAATTCAAATTTACTATGTCTATTTACACCTGTCTATATGAGAGATGAGAAATCAATACAGAGCTTCCAACTACCATACACTGCAGTCCGTATCTTCAGTAGTGCTCATTCACTTACCCAGCCTGTCTCTGTGATTAGTGCTTGCCCACTTTCTAGCAGGAAGGAACCAGAACTTCGTATTTATCCTATTTTCGCTGCTCTGGCTTTTACATTTTATGTAAAACTTCAAAGAAGCTATTATAGTGGAACATCTTTTCACTACTATCAGAAAGCACATTTCTGATTTTCCTAAGTAAAAATATTTTTTTTAAATACAAATTTTAAAAGAAGTACAATAAACCGTCAAGTATAACTATACTCCTTGTAACTTACTGAGGTTCTCAGAACAGATCCAGATAGTAAAGTATTGCTGGGTTTCTTGAGACAAACGCATCCCTTCCATTATTTGCTGTACAGTAGTATTGTTTCCATGTTTCAACTCAACAGATCGGTATGACCCATCCATACGATAAATTCGTGCCTTTTCATACTATATAAAAATTCAATTTATTGTTATTAATATTGATTTGTTAAAACTTTCTGCTGGTGTTTATGAAGACTTTAAGCAATTTCACCACAATTCAATAAAATCCACACTATTGAGAAAAATAACACTGCACAACTTTGTATTTCTGTTCATGAAAACTATACATTTTGCGACCTATACAAGTTCTTTTACTGGGCTTTTTACCATAATAACTACAATGCAGATTCTACTTATACATGGAAAAGTTCCCTTCTGTTTTAACTCAAATGCAAACAGGACTAAGTTCTCTGAGGATTTGGGCTCAACTGCCTAAGCATATGAAACAATTACCTCGCTATTACTGGCACGTTATAATTATTCCAACCATTAGTCTAATCTAACAAGGCTAATTTTTCAAAAGGAAAGCACCACCCTTGATACAGATCACACTACAATACACATAGAATCACCAAGGTTGGAAAAGACCCACACGATCACCCAGTCCAACCATCCACCAATCACCAATTGTTCTCACTAAACTATGTCCCTCAACACAACGCCCAAACGTCCCTCGAACACCTCCAGGGTTAGTGACTCCACCACCTCCCTGGGGAGCCCATTCCAATGCCTGACCACTCTTTCAGAGAAGTAATAATGACCTCACTAAGATCCTTTAGCACTTCTATGACATTACAGAAAACAAACTATTTTTCTTTTCAGAATTCCCACAGTGTTCAATGACTTACACGTGTGCCCAGAGAATGCTTCCTGAAAGACTTACTTAAACAGTGTGCTTAAAGCATACACATGCACACATCACATAAATTAATGAAATACCTGGCATACATCTCTCTACTAGGCTAAATGTTTCAACATCCTGAATAAAAAAGTTGCAATAACTTGTTATTTCCCCATCTTCAAATCTACTCAGTAGTCAAGAAATGAGATGTCAATCCTAAAAACTTCTGCAAGAAATGATGAATGAATGAAAGAGAGACATATAACTGAAAATGAGGCTGGAATGTAAAACAGCAGTCTATTTTGTCTGCAATAGACACCACGATCCCTACTGCAATAAATTCTATTATATTTTTTTAATGTATTAATTCTATAGAGGTGCCAACATAGTATAACCTATTATCTACTCAAATGTGTGCACTATTCTTATAGAATCATTAGACACGCAGCTCCCACTTGATCAACTACCTAAACAAGACTGCTAGAATAAAGGAAGTCAATTCATTAATTATTTCCAAATGTAAACTTTCACTCATATCAAGTGAAATGAAGTTACTTTAAAAGATCTTGAATAATTTTCTACAGGCTTACTGCCACCTACCCACAAAGAAAGAAACAAAGTGGTATTAAACCATTTGGCCTATTTTCAATTTACTTTAGGAGGAGAGGAGTCGCATTGTAATTTTGTTTCCAAGCTAGTTAGAACACCATTGACTGCTAAGAAAGCCTACACTGACTACATGATAAAAACCCAATTCTCTAGAAGTCCACATTCAATGAGCTGAATGTTCCTGCTTATTAGCCCATAAATTGATAAGGCATAAAGAAAAATAATGGTTATATAATCAAAAGTAGCTGACAATAGAAGATCAGCAGCTGATGTGACACTCCTACAAATAAATCAAATAATGACATGAAGCCTTACAAGCCATAAATACAGACAGGAACATTTAAAGAGACAAAACGCTCATCTGTCAATATTCACACTAACCATTTAAGTGTACTGCACATTTCCACTAAAAGCTCTTAAGAGTGCCTAGCCTAGCTCTTCTAAAGACTATATATAAACCAAACATAAACTTCAAGCTACTTAGAAAACAAACACCTACAGGTTTATTTATGGCATCCTTCAGCAGTTTTGCAGTTTCTTCCCACTCATTTTGTTTGTTCTCTTCGCAGACATTCAGTGGAGACCTTCCCTGTTGATCGGTAATGTGCTACAAACAAAGAGAAACACTGATAATGCACTGCTTTGACTGGAATTAGGCAAACATTTACACATGTTCGAGATAACTGATAAACAATGGGGAAAAAAAAAAGTAGAGGTAATGAAAAATATTTAACCATTTTTTGGCAGTCACTCAATGAGATCATTGTGTTTACACGTTGCAGTATGGACACAAAGTATTTCACATGCACAAGCTAGAAACAGATGCTAAATCACTATTTCTGAACACAAATAGAACTTACTCTATCAATTTCTGGATGGTTCAGGAGAATTTGTACAATTTCAGCATGCCCACCACCAGCAGCAAAATGTAGAGGAGAGCTAAGCTGGCCGTTCAAAAGATTTGGATTGCACTTTCCTTTCTCCAATAGCATCCGAGTAGCTTCAACTTTTCCATACCTGCAGACCAATTAAAAAATGTAACAGAAAAATGTAACAGACACAGCAAATGTAAACTAAAATCTTTTCCAGATATTTCTAAAGAAAAAAAAAAAAAAAAAGTACACAGCCTTACTCAAGTTTCTAGCTTTCCAAAGACAGTGAAAATTCAGATGCCAAAGACAGTGAACATTAGTAAGTTTGTATAACTTCTACACATATTTGGTACTGTCTAGCAACCACTTACTAGATTTATTGTAGATACACCCAACCCTGCTTTACACTATTTGGGTAGCTGTACAAATTCAGTCATGGCAAAACAGGCTCAGCCTTGCCTGCAAAGAAGTCTGCGTAAGAATCTGCATAAAGCTTCTGAATTTCATGCAGATGGCTCCTAAGACACATGCTGGTAATTGGGAAACCTGGCATGAACTGTGTGTGTAAACTTTCTGAGAAACACTAAAAATCAAATAAGTCATTTTTGTTTGCTTTGGTGTTGGTTTTTTGTTGTTGGTGGTTTTTTTTTTAAACAGCCAAGCTTGACTTTTATGTTCAGGTTATCAGACACCGCTATAAATACAGAAGACTAACTTCTGTTTAAAGATGAAACAGAAGTATTTTTGCAATGTCTGACAAAAGGAAGGAGTTACAGATTTAAATCATCACAGCATCAGAGAATCAGTCAAGCTGGCTTCTGGAGATCACGTAGTTCAGCATGGTTCTCAAAGCACGACTATCACCAACACTTACTCAGCTCAGCTATTGTTGTGTTATAGAACTGCACACAGCCTTTAACCAACAAAGACTGCAAAAGTTACTACAGTAAACTAGACCCAGAGTCTCCAACAGCAAGTAAAACAGGTACTTCAGGACAGATGTAGGGACAGATATAAGAGGCAATAAATAAGTGTCTGATGATACGGTAACCATACCTGGCCTTCTCTGAAACCATTCAGATAACAATTATCTCAAAACCTCAAGCAGTATTTCTCTTCAGAAGGTTAACACTAATATATTTTAAGAGAAAAAAGTACAGAAAAATCTAGATTTTATTTCTCATTTTTGAGTCTGTATGATGAATTACATAAAATAGCACAAAAGTGTCATGACAGCAAGAAAGCATTTGATTGGGAAAACTATATTCAGTTGACTCACCAGCATGCATAATGGATTGGTGCCCAGTGGTCACTGTCTAACTGATTAACAGAAAACTTTTTATCCAGAAGGTGGCTTAGTAAATCAGAGTCGCCTTCACAAGCACTGCGGTGAAGAGGGAAATCGTCTACCCACTGGTGTTCCCTATGAATTAAAAGGGGAAGCAGGAGGGAAGCACAGTTCAGAAACATTTAGACAGTTGAAAACATCAGTTTTTTAAAATGACTAACTCAGGACTAACTTTAGATCTACATGAATAATAAAGATGAAGCTCATACAGCCAAAATGTGTCAGTATTTGTACAACCAGCATTTTAGTCATGCAGTACCCAAGCCACAGCTTTATTCATTATGCTAAGAAATGCTTCCCTAACGTTTGTAATTTAAAACTTTCTTGATCTGTCCTTTAATTTGTGTACTTAGAGACTTCAAATAGATTTTTTTTTTAAATATGCAGTTGTACAGTAAAGCCCTAGAGTAAAGAGAGTCTCATGCTGACCAAGTCTGCTAAGTACTACTGTAATATAAGAAAACTAAAGTATATGTTAATGAAAAAGAAATGTAACGTAATACTTGTCCTCTGTGACACTGCTCATGCTACGTTGCCACTTTTCTCTTTTAGGAATCTGAATTTTTGAATAGTCTGGGGCTCCAAGGCCGAAGTAGGGATTTATTACCACTTTGTCGACCTGTGAAAACATAATTTAAATAAAACTGAAAAAAAAAATCTTACTGAGATTTGGCCAAACAATCCCCCATGCAGCCCAAGTATTATCCCGGTGCCAAAGTAATCATTGTAATATTTTATAACTGAAGAGATTAATGTTGAAGTGTGAGGATTTGGAAATCTGTTTGGCAGTAAGCGTGCAATAAAGAAATCTGATTACATTAAAACATAAAGCAGAAAAAATGAACAAATAAAATATGAAACAAAGATGCATGTATGTTCCACAAACACAAAATGAAAACATAATTCTTACCCTGTTGGTATACTGAAGGTCAGATCCAAATAAAGGATTATAAATACACATATCTGCTTTCTCTAAAGCCAGCATTTTACTCTTTATTTCCAGAGCAGTATAACCCATGTGTAATGAGCTCTCTGTTTGACCAGGTTCTATAGCATAAGCAGGGTTTATTACATTTGTTTTAATTCTCTCAAGAGGAGATGGTCTGAATAAAGCTGGGATGGAATGAGACTGGGTATGCCGTTCATCCAACCACCTGCAGAAGAAAATTGGCAAGTTAATTCATTTCCTGGTAGAAGAGGGCTATTCTGATCATGCCTGTCCACTACCTTGTTTGATTAACAGTTGTGTGTATGGTAAATACACATTTTAATTTAAAAAAATAATAATAATTATAATGTGCATAAGTAATTCTATAATACTAAACTAAGCCCCACACATGATATATTTTTAGCAAGTGTGTTTGCTCAAACACATTTCCTGCAGATGCAAAGTCTCAAAGAAAAGGAAATTAAAATATATGACAGAAGCAACAACAGTTATAGCCAAAACACTTTACCACACCAACATGCTGCTGTTTCACTTCATTTACTTTCAGTTTATCAGGATTACTGCTCTCAAGACACAAATTTTGCAACTCAAAGCATTTTAAGTGTGACCTTAAGTTGCAGTATCTGTACAGACTTAATAAGACTTCTGACTTCGGGAGAAAGCAGAAGGTCCCTCAACAGCTTCCAAAAGGCCAATTCTCTTTCACATAGGATACCACCTGTCACTTCACGTAGCTGCACTAAGATTATTCTGTTTTAAGTGGACTACTACTAACAACAGAGGAGGGTTTTAGTCCCCTCTCAAAAGCTTGAAATAATCACATACTTTGCTAGAATACAATTAATTCTGTTTAGTGTTTTATCTTGGAAAGGTAGAACAAAGAAGCACGCACATGCTTTGGAAAAAAAAAATTCACTGATAGATCATTTGGAGCTTGCCTGTCCCAGAATCACATCTAAGAATGTGGCTTCCAGTGTAGAGCATATGCTTAGGCCTGGATTAAGTCCCATATCAAATCTATTGTATGTTGCACAAGCTGTGCTCCCTTCACTTACTCATCGCCCTGCTGTGAAGAAGGACATTAAAACTGTGGCCATCGTGCTCTGAACACCCTCTTGCCTGTCTGGGGATATTTTCAGGTAATTTCTTTAAGCAGTCAGTAGTTTAATTACATATGAAATCTTTCACAAGTATTGTTTCAGACTACCTACTTAGAGAACAATCAGTATAAACTCTTTTCTATTGTACTTCCAAGGTTTCACTCACATCTGTAAGGCCGGTGACATGTTAAGCAGAGCTTAGAATGTGAAGGCAATTCTTTATGTAGCAAACACAGAAATTGCAGAACTCCTACACACAGAACTTTTTTAGCTTATTTAAAACTTTTTTTTAAACTTTTTTTTTTAAGCTTTCTTTTTTTAACTTTTATTTGTACATAATTATGTCTGGTATGTCTTTGGAAAGGCTACATCAAAGGGCCAAAACATGTCTGATATGTTAAATTTTCTAATTGCTCTAAATCCGGCTACACAACTAATTGCCTTTCTTAAAGTCAATTCCCTGCTGCAAATAAACCTGTACAGCTGAGAGAGATGCAAGTCAGTGTTTGTAAAGGCAAACCAAATGGTATAAAATTAACAGGATACTTCTACACTCTTGCAAATACTCTTCTTGATAACATTTATGTGATCTATAGAAGATATGACATTATTGTATGACTTTGTAAAACATTAACTGCAATCAAGGATTTCCAGTAAATCACTTAATTAAGAACACTATTTCTCAGTTCACAAAAACTCTTTTTTAAAGATTTAGAAATCTGTTGTCATGCTTCTCATAATCCTGAAGTAACATAATACCATTTTCTTCTTAATCATAAGAACGATGTAAAAACTATTTGCTATATCTTCAAATTTTCTTGTTTATCTTCTATGTCATTGTATTTGCATTCATGGTATTTCTTACTTATCCAAGGCAATTAACATTCTTGCAGTAAGCGTTGCAAAATGGGTGCTGGATTCACTGCAGACTCTCATGATGTCTTGTAAACAGTAGAACACAGGGCATCCTGGACTGTATGCGTATTTTGTATTATCTAAAAAGGAAAAACGCTGTGAAGATGTACCGAATAAAATAATCTTATTTTCCCTCCTGTGTCTTTTGTAGTTACATGTTCCCAACCTGCTGGCAGCAGTTCAATTTTTTTCCAAACAATAATTGATAGAAATTACATATAGTCTTCACATAACTATTCATATCTCAACAGAGCAACCTTAGAAACCTTTAAGTGTTCAGTTACTATTTAATCACCGTGATCAGCTTCATCTGAGGAATTAATATTAAATGTATGCTGTTGCCAGAAAAAAAGAATAGGACTTCAGAACCAAAGAGGTCATTGCTATTGCTAACTCTGCAACGGTATTTATTTATTAGTTTTTATCCTTAGGGTCTTACCACAAAGGCAAAAAGAAGTTCCACCAAAAGCACACAGGCATTTGTTTCAGGCTTGTTTTTAAATACTTTCCTGACAAGCAGTATACTTTGCTTCTAAAAACGTCATTCATCATTCCTTATTCAAACAAAACCGTTTACAGAATTTGCTAAGCATTCTTCTCTGAGTAAACAACATTGAACCGAACAGTCTGGATGTCCAAAGTAGAGTTACATTCAGTAAATTTTATAAGAGTTGATTATATTTCAAAATATATGCATTCAGCGAACAAACAGCTTAAATCAGAAATGTGCTATGGTTAGGGAAACAAACGCAATACATTCTCCCAGGATTTTAAGTAACATTTTCAAGTTTTAAAGTATATAGGTTCCTACCTAACTCTAACTTTTCAATGTTTAAATAAAAAAGACATATAGTATATTCACAAAAATCCTGAAATCTTCAACTGAACTTCTGTTAAAATGAATGCAGCTTCAGAAATTATGCTTAGTGTTACCTTTCACAACAGTTGGAACGATGTAAAGTGATGCCTCCTGGCCTGCTTTCTCTCCATCAAGAGGGAATTTCTTCATTAACACTACACGCTTCCCTAGCACGTCACATTAAAATGAAAACATTAACCAACATAAATAAATATATAAAAACAGTCTAGAGACGGCTAACTGGATGCCTATCAGACCAATCCTTCCTAATTTCTAGGAAGAAAAAGGGCATATATACTAGCTAAAATCTAAATCAAGCCAAGAACATCTAAATAAATACACAAAATAAAGAATGTCAACATGCACATAGCCATTAGCCTGAAAAATGACAGCACCATACACCTTTTTTCATAATAACTTTTCCCCTGCTGATCATTCAGGTTGCTCTCGCCTCTCAAAATTACCAATCTTTAACTGAAAGAAGATTCCTTCTGAAATAGGAAAGTGCAGCTGCATTCCGTATTTCCTCTTAGGGTGATTCATGTAGTGGTAGGACAGTATTTTCCATGTCGTCCTCCCTTCCACCCTTACAGAATCTAGCATTTTGTTTGCTTTTCTTACCACAGCTGCGTATTTTAGCAGAGACTACACTAAACTGTGCATATTAATGCCTGTGTCCTGTGTGAGTCAATTCAAAACTGTGGTACGAAACAGTTTTGCTTTTGTTAGGAAGTGTGTATTAATGCTATTAAGTTATGTTTCCTGCCTCACAAGCTTTGTTAAGTCCACTTACTACCATCTGCAGCATTTTACCATGCAACCACCTACTCCTTTTCCAAGCTGTTAGCACTGTATTGTCCTGTTTGCCCTGACAACCTTCCCAGTGTAACCTTGCTTACAAAACAGAGAAGAGATACGCAACAAAAAAAGTGCTTTAGTCAGTACAGTTTATAGCAATTTGGAAATGACATAAGCTGACTAAACCAATTTTTGTCAGCACAAATGCAAGGTCACTTGCTGGACCAGCTACATCACAGTAATGGAAAAAAAACAAACCACCAACATACTCATCAAATTATATATGTAACCAATGCAGTTATGCCACATGTACATTCACGCAGATACTTTTAACAATGCTGGCACTGAACAGACTTTACGAGTGATCGATTCACTATTTGGAGTTTTAGCTCAAATTAAGGTTAGAAAAGCTTCTTCAGTCTGGTGTGCCAGAAGTTTAACTGTCAATTTGAGATGAAAAAGCAGTATGGGCAGGAAAAGATTCACTTCAGAATCTTTTAGTAAGCATTTTACAGAGATGGAAGGTAAAGAGAAACTATGGCAAATTAAAAGTTTTAGCTGTGTGGCTTGGGTTTTTTTTATGAACTCAAAGCAAACCTCCTCTTTCAAACTAACATCATGCTCTTCGACAAACTCCCCATGCCCTGTTTAAATTTTGAACTATTTTACAGAGCTATCAAGAGCAAATCAGGTTAAAATATTTTTACCTTTAATACCCTGATTGGCTGGTGAAATTGGTTTGGTGGCTTCTAGCACATAATCCAAGATGCTCTGGGTTATTTCAGTGCCGCCCTGCAGCTTAGTTTCCAATAAAACTTTCTTTCTTTTTTTCTTTTGACCCTCAATGGGAACCTCGAGCAACAAAATCTTTCAAACAACAATAAAACAAAAGGACAACTTAGACAAGCATAAAACAACTCCGTGCCTGTGCATGTATATATCCTACCAATGTAAAAGCAGAAACATAACTCAGGAAGTACTGTATCTGGTGGAGCAGGATGGCAAAGTCAGAACAATCTCCTTAACGCTAAGGCTAAAGACAAAAAGACAAGGCTACACCCTTGCACTGAGCAGCCCAACGGGCAAAAGGCCCTGAAATTAAATAAAACAACTAAAGTACAAACCGTAAAGCGTTCAAATATTCTAACGATAGGTCAACGCATAGCAGATACATGACATGCATGTATATTATTTAAGCTATGTTATTGTCAGATTTTCTTTTAAGCTGTACTATTATACACTTATTATTACATATTATTTTAAAAACATTATTGAAGAAAAATATTAAATAACTTTACTTCATAGGATTTAGCTCGATATTCCCGAGAATTCAGGCTTGCAGTATTTTTTGGACGAATCACTGCAACATATGCATTCCCAATGTTTTCTGGATTTCCCATCTCTTCTTTTTTTTAATTATTATTTTATCCCTAGAAATAATGAATAAACAGGATGATTCAGTTAAAAATAAGAACAAAAATAAATCCAACAGCATGCTAACTCCAGGATACAGTAATTACGCGCACTGATTCTTCATGTTACTCATTTATCGTTCCTTAACTGGAAAAACACCAGTGGTTACCAGTGGAAGTAGTTCTGCTTCCCGTTCATTAAGTGATAACATGGACATGAGTAAAAGGATGGGGAACATTAGATAGATTTAATATGAACAATCTTGTTGTCTAAATTTCTTTTACAGTAAAACTGTTTTTTTTTCAGTTTTTTAAATATCTTCCCATTTTACAAGGCAGACAAAAAGCTGAAGAAATTCAGGACCCTGAAAACCATGTGAAACTGAAAAAGAAAACCACTCTAAAGTTACAAGCATATTGATTCACAAATGGTGCTATTACAAAGTACTGCATTTCTATCAGTTCAAGAAAAACCCCGATTTTCTGTTTTTTTCTCCCCATAAGAAGTCTTACCTACAATCCAAGTAATAGAACAGACAAAAATAAGCTATAATACGGACTTTTTTTTTTTTCTTTACTTCAGCAGGATTGTAAACTGGGTCACAATTCAATCAAACTCAACTTCTAGAAGGAGTAAGTCACTAACTTGATTCAATGGAAAATTTGGTAACTCCCTTTCATTCCACAAAGTGTTTGCAGATTAATCCATTCATGAAGATTTTTAATTGTACCATTTTACACTCTTCACCTTTTTAGGAGGAACAGAGGTCTTCAGAGTTCCATGCTTTTAATCCAGTATTTTTGCTGGGACCAGACTACCTGAAAATAAATTAAAAAACATATAAATAACAGCACTCACACTTTCACTTCCAGTTAATGCAACTGTTACTTAGGTGATGTAATGGTAGCACTTAAAAAGTACATCACAATGAAAATATCTAAATATGGGTTGGCACTACAGCAGCCTCTAGAAACATCAAATAAGCAATGCGGTAACTTGTGAGATGTAAAGGAAGAAGAAAGACCCATTCTTTAGAAGCCTGGGCTTCCCTACGTGCCCCGGGATGGTCTGGGTTTAGGGCACGGCCAGGGGCAGGCGAAGCAGCGCGGGGTGAATCCTGAAAGGCTCTGTGCTCTGTTTAGAGGGAGGATGACGAATTCAGGAAACAAATGGCTCTGAGAGCTGCCACGTGACTTCAGAAAACAAAAAGGGAGGACAAAAGGGTGGGGTTGCGAGGATGTGACAATAAAAATGACCACTTTCAGAAGGCACCGCCAGTTATCCCAACCAGACCCTGACGCGGTAACGTGTACCGCTCCCAGCAGGCAGGCGCAGCTCCGAGGAATGCGCTTCAACCTGCTCCCCGGGAGCTGGAGGCCCTTCCTCACACCTGGCCCAGGCTCAGGGCTTCGCTTTCATCTCTCAAAGGAAGAGGCCGACGCACACCCGCAGGTGGCTGCAGCTGAACCGCGAGCAGCTGACCCAGCGCTACTTCCTTTCCCACACGAAGCATCACGACGCGATCGCTATAGTTGCAGGTTGTACCCACCGCTTACTTTACCTCCCAGACTCTAACACCTATCCCTGCTCGAGGCGCCAGACTGTCACCGAGCTGCGCCAGAGTCTCCCTCTGGGCGCTGACGGCAGCGCCGCGCCCTCCTTAACAACCCCCAAGCCCGGACACCGCGAGGCCCCCGCCGCCCTCAGCGGGGAGGGACGCAGAGGAGGCCGCCACACGAACGCCCACTCCACTCCACCCCGCCCCGCGCAGCACAGGCCTCACGCCGCCCGCCTTACGGCCAAAGCCTACCCCCGACCCCTTCATCGCGATCCCTTTCGCTCCCTTGCCTTCCTCGGTGCTGCCGACCGCCGCCTCATCGTCCCGTCACGGCAGGCGCCCACAGGCCCCGCGTCGGATAGCCCGCTCCGCCCCGGCCCCGCCCCGCGCCCTCCCCCGGCTCTGCAATTCGCTTCCCGTCGGAGCCCCGCGGGCCGCGGCCGCCGATGAGTTTCCGGGTCGGCGGCCTGAACTTCTGCTGCCGCCGATCGCTGACCGCGGTCGGAGAGAGGGAGGAGAGGAGCGGGCCGGGGGTATGAGGCGCTGCCGCCGCCGGGCGGGCGGGTGCTGAGGGGAAGCCCCGCACGGGCCCGGGCAGCGCCGCCCGCAGCTGTCAGCGGCGCCGCGAACAAAGGGGCAGCGGCAGCTGTAGCGCTCTGCCCGCGCGTAGCGAGCCGCACCGCTGGCTGTCAGCCCCGCGACCCGGCCCGGCCGAGAGAGCGCTCCAGAGACTGTCGTGCGCGGAGCGGAGCGGGAAAAGAGAGAGAGAGGAGCGTCCGCCAAGCGAATGGAGGCGCGGCGTGCCGGGCGCCGAGGCGCTGGGAAGGGCCGGGGAGAGCCCCCCCTGTGAGAAGCGGTGAGTGCCCCGCGGCGCTGCGGCCGTCCCGGCGCCGCCTGGGGGTGAGCGCGGGGCGGGCGGGGCCGGGGTGGCCGCGGGCACAGCTGCGAGACCGCGCGCGTCGGGGCGGCGGCGCTCCGCATCTCGGGCGGGGCGGGGCCGGGGGCTCTGGCGCTCCGCGGTGTCCTCGGCGTGGTGAGAACGAAGGGCGGTGCCGGCGGCCCCGGGCCCGGGTTGAGAGGAAGCGCCGTGGCGGAGGGGTAGTGGGAAACCCCCCGGGGCGCGGGCGTCTGGCGGAGCTGCGGGCGAGGGGCCGCGCCGCGGGGCTCCCCCGGAAAGTTGGGCGCTGGGCGAGGCCCGCCGCTTCGGCGGGCCTCCCGCCGGGCCCTCCGTGCGGAAGAAAAAGTGTCGGGAGCGGCCGCAGCAGCGTGCGGTGAGCCCCGGCGGGATGGCCCCGTGCCGCCCTCGGTGATGCGGTCGTACGCGGCCCTTCTGGATTGAAAGCGAATGCGCACGGTCTCGTTTTTATTTTTCCGGAGAAAAGCATTGAGCCCTGATAGTGTCAGCATAGCTAGTGTGCATCGGTAGCGGGACCGCTCTCTGAGGCGTGTCAGTGTGCGCACTGGAAATCCAATGGCTTCTGAAAACGGAGGAACCGCAATAACTCAGCACAGCGCCAGCTGTCCTTTTTTTCGGAGAGCAAACGCCATGCGAGGTCCGGACACAACACCAAGTCCCCAAAAAGTGCTCTGCGGAGTGAGGCGTTCTCCTGCGACCTGTGTTTTGCTCATGGCCTCTCCCTCCTTACTGAAATGTGGCGTTTTGGTTGTAGGCGAGCATCAGGTGTACTAAAATTCAGATATGCTCTCTGAAAAGAGAGACTGCTTTGGAGAAAGTTATTGGCTGTAGAGCTTAGCGATGAGGAGGGGTTGAAAGGGAAGAGTCTTGCACATCGGGGGGTTTTATCTGTGCTTGTCCGTCTCTTTGAGTGTGAAGCATGGTTCATTCACTTTGGGATACGGGGGAAAGTACTCTTCTTCACCCGAGAGAAAGAGGCTCTGTAATTACAGAAAGTGACATCATTTTTCAGTTCCTAACATTTGTCTTATTTCCTTGAGATGGGTATGCAGAAGTGGTCGCACCTACAGCCAGATATCTTTTTAAACGTTGCTTTTTTTGTGGTTGTGGAATGCATGATTGGCTCAAATGAAGAGTTCCATAAGTTTCTGTAGTCCTGTACTCAAGCAAGTTCCGCCTGTAACAAGTCTTAGTTCAGTCTTAAAAGAATAAAATATTTTAGTAATGTATTATTCCTGAATAAAAATACTACTAGAAACATACTGGAAATGCTTAAATAAGCCAACTAATGTTGGTGATGCCCTTGTTTATATATGCGCTGAAGGACTATTATGAACAGAAAGTAATTTAAAAAAAAAAAACAAAAAAAAACCACCAAAAACCAACAGCAGTAGAGCAATACATAAGTAGCACCAGTAGCCAAAAGAGGGTGGGGGGAAAAGCAAGATGTAAGCTTTACACAGCCCTTTTTCTGTTTTTGCCAGTGGTGTGCCACACGCATCTAGATAGGATGAGGTCAGTACGCACATCAGTATCTGCTGCGGCTTTCTGGAGGAACTTGGAGCTTCATAGGCACATATGCTGTGCGCCAGTTTACATGTATCTGCCTGTTAGAGATCTGTGTCAGGAGTGACACCTCTGTGGTGATTGATTATCACAGAATTGTTTTCTTGTTCCAGTAATAGACCTTTGATAGTTTTTGGTGTGGCCATTTGCGGTGATATTTTTTTTTTTTCCTCCCCAATTATTTTTGTTCTGTAGTGGATTTTTTTCATGTTTTTGCTTTGCTGCTTAGATTTTGTACTGTCTCCATTACCTGAGTGGTTAATGAACTTCCCCTCAAGTCTGAATTCTTGAAGTTGCTTTCTGGTGTTGTCCTTTGTTTGTTTGTTGGAACTTTGTCTCCTCTGATAAGGTGACTCATGACAGTAAGCAGAAAGTTGGGAAGCCGGAGCTTACAAATATGTGTGCCAGACCAGTTGTGTGTCTGATCGCACTGCTGCATTTTGCATTATTGATGATGGTACATAGCAAAGAGGGATCTTTGGTTATACCACGTTAAAAGTTGAAGCCCAAGGAGTCTACATAGTATTTAAAAACTACTTCTTCAGAACCTCTAAACACCTTCCGGATTTGGGGTGGTTCTAGTGAAAAGTCTACTATTTTCTTTGGAGGGATATTAGTTTGACTGGCTGGTGTCAGTGAAATAATGTGCTTTGCACTGCAGCCTGTGTTAATTTGCTTTTATATGCGTGTGTGAGTGTATTTATGTCTTGCCTCAAAAAGTAGTTCGAGTGAGTGCTGTAACACATCGGTATAGTAATAGTTGATTATCTTCAGTTAATTAGTCCGGAAATCACTGTGGAGAAAAATAGGTACTAATCTGTTGTTCCTATTGGCTTGCTTTTCCAAATTTCCTTTACCATTCACACCCTGTTAACAATACCACTTCTTTGCTTTTAGTCTCGCGTACCTTAAGTTGTACTAAGAGAAGAAAGAAGTGACAATGTAGAGGGCACCATGTTTTCTCCTGCTGCTGTCTGGAGGTGATCTGAGGGAGCCCATTGTTATTCCACACTCTCTTCCAATATTCTTGTTTTCAGTAATTGAAAGTAATTTTCCAAACTTGCAAACATGTCGTAGATTAAAGTTTCTAATTCACATATATTTATATCCTTAGCTCTCTTGTTTTGCAAACAAGAGAATTGCCACAAATTTTTACTAAGACAAACACTTTTTTGGGGCTTAAAGCACGTTTTTAGTATTTATATTGTCCTTGAATTTTCTTTAAAGTCTCTTGCTGAAGATGCTCAGGGAGACTTTAATTTTTACTTGTGATTTATTTTTTAAAGTACGTTAATGCTGGGCCTTGAACATTGAAGGACAGTTGCAATAAAAATACAGTACTGTGTGGTGAACGGGTAGCTGCAGCGCAATGCGAGGGCTGAGTGCTGGGATCCTTCCCGGCTGGAATGGCTTTCTCGAGCAGCTGCACAGCAGCACTTTGTCATGTTCCTTTGTTCCTTGGGAGCTTTTCTGATCTACCCTTTCCTGGTGAGGAAGACAAGGGGCTTGGTTCCAAACTGACAGGAATTCTCCAAGAATAAGTTTAAGTATTGAATGGTTCTTATATACAACCTTCTCTCCTGGGGGAGGGGGGGGGGGGGGGAAATCCCTATATTAAATTTCTTGGGGATTTTCCCCTCTTTAATAAGAACAAAAAATAGGTTTTTAATTTTGACGTGTACTCTAAAAGCATACAAGTAAATGAACCAAAAAGACTCCTGGAAGGTCTACAGTCACCAAAAATTCCGTGAAGACTGTCAGATGGTAGCCGAGTGGTATATATTCATTTTGGAGGAGTATATTTAAACTGCTGAAAACCACTTAGCCTATGCTTATAATAAGGGCTGTATCAGAAGTACAGTCTGGGCAGTTCTGAGTCACTGTGGTGTTTTGAATAAATCCTGAGTTTGCTGGAACGATCTGAAGTAGTCCATTTGTATTCACTGCTGGTGGTCAAGTGCAGTGGCATAATAACCCTTTCTCATTTTAGTATTGTGAAACAAAGTATAGCTTTTCATAGAGGAGAAGACCTAACACAATTGACTTGGGGACCATCTGCAAGAGCGTGTGATGCAAGTTGGTTAAACAGTCTCAACTTTTGGTAACTGGATAATAAGCTTTGAAAACCAAAATGAGTTGTTTTGCTACCAGAGCAGTTGGCTGTGGCTTCCTTTCTTGTTTAAGCAACACAGTAAATCACTGCTTGGATACCTCCTACATTAAGAAATGTTTGTAATTCTCAACTGATTTTCTGAAACGTGAAGTAAGTTCTTACGTGTCTTTTTTCAGAAGCCAGTGTAAGAGATAGGAAGATAAGAAATACATACTAAGGAACAAGTCTATTGCTTGTTTTCAAATTCTGGGTTCACTAAAAGTGCTGTAATACTTATGTAGGCAGCTTTTTTCTTCTTAATGTATTGCCTTTAAAACAGCGCTTTTTTTTTTTTTTTTTTTTTTTTTTTTTTTTTGTTATTGCTCTTCCATACAACATTTCTGCCACTCTGAGTTCCTCTCTGTGTTGTGGTGCTGTTTCTCCTCTACTTCTTTGTATCATCTTCTATCTTTTTTTTCATATAGAATTGAAGGTTGTGTAAAGCAAAACATCATTTGGTTTTGACTTGATGTTGACTCTAATAAATGATGTCACCTAGAGGTAACATGTGAGGTAGCTATAATCATTCATTTACCGCTTCTGAGTTGGGTTAAGTGTGAAAATTAAGTTTAGTTCTCTGGTAATTATCTTAAAATCTTGACAAAAAAAGGTCCTGTAGGAGTTGGTGACCTTTTTGAAATGGAAGATGCTTTGAGAAGAATACAGATTGGAGGTGCCAGAGTTGTTCTGCGGAAAATTAAGTTAACATATAGAATTGTAACTATGTGTATGCTAATGGCATATTTCTTGACTGTTTTGTTTTCAAAGGCAATTAAATGTAAACCAAAGTTGGCAGCTGATTCTCTGTCCCAAGTGCTTCACCTGATAATTGCTTTTCTTGGCATTTTGCATAGGAGAGAATTAGATTTTTCTAGTTCATAATTCTGCTTTCAGAACAGGCCCTGCTCATCCATGTAGGAGATACATCAGGTGGCTGTAGGAGCATTGTGTCCTGTTTGTGTGCGGCTGATTTTGATCCTGATCTTAAATTACTAGAAATGCAGGGCTGTACATACATTGGGACTTATTTTAAGCAGTAGCAACCTGTGAATGCTGTTGCAATAGAATTTTCCTCTGGAATGTTTTTTTTTCCATTCCTTGTGTGTGTAGATTTGCAGAATTGTTACTTTTTCGGGATTTTCTTTAAATCCAGGTGGCTTTGCTGTGTGTTATTTCTCAAAGCAGCTGGGAGACAAGGAAATACAAAGTCAACTCTTCATCTGCAGATTGATGTGTAGAAGTGTCTTGGCAGCATAGAGCCCAAAAAATGCATTGTCTCTCTTTCAAAATGGTGAGTTTTATTGGTACCTTTGAGAAACTGCAAAAACATACAGCTATTAAACTGAAGCCCAAAGTTCCAGCTGTGCTAATAATGCAGGCTATATGCTTTAGCAGTTTCAGGATCTTATGCTGATTGAGCACGGTCTTTAACTATAAGGTGAGAATTTGGACTTTCAAGGCAGTTACGTAGCAGATTTCATGGGAGGAGGACACATGGCTCTTCAGCAATGGTTTGACACACTTATTCTCCGGAAGTAGTTATGTTATGAAATTATCAAATAATGTAGGTCTGTGCAGCACTGTACATTGTATGCTGCTCTAAGGTAAATTACTCTTTGTGAAGGAAATCAGCTCCTTTGTTCTCTGAAAGCTCCTGCATGGCCTTGCTCCTTGGCTTGTTGCAATCACTGACACAGTTGCTGTGTGAACATAGGTCTCCATGTTCACAAGAATGTGTCGGAGAGGATATTTTTGATGGGAGCTATTTCAGTGAGCTGCCAAGCACAAACTGTGCATTTGAAATACAAAATAAATACAGCAACAACAACCCAAGTTGTGAATAGCGCAGCAGCTTTATTAAGTGGCTTGTATACTGAAATAAAAGTTCTTTGTAATGTCACATTTACCAACCTGTTCATTAGTTAATGTTTAACTACTTGAAAGTTCTTTACCTTTTTCAGGGCTTAATTGTATTCAGTAAGATGTCAGCTCTGTGTGCTGATGGGCAGCGCTGCTGCTCTCACGGACCTCAGCCGGCTGAAAAAAGGGCAGGCTGAAGCCTCATGAAGTTCAGTGGAGTCTGCGAATTGAAACAGAATAACCTGGAAAGCAACTTTGCTGCACATGACATCACTTTCCTGGAGGACACGAAGTTAACATGAGTCAGCAGAGTGCCTTTACTTAGGAAGAGAGAAGCCAGCGGCTGAGACAAGTGATTATTTCTGTCTGCTTAGCATTTATGTGATTTATATGATTGCATTATCAGCAGTTTTCTGAAGGAGTTGCTCTTTCTTTTAGAGACATCTACTATAAGCAGTGTGTTTATATGTATGATTGTAGACTACTATATAGGATTTCTCTATATTCCTTTATAAAAAGATATAGCTGCTGGCACATGTTGTGCAAAGTAGCATGGGTTTATTGGTTTCTGGTGTCTGACTACTGTCAGCAATGAATAAGTACGTGCTCATATCAGATGATGTAGCTGCACAACCAACTCTTATCTCCCTCTTCCACGTGCACCTAGTCCTAGCTCAGCTGAAGTGTGAGGCTGTGGAACATTCTAAAGGAACAATATGATTTTATTAAGTAAATACTGTTCTACAGTTCAAAACTTGTTTTTTAAGGAAAACCTGAATTCTTATTGACAAAGATTTGAAGTTAACAGTTTAGTGCTTTGAATATAACATGTCACGCATGAAATAGATTTGCTCATTTGCAGAGCTGCCTGAGGTTTGTACCTATGTGCTTAATAAAGGAATAGAAATTAAGTTCATTTGGCTAGAATTGGAGTTAGAAGGCGGTGTGTTCTAATCTAAAATAACGTGCTGTGATGCTTAAATAAAAAGAGATGACAAGTTTTGATCTCTGTTTCCTTGGATGTTATTAAAATGTAATATAAACAAAAATGAGTAAAACAGACATATAATCTTACTGTAAAGTCAATATAAAGTGCCTGTTGATGCTGTCTGTATTTCATAGAAGTACCCTTTAAGTTCAGTCTCACCAAGCTCAATTCAGAAATCTTGTTGTTCTGCATTTCTATTATATGTACAGGGAGCGAGAAATTGGCAGGAAAGGCCAGGGTTTACCTAATGGTATGATTCTCTTAAGAAAAGGATGAATAAAGTTTCTCCTGAATTAGTCAGACACCTTTAAAGTATACTGAATTTGCTTTACCTTTGGAGATTGTGGTGTTAGGATAGCCTTAAGGAATTGCTAGTAACTGTCTTTCATTTTTTGCAGGTATAAAGGTTCTCAATTTTAACATCTGTTCATGAGATTCAAAATAACCGATCTTTGCTAATAAATGATCTGAATTTTTTCCTTTCCTGGATATAACTTCTGCATGAAACCAGACGGTATTTTCTGGACGTTTTCAACATCTTTTAGCTCCCCACTTCAAAGTAATAATGCCATGCACATAAAGGCAGACTGGCTCAATGCTAAACCAAGTTCAAGAAGTTTATTTTTGAAACTTAAAGCTTCAGCATGAACTTTGAACAAAAAAAAATGTTCCAGTCTACCCATGGCTTACTGTGAAAATAAATCACATTCCTGAAGCCAGACAGCCTACTCCATATCATGCCTCACTTTAGCCATTGCATGCTTTCTTTTCCCCACGGCTGCCTGTCTGCTTTCTGAAGTCATCTCATGATTCCTGTTGTCCTTTCCAAACTGCTCACTCAGCTGCTGTAAGTTACGCCACACAGAGTGGTGTGTGTTGTACTGATTCTCTGCAACTAAGGATTCCTCTAAAGAAGAGTCCTTTTTCTTTATACATTTGCATTTTTAAAATTGAAGTGACTGTTTAGAGTTTTTCACTTAGAAATGCAGGCCTGAGTATTCTGTTTCCAAAGTGGATTCAGTAGGACATGAAGCTGTAAAACTGAAGATTGAAGGATTTTGTTATGGAGTTTGACATTCCACTTGATGAATAAGATATCTGATTTACACAGATACTTGATTGCAACCTGCAAATGTAATGTAATAGCTCTGCTTAGATAGGTTTTAGAGCAGAGAATTTCAGTGTCCCTAATCCCTGGAATGCTCTCCATTCTGGAAAGCAGAATAGATCTAGAACTCTCCATTCTGCTCCAATGCACTGTGTTCTCCAACAGGTAGTAGAGTACATGGTATTCAGGTGGTTTTCATACAAACAGCCACTTGAAAAGGAAGCTATTTTATTATTATTATTAACTATTTCACCTCTTCATAGATACGTGTTTTTGTTGTTATTCATGGCTGTTCTTTGAGTTGTTAGGTTTTTGCTTCTGAGATCCTTCTTATTTTTACCATTATATAGATGTTCCACTTCTCCTCCTTCTTGTCTATTGCTGTTTTCTCCCTTCTGAGTCTTCTAGAGAGCAATTCAGTACCTCCAGATTGTTCTTTCTGCTATGCAGGATGTTGTACATGCACACAGGGTGGCACTAGGCTTTTTGCATGTAAGGTTTCCAGAAGACCATAAGAATTAAATCCTCTAATAAATACCTACAGCCTGTTGATTAGATATTTCAGTTTCTGCATCTCCACCAGTGTGGAAATCATATCCCTGGATATAATTTTCCAAGTGAGTTTAAATCTATTATAAAATATTATCCAATGGGATATGCAGGATAGGAAGAATACAAAGAATTGCTGCTTGGTGTTAAACATTACTCATTTCCAAACTGCAGGTGAACTGGGGCTATGCTAGACTATTTTTCTTCGGTATTGTGTTAGTTCTAGTAGAACTTGTTCTCAGTAGAGTCCTGCTGGGTCTTCTGCAGCTAAAGCAAACACCTCTCCTCACTGCTTTTTGACTGCTAACGTAGCAGGACTTGTATATGTTTGCCCTTCATTAAATGCAGGCTCAGCTGTGTGCTTTTGCTGCCTCTTGGACAGTTATTTTAGTTGGTATTTCCACCTAGATCTTGCTTGCTTAGTATCAGGCATTGGAACATCTGCTGCTGCTATTAACCATCATCCCTGTTTTTGCACAAAGATTAAAACTGGACCCAGAGGCAGGTGCCAGTTCTGTTGAGGTCTCTGGAGGGGCTGGAGTGACTGCTGTGCCAGTTCCTCTTTGGGAGTTTGCATCCTGGTACTCATTGTAGATGGTTTGGCATGGGCGCTTACAAGCTGGGGTGCAGCAGGAGCATGGCTCTGGTGCTGCAACGCATGCTCTGTGTCTGCAGCCTCCCACTCTGCCCGGTTGCATCCTCTTGTCTCTGCTCCATGCAGTGTCCCTTTTGAAAGCAGTGCCACTGTCAGGGTCTTGGGGCTAATAAAATATTAACACTGGGCTGTATGAGAAATTTCCTGAAAACCTGTTGTGGCTGCCACAGTGGGGCTGGTGCTTGCCTTCAGAACCCAAACTACTGTTGGTTTTTCACAGTTTGCACCAGTGTTTCTGCTTCTGTCTGCATTTCAGTTTGAGAACATTTTGGGACATATTTCCATTATTTGCAGTATGGACTGGTGTAAGTAACCCTGCCTGCTTGATACTGCTGCCATGGTCTGGCCATGTGGATCATCAACGCCTAAGAAGAAAGCTCAAAACAGGGAACTGATCTGAGGTGCTATTCTGATTTGCTGTGCAATGACAAAAGTTCATCCTAGTACAGAACTCGTGGCAGTGTGGGAATATGAGTGTTTGAGAAAGGTGGATTAGAAACAGGAAAGGCAAGATCAGTTCTGGTGTCAATTTAAACCATTTTGGATACTGCAGTCTAAGTTTCTCAAGCAACATTAGCACTATAAAAAAATAATGGAGGCAGATTTCCAGCGTGCCAAGTACATGCTTCATAATAACAATAAAAATGATTTTCTAATTTCTGAAGCTCTCAGGGAGGTCTGGTAGAGGTCATACATTGATCTGGGCGGCTATGGCAGAGCATTGGGCCTGGGGGAGGGCAACTCAAGACAGGAACAAGAAGTGCAGGGGATAATTAAAGCGGTGGTGTTGTTGTTTTTTTCTCTTGTGGTCTCTTTATGAGCAGTGAGAACCAATTTTAAATAGGTGTCTGTATGTTTGGTGCTGTGGCATGTTTTCCATAAAGCAATCCCCAGTGTGTTTATGAGCATCACAAGTCTGAGGGCTTCTGAAACTAATACAGCTTGTTCCTCTTGGCTACTGTCTCAACTGCCACTGGTTGCTTTTGTTCCTACAGGTGTGTGAAATAAAACCTGCAGTAGGATTCTTCTTCTTACAAGCTTTATATTCTTGAGTGTGACCTCAGTGTGTTTCTGTCTCACTTTACTCAAAGGAAGTTCTACCAGAACCCAGCAAGTGCTGGATTGCTAATTGAATTTTCCTAGCAACAGATGAGGCTGCTTAAGGACAGCCTCACCAGGCGTGATGGCAGAGGAGGCGAGTAGGCTTGTCAGACCTAAGAGGGTGGCAGGGTGACAAGGTTTACTCTGCTCTTTTGCATAAGCAGGCTGCATTGCACCATCTCAGCTTGGAATGGAGGCCACGCACCTTCTGTGCCTGACGTGTCTACTCTGCAGCTGTGTCTGGGGACATCAGAATCTTCCCCCACATGAAGAGGCGTGCCTGCCTGTGAAGGTGGCAGGAAGGAAAGCATCCTATTCACAGTGCCAATTCGTCAGGGAAAGCCCCTGTGCAGATGTCCTCTGTGACTTTCTCTGAGCAGTGTTCAGTAATAGCATTGGCTGGGAATCTCCTGCACAGTGTCACCGACACCTCTCCGATCAAGAGCATGACCTCGAGCTTTCTGTTCTGCGGGATCTCTGCATGTAGTGTAGCAGCAAATAAGTAACACTGAGGTCCTAGAAGTCACTTTTACTCACCAGAAACACCAAACGCACTAGCAAGCTGGTGGTGCTGGCAGCATGGTCAGGCATTCTGTTCTTACAGCCCTGGGAACTGTATGGAGGAGTTGTGCGACCAGCAAAGTCAGTGATGAACAGAGCCTAAGCTGTGTTAAATCCACACTGTGCCTTTTGATAATAGATGGGCTCAGTGACAAGCAATATAAAGCAAAAGGTATAGGAACCTAGTGAATGCTGCTTTTCAGAAACTGTGATTCCTGGCACAGTTACTAGCTATAAAAAGTGAGAAGGCAGCAGCTTTCCATCCAAAAAAACCAGAAAGCGTCCTGCAAAAACTTGGACAGTCCATGAAGACAAATTAGTGGGATGCATGCGATGATTGTAGCTACTGAATTGTGAGCCAGAGGCTTGTGCTATGGGGACCATTCACAATCTGATACTGAGCAGGCTTAAATCTGTTACCTCAGATAACAGAGATCGCACATAACTGTCGAATTACAGTCTAAGTCTTTTTATAATGATGCCTTTTTTTGTAGTGTTCTGGTTTAAAGGATAAAAAGTAATAAACCAGCCAGGAAATATTTTGGACTATAATTAGTGTTGAATGTTAAATCTGTTTCTGCATGGGGGAATTTTCTCTTTTGTATTGGGAAACCTTCAGTAGGATTTTTCAGATCTGCGTTGGCCGTTCAAGTGTTTTAGGTGAGGAGGCATTTCCTTTTTCTTCCCCAGCAAAGAAGTTGTGGAAAAGAGTAGTAAGAAAAGAAGTGATAAGGTTTACAGACTACAGGAGAGTGGAGGAAATTTGGAAATTTGGAGAAGAGGGGCAGATTTTTTTGCAAGTTTCCTTTTTTTATTGTCATTATGAAGTAGAGAAGTAAGGAAAGCAAGGTGTGAGTATTTGATACCACGTGATTGGAGAAAAAGTGCACTAGGGTGCTTATGCTGAAGGTATCTAGAAGGTATGGTTTATGTAGAAGGCTGCTGAGGTGGCTCATACCACGCTCACAGAATAAGATTTTCCTTAATAATACTGTACTACCCTGCATCTGTCAGCTTCCTCTTTCCCTCTGGAGAAAGACGTTACTGCATTCCTTTATTTTTAACCAACAGGTAGTTTCCTCTCTGAGGACTCCTAGGACTTCTTACTACTGTTTGATATCATTCTTGATATTCTTGTTCTACAACAAAAAGCAGTGTGCTGAATTCCCTCTCTTAGCAGCTTGCGTTCTTTGTCCTATGCCTGGCTACAGTCTTTCCCTCATAATTCAGTTTCTCTCAGCGAGAGAGAAGTCTTTCATGAGGCAGTGGGAAGTCTAACATAGATTAGTGTCATTGAATGACAGACTGTCACCCTTTCATCTTAGTGTAAGAAATAGGCCTCAAAGATATTCTTTACAGAATTCTTGCTGAATCAAGCAAAGTAAAGGAGATTAGCATAGACACCATCCCTTTATAACGTATCATTTGCCAAAGTGAGATGTACATACGTTGTGATAAGAGCCAGGGTCTAATTTTGTAGGTCTGATCTCAGAGCTGTCAGCCTGCTTTGAATCTTGTGGTAAAGCTGTGGAGACTCTTTCAGGTTATTTTTCTTGGTGTGAATATTGCTTTCTTTAGTACACTTCTTGATAATTAAAACTGTGCAAAGAATACATTTTGTCACATTTACTTTAACGCTGGCTTACTGGCTGTTAGTGTAAGCCTGATGTCTGTATCTGGAATATTGGTAGAAACTCGGTAAAAATGGGCCGCGTCAGACAATACATGGAGAAATACAGCAACCTGAGGAACAGTCAGTGGTTGTCGTATGGGAAAAGTCAGGTGCCATAAACCTATTGAATTTCTTTGAAGAAGTTAAAGGGGAAAATATGGTTGTTACAGTGTAGTTGGATTTCCAAAAGGCATTCGACACAGTGCCTTGATTAAAATTCTTAATGAATCCAGACAGGTGTGGGAGAGAAGGAGGGTCCTTCACATAGAGAAGTAGCTGGTTAAAACAAGTAGGAAAAAATAGGCAATTTTCACAGCAGGTTAAGGTTACTGACAAGGTGCCAGATAGATGACTGCTAGGACCTGTGCTGTTTGGTGTACAGATAAGTGATCCGGAAAAGATGGTGAGTGGTGAGAAGGTGGCATGTGAAAATCAGGTTAGATAAATGTGAAAGAGTCCAAGGGTTGGAAAAAGAAATCTAAATCTTAATTTATATAAAATGGTTATCTGTACTATGACCACTCAAAAACAAGATCTCAAGGCTATAATTAATATCTCTGAGGAAAATCAGCTCAATGCCTACTACAAGCCCCAAAAGGAAATTGTGTGCTGAATGAATAGAGGTCATGCCACCACCATGTAAATCCATGCATTTTTCGTGCTGCTTCTGCTCTCCCAGTTCAAAAGTGTTGTAGTGACATTGGAAAAAGATCAGAAACAGCAAAAAGGAACAGAAAACTTGGACCGAATCCATTTCATAAGAATTAGGAATCAATGTGTAAGAGTAACCTCTAAAAAGATTGATCTGATAGCAGGATGAATACTTGTAGCAGGCAATATGATAGAAATCTCTAAAATCACAAGAATAAGTGGAAAGAGTTTTTTTCTGCTGTCTGCTTCTCAGCTCTTGTAGATAGTGAAAATGGCATTTCTCAAGTGTCAGATTACAAACAGAAAGGTGTTTCTTCACACTGAATGGTTAAGCTGTGAAATTGTTGTGGCTGTTAAAAATTTTCCATGGTGTCAGGGAGTTTTTGAACAAATTAATGGAAGAAAAATGTACTGCAGCTTAATACAAGCTGCACATTCTGCTCAAGCATTCATCAAGTGCCAAATTGCTGAAGATGAGGAGAGGATTGTGGAAAAGGATTGGTTCGTACTTCCCAGTTTTTATACTTCCATGTGGTATACTCTGCTGTCAGCTTTCTCAGACAAAATATTAGATGAGAGGTATCTGATTCAGTAGGGCCATTATTTCAATGATATCGTCTTTGGAAACAAAATGGGAAAGAAAGACGCATGTGTTGGTGACAAAAAAGCTCTTAAAAGAACTGAAGTTACCTTCTGTTTGGTTTCAGGTATGTGAAGAATATTCATACTGTGACTCAATAGAAATTTTGCTGCAATCCAGATAGAGTGTTGTTTCACAAAAGCCACATGATAAAATGTGTTTATTAATAAAATATTGACATATAAACATTAGAAGTGCTAAATGAGATTGCTGGAATTGAAAGAGTAATCTGGTTATCATGAATAGTATACATAAATAAAATTATTTTCAGCTTGCTTTTAGCTGATGTCTTCAAAGAAAATTGCGGTTGGATATAGGATTCCTTTAAGGTAGGAATTAGCTTGTTTTATTCCATTCAGAATTTTGCATATTTATTCCCAAGGAAAAAATTGCTTTTATTTTTGAGGAACAGCATGGTTTGTCATTTGCTTGTTTGTGTCTTTCTTTTTTTTCCCAATCTGTGTGAAATAAGTTCCCAAACTGCAGAGGACTCCTTGTCGGACCTACAGTCATTTTTAGCTCCTGGCATAATATCTTCAGTTTGTATTTTCTAAAGCTTGTCTTATATTTTTGTAAGGAATAATTTTTTTTTTTTTTTTTTGCTTAGTAATGTGGTGACCAAAAGCTCATTAATGTTTTGAGTTTCTTCGTTGGCTGTACAAAGTGGGTAATCAGATTTCCAGACTGAATATCAATTATATCGGTAACACATTGGCTCCAAGAATCTATTAGAATTTTTGCAGTCATGAACATAATGATACAGACAGTAAGAACATTCACAAATAAATCTGTATGATGAAGAATCCGCATTTCAGGATGTGGTCAATCCATTAATTGTTGGACTAAAGACATTTTTTCTCTTAGCAGATTGTTTATTGTCTAATTAGGTTTTTTACAGCTCTTTCTGTAATGCGTAGGACTGACTGCTGTCAGGAAGATAATGAATTATATCAGCTTCTGAGGTCCAGGAACAGTTTCAATGCAGAAGGTAGCTGAAACTGAGGAACAGTACTCCTGCATTTCTTCAGCGTCTAAACTCATTATGGTGTTAGCAAAACACCCTGGAGAAATCATCTGAGATTCTGCTGGAAGATCAGCACCATCCTGATCCTTTTTCAATAGATAAATCTTGTTCTTGGCAAGCGCAGCAATCGGGGCCCTTCCTTTCTCAGTACCTGAGAGCTTGTTCTCCTGTGAAAAATCTTGGATTTCTCCATTAACTGGGACAGTGGTTTTCAGCCAGAAATTGTTGCTCTATTTCTTCATCTTTCACTGTATTGGGTAGCCTTTTACGCTGTTCAACCATTCAATTGATTTAGTACTTTTTCACATCATCATGTTTGGTTGGGATTGCGTCTCCACACTGCACCAGATACGTTTGAGCAGGCCTGCCTTCCCTTAGCTTTTACCAAAAACTGTAGGATGATGTCCAAAGAGATGCCTCATTGTTCTTTAGTCCGAACTCATGGAGGTTGCCATTAAATTAGTGCACTGAGGAAGAAAAAGAATGCTAAATGATTTTATCTGAAGGAAGAATAATTTGATTACATAGGCTGTTTAGTGAAGCGTGGTATGATGTAGCCTGTATGCTAAACCAGTAAAACAAAGCTCTTCCTGACTTTCTACAACTACTGCAATAATTTAAAATGAAAACCTACTGCAAACCAGTTAGCCTTAATCAGTACAAATGCAGTTGGATTTATTGGTGCACAGATGCTCTTTTATTGTTATGACACATTTCTGCACAAACAGGGCTTTTTGTTTTCAGGCAGTAGAAACAAGTTGTAAGAATCTGGTAACTGGAATGCTGTGGTTTAGAAAATAAAGAACAGGTTTTATGTCGAAGTTTTGCTGTTTCAGAAAGGCTATAACAGAGAAATCTGACTTAGTTTTTGAAAGAATGATGAGATAAGAGTGGGGTATGTGTTAACTACAGTTCTCTGCGCACACGAGAAGTGTATGCCAGGCAGGAATGAGCAGAGATCTCAATGAACAACACTCCACACTTCTCAGCAATCTCAGCTATGAAATGAACATAGAAAATGTGAAATGTGAAATGAAAAATTACTTTATTTCTATCATAGAACATCTGCTTCCTTTGCTTATGGCTTAGATTTTTAATGTAAATACTAATTATAAAGCACATTCTAACAGACTTTTTTAAAGTTTAGATGTCAGGAGAAGTAGTAATATTAATGGTTTGTTTATGCTTCAGGGAGACTCATTTGAACTAGTTGCTAACTTGAGGAGGAAAGCTCGCTTCTCGGTGTCACTGGTTTGGGGATGTATTTTCTGGCAATGAAATTATGAAAAATAATGCACTGTAAGGAACTTGATTCTGTGAATAAGTGTTAGTACTTCAGTATTCTGGGCATCGGAAATGTCATAACCTGTGGAAAGAGGCAATTAGATTCAGTTGCTTTGATAGTGTCCTGCAGTGTTGATAGTTCCAAGTCATTTCAAAATCATAAAAACAGTGGTGTGCTTCAGGAGAAACTGACTAGAGCTACCTGGTACTCTGAGTGTGGATGACTTACAGAAGGATGTAAAGTATGTGTAGTTACTGTGTACACAGCAGATACAAATACAAGAGTGCATGTTCACAATTAAATGATTCTATTTTGACCTCTTGCATTCAAAATAGTGACTGAGAACCATGCTCTGGCTGAATTATATAATGTAGGGAAACAAAAACCCTCATGACATAATGAGTAATGAGTACCACAGGGTTTTCTGTCAACTTGAGCTCAGTCCTTGCTCTCTCTTTGCTCTTGAAGGAAACCTTCTTGTCCTGACTGGCATATTGTATGGACAAGTAACACAGACACATATTACTTGAGAAAGTTTCAGCTTCATTTTAAGAGACTTGTGTGAATCATTTCCAAGAAATAAAAGCCAGAATAATGACAGTCACTTCCTGGAAATAAAAGCCAGAAAAAGGAATGTTTGTAGGACAAGTACAATTCACCTACTTGTGTATGCTCTTATGTCTGACAGTTTAAATAAACGCCTACTTGGTTTTCCTTATTTAGCATCCATTGCAATGGTGTGTGGATGATGCAGACTCTTTGCTGTCCTTTCCCATTCCTGTTTTTACTTTCTGCTCACCACCTCTTTAGGCTGTTTTCCCTTGTGTCCTGCATTCTTCTTGCTCCTCGCAATCCAACCAGTCTTGTTACTCCTGCCTCTTCTTTCCCACTGCCTCTCTGGGTGCCAGCAGGAGCTATGGGAGCATAGTAGAAATGACAGAGCTGCTGTTCTTGTCCTCTCTGCTTGGCTTTACCATTGCTCTTGGGAGCAATCATGGAGAAGGTTCTACTAACCATCAAACACAGGTAGCTGTTGTATCATCCCAGCATCCATATGGTTACTTTAAGTAAATAGCAGAAGATCTTTTCAAATGAAGTCATACAAATTTAATTACTTGGCTAATACAAATACTTTTTTAAGACTGGCTCTTGAAAATCTTTGTAGCATTAAGCCTCTATACTCCATTTCATGCAGTTTGATGTAAAATGGGTCAGATTTTGTACAATAAGAGACTCTGGTACTTTTTCTCTTTCCTCCACTCCTTGCCTTACATAGTAAAAGTCAATATAGAATTCTACTAAGAACAGCAGTCATTAGGGTTGCATTAGTGTCTATGCCAGTCATGAGGTACATTGATTTTATTAAGAGGTCAACTGATTCAAACTAAGGGATGTTTGTGTGTGTGTGTGTGTGTTTGGGGGGGGGGGAGGGTTGTTTTGGTTTTTTGTTTTGTTTTGTTTTTTTTGAGAGGGGGATGAGGTATTTGTTGTTCTTTTGTGAAATAAAGTTTATTTCCACACTTTTTCTTAGATTTCTTTGGCTTGATATTATCTTGTATCCTAGATCACTGTCATACCAACAACACCGTGTTTCATTGCAATTACACTGGAGTTAAGTATAATCTTCACAAAAACAAACTGTAAGTGACATGCTGTAACTAAATTTTGTTATGCATAGCCTTTATGTGCAAGATTAAAGAGTTTGTACACAGTGGAATAAGCAACCCAGTATTTCAGTATGCATGCTATGCCAAAAGTTAAAAACATTTCAAGTTACATTTTTAAACACATAATTGTGTAAATTAGCATTAGATTAGATCTGGTATGTCTTTTGCCATTTCCCTATTAGAGTCAGCATTTTGCCAGTGGGTATATTAAATATTGTATCAGAACTGCAACTAATTTTTGGGCGTAGGTAAGGTGCAAGTAATGACAGCCTGGTTAGCTGAGGGACACGTTTGTAGCAGCAGTGTTCTCAAGATTCTGGGAACTGAGCACCTTGGCAAACAGGATGTGCAAATCTTTGACTTGAAGGAGTGAAACAGTTCCTCAAGTTGTCTATCTGAAATACTGTGTAGAAATTGTGTTTTGCTGTGGGAATCTTTCATTTCAAGCACATAGTGATCTCCTGGATTCTGTGTTTAGACCTCAAGTGAATGTTGCTTTGAAGGAGTGCTGACCAGTTAAATTGCCTCTTTGTTGAAAGGAAATTGATTTGTTCATTCATCTGAAAAATATCACGGTGTCTTTGAAAGATCAGTGAGGTCACATTGTCTTTTAGCTTTATGGAGAACAAAACTAGCATGTAAGAATGCTTCCAGGAAACAATAAAAGTATGTGCGTGTTTGTTTCTAGCCCAGCACTTTTGTGAATATTATTTGTCATCTTTCTCCAGCAGTTGAATGTGCTTTCCTCACTGCCCACTTGAATAGCATAGAAACAGATACTGTTTTAATGTAAAGTATATTTTAGAAAGGTTCGTCCCATAGATATGTACATAGTAGTTATAATACACCAAGTAGAAATGTCCTCCATTACTCGTCAAAGCCTAAGGTTGATTAGTTTATTCAGAACTGTTAGAACCTGCGGACTGGCAGCAGTCCAGAGGCTGAACATTTGTTCTCTTGGTCAGAAGTCAGTGATAGGATTCTGTGATTGTTGCTTTACTCTCACTATTAAAAGTACAACATAGATGCTCCCGAAATATACATTGAAAACCTAATTTTACTTGCTTGCTCAACTTTTTGATTTCTCTTTTCATGTTTTTTATTACTAATTTTTTATGTTAGAATGTCTATGACTTCAAATTTTCAATATTTCTACAAAATGTGACTGTTTTTAGAAAGTAACGAAGCACTGCCAGCTATGTTCAGCCTGATTGCAGTCGACTTACCTTGTGTATTCATAGTCTTATTTGGTGAGATCCACCATCTAGACCTTTTTCATATTTACAAGGTACAACTACAATGTGACCCTACCAAATGGTTCACTTCCCTATGAGAAAGCGTTGTCAAGCTGGGAGGTGTGTGCTTCAGGACTGTGTTAAGGTTTTTCAATATATAAGAGTTTTTTAGGATTTTCCTGTGGAAGGTTCTGATCTTGAGCAGCTCCATGTTAGCAGTCTCTTTATTATTGCTTTCTGTAGTTGTGCCTGGAAGGCCAAAAAGTTTGGATTTCTTTGTATCAGTTTAATGGTGCTGGCATTGAACTAACATGAGAGCTTTTAGCTGGCTAGATAACAGAGGCTCTCCAGAGTGTTCTCTTCAGGCTACAGTGCAGTTTCAAACCTATTCACCTGAATCTTAGCAGGCTTTTAAGCTGTCTTAAGCTAAGCAAGTGTACTTGAAAAATACATCCTGAACTCAGTCAAGACAGGGTCAGGGTACATTGCCCCCTATTTAGGCTGGTTATTCAAGTTCCTTGTTTTTTTTCATAGCCGTTCTTGTGTTGCTGTGGTCCATTTCTGTTCCTTTCTCGCAGTATCCATAGAATAGAATATCCAAAATTGGAAGGGACCCACAAGGACTTCTGGGTCCAACCCGTGACCCCACACAGCACCACTGAAAATCCAAACCCTGTGTTTGAGAGGGCTGTCCAAACACTCATTGAAATCTGGCATTTGGGGCCATGCCCACTGCCCTGGGCAGCCTGTTCCATACCCACCGCCCTCTGGTGTAGACCCTTTCCCCAGCTTCCAGCTACCCTTCCCCTGACACATCTCGGTGCCATTCCCTCGGGCGCTGTGGCTGTCACACAGAGCAGAGTTCAGCACTGCCCTTCATTCCCTGCGAGGAGCTGCAGCCGCCATGAGGCCTTCCCTCAGCTCCTCTGCTCCGGGCTGAGCAAACCCAGGGACCTCAGCTGCTCCTCATATGTCTTGCCCTTTAGACCCCTCACCATCTTTGTAATACTCCTTTGGACACTCTCCAATAGTTTTATGTCCTCCTAATGTTGTGGTACCCAAACCTGCACACGCTGCTAGGGATTACCCTCTATTTTTCTAAGCATCTCAATCTGATAGAAACCCACACATTTTTTTTAACTCTGCTCCACACAGGGCCAGACTGTTTATTCCCCTGTCCATTACCCTGTAAGCCTTTGTGTTGTAATCCTTGGTGGTTGTTTTACCATCTATCTTTTGTCTGTTGGAACTGATTTAAGAGGTGGTAGACATTTGTAACTGAGCCGAGCTGGATCATTGCTTATTGTACAGTTAAACAAAACATGTTCCAGCCCTTCTTGAAAAGGAGCCCCCACCCCAGCTGGCACAGTGACCTTGGTGTGTGAGGGTAAGGAGAAGGGCATCAGAAGCATTTGAATGGAGCTCTCGTGCTTCCAGCGTGAGAGGGACTGAGGGAACACTGCCAGTCTCTAGTTCGTATTTGTCAGTTTGTTACTGATGCAAACTGTTCTGAGTCATCAGCTGCTTGTACATCTTTATATAGAAGACTGGATGATACTTGTTCACTTTTGCTTCTGGGGTACATGATGCAAAAGTGGTGTGACTTGCGGTATAGAAAACACTTCTATAGACATTTATTGAGCTACCAGTATTTTACACACTGTGTCAGAAGTGTTTTGAGATATTTTAGTAGGTTGAGCAGTCTATCGTGCATTTGTTATACAACAACAAACACTGTTTGAAATTATAATGCCAGAACTATCAAGCGTTCCTGCATTTAGCTTGAGTTAATCTAAAAGAATTTCAAGCATTCCTTACTGCATTTCTTCAGCTACTGATCTAGATAGATGAGATCTTTGGGTAGGAATGTCAGCAGTGTACTAGGTACAGGTATTTTACATTATTTAAGATTTGATTAGTCTACTTAAGCAGAGGAGTGAAAAGCTATCCCCAAAGGAGTCCTACAGTGTTTTATGGCTGGAGCCTGAAAAGGCCATGAAGGAGAACATCTCTTGTGTCAGTAACTAAACAACAGCAAATGAAATCAGATTGTTAAGGCCTTGGCAAAATGTTTTACTGAGAGCAACTCCAAAGTTTTATGTGGATTTCAGAGAACTTTGCAGATTTGTTGCTTTTGTTTTTTGATTTTGAATGATTTTCCAAAGATGTCTTGGAATGAATCTGAAATAATCTGCAATTACAAGTGAGACTATTTCATACTCCAGGGTACAGTTACGGAATGACAATTCTATTCCATTTTACTGAATCGTTGCTCTCTTAGGATACAAAAAAACGATGAATGGAAAAAGATGCACCTTTTAAACTGCACCATTAGATTATTATTATTATTATTATTTTGGCAATCTGCAGGAATGCTGTGCTCATCTGACTCTACTTGTACTTCCTCACATTTATTTACCTACTCCCAGTGGATTTACCACATTTCATTTTGATGATGAAGAATGTAAATACTGCAGACAACACCATGGAAATTCATGTAGCAATTTCTTTAGCTACAAAATGTAGATTTGTTTCTATAAAGTTATACCTGCTTCTAATCTCTGCTACATTTGTCCCGGTTGCATAGCTGACAGTGTATCAAGACAAAGGAAGCCAGAGCCATGCTTAAACTTTTTTTTTTCTCCACAAGCCTGAGTTGGGCACAAGCAAAAGAGGTGTGTCTGGAAGGAAATCGTCCACCTGGATCAAAGTCTTTGTGCCTGAGTTAGCAAGCTGAAGTCTCAGATTACCAACTTCAGCCATAACTTTAAACCTTCTCAAAATGCACACGTGTACCAGCAGGAAAAATTTGTAACATAAGTTACAAGACGCTATCTTGCAAACATATAAATGAGGATTTATTTCATAAATTCATAATTCCTTCATGACCCTACACTACATTTTATTCAACCAAATTCTCAGTGTTATTTTCAACCTTAGTATTTAAAACAAAGAGAACGCATATATTGGTTATCTTTCTACAAAGATTTAAGGCATTATAGTTGTGTATGGTTTTCTGCATTCAGATATGAAGTACCTCTTTTCCATAACTTGATTCTCTAGCTTTGCTTGCATAGTTGTTACTTAGAACTTGGCAGGAATAATCCTCCAGAGGCAGGCATCCAGCAAGGGAGATTTTTGCCCAGTGATTTAAGTTTGGTAAATCTAAAATCTTTACTTCAAACTTTTAAAAATTAACCTTAACCTAATATTTTCTAATATATCTTAATTATAGACATCTCTGCCAGCTATGTATAAAGTAAGCATGCACTTTTGAATGTTTTATATTTAATATTGTCCTCCTGGTACAAACTGGGACAATTTTTTAGCATTTCATGGAGAGAGGAGAGGGCAAGAGAAGAAAGGAGAAATCAGTGCTTTGAGAGGACCTGGTATTCTGAGAATTTTTGAACATAACTTTGGACTTACTCCATTTGTGTTAGAACGTCCCAGTAGTGAAGATCACCAACATCATGGTGCAGCACTCTAAATATATCAGGTTAGTTGTCTTTTTCCTAAAACATGAAGCTGTTCATTATTCCCTTCTGCAAATGGTTTGATTTGTAATGCGGGACAGACTGCAGTAAATATTTTATAAACTCACCTTTTAAAAATGGGCTGGTTAACTGCAGTATCCAAAGCAAATAAAATAGTTACCTTTTGAGCTAACTGTGCTTAGAACAGAATATGCTTTTAGTATGCAGACTAATATTTTGTGTTTTCAGCATTATCCTTTTGGTCTTGGCAATCCATTGTCAGTTGTCTTTGCAAGGGTATAAAAAATGGTACATAGACCAATTTTAGTAATTTTGATAGCATTAAGATATAGCTGTTAGTGACTATGTCTTGTGAAGTCTGTCTTCTTCACAATCAGGTTCTTATAGTTTACATGAAAAAAATACTTTTGAGTACAAAATTTGCTTCTTTCTTTCTTTTTTTTTTTTTTTAGCCTACAAATTGTATTCAAATTTTTCAGGGTTACAGTGTTGAATAACAAAGTGTTTAAATGATATCAAGTTCTACTGATGATTTTTGCTTGTTATATAGATGAAAGATTTTTTTGTGCAAGAAGTATTTAGCATTTTCTACTCGCAGTTAAACCAAAGTATTTTTTACTAATTTTGATAAGTTTGCTAAGCAGTACTGTGTAGTATAGTATGTCTCCCTTTCTCTTCCCAGATCTCCCAAGATAGGAAACTGCTGCTGTACAATCACGTGCTGAGTGCTACATTCAGCAAGAAAACTTACTTCAGTATTAAAGCAAGTCAAATGTAAATTTAGAGACGTGTCATCTCATGAAAGTCTTGTTTATTGAATACATTGCTCTTTAATGAGTGTTAGAAGTAAGGCGTTTCAAAAATAGCTGTTTGATCCCTCTCATACAGTATTTGTTATAAATTTTGAGCAAGCAGCCTGGCGCTATTTCTAGGGAGGAGCTACTTCTGAAATCCTGTGAAGCCATTAAAATTGTCCTTCTTCATACTCACTAATATGATGATGCCCATGAAAAATCAATAATAATTGGGCAGCTGATGCAACTGCGACAAAATTGCATTTGTGCCTTCATCTACCCACCTCTTTCTGTATTCACTCTGTTTTGATCTTATACTTGTTCTTCAGGCTCCTATGGGAGTGTCCATCTCTGTTAAATATTTATGGAGCTGTGATATCAAAGTGCTGCTTTTAGCAGTGTTGCTAATAAGTCCATAGCAGTTTTACTGTTCTGTGCTAAAGCAGAGAAGTGTGATGCTCCTGATTAACTTTATAAGAATCTTTCTTTAGACTTTAAAGTGATGTATATTAACAGAATTTTGGTTTTGTGCTTTAAGTTGGCACTTTTAATTGGAAATGACAGAGTAGTAAAACAGTCTCTTATTTTAAATAAGATGGTTGTCTCAAACAATAGTGGGGGGATGTGTAGAAAGCAAACACTGCATTTAGTTTTTCCTGTGTTCTTTGGTATTAAAAGGTAGTAATGATATTTTTGGTTGTTAAGTAGTACAATAAAAGAGCTATGATATAGTTCTTTTATTATCAAGGAACTTAAAAATACAGCGAACAGATCTGCCTACCAAACAAAAGTCTTTGTCACATAAAACTCTGCTAGAGTCTCATTATATTAAGATAAAATATTTGAAAGCTGTCATTTTTGTATTGTCATTTTTGGTATATTGCAATGTTTTTGTGATACAACAAATTAAAAAATAGCCTAAGAATTTTATATGCTGAATTTATGCAAACCAAAGCAAGAACAGCGACGCTGACAGTGCAGCTGGGAGCTGATGAGCCAGCCTTAAAGCCCCTCCAGTATGCAGCTTCCCAGTCCTTGAGGCCATGACCTGGCTGGGCCTTCCAGGCCCCATCTCTTTTGAGGGAATACACACGTATTGCATGCCCTTTACTTTCAAACACATGAGAGGAGGGGTTGAAAGAGCAAACTAAGTTTCCTTTCCGGGATGAATTACTGCCTGGCTCTAGTGCTGGCCTTGTTAGCTTACTGTCCTCTGAGAGCACGTAATGGATTGGAGGCCTCTAACAGAAAGAAAAAAAAAAACCAACTAAGCCTGGGCCCCTTTCAGCCATTCTCAGATGCAGAAGTTTGCTGTATCAGCTCGTGTTTTGTCCTTTTTCTCCTTCAGCTGAAGCAGGGCCTCCTTTGAACTCTGAAGCGGTTGGTCTGTTTGCTGGGAGCTGAGCTGGCAACCACAGGCAGGCAGACCTGGAATATACAGCAAGCACTCAGCAGCTTGAGAGAGGCAACAGCTGTTGGGTGTTGGTTTCTTCTGACTTCTGGAGGTGCTGGGAAGCATCTCTTACTGGCAGCGTACAAAGACAGCTTTGCCCCTCTGTACCCACAGGGTATTTGTACTGACACATTTAATGGCTAATGCTGAAAAGAAAACCACACTGTGGCCCACCAGATTTTTGAGGCATAAAAGGCTGAGTGAGAAAGACGAATGTTCTTTTGGATATTGAATGAAGCTGGAAGACATTAGCATAATTTATAGTATCCTATATTTTAAACAGGGAGTTGTTTTCTGGATTAGTTTTGACCCTGTCACTTCTCTCCTTGTGCTCTTCCAGAGATTGGTTTCTTGCTATCACATCGAATATAAGCTGTTTGCCTTCACCTGAAGTGCTTTCATGCACTGTCCCCATTCTATCATATTTAATTTTCTTTTGATAATATGATGATTATAGTTGCATTAGCCATTTGCTAAATTTTCAATACCTCTTGCTGATTCTTGGTTTTGGGAAAAGTTCCTCTTGTCTATTCTAAGCCATATCATCGCTTTGTTTTATAATCCTTAAAATTCTTGCTTTCCTTTGACTCTGAGAATCTTGAGATTTGGACAGTGGCCTTACATGTAGAGCAGTATTTGACTATATTTCTTTGTTCACCTTTCTGTGTCATGTCTGTATCATATATAGCCCTTAAGTGTGCACATACATAGGCTGTAGGGCTTTTTTTAGGGAAGCAGATGTCAGTTTTGCAGTACTTGCTGCATATTCCTGAATTTGCCAGATGTTATGGTAATGTACATAATATTTTGAGCAGTGTGCTTACATCTTTTATATTATTCATTTTTGAAGACTGTTCTATCATGTACTATATCTGTACTACATCAAAAAATGAATAGATCACTCAACGTGCCGTAAACTAATGAAATTTAATTTTTTGCCATTTCTGTACTGCAGCCACCCTACTCAAGCTCTCAGTTCTTCCATGCATTCCCAGCCCTCTGCCCAAATATGTACAGATTTCTGCTTCAGGATCTCAGCAATCTCATTGTGCTCCAGCCTCTTCTCAGGTTCCCTCAGGGCCCCGTATCTCCTTAGTCTCTTAGCAGCCCCCCTTGCCCATAGCCAGGTTTGCTGAATGTGCCAGGTGGGGCAAGAGGCAGCATGCTCTGCAGCTGACGGAAGCTACCCATGTGCTAAGTTCCAGAAATAAGTGCATAGCAATTGATGCTGATACCTCCTAATTTTGAATGATGCAAGAAGTTTTTTGTGCATTTTTGCTCTTTGAAGGCACCAGTGGGATCTGCATCATTGATTTGCCTGAAGATTTGAAGAAAAGGATATACTTCAGGCATTTTTTCTTGTCTGGTTTGTAGTCTTGAGTGCTGTTGGTAGTCGATAGGGATTAGCAGATACTATAACATCATAAGCTTGCCTCATTAACAAATGTGACTGAAAGTCATTCTCTCAAGTTATTTTTAAGATCCCAGCTCCTGGAAGCTTTGGGCTTTATTTTGGTTTTATGTAGAGGGTAATATGAGCTGCTGGTTTATTGAAAAGAGAGATTTTTCCATGATTTTTACTGTATTTTATTGAAGCCTAAAACTATTTAATATTCACAGTAGTGTAGTTGTTTATATATCTGGAAGCACACCAATCTAAAGTACCACAAGCTGTGACATGGTAATGTGAACATACAGGGGCTTTCTTGAAAAACATGAATGTAGTATCTGCATGCTTATGTTATAAAATACAGAGACAACGGAAAGATACCAAATGCTGAAGTATTCATGTTGAGCTTTGGTTTGCCTGTACAATAAGGTGTGCTTCTGCTTTCAGAATACCTGCTTATCCCTTGTGATGTGAATGTCCAGCTGCTTCACAGGGGCTTGCCTCTGACCTCAGGGGAGAACACAGGGCAACTGCTCAGCATGCTGGCTCAGCTGCTGTAGCAGACCTGTCATCCCATGGTGGCATCAAGCAGTAGAACACAACTACTCCAAAATGGGGATTGCTTCACTGGAGTTTTGAAGGAAAAGGGGACTAAAATAGAGGCCACCACAGTCATTGTACTCTTTCTAGGGTGGCCCAGACTGCCATATGCCCTGGTGACGTGAGGGTGTTTTCCCGTGTCTTCACCAAGTGACCCGTCAGAGGAACTGCAGAGAGGGGACAGTGCAGAACTGCAGAAACTCGCACTCATGTAGAACAGAATCTGAGCAAACTGCAACCATTCAAAGATGCAGAGTAAAGGTGTGCAAGTGTGCTCGTCATGCTCTTTGATATTTTTGCTATTTATGTGATGTGCAGGTTCACAGTAGTAGTCGAAAGCAACTCATGAGAAGACAATTCTGTGGGAACAAAGGTATAGCATTGCAGCTTTTTCTTAGAGTTCCCCAAATCCCTCTCACATGGATTGCATACACATCATGATTCCTTGAGACTTTCTGCAGCTTTAGACCCCTTACATTCATCTGGTTCTTTTTTTTTTTTTTTTTTTTTTTTTTCTATATAGAGCTGACTTGGGTACCAGTAACTGTGCAGACAAGCAAATGCAGAAGTTTGAGGTAGTCCTTTTATTTGCCAAGGTAGTCCTTATACTTGTTGAGTAGAATAGAAGGGAGTGGGTGCATATCAGCTCCTGTCCTGCCTGATTGTACATTCCCAACACAATCAATTCCAGTGTCCTATCGTGCTGTGCCTGGCATATTTGCATCTCAGAGTGTATGCTGTGGGGGAAGGATCTGGCATGGAGCGGTCTGCATGTGGTGACTCGTGCACAACAGACCTCCCGAAGGTTCACTGAGCTACCAGCTGCCGCCTGGTGCTGAGTCCCCTTTCTGTCCCTCTGACACAAAACACAGCATGCTCATTCAGACTGCCCGATAAGCTTCTCCTGTCCTATCTCCTGAGCTGAGATGCTCTGCTTGCCCAGTCTTCATGTAACTCAGTCTGCTGGTCCCCCACATCAGGTAAATGCAAGAGACTGTAGAGCACAACTGGCAGTTCTGACTAGCATTGTATGGACCCAGTCACTGTTGTTCTGCAGCTGTTGTTTTAAAAATAAGCTTGATGTTTTAAAGAATCTCCTTAGCAGAACTGTTAGGATAGGGCTGTAATGATTCCTATGTTTGTGTGTATTGATCTGGCTGGCACAAAAAAGTTCTGTTTTCACCCACCTACATGTGCATAGGTCCTTCAAGCGTATTTTACCCGGTGTTGTTTAAGTAACAGTTAAACCGAGGTCTACTTCCTTGCATACTTTTGAAGAATTTTATTGAAGGATTTGTCTTTGGTTGTACTGTGTTTTGAAATCACTTCTAATTTCTTATTTGCTTCTCATTTGTGGAAATCAATTTTTCATCCATGTCTGTTAATACAGGTCCTCTTTATAATTTCTGTATGTTTGAAGAGTATCTGTAATGAAAATACACAGTAGGGAAATAATCTGTGAATAATTGGGAATTTGTGTGTATCCTACCTATAAGGACTTCAGGAATTCGTGAGCAGAGGTTTTAGGCCCTAAGTACTCTTCACGTGCATGCTTACAGTGCTGCAGCTCTAGGTTAATTCATCTGGGAAAGAGTGCTTTACAAAATAACTAACATACTGTTTGTCTTTTTAGGCTGTGAAGCATGTTACAGAACCTCACGACAAGTGGATGAAGGGGAAAGGAAAGAGTGCCATTGATAGCTAGAATAGCAACATGGGAAATACAACCACCAAATTCCGCAAAGCTCTTATAAATGGAGATGAAAATCTGGCCTGCCAAATATATGAGAGCAACCCTCAACTAAAAGAAACTCTTGACCCAAATACTTCTTATGGAGAAACTTACCAGCACAATACTCCACTCCATTATGCTGCTAGGCATGGAATGAACCGTATCCTGGGGTGAGTGTAATTCAGTATTTTGTTTGTCTGAATAACTGATCTAAGAAATTCCAGGGTTTTACCTCGGTTATAAATACTGTGTGTGTGCATATGAACATATTTATGTATGTGTGTTGCAGCAGAATTTATGACATTTTCAAATAGTAATAGAAAACATGTAAATTAATCTATAATCTCAGTCTGGTATAACAGATTTTAATTTTATTTTTAGTCTCTTTGTTCTCTTTCCCTAACATTAATGTAGACAATTTAAGATTGCTTCCTGAAGACTCCTATACCACAGCTCTTTGAAAATAATGACTATTTTACTGTTCTTGACCATGAATTGGTCTGGGTTGGAAGGAACCTTTGTGTTTTCCTGTTTTAAAAGAGTCAGTTTGTGTCATAGTTAATGGATACCATACTGATTGTGTAGACTTTCAGATGGGACAATATGTATTTATTCTTTAGTACCCAGTTTTATTTTCCATTTTGGACAATAGCAGCAAACTTGAATATGAGTAAATGTATTATTGCCAGTCAATACATACAGCAATCTCTAATGTTAGCTGCTTCTGTCCTCGCCTATTTTTGTCAGCGATTAAGACCAATTAAAGATTAACATCATGGTGTTTCACATCTTATCCATGTCCAGAGATCACACGTACAAGCTGTTCCAGCCTAGTATTTCGTGAATTTAATTCTGAGTAAACATTGCTAAACCTTTTCTTCAGTAGGTAGTTGTGGTTTAACCCAACTAGTCCCCAAGCAAGGGCTGTCCACCCAGCCAACTCCCCTCTGTTTTTCAAGGTTTTTTTGCATGATGTCACATGGTATGTAATATCCCTTTGGCCCATTTGGGTCAGCTGTCCTGGTTCTGTCCTCTCCCAGCACCTTGTGCCCCCACTCAGTCGCTCTCACTGGCAGGACAATAGGAGAAGCTGAAAAAACTAAATGTCATTGGTTCCTCACAGCACCACTCAGCAACAACCAGAACATCTCTGTATTGTCAATGTTGTTTTTCTCCTAAGGCCAAAGCATAGCATCATACCAAACACTATGAAAGTGTAAGCAACTCAGTCCCAGATGAAACCAGGTCAATAATGAGTTAGAGAGAATTTCATTAATAGCCTCCTGCTTACTTTAGGAAATGGAACAGAGACCTCTGCTGAACTGTCCTACTGTTAATATGCATTTTATCTCTGTGCTTATATCTACAACTGATGTGCCTGTGGTTTGTTCTGGGCTGAAACTACTAGCCACTTGCCAGGCCTGCCGCTATATTTTTTTCTTCATGATTTCTCATCTGCCTTGATTTTTTGCTAAATATTTTTCTCTTCTCTCCTACTTAATTGTCTTTTAATTTCACTGCTGAATCATTTTTCAATTTCCTAGTATCCTCAAAACATTCTCATTTCTGATTCTTAAACTGTAGAAAAATTTTAAATAAACATGATATAAAATAGCATCCAGATTTTATTTACATTGCAAGTGATTTTTCTCTCTGAAATTTACAGGTTAGTTCTCTCAGTTTAAGAAAACACAGCCTCATTAAAAGAATATATGAAGTTGTTTGCATATATGGAAAGAAATGGAGTCATAATTACTGACTGCTGAGCAATCCATTAGTTAATTCATATTTTGCCATTATGATGAGATTTAGAATAACTGCTTTGCATTAAAAAATAATTAGTAATTTAGAAATGACATTTTACTTCTAGCTACATGGCTTCTAAGTCTCACAGGAAAACTCAGTTTTATTTTGCACACATTATAAACAAATGATGAATCATTCATTTTCCTAGTTTGTGTCCAAGATTTGCAGTACATTTTTTTGCTAATAGATGTTGTGAAGGTACCTGTGTTTGCTAGAGTCTGCTACTAAAAACCTGTACTGTTGGATTTACTGTTTTGTTGAGGTTCTTTTTCCTGTTTGCTTTTCTGCTGTCCGTGTAACCAATTTGTTCAAAAATCACCTGTGACAGATACTACACAAAAAAATACCTTTTTTATCTGAAAGAAATATTAAGACTTGCAATGTGTTTGTTTACAAAGTTGATGCTAGGAAGGACACAAATGATTCCCAGTTAAGCCTCTTCCTGTGAATACAGGAAGAGATTAAATAAATGGAATATTGAAATGAATACTTTGATTTACAGATGAGGTACAGTAGCTAAATATAAATGATTTTTAATCTGTATATGTTTTTGAGAGAAACTTGCTGTTATGGGATGTCCACAATACTGTGTTATTGTATACTTATTTATGGAACATTTTAAATATTTGGGAATCTGTGGCTACACTTACTTGTAGTTCAAACTCTGGGCAGTATTTTGTATACTGTATCTTTTAGGTGTTTTTTGTTTGTTTGTTCGTTTGTTTGCTTTTTCCATAGGCTGATATTTGTGTTATTGAAGGTGGATGTTAACTAACATGCCTATATTCATTTTGTGAAATTTTCTCAAAGCAGAGTAGTGAGATGCAGTTGGCAATATGCTTTTTGAATAGCAGAATATGTTAAAATACATGTTCTGGGATGCTCAGAAATAGCCTGTCTGACAGTGCTGTTGCCCAGTACTAAAACAAATGGACAGACTCCCTGATGGTCTGGTAGCTGTTGGTGGCAGTCGAAAGGCTCGGTGAAGGCACAGACACCATGTTTTTGATGAAGGAGAGCTGAGGACATCCTTGTGTAATCATCTCAGAAGTGGAGTAACAGAAGAATCTGGAGAAGAGGTTAAAGGGTCTTGAAGCGAAACTCTTCTGCTGACCTACCTTTATATAATCCAGCATGAACTTTACTGGCAGAAAGTTACACTCAGAAAAATTCCTCAAATGTTTTTAATCATACAGTTGTTTTACACCAGGTCAGCAATCTGAGTCATCCAGTTGCTGCGCTTTGCATCTAGCTTTTACAGTCTAGAAACTGCATGTAGTGTATAACCATGCAGTAGCCTCACGCTTATTTGTATAGCTGTGTAAATGAGAAATTAATTTATTTTCCTTTCACTAGATTCAGCAAGAACGTGGTTTGTATATGTGATAATTTTTTATGAGTATCATAGCTTTAATATATTAGAGAAGTTGAAATAAAAAAGGGAAAATAGTTAGGTATTCGGTTAATATAAAACTCTTATTTGGCCTACAGACCAAAATAATGTTTACCTGACAGATCACTTTCTTTTACTGAGCATTTAATGTTTAAAAACCAAAAACTGGTTTGTGTCTAATTAGCACAAAGGAGAACGTTCAAAGTACTGCGTGATACTCCCAAAGGCTGTGTAGGATTCAGTGGTTCCCAGTGGCTCATTTTGTCTGCCCAGCCAGGACATGAGAGCAGGTGGCTGGTTGATGTGTTTGCCCATGTCCTGTGCCTGGTCTCTGCTGTCCATTCTGACCTCATTAAATGCTATTTCTAAGTGTTACTCTGTGTGATGGGACTCTGTGTCTTGTGCATGTTTTTTATAGAGGCCTAAGTGCCAGCAGCTGAAGTCTCTGAGCCTGTGGTACCAGCAAGCTGTAAAGACCAGAACACATGCGTGTTATATTAGTATGAATGTCAGTGTACTGTCACTAATGGGGATCAAGCTGGAGGAGCCAGCAAGTAGGGTCAATGCGTTGGGAGCTGTGTGTAGGGAGGCAGCCTCAAGTGTGCAGGTCAGCCAGGAGGCCAAGAGATCAATCTGCATATGTGCTTAAGTGCATGAGGTGCTGGGAGTTTTTGAGTGTCTGAAGCACATTACTGGGGACCTGCATCACATATGCATGGGTGTGTGAGGTAATTGGAAGAACCAGGCCATCCAGAGCCAGTTACGGGATCAACAGCATCCAAGGCTGCTTACTGAAGGGACCAGCACTGTTCAGTTGTATATTTTGCTCACTGTTGGGCCTTCATCCTGCTCAACAACAGAGTGGAAAGGAATAAGGATCATTGATGCTGTTTGTGGTCACGTGAGTGCTGAGTGTTTATGTCCGTGTGGATCCACATGTACTGCACATGTATTGCATGCACATGCATGAATGTGATATGTGCATGGCCTCACCTCTGTCTGAGCCTACATCTGGGGAGCCACAGCAGCCTTGCCTCCCATGAGCTGCTGGATTTGACAGTCCCAATCAGCCTGGGGCCTTTTATTAAAAATAGAAAGGAACAAAGAGAAAAAATGCACCATAGCATCTCTCTAGAAAACTATAGAGTTTTACTTTCCATTTTACTTTCCATTTTGGAAGGACTAAAAATTTCAAGTTTTCTTTCTTGGACTATATTGTAAATATCATGGGAACAATTTGGGCGCCATTTACTCTGATTTTCTGTTACGGTCTGTGGATATCTGCTGTAGCTACTTAAATTCAGCATTGACTTTCAGAGAAGTTTGCCTTGGTTTCTAATAGATCTAGTTCAGAAAGGTCATCTGTGTTACAAAACTGTTACTATTCATATTTGCTATTCAGATGATGTTCATCACAATTTAATCAATAGGTAGTCATCAGTGGATAATAGACAAGACTTGTGGAAATAAAAGTTACATGACCATCAGAAACATACAAGAAGGATATGTAGCACTCTGATTTTGAGAGCCTTGTGCAACATACAAGTTGATTTTATTCCACTATTAAGATTTATCATAGTCCACTATGAATGAAAGTCTTGATCCTTATTCAGAAAGATAGTTTTAATTGTGTTTAGTGAATGGATATAAAACCAGTGCAAACAAAGAGCACATCGGGGAAAACCTTCTTAGATAACCTGTAATTCTGCAGCATATGCTGTGGCGTGACTTTCAGTGTTGTAGTTTTACTTAGGAGCTTTTTGAATCTACGACAGATTATTATTATCATCTTCATCATCATCATCATATTCAGACACATAAAGACACTGACTGGAAGGGATCTCTGGAGGTAATCTTGTCCAACCCCCTCTTCAAGCAGGGCCACCCAGGGCACATTGCACAGCATAGTCTCCAGGCAGGATCTGAAGATCTCCAGAGAAGGGTGGCTCCACAACTTCTCTGGGCAACCTGTGCCAGAGCTCTGTGTCCTCAGGGTAAAGAAGTTTTTCCTCACGTTCAGGCCTTTTATACTGCTACATCTTAGCTCTTTGTGAGTATTCAAGCCCAGACTGGCTCATTTGGAGCAGTTGCTGCTGGTCCTCAGCAGAACACAGGGAGAAGCCAATGGAAACAGTGAGGCAGCAGTAGCTTGTGAAGCTGATTTTTTCCAGAGCAGTAAAAGCAAAGGTTGCCAATTACAGAAGAGTCTAGAAATAGGAATGAATCCTGCTGAAACAAAGCAAAAAGTATTTTTGCCCTCTAGTTACAGATGCTACGGTTGAATGTATTTAGATAGCGTTTCTCCTTGTTACCAGGATTTTCTGCCACTTTTATAAAACCAAAAACATTGGGTTATGTGCTCTTCCCTGCAGTTAGAGACTATTTACGTTTTGTTATTAAGATTATAATCTGTTACTATATTATCCTTCTTTTCCTTTTCTTGAAAATCAAATACTGTAAAAATAAGATCCCTTATTGGTGAGATGAGATGTATGAAGGCAGTACATTTACAAAGATTCTTTATTCTGTGTTATCTGTTTACCGTAATAGAATCCTGTGATTATATGACCACAGGCAAAGTAGAATTGAATTTGAGCTGTAAAGAAGCAGAGTATAGCTTTAGTCCTTTGCACCAGGATGACTCTGTTACCACATAGTGTATGTGATTGTCAAGGCGGTTGGTACCTGCTGAATCATTGTGTCAAGTGGCTTGACCCTGGAGTTGGGTACACTTGGCTTCCTCAGCAGAGAGGTCTACTGGCACAGTAGTTAAAGGAATGATGGCTGGGAGACTTGGAGTATCTGATAAACAGAAATCTGTCAGACTCTCATTGCTAAATCCTGTATCCAGCTAACGTATTCAGTGACATTATATATAGACTGAATGAGTCAATGTTTAAAATTAATACATTTTCCAATTTAAATAAGATCACTTCATTGAGATATTTAAGGAAAATAAAAAGCCTCTTCTATTGATGTCATTAAACATCAAGCAACATGCAGATTGAATGGGTTTTTCTGGAGGAAAGGAGAAAGGGAGAGAGGAAGATGGGACAATCTTTGTAATACATTCATTTTTTGTAGAAAGAATAGAAGGGATAAAAAACCTTCTAGTACCAGCTGTGTAATTCCATCGTTGCTTCTATATAAATAATATCAACACTAGATGTCATACACTGCAAGGTGATTTACAAGCTGATAGGAAGATAACAGTCCCTGCACAGAAATACAAAGCTTTGTGTTTAAATGGTGAAGATGAACCCATTTCTTGGTAGCTTCATGGTTATTATTTCTTCTGACATTTTTTTAAAACCAATCTAAAATAATCTCACAGCTACTTGAGAAGAGCATTCCATGTGGGTAGCCTTTTTAGAAAAAAAAAATGTGTTCAAAGGATGTATTTGGAAGGAAAGCTGAGAAGATCACACCGAAGTTTGGGAATTGGTTCTAACTCTAAAGAAATTAATGGGGTGAGGGGCCAGAGAAAGTGATGAAAATGGTACAGATTTTGCATTACAGAAGACTTCGAGTCACAAAAGTTGCTGGTAAGCAGCCAGTTCAGTTGGAAGCTGCTTCTAATTTGGCACACAACTCTTTCTCTTTTAAAATCTTACTTAAAATACTGAAACAGAAGCCAGAAGTGGCATACAGTCATGGAAGCAGCATTCCTAGCTGTCCAGCAGGCCAAGCTGAGGTCACCCAAAAACAAAATCCAGTCGCTCATTAGTTAAAGGTAACTTAAGGATGTTGATACCTTCTTGTATGAGGAATTATTTAATTCTGTGTTTTGGTGTTGCTGTCCCTTCTAACAGGCTTTAGAACCTTGTATGAGACATTATTGGTTTTGGTCCACTGGAAGGATTGGCCAAGTTTTGTGTCCATTGCTTTTAGCATAGAGGATCTGTGCTCCACAATTCCTTTTTGTCCCTTTGGCACTCCTGTGCATTGTCCCTCTTGGTGTTCTTTGTTGTACCAAGCCAAAGGTTGCTTATACAGAAAGTCATACTTGGTCATAATAGTTGACACAAAGCCACTACAACTTTTCAATATATTTGCTTTTTTTTTTAGTAAGGAAAACAGCAAGTTCTTGTTGATGCATATCTATGTAATACCTTTCTTAAATGTCTTTAGGTGGTAGGATGCTACGTTAACGTGAGTCAGTCCAGAGCTGGAGTTAGACCAGCTGGTGACCTACTTTTAGTCACTTCAATAATCTTTTGGAAAACAAGGTGTTCGGGAAGGCAATAAGTGAAATTGCAGCAATACGGTGAAAAAGATTCTAAGGCTTTATTGAGCTGAAGACAATGCTTGAGTTCTAGGCAGTATTTTTGTACTGAACATTACATTAAGCCTGTAAGTGGAACAGCAAATGTTGGCTGAGACAAAGAATTTCATTTGAACCTTTGGTTGCTCTGAGATATGATTCATATGCACCAAGCTCTGGACTTGATCCTCAAATGAGTGGTTATCTATGAAAATCTGCAGAAATTGTTTGAGTACTCGGGAAATGGATTTAATTCATTTTGCCAGATGTACTGTACTTGGTAGGAGTCATATGAATGGGAAAAATGGAAGGCATTTCTGATTAGAAAAAATACAAGATCTGGGGCTAGAGTGAAGTCTTTGACATGAGAGATCTTAAAATGTCTGTGAAGACTTCCAATTTCAGAATGAATAATTAACTCTTTGCAGACTTCCATCACCAATGCAGTACCTGTGCTGGCCTCCCCACTGATTCCCATGTTTTGCCAATAGCCCAAACTGCCACTGGTATAACCTTGATCCTTACTTTAGCAGAATATTATTAGTGTTTACAGGAATTCTGGCAGTGTTAATAACAGTTCTTAGGCAAGGAGTAAGTTAAGCTTAAGGCTTATAAAAAGTCGGGATGATAGTTCCATGGTGTTTTGTTGTTGGAGTTTTGTGGGCTTGTTGGTTTGGGTTTGTTTTTTGTTGTTTTGTTGTTTGTTTGTTTTTAATAAATAGGCTGAGTTTAATAATAATCTATCAGGAGATTCTTTATCTTAGAACGGAAATAGTCACAGAATCCTACTCAGTTTTTTTTACTACATACGGATCCTTGGGCTGTAGGAGAACCTTAAGAATCTTGATGAAAGAGAGAAAAGCCTGTAAATACTAATAAAAAATTTTCTACTACCATCTAATGAATAAAATTATCAATAATTGTTGTTACTCATTGTGGCTGTCAACATCAGGCAAATTCTTATACTTTTCACAATATTAATTAAACCAGTCCATACTTCTGTACAGCTATCAGTCATGACAAAAAAAAGATTTATTCAAGTGCTTTCTAGAGCAGTATAGTTGTTTGTTACAGTACATTTTAAGGGGGTGGAGTGGAAGTACTTCATATTAATGACATATCCATCATTATTCAAGGTTTTAATGCATCAGTATTGGCCTGCTCTATTTGGAAGTTGAATGATGCAGTAACTATGGTTTAATTCATTGCATGAGAGTCTTAAATGACTGGGTGAAAATGCTTGGCTCTTTTCTGTGTTTTTGTAACTCATGGCTTAGCCATACTTGCTGTCAGATTTCACTTATGCAATGTTAACTTTTCTAATAGTGAGCTGAACTTCACTGGGCTTGCTAACTCAAGAACCAGAAGAAATATTCTGAAGGAGAAGCCTATGCAGATTAGATTACCTTGTTGCTGTACCTTTTCTAGTACATCTTACTTAAAGTAGTGCAATTTGCATTATATTTATATGGTATACTAAGTGCCTTGCAATTTCACTTTACAATGGGTTATATTTTGGTTTTATTTTTGTAATGTAGATATATTTTCATATGTTTTATAGGTGTACATGTATCTATATATGTATAAATGTATATGGCTATAAATAAGTACATTATGTAGCATCTGCATTGAAAAACAGACCATCAATGTAGCAGTTTTCATCCCCACTTTTATTAAAACCTGATGAAATAGCTGTGTTGATGTTTCTCAGAGTGAGGGAATGTGTCAGTTGTTTATTACTCAAATTCACAGCCTAATTATCTTGAGTCTCTGCTGCTCTTGTGTAAATATGGATAGTAGTAGGTGTAAATGTTACAGACATTTCTTTTTTGCCACTTTTACAACACTTTTTTCATGTGTTTGTCACCTCAAATTTTGATTCTGTAGAGAGCTACAGCTTGATGCAAAATCTGGAAGCTGTAACTAAAGAAAAGTGTGACTGTCTTGTGATTACATGGTATTTCCCATATGCAGTACATTTTTTTTCACTCTACCAGTACATTTCCAAGCAAAATGTAGCTTTTTATACCTCTGAAGTTATGAGCCAGATCAGATGGGTCTATGGCACTGAGCTTTGAAAGTGTTACACACCAAATACCATTGGTAAAAATGGAGCCCTGTCAAATAATGAATGTGTGGGTACAAAATGTATTAATTTACCCTTCTTTGGAAGTTAGTCATCTTCTCTGAACTTAAAGTCGTGGATTTTCAGCCTTGGTTGTTCCTTTGACTTTTGGAAATTATTAAGAAAAGAAAAACATGGGGATGCTTTTTATGCTTCCAGAGTGAGGTGATGGTTGCCTTTGCTAGCTCTGGTGTTTGTCATACCCATTTATAAGACACAGAAAGTTAGCAACAAACAAAATGAACAAGTAATTGTCCCTATGTAAAATTGGTTTTTTTTTCCACACCAACAATGTTTACAAAAGCCACAAAATTGTTCTAGAAAGTTTGCTTATATTTTAAGTGAACATTGAGAGATGCATGCAGAAGATGTTTCTTACTGAAGATTTCAGCTTATTTAGAGATGGTTAGACACTCTTTTACCATGACATTTTCACAGAAGGGCAGATGTTGATGTTAGAAGAATGGTCTTCTGGAGAGGTTCTTTGGATTTATCTCTAACAGCACAATGACAGTTTAAAAGATTTAAATCCATCCTATGTCTTTTTATCATTTGTTTAATATAGAAACCTGCAAGTGGGCAGGACGTAAGCACTCTCATTTTAGGTTGATGGTTTGACTTGATGATCTTAAGGGTCTTTTCCACCCTAAATAACCCTGTGATTTTATTCTATAACTTCTCAAAACTGGAGTTTTATTGTACTTTTCCATGAAGCTTAATTTTATGGTGAAAGAAATTTATAGCAATAGCTACTCACTACTAAAGCTGACTTTTAAATTAACTCTTTAGAGTGAGTTTTTGGTTTTGAAAAGGGATACTGGCTTGACAGCCCTGAAGTTCTGCATTTATGCAGAGTTTCAGCCTAGGGCTGTTTTCAGAGAACAAGTATAATGTGAAACATCTACTTATTCCGCAGCATTTGTATTTGTGCCGTACTTGAATCTTCTATGAAGGTTACCTATGTAAATCTAAGTAGTGGAAAAATATTAGGTTGCAGCATATAGGCATTCTAATATGGATTAAATCTCCATATATTTGGATTATTAAATAGAACCATCGTAGAGTTGTTGGGAGAAATAGAGTAAGTTTTCTAACTAAGTTTAAGTTTGAAGAATGTTTTGTAAGAAAAAGTGTATGTGATTTACAGCTTTTACAAGTCACCACAAAAACATTGTGCTGTTCCATAATCAGATGCATTGTAACCTGATTCAGGAGTGAATCACATGTTTTAAAATACCACAGCATGGAATTTAAGTGATGATAAAGTGCTAAATAAAAACAGAAAACAGAAATGTACTTGGTAGTGTTACCAAGTCTAGACAGTGATGTTTAGATAGCTAAAGATACTAGAGAAACTTCATGTGATTTGGGAGGTGATGATGAAGGCCTTCTGACAATTAAAAAAGCTAACGCCCTGCTTCAGTGCAGTACAGAAATCACAGACAGGTCTTCACTGAATTTTAAAGTGGCATTTTACTTTGAGTTAAAGAAGTAGCAGGAGTCATTATGTTGGATATAAAGCAACTTGAGGTGGGAGGAAAAGATGTGGTTAATGAACACCTGAAAGATACTCCTGACATTTGAAGTCTGTGGGTCTCATTAATGCAGCCGTCTATCACATTATGCAGACTAAGTTCAAACTTTGAAATAGATTTTCACTTGATATGAAAGGCAAAGCCCACCCTGCTTGCAGCACTGAATTGTTTTTGTTGGCTTCACACTCCTAGCAGGCTGCTAGGCCTCTGTACCAGGTGAGGCCTTTCGTCACTGCTCTTCCTTGTGTTTGTCCTTAGGAATTCCTGCCTAGTGCTTCTGCATAAGATCTGGCATTTTTGGTATTCTGTTACTTTCCCATAGCCTGCTGTAGTAATTGCAGAAGTGATCTAAGCCAGTCTTTATCGTAATTTCATCTCAGTTCATTCCACATGAATTTGGGGGGGTCTGCTACCTTCACAACCTTTCTGTTATATAGAGGCTTGGAAATTGTTTGTTAGATCATGGGATAGACAAGTAGTAAAATCTGATGCTAAATTTATTGGAAAACTAACTTCCAGCTGTTTAGGGAGTTAGACCACTAAACCCCCTGGGAAACTGTCCTCAAGGTCAACAGAGTGGAGCAGAGCTGGCAGATCTTTAAGGAAGGTTTCCTTAGTGCTCAAGAACTCTCCATCCACAGGTGTGAGAAGCCAGGAAAAGAAGGACAGAGTCCAGCATGGCTGAGCCGGGATCTGCTGGTCAAACTTGAGAGCAAGAAGAAAATGCACAGGGAGTAGAAGCAAGGACAGATACCCTGGGAGTGTTATAAGGGTGCTGCTAGGCTGTGTAGGAATGGGGTCATGAAAAACAGCAAGGGAACCATTCTCTATCAAAACTTTTCATAAGATCATAATGGTTTTGTGAAAATTTGGTTCTGAGGCACTACTTGGCAGCGTTCCCAGGGCCATTTATAAGGAAACAATCTTTCCTCCTTTCCATTTCCTAACATTCTCCCTCCCTCGAGAAAAAAAAATTATCTCAATATATTATTATTTTAACATTTATTATATTAATATTATATGCCTCAAAAGAATAAGGCAAGTTTGGCTTCACAGGGCTTGTATGCTATGGCTCATTTCTTCCGTTTTGGAACTGGTTTGTAATTTCTATAATTTGTTGCTGGCAAGAAGCAGCAGAAAGCTATATTGCCTCTGTCAGGAATCAGATTTGCAATTCCAGGAATCGATCTGTTCTTTTCCTCTCATTCTTCAGCTGATCCTTTTTGTTGCTATAGTTTATTGTCCACTGTGAACAGCAACTAAGGCATTCTGAGAAAAGACTTGCCAACCCATCATCTGTACAGGTGGGCAATTGCATGATAAAAAGAAATGATCTATTTAATCAGTCCTGCGCCTTAATAACACTTCTTGCAATAAAACACAGAATTTTAGAAAAAACTTGGCCTACAAAAATTTGCCACACTTTTAAGTAATCAAGTGGACTGTTGGTATTTCGGTAACTCATCCTGATCTTGGCTATTGACTCCAAAAAGAGCTCAACTGGATGTAAAGCACTCCCCCAACTTTTCATAAGGGCGCATGGACCGGTGTTCTGAACAGGATTCTTGAACAGGCTGATTTACTCCTGGTTCCCCCAGAATGAAAATAAAAACAATTTGCTGTCTTTGGGAGGCATTAAAACAGTAATTAAAGCAATTTGTGAGCACCGTATGGAGTGTAGATTATTGACTTTTTTTTTTTTAACATGTTAACATATCTAATAGGAATTATCTGTTAAGAATGTGTATCTGTTACGTAGCTTATCAAAATCTTGGCAAAAGGAAAAGAAAGCTGTCATAATAGAACCTTCCCACTTCAAGAAAATGAGAGGAATTGTGTGCTAATTATCTCTCTTCTATTTTCCTTCCTTTGCAGAACTTTCCTTTTTGTTAGAGATGGTAACCCGAATAAACGAAATGTGCACAATGAGACATCTATGCACTTACTGTGTATGGGACCTCAGATCATGATCTCAGAAGGAGCTCTTCATCCTCGCCTGACAAGACCCTCCGAAGATGATTGCAGAAGAGCAGATTGCCTGCAAATGATCTTGAAATGGAAGGGAGCAAAGCTGGATGAAGGACAGTATGAACGAGCAGCCATTGATGCTGTTGATAACAAAAAAAATACACCTTTGCACTATGCTGCTGCCTCAGGGATGAAAACCTGTGTCGAGGTAAAAGTTGATATGTAATCACAAGTCTTATACTGCTGTCAGTAAATTACATGCAGTGTTTCACAAGGCTGTTTCAAGGAAAACAATCTGGTTGAATTAACTTTTTAATTAACTTATATTTTCATTCATTGAAAAAAAATGACAAAGCTAAGCAGCTCGGAACATACACCGTGTAGAAGACAATGAAAAAATGGATTACTTTTATATTAACTTTATGACATAAACTCTTCAGCACAAAATAAACTGATATAGGCTTATAAAAGTTGGCAATAATAACAAGTCTGTAACACCGGTGAAAAGGCTTTAAAGGTAAGCCTAGGCATACCTGTATGTATAAAGAGAAGTGAAGTAGCTACCTAAGGGAAAATTAAAGTTCTTATGCTGTCCATGTTTCAGGAACAGGTTTGATGTTTTTAATATACAGTGCCCAGCTTTTTTATAGGATGCCTTACATCAGTGCTAGCATACATCAATATAATTGCCTTTTTACAAATTAAAAATTTCTTTAATGTTTGTGAAAGTAGTGGGTAGCAATGAGTAATGAGAAATCATAAAAGCTTTGAACATCTCCCACCAAGTTTATTTTTAAACTATACCAAATAATGAGAACTAGTATTTAATTATGCTAGTAATTTAATTTAAAGAACACAATGTAACACACCTAATATTTTCAGAAACAGCTAACATTTTCATATGAGTGTATGTTTTAGCATCAAAAATTCTCCTTGTTTTCATGCCTTTTAACAAGTTATTACTTTGGTCAAGCAGCTTTCTATAGTTTTTCCTAAGTGTATTTGTTGAATTCTTTGGAAGTCAGTATGTAAACTGTCAGCAAACCTTTTCACCCATGTGTTTTTGACTGCTTCAGAGACATCTCATAAATTAGTCATATGTAATTTCCTTCAATCAATGCTGTATTTTTCCTCATTATTTCCAGTTTGTCCAGGTATCTCTCAGTGATGCTTGTTGTACTGTTCTCCACTTTTCCAATTTTCAGTGGAGCTAAATTTAGTACTGATGTTACTTTTACCATCTTCTAATCTTGTACTATCAGAGATGTGAGCAATAGGTTGCATATTGTAATAAATAGTTCAGAAATTTCGTATTTAAATTCCATCAGGCCTCATGAATAAATGCCATCTGGTGCTGAAGATTCATTAGTATTTGGTTTATTGATTTGTTCTAGAACTTCTCGCGCTGAGACTTCAATTTGAAACAGACTTTTGTTGGTGTCCTTCATAAAGCCTGGGGATCTATGTAGCACATCCACTGAGAAGCTGGATTCCTATCACTTTGCTGTGTAATGTTATCTGGGATTGCTTTTGCACTTCTTTTGGTAACTGACCCATTGACAGATGCACTCTGTGATGTTTTGAAATGATTTCTTCTGAGTTGTTATGTATTTGGCACATTGTTCAAGACCATGCTTAGCCTTATATATTGTGTTTTTGCATTTACCTTTTTCCAGACTGTTCTTCGTATTTTCTTCAGCTGAGGACAGCTTCAGCTTCCTGTTCCCTTATAAATATGTCTTGCTCTTCTATCCTGACACATTCTTCTGATGTCTCTAGATTTTTTTTCACTCTTTAATTTAGTACCACTTTCTGAAATTAGGCAGTGGATCGTTTCAAGGACATGGACTCTGAAGTACATTTTGGGAATTGTTATTGAGTGCTTCTTTGACTGCAACATTTTCAGTCAGGTCTTGCACATTTCTCTGGGCAAAGTAAGGAGTTACTTCTCCTCACGTATGCTGGCTAACTAATTTGTCTATGATTCAGTCACTTCCAGAGTTTAAAAATTCAATTTACGTATCTTTAGCACAGCATTTTCGTTATCTGCTTGGGAGACTCAGTGACTGAAGTTTCTCTTTGTGTTTGTTTTTTTCTACCCTTGCAGGATTACTGTTCTTTGTTAGCATGCTACTTCTATTGTTGCATTTTGGTCAGGTGATCATTCATGCCCTTTGTGTTTAAGTCCAGAATTGTATTCCATTGGGATTCTCTGGTATTTGTTGGCACAGCCGATTTATTTATCCATTAACTTTTTAAAAAAGGAAAATACAACACCACCCTTCCAACACTGAGAACTTCTCTGTGATTCTTACGTAATATGTCCACTGGTATTGCTTTGTTGTGTTGGTTGTATTCTGCCAAGTTTCCAGATATTATCTGAACATTCTCATTTAAAATTTGTCATTTCAGTTGCCCAGCTTTAGCTGTGCTCTGGCTTGAACTGTATGCTGTTCTTTATTTTCTGGCTTTTCATTAGTCCTCTCTTTAAAACTTCAGCTGGTGTCTTTTTATGTCTATAGCCAACACTCTTTTTGTTCCGTGATTATAAAGATCATCCTTCCTTTGTAGTTTTCTGAGCTTCTAATGAATGGAAACTGCTTCCCTGTGATGTTTTCTATGCTGTAAATTAAGCCTCTGGCTGTCTGATCCTTTAGTATGAGAAGAGTTTAGAGGATGCTGCTTTTAGATTCTGATATTTAACCTCCAGTATCACAGCCAAAATCTATGGCCTTCTCTTCTCTGCCCCATGTAGTTACTGCAAGCCTCATGCAAGCGGTTTGTCATCAGCGCTTCCCTAGAAATTACTTAAACGTGTCCTGAGTTTCACCAGGGAGGCAGGTCGCAGTCTTTTCTAGATAAATTATTCTCAGATCCAGCTAATTATGTTCATAGTAACTGGCTTGCACACAGATAGTGCCTCGCTACTCCTGTACACTAGAGTGAAACTTTCCTTATTTGTAAGGTTGTATGATTGATTTAGTGTCTCTTTTGGTGTGATTAATTTAGAAGTGAGTATCAGGCTGTGTCCTAGGTCTAAGTTAATACTGCTCTTAAGTTGATTGTCAACTTTTATTTCTTCTAGATTGGACAAACAGAAAGTTATGAATTGCAAAGGACAGTGTACTTCTCTCTCATTCTGTTTTTTAATACCACTTGTTTGATTCAGCTGCCTGACAAATTCAGGCTACAGGGATTTTCAGTCACAGTTGTTCCATGTAGCCTTCCCCAAGATCTATTCATTTCTAAACATTATTGTTTAGAAGATAAAAGTGTTTCATGTCAGAAAATGAGGAATACTGTGGCTTAGCATTTAACAACCTCTTTGAGCTGAAGTTGGTGAAAATAAAGTAAAACTCACATGAAATGATCTGACATGAGTCAGTCTTAAGTCTTCCAGTATTGTCTGTAGTCCTTCAACATGAACAGCAACACTACATTATGAAAAGCAGGAAACAGAGCTTAGTAAAAAATTTAACAGTAATGTCTTTGTTCCTGAGATTTAAAAATCTGAAAACAAAAAACAAACAAAAAACCCCTAACCCTCAAGTTTTTTCACTCTGTTCAGTAAATTGAAGGTTGCTCGGACTCCTTTGAGTGCCTTTTGCTTATATTAACTGCCGCATACCTTGTTGGGGTGTTTACTGTCACTTCAGAGCAGCATTCCTCATTAACTATCTCTTTTTTCCATAACTTTTCAGCGTTACTTCTTGTAACTTCTATCCCCACTGTGCCCAGATAAGGAAATGGGAAAAAGAACGTATTCATGTGTGAGTGAACCACCTACTAGCTGAGGTTGTTCAGAGTCTTATTTCTTCACCATTCACGTGTTTAATTTCTTCTCTGAGCAGAACAATTGTGTGGAGAACATTGCTGAAGACAGGTTGGGCAAAGCTAATGTGCTTATCTCCGAACACTAAACAGCAAGAAAAGGCTTGACTTTTGTACTGAATAGACTTGATTTCATGCAGATATATTACACTATCACAGCATATTTGTTATATTAAGTAGCATTTTTTGTTATTTAAATTCTTTATATGATCAGATTATTAGTGTCTTTTTAATTTCTTAACAGACGTAAACCTTTTTAACAGTGGCACCAAAGAAATACGGTGTCATTCTTAATGTCAGTTTACACATTCATCATCTTGCAAATTAGATTTTGAGCTGCATAAGTCTGTGGAGTCTTCTTTCAAGTTTATTTATTTCTTCTTCTTCAGGTGTATTGTATGATTCTGTTAAATTTATGTTGAAGTTTAAAATGTACAGACAGAATGTGAAATTCAAGTTACTAAAATTTTAGCACTGTCAAGAAGTTCAAATAGAAAACAAGGTGTGTGTAGGCTGGATATCTTGATAATTATCCTAGTATTATCTTAATTTCTACCTGGTATTCTGCTTGAAGAGAAAATATGGTGTCATCCTTGATGACACAAATTTCTGCTTTTTACATATCTTTTCATTTTGGAGAACATGGGAAAAGTTTTCAAAGAATCTACAAGACCAGGCAGAGACTCCTTATCAGGGAGTGCAGTGACAAGACAAGGGTTGATATTGATAAAGGAAGGTTGATATTGATTGGTAAAGGGGAGGATTGATTAGATGTAAGGAAGAAATTCTTCACAGTGAGGGCAGTGAGGTTCTTGCACAGGATGCCCAGGTAAATTGTGGATGCCCCATCCCTGGAAGTGATCAAGGCCAGCTTGGATGGGACTTGGAGCAGCCTAACCTAGGTGTTCCTCCTGCCCATGGCAGTAGGATTAATCCCTTCCAACCCAAACCATTCTATGATTCTATGAATTATTCCAGATCTGTAAAATTTGCTCTGTATTGTATAGTGACAGCTTAAAGAAAAACAGAAAAGCAGTTGAAAATTAAGAAGTGATCACAATCAAAAAGATGTTGTGAAGAGCAGGTCTTTATGTGGAAATTTATTTTTTTAGAAGTAAAAAAAAAAGTTTTGAAATTTCTGTGATGGAAGTACAGGATAGACTTATTACAGCCGTCACAGTCTGAAAACAAGATAATGATTATAGGTTTGGGGTTTATTTAGAGATACAGTGAATCATTTTAGTAGTGAGCGATTGTCTTGAGTGCTCCACCATTAGAGTTTAGTATGTTTTATAAAGGCATCACAACAAATCAGCAGAATTATGCACTCTTGACTTTTGTATGGCATTTGCTTTGCTTGCTTATATCAGATCAGCTTATAGCAGGAGGCAAGTTTGCCAAGATAATGAGAGCAGTGCAATTAGTGTTTATTAGCTAGAGACTCCATTTCTGGAGGGTTACTGGCAAGATGCAGTGGCACTATACAAGGACATATTTGATATCAAGCGTTCAATAAGGTTAGTGTAACTCAGCTTGTGTGCTGTTTACTTGTCAGTAGAAAAATAATTGCTGGTTTTGCAACTGGTTGCTTTAGCTTTTATTTGCATCATGTCATTTCTTTCTCTCCTGTCCTCAAAAATAAGATAGAGCTACCAGTGGTGCTGAATGCTATTTGTGAATTAATAGCCTCTCTTCCCTCCCTTCCTGGGGATTCTCCCACCTTCTGTCACCACCAGTGGATCACTGATGTAAAGAATAGTGGAGTTATACCCGTATATAAAGAATATTTAGAGGTGCCTGTAGCTTCATCTTGCTGGGTGCTTGATGATCTCAGGCCCTTCATTTTCTGTGGAGCACTGACCATATTGGTACAGCTGAACTGCAGTGATCAAACCCTAGCAAAAACATATTACCTTGTAACGTATTTCTGTGATTTTTTGGTTCCATGGAATTACAGTAGTATAGTTATAACTATATGTTAAATCAAGCAGTCATTTATTTAATAACAGTTACAGTAATTTAATTTATTAAGTAGCAGTAAATGAGTTTGATGGTTATTTATTTATTCAGTGAGAAGTTAATAATATATTTAATGACATAATCTTTGCTTCCCAAAGGTGATTGCTGCTATATTTATCTCTTCTTTCAGTTTTCCGTGTTCTTATTTTTTTCATTCCCTTCTTGAATGATATGTCATTTCTTCAGGGTGTTGTTAGAGTTGGTAACTGATAACTATTTACTCTTTTTTCAGCTTCTGGTAAAACACGGTGGAGACTTGTTTGCAGAAAATGAAAATAAAGATACCCCATGTGACTGTGCGGAGAAACAACACCACAAAGAGCTAGCTCTTAACCTGGAATCTCGAATGGTATTTTCACGTGATCCTGAAGCTGAAAGCATTGAAGCTGAATATGCTGCTTTAGACAAAAAAGAGGTCAGATTTTACATTTAAATTTACACATTTATATTTGTAGTAGTTATGTTATGACAAAATGTTGTTAAATATTCAGCATGCACTATTCTTTGTACTGTATATTTGGAAGACATTTAATTTGAACACCGCTCTTTGTATCTTCCAAGTTAAGCAGAGAAAGTAACAATTCTGTTGTCAAGTCTGAAGAGGTTTTATTCTTACTTTCATGGACTGCCTTGAAAGTGTTGCAAGCTGTGACTCTAGAGGAAGTGCAGGGAGGCCAATGAGCTGGGAAACAGTCTCCAAAACAAAGTTTTTACAGATTTTTGTTTCATAAGATCACTTCCTGTCTAAAAGTAAGAACTGGAGAAATTCTGAAAAGGAGAATATCTGTGGGACAGAATAGTGAAAACATTATCATTGATCTGCCTAGACTGAGACTGAGTTGAATGTTATAAAAAACCAGCTGAGTGGTGCAGGATTTAAAAACAGTTCTCTTGCTTTGTTTTATAACATGATGCTTGAAGCTACTGCCCTGTAGCTATAGAACCTGTATGAAAGACAGATAATAACAAGGATTGTTATTTTGAAGTCCATTTTTTGAAGAGATGTGAAATTCATTGACATAAATTTGCTTGAATTATGATGTCTTACTGACTGTGATTATAATTAACTAAAAGTCTAAGGAAGAATGCGTATATAAATCAGGATTCAGGGCAATGGATTTCAGTTTGGATCCTCCCTTCAAAAGTAGCGTGTCCTTACATTTTACAGGCTCAGTCTCCTTTGGCCTGGTAACAAAAAAGTTCATTCAGGTTTAAATAGGAGTGGGTTCATATCATATCAGCTGTTTCCCTGAAAAATGCCAGGTGTGGTCACTTCTGTTTTGAAGTTAGAGCATCTTTGTACTATTTGTTTAATTTTCTGGCTAATTTTTTTAATAAATTCAAATATAAACAAGCTTGTTTAAGTTGTTCACTCCTAGATGACAAGTTTTGAGATGAGGTTTAATATAATTTTGTTGTATATTGAAATAACAGCAATAATTAACTCATTCTAGTTTCTCTGAACATTCCCCTGTAGAGACGTCCAAAGTGTTGAAGAATATAGATCAAAATTACATTTTCTCTATTGGTAAAGCCACTTTAAAAGACTGCTGCTGTTTCTTGCTATGATTGTAGTTTACTACTCCTTTGGTTGTACGTATAGAACTATTTGGATGGTTGTGCTATTGGCTGGATCATAGAAGTAATTTTGCTTAAAAGAAGAAAATGTCTCACAGGGTGGTGAATTGTAACTATTTTATTTAACCTGAATCATTTTTATCATTGTATATATATCATGGCAACACTGCTAAAAGAAAGTAAACTTACAGATACAGGTGGGGCAAATCACAAACTCCGTGAACAATCTCAGCAAGAGAAAATAATGTCGTACAATTGTTTACAGTAGATATTCAGAGCTAAATCAACTTGAAGATTGCTAGTTACAAAGGACTCAAGAGAAAGGTTAACTTGTGTTAACTTGAGTTCATTTCAGTGAGGCAAATAAATAATACAGTTCTGTTCCTTGTTTGACTTCTTTCTAGAAAAGTTGCTAAGCATGAGAACTGAAGGCCTGCAGACCTGTGTCCATCTGACATACCAGAGCAGCTTTCCTTAATAAAAAAGATTCACAAGCCAAAAACTGTCACCATGGAATTTGGCACACTGATTGATAGTCTTAGAGTTTTGCACAGAGCAAATCAGCCTTCATAGTTTCTCTTTTCTTTACATATCTTTGCAACTTTTCAGTGGGAAAGGTTCTCAGATTTCTTGTGTAACTGCAACAGCGCGAGTGTTAGCATCAGAGACACAGTAAGAGTATGCAGCCAGAGAAAGTTCATCTTTCAGTCCTATTCATCAGAGTGACTGAAAATAATTGGAAAAGATCAGCCTTAGAAGACTGGCACTGAACTGCAGTTGAAATGGCTGTGCATCCAGGTCCTTCGAGTCTGTGGACAGATGCCTACAATAGGCAGTAAAAGCTATTCTTACCACTAGTCTCAAGTGATGCCTTAAGTTTTTATATTGATGGGGCTTAAGAAGTAGTTTGAATCCTTCAGAACACTTGTCTTACACCCAAAATTGCCTCTCAAAGATGGTTCTGTACTTTTTTCCCTCCATTTCACTGAGGGAAATGAATATGCAAAACGCTTATCTAATATAGTATTAAGATAATAGTTGATGCCCTTTAGCATACTTCTGAAAAATGAAAATTTAATTTAATTGAAGAACAAAACTTTGGAACACCAAAAAATGCATTTTCGAAGTGATTCATCTCTTGAATTAAGATTAGAGGAATAAATAAAACATGTTAAAAGACAAGGAAGACTTCTTTCCAGGCAAAACAACCAAACAAGCTTAACTGCAGTGTTTGTGATATGCATGGTAGTATCTGGAATGACAATACCTAACACATTCCCTGCCAGACCTGCCATGTTTATAGCAGAAAATAATCATTATTTTTCCTACAGACCAAAAGATTTTTGTAGTGCCCTGTGCAGTGTCACTGAAATAACTGTATATTCAGAGCAGTAACAAAGCTTTGTTTCTGATGTTAAGAGCCAGATCGTGTTCTTCACATTGAAATATTACCAAGGAATTGTGTGAGTGTTCATGCTTACAACTGAAACACCTGCAGTAGTTGAAAAAGTAACTCCCACATACCTTTCTCTATGACTATAGAGGCTCTCAAGCCTATGAGGAGTACAAATCGAAGAGCAGACCCACCTTTCAAGCTTCAGAGCCTGATAGGAAAGACCTGTCCATCTTACAGCTGTTCAGTTAATTCCTTACACTGATGTTTCTGAATAAAACCCATTTCTGTCATACAGTTATCCAGTCTTCTAAAATCACTTTCTGCTATGATGATACCTAAAGCATAGATTTTTAGCAGCATTTCTGTTTCACTTCATTTTTAGCACACATGAAACATTTTTAATGAGCAAATTGGAGAGGACTGTAACAGGTAACAGGCTCTAGGCATTTAGAAAAACAAATTTTACTCTATGTGCGTTTCTACAAAATACAACATAGAAAAAAAAACAACGTACCAACACACATACTCTGTATTTCCCTATGGAAAATGAAAGTGCCAAGTATTTTGAGTACAGAGTATAAAGTGTAACACTCATCACTGTCGGTAGTTGTAGCAAAAAAATCTGTCAATGATAATATATGAGCAGTGGAAAGATTATTACAGAACAAGCCACAAGTATAGCTCAGATTTCTGTCTTGATTATTTTCTCCTATACTGTTAATAAATATTCTCCAAAAACCTGTGGGACTCTAATAGAAAATTTAAGTTTATGTTTATTTTTAGAATCTCATTGAAGTTACACTAAATAATTATATAACAAGACCCACAGAGATCACCCAAGTCCAACTTCTGACCCTACACAAGACCACCTAAAATCCAAACCCTACATCTGAGTAAGTTGTACAAGTGCTTCTTGAACTCCTACAGCTTGGGCCAGGACCACTGCCCTGCGAAGCCTGTTGAAGTGCAGACCCCTTCCCTAAACCCCAGCTGCCTCTCCCCTGACACTGCTCCATGCTGTTCCCTCAGGTCCTGTTGCTGACACCAGAGAGCAGAGTTCAGTGCTGCCCCTCCAGTCTCTATGAGGAGCTGCAGGCCGCCATGAGGCCGCTTCTTCTCTGGGCTGAACAAACCAAGAGACCTTATCTGCTCCCAGTTTAGCATCATCTGCAAACATACACATTTTTCTCCGGCTGTATGCTGGACATTTTGTCCAGAAGGATACTTGTCATTAAAGTTAATTGAACAGGACTTTCCCCTCATGAACCCATGCTGACCAATGACTGTGTTGTCTTTCAGGTGTTTTTCAGTAACTCTCAGAAGAATATTCTCCATAATTTTACCAGGCACCAAAGTGAGACTGACAGGCCTGTAATTAACAGGGTCTTCTTTCTTGCCCTTCTTTAATATATAAGCATCTTTGTGTTTGTGATGCTTATATATCTGGAAGATAGCAACCTTGCTTCAGTCGTGTAATGCAGTGTTTAAAACTTGTGTAAGAAACACCTGGTAATGAGAAGAAGTTCAGAGCAGATCATTCAGAACGGTTTTGGCTCTCTGTCGGACTCAGAAAAATACATTGTGTAATAGCAAAGTATGTAATTTCTTTGTTCGTTTTACTTTCATGTCACTGAATGCTGCAGCAATACTCTGCTAGTAGCTGTGTCAAGTGTATAGTAAGTGGAAGGATTTTCTTCATTTCCAAAATTAATGTCATATGAATATATATGTAGTGCAAGTAGGATAAATACTAAAATTTATATTAAAACAATTAAAATGTGCTTCATCTCTGTAGACAGAGAATCATTTATTAGGTGAAAGGAGAGAATGTAACTGTAGGTAATGAGACATATATACATACATATCCATATAATACATATATTTGAATGAGTTAAATGGAGTATAACTAATTCTTAAAATACATAATTGCATTAATTGTAGAATCCCATCCACCTTGAAGGGCGGATATCTACATGAAGTGTGTGTGACACCATTTAATTATACAGTCATCGCTGTATCGAAGTGTGGCTTTGCCCTGTTCTATTTTAATGATACTTTAAAACTGTAAAAAAAAAAATAATACTTCAAAATAAAAATGTTAAATAATCTTTTGCTTACATACTAAAAAAGAAAAAAAAAAGATATAATTTATGATGCCTAAATATTAATGATAAAAATGTTGAGAGGAAGGTAGTTTTTTTTTAAAAAAAAGCTTATGGAGAACGTAGAAGTGTTGAAATCCACGGTGAGAAGATCAGCAGCAGGTTTAAGCAGTAACTCAAATAGAGTGTTCCAAAATCATCATACAGTTAAATAAGGCTAATGCTGAACAATGCATTTTTCACAGCAAATATCAATAAAAAGCTCCTCCATAAATGAATGTTAAAGGAGGTCTCTGAGTGTCACAAGCTGGAAAAAAAAACCCTTCACAGTGCATGGCAATGCAGAAGTAAGTAATAAATGTCTGAAGTAGCTAAAAAAGCATTTTTTTGTATTGCATAAAGAATATTCATCCTTATAACTAAAGACTGTGTCTTTACAAGCATCTGCAAGACTTCGTGTTGTAGACTTGAACATTTTTATGAGTTCTCATTGTATGAAGTCTTTGCTCTGAAATTTCCAGATTGAGCTACTTAATAATTTCAGCCAAAAATCTCCTTTCTTTATATTGCTTTATTTAAAAAAAAAAAAAAAAAGGAAAGAAGTCTAAAGTTTCAAATATATTCTTTAGAAATGTTTCTCTCACTTAAAAAGACAAAATTATGATTCTTAAAAACTGCAGGATCCAAAAATCCCTGCTGGGCTGTATGGAGTGCTCCAGCTGAAATAGTGTAATAGTTTATTCCTCAAGAGAGATAATTGCCTGGGTTTGACCTAGAACCAATCAGTTCAATATAACTTTGAACGTAGCCATAGTTCAGGATAAAATACTAGGTTCTAAAATATGCATTTATGTTTCAGATTTAACACAAAAGATATTTCTTTTTATGATATGTGTGTTCTTGAAGAAGTGAGGACTGTTGTGCTGACAAAGCTACTCATTTTGCAGTTATAATTCAAAATGCAGTTCAGATTCTGTCAAGATGATTTACTCATTGCTCCAATTTTTTTTTGCAACATATTCATGCAATTATAATCATTCTGGCATCCAGCTGTTTGTATCCTTGTCTCCCTGACATGTTTTTATAAATGATCTTTTTTGTAAGAAATTAAGTAGGTCAGTCAAATTCCAGCACGCTATGAATCAAGTGGCCCGGATTTATTTCAGTTCAAGCTTTTAATGTTGAGATTGCCCTTTAATGTATCATGCATAATTGGCAGTGGTAGTACATACAGAGACTTCTTGGTCTTGGGCAATCAAGATAAAACCATGACACTCACAGTCCATTTCTCTTACGTTCTTCTTGCTTTCTCCAAAAGGACAGTGACCCAATGCAAATTTGTGACAGCATTATTCTTGTGCCACCAGCATTAATAAGTTCCTGTTAATACTCCTGACTAGCAAAGAGAAGTAGTCACTGATGCAGTCAGTTATGCTTTTAGATGCATTTTACAAAGTTTATCATAATATCATATAGGAAGTATGTTATGTTTTTAGAGTAGATGTCTCTGAAGAGGAAAAACATTTAGAAGTCTAGGCTTTACATTTCTTCCTATCTCTTATGCTTTCTACTTCTGTGCAGTATGCTTTTACTTGGTTTACCAACTTCCAAGGGCAGAATCAGTCTTCTGTTTTGTGTGTTTGCATATGCATTTGCATATTACCTGGCACTGAATGGTCTTGGCATATGCTCTATATAGAATCAATATATACACAGTAAATAATAACAATGTGTGATCTGAACTGTTGTTATCTGCTATTACTGCTATTCTGTGCTCTTGGTTCCCAAATTGGTAAAGACATCTGCTGTTTGGTGCCCCAACTCCTAATTAGTCCTGAGCACAAATCAGTGTTACCTGCTTTTAATCTTTTGTTTACATTTGTTTATGTAAATTAAACCAGTGCATCTAAGAACAAGTTACAAAGCCCTTCTGTATCCATTCTCTTTATGTGTCCCCCTACTGATGTTTTTCTGGCTTCTGAGCATTTTCCCTGACCAGACTGAATAAGTGTATTACTTACTGTCATGTTCTGCTTTTTTATTTTTAAAAATGTTTCTGCAGAACACATGTATGCATCTCCAGTATCTTGGCTGGAACTAGTTCAGTATCCTAAAATTGCTTCTTTTTGTCCTTTGATTTTGACTTTTTGTTAATGCTGTAATAAGAGGATGCAAATTCAGACCAGGAAGCCGGCAGTTACCTCTGGCGGTGTAGTGCTATTGGAGTGTGGCCTCTGTTTATCAAGAAGAATTTTGACATCTTGGTCCCCAACCTCCAATTGCATTTCTGGTCAATCTTACGCTGATCTCTCTAATTCTATGAAAGTGGATACTGCCTCCAAAGATCTGTACCTGATTCTGTTCATAAACTCAACTCTTGTTACTCTCTAATGTCTCAATATATCCTCCTTCTGATGAATGCAAAGTTAATGCATATCACTCTATTTGTGCATAAAGTCAGAGAATCTGCATGCAGCATATACTATCCTGATAACCTGTCTTCCTTGAAGTCCTTAGTGCAAATCTAGTCATGCTTTCTTGTGTGTGTCTCAATATTTGAGTTTTAATTACTTCAAAATTAAACTGTATTCAGTGGAAACCCAGCTTTTTTGAAAGGGGAGTGGGAAGGGAAAAGGAGAATGAGAGAGTAAATACTAGACTAGTTCATCACTTGAACGTGACCTCCAGTTATAACAGAGTACTCTGGAAATACTGTCTTGGATTTTGGTTTATACAAAAATCATTCTACAGTACTGCAAAATGACACTGTTTCTCTATAGCTTTACATGGTCTGTGGTCTGCACAATAAATAAATTTTGTCATAACTTTCTTCACAGTTGAGGCAATTATCAGTAATAGTGCTTTGAATGTTTTCATTTTAATGTAGATTTAGAGGAAACACTGCTAGGTGTAAATTGTCTTTCTCCTTCTTCTCAAAGCCATACGAGGGGCTAAGACTTCAGGATCTGCGGAGGCTTAAGGATATGCTGATAGTGGAAACTGCTGACATGCTTCAAGCACCGCTCTTTACTGCAGAAGCTCTTCTCCGGGCACATGGTAATACAAAACCTTAAAGATTGAGAAAAAACTGTTTTCAACAAAATCAAAATCATGGTTGTGAGTGTGTTCACTTTTTATTCCCAAGGAAAAGAGAAGTAATGGTTAATATAATAACAGAATGTCGTCCACACAGTGTTTCAGAAAGAAGTACATCTGCAGCATTGAGGCAGACAGGAAAGTTGATAGGGAAGTGATTCAAACTGGGAAATATAGTGGAAAATGTTTTAACTTCAGCAATGTGAAGAAATATAGCTTTTCTACTTCAGTGAGAGAGACAGAAATAGAACTTCTTTGGCTTTATATATCACATAAAGTGCAAAAAGTTCATTTTTCCTATTTTTATCAGACCATTGGTTTTCTGTCGTTACATACTTGTGTATAAAACTGGATCAGAAAGTATTTTTCTTTATTTGTTGTCACAATAAAAGAAGTTTGACTGTAATAATATTTGGAAATGGCCTTGAGTTTTAATGCATGGGAGTGTATGTCTTTTTTAGGATTTGAATAGCTACTCTTTAAATACAGGGTATAGTTTGCTTTTGTATGTTTGTAACTGATTTAAAATCAATGAAATCAGTCTGTGGTTTTGTGTGACTGAAACTGGGGTTGTCAGAATTCAGTGAGCTCACTCCAGACAAAAGTATCTCTCTGAAGCTCAGTGGAAGCTTTAGGCTTTGATTCAGCCGTTCAAAACTTATGCTTACTGAAGCATCCACATTGTTACCGTATGCCAAAGAGACTACTCAGGCAGTTAATGGTTTCCATGCTTATCGCTGTATTGCTGGATTAAGTTTTTGAGCCCTGTTATTTTTGAGGGTTCTCTGTAAAAATAAAAGAGTGGAAAAAATGAAATAAGAAAATACTCTTGCAAACCCACAAAATATGACTGACTTTTATGAGTAGGCCTGGTACCTTATGCTTATCTCCGTTAAATTGTTTTTGATAGTTTACATTCCTTTTATCATAGCATTAAAGCCAACATGAACTCGTGCCAGTGATTTCCATGGCCAGCATGACCATATTTAAGGCAGTCTTTGCCCATATGTTTTTTAGTATTAATTCTTATGCATATTTATATATACAATATTTGGATGTTACTTTGGGTTCTCAGAAAATGTCATTAGTGCTAAATGCTACTAAATGCTTAACTAAGCGAGTAGGCACGATTTGTGCCCTGCACACTGTGAAGAAGAAAACGATGACACAACTGTTCCAATTGGCAGCACAGTTCACTGTGAGTCCAAAAGCGGTGAGTTTGATGTGAAGTGTTCAGAAATATCTACCAGCATCTGGTGAGCAGAAATTGGAAGTTGAGAAGAAATCACTTTGCTTTGCAAAGGTCATTCCACTGATGTTGCCTACGTGAGGAAGCTGTAATTTAATGCAGTTGACCGGCATGGTGAAAAACACACAGACTTCTGCAAGTCATGAGAAAGTCAGCTATTTTGCCTGTAGCTGTGGTCATACACTGGAAATTGTTCAAACAAAATTTCTTTTTATTTGAAAATGGAGAAGTGGTTCAGCACAGTAAAAGGAATAATTGAGCTATTCACAAGGCATGAGACAGTTGGGAAACACCAAATTGCAACGTTTTTGCATTTAGACTTGAATTTCATAAAAGAATAATGTGATGTCTTAATTCACGCTTAAGATGTGAAAAGCATTTTTTAAATTTTTGGGAAGATTATTGTTATGTACTACTTTTAGTAGACTGAAGATGTAGTATTTAATCCATCTAACTTGCTGTCCTTTGTCATACAACTGTATCAGTTTAGAAATCAAGTGTGTATTTTGGGAGATTTAAGAACTTTTTGATTTTTCCATATGTGTTTTTTCAGCACCGTTCCTGTTTCTCTTCTATTTCATGCTGAAGTAATTGATTTCAGGATAAAGGAGAGGGAATTCAGCAAATATAACTATTTCATATTTTACTTACACTCATAATTTAGTAAAGAAAGCACAGTAGGAACCATTCAGTAGCATGTCTTAACCCTGGCTAATTTTAACGATGCACTATGAAGGAACTCAAGAAAACTTGTGGCAAATTTCATCTATGTGTTAGCATCAGCGTGCTTCCCTCTCTAAGTCTGTATAGCCAAGGTAACATGCAAAATGTTAAAAACATTTGTAGTTACTCAAGTTTGTATATGTTGAGGCACCATGGCTTCAAAGAAATTACATGAAATTAACTCAAGATGTGGTTTAGCTTAGATAAGTTAGCATCTGATTAGTGTACCCTATCCAGACCAAGGGTATTTTCTTATTAGGAAGGAGGGAACAATCATTATTTGACAGTGGTGATATTTTTACTAAGGTCAGTGCTAAGAGTACATGTATCTTATTTCAATTTTAACATAGCGTAGAAATACTATTTATCTTCTCCTGTGTATATTACAAAATTCAATAAAAACAACATAGATTTTTTGGTTAATAAAAATTAGTTTCCTATATGAGTACCTAAGGTTAAAAAAATGAACAAACAAACAAAACCAACTTTAAAAGATTTATTTAAGTGATAGGAAAAAATGGAAAATTTTTGTTTCCTCTTGAAATTCTGTTTCGTCTGATCTATGAGTATTGTATGTGGCTTAAAATTCAAATCAATTTAGGCATTTTATATATTTATATGTAAATGAGAACTTCTAATTAATTTTTCGTAGGAAAAAAATACTGTTTGTAAGATAACTTTGGTATAAATCTTGGGAACCAGAGACTAAAACCATTTCAAACAATGAGTATGGAAGATCTGTATTATTTTTAAGGACTTCATTCATAATGACGTTTCCTTCAGTAGTTCTTTTTTTGGAACTAAATGGGAAAATTCGCATCTACATTTACTTAATTATATTTACTTACTTCTGATTTTTTTAGTGTAGCACTTATATATTCTTTTGTGGATGCAGTTACAAAATAGATTTCAAGCATCATCAGCTGCATAATTTCCTGTGTCTGTATATTTATTGAAGACTGGGACAGGGAGAAGTTGCTTGAGGCATGGATGTCTAATCCAGAGAACTGCTGCCAGCGCTCAGGGGTTCAGATGCCCACTCCCCCTCCAAGCGGGTACAACGCGTGGGATACGCTGCCCTCCCCACGAACTCCCCGCACTACTCGCTCTTCTGTAACTTCCCCTGATGAAATCAGCCCGTCACCAGGAGACATCGAGACAGCTGTGGTAAGTGTATAAATAGATCTGAAACTAACAGGGTAGAAGAGCCTGGATCTAAACATAGCACACCTACATGGACAGTGGCAAGCCACATTGTCATCTCGTCTGGAAAATAAGTTTGCAAAGATACAAAGCCTTTTTATTTCCAGAAGTGGCGAACAAAGAAATTTGCACTTTAAGCATTCTGTGTAATAGCACAACTGAGCACGTGTCTAATGGTAAGGACACTCTTTTCACCTAGTCTGACAAAGTAGAAATTTATCCAGATACAATCACATCACTACATTTAGCTCTTTCAAGCTTCTCATCTCATACTTCTCAAGATGTTCGCTTTCATTGTATCCATTTTCCTGAATATACCCAATGCTGTGAACCCTGCCTTCTGAATTTTTTTTTCCTTGGAAAACAAAATTCTCTTTGTCTGCATTTTGAAATGTCAGCCCACTAGTGTACTGTAAGCTTATAATTACTTTTACTATGTGTGGGCTGCATCAAGCAGTTTAGAAGGCTATTGCAAATTTGAAATATGAAAGTTCCTTTCACTAAAATCAGTGTGGTTCATTTGGAAGACAGAGGTCTCTTTTTAATAATCCACAGCTGCAACATTAAAAAACTTTTGTTCCATGACCTAAGCATTTTTTTCTAGAATGTTATATGAAGCCTTGCAAATGGACCATCCCTAAATCTCATAATAAAATGATTTTTGTGTTCCTGCATGTAAACATTTCATTTCTTTAACTGTAAAATGTTGAAAAAGAAACGATATGATAATCTTATCCTACACTTACTTACATTAGTAGTGAAATGTTGTGCAGGAACATTTCCCTAATTAAAATGTGTAACAAAAGACTGCATGCCTTCAGTCATACATTGTGTTGTTTTCATTGTCATTTATGGTCCAGCAGTGCAGGCTGGATAGTGACTGCAGTTCCAGGTCTGATATATCTAAATCCAAGTCCAGATTTATACATTTAGTAATTCCATTTGTTAAAAGTCTTACAAGAAGCTTTCAAAATAATATTTTGAATATGTTTTTTATGAGATAATACTTTTTTTCTCTGAAGTCACAAATACTGGCAGACAAATGAGAAATAAAAGTAGATAAAATGAAAATACGAGTATTAATGCTCCTTTCAGCTTTTGCGTTTACATCCAATAAAACTTTTCCAGTACATGTTCTAGACTTGATATCCTGAACTCCCCTTCATTAATTTCCTTATATTAAAGATATGTTTTAAACATAATTGAAAGACAAACAAATTTAGTAGACAACAGTTTTTATGCACAGTGAACTTCTAAAATACTTAATTTTGTCAAGACAGTAAGCTGACGTGACTGATGCTTCCCTGTGTATGTGTAGTATCTAATGGATTGAAAGTTGAAGTAAATTTTAATTGAATCTTTGCTCCAATGGAAAGAAAAGTCTGCTTATAGTCTTTCAAGAACGTGAAATCTTCATGTCTAACTGTAAGCAATAAGTAATGTCATCTCTATATTTAAAATATTTTCAGAGTAAGGGCCTCAATATTCCAATATTATTTTTCCTACAGTACCTAGTGGTATAAAATTAAGTAGAGGTGTGTTCTGTTGGAATATTTCTGTTTTCATCTATTTTTAGTGTAAGCCTCAATGTAATGCTCTCCGTATTAATCTGTTTTTAATACTTTAAATAGTTGCTGCTCTTGCACAACTAAATTGTTCCTTTCGTGATTCGGACCCAACTGTTTGAGATGACGGAGGCTACAAGAAGTACATAGCATTTCCAAACTCCATTAATGGCTGCCTGTGAATCTCATGAAAACTTCTAGGCCCATTTTCCTCGAGAACTGAGATCTCGGCAGTCTGCACAATGAAGCACATGCTGAACTGGAGGACATGACAGAAGGCACCCCAAAATGTGGTGTTTGGATAGGGAGGCATAGAAAAAGAGATATGGAATCTTTCTCATTTCTATTTCTAAACTATTTCTATAACTTAAATGACTTTTTCTTCTTTCTGGCTGCGGTTAGATTTTTCTCCCTATTGAGCACTTTCAAGTTTTGCTGAGGTTTTCCAGCCCAGTGCGTCCTCTGAATAATGTGCAAAGCTTTAGAGTATTTCTTAATCTGAAGTATTTTTTCATCTACAGTGTGACATTTGTATGTGTAATATATCTGTGTTTGAAGACCCAGTTGATATGCCTTGTGGGCATGACTTCTGCAGAGCATGCTGGGAGGCGTAAGTATATATATATATATATATATATACCTTTACATATTTTGAGAAACTCATCTTTCATGTTATGAAGAGGGAAAGGTGGAGGCATTAAACTGCCTGGGCTTCAGGGAGCTGCTGTTTTGATCCTATTGGATATTTTATTTGTCATTCAAAGTGACCATCAGCTGTTTCAGGCCTTCATGTGAATGAATGGGACTACTCTTGATTTGCTCGCTGTGTGCGATGGTGGCAATGGGCTATGTATTTACTACATTAAGCAGGTGCTTAATTCCGTTTCTTAGTTCAACACACTGACTTGGGGCTTCGTAAATCCATTTCCAGACAGAAAAGTTATTAAAATATTTTCTTTCATTGAGAGTTAATAATTGGAGAGTGGCTTTATCTTGCTCAGTTAGTATAACGCTCTCATTACTATGCAATTTAAGTCCAAACAGTTGTGCTAGTAAAAAGAAACAATTTAGGAATAATGATAGCTGCATGCAGTGCCTTTTTATTCATTTCCTCACTCAAGAGATTGTGCAACGCTGTACCACTACAGGGTCTTGTTATGCAGACATGTCAGCATAGATAGTCCTACTGCAGATTAGCCCAGTTTATATGAACCCATTCTTCTATGGTAAGGAGGAGCATTTTCTCTTCATGATGTTTTAGAAGGCAAGCTTTTTCAGTGTTCAGAGAATTAATAGTCATGCTCCAGTTGTTTTGTATGTAGTTATGCAGTAATTTAGACGTTACGAAGAGATCCCTGGCTTGACATAGTGCTTCTAAATTGAGTACTGGCCTACAAATACCGTGATTTGTGCATGCACTCAGAACTACAGTGCAGTGTCAACCAGGTGTTCAGGATGGCATTATTGAGGGTGGTTCATTGTTCTGAGCCAGACATTTCTGTTACATGGGGAGTATTCAGAACTGAGTTAACCCATTTTAAGATGAATTTTAAGACACACAAGTCTCTCTGTCTTAAGTATTTAAGGACTCCAGATGACTAACTTACAAATACCTGTCCTTCAGATGAGTATTCTCAAGTATTAGCAATTAAACTAAACAGTGCTGTGAGTTATAGTCCAGTTTTCAGCTGGTTTCTGAGCTTCTTCTGTCCTGCATTTCTAGGAGTTAGGGACTATAAAGGTCTCCGTTTAGAAATTTGTTTCTGAGAGCAGAATTCCTTTGACTAGCACAGATGAAAAATTAACTGCATATCATTCCTAGATTAATTACACTTCTACCTTCCATTTCTTATTTAAGTTAGAAGTAATGCTCCATTTAATTAAACATTGCATAGGAGCCTCTGAGAAATGGCAAGGATGGAAACCACAAACACACAGGGCTATGCGTGGATAATGGTGCTCACTTCTGAACCATGATAGTGTTCTCTCTTTTTTTAATTATGCTATTCGTCTGTCCTTTTGAGTCCTTTTGAGGTGACAAGGATAATTCTTATTCCTTGTTTAAAAATTGATTAATTTGAATATATATGAATCTGGCATAAAGTATTAAGCAGCCTTTTGATTTTTACTTTATTATTCACAAATACTGACTGACATAATTCTGGCAGATTTTTGAATCTGAAAATTCAAGAGGGTGAAGCTCACAACATTTTTTGCCCAGCATATGATTGTTTCCAGCTTGTGCCTGTGGACATCATAGAAAGTGTGGTTTCCAAGGAGATGGACAAAAGATACCTTCAATTTGACATTAAGGTAAATTGTCAAACTGTTCCTGTACTCTTGAGATGTATTTCTTTTTATTAAAAGTACTATACAGCTTCCATGTGAAATGCTGCAGTATATCTGTAACCTTCCCTGTAGGACCTAATGTCTGTAAAAGATTATTTGAATCTTTTCATCTGCTATATTTGTTTGTGTTGGAGGTCTAAAATGTTTACAGGTTTTGGATTTTTTTTATTACCGAGAGGCTAATTCCATTCATAAGCAGTGCGTATTTCCATCTAAAAATATTAATGCAAGCAAATTACTTAATTTTTTTTCCATCCAATGCTTGATACAATTGTGATATATACATATAAAAAGGGAAACCTTCTGATTGTCCCATTTGACTTTTTATTTGTTTATTTCCATTAGCAATCTTATAATTCACCTTTTTTCTTTTGTACTGTGTGTAATAATAAGCTAGAGAATGTACGTTATCAGTGGTGGCAGGACAAGAGAAAGCAGAAAGGGTTTTTTTTATGTTTACAATACAATACTTTCGTGTATAACAAGTCTCTTTAATGAAGTCTTACACAGTGTGGTAAAAATGAAATATCCAGATCTGATTAGCCTTTTACGTCTTCATCTTTAAAGTGAGTGGTTATCAGTACCGTTTTGAAGGGAAGTATTGAAAGTTCTTTGAAGTTTTCCACCTCAATTTTTAATAAAATTTTTATGAAAGACTTGCTACATTAATATTTAGAAAGTTTGTAGATAATGTCCTGAAATAATCTAGTTCTGATTTCAAGTGTATTGCAGATGATTATAGCGTGGATCTTGTTTTAATCAATAAGATTGTAGTGGTTTTCAACAGGAGTCAGTTCTGTTAATGAGCATTGCTAGTGCATATATAGTGGAAATTTAGAGTAAGCCATGTCACAGAGGAGTTGACTCGCACATTACATGCATGTAATCATTTGGATCTTAGCCTAAGTCTGGAGCACTGTTTGAATACTTTTAATAATGTTTTTTTAATGGAAATTAAATTATTCCCTTTTAATAACTATTTTTAACAGCCTATTGAACTAGCTACAGTTGTCATTATGCTTATATCAATGATTAAATATGATCTTCTGTGTTAATTTTTTTTTTTTCTTTTTCTTCAGGCCTTTGTTGAAAATAATCCTGCTATTAAATGGTGTCCTATCCCAGGCTGTGAAAGAGCAGTAAGGCTAACAAGACAAGGATCGAATTCAACGGGATCAGATACACTTAGCTTCCCTATGCTAAAAGCTCCTGCTGTAGATTGTGGAAAGGGACATCTTTTCTGCTGGTTAGTGCTAGAATATATCTGTGTCTACACAAATGCATAATCACTGCTATTCCAGAGATTAATAAAAAATTAAAAGTTCTACTTAGCACCAAGCACGTGGCAAAAATTTAGGTGGGATGGTATTTGACTGTACTATTCCTGGATTTACTTAATAGCCTTATATGCACAAATATTTCAGTATTCTGGGGCAAAGCTTTATTATATTGTCTTATTAATTATTAGTTCTGTTAGATGCATAATACTGCACACAAACTGCTGTGATTTTCTCATCTGAGGAGGCTGGGGCATCAGTGGAGGGATTTTTGTGTCTGTTCTGGATAGGCATACAGGCATAATCTGAATTATAGACAGAAAACAGCAGGCTTCTGCTCATTCAGAATTTTGGAATTACATCAGAAAGCTTGAGCTTAAATAGAACTTCGAAGGATTTTTTGCTACATACATAGCTATTTCTGTTTGCTGGATCACTCCAATTGTTATTTCACTTTTTCAGTAGTTTTGCTTTGTATTGTTTTCTGTTAAGTCTTAAGATGAATACAAGATCAAGAAGTGAAAACCATGACATATTTAAAAGATCATCCTTTAGATTCCCTAAGCTGTCTATCTTCAGCAGTTCCAGGGAAAGAGCAACTGTATCAACAAAAGCAAAAAAAGTGATAGGATGTTTTTCTGAAGTCTGGAGCAAGCCCTATCCTTGTTCCTTGAGCCTGTTAGACTACTGTAGTGATTTTAGTGACTTCTGATTTTAGCTCTTTCCCCATATGAATGGAAAGGGCAGAGGGACGAGGAAAGTAGACGTAAGGAAGCAACCAGGAGAGTTGGAAAACATAACATCTTTGGAGAAAGTTGCCCACAATTGGTGGAGAACTGGGAAAGAAACAAATTCTGTGAAAACAAACCAGAAAATGTTTTTATCAGTGAAAATAAAACAAAGTTCAGTGCTATTCCAAAAGAAGATACCATCCTTGCTTCTGACAACCGGTGTCCTGACAGAATGTTGCATAAGCTTGAAGGTCAGAGCTTGAAACCACTTTGTGTCATACTGTTGCAGTCCTTCACATGAGCTGAATTCACTATCTCCCTAAAATGCCCCCTGAAGTGAAAATGTCCTCCAAGTGCATTATGTTTATGAGAAATACTTTTTTTTTTTTTTTTTTTACATTTCCTGATATTTCCTGAGTCTTAAAAAAAAAAAAAAAAAAAAAAAAAAACCAACAATTTTTACTAACATTCTGTTAGTAAAATGTCCAAGAAGGCATTTATAAGGCCTTTTTTTCCTCCACGTAAAAGAAGATTTTCATCAGTGGCAAGAAAGTTCCACCAGCAACTGAAACATTCTGCAGTATTAGGAATGAGAGCCTTTTGCAGAGCACAGCCAGATTAATCTTATAGTACAAAACCCTGTGCATGACAGAATTAGAACAGTTCAGTTGGAAGGGGCTTTGAAACATCATCTAGTAAAACTGCCAGACCACTTCAGGGCTAACCAAAAGTTAAAGCATGTTATTAAGGCCATTGTCCAAATGCTTCTTGAACACTGACAGACAGCAAGTCATCAGCCACCTCACTAGGAAGTCTGTTCCATTGTTAGACCACCCTCCTGGTAGACGCATTTCTCCTATTGTCTAATCTCAAATCAACCTGGTGCAGCTCTAGTTCCTCTGGAGAAAAAGAAAGTGCATTCTTAGTTCAGACTGTCTTCATCATCACTATGTTCTTGAAGGGATATTGATTTATATCTTTAAAGTTCAATCAACACATCCCACGTTTCATACTTCTGTCAGTTGGGCAAGTTTTTCACAAGTAATCTGCAGTTTAGACATTATAATATCAACTAACATGGCTTTAGTAAGAGATTCTTCGGAATCTCTATATTAGAAAATCCCAACTAACCTGTAGATAATAATTTGCTGTCATGTACTAAGAACAAGGTTTTCTCAGCATGGAATTTCCATTTTTAGGATCTCTAGCCTTTCTGCTCATAAAAGTAAGACAATGTAGATGTAGGAATGTTTCTTTTAAACACCGACTTCCTTAGAATGTACTAATTTTTCATTACCCACTGCTTAGTAGCACCTTCGACAGAATCTAATCAGTTCTGACAAACAAAAATTTCCATTCCTTTTCAAAAAATCATTCTGAGATTTTTAAATGTAGTTCAGATGAAAATAGTACACAAATACAACATTTGTGTATTACCAGATCTATATATTAGAACCTCTTAATGCTGTACAAGAAGCATATGGAATTGTAGCAAGGGGACTCTTCTGGAAAACAGTCTTAGCAAGCACTGCACACATAGTTTTGCATCATCAGTCCTCTTTTCTTCCATCCTGGATGGAGACAAGGGGCAAAGTCTATTTTGTAGGAGAGATATCTCTTCAGGTACACTGGGAAAGCTGATTCTAAGCTGCAACTGTTTTGCTGTTTTGATTCATATCAAATTCATTATATGATACAAACGTTATCAGGAGGAAAAAAAAAAAATCAAGAAATGCTTCTTGGACAATGCTTTGAGCCCTTCCATGAATTTTCACTTGTTGAAACTTGCTGCGAGTTCATTAAGTATGTGCCATACCTTCAAATATATCGTCCTGCTTACTGTTGAGGAAGACAGTCTGGGGAGGCTGAACTGTTAATTGTCACAAACATTTGGTGTTATTTCCTCTCAGCCTGTGTTATCATGGAGTCTATCCAAAATACAACTTTGTTTCATAAAAAGTTGTAGGATCAATAGGCTCATCACTCTTACTCTAGTAAAATGGCATCCCAGGACAAGAAGTCTTGGTTTGGGATAAGCTGAAGAAAGAACTTTTGAAAGAAGTTGTTCCAACTTCCTTTTGTGAGTAGGATGTATATTTATTTATGTATATGCATCATTAAAAATCCCGCTTCTGGTTCATACTGAAAACAGCAAGATTGAAGCCATTCTGTGGTTTGTTTCCTGCAGGCTCCAGTGGGAAAGGAGAAAGGCTCAGCACAATGGGAACTGTCTCTCAGAGACACAAATCTGCCCTTTATATTCTCAGAAGCTCAGAAATATTGCCAAAAAGACTGAATTACACCAGGGAGCTTAGTATCTTAGTGTCGCCTTCTGCAGTGAATTTGATCTTGTATTATAGCAGACTGTCTTAGCTTCAGCTAGGATGGAAATGTTTTCTTCAGACTGTCTGGTATGATGCTATGTTTTGATTCTAGGAGCATAAGAAACTTGATAACACAGTGATGTTTATAATTGTTGCTAAGCAGTGTTGTACAGAGCCGAGGCCATTGTTATGTAGTGACTGCTATCTTTAAAGCTAGTAGTAACTTCAAGAGAAGCTCATTTCTCCATTGTGTCACAGAAAGCGCTTTCTGTTTCATTTGGAGGCTGACGGAAAGAGTAAAAATTCATAAACGCTTAAAAAACGAAATGAAGCACTTGGATCTTGTTCTAGACTGAAGGCATGAATGTAGTTAAAAATTAATTATTACAACTGAATTGGTACATTTAATTCTACATAAAATGCATTTCAGGTATAGCAAACTACCTAGTTTATGTTTTATAAGAAGTTTAAATTTAGTTTTATCACAGAAACTGTAGTAAGAGATCTAAGAATACTTAAGAATAGTAGTATTACTTTTTATCTTCCTGACTTAATGTGATATGTTTCCATATCTTTTATCATGAAGCAATTTCAAAGCAACAGTTCAACTTTAAATAAGTAGTTATTGTGTATACATTTTAATTTTCAGGGAATGTCTTGGTGAAGCACACGAACCTTGTGACTGCCAAACCTGGAAGGATTGGCTACAGAAAATATCTGAAATGAAACCAGAAGAACGTATGTCGTACCTCTTGTTTTTTTTATTATTATTATTTCATTGTCATCTTTTATTTTTAAAGGGAATTTTTAGTTGCATTAATTAAAACTCTATATTGGTTGAAAAATACAGAAGAGGAAGAAAAACAAACCACTGAGTGATGGGTAACTTCATGCTTTAACTGCACATGTAGTTATGGTAGACATATGTAGGAATGGTAGACTGTTGTCTTGAAACCATTCCTACCTGTTCCCTCATAAATCTGCATATGGTTCAGAGAGATGAAACTCTTCTCCCTTCCTTTTACAACCTTCCTTCATTTTTATTTTTTTCCAGTTATTCCTGAAAATAACTTACTTGTTCGAAGCAACTTAAAATCTTTGTCCTAGTCTGCTCTTCTGTTTAATTGTGTTCATAGTGTTGTTTGTGTGCTTTAGAACTGTTTCAAGGCAACAGGTAATAATAATAGTGAGGTTGACTGTGAATTGCAAGGGAATTATGGAAAATGGCTTCATGTTAAATAACTTCTAGAGAGTCAACTAACAGTGTCTGGGTTTACATAGGACAGACAGAAACAAACAAAAAAAAATACATTAACTCAAATAGACACTAACTTAACTTGGGTACAACAATTCAGAGCCTTTCCATTATGTCATAGATTATTCTAGAAAATGTTATAGACTCAAAATGCACCATGCTGAGTCAAACAACATCAATTTTTAAATATATTTTTATTTTTAAATATATTTTTAAGAATCCATGTATTACATATGCTATAGACTACAATATACAGAAGTAATGTGTATATTTTATACATATTTGTTTAGGAGTATATATGTCAGAAGTACATATAAGGAAGAATTACAGTATTCTGTCAAGAAATAGGTAAACACGTCTCTTTCCTAATCTGGTTTTCACAAAAGATTAAACAAGTACAATTTCAACTTCTCTGTTTTCACATGGTCCACATCCTCCTGTCACATTCGTGAAGTTGTGGGAGTTAGTGAGGCATATGAAGATGCTGCCAACTGCCTGTGGTTACTAACTAACTCCAAACCATGCGCAAACTGCAAATCTCCAATTCAGAAGAATGAGGGCTGCAACCACATGCAATGTGCAAAGGTAAGAAAGACCTTCACATGCGATTCGTGGTGAAAACATAATTCAGGTTGTGTCATATATACATTTCAGGAGCACAAAAGTCCAAAAATTTTGAAATGTCAGGCGTCAGATCTAATGGAATTTGTTTCAAAAATTAAGTAATTTGCAAATAATGGGTTGCGTATATATAGAAGATGTTTCATATTTAGTGCAGTTTATTTAGTGTAAGTGAACAGTTATTAAGATTTCCTAAACAGCTGACAGCTCTTGGCAATACAAGATAAAACTTAAGGGAACAGAAATCCTTGATAGTTTAATCATCATTAATAATGTAGAGGAGAATGAACAGGAGGTTGATAGTGGGGCCTGTCCTGTTCAGTATATTTACTGATGACCTGAATGAGAGTATCGAGTGTACCCTCAGTAATTTTGCAGATGACACCAAGTTGGAAGGAAGCGTCAATCTGCTTGGGGGTAGGAAGGCCCTGTGGAGAGATCTGGACAGGCTGGATAGCTGGGTTCAACAAGTCCAGGTGCCAGGTCCTGCACTTCTGCCACGACGACCCCGGGCAACGCTACAGGCTTGGGGCAGAGTGTCTGGAAGATTGTGTAGAGGAAACAGACCTGGGGATATTGATTGATGCTTGGCTGAACATGAGTCAAGCCCAGGTGGCTAAGGACACCGAGGCCCTGGAGCTTGTTCAGAGAAGGGCAACAAAGCTGGTGAGAGGTCTGGAGCACAAGTCTTATGGAGAACTGCTTAGGGAACTGGGATTGCTCAGTCTGGAGGAGGCTCAGGGATGATCTTATTGCTCTCTACAACTACCCGAAGGGAGGTTGTGGTGTGGTGGGAGTCAGCCTCTTCTCCCATGTAACTGGCAATAGGACTAGAGGGAATTGCCTCAAATTGCACCAGGGGAGATTCAGGGTGGATGTTAGGAAATACTTCTTCCCAGAAAGTGGTAAGGTGCTGGAACAGGCTGCCCAGGGAGGTGGTGGAGTCACCGTCCCTGCAGGTGTTCAAGAAACTTTTAGATATTGTACTGAGAGGCATGGTTTAGTAGGAAACATCGGTGATAGGTGGACGGTTGCATGGGATGATCTTAGAGGTCTTTTCCACCTTGGTGATTCTATGAATCTATAATATCTTCAGTTACCAGAAGATGGTACTTTTTAAGGAATGGTAAGGTTTAATGAATGCTTTGCCTTATTACATTTTTCTTTTGCGTTATTTCTGTATATAGCAACAAAACAGAGAAATTTAAATGGAAAACTGTAAACATTAATTAAACAGTAGGAATGAAAAGACAGGAAAGCGTAATTCCAAAACAAACTTATTAGTGACAACAGCCAAAAAATTAGTCATGAGTTTGCACTGTGCTACCAGAATAGAATATTTCTTGCCATGAGTTCAGTATCATTTGAGAATGCTCTCAAACTAGTTAAAAATGGCATATTTAGTGTACTTTTCTTTATGTTAAAAATGTCTTATATAACTACAGCTAATATCTCTTTGAGGAGGATCATTAAAAATAAGAAAGTTGCACATATTTGACATCACTGGCTTCCAATAAAAACCTAAGAGGTTTAGCAATGATGACTAGCACATTCTTCTGGAAATGTCTCAGTCCGGATCTTATTTTCTTTATTTTCTTTATATTATCATTACATGTTCTGTTTGTGGTACAAGCTGAAGATTGGGTGGTTGGTTTTTTTGGTGGTGTTCGTTTGGGGTTTTTTTTGGAGTAGTTTGGCAACCAAGAGCAGATTCTCCTCCACCTCAGTTTATGCCAGTTTTGCTGTTCTTTTTTTCCCTTTTTAAAAGATTTTTAAAGGAGTTCATAAATTCCAAAGTGATAAAAAGTGTAATAAGGTGTGTTGTTCAGCACAATTTGAAATTTTCCAGACTGTAAACAGAGCTAAGAGTGTTTGAAATAGTTACTTGTAGAATAATCGTATTGGTGACAGTGTTGAAAGGATTCATATGTGGGATGTAGAATCACAGGATCATTTGGGTTGGAAAAGATCCTTACAATCAAGTCCAGCCATTGCATAAAGCTACCACATTCACTATCTCCCTATGTGCCACATGTACACCTTTCTTAAATATCTCCAGAGATATGGATGCCACCACTTCCCTGTACAACCTGTTCCAATGCCTAACCCCCCTTTCCATGAAGAAATTCTTCCTAACATCCAATCTGTACCTCCCCTTGCACAACTTGAGGCGGTTGTCATGTGTCCAGTCACTTGTCACCTGAGAAAAGAGGCCAACACCCTCCTCACTGCAACCTCCTTTCTGGTAGTTGCGGAGAGTGATGAGGTCTCCCCTTCGCCTCCTCTTCTCTAGTTTAAACAGCTCTCAGCTGCTCCTCACGTGTAACTCTTGTTTTCTAGTCCCTTCACCAGTTTAATCACTTTTCTCTGAACGTGTTCCAGCAAAGCAATATCTTCCTTGTACTTAGGGCCATGGGCCCAAAACTGAACACAGTACTCAGGGCTGAGTCTCTCTAGAGCTGAGTAGTGAGGGCCAGTCGCTTCCCTGGTCCTGCTAACACCACTACTGATAAAAGCCAGGATGCCATTGGCTTTCTCAGCCACCTGGGCATGCTGCCAGCTCACGTTCTGCCAATGTAACAAAATATTCAGGATGTAACAAAACCTCTTCAGTTATCTGACAGCTGTTGCTGTCTCTGAGCTAATCTCAATAGAATAAAAGGATGGCTTAGGGTTTGAGAAGACTTCAACCGCTAACCTCTGTTGAGTATAGATAATTTAATTTAGTACCATTCTGAAGTGCTGGCTGACAACCACAGTTCTATTCCTCTTTGATGTTGTTCCTTATAAACAGCTTAAACAGTCCCTAAAACAGTCAGCTTCCTTTTGTGATGGAGAAACCTCTGCAAACAGAAGCTGCCTCCCCTCAGCCTTGTGGGGAGGGAAAGGAATGGTATCCTCAGGATCGTCACAAGGCTCAGATGCAAGGTACAGAGGACACCTCGCTTGTCCCTTCCTAAAGTAAGGATTTGTTCCAAAGCTTCAGCCTTTGCTGCAGTAAGTTCTGCTGAAGCTTACTATGTAGTGAGTAGAGAGTTGCAACTGCTTCTTACCAGCTAGTATATACCTTGGTGTAGAGGATACACTTTAGTCATAGAATCACATTTTTGTATTTAAGCAAGCACTGTTCTGTTTTATGAGCCTGGTTTCTAAGGCAACAAGGCTCAATGCAGTCCCGCTGTCTCTCACTCCCCTAATTCTAGTAGCTTTCTAACCTTCTGGGTACTTTGAACCGGATACAGGAGGGAGTTCACAGATACTAATTTACTGCAGGTTTCATGAAACATGGTAGCTGTATTGTTCAGAGACTTAATTTGTACTGCCACCAAGAGAGAGGCTAAAATACCTACTCAGCAGTTACCTACTCAGCTATTGCCTCTCCTGCTTGGTTCAGGCAGTGCATGTCATTTGTAAAGCCTAGCCAGTGCAGCCTCACAGATGATCATAAAGGCAAGTAATGCAGAGCTCCAGGTTTTGGGAGATGTATCCAAACTCCAAACAGATGGACACGTTTTTGAATATTTAATGAGAGTAAGTTATTAGAGAAGGGTCCTGGAACAGTGGCTGAGCCTTGGGTTATTGAGGAGCCTTTTGGTGATGTGCGGGATTAGAGGATGCATATGGTAGAGTGATAATGAAGGGAGATAATTTGGGAGAGGTGGCATTGTTGCAGTAGGACCACATGCACATAAATTAATAGGAAATCAAGCTTTAGTAGTTCTGTTGCTTGCAACTTATTTCATACTTTCTTTTTATATAATGCAACTTTTTGTTACGTTGTGAGCATTTCTGAATAATAGTGCAGTGATAGACACAACTTTTGTGCACAGCTATTCTTCTCAGCACTCATCTTACCATTTTGTAAAAGCAAGCACCTTAAAAAAAATGTAAGAACAGAGAGGGTGCAGCACAATAGCAAGAAGAAATACCTTTGTCTGCATTGCTTTTTAGAAGAAAATCAACATCACGGGTGAGACAAAATTAGCAAAAGTATAATGCAGAAATTGTAATGTGTTTAATTGAATGAAGCCACTACTTATGAGCACATCTGTTATGTACTAGATATTTCTGGAAAGGTTACACTTGCCGAAGAGAGGGAAAATGTGGCTTAACTTATTGAATTCCAGTAATAATATTAACAGCTTCTTGTTACTTCACATAAATTTTTGCTTCAGTTTTTCAGGATTTTTCTTTGTTCATCAGTAAAACAGATTAAATGAATAGGATTGACTAAGTCGTAGTCTTCTGCCCATGCATCTATAGACAGCTTCCAGTTATTTTGAAATAACCCAGCTGAGAATTCAGTGCAGAGTTGAGAATAATAGTTTGATCTTCTCTGCTGCAGAGAAGCCTGGATAAGACAGGTCTCCTTGTAATGTGTTACCTGTTTTAAAAGCTTTCTACTCAGTAAATGCAGAAGAGGCTTAACTTGGAATCATTCTTGAAAGTTTGTGTTCTATTTTTACTTGATTGCTTTAGTAGTTGCTATTACTATTACTATTTTGCATCAGGAATGCCCCATGACCAAAATATTGGTAATCACATTTTTTTAATTGTGATTAGGAAACAAGAGAAAAAATGTGTATTGCTGAGCTGTTCAGCCTGTTCAGCATTGTCCTTGTGATAGGACAAGAGGAAATAATTTCAAACTAAAAGAGGGGAGATTTAGACTGGATATAAGGAAGAAGCTTTTTATAATAAGGGTGCCCGGAGAGGTGGTGGATGCCCCATCCTCCATCCTTGGAAGCATTCAAGGTCAGGCTGGACAGGGCGCTGAGCACCTGATCTATCTGTAGGTGTCCTTGCTCATCACAGATGACCTTTAAAGCTCAAATGGTTCAATGATTATACTATTAGTGAAGGCACAGCTTTCACTTAAGCTTTCTGTTTTCTTTAGGCTTATGTTTTTTGTTATTTCTTAGATGAAGTTAGTTGGGCGCTTCTGAGGTTTTGCATGCTCTTTCTACATTACAGCAAATATTAAGTCATAGTACTTCTCTCACACTCACTTCACTACAAAGGTACCGGCAGGGCTGAGAACAGATTTCAGAAGCACATCTCTTGAATTACTGGTATTGGTCACTGTGCAAACAGACTAGAATTGTGTGAGAAACTGTTCTTCTCTATATGGAGAATATTCAGGATTCTGAAAAACACTTCCTTCCAAACTGGAAAAAACAACAAAAGAAAATGCAGATAAGATCAGTAGAAGAATTGCATTTACATAACTGAAGTATTTTGAGTGCTTTGCAGTTAAAGTCACACTCACGTATAAACTATTAGTTTCATTTTATTGACTGAGAAATTAAACTTTCTGATGACTCTACTTTCTGAGTTTTGTTAAAATTCACCCTTTCTCATTAACAGTTTCAGTGTTACTGTTACCAAAAAAAAAAAAAAAATCAGATCTAATGAGCTCTATTATTTGATTTGTTTCATACACTTACGGCTTAACTTGTAACTTCTACATGACCCTGTGATTCAGTGAACAAAAATTCGGACTCCCATGATTTGATAACCAAGGTCTTCTACAGTACATGAAATAGGAAAAAGTCTCCACAACAGTTCTGTTTAGACCACAAGTATGGTGGTCTCAGAATGGTGCTAGTTTTTCTTAACTGCATAGCTACAATGTATCAGCTTCTTTCTTTTTGTCCTGTCGTTTTTGTTTTCTCTGAAGTGCAAGTATGACTTTTGCTGGATATGCTTAGAAGAATGGAAGAAGCACAGCTCTTCTACAGGAGGATATTACAGATGTACTCGCTATGAGGTTATTCAGCATGTAGAGGAACAGTCCAAAGAGATGACAGTAGAGGTAACAAAAATGTCTGCTTACATAGTAGTACTAAGGCTGCAATTTTGTGTTTAGGGTAAGTTCAATCAAAATAAAATTCTTCCCAACTGAAGTTTTAAATGAGAAAATATAACCTTAAATACAACCAAAGGACAGAAAGGAAATACTGCTTATTTGTGGATAGGAGCATAAGATTTAGTTCTTTATTTGTCTTTGCTAACAGGCACTGGTTGTCTTTAGACTAGTTAATTTACTTTCCTATGTCACAGTTTCCTTTTCTGAAATGGGTGTTCTGGTACTTTAGGTTCCGTGCATTTCAGAAGACATGTTTTAATTTTGGCATTTGGAAAGTCTGCTTAAAAATAGTATGCACACAGTACATTGACTCTAGTTAGAGTATTTTCAGGCTTGGGCATTCAGAACTTACATTTGTCTCTTTGTGCATAGCACTTGTCAGCATTGTGTATAATGCTTCGTGTTTGGTGGGAATATAAACAGTTATGAGATTGTATCCAACAATGATTGTTAAACTAAACCATTAGATTTGTCTTGGTTTGTATTCTTCTTTTCCAGGCTGAAAAGAAGCATAGGAGATTTCAAGAACTGGATAGGTTTATGCACTATTACACAAGGTTTAAGAACCACGAACTTAGCTACCAGGTATATACCAAACCATATTTACTCATTCTTGTTTATATTTCATTCATTAAAAATAAAAAAGCGTGTTGTATTTTCTTTGCTTTCTTGTTCTAGTTAGAACAGCGCCTTCTAAAAACAGCCAAAGAAAAGATGGAGCAGCTGAGTAAAGCTCTTAGTGGAAGTAAGTAGAATTTTTTAGTATTTACTGTGAACTGTGAATTTGATTTGAAATCAAATGTGCTATGGCTAAACCCTTTTATTTTGAATAGAGCTCACATCAGTCTATTGTGTGATGTGATCCCTCCAGTACTAGAATTCATAAGCAGTGGATGAAAGCTAAATGTAGAGGAAATCTTACATATTCCAAACACACAGAGAAAATAGCATTAGTAAGAGAGAAGCTAATATTCTGTGCTCACTTCTTACAGTAAGAAGACTGTATACTCATTGAGAACCTGCTGCTGTGCTGCAGCAGTTTAGCTGATGTGCACATTTTTGGTGGAAAACTCATACGCTAAAAGAAATGCTGACATCAGCAGGAGAATATTTTCACAGTGTTTTATCGTCTTACAGCTGAGGGAGGCTGTCCCGATACCACATTCATTGAAGATGCAGTACAGGAGCTTCTAAAAACTCGCCGCATTCTCAAGTGTTCTTATCCATATGGATTCTTTTTGGAGCCTAAAAGCACAAAGAAAGAAATATTTGAACTTATGCAGGTAATATATGCATATAGCTTGCTTTTTTAATGTCACGTTTTTGGTAGTAGTAGTTATCAGTGTCCTGTATCTATGTTTGTAGTGCAAAACTGATACTTCATATTTGTAACCAAGTCTGAAAAAGGAATGGATTTTTAACACTATGACACAGTGGCATTTAGTTCAATTTTAGCGTGAATGAAAAACACTTTACTGCAGAACCAAAGAGTAAGGACAAGTGGAAAGGGGAAAAAAAAAAGAAAAAAGAAAATTATTGTTGTTAACCAACCTCCTTTTAGCTAAATTGTAATTTTGAGCAAGCTTTGTAGCCCAACTCCAGAAGCAGCCCTCTCCAAAATGCAGCAAGTAGAAACAGTTGCATCAGTGCTTTCTGTACTGCAGAGGAGGCTTGGACAAGGGGAAGGGATTAATTTGTGGTGGGGTGGAGTTTCTATCAAGTTGTTTTCTCCTTGTGTAGCTCCTGTTTCCTGTCTTGCGTGATGATGTGTCTGATGAGTGGGTGGGCAAAGCTGGGAGAGTATGTGGGTAGCAGTAACATCAGCTTCAGGGGCTGCTGCCTGCTTTCCTTTCCTTTAGGATCCCCAAAGATGTGCAGTGTGTCTATGTGTGCAGGGAAGCCCTGCTGCAAGCTGGAGGGGAGGAACATTTAGGTGAATAAAAGCGTAGGCAAGATATTTGGAGACCCCAAATGGTTTGTTACGCTTGGAATAACTGGGGAACTGAAACTCAGAGAGCAGGAGTTTGAGTGTGTGGCTGCACATACGAGTTAGTATTGGAGCCAGCACACAAATGACTGTGGACAAGCTGAGGCAGGTGATAAAATTTCACTCCTTACAGAGCAGGCTTCCAGGCATGCACTGACAACTTTGGTCTTGCTTAGTCATTCTCCACCTCAGAGTCTTTAGTGATGAATCAAGACTGTTGTTTCAAACAAGATAGTGAACACCAAATTAAGAAATGATTCTTGTCTCTGGTAAGTTTAAATAAAAGAGGAAAGAGCAGACAGGCAGAAAGAAAAACCAACACAGGTCATCTTGGTAAGCAAGCTGTAATTTTTATAGCTTTAATAATTACATGAGAGCGGGTGTTTCAGAGGACTGGTGAGGCTCCTATCTGTATGGTATTTTCAGAAGAATGGAAATCATTCCATTCAGTGTTTATGGTGTAGAGCTCTGCCTGATTTCCACTTCATTTTATTCTGTTTATTAACCATTGCAGACAGACCTGGAAATGGTCACTGAAGACCTTGCACAGAAAGTAAACAGGCCTTATCTTCGGACTCCTCGCCATAAAATCATCCGTGCAGCTTGTCTTGTGCAGCAGAAGCGGCAAGAATTCTTAGCCTCTGTGGCCCGTGGTGTTGCCCCTGCAGACTCGCCAGAAGCACCCAGGCGCAGGTAAACCAAACAAAATACTGTGCGACTCAAAAAAGTTCATTTGGTAACTGTCAAACTGAGGTAAAATGGAGCTAATAGAATTGGTGGCCATAGATCACCAGATAGTTACATTTTCTTTGTCATTTGATCACAGACTCAAATGCTCGTATGCTGTTAATCAGAATCTGTTTGTTGATGAAACTGCAAATGCAAAACCTCTGCTGGCTTTTGAAAGTGCATCAAAAGCTAAGCGCAGTAAATGTCCTTGAGTGCTGGGCTTGTGATAAATGGTGGGGTGTTCTTTCACTTCTTTAGTATTTATATTGCAGTTTCATGGTTTTCTAAATGAGTTGCAAGGTAAGGATTAAAGAAGAAGATTTAAGAGCGGTAGAGTTGCACTGTTGGTAGGTTTTGAAGTTATTTATGTTGTTCGTACTTTGTTCCAACTCTAAACTTTATTTCTCTTAACTTTATAGCTTTGCTGGTGGAACATGGGATTGGGAGTATTTGGGATTTGCATCCCCTGAGGTAAATTATTTCTTCTTACATATTTAAATTAGTTCTGCATATTCTAGAAACACAGGTATGATTGTGGTCTGCATGAAGAGCTTCCTTATTTTGATACAAAGCATCTCAAGTTGGCTTAAGCTTACCATTTATTTGTTTCACAATAGAAGGAAATATATATATGAATACCTAGCTGTCCAGCATTAACATGACTATAGTTATTTAAGATTACATAATTTTCCGAGCACGTAACCAGTTTTAGAATAAACTGGTTTCTATATGTTGGAGAGCCTTAAAAGGCTAAATAAATAATACATGTGTGGATTACTTTTCAATGCAATATTATTTCAGCAGAAATTGGCAAAGTCTAAGAAATTTCCATCCTTCTTTAACAACTCAACAAAAACTTACACGCATATACCCAAATATTGTTAACTATTTGAAGTGTTTCTTTTCACTTTTATATATTAAAGCAGGATGGAAATTGCTTACTTAAATGAGATGATCTTCTAGTGTTTAACTGAGAATGAAAACACCAATTTTTAAATGAATATTTCACTATCCACATATGAGTACGTGTATATGAGAAAAGAGTGTATAATTTTCAAGACTACGCTAAAACAAGAAGCTTCCTATAAAGTTTGCCTTTATTATCTTAATTGTATTTTATATTTTGAGAACATTAGATTAAAGCATTAAGTTAGGAAGGAAGCTTCATCTCAACATTTCCTTGCTGCTGTTTTTTTTTCTAGCTAGTCATTTTAAAGCATCCTGGAAAACTCCGTGTACTTTTTTCTATATATTTCCTTTGCTATTGTTGTTGGTGAGCATCATGCTGATGAGAAAATAGCTTGCTTCTCTACAAAACATCAACTTGCTTCTCCTGTCTAGTTCCTTTAGTCCTTTCCTTTGAAATAACTCTGTTTTAAAATACCAAACTCATTGTGATGGTATTTTATTGTTAGTGGAACTGGTTATGAGAAGAAGCTGATAAGCAATATGTTGATAACTGTTTAGCAGCAGGTGCCATTGCAGTCATGCTTAGATGATAGCTTGTAAGTTTTTATGATTTGCCTGAATGTGGCACTGCGTTATGCAAGTTGGCTTCTTCGCTACATAGAGATGAAGGATACTTGCAACCACCTATGCTAAATGAAGTTTGTAGAATTAATATTGGTCATCTTTGATTATTTTAGTGATTTTTTTCAATACAAAATTTTTGACGTAGAGCTGTACTTTCACAAGATTTGTGCTTGACATGTCATCACAGAAAATTAAATCTTAGTGGGTTTATCAAAGAATGCTGATTGTTGAATGTCCTTGGGTGAAATGATGATGTTCCTACCCTACAAAATAAAAGTTCCTTAGTGCACATGTATAAAATTGTTACAAGTAAACAGAAGTAAAATTTTAGCTGCAGTAACTGACTTGCATATTTCATGCATTAAAAAAAAAAGAAAACAAGCAAAAGTATAGCTAAGAGGCTACTGGTAAAATCTATGATAATTTTGAAAGCAGATGAAAGATAAGATCTGATATGACTAATAAACTTCAGTGTTCAGTGATCACGTTATTCCTTATCTGATTCATAGTGATACAATTATGTATGTTTATATATAACTCATTTATATTGTTTGATATCAATATTTCATTTTCTGTTCTTTTGGGGTCTGCCTTCCGTTTAAGGAGACGCAGCACTCCTTAGGAACTGGAAGGATAGCTTAGGAAAGAATCACTTCATGCTTGCCCTGTTTTTTATTCTGTCCCATAACAAGTGCCTACTGTTAACCGCTGCTCAAAACAGATTATTGGGCTATATGGACCTTTCATGTGGTCAATTACAGTTATTTTTATGTTCTTACAGTTTTCAAGGAACTTCTTACATAGATTAAAATCTTCCCACACTGATCATTTCATGACGGTTCTTTTTAGCTTGTATATGTCATCATGAATAAGATCTTGATCTAGATCACTTAATGGAAAGACGACGTAACATTACAACACCATCAAAATTAACAAGATCATTGTGTAAGAGAATTGACTCTTGTTGATTTAGATACTTTAGATGTTGAGATATTCTAGGATGCAGACTAAATGGAAGAAAGCGACATTAATGGTAACGCTATCTTTAAGAAATCATTTGGTCAAGGGAAACCTTTGGATTGCAGATTTTCCAAGATGGATTTTAGGGAAGAAAGGAGCAGTATTCCTTTCTGAAGAGAAAACTACTGTGTGCATGCTTTTATTCCCTTGTGTAAATAAATGACTGTGATTAATGAAACACTGTATCTACACAGTCAGGTACTAGCCAAAAACTGTCCAGAAATTTGTGTTCAAGCAGAAAATTAGTCTCTCAATATTAGCAGAGGAATTTACATGGAAATGGTAATAAATATAAGTAACCCTTGGGATCTTAGTGTAATATAGTCAGAAATTAATTTCTCCCATAGATATTACGCAAACTGACATTGGTAAATACATACAGCATGAGAAATTATAGTCTGCAGGAGTTCAGATCTGTGGGGTGTGGCTTATTATCAGCTCAGATTAGGCAACAGTAGGAAATTTGTAATTCATGGAATAAAAACCCATCAATAAAGCCGTGACAGTTGCTCAATATGAGAGTGTCAGCTGTGGCTGTTGCTGAGCCTTGAGCCTGGGAAAAAAGTACCAAGTACCCACATGTATCAGCTGGCTTTCTGTATTTTTCCAAAGATGTATTCTATCGGCCATTGCTGGCAACAGGACCCAGACATGACCTATTGGTCTAACTCACATTAATTGCTTTAATGTTCTAAAATCACTAGGCATATGTTTACAAAAAATGTGTGTGTATGTGAGTGGTTTGGCATCAAGGTTTTTAAACACAAAAAGCGTACCTGGAATTCTTTAAAAAGGAAGATTGCAAGTATTAAAATGTTGGTAACGCCTCAAGTATTTTTATTTGCTAATCCGTTATTTTATAGATTTAGGATTACCTGGTGATTGCTTTTTGGCTTTGGTTCTTATGATGCATGATACAACCTGCAATTTATGTTTCTAAAACCAGGTGATTTTATAATAAAACTATAAAATCACACATTTTTAATAAAAATGTGTTGCTTGTTGCATCAGAAAATATTACTGCATGCTGCCCTGTATTTTGTAACCTTTGGTTTATGCAGGAATATGCTGAATTTCAGTATCGGAGGAGGCACAGGCAGCGTCGACGTGGAGACATGCACAGTCTGCTGAGCAATACTCCAGATCCTGATGACCCCAGTGAGAGTACATTAGGTACGCTCCTGCCTGGGGCTGTTTATTCTCTCTTGCTGCTTCAGAAGTTGCTAGTAGCAACCACAGTGTTTGTTCTTCTTTGGACGCGCTTTAAACGAGTTTCAAATACATTGTTATATTTTACAGAATGCAACATTAAGTCTTATTCTTGCACTTTTGTATGCGATTTTAGAAGAGCTGCTGACTTTAATTGTGGCTGTTGCGCTTTTGTTATGCATTGATATTCCCAGTAACAAGTCCGTAGATGTTTAGAGCAGGTTTGCTTTCCTGAAGAAATTTTGAAAAATGCATATTTCATACGGTAGTCTTATCTATATACCAGCTTTCTTTAATGCAAATTAAAAGGACCAGTTGTGCCTAGAGTCTAGACAAGATTCCCTCCGCTGAGGGATTGCTGGATGATAGCCATAAGACTGTTATTACAAAACCCTGCTCAGAAACTCCTGCATTGGCCAAGTACTGGAGACAAGTTGGCATGAGCTATGACTGCCAGCACGCTGCTGTCCTAGGCAGAGCTATGAGCAGTGAAGTAAGGTCACTGTCACTTGGCTCTCTGTGCTGTCTGTGTCCTGCCAGGAGCTTTTGCAAAGACACAAAAATAGCTCCAATCCAAATGCTTTTCTGATTCTGTTTCTTCAGAGCTTCCAGGTGTGTGCTTCACTTCTGAGCCAGGCTGCAAAATTCTCATCTCTGTGTCTTATGAATTTAAGCCCTTTAGCTTGTATTTTATAAACAAAAAGAAAAATTAACAAATACAATCTTTATTTTAGAAACAGGAAAAAGAATTCTGGTGAACTTTGATCTTTCGCGATTGCAAGTAAAAAGCAAAACCGTCTTCCTAGTTTGAGAACTAGAATTTGACTAAACACATGGATATTCTAGTGACAAACAGTGCGCACTGTTATATGGAAGAGAGTTAGTTTGTCTGCTGTGTTTCCCTTTGAGTTTTGAAGTGGAACCTTCCATTTTTCTAATTCAGAACAGTTATTTTTATTATAATTTTTTTGAAACAGTATTTTATTCCTATTCTTTGTTGGTTGTTTTAAGAGGACAGTGATGTTAGTGATTGCTGACATATACACTAACAGCTCTACTCTTAACTGTGCTGCAATGTTACAATAAAAATTAATGTAGTGTTAGCATTACAGATGAATTGTTGTCTTTGCGAGAACAGAGAAATGGGACAACACCAGCTTTAAGCCACCTGCAAATTAATTCCATGCTGTGTCCTTTGCTTAAAATTAATTGTAAGCTCTGAATCACACCGAATTTCCATAGTGTCTTTCAGGCCAGTGTCCAACTAAGAGCAGAAAGGCACTGAAAATTGGTTATTAGTGAAGACATGCAGAGTGTCAAACAAAGAGGCAAAAGGACAAAACCAAACCCATGTACTTGGGGTTGTGTGCATGCTGGCAAAAATTTCCGAAAAGAATTGTATAGGCAGATCATGATGGGTGACAGGTTGAGAAAGAATACAGAATACAGATTGGACAGAGAGGCAACGTGCAGTATTTTTCAGGACTTTCCATAATTCATGTACATGCCTTGGAAGCATTTTGCCCTTCTCCCCGCCGCCCCCCCCGCCAGTGAGCTTATGCTACTGACAACGTGGCACATTCTTTTAGAGTGTGAAAGAATGCTATTGAGAGTGGAGAGGCACAAATGAAACAGACAGCGTTGTTTTGTCTCCATATAGGAGTTGGTGTAAAATGAGTGGTTTTGGATAATTCAGTTTAGAGTGAATAAAAGGCTGGAATTGCACAGCTAGAACCCAAAAGGAAGGCAAGAGATTCTGTCAGTAAATAATGGTGAAGGCATTCTGGCTCGTTCTTCAAATGTATTTGTTTGAATTGCCCATACAGACACTCAGGAAGGTGGCAGTAGCAGAAGACATGGCACTTCCATGGTGAGTTCAGCTTCTATGGGTATTCTGCACAGCTCTTCGCTTCATGACTATACCCCTGTCAGTCGCTCTGAAAACCAGGATTCTCTGCAGGTATCTCCCCTAATCTCTTTTCCATTCCCTCTGTTTTGCTTGCCACCTTCTGCTCTGCTTTTCTGTGTCATTTTGTCTCTGCAAATCTTCTTAATTCTTCAAAGAGAAAGGGAGAATCTAGGACAACAACTTATACATTCTTGCTGGTAAGAATTGTTAAATGATTGTTATTGTAACAATAATTAGCTTTTAATTTGTTGGCAACTGTGTCAGTAAAAAATGATTCTGGTAAATCATGTGTGTCAGTTAATCATAGATTTGAGACCAAATTACTTTTAGTCCAAAATGTGTTACAAGATGAAAGTTTTATTGTGAAAGCAACTTTATATATTTCCACAGGCCCTGAGTTCATTGGATGAAGATGACCCAAACATCCTGCTAGCGATTCAGTTATCATTACAGGAATCTGGCTTAGCCATAGACGAAGAAACTAGAGACTTTCTGAATAATGAGGCATCTTTAGGAGCAATAGGTACCTCTTTACCTACAAGATTGGACTCTGCTCCCATAAGTATAGATAACCCAAGAGCTGCTTTGAGCAGCTCTGAGCTGTTAGAACTCGGTGACAGCCTGATGAGACTAGGGGCAGGCAGCGATCCCTTTTCAGCCGATCGACTTCATTCACACATCTGCAGCGATACCAGAGGTGGATTATACTCAACATCTAGTGATGCTGATTCCAGTAGTCAAGATCCCAATACCAATGAAAATCTTCTTGGAAACATTATGGCCTGGTTTCATGACATGAATCCACAGAGTATCGCTCTCATCCCTTCAACAAGTACAGAAACGGATGAGGATTCACAGCAACCGAGTACTGAAGATGGGTCAGCAGGGCAGGCAAATGTTAGAGACACAGGGTTGGAGCTTCAGGAAGAGCACGCGCTGTTTGAGGATGCACTCAAAAACGAAGGCAGAGGAATGCAAACAGAGGAAAGCACTTCTGAAGAAAACATTATTCCAGGTGAAACAGTTTCACAAGGTGGCGATAATACCAGGGAAGTAGCAAGCACCCTGGGTGCTTCAGGAGATGCTTCAAATCAGACTCCTCAAACCTCAAGTGAATGGATTGAACGTGTGCATCTGGTATGAACAAAAACTAAACCTGGAGTAAATGAATGGCGCTGACAGTAGGTACAGTGTGTGGAGTAAGCGTTATGGAGGCTTGGATCCACACAATTACAGCTCAGTTGTAACCACTGACGTAACAACGGAAATTTAGAGGTTCTCTTGAATTGTAGTTCTTTGTAATAATGTGAACCTTTCAAGGAATATCCTTTGCATTTAATTTGGTAGTACTTGCCTCTTTGCTCTCAAGAAAATGGAATAAGTAGGTTGTATCCCACATTCCTAATACAATGCAGCATCTGTTTAGCCTTAGGTTGATGGTCCTTAACTTTAAAGTTCGGATTAAAGGCTTACACTGATTATTTTGGTTGTTTTTCCTAAGAAGTAGTTTATTCCATTGTTTTGGAATTCATTCTTTCACCAAAATAACACTTAGCAATTTATTTGGGGTTTTCGTTCTGTTTTCCATAACCTTTCCTTACTCATTTGTCACTTTTGTTAGCAGTGTGAACTGAGGTATTTAATGCTTCTCTTTAGTACTGCTCCAGGAACAAGTTTTAGGGGATATTCCTTCACATTAAAATCAAAGATTTTTTCATGTCTATTTACAGTCCAAACGTGCCAAACTGTGAATAGTTAGCTGGCAGTAGCCTGATCAAACAGGGCAGTGTTACTCTATCAAACTAATCCCACAATTCTTAGCCGTGAAAGAAACCACTGGGTAGCATTGCTTCTCTAAATTTAACTGGCATGTGTTGCCATGGTGACTGCATTTAATCAAATGTAGCCTGTATCTTAAGTTAATAAAACCTAATGCTGCTGTTAAACAGTTATTTTAAATATTAAAATACAGTCAATTAGCAACAGCTATGCTGTATTTTAAGAGACACTTTAATGGAAGTGCAATCATAGTTCTTTGTTTTCATAATTCTACAAAGCATTCTATGCACTAATAGTGCAATTACTTTTAACGATAACATTTTATAAAAATATAGGAATACAGGATTTTCATATATTAGCCAGTCCCACAGTTAAAGTTCAGATAACAGATTCTGCTCGACATGTTACGGTGCCTTTGCCAAACCCAACTGGATAGTTGCCACAGTTAAACAAGTAATTCAATTTCAGTGTCTGTTCTGGAGTAACTATGCTATTAATTGCGAAGACCTCCATACAACCACCCATGGCCTTGCCTTTACAGTAAATAACTAAATGTTTAATCAGTGTTTTTGCATAAACAAAACACTGCTAGGTATTTGTTCAATTGCACAATATTCATTTGCTGTGTGATTACTGTTTAGTGTTAAAAAAAAACACACACAAAAAAACCCCTCTTCCTAGTCGTTGTACCGTGAAAATAAAAAAAAATACTGGTTTTAGATTTGCTTAAAAGCATCGATCTACAGTTAGTGAGATACAATGGTACAGTATGTAATTACAACTAGAGTAAGTTGTTGAAATGGCTGTTCTAATTACATATAATCAAACCTTTTCATAACACGAGCAAATTACATACACTCCATTTTAAGTTTTGCTTAACTGTTACCAGAAATTTCTTGATATGATATAAAAGTTTATTACTACTGAGTGTGTATAGGCAAGTGTCATGATAGCAAAGTTTATGTATTGATTACTGTGAGTTCAAGTGAGTGTTTTGAATTCATGCAAATCCTGCTTTTGAGCCTTGCAGCCACAAGGTTCGTATAAGTAAAAAAATGAAGTAAGAATATTTTACCCTTACCCCTTAAGAACCTAGATCATTTTGCAAGCATCTTTAGAGAGAATGGAATAGAATAGTCTCAACTCATTTACCAGCTTTTCCTCTAGCTGCCCCTTTCCTGACATAATCATGAACTTTTGGACATCTTTGCAAAATACCTATTTAAAATCAATCCACGGTATAAACTCCTTCAACTAAAGCAGTGCTTTGTGAACGATCAACATGAATTGGTCTGAAAGTTGTTTAGCTCACATAGCTTCCTTGAATTTCTGGATAGGAAGATTCTCACAAAGATTGTGTGTATTGCATTGAGATGTCTTGCAAAGCTACAGTAAGATACGTAAGAGTGCTCTCTGTGAAGATAGTGAAGTTTGTGGGTTCTGGTTTTTTGTAATTTGGTTAGGTTGTGCAGTATATTCATTGTTTCCGTGTTACTCTTACGAGCATGAGATTAGCCTATTAAATTTGTATTTTCTTGGTACTTATTTTAACACCATAGTCATTGACTTTACAATTCAAAAATAAAGTTTGGCAAGACTATTTTGTAAACCTGTTAATTTTATAATGTAAAAAATTACTCTAACCTTGAATTGTTATTTGCACTTTCATAGTCTATACTTGATACATTCCCACTTTATATACAAGTAGGATACTACAACCATGTAGATGTTTGGCCAAATGAATGCTGTTAATAATATGTAAAATTCTTTGATTAAACATTTATTACTTAAACTCATTCCGTTCTGTCTTATCTCATCTTAGACTTACTGTGGCAGATTCTCGAGACCGATGATAGAAGTTTTTAGGGTACGTTTGGTCCCAAGCCAGAATAGCAGGGGACCATAACAGGAAGATGAATGTTTTGATTTGAAAGTGTAAGGTACCTTTTATATTCATTAAGCTTTGAAAACCTAAATTAGACCATTTCACTTTACTTGCTACAGCCACACTGTGCACATATTTTTTTGTAAGCAGTAATGCCCTGTCAGAAAAAATAGCAGGGCTGAAGAATGTGGAGGGGGTGGTATTAATCCTTGAGGAAGATACCATGAATTAGTGGAACTGACAGCTCATGATGCTGAAGCCTGAATGCTGCACTGAACACAAAACGTGGAAACTGATCTGTTTGATCAAGGAAGACTTGGTGGTCTGAGTAGTGCTCCTGAATTGTGCCATATCCAGTCTCTGTTATAAGCAGGAGATTCCAAACTGTCCAAACAAACACCAAACGATTCTGTTTGTTGTTACGGTAATTTAATTAGCTCCTTGAAACAATCATGCCAAGAGGCAGGAGGGCTTCTGAAATCCAGTGCACAAAGTCGGATTAGTCACTGCAAGGCATTTCTCATCATCTGTTGCTGTGGTGTCACTCAATATGCTGCAATTAGCAAAAGAAAATGAGTTTTACTAAGACAGTGAGTTGTTTTTTTTCTAATAGCAGCTAGAACATACTAGTAGATATTCACATGTAAGACATCATTTCAGAGGTGTTCAAGATCACAATGTGCTTCAAAACCAGACACCCCTACAACCCAGTTTCAGAGCTTTCTTTATCAAGGCTGACTTCACAATTGCATTTTCCTCCTCTTCTCCTCTCCTCTACACGTCATCCCACTGTAGTACTCACAGGGGCTGATAAGAATGGAATACAGCTACAGATACAATGATTGCTAGTTTCTTTACTGAAAATTATCTACACAATTGACTTGGTGTTACACAATGTAGTGATTATTGTTCTTATTACTCTTCTGCAGATCAGACAGATCTGGACACTTGAAAGCCATAGGGAAGCCAGTGGTGATGCAAAACCAAGTGTCATTTCTAACCTTTGTTCCTTTTAGCTGAAGAGTAAGGCCCAAGATGTGCACAAAAAGGAGGAGGTAAATCCCCTGTTAGCACTGCATGAGATGTGTTTTCTGCCAGTCTCTGTACAAGGGTAAAAGAATGAATGAAAACTTAACGTTCTGCAGTGATATGTGTGCATTCCAATTCAAAACTGTGCAATAATAGAATTGGTACTGTTCTCCAAATATATAACATGAAACACTTCAAGCCATTCATAAAAGACTTTGAGCCATAAAGGCTCTGCCTAAAACCTAGCAGGCAGTGTCCCTCCAGCACACTTCCTGACCGAGCCAACACAGCAAGCAGCGTGCTTTAGTGTGACAGCAGTGTATGCATCCACTTGAGTCTTACAGCCTGGTAATCATCAAGAAGTCAGAAACTCATGTGAGTTCTCCATTTGAAGGTTTTTGAGTAAGCCTCAGAAACCCAGATTTTCCACGTCCCCCAAATACTTCTTTGGTCACTGGGCTTGGATTGTAACGTTGAGTTTCCATTCTGTGTCATACAGATGTGCAGAGGCTTAAACTGGAGATAGTACAAAACTATGTGGAGCAGTTTTGGACATTCACATGGACAGGCTGAGTGACAGAGCACTGAAGGACTCAGCATTTGCAGCCTTTGATTGGCCCTGGAATTGCTTTTCTTAGTGTTCATGCTCAGAAAGCCTTTCCTGGGGAAACTACAGGGGCAGGCCTCAAGAATACAGCCCTGGGCAGCGTAGCACAGTGACAAAAAAAGTGCAGATGAGGATGCAAAAAAATGGGGGCAGAGGAGTAGCTGCCTACCCCAGAGGAAAAGTTCATCAAAAAACATGTGCAGTGATAACCACAAGTAACCCGTTCAGTGCAGCTGATGGAACAGGACAAACAGGTGTCTTATTTTTGAAATCTAAGTGAACTAAGTAAACTACTAATGGTAAATAACTGGATCTGCTTTACATTTAGTATGAGATCTTATCCAACTGTCCCATCTCCTTTATATTTTTCCACTAACAAAGTCTTTAAGATAATGTACACGCACAGTAGAAATGTGCCTTTAGGAATCAGTGTTGACTTGCAGCTGTTGTACTGGTTTATAATTGAGGCATGGAAGTATTCCTTAACAACAAACATGCACAAAGAAAATGAACTTCGCTTGTCACAATTACCAGTAGCACCTAGTTCTCACAGTACAAAGAATAATAAAAGTCCCAAATGAGGCTGCACCCAAGGATCACATTATCCCAGCAGCAGTGTAAAAGCTAAAAACCAAGACTAGAGAATTGTTAGAGGAGACACAGTTCAAGTTCTGTTTGAAGACCCAGGTTGAAACTGCTCCAGGCACTGGATCCTCAAGAGCTATTTGGATGAAGCAGAAACAGCAACACGTAAAGATAACCAGTTAAGCAGGAAACCTGTACTACAGGATTCCTATTTCCAAGAAGACTTAGTGGTGAAAAGGTAGCCCGCTGTTCCAAAAATAAGTCCTAAGGGCCTGAAGACAACTGCAGAAATACTTCTGTTAAGAGGTGCATTTTCGCTGTTCTTGTGTCGCTGCGACATGCCTTGGGCCACAACCCAGCGACCTCTGAAAATGGGGCTGGTTCTTGGCTCCACCATGCTTTTGAATGAGGAATTAAGACCTACATATCGCCAAGATATATGCGTGCTATTCATGTGAGCAGTAACTCTCCAATACATTTCAAGAATAGCTTCCCTTATAGCTAAGGTAATTAAGAGAAAAAAAAAACGCCCTAATAAGAGAGCTAAGGAGCACATGAACCTTAGCACAGGACCATGTGGAAATCCAGACTGCGCCAGTCGGGCAGTCATGCCCAGTTACATGCATTCACAGCACAAATATTTCCAGACCAGCCCTCCAGGTGCATCCTCTGCAGAAAGACATAAGACGTTGTAATAAATGACTCTTCAGATAGGAGTCAGCAGATACAGGAAGCTAAGAGGAAGCAGTGCAATTAAATTATTGCAGAATAATTAAACTATGTAAGCAGGGGGTGCATGGAGCATATGTGGATATGCAGCACTTTTAATAATTAATCACCGCCATCTGAAAGCTCTCAGGAATAAATGATTTTGCACTAACACCAGGTGGAGCTCACATTTTGCTCCTTCTGGTTCTTTGTCTGTCCTTGGGTGAAGTCCCTCAGGGCAGGGATGGGTTCTGATGGCTCCAAAGAGCTCAGCCAAGAGAGTACTTTCCTTTTGCTGAGGCTAAAATAAAGTAAAGTAAGGTGAAAGTATGCAACAATTGGAAGAAAACAGACGTAATCCCCAGCTTCAGCTGAATTTACGCAGTGCAAAATCCAGCCACCTATATTAGGCATTTCTGACTTATAAGCCACAGCCCAACACAGCCCACTTCAGCTTCAGAGAGCCTGGTTCTACTAAGGGGAATCTAGAAACAAATAAAGATGCTCTAAGATTAGGATCACCTTTGCCAAATTTGGGATCCTAGCAAGGCGAACAGAGGGAGAGGGCTTTCAGGAAGTCCTGGTCCCCTTCCCCTACACCTACCGGGCATTCAGCAGCTTTCCTGTCACATTTCAGCCATTGTCTTTCCATCCCCCTTAGCCCAGGCAGGGGTAGGTGGGACAGCTGAAGCAGCCCCAGCTCTCCGTGCTGGTGGTTCTGAGGGCCCCTCAGAAGCCACGAGCAGAATGGTGATCCCAAGTCCCTCCTCAGGGTGTCACTTTATGCAGGCAGACCCCTGTGAGTTGTGCCCACCAACTACACGGTTGTTCCCATAGCACAGAGTGAAATTCCCTGTTTTACATGAAAGAGTGGTGGGGTTTCAGCAGGATCCTTTTCCTCTACAAAAACAAAGTTGCATAAAATAGTTCACACCCACTGAGTGTGATGCAAAATCAATTTAACATGCACCAAGGCAGGTTTAAATGAAACCTAGCAGCCCCCACACTCCAGAACCAAGCCCTGCTGCAGAATCAAAGAACTGGTCAGGCTGGAAAGGACCTTACAGGTCATCGAGTCCAACCGCTACCTAACCATACTACCCTGGCTCTAACAGCCCACCGCTAAATCATATCCCTGAGCACCACATCCAAACGGTTTTTAAACACACCCAGGGATGGTGACTCAACCACCTCCCTGCGGAGCCTATTCCAGTGCTTAACAACCCTTTCTCTAAAGACGTTTTTACTGACATCCAACCTAAACCTCGCCCAGCACAACTTGAGGCCATCTCCCCTTCCTGAAGAGCCCCCCCCCCTCCCTCACGTTCTCTTCCGAACGGGCGCTGCGCCGGGCCGGGCCGGGCCGCCCCCCAGTGGCAGTACGGAGCGGCGGCCCCGCACGCAGCAGAGGGCAGGGCCCGGCCGCGCTCCTCCCGGCGCGCCTTCACGCAGCGACATCCGCCGCCGGTGGGGAGGGGCCGAGACTGAGGCGGCCCCGGCGGTGGCGCCGCGCTCCCCCGTGTCGCTGCCGGGGGCCGCGGGCCCCGCCGCCGGCCGCAGAATGCCGCTGGGGCTGAAGCCTACGTGCAGCGTGTGCCGCAGCACGTCCTCCTCCATGTGGAAGAAGGGCGGGCAGGGCGAGATCCTGTGCAACAACTGCACGGCCCGCTCCGCCCCGCCCGGGCCCGCCGCCTTCGCCACCACCTCGGCCGCCGCGCAGCACAGCAACGGCGGCGGCGGGGGAGGCGGCGGGAAGCAGGTGAGCGCCGGGCTGCGGGACGGGGCGGCTCCGGAGGCGTTCCCGCTGTATTTACCCCACCGTTCCTCCCCCTAGAGCAAGCAGGAGATCCACCGGCGGTCCGCGCGGCTGCGGAACACCAAGTACAAGTCCGCGCCCGCCGCCGAGAAGAAGGTTTCCACGAAGGGCAAAGGCAGGAGGCACATCTTCAAGCTGAAGAACGTAAGGCGCTGCCGGGTCTGTCCGCTCGGGCGGGACGGGCGGGCCCTGCGGGATGCTGCCCGGAGCTGGAGGCCTGGCCCCGCTGTTCGTTTGTAAAGTACGGACGTCTGCGGCATATTTCCCATGTATCCACATTCGCTGCGAGTCTCCGTCAGTGTGTCATCATCTCAAAAGGGTGAGAAAACCCACCCTGCAGTTCTCTCGCTTTGCTTAACGCTCTTCCTCTTCCATCTGTGTTGTTTCCCCAGCCCATCAAGGCCCCTGAGTCCGTATCCACCATCATTACCGCAGAGTCGATCTTCTATAAGGTATGGCCCATACAGATCTGCCTGCCAGAAGGATCTTGCGGTCTCTGTCTCCGCTTTCAAAAGTTACCAGGAAGGCAGCAGGGAGGTGCTCACAGAGCTGTGCGGGGCTCTGCTCTGCCTCGCAGTGCTGCACATGGTGATGTCCCACGGGAGTCACCCTTGTCTCCTTGTGTTCATCAGAGAAGCATCAGCTGGCCCGGCTTCCACCTGATCTATGTGTGAGCGGTCCCACATGCCCTGGCAGTGAGGTGCACTAGCTGCTCCGCTTTAAGCAGCGTTTGGACAGTGCACTCAGAAATAGGGTTTGAATTTTGGGTGGCCCTGTCTGGAGCCAGGAGCTGAACTGCTTGATCCCCTTGGGTCCCCTTCCAGTAGTCCAGTCTTGATAGTGCGGACACTGTGTTGTGTGGCATGATGTTGTTATGACACCAAGTGATGTTGCCCTTGCTGTTCAGCATCATGCACTGACTGAGCACCATGTAACATCTGACCTTATCAGGAGGTGACTGTATTTTGGGACTGCTTTGCACACAGATAGGTGAACTTCTTCATGTGCAGAAAGCTGCTTTCCCTGCACGCACAGGGTGATTGCTGCTATTACTTTTTATGGAAGGTGACATCACACTCTACTGATATAACAAAACCATCGCTGCTGTGCGGATGGCAGGTGCAGTGGTGGTGGGAAGGGGGGATGCAGAGCAATCGAGAGCTGCTTCTTTGAAGGTGGGTGAGGCCAGGCTGCTTCTGTGGTATTTGGCAGGCAGAGATGGTGAGGAATTACCTGTCGAGCCGCAAAGACATTTCAGGAACTGAACTCAAAGTTCTAGACATTAGGTGGTTGTGCACAGATTGTGCTGCTGACTGCTGAGGTGTGACGATGCTCTGGTTCGTCCCACCTTTCATCGCGTGTGGGAAAACTATGGCCGTATTGAGATTGGGGTAATTTGAGATAGTGTAAGGTCATGATATTTAACATATGAATCAGAGTGAAGCTTCTGAAATCAAATTGATTTGACTTTCATTTGTGTGCCTTCTAGGGTGTGTACTACCAAATCGGAGATGTTGTTTCAGTAGTTGATGAGCAGGATGGCAAAACATACTACGCCCAGATCCGTGGGTTTATTCAGGACCAATACTGTGAAAAGAGTGCTGCGCTAACATGGCTCATTCCTACGCAAGCCAGCCCCAAAGACTGCTTTGACCCTGCATCCTATATCATAGGTAATCTCTAAGCCTCCATTTCATATGACTGCTTCCATGTTCCCAGACTAATGCAGGCTTGTAACATTTAAGTGAACTTGTTTAGTTTGTCATGGCCTTTTATGTAATTCCCACATTTTAGACCCTAGTCCTGTAAGCATTTACTTTACTTGAATACTTTTTCAAATTTATATACGTGAGCAGCACTGCTGCAGTGAGTGGGCTTGTTTACTTGTGCTCACGGGCACAATTACAGCGTTAGAACTTTAAGGATCAAATTACTACTCCGCAGATAGAATTAAAGTTGTTATGACATAAACTAGATGTGCCAGTCCAAGCCGTTTCTTCTGAAGTGACCAGAATTAGTTGATTTTAATCTTGGATATATAAAGTACATCGTGTACGAGCCCTGGCATAGAGAGTGTTCTGCAGCTGATTATGAGGTAGTAATAAACTGAGTAAATCCTTCTGACAGGCAAGCACAAATAGTATCTATTGAGAACATGTTCTTCAAATGGGGAAAAAAATCAACCCAGCAGAAATAAAGAGGTTTCTCGCTGGTGCTGTAGCCTCACATACCGTGCAAAGTAGTTTTTTTGATAGGGCACATTCTGTGTGGGATGTTGACTGTTGTTGTGCATTACATCGTCTTGGACTCTCCAATTTTATGCCTTTAAAATTTGTGTTTGAAAATCACTACTTTTTTCCATAGGACCAGAAGAAGACCTCCCAAGGAAAATGGAATATTTGGAATTTGTTTGCCACGCGCCTTCAGAATATTTCAAATCTCGATCGTCTCCCTTCCCAACTGTTCCCACGAGACCAGAGAAGGGATATATATGGACTCATGTGGGACCTACTCCTGCAATCTCCATTAAAGAAACTGTTACCAATAATTTATGACTTTTTAAAGGAACGCTTTGGACCAGTTATTTTCAATATATTCTCAGGTCTGCAAATCCCGTAGGAGAAGTTTGAAAAAAAAAAAAAAAAAAAAAAAAAGGATAAAGTGTTCTGTTTACTTTATGGATTCTGGTATTTATTTTAAAATACATCTCATCTTTAAAATGGAAGTTGGTTTTTTTTTCCCCCCATGTTATATTTTGTAGCCATTACTGATCTTTTCACCGCTTCAGTTTAACATCTTCACTGATGATCTTGATGAGGGGATTGAGTGCACCCTCAGTAAGTTTGCAGACGACACCAAGTTGGGAGGCAGTGTTGATCTGCCAGAGGGGAGAAGGGCACTACAGAGGGACCTGAGGAGACTGGATCAATGGGCCAAGGTTAATGGCATGAGTTTCAATAGGGCCAAGTGTCAGGTCCTGCATTTTGGTCACAACAACCCCAGGCAACCCTACAGGCTTGGGGAGGAGTGGCTGGAAAGCTGCCTGATGGAAAGGGACCTTGGTGTGCTGATGGACAGTTGGCTGAATATGAGCCAGCAGTGTGCCCAGGTGGCCAAGAAGGCCAATGGCATCCTGGCTTGTATCAGGAATGGGGTGGTGAGCAGGACTAGGGAAGTCATCCTGCCCCTGTACTCGGCATTGGTGAGGCCTCACCTCGAGTACTGTGTTCAGTTTTGGGCACCTCAGTACAGAAAGGACATGGAGGTACTGGAGCAGGACCAGAGAAGGGCAACGAGGCTTGTGAAGGGCTTGGAAGATCAGCCCTATGAGGAGACACTGAGGGAGCTACAGCTGTTTAGTCTGGGGAAGAGGTGGCTGAGGGGAGACCTTATTGCTCTCTTCCAGTATCTGAAAGGAGCTTACAGTGAGAGCGGGGCTGGTCTCTTCTCACTGGTGACGGGTGACAGGACGAGGGGAAATGGCCTCAAGTTGCGCCAAGGTAGGTTTAGGTTGGATGCTAGGAAACACTTTACAGAAAGGGTGGTTAAACATTGGAATAGGCTCCCCAGGGAGGTGGTTGAGTCACCGTCCCTGGATGTGTTTAAGAGCTGTTTGGATGTGGTGCTCGGAGATATGATTTAGCAGAGGGTTGTTAGAGTTAGGGTACTAGGGTACTAAGTCCAGCCGCAGCCTGGACTTGATGATCTTTGAGGTCTTTTCCAACCTGAGTGATTCTATGACTCTATGATTCTATGATTTTGGGAAAACCCACGGAGTTTCATGTTGTCTTCTACTTGGATAAGCAAATCAATTGATTTCTGAACATTGACTTTGGTGTTCTTGTTTTCTGGTTTCCCAGAAAATGAGTTACAAGGTGTACTTTTAATTGTGCAGTGCCTTAGATGCCTTTTTCATGGAATCACACAACATTCGGAGTCGGAAGGGACCCACACGGGTCATCAAATCCAACTTCTGGCTCCACACAGCACCGCCCAAAAATCAGATCACAGATCTCAGAGCGCTGTCCAAACACTCCTTGAACAGCAACCCATTCCATGCCCACCGCCCTCTGGTGCAGACCCTTTCCCCAACCCCCAGCTGCCCCTGCCCTGACACAGCTCCATGCTGTTCCCTCGGGCCATGTTGCTGTCACACAGAGCGGAGCTCAGTGCTGCCCCTCCGCTCCCTGTGAGGAGCTGCAGCTGCCATGAGGCCTCCCCTCAGCTCCTCTGCTCCGGGCTGAGCAAACCACGGGCTGCCTGTGCGGGACGGGGAATATGGGGGGCCTCCCCAGAGGCAAGACTTGGCATTTCCTTTGGTTGAGCTTTGTGAGGTTTCTGTTGGCTCATTTCTACTCATGGCTTACTTCTACTTCTACAAGCCTACTTATGTTGCACTGAATGGGAGCGCAACGATCAACCGTTCGTCTCCATGCCATTCAGTGCCTACACTGTGAGCGCTGAAGAGATGTGACTTCTCCACTCACGTTCTGAAGGAAATCATCATGGCCTTCAGGTTCGAGTGAGGAAGCTGCACGGTAGGCATGAAACTTCATAGTCAAGAAGAGCTGGAGCAGAGTTGTTGCAGGAGTTGGTGAGGTTTACAGGCACACCGCATGTAAAAGTTGATAAAGATACTGTAGCAGAGATGCCAAATGAGTTCTCTTTGTCCATACCAACACTTGGAAATCTAAGGAGATAGATATTTATGCCAGAACAGATCTTTGTGGGGGACTTATCACATGTTTCTGCTGTTTTGTGCAAACAGAGCCATCACTGCCAAGGAGGGAAAGTCCAGACCTGAGAAAGTGTTTCAGAGACAGAAAAACAAATGTTTGAGATAAGACTAGTTCTGAACAACCACAGATGAGTCCTGCAAGGATCTGCTCCCTTGTCACATGCTGCTTCATGTACTTGGAAATGATTGTGACAGGGACTGGAGAGTGAAACAGCAACAACCACTACTAACAGTTAACTTATCCATGCCTGCAAATGCAAAGGTTGGTGATAAAATACTACAGAAGACCTTCACAAAACTTGCTGACTGCACTTTGCAACTGAAATGTAATAATTGAATAGATAAATGGATAGGAATAAGAAAAGCAGTTTAGTAGGCTCTGCATCTAATGGTCACTGCTAATCAGACACCAAAACCTGTCTTTGATAGCCAGGCCCACAAAAACACCAGCTTTCTGCTGAACAAAATCTAAACGCTGGAAATCAGTAGAGGATAACTAGGGAAAGCTTGACAAATTATGCTGTCATTATAGAAATCCGTGGTGTCGCCATGCGTGTTCTGTTGAATGTCTGCTTACATCAGAAAGATGCGGTAGAACTGGAAAAGTCAGTTCAATGGTGAGGAATCCTCAACACTCACCTTTGGACTGTTTGGGTGTTTCGGGAAGTCTTACAGTGACTGCACTGTTCTTAATAGCTTTCTCTTGCAAGTTCTGGCTTTTGGCCATTGTTGGAGGTGGGCAGCTCTGAAGTGCCAAGCTATAACATAGTACTGTTCTTGTGCGGATCTAAAGTGGTGCTTCTGAGTGCTGGGAAAAGAGGGAATAGAGATTAGAAAGAGAGAGAGATTAGAGAAAGAGAGAGAGAGCACAGAGAGCTCTCAAGGGAGGACCATGTGCTCAGAGAGGAGGGTTACAGCAAGCCAGCAGATCTCAGCAGTTGGCTTGGAGCAGGTGACCTCCAGAGGTCCCTTCCAAGCTCAACCCTTCCTTGTTTTTACATCAAATTTTTGCAAAGGGTTCAAAACCAGCACTTGAACAGACAGATACTGTTGGCCACCAAAAGCCAAGGTTAACGTGCAGTTCCTCTTCTCAAGGTCTCTGCTTGCTCAAGGTGAGCCATAGGGTATTACGCGTGGGCTGAGCCTGACGAGAGTCTACAGAGGAAGGACTTTGCAATACACATTCCCATAATTATCCCACAGAACGCGTCACCAGCTGTAGCCTTATATGGATAAGTTTTCAACAAGCCACCTCTGCTTATCTCAGCAAGGGAGCGATCAAGTCACAGCTGAGATCCGCAGACTTTACAGGTAGGCACAAAGCAGTTGCTTTTGGTTTTGTTTTGGCCAACTCTATCTGCAGGATCTACTCCCATTTCCTCCACAGTCTGTGACTGGTTTCTTGTAGGGAAGGAAAGACTGCCCAGCCGACACCCAACTCTTGCCGCACACACTGTGCTACTGCCCCTTCCTTGGTTATAAGCAAGAGATCAACACAGGTGAGTTTTTCTAGGATTTTACCACCTCTGTTGATCTTCTACTGAATGTGCATTTAATTTTTAAAGGTCTGTGCCGGGAGTGCTGTGCGCAGTCAGACTTTGCAGCCAGCTGATAGGCCCAGTGCTGCACTGACAGGTGCTCAGAGATCACCCAGATCTCACCGGTAAAGGACGTGTCTTTGGGAAGTGGTGAAAGCTTTCTTTTGGTTGTTCACTGTGCTGTCTGCAGTTGGTTCTCCTTTTGGAGCTAATAGCCACTCACTGTTTTGTGACATTTTGGAAGGAGAAAAGAACCCATTGCTGACAATGGCCAGTGGGAATAGAAGTTCTGAGTCAAAGAGATGCAGCCGGACAGAACAAATCACCCACAAAAGAAGGAACGAAGACCTCCTGACATTCTACCTGCGTCATCAGGATGCCCTAAGAAGTCCCTGTGCATGCCACCAAAGCAATGTTTTCACTCTGCCGTGTTCTGACGCTATGAGGAGAGGTAACTGGAAAATGCTGTATGCAGATTCCCATAATGTGAGAAATAAATGTTCTCAAGGAATGCATTGCTGACCAACAGGACAGGGTATTTTTGCTCTCTTTCACAGTGGCCTGCTGAAATCTAGGTTTGGGAAGAAGAGGTTCCCAAATTCTGCTTATATATTTCAGACTCGTTGCCACAAGCTGCCTTACAGCATGAGTTTATCAGAGTGTGATCTTTATCAGAAAGAAAGGGATCGTTGACTGTATCAGATATTACTCACATGTAAAATGATTTCTATTGGTGCCACCTAGGGAACGATTTGTGTTAAGAAATTAATCAATGGTACTGAACAAGAGGGAGTGATGCTCTTCAGTAAAGAGGTGGGCACAAGGACCATGAACACACGTGGTGCAGGGAGGCAGCTGGAACCTCTGACACGGCTTTGTCCCTGAAGAAAACCTGAGTGCAATACTGCCTCTGTCTTCTCTCTCAAAAAAGCTTCAGAAGCTCTTGAAGCAACCCGTATTGTTATATGGAAAGAAACAGATGCTTGGGTTTACTGTTCTGAGTCAGATAGAGAGCCAGTACCCAGGGCTGTGTGATTTTTTACATTTCAGATGAAAGCCACCTCTTTGTCCACAGCTGGGTTCCAATTATATTTACTCTTCATTAAATAGACATCCAAGTGCTTCAGAAGTTCATCAGGAAGTACGAGCCCCGTGGAGCTGTTGTTACCAAAGAAGAAGTTGTTATTATCAGTGGAGACACTGATGTTTGCAAACAAACGTCACCAAAGGACCCCACCAAAGCTTCAATCCTAATGAAAGAACACAGGGTAGAAGCAGGAAGCAGAGTCTGCCCAGAAGCCCAGAGCACAGATCTTGGGGGGCCTCCAGGAGGCAGGCCACGGTCACAGCCTCCAGCTCCGAGAGACCAAAGGGAACCAAAAGATTTGGGTGTTCCCCCTGATGGTAAGTGGAACTGCATGGGCAAGAGAGAGAGAATCGCCAAATACAGTGTTCTGTTGTCAATGGTCTGGGTTACTTCCATTATGTTGTTGAGACGTGTATGGGTAGCTAAGACATGTACCAATTCCATCTGTGTAAATAACAGATTTAAACTGAACTTGGTTGTATCATCTTTCTAATCCAGAACAGTTAACAGCAGGTAGAACAACAAGATTATGTTTATGCAGACTTTTGTTCTCACTACTGTAGGGCCATTAAGGCCCTTTGTTAATCATTATATATACAATATCGGCAACCACAATAAATGTGATCTTTGTTCCATGTAGAACATGACCAGTAAAGATGGAGAGTAAAGTCTGCATTACCTCAAAGCATGGTGAGGAGCAGATCCCTGCTCTGTTGGGCTGATGTCTGAACCCAGTCTGTGTTCAGATGGGGGCTGCTGCAGGCTGTGCAGGGGAATGCAGCTGCAGCATAGAAGCAGCCCATTTCTGAGTGACCAGTGAGTGCTGGGTATACAGTGAAAGTAAACAAGGGGCCTATAAGGCTGTTACAGAACTGCTGGTTAGCTATCAGCACTGCTAAGGAAATAGAAAGTGGCAGTGCACCCTGCAGCTGTAGCTGTGGAGTGAAATACCCACCCACTGGCAGTGCCCATTGGCATCCCTCAGCTCTCACTGGACGTTTGATGGCTTCCCCTGGAGAATTCTTGACAAACAGGTGAAGCAGGAACATTTCACTCTTTCACCACATATTCTTGCGGTAGCACAGTTTTACTCTCGAGTTTCGTTGCATTGGTGAAATGGTTGAAATAACATCGTCTGTGTGGTCTCTCCAGATTTCAGCAAGAAGGTCTATGGGCTGGCAGCCACTTATCTTGCAGTAGCAGTGGGATTTCTGGGCTGGTAAGTTCAGGTTCTGTTGAGTCACTCTCACAGCAACATCTCTGTGGTTAAGCTAATTGGCTGCCTGGGTCTGGGGGATGCTACTCCCTAGGTGCTCACAAGGGAAATTGCAGGTACTGAGATTCTCATTACAGCTGTGCAATACAGCTCACAGCCCTGGTGCATTTAAATGATCCCTCAGCTCTTTCTCAGAGTACACTTCCCCCAGGGCCTTCTCAGAGGCTTGGAGTGACTCTTTGCAGCTAAAAGATGGAAACCCTGAAGTCAAACTGTTGCAAGATTATGCTCAGTGGTTAAAAATGGAAAATAGGAGAAGCTGCTTTATGCCCAAACATAATGGAAGCCCACCTGCTGTGCATGAGCTGAGCAGTACAGGCAGCTGCAACTGCTGGGGCCATCGTGGTGTTCTTATGAAGGTTTTGGTGATGTTCAGGGTGTGTGTATTTGGTAGCAATACAAGCAGAATCTGTAGCAATGTAGGGGAAACAGGACTGCCACCTTGACTATTGAAGGGGCGTTTTTAATATGGAAGGAGGGGTGCTCTGTGCAGAAACCTTCTCACCTTCAGCACATGCACTCCAGGCAGCACCAGAGATATCACAGGCACTGACTTTAGAATCTATGCGGCACAAGTCACCCTATGTACCATCACTCATAAAACTGCTGCTGCTCACCCCTGTTACTGCTCACCAGCCACCTCTGCCATCACAGTTCCTCACTCTAAGGGAAGCAGTGCTGAGCACAGTCAGCTGGAATGAGCTTATCCCTGCCGCTCCAGCAACCCCATGGATATGCTGCAATGTGCTTTGCAGTCTCGTAGGGTGCTCTAATTCCTGCTGTGTCTTTTATAGGTCCAGGCTACGGCTCCAGCTAGGGAACTATTACTGGCTGTCCCTCACTTTTGTGTAAGTACCCAGAATGACAGGCCAGGCTTCAAGTTCAGGTAAATGCTATGGTCATAGAATCACAGAATTGTTTGAATTGGAAGGGACCTTTAAAGTAAATCTAATCCAATTCCCCTACAATGAACAGGGACACCTACGGCTCGATCCAAATGCTCAGATCCTGATCCACCCTGACCTCCAGGGTCTGCCTCCTGACAGGGCATCTACCACCTCTCTGGGCAGCCTATGCCAGTGCCTCGCCACCCTTACTGTAAGGGAGCTTCTCCTTATATCCAGCCTAAATCTCAGTATCCCTTCTAAATCTCAAATGATTTGTATCAACAATCTCTGCTCACCATGCTCAGGGGCCGAAAGGACCTAGAAAAAGCAGAAAGTAAAGCCTCTGGGCATGCTGGTATACTGCTTACCAAAAAGCTGCTAGGCATGGATTACGTGATGAACAGTATGGCCTTTGTGTTCTCCCCTGGGTGCAGCCTTCTGATACAAAATTGCAGATCCTCAGAGATGCTCACTTAGGTGAGTTAGAGGTAAAAAGTCTTTTCTGATACCCATACAAATATACGACAAATATCTGAGGGAAAAAAAGGGTTTTTTTAACTTCACTTGCGAGTCTGTAATGGTACTCTGTTTCAACCAGTACAGCTTGTGTAATTGAGACTCCATTCCAATAATACAAAAATACTTCGGAAAAAAATCACTGAATATTTACTGGATGGATGAGCACGTGGAAATTTGAATGCTTTGCTTTCACTATTAAAACTGTTACCAGTTATTTACTGTCTTTATAGGAACTATCACTCATTAAAAATGTTTTCTTTGGTTTTTTTTCCTCCGTAACCAGGATGTGCATTGCTCTTATCCTCCTGAGCTCTGCAGCCAGCCAAACGGATTCCGTGAATGCCTTTTACACCTTGACAGTGGTAAGCCTACTGCTGAACTCCACAATTTTTCCTCTTCAAGTTCTTTCACATCTCATCAATTGATACAACGTTTAAAATTCTCCTCAGCAAGAAATGCCATCGAAAAAAAAATCCGTCTGCATTATATCTATCATGGATTTTTTCCCCCAGTCCATGAGGCAAATGTTCTGGATAATACTGGTTTCCAACAATTGCCCAAAGGATTATTTTATTTATTATTATACAAGGCAGGCAGTCTTGTGACGAGTGTCATTATTTATTTATTTATTTATTTATTTTTGTCTTTGTAGACAGCAATTGGAAGTGCAATACTTGGAATTATTTCAGAGTAAGTCCTTCAAGCATTTTTCTTTCACTGCCTTACCTTCTGCTGGAGCGCTGTGAGATAATGGGTTGTCTCTTGTGTCCTAGCTCCTATGAGTCAGTGACAGTAATGCTAGTTGGAGGAATAACTGCAGCTGCAACCCTGTTACTGTATTTATTTGCTCTGAAGACAAATGTAAGTGTTCACAATGCTCTAGGTAACTACAAGTAATCTCAGTTGTTGTGATTTTACTGACAATTTTATGTCTGTTTTGACTTTTTGCTCAGTTCCTGCAAGTTTCATATGTAACTCAAAAACTAGCGAAGTAGAAACTGAACTGAGCAGTCTGTGCTGGAGGCTGCGGCGCTCATAGGACCAATCCCACTCTCTCCGTCTCAGCTTTTCCCTTCTGTCCATGGGTTCCCTATACTTAGAGTGAAAGAATTCAGAATTTATACACGGAATGTGCTGTCTTTAAGGGGTTTTACTCATGAACATATCACCACTTACCTGTTCCTTGGAAATGAAATCAGAAATGCTGATGAGTATCAGTGGGAAGGCAGCAGCAGCTGCAAGTCAGCTTAAGAGATTAACAAAAGCAGAACAAGAATCTAGTTTGTGGAAATATTCAGTTTATTAATAGAACAGCAAGGGGAGCAAAAGCTTAAGTCAAGTCAGCAGCAGTAGTCTCTGGTTTGTCTTCATGCATGTCACTGACGTTAGCTTATTAATCAACATCCCTGCACAACGTGTATTGTTTTGGTTCAAAGATGTGCTGGATAATTGCAGCTAAAACAGCCTCACTGTGCTTGGTGTCCTCAGAAACCCCTGACAAACCTGACCATATCGAGCACTTTGAGCGTCCTGTGGGCTGCTGGGGCAATCGCCTGTGTCATTATAAACTCATATGTAAGTACCTTACTGGATGCGTGCTTGTTGGATGCCCTGACATGAGTCAGTCTGTGTCCTGCAGTACCTGTAACCATTTCATAAAATCACAGAATCACCAAGACTGGAAAAAACCTCCAAGGTCATCCAGTCCAACCGTCCTTCTATCGCCAGTATCTCCCCACTAAACCACGTCCCTCAGAACAACATCTGAATGTTTCTTGAACACCTCCAGGGACAGTGACTCCACCACCTCCCTGGGCAGCCCATACCAGCACCTGACCACTCTTTCAGAGAAGTAATTCTTCCTAACATCCAACCTGAATCTTCCCTGGCACAACTTGAGGCCATTTGGTGTGGCTGGGGGATATCAGCCATTTTTTAGAAAAGGCTAACCTTTAATCATCATCTGATATGCAGACATGTGGATTATCCCATATAATAAACTGGTGAATTTTGCTTCTTCCCAATCCAATAACCAATCATAGTTAGGCATGTGACAGAAGTAGAGTCACACCTGTTTCAGGCTAACTGCTCCATCATCTGTTGTTTTGATTGTGTGGCCTTTCTTAGGTTCAGCTAGAGGTGCAAATGCACTGATGAAATCATTTTTACATGATTCTGACTCCGTATTTTGCTCTTCCTCACAGAAGTTCCAGGCTTTGTACTCTCTGTTTGGAATTCTGTTCTTTGCTACTGTAAGTATGACATTAATACTGCTTTTTCCATCAGTAAGTCACTGCTTTGCTACAAGCTCTTGGTGAAGCTCTCAAGTCCCACTCCCTGATGCTGCAGTTCCTGCCCTCTCTGTGCACACTGTGTGACATGGGGGTGCTGAGAGCTGCGGCCTGCAGACTTGCTGCTTCTTATGCCTGGCCTGAGAAAGGCAAACCCCTTCTCCAACAAACTGGGTGAGACAAATAGCAAGCTGCACTTCTTACCTGCCAGAATTGGGAAATATTCGGCTTTGCTGCTGAAGCACACAAGTGATCTCCAGACTACTTGTATCTCCCTGCTGGCAGTGAGATGGCCAAGAAACATTTCTGTATACAGGGGCTGCAGGCGCGGTCTGCTTCTTGGCTGAGGTGATAGGAATACATGTCTTCCACGTGTTTATTTCTCTACCTTGGGTTCTAAGTGCCCATTGTCTACAAATAAATTTGCAGTCCTGAGGGTTGAACAGCCCTTTGTCTCTTCTGGAGAAGAGTTAAGACTTCTGATCATTAATAGGGGATTACAATCATTTTCTGAACAAATCCTCTTACTGTAAATCAGGCCTTGACAGTTCTCTATATTGTCCCTTGTACATAGCAGTTTCTTGCCAAATAAGACAGATGGTGAGTGAGTACTTCTCTTTTGATATAATTTGCAGAAATTCCAAAATGCAAAACTGAACATAAGTGCTGTTTTCTTCCCTCTTCTTTCAAGGATCTTACACGGACAGTGACTGAGCTCAAAAATCAGCCCATGGAAATGCAGCGCTCCATGGACCACGCCGAGGCAGCACAAGGGCTTTTCATACCCATTGCTATGATCTTCTTCTTTACTTTGCTATTAGTTGGTTGAACACACAGCAAAGCCAAATATTTTGGCTGCCTTCAACTATCAGCAAAGTGCCACTTTTACCTAAAAGAAGGGACACGACAGCTCATTGAGGCATTCTGGCAAGGTGGCTGTGGAATGTATTTTCATGTAACAGTATTTCTATGGATGAAAAATTTCTTAAGATGTTGTAGAAGTGTATTAATGAAAGAGTGAGCACAGTGTACTGAGCTCATCTGTAAAATATTTTCCTCACCGAGGAGATGGTCCCAGTGCAAAGCTTAGGGCCAGGCCCCTTGATCAATGAATTACATTGCATTTATTGTCAGAATTGCACCCCAGTGAAAAGTTGTGGACTGCAGAGAAGAGAAAATGTTTGAGGAGATGAAGATGGTTACTGTTGAATATCTTTTAAGGACTGCCATTTGTAATTCTTGATGTTTGGTAATTTGATAGAGCAGCAAACAGGAATCTCGACAGAGTGCAAAAGCCAGGAGTGACGCCATCTTAGGATTAACTGCTGCAACATGCTGAGCATGGGCACACATCTCATACGCAGGTAGTGAGTTATTTAAGAATTTGAGATTTAACCCTGTGTTTGCATTATACTGCTGGTTTTGGAGCATTACAGGCATTTGGAACACCTTTAACTATAGACAGTATCCCTTATATACTTTTTGCCAGCTACAGAAATTTAGCAAAACTTAAAGATCACCTGATTCAGTACTTGCAGTCTTCTGGTTAAAATCTGCAGCCCACTACATATAGTCATCTGCATAATTTTTACCAGTGGGTTCAAAATTTTATAATATGCCACCCAAGTATACATGTAAGACTTCTTGCTTTTCACTGATGCTTAATACACTTGAAATTGAATAAAGCTGGAGGCAGTGCTTAACAGGGGCAAACTTCAGAATATCCAAGAGGTTCAATTTCTTCAAATTCCATTCAACGGGTCCACTTGCATGATTAGAAATGCCAAGTCACAGCCAAGTGAGACTCTTACGCAATGTTACAGCCGAAAATACTTAAGGCATGTAATCCTTTAGTAAACTTAAGCATGCTAAATTTCATCAGTAATTAAATGCACAGATGAGTTTAAAAAACAAGTATATTTTTTAGCTGGGAGGCATCATCTCGTGGTGTATTTGAAGGTGCGCTGGAAGAATCCTTTTCTGGGCTGCATGAAGAGTCTGCAGTGGAAGATGCGCTGTTTACAACTGGCTTGGCATCATCAGTATGCAGCATTTGCTGAAGTCTCTCAATACCTATCAAATGGAAACATAGCTTAGTTCAAGCTTTTCTTATCCAGTAGAAATGGTGAAAATAGAAGGGAAAGATCGACTGGACTCACACTGGTCAGAGATTCTGTGTAATCTCTGTTTTTAGACAGTCCCAATACTTTACTGAAGGCGGCTCTGAGCTCTGACTTAGCACCTGGCCCTGCTCTCAGCAGGAAGTTTAAGTAGTTGACCCAAGAGTTTCCTCCCAACCTACATTTTTTTTTGTTACCCCATACACTTCCTTGACTTCACAGATATCCCTTTTGCCAATAACATATAGCATTTGTTCAAGATTACGTATTTTAGTGCATAAAGGATGGGTAAATTTTTCCTATCTCACATGTGAAGCAAATACAGATTAGGGGTGCTGTGGAATACCAGTATGATATAATGGGTAATTTTCAAGAAGAATAAGCAACTTCCGACAGAGGAAAAAATAATTCTTTTAAAATGCAATTCCGCAAACTTGAAAGGTTTGACATAATCCAAGAGCAGTGCTCAGTAACCAATGCTCTGGGCCATTCTGGTATTTCTCGGATCATACAAGTGCTAATAATGCCTTCACAAGCTGAGAGGGGATAGGTAGATTTGAACACATTATTTGTAATGTTAATGTTTCCCAAAGCTTGCGTGCTACTACATGACGTATTCAAAGTAAAACCAACTTACATAAATAAATCTTATCTACAGAATCAGAGAAAACCAGTCTAAACCATCCAGGTTCATAACAATAAAAAGCTTTTCCAGGACTAATCAGGAGTTTCTTATCAAGGAGCTTCTGCCATAGTTCAAGTTCAGCTTCAAATGTCTGTGATTTTAAGAACTAAAAAAAGAAAATAAATTATTATTAATGATTGAACAAATACACAAATCAAAAGGGCTTTCTACGACCTGATATTAAAGCACTTAACAACATGCACAAGTAATTCTCACATTTTCAGCTTCTACATTCCCCCACTTTGAAGCTCTTACATACTTTTCTGAAGTCTGCCCACACATAGAGTCCTCCTGAGCTTTTCAGCACGGGTATTCCAATGTCTGCAAGTCCATCCACAAGAAGATTCTGTGCTTCTTTAAGTCTCTTCTTGTTGGTGGGAAAAAACACATTATCCAACCAATCTATCAAATCAAGACAAATAAAATTCTATTTATTTCCAACTGTAATGGAAAAAAAACAAAACAAAACAAAACAAAAACAAAAAACAACAGCTCAATGGAACATTTCTAGTGGGGCTAACCTCTGTCCTTAAGGAACTGGGTGAGAACATGCTGAACAGGTCCAGGACAACTGTGGAAGACAGCTAGTTGATTCACAGCTTTCTGAATTTCATGGTTTCTGGTGTACAGTACCCCAACTCTGATTCCACTCATACCAAAATCCTTGGAGGACAAAAAGAAGATGGAGAGGAGCAATTTTTTCTTTATGCTTGTGCGTTACCAAGCCATCAAGTTTAGAATCATTCTGATGTAAAAGAAAATAAATCGCAAAAAAGGTACGTTACCACATCAGCTGTTTGATCAAATAAATTTTCCTACTCTGCAAAAATAACCTTCGATAACACAGTAAAACATTTGATAACACAGTCAGGCACTGGAGTGGGCTGCCCAGGGAGGTGGTGGAGTCACCGTCCCTGGAGGTGTTCAAGAAACATTTAGATATTGTACTGCGGAACGTGGTTTAGTGGGAAATATTGGTGATAGGTGGATGGTTGGACTGGATGATCTTGGAGGTCCTTTCCAATGTTGGTGATCTATGACTCTATGATGAAGAATAAAAAAATATTGAGAACAGATGAGTAACTACAAAAATTAAGTTTGGAATTGTCATCAGTGCCTACTGAAGTACATGTTCTGCAACAGTCACTGTTCAGAATTATTTCCAAAAGCTACATAAGTATTCATTCAATAGCATATGCGTATCAAAAAGTCAGCTTTCACTGAGTCCCTATGCAGGAAGCAATATGGTTCAGTGCACAAGACATCATTAAATCCTAAATTCTATTATTGAAAGTCACCAACTTGATGGAAAGCAACATCTATCAATGTAGTTATTATCAGCATACCTCTTGCATTATTTCTGATGAAAGAATTCTTAATATTTATGAAAAAAAGCCTTTAGCTCCTCACTGAGCAGAAGTCACATTAACAGCAAGCAAAGAATGAAAGACCAAGACCAAGAAATTTAGGATAAAAAGTATAGAGTAACATCAAAGTTAAAAATACTGATCTCCTGTGCCATTTCTAGGGTCATTTTATGTACAATGCAAGGACTGCTCCATCCCCAAACAAACAAACACAAGAAGACAGTACAATGTCCACTCAATAAAGTACCAAATTAATCCCTGTCTGCAACAGAAGGTATAAGATTATGTGCAGAACATCAAACGTTCACCTCCATCATGAAATCTTTGAAAACATTCTCCATGCCAAATTGGGGGTGTCATTTACCCAAGCCTGAAAGGACTGAAGAGCAAGTGGCTATGGCAATTTTTGCTCACTGCATTAACTGGAAACATCTAACATCTTCTGGAGCACACCTGGCCAAATGGAGTCTCAAGAACAGTAGGAAACAATCAGTAACATTTGAACAACTGTGAGACAGGAGAGGCAGAGGGAGAAGGAGATGGTGAAGGAGAAGGTGAAGGCAACACGCTGGCAAAGCAGCACAAAATAACACAAACCAGTTAAAAGTTCTATACTGCTCTTCATTAATGCAGTTTTGAAGCCTTTTGTGTTTCTCAGATAAACTAAACTAGTAATATTTTGTGTACCTTTAGTTATAGGCAAGAATAATGTAAGACAGACCAGTAGTTTACCAATGTAGCTTTTGAAGCCAACAACTGAAACAGGGTTGGCTCATACCCCTGGCAGTCTCCATTATACCCCATTATACCCCTATTCCAATCATCCATCAGTTTACTGTTCCCTCCAAGAGAAGAAAAGGCAAAATGCTACAGATCTGAAGTATGCTTATATGCTTAATCTTCCACTGTAATTTCCCCCAGCAAACGTAGCAACGGTGGCTGTATAAATAAGCATTAACTGTTTCTGTTAAGTAGATGCCAAATTAAACTGCTATAAGCAATAAATTTTTAGACCGCCAAAGGAGAAAGTAATAACTAAAGAGAAGCTCAGTTTGTTATCTCTAATACAAATTATGTTCAACGAAGTTTTGTGGTGAAATATCTTAAAACACAAAGATAATATTTTGACTTACCTTGCTAAAACCCCACATAAAATGTGTTCGTTCGGGATCTGGTAAACTGGATGAGGAAAGAAGGTAAGAATTGTTGCTATAGATGAACAAGTTGCGCAGGCTGACAAAAATGATTAAATATGTAAAATTATAACTCATTTTCAGCAAAATTAGCATATAAACTTTTCAAGTGGGATGGATTTTTTCAAAGAACTTGTAACAAAATACATGTAGTACCCTAGGACACTGATCTCTGAAAGGCTGAGGCACAGACTTATAAAATAACATAAAAGGACTTCTAGTAAGATTTAACAGACCAGTTACATTTCCCAGACTCCCGCTTCACAGCCATGGTCACATATATTTTAGAACAAAAGCAGTATTTCCATAAGGGATGCAAAACGGCTCTTGTACTCAACAGAGAACAACTCTTTGCTCCACTCTGCTGCGTTTCAGGCTGGGGAAGGGAGAGGTGAACATTTCAGGTTGTGTATTTACATGATGTGGTACAATCAAACAGAATACTCCATTGTAGACCACTGAAGAAGATGCTATTTTCTCCTTTGTGTAACTTTGTAAATAGGGCGAAGCCTGAAAATTTCCATCTTCAGCCTAATAAAGCTGGATGAACTGTCACAGTAACAACAGTATTTTTTCAGGCGTTATTTATAGCTCGTGATCTTGTGTGGTTGAGGCAACACCCAGTAGCCTACTGCTTGGTTGTGCTTGGATGGACTTGGAAATTTCCTATCAGTGAGATATTTATGCAGTTAACACCATCACATACTTTTGGAGAAAGAAGTTCTATTAGTCAGATACCAATAAGTTTAAGCATTCTTGAAGATTATTCTTTCCATCGCCTGCCAGAGGAAACTAAGTGCCCAATAGCATACTAGTCAGGAAGGAGACTCATAGCAGGGAACTTGCTCAGCTTTAGGAGATTCATGACCATTAAAATGAGAACCTTGTGCTCAGATTAGGAAGCTGCAATAAAAATGTAAAATGGAAAGATGAAGGGCTCTGTCAATTTCTGATTACTTTTACTCTGCCATGCACATCAGCTACAACCAAGAGATCTGTTCAGGTCAGTCTAGGAGCATCTCTTGTATTAACAAGTCTCATAGATGCAAAGACCTGGATACGAATTAGTCAGAAATGTATTGGTTATACTAGCTAAACAGAAGTTTTTTTTTTTTAAAAGCATAGTTTCCATTTTGGATTAAATATCTTAAGTATCTTAACCCATGCTAAGAAATCACACTTACCTATCTAAGCTAAGAACACTGGTGAAGGTGGTATCATCATAAACAGACAGCATGTAGATTTCATCCATTATTACATGCAATTCATGTCTATGTGTAAAAAATACAGGCATCTTAATGTACTTAAAATGAATTTATTTCCACATACATATATTTTTATATATAATCTTAACTACTGACATGGCAAAGTACCCATAAGCAGGCCTGTTTGCTATTAAATTCACCATATTGACTTTACACATCAAAGTCAGAAGATTTTTATTTTTAAATAATCCCAACAGTATTTCATTTCAAAACAAACTGTTGGATCTCAGAGAGATCCCAGTTTATTTTCATGCTCCCAGAAAAGCCAAGCACAAAGTGTAGTTACGCAAAGCCAAGCTCAAGTCCCTACATGCCACCTCCTCGGAACCGGCACAAAGGACAGGAGATAACAAAGGTGATTTTGTTTCATTGTTATATTGCATAATGGAAAACTGAATACCAAACAAATAGCGCCAGGGCTCAAACCTGTGTGCAAACTCAAGGCATTCCTTCAGTAACTGCGCTGGGTAAATGTCCCCTAAGGGGTTGTTAGGGTTGATGAGGACTAACACTCTCACTCTGATGCCCTGAAAAAAGAGAAACCAGCAGTGGGAGACAGCAGTGACACCAAATTGAAGTTGGAGGATGCAGCAAGAGCGGATCGTTCCCTTCCATGGAAAGTTGGCTTTTGGAAATCACTGAATTATACCTGAATTATGCAGATTAAACTGCAGATTTTGTTTCATTATTCTTCCGGTGAAATGCCAAGATCACATCAAAAGGTTTGTTAGTGAATCAAAATCAGGTTAATGCTCATTTGAAGCACCCACTGACCCCAACAGGCAAGATCAAGATATTGCGGGGATTAACAGTGGTCCTACAGATACACTTCCAAACAAATTTGATTGCAAGCAGTCAAAAAACGTCTGCAGCAGAAACTTTAAAGACTTTAAATGCGTAACATGTGTTCAGTTATGGGCACCTCAGTACAGAAAGGACATGGAGGTGCTGCAGCAGATCCAAAGAAGGGCAACAAAACTTGTGAAGGGCTTGGAGAATATGCCCTACAAGGTGAGACTGGAGGAACTGGGGCTGTTTAGTCTGGGGAAAAGAAGGCTGAGGGGAGACCTTATTGCTCTCTACAAATACCTGAAATGTGATTGCAGTGAGAGCGGGGCTGGTCTCTTCCCACTGGTGACAGGTGACAGGACGAGGGGAAACGGCCTCAAGTTGCGCCAAGGTAGGTTTAGGTTGGATGTTAGGAAACACTTCTTTACAGAAAGGGTAGTTAAGCACTGGAATAGGCTCCCCAGGGGGGTGGTTGAGTCACTGTCCCTGGATGTGCTTAAAAACCATTTGTATGTGGTGCTCAGGGACATGATTTAGCAGAGGGTTGTTAGAGTCAGGGTAGTATGGTTAGGTTGTGGTTGGACTTGATGATCTTGAAGGTCTTTTCCAACCTCAGCAATTCTATGATTCTATGAGGAGTTACCTTATTACTTCATGTTTGAGATAAACCTAAATTAGTACTTTTTGATTCAGCATGTTTAAGTTTTAGAAAAACGGACACACTGCATATTCTCAGTCCATCCTAACCTCCTCTGAAGGAGATTATTTGCATTAAGCATCTCCAGAGGAACTCCAGGAAATTAAATTAGATGGAAGCACCGATACATGCTTTCCACCCCACACGCAATTTGTCTGAAATTTAATGGTTACTGTGAGGAAGAGCTGAACAAGAAAGAGCTTCCAGCTTATTGCCTTTGAGTTCAAACAAAGCAAAAAATTAATGGGAAACAAGATGCAAATACTAAGACCAAAGCGTGCTTGGCATATCTGACATCTGACACATAGTAAGCAGAAGATGCTGAGGCATTCTTGTTCACAGGAGGAGCTGCTGAGGGACGGCAGATTCACAGCTGCTCTTCTAGTGTAGCTCTGCTTACTACCTTGCATGTATCCAAAAAGATGTTTCCAATGTTATCCAGGAGATCAGTTTCAGCTCTAGGATCACACACCTGTGCCCTGTGACCCTGTACCTTGTCCGGGCAGTCCATGCCACACGAGCATGGTGCTCACACCCTGCCCAGCGAGGAGGGATTGTGGGCAGCTGCACACTCAGTCCCACACAGACTGGCAGAGGCACGGGCTGATGACACAGATGTACAGATGGTGTCTAAACATAGGCACCATGCTGATGAAGCAGTTGGGTAATTAGGAGAGCTTTGATATGTCTTACATTAAAAAAAAAAAAAAAAAAAAAAAAAAAAAGCTATGCACACATCCATGTGTATGCAAAATATCCACTTTTTTATAGTGACCTTACTATAAGTTACCCTACTTGTGTCTATCCATTTTATCTGTTGTCAAACCTTATTTTCCATCCTAGAAAAGGACATACATAACAAATCTGTCTCACCCTTCTGAAACACCACTATCCCCACCACAGCTTTGATAAAATGTGTTACTGCTCATCCTATGCTTCCTCCTCTGCTGGATTCTGTCAAGAAAGTGCACAAAGGCTGAGTGCATTTGTCATTTTCCAAGAAGTCTGTGGACTATAAATACCAAGACTCTAAGAATAGGAAACATTTGATCCTGAAGAAGTGAGCACTGTTTTGTGGGCACTCACAAAACCAAACATTTCTGTAAACAACAACAGGTCTGAAGACAAAGAGGAAAAAAAAATAACAATATAATAAATAATATCCCCATTTACACAATCCTGATCAGAATAAAACTCAAAATGCTAAGAATTTTGACCTAATGACATTTCCTAAACCCTGCAAAAATTATATATTTTCCAAGAAGCCATCCTAGTAAAAGGAAGGTCCCGTGCCAATCCCCCTGGCCCCACCAAGCTCCCAGTGACATTGTGGTACAGCAGATTCTATCCTCTTTGCCCCTCAGCAAAGAGCCCTCTGAGCCCTCCTCAGAAGCACATTCAACAAGTTTCTTTAATTAACTGCATATTTCATTACAGTAACATATTCTCTTTTTAGGATCTGAACTACAGCTTCTTTACTGCACTTTGAGTTCCATTGAAACCTACCAAGCAAGAGACTTGGTCATGAAAGACAATTAAATTAAGATCTGTTCATAAAACAGAGTGAGGAGCTTCTCTGCATTTTTCTACATTGCCCAGATTACAGAAACAAATGCAATCCCTGTTGCCAGAGCTGGACCCCCCACCTCCAGAATATCTGCGTGGATGAATAATATATAAATGGTTTGAGAGCACACGTGACTTAAAAAAAATAAGGAAAATCTGAAAATCGGAAGACACTGATATTGCTACCTGCTTTTTAGCTCTCTGCAGTGCAGCTTCTAATTTTTCAGCTGTTAACTGGAAGGGGTGACTTTCTTCGTTAGTCACCTACAGGAGAAAAACAATCAGTGAGAACAAAGGAAGAAATGCTCCCACCCAGTGAAAAACATACTCAATACTGGCTCTTAAATAAATTAAACAAACTACAGTTTCTGATGTCACTGTTTCAAGGAGGGAAAAATACTGCTAAAGTATACGAGCAGTATATGAACATGTCTTTACCTCACTGGACAAGGGCACGTGCACAGGCTGCAGTCCACCATATAGCCACATTTTTGAATTTATGCCACCATAGTGAGGAGCTGGAATAAGATACCCATCTAAAGTATGTAGAAAAATGAAAAAGTTAGAAAAGTTGAAGTTTCTCATGAGGAATCACTTTGCTAAGACACTAGCAAACTGAACCGACAGTCGAAGAATTTGACATATGATTCCATCTCAAAGGGTTCCCAGTGGCCTAAACCAATATTAAAACCAAGCTGAAAATTTTGTACTTGTCAGTCAACCCGAATTCTAACCAGTCCTCTTCCCTAGAATTTTCAATAGTAGATGTGTATCAAGTCACATAAGTAAAAGGGAACGGACCTAGTCAACTCGCTGTGTTACTTACTCTAATAAAATAGTGACAAATAACTATCTTGCTCACAACATTTTGTCAGTGTGCTCTTAATTTTTCACCAGCAACTACAGCAAACCTTAACTACTTCGCCCTGGCTGCCAAAGTGCTAAACTGCAGCAAGGAATCCTGCAGCACTGCAGAACTTCTTTCCCTCCTGCTTTTTTATTTCTGTGAGAAGGCCCGGGTTGGTGCTTCCCTGCCAATACCCCACGTGACAGGTTTCAGAGAGGACGGCATACTTCCTTTCCCTCTATTAAAGAAGGGGAGAAAGGAGCTTGTCAGTCTTCAGGCAAAAGAGTTTCTGTTAAAGCTTTGTGAACATATTAAAGTAGGACACGGGTATGAGTAGCCTTGAGTAAACATTTTCCTTACCATTTTAAACAAAACTCACTGGTTTCACAGCCTCTTTACCACCATGTGCTGAAGTCATTCTGCTCACCTTCCCACTCTGATGGGTACGCATGGATGTTGCCCACACCTACTCTGGGAATTCCCTTGGCTGGAAATCCCTCTCTTGCTACAGATCCACTCCCTTTTTCCAAATTCCTTATGCCTGCTTTCCTTCCCCAGTCCACCTCCTCTCTGTGTGCTGCTCTCTCCAGATTCTATGTGATTCCCATCTCTTCTTCTCATCACTCTTCAAAGTTCACTTTGCATTCTCTTGGTACCCTTTGTCTTCCTATACTGCTCTTCCCAAAAAACCCGTAGATTATGTTCCACAAAGCAGCTGGCCTGCTGATACCTCTAATGTTTTCATTTGCTTCATCCAGTTATAAGGAAAGCAAGCTGTTATTGAGACACAGTGCTATCATGTTCACTTTTAACATGTAAATAGAATCATAGAATCGTTTTAAGTTGCAAGAGGCCCTTAAAGGTCATCTGGTTGAACTCTCCTGCAATGAGCACACCTACAGCTACATCAGGCTGCTCAGAGCCCTGTCCAGTGTGATCTTGACTGTCTCCAGAGATGGGGCATCCACCACCTCTCCAGGCAACCTGTTCCAGTGCCTCACCACCCTGATTGTAAAAAACTTCCTCCTTATATCCAATCTAAATCTCCCCTCTTTTAGTTTGAAACCATTTCCCCTTGTTCTGTCACCACAGATCCTGCTAAAGTGTCTGTCCCCTTCTTTCTTACAGCAGCCTTGTAGATACTGACAGACCACTCTCAGGTCTCCCTGGAGCACTGATAAATGCTTTCAAGCAAAAAGCATTCAGGTTTCTACTCACCACCAGGATCACACAGCACAGTTGAAAGAGTGGCAAAAACAGCACAGCAGCCGTTCATGACAGTGATCTGAAAAAAGCAGAATAAATGTTCCTTAGCAGAAATACCACCTCCTCCGTGGTTTAAATTCAAAACAGAAGAGTGACGAAGCCACGCTACTACAACTATCATACAAAGTGCTTGATTGTTACTCATTGACCACTTTTTCAAATGCAAAACTGACACTACTGAGACTTCTGTAGATCGCTGCATATCGAATCACAGAGCATCCCAAGTTGGAAGGGACCCACAAGGATCGTGGATTCCAACTCCTGGCTCCACACAACATCACCCAAAAATCAGATCACAGGTCTGAGAACGCTGTCCAAACACTCCTTGAACTCCAGCAGCCTGGGGCTGTGCCCACAGCCCTGGGCAGTCTGTTCCATGCCCACCACCCTCTGGTGCAGACCCCTTCCCTGACCCCCAGCTGCCCCTCCCCTGACACAGCTCCATGCCGTTCCCTCGGGCCCTGTCGCTGTCACAGAGCAGAGCTCAGCGCTGCCCCTCCGCTCCCTGTGTGGAGCTGCAGCCGCCATGAGGCCTCCCCTCAGCTCCTCCGCTCTAGGCTGACATGGCTTTCTCCTGTAGTATCCTGCTGACATTTGTGTTCAGATTTACTTATCAGTTCAAGGAAAAATAAATTGCAGACATAAAGCAATTTTCTTACATGTTCTGGTCTAAGCTCTTTTTCAGCTCTGGTATAGTCCGTCAGAAATCTGGCAATTTCTTCTCTGAAGCTAAAATACAGAATTAGAGTCAGCAATGTAAGTGCATATTTCTCAAAAGAAAAAACACAAAAGATACATAGAAAAATGAAGTTTACAAAACAAAAACCAAAAAACAAACCCCCAAAATAACAACAAAAACCAAACACACACACACACACAAAAAGAACAAACACTCCATTCTGTTATGAAAGCCTTGAAGATTTTTTACTTCCTACAGCTTAAACAATATAATTTCCTCAGATACCCAGAGTGCTACACTTTGTGAGACACAAAGCACACAGAAGACATCTGCAGCCTTGAGCAGCAGTGGCTGTGACTCAGCTGTTATTTCTGCACAGTTGGAAAACAAGAAAATAATAAAGAAATTCATTTGAGCTGAAGTGGAGCATTTTTGGAGGGAGCACCAGGATGTGGGCACCAGAAGCAGTGGGACCCACTGAATGATGGCTCCAGGCAGGCTCCCAGGCCTGGTGAAGGCCGCTCCGCTGTTCTCCAGGAGCAGTACTGAGGCCTGGCAGCCCACAGAGCTCCCATTCACCCCTAAGTCTGGGATGAGCCCTCCCAAGAGTCAGCTCTGAAGAACTGCCCATGCACACAGTCTTGCACCCAGCCAGACACCAGATCCTTCGCCAGTTTTTAGCAGTGTAAGGATGGAAAAAATAGAACAACAGAACAAAAAGCCAGGCAAGCAAAAGCACATCCACAAGCAGCACCATTAACACACCCATCCTTCAGGCTCACCAGGAGAATGAAGCCACACATCATAAGTCATGAACACGGAGCTCAAGCGGGGACAGAAAGGGGAAGATGAACTTCTCACCTCCTCGCACCCTGTGTGTCAGGGTACTGGAAGAGTTTGGGCTCCAGGCAGTCCATGTCAGGCCGTGTGAGCTGGGGACATGCAAGAGAGACACTGCAGAACATGGAGTAATTGGGATCTTCTGCTCTGCTGTACCATACTTTTTTGCTTTTAATTGTTCGATAACAATAAGGAAATGGAGAATATAAAAAAACAATGAGATAAAGTTATATGATTTGAACTTCCCTTTTTTAAGATAGTAGAAACAGCATTAAAACATCAAAACAAAGGAAGAAGAGAATGAAGGAATTACTTACTGCTTTGCTCCATCATACACTCCAGCCCACACGGAGGAGAGGCAGGCCAGCTGCTCACACAGCCACTGCTGAGATGTATCAAAGCCCAAACAATTCTTTCCAAATTGTTGACATCAGTTGTTAATGCCAACCTTGATGAGCTTCTCAACCAGCAGAAATAACACACTCTGTGCTACAGAAGGAAAGCAGATGTGCTATCTGCAGTGGCTTTCCTGCCCTCAGCACAGGTGTCCCCGTGCAAACTGTCTGATATTCGCTGTGGCGCCGATTTTGGTTCATTCCTATAACAACCTTGTCCTGCAGCCAGCCCTGCTGACCCCTCAGCTGAGCTGGACACTGGCTTTGTGCACAGTCCTCCCTCACCAACACCACAAAGGTGCCAGCGGCTGCACTGGTGCAAATCATCTCTGCATGGAAGGAACATAGGAATTAATGTGCTCCCAACAGAAGGTCTGGCCATGAGGTCCCCGTTTGCTAACACCTGAGCCAGAACGTCTTGCTTTCAAGCAGATAAACTAGAATTAACAGAGTGGGGAAAACACCCTTTAAACGCAGCTCTCAGAGCCCAGCCCTGACCGCTGAGCACAGCAGTTTAACTTCTTGGTTGCAGCATTAATTCAGCTCCAAGCCCGCATTCTGCACATGGAGCACACTGCAGCCTGAGCTGTGGCTCTGCCAGCAGACGTTAGGGCACCGACCACGCGGCCCTTGCAGGAGCACAGCTGTGTCTGCGAAAAGAGAGCACCTTCAGTTCTTTGTGTATGAAGATTAAGCAAAACCAAATTGGGGTTTTCAACCTGAGGCGAACACATCCACACAGTACGTGTGTCACGCATCCTCCTGAAAAGCAGTTAGCGCTGTCAGCAGCCCTACGGGCGACGTTCTCCACCCTAAATTGTTACCCGGACGCTTTGAAATGGTTAGAAAACAGCACAGGAGCCGGCAGATCGCCACACTTACTCTCTCCTCTATCAAATCAAAGCACAGCCTGTTCTCGCTGGTCCCCAGGTTCACGATGCCCTGGAAGAGACGATACTGAGCCACACCGGCAGAGCGCCGTTTCCCCGCAGCCCCCGGGGCCGCCGCCCGCACCTCGGGATTGTGCTCCCGGTCGAAGGGGTCGGCGACGTAGAGGGCGAAGCCCCCGTCCAGCAGCCCCGGCACACCGGCGGCGATGCGGGCGCCGCGGGCGGACAGCGCCGGGCCGGGAGACGCCGGCGCGCCGCCGCCGCTCATCCTCGGGCTCGGGGCTCCGCGGCCAATGGCCCCGCCCCGGTGCTGCTTTCTGCTGTCGAACCAAGGTCACGCTGTTCTACTCAGGATTTTGGTTAATGGCGCTTTAATACAATGCTTGCGTGCTGTCAGGATAATGTGTACGTATCAAGAAATAACACACTGAGTTTCCTGAAACTTGGCAATCACGAGGGACATGGAGATTAGCACTGAATTTTAACTGGTTCACCTGGAAGACTCAAATAACAGCTACACGCTTGTGAGAGAGAGATACCTTCCTGATACCTTCCTACAGAAAATGCCACCAAGCCCCAAGCCTGGCTTGAACCCCAACCCTGGCCATAAGGATGGTTCTCATCCTGCTGTGCTTATGCTGGAGTTGTATAGTGAGACGCTGACAGCACTTTATGGGTGGTTTCAAATAGTTTGCTCTTTATTCTGCAGAGCTGCTGCTCTCTGAAAGCAAAGGAGCTTGCCCAGCAGCTGCACGGCCTGAACAGTTGTACCAAACTCCTGCATCAGCATTCACTTCTCAGCTGTCCCCCCACCCCCAAAGGCACACTTGCTGTGCTGCATCCTTGCCCAGATCACTGCTGAAGAAGACCTTTAGGAGCTGTTTTTACTCTTCACTGCAGACGGGAGCTCCAAAATGACCTTTTCTCTGAGATCCCATTTGTCACGGAGCCATTTCAACTAATTCTAGCTTTTAACACCAAAGAGTTTTGGATACCAATGTGGGACACCACTCCTAAGAGATACAAAATCCAACCTTGTTACCTATAATCTGCAGATGCACCACCACTGAATGCCAGTGAACTGATGAAGCACTTCTTTACCAGCTACAATCCACAGATCAGAAGGTATTTTACCCCAGACCTCTGGTGCACCACCTAAAGAACACTGCTAATCTACGCATTTTCACTTCAGGATGCTTATAGCAGATTGTCATTCATTGGCCAATTTCAGGAATAGGAAAACTAAAGCATAAGCATTTGTTCCTTGGGGCAAGGTTTGTACAGTTCCAGTCACGGTGTGTCTGTGCTCATGCAAAGACAGAAGTAAGCTGATATACGGCTTACTAAAAACCTGAAGCAGAACTATGTGTTACTAGCATCTCAAAATGTTGTACCTGATGCAGAACAGGGTGTCAGTTAATTAATGTTAAACTTATTATGTACTACTTACATCAGCGTGTGCTGAAGTCGAGGATGTTGTCTCCCTTGTGCCCAATGCAAAACATGTCACATAACCCACGCTCACCTCTCAAGGCAAAGCCACGCTAACAGATGCCCCACATTAAGAGCGGTGTAAAAACACAGCAGCCTCTACAAACCCCGCAGTGAGCTGCATGGAGGTGTGGGTGAAGTGCCGCCAGCCGAGGTTCCTGAGCGGCACCTATAACACTGCTCCCAGTGATGTGTCACAGAGTGAATTCCTATGTGCCCAGCAGTACAGGCAAAGCCCTGACAGGGCTCCTGACTCCACTGTGCAGAGCTAATGCTCCAAATACCAGTGTAATCCATGGAGGACATTTCCTTCTTATTCTGGTCTCTGTCAAGTTCCTGCATTATTTACAGTCCTATGATCACTATCTTGACTTCCTGGAAAGGAAAGGCTCCCGCCCTGCTGTTCAAACACCACAGGAGCACAGAAGGTACTACATGACCAACAGTCAGATCCATATGTAATCATACAGCACTGATTTCTTTTTCCCCAATTTTTATAGTAACCAGGAGTTATGAAATAAATTAGGCAACAAGGAAAATGATAGCTTAGATTTACTATGAAAAAGATGAACGACGTACGGTTTCATATGATATGTACACACACATATAATCACACAGCTACTGAGAAAGACAACCTAGGAAAAAAATAGATTCATGTAACGCAACATTTTTGCTTTGCAGTTATCTTTTAAAACATTTGCATTTGGGCTGGAAGAATGCACTTTGCTTCCCCGATGCCAAAAGAGGAGGATGGAGAAACTCCCCGGCATCAAGTGTAGATTGTTCACACAAAAGCTGCTTTGGCCAAACTGAAATTCAGAATCTGTTTTAAACCTAAAACACATCTGTGATTTGCATGATTTGCACCTCTCCTATGAAGGTTGAGGGAACAGGGCTTGTTTAGCTTGTAGAAGAGAAAGCTCCAAAGAAACCTCACTGTGGCTTTCCAGTACTTGAAGGGAGCATAGAAACAGGAGTGGGAATGGCTGTTCATGAAGGCGGACAGTGATAGGACAAGGGGGAATTGTTTTAAACTGAGATAGGGGAGGTTTAGGTGGATGTTAGGAGGAAGAGGGTGGTGACGCACTGGAACAGGTTGCCCAAGGAGGTTGTGGATGCCCCATCCCTGGAGGCATTCAAGGCCAGGCTGGATGTGGCTCTGGGCAGCCTGTTCTTGTGGTTGGCGACCCTGCACAGAGCAGAGGGGTTGAAACTAGATGAGCATTGTGGCTCTTTTCAAGCCAGGCCATTCTGTGATTCTATGATTCGTTATGCAGGCTGTTAACTGCCACACTTAAACTGTTGAGAATTCTAGCTGGTGATGTCTATTACGAAACATTAACACTAACATAATCTAAGCCTCAGCTCAGACCTTTTGATTCCATTTAAAATAGTCTAGGAAATCCTTACTTATTTTTTTCCCAATTTGGAAATAGGAAAAAAAAAAAGTTTGATTCCTTCAAGTATGAAAGTTGCACAGTAAATACCTTATGGATTTTTCTTTAAATTGTACAACAGAAGTTCTATTTCCCAAGAAAAACCAATTACAATTTATGGCAGAAGAGCATAACAATAAGCAACCCTAACACAATGGATGGCATTTAACGCCCTGATTTGTGACAAAGCAAGCCTGCCAGTTTTGATTATTAGGAATTACAAAATTCTCTCTGTATTCAGACACCTGAGCCTTTCTGTAGAGCTAACTGCACTGACTGAGCCAGCCTTTAGCAGAATCAACTCAGTCACATCATCTTTTTCCAGTAACTCGCTTTTGCCATTCTACTGTCACAACCACCACCTGTCAGCACAAGCTGCATCCATCTGCCCCAGGCTTTTTGTCAGATGTCACCAGCAGACTCCATCTGGAACTCCGGATCACTTCAAAACAGGTACATTTTTTTCCAAGGCAGTAGTTGAAGAATTCAGCAGCCACACACTTGCAAGTGGAAATTTCCAAATATGAATCACTTTTGGAGTCAAAGCTGCCTAAGCACTTTTTAAGAAGCATTCTGGGACGGTAGCAGGAATGGAATTCCTGTTTGCAAAGTGAAAGTGTCAGCTGCACATTAGAAGCAAGATAAGTGCTCGTATCTATATTTATCACTTGTCTCTTCAGAAGTCCCTCAACTACAAGGAAATGCTGGCTGGCTGCTGGGGAAAGGTCAGCGTCAGCTGGCAACGTCAATAAAAGCTGTGCATATCACCTTATCACAGAAGGGGTAATACTGCCCAGTGCCCTAATGCGATACAGGTATGAGAAGGCACATGATAGTAATTACACCTAGAAAAAAATCAATGCTTTCTAATTACCTCACAGAGGTAAACAGTAGGGAAGGATGATCAGCAAAAGTGAGCAAAAGCCCCCAGTACTGGCAGAATGTTGTGAAAGGGTGGTAAGGACTCAGAGCAAACATCTCCAGGCCTTTTCCTTTCCAGGCCTTTTCCTTTCCCCTGCTGTAAGACCTGATCTAGCTATCAGCAGAGGAAGACAACTCTTTAACAATCTCACCATAAGAAAGTAGCTGTGAATGCAACCCCACGTAAAGTAAGAAAGCTTCCAAACATCACAGATATTTCAAGTCTCCAAGAAAAAGATTGGGTTAGAAACAGATGGATGTTAGGAAATGCAACTTGATGTTATTCTGAATAATTAATGGTGGCAAAAGACAAGATAAAATTATGGTGCTGTCTTCACATTTTTCTTTTTTGGCTACAATTGTTCTGGAAGTATTACTTACTAGTATCGTTGGCCCATCGATAAGCAGATGAAGTACCACTCTTCTCAGAGCCCTCCAAAGGCCATTAGAGAAAAGCTCTACAGGACTCTACAGGTGCATCATTTCTTACATTATTACACAGTACAGTTTACTCAAACAGGCAGGGAGATCATTATTAGGTTTTGGCAACTGTATATTGATAAAATCAAAATTTCATTTTTTTGTGATAAACAACTGGACATAACGTAACAGGAGTTCTCTCAAAAATTTAATATCAATTTGCAGGAAGACAATTTTCTTCAAAATAAAATGTGAAATAATTTTACAGCATGTAAACTAGAAAGACATTCTTCTTCAACCGCTGCATTAATAAACCCATATGAATATAAATAATCTGATGTAATCACTTAAATATTAAGCTCCCATTTGTCATTTTCATTTACAGTTCAGTAATTACAAGCACATTAAAAGTTACTACGCTAGTGTCATTTTTTGTCCTGGTCTGAACACTGACCCAACTTGTCCTTTCCTCTTGGGATTCTGAAAATTATCGTACCTGGAAACAATAAAAGACAGCAGCATATTAGTCTGAAATCCCTTTGTCTGCACATGCCCCCAAAATACACAGTAACGCAGCACAGAACTCTCGATGTTCAATTATGTTTTGACTGAAATGAAGAGCACCTGTTTTCTCAGACCTGCAGGCCTGGAGGAGTTTTCATCCGCTACTCTGACTCAGACAAGGTAGAGCACAAAGCTCTCTATTTTTTTTTTAAATTACTATTATTTAAAATAATATATATATACTGTAATTATTACTATTTAGAGGGAAATGTAGGGTGTGGAGGAGTGGGGAAGAAAAGTGGACAGGGTGGTACTGATTCCTACAAAGTATCTCTCATTCTCCTTTCCTTCTCTCTGTTCCCTGCTGTTAAGATCTGCTCATCCATGTACCACCTCAGGGAGACCACTCCTTAATTTCCAAGTCCAAAAAACATCATGGACTATTTTGATGCCACTTTTCAGCTTTTTCACTCCAGTCACTTTCAAGCTTAATGGACACGTTTTCATTTTCAGCATGTCTACTGTTTTGCAAATTATTTTTCTTTGGGAACATACATAATGAGGACTCAAAGCATCACACCTCTTCCCAAACACAGTAGTTAACAGTGGTCACTAGTGATGGTCATAACCCAGCAATTTGAAAGTGTGGTGGACTGCTACTCAATGGGAACAGGCAGGACTCGGCTTTATGTTTTAGAGAATCAAAATCTTCTTTGTACTGGTATAGCTTCTAACATAATAAAAGGGGCTTGGGGTCTGGGATTAGAATTTCTAGGTCCTACGTTAATAAAAACAATAAAAGACACCAAACTGGAAAGATAATTTCCTTTTCCTATGGTATAGCTTAGTATCAGTGAAAAAAACTTCTGTCAGAAACCACTCAATTTCCATACCATTCACCACATAGAGTATCATCAAATATCTGTTGTGGTTCTGATGAATGAGAAATGTGGAAAGACCAAATCTCCACTTGAGCTCACAGTTAATAATAATAATAATAAAAAATATAATGCTTACAGTTCAGTAAAATTCTTCCAGTCATCTTGGCTAATGGATGGTCTTATACCCTCAAGAGCAGTCATCAAATGGGACTGGGTAATAATTAAAGTGTTCTTGGCAAGCACGGACTGATTAAGAGTGCTGTCCTCCTGGAAAACAGAGCCACAAACAAACAATGAGGAATTACCACAGAAACAAGGATTTACTGCCGTGAGTATCAGTAACTCTGGACCCCCCCCATTACACATTATAATTACAACCACTGCTTCCCTCTGCATTAGTAACATGTGCCTGGCTTATTTTCCTCAAATTAGGTATCTCTTATCTTTGTTATTTTTGTTACATCATAGTTAATATCGTTGAATAAATTATTTATTAGAATCCAATCAAACATGGTAGAAAGGAAGTGCTAAGACTAAATATTACAAAAAACTGCCTTACTCCATTCTTGCTTCTGCAATTGGCTTTGATAGCGTTGATTTCTGTCCTCAGGTGCTCTATTTGCTGCTCCTGGTTATTTTCCAGCGAGTCTTCTTGGGAGACTGTTCTAAGCATTGAAGGTTGTGACGACGCTGTGTCTCTTTGAGAGATGTTGGTAAAATCGTGAGTTATAGAGTTTGGTCCAGACAAACACAAAGAGCTCTAAATTGATCACAAAGAGAAATACGTTAACTTACTACGGATCCAAAAGAGCAACTCAAACATTAACATTTAGCTAACTTTCCTACCAAGTTCATTCAATATAACCTTGCTCCCACCAGAAAAAGAGTACTTTCTTTCAAAAATATATCACTCAACCTTTTGTATAGACATGGAAGAAAGCACAGGTTTGGAAACAAAGTGTTTCACCTTCAGAAAAAAAACCTTAACATTTTTGGAACAGCCCACGTAAAAAAAAAAAAAAGAATAAATGTCTAGTAAATACATTGCTCTTTTCATGCATGAAAATCAGAGGTTCTGAAATCTGAGGAAGTTCATGCAGTTAGTTTGGGAATGACAACATTTCATTTTCTATCACCTCCAAATTCTCTGGGCACTGGATAAAACAAGCAACTTCAAAGTTCCAAAGTTTTGAGAGATGAAAGTCCTTGTAGCCTCACTGCAGAAATTCCACAGTTAGAGGAAAATTTAAGTCTCTGAAGGTACATTACTGGAATGCTGCCATGTATAATACAAGATAAAACACAAAAGCACCTTATGAGACTTAGCAGTCAGAAATTCTCCAATGTCAAGAGGACATTAGAGAATTTCCTCCTTTTTGGCTTTAGGAATCAATGCAAGACGGTTTTGAAAACAAGATTCTAACACCTTTGATAAATACCTGTAAACACAATCCTACAACAGATCCTCAAAATGAATGGATCACATGCAAACTCTGAAGTCATCTCTCTACTATAAGGAGCTCAGAGACTGCATGTTCTGCTATATTTACCTGGCAGCCAAGTGAGACTGGTCAGCACCCTGACACGGGTGCTGGCTAGCCAACAGCACATCCCTACCTCCAAGACAGCCAGAGAACGTGCTGATTTCTGCGCAATGTGATGCTGCAACAACAGAAATTCTATTTCTAAGAACAACAATGAAAGCTAGTATTTTTTTTTCCTGTTGTTTACATAATCCTGTGGTTGGATTATTCCACTAATTATTAGTCTACAAGAAATTGAAAAATATTTTTTTTTATTCTTATAACTTAATCCTTGAGAGCTGGATGGGGACTGTTTAATGAAAACACCTTTTTTCCAGTTAAAAAACAAGCAAAGACCACTGTTTTAGTAATAAACTTTGGAAGGCAACAAGGCATTAGACCAGGTAGTAAGACTGGGTATGAATACAGTTGGCCTGATAATAAAGCACTAAGGAATTTTGGGATTTTGATTTAAAAGTTCTTCGAAATTGTAGATAAATCCATATTGTGTCCTGTCAGATGGAATCTCCTACCTTGGTCCCCACACTGGACCCGTAAGGCACAGGATGAAGACAGTTTGAAGGACAAAGCAGACGTAACTGTATGTATAAAACCCTGTGGTTTTTTTTTTTTTCTGCTCCACAATTGATAATTTCTAGAGAATTCAAAATATCGAGAGTGTGATTTACCAGTTCTGAAGGAGTTCCATTTCCTAGCTCTGATTCGTAAGAGCTTCCAAAATAAAGTCGGTACATGTTAGACCTTGGATCTTCAGGAAGCAACTCAGACATGTCCAAAGAAATAAGAGATTGCTCAGGTGCTGCTTCTCCATCTATCGCTGAGTCATCTGAGCCACTGCTATGGTTTAGAAAAACCATGGAAGACAGACTGAAGTCACTATCAGAATTAGAACAAAAATCCTGTGACCAAGAACAGAGCAGAAAGTTTATAGGTGTTATATCACAGCTAATTGCAGTCTGTAACGCATTAAAATATTTCATGTATAGTCCAAACAAAGTATTGATCTGCATTTGTTTCTAGCAATTCTTCTCTTGGAATACAAGCTCCCCTTGCTTTCATGCCACTAAACCCACGTTTCCTTTGATCTCCAAGTAGTGGAAGCCATGCCTACCCCTTCCCAGCTAGAGCAAGACAAGCATTAAAAATATGATGGCAGGTGGCTGAACAGAAGTTAGAAGAGGAAAGAAGTCATTCACAAGAAATAAAAACTTACAGTGGGATCCTGCACCTTGGAAAAATGGGTATTAGCTGGACCCTGGAAGGCCCCTTCAGATATCACCATCCTCTTTCCATACCTTCCCTAACCTCAGATCACATTTAATCCGTCAGTTCTCCATAAAACCCACCAGTTCCTCGCTTCCTCCATCACTGCAACTGTGCCACTTCAGAACGGAATTTGCTAGATACTCTTCCAAAGCTTTGAGGGATCCCTCCTGTTGGTCTATCAGTCATTTCTCACAACAATAAAGAGATTTGGCTAAAATAAATCTTTTTTATACTAAACGCTTCTTGCAAAAATTAAAGAAAAAGACTTGTCTTTAAGAAGTATTTAAACTAATTAGTTACATTATCCTCACATGATACCATACACACTAAGATTTCAATTCTTAATAAACAGTTTTGTTGAAGACACAATGGATAGAATTAACCCCTTCAAACATACCAGCATAGCAATATAAAGAGACAATTTTTTTTATATCTATATTATTTACCTGGGTTAAACCTGAGCTTAAATTATGTATAGCCTCTAACTGAGCATTGTATAATAAAGCTTTTAGGTCAGCCCCTGTGAAGTGCTCTGTTTTCGCAGCCAAATACTCAAGGTCTACATCATCTGACAAGGACAGAGAATGACTGAGAGCTTTTAAGATTTCGCAGCGTGAACTCTGTAAAGAAAGAAAAAAAAACAATGAAACAACTGTCAGTAAAGCAACCTGTTATTTTCCTTCTCCTCTCCTAGGGAGTGCTTTGTCCCTGTCACAAGCAAATTCCTGTCTGAGGGAGGGATTATCTTCTTTAAAGATACTACCCTAATAATAGTACTTCTTGGATGTACTGAATAACAATCAAACTTTAAAACATAGACATGACCTCTGTTACCTTTTCCTGACAAGGTTAAGAGAAGCTGTACCAAACACAGTATAGAACACAAATATATTCCGCTAAATACCCATCTAACATCTAAGATTTTTATATGTGTCATATGAACAAAATATGAAGCTGAACTGTGCTAGTTGTATTTCCTTTTGCATAGAGAAACGTGACGGAAGTAGTAAGCACTTCCATTTACTTGAAGGATCATATTCTAAACCAGAATTTAAAAAGGAAGGAGTCAGAACGTATTTGCATTCTTGGCCTGCAGGAACATCATTGTGTACATTTAAAAATGAAATGATGTGGCATTCGTTAATCTTTCCAATTAATCTGAAAATGAACAGCACAGTTATAATACTTTCTTTTTTTTTTTTCCCCCCCATAAAACGGGGAACCAAAGACACGCCTTGTACAGCCTTAAAGGCCTGACCCAAAATGAACTAAAAAAATTCCCTTCCTAGATAGTGACACATCCGACTTAGAAAAACTTGAACACTCAAAATTAAATGTGGGTAAAGGGTGGAATCAACAAGAATTCAGAACCAAACTGTGAAAACTTCAGATAATCAAGGGTTGGGAATGCCTATAGGTTCAGTGCCTCAAGCAAACAGCAGATCCATTGGCTTTGCAATTCACAGGAAGACGCAAAAGATTATAAACATCACCCTGCAACTAATTTCTGCAGAATAGTTTACTGCTACAGAATATTTTTTTATTACATTTTTTTATTTTAATCAGTTACAGTCACTGGAATATGATTTGATTCTTAAGACTGTGATAAACATCCTTGTCTTGCCTCAGTTTTATACCAACGTATTGGTACTATGAGTGAATTTTTACGTACAACTGGAGCTGTGCAAAAGAGTCCAGTTTGGCCAGATTTGAAATATAAAGAAATGGAGATTAACGGAAGCCCAGTAGTTTCCCAGTTTTCCCGGTTTCTCACGCAAAACATTGTGTTTTCTCACCTGATCTGGAGGCGGACAGTACAGGCACTTATCCAGTCGACCTGGTCTTAACAAAGCGGGATCAATCAAATCTGGGCGACTAGTAGCAGCTAGCACATAAACACCTTTGGAGAACATGAAGAAAATATCATTAACACCTGCTAAACATCTGTGCAAGGAGGGAAGGGGCACACCAATGAGTTTTTACCTTGTAAACCTTCCACACCATCCAACTGAGTCAACAGTTGATTAACTACTCGGTCTGTAACTCCAGTGTTGTCATGACCTCGGCGAGGAGCAATGGAATCAAACTCATCAAAGAAAACAATGCAAGGTTTGGCTGCCTGAGCTCTTAAAAACAAACACCATTCAGTTGGATATAACCAGAGAATAAAAAACTCGTCTCCTGTAAAAGTTAGAGGTTCTGAAGAATTTGTTTTCTATGGAATCACTGCTCATTTTTATGATGTATCTTCTCCTCAGATTCCCCTTTCTGAAGTATTTAATTGTGTTAATACACATGAAAGCTTCAAAATTCAACCACTTCACATGTGGTCTTGGATTATATAAATACCGTATAAAGACTGTCTACACTGCAAACAACATGAGAAGCAAAGGCTGTGAAGAATAGATTTACATTAGGAAGCAGTGAGGCTCAAATTAGGGTAGATTTGTAAAAACAAAACTATTGACACCAAGGACCTCAATACCAAGTCTAGTTTGACTCTATGTACTACATTCATTGCTAAGCACTCTAAAGTGGAGTGAAGTAGGAAAATCAACTTCAGAAGCGCATCCTGATCTCAGCCGTTCTTAGGAAAATTCCTAAAAGATGATGTTCAGATCTTGGCAACCTACTGACCCCTTTTTTGGGGCAAATGATTTGATAACTGTATCCCTCTGAGAATAAAATCATTTCACAGATCTTCAACCGATAAAATCTACTGATAACATCAGAAATCTTTACAAAGCCAACCTGTTAAAGATATCTCGGACTGCTTGCTCACTTGCTCCAATATATTTGCTGAGCAGCTCTGGTCCCTAAAAGAGGGAAAAGAACAACTGTGCTACACATTTTGGGCTTTAATGTGTCATTTAACACCAGCATTGATTTTACATACTGGAGGGAGGTAAGTTGGAATGCTGGCATTCTCTTGGTTACAACTGTATTCCACTGTAGCACAATATGTGTTACTGAATCACAAGTAACAATTTAAGCTGCATTTTGAAAATACATTTAAAATGTATTGCCCAACTTCTTGTTCCATGGAACCAAAATTCAGGACTTGTTTTTATTAATAAGATGGGCAACTAAGATGATCCAATTAAAGTTTATTCTTCCCAATAAAGTTTATTATTCTGCTTTATGAAAAATTATTAAAAAAAAAAAAAAAAAAAATCAAACAAACAGTCATAAAACTGTGAAGCTCCATAAAGTCAGATGCTTGGACATCCACAGACACTCTCCATTTTTGATGAGTTATTAACTTTGGTAATTTGCCTTCATAAGCACCTACTCACAGCTATTATATTGAGCTATTTAATTCAGTTAATCAAATGAATCAATCAATTTTCTTCTTACTTTGACACTGATGAAATTCATTCCACTCTCTCGAGCAACTACTCCGGCTAACAGCGTTTTTCCTGTTCCAGGTGCTCCATAGAGCAAGACTCCTGATCTCTGTCGTATAGGCAGGTTCGCAAATAATTCTGGATACTGGAAAACAACACCGAACATGACATGTTATGATACATGCAGTTATTGTAATTATTCTACAGTGCACTGAATAATCGTTAGTGTTTGATTTTTGAAGGGTATGGTGAAAGAGTTCTCTGGTAGCTGAAGATACCTGAAGACTGGGGAGACAGAAAAGCAGCTTGAAAAATTGTATTTGTCTTCCTCCTGTCAAATATTGTACTGCCTCTTAAAAATCACTACTGTTCTACTAACAAAACGTACAAAGATCACGTAACTGATTTAAAACTACTGCATACCTTTGCAGGTAACATGATGGTATCCAGGAGTATTTGCTTCACATCTTTTAAGCCACCTATCCTATCCCAGCCAATGTCCTTTGGTTTATGAAGGTTGACGTTTCTCAGAGCTAATGGAGTAAAATCTTTTAAAGCTTTCTGAAAATCCACAGTCGACAGATTCAATTCTGCTTTAAAGGGGAAAAAAAAAGAAAAGAAAAAAAAAAAAAGGACATTTAACCTAAGAGTAACAACTTCCTTACAATACGTAACAGTTAAAGACATTTTAAACGTGAAACAAAATTTGGCTTTTCATTTGTGCATTCCAAAAAGTTCTGGGTAACAGAAGTTAGAATATGAAACAGAGATTTTTATAGTGAACGTACCGCCATGTTGAGATACATTCTGGTTAGAAATACAGGCATGAATGGCACGATCAACCAGCATAGTAAAATCTCGAGCAACAAAACCTTCTGTTTCTTTTGCAACGTATTGGAGATCCAGATCAGAGAACTTCTTTACATCACAGTTCAGTTTATTTTTTATTACAGAACAGAGCACTTCACATCTTTGCTTCTGAAAAATAGAATTGGACAGGAAGCATATGTTTGGTTTTCTGCTGATGTGGCTTTCAGAAGTTCAGAAAGCAGATACGTATCAGTTATCTCAAACATCACTATCACGGAATCTTCAAATGACAAAATCTGAGTAGGCACAAAAATGAACTGAAGTCAGCTCTTCAGCTGAACTTCGAGAAATTCAACAGTTGTTTTTTTTTTTTCTTTTTTTTTTTTTTTTTTTTTTTACAAAATCAAAGGTTTGCACTGCCAGTTGTCTTAAATCTAACAATAATAACAAAACAAACTCCCACCCTTCATATTCTGCTGTTTCACACCAATGCTTCTGTTTCATGAGAAAAATGAACATATTTTCCTTTGTGCTGATACAAGCAGAACATCCTAGATGTGAAATAGGCAGTGTTAGATAAAAATACAACAAATAATTCGGCATCTTTTGAAAACCCGACTTTTCCACTGGTGCCTCATCCTTATTCACTTATTAGTATTAAGAAAACCCACCACAACAACAAAGCACCAGCACCCAAGCAGGTAGGAGCAATTTGTGTTCAACACCAATCAGTTGCCATAACCACGTTATGTCACAAGGGCCTACCGCCTCCTGCAATTAAGTCATACTGTTTATTCTTCCCTCTTTCCTTTTTCCTGCTCTGAAAGGGACTTTATTCAAATTCAATATAATTAATATAGAAAAATAATCGCAAACCTGCTCATAAAATTTAGTTTTAATAACATTTTAAGATGTAATTAACATTACTAACATGTTAGCACATACTTATTCCTCTGAGAGGCAGAAAAAAACCCCACAATAACACACTTAAGCTTAGTCTCATTTATCCAACTATAGCGATCTACATGTTCTTTCAAAGTCGCTTCTCTAGAATTCCCTTACAGGTAACAAGGGAACATCTCACCTATCTTGGACAGCCTAACTTGTTTTAGGTGGAACTGAACCAACCTCTGAATACATCTTTTTTCTCTCCATAGAGGATAATGAGACCAACTGGGAATTTTCACTGGCTTACTTCTTAGCCTTATAATGTCACACAGGAGTTCTGGGGTACCTATCATTAAATACTTTCTAAGATACCCAGGTTTCTTCTCATCCCCCAGAGTAACCTACAATTCCCATAGCTGCCCCAGTATTGTATTTAAGACTGCAGAGAAGACAAGCAACATTGCAATCAAATTAATAAATGCCCAAATTTACCTGATCTGGTGACTGGATACACTTGAAACACTGAAATATATGAGTTCCTTGAGCTGAAACCAGGGAAGGATGTAGAGCATGTTCAGACTGACTTGTAGCAATTAATGCAATCAAACTCCCCAAGGAAATAACTTCTTTTATCAGATCTTTCAAAACTAAACAGAGAAGACATTGCTGAAGGAGTTGCAAAATAACAAAAAGATTCTGTATTTGATTATATACATTACATGCAGTGAAAAGAAAAAGCATTAAAAATAAAGTAAAAATGTTTTCTTTGTTCCTACATTTAAAGGTTCTTTTTTAAACAACAAAATAACAAAACCAAGCCAAATTAAAACAATGAAAATCCCCCAAACATCCCAACCAAATAATACAATTATTTTTTCTGGGACAGTACATTCCATTAACAAATGCCATCGAAAGTGCTGTTAAAAAAATTAAATTTTTGCAAAATAACTGATGATGTCTACCACAGGATACTAAACATTATTTTTCTGTGGTATGAACTCCACTCTAGAAACATTCCACACTGTCCAGAGACAGAATTGTCCAACTAGGACAGTAAAACTGAGGTGCCAGAAATCCTAGGTTGCTTTACACTTTTATCCAGATACAGGTAGAGCATTACCATAAGCAAGTCTACTGCTCTGAACTGTTTCGGGGCTGTTCTCATGCTCTGGTGTAGGAGGTACTCCAACAATGTGATCAAGATCGTCCATTAAAATAACGGATGGTTGTCTCCATGATGCCTCTAAAAAAGCTTCTTCCACATTTTTCCTTATGCTTCCTAATCTTTTTCCTAAAAGGTAAATACAGTTTAATGACAAAACATAATAGGAAAAAAAAAGATCAGACTGGCATATCTTACTCAAGAAATCCAATACTTGGATTCAGCTAGCTTACATATGCTCCTATAAATCCAGATACCTATTTTAAAGCAGAATTAACATGAGGCTACATGTTTGTCATGGATTTATGATTTTTGGTTACTGGTATTCCACATCATAACATCATGTAGTGCACTGGGAGTTAAAGTGTTAATGCTCCAGTTCTGGGCACCTGTCCGGAAGAGAAGAACTACATTCCCCAGGGGGCTTTGCGGTCAGAGAGGAGATATAACTCCTGGCAAGGTCACCTGATTTTTGTCTTTGCGCTCTTCTCCGTCGCCTCTCCTCGCTGCTGCCCGCCCTGACTGCTCGCATCACTTCAGTATTACTGCAAGGCCTACAGCTTTCAGATACTCTCTCATTATACTTGATTTATTACCTTCAATTCTAATTGTATTGTATTATAGTGCGTTATCTTGCATTCCGATACCATATTCAGCGAATTAGTTTGTTCCTCCTCAGATCGTTGCCGCTGTTCTTAATTATTTTGGGGTCCCCTGTTTCCCTTTTCTGGAGGCACGGATTTTGTGAAATCCCTCCGCCCCACTCGTCACGGAACCGGGCCGAACCAGCCCGCAAACCGTTGACAATGTTCTATCAAAAACCTACTTTCACTAAAACAAGCATTCTCTAACACTTAATTGTTAACATTTGTTCCAGCCAGCACAGCTGAAGAAACACACAGTTAATCCTGCCGCTTTCTCCTCATTTGTATCATCTTAAAATAAACATGGCAAGAGTGGTTTGAATGCAGTGGTGGTATGAGGGACAGAAGCTGACAGATGTGAAATAAGCTTCCTTGCAAAAGGAAATTTAACAATAAAACAGAAAAAATAGATTAAACACAGTGACTTCATAATTATGGTTCTTTGTCATACAGCAATTTGTTTGAGAGAGAAACAGGTATTATCATACCTCTCAGCGATTTGCAATCAATTACTTCTACATGAGCATCCAATCTATCAAATGCTTCTTTGCAGATGGCCTGTGCTAATGTTGATTTTCCAGTTCCCTGTAACAATAAATGTGAGCTAATGTAAAAGTCACAGAACTATTTGCTCCCGTTTCTGTGGAATTTTTATCAAAACACACATCAGCTAAGCTGGGAAGGCTGTGAGCACTTTGGTTTTACCCCTCAGAAGCATACACTTATTCCGCCTCCAGATCACTTGGTAGGGATGGAAGCCATGGGCTGAAACAAGCCTAAGTCAAATTTGGAGTGGGTACATCCACTACAGTGCTGAGATTCCACTTTTTACAGTCTTGTTTTTTTTATGATGGAATGTGGTGGCATTTGACACCACAAGAGACAGGGAAAATCAGAGCATCGGCTATACTGACATCTTATGTTAGATAGAAAATAAGAGAAAATACTGTATTCTTACTTTCAAACATTTCAGAGACAAGAAGCATCTATTATATAAACATATAAACACAAAGTAGATTAACAACCTATGGAAAGAAACTGAAATTGTATTGCTACCAATCTTTGAATTTATATATCTATCTAATATAGATGGATATGTGTGTGTATATACATAAAAAAAAAACACACAGACATACATGTGTGTATATATATATATATATATATATACACACACAATAAATGCGAATATATGACAAAACGACATACATAATGTTCTACCATGTCAACTGTGTTCAGCTAACTGCTTGTTTTTTGGCCTGTCCTTTGTTCCTTGAGTTTGCATGGTAACAAAGAGAACAAATGAACAAAGAATACAGAACACAGTTCTGTAACTGTGGAAAACCACTGAGGAGGAGTTTGCAAGTGCAAAGCAGTAGAACACATACCTTTCCCCCTGTGAGAAGCACCCCTCCACTTCGCAGTCCCACAGCGATACCAGCCAGCTTTTGAGATAAAGGACGACCCAAAAGACTGTGGCTTATGTGTTCAAAAGAAGACGTTCCTAATTTGTCCACTCCCCTGAACAGCACATAAAACATTAAATGGCCTAGAGTAGCATCAGCACACATAATGTAAATAAGTAATAATCGTAGTATAGTGAGGTTTTGATGCTGATTATGCAAAATAATTCATATTTTGACAACTCAACCTGAAAAGACAGCACCTTTATTCTGTAGGGGTAACACAGAGTGCACAGACAATGCAGATCACTTCTGCTGTTGAACAATTAATCACTCAGTGCACATCACCCTAGCAGGAAGTGGGTCTCAGACAACAGAGCTAACTTCAGCTTTTGGGGTTTGAAGGCCCAAGTAACAGCCTCTTAATGAATATAATGAATTGGTAAAACATGGTGCACATCTGGGTCAGATAACTCAGCCTTTCAGAAATAAAGCAGCATGTAGTTGATTTGCAGACATCTTTATACTTCTCATGTCTTAAATCTTTGTGTCTTTTGACACAACAGTGCCCCTTTCAGGCTCACCAACAGCAAGGCTATCTGTTTTGTATTTTATTTGTGAAAAACAAAATGAAGAAATCAAACTTTTTTTTTTTTTTTTTTCCACATCCTCACCCTACCATGCTACCCCCTGGTCAGCTCTCATTGCCTCATCAAGCTCATGCTCTCAGTTGCCTTTCAAAATGCCAGTAGCATACTACCACAAGTCTCTCAAGTCCCCTCTTTCCTAACCCCACTTGAAGTTTACTATACAGCACCACTGTTTGCCCTTAAACAAATGACAGCAGCATTATGATAGGAAGGGCTGAGCCTGACACAAGCCGAAATACCAAATGATGCAGAATCATGCTGTAAGATCTGCCTCAATTCAAAAAAAAGTGCACTTTCACTAATATTCTTTTTCATTATTTCCCATTCCTTCATTCATTTTCTACTATGAAGATGTCTCACCCTAAATGGTTTAGTCTTTTGTAAGGAAGGTTTCTGTCTGTATCACGCATAGGCAGTTGGCTGTCAGCATCAGCTTTTTGAGTTAGAGGATGTAAGAGAACCTACAACAAAGGAAAGTGTTAGTACTTAACATTTAATACAGCTACAGGAGAAGAGTATAGAAGAGACAACCCCTTTTTTGGAATCTCTATTAATAAAATTTGCAAGTGTGCCTTGCTGAAGCCTACTTTGCCTGGAAGAAAGATGCATTGGTAAAATGACATGGATAAAAGAATTCCAAAATATAATCTAGTGCTTACAGTAATGTAAACTGTGACTAGGATAAGTGATGTTTTATCTCAGACTGTGCAGCCCATTGTATCTTTCCCCACCATTAACTGTTCCTTTTACTGTATACTCCTTGTGCTGGCATCAACACCCACGAGGCAAGATGACCAGTCAGACAGGGAAACTGATCTGGTTGAAACATCTGCCTTTTTTCACAGTCTAGTTTATCAGGGAGCAAGTACGAAAAGCTAAACTAGCAAACAGGACTAATTGCAAGGTTCACAGGCTAGAACAGCCTGGTAGGTGATGCTGTTAACAAATGCACACTATCCTTTCATCTTAACACTGGTCAATCTCACCATTTATAAAGACTTCTTCTCAAATCCCAATGGAAATTACGCTTTTCTACTTTTGCTCAACAGGAACCCTAATCTTTGCAGAAAATAAAAAATCTATTCTGAACAGCCAAAACAGGACATGTTAATTCTCCGCTACAATTTAACCCTACCAGTTTAAAAGTTAAAAAAATAAAAAATAAAAGTTATCCTACTATTATAACCATTACCCTGCAGTCAAGGACATTGGCTCAACCAGCATTATTAATGGAAACCCTAATCCCAATTTTTTAAGCTTTCTGGGAATGGAAAGACAAAGAAGCAGAGGGCACAAACTATATAAAAAGGAAAGCAGAAATAAAGTTAAATGGGCATCAAGTCTCATCTTTGTAGAATCAGCTCCTGTTCTGTCACCTGCACTCTAAAGTCATTTTGCAGTGGTTCACAAAGAGAAAAATTAACTACACATAAGGATGGGATGTTCAAACCTGGGCAATACTGACTTCCCTCTGCTCTGATTTTCCTGACAGCTTGACGCAGACTATGAAATTCAATGACAACTAAATTTCCAGGCATGCCTGGAATCTTACCAATGCCTCAGGCTGTAAAATAACACAAAGAATGCAGGTATAACTTAATGAACAGTCCGACAATTATTTAAAATGCTACATATAATTTACTTGTAACCAAAGATAGCAATTTAAATTACTTGATACCTGATACTATGGGATATTTACTTGTATATTAGTTCTTTGCAGCAAACTGGGACTCAGTATAAAAGTATCCTCAGACTTATCTTCTTCAGTGTGCATATGATCCACTACGCTAAGGACAAACTCCTCCATTCCTGTAAAAACAGAAGGAACAACCACTAAGATTCCTAATAATTTCAACTTTTATTCTTCACAAGATGAATTACTAATATATTTAGAAATACCAAATATAATCTAAAGTGAAATAATTAAAGAAGTTAATTGTTATTAAAATATAATTCATGTTTACAGTTCCGGTGTAAAGAGATATGTTACATTAAATGGCGTACAGAAAGATTACAGAAGGTTTATTGGCTAAATAAAATTCCTAACGGACAGTTAAGATTGCTACAACATGGTCCTTACCTTCTTTAATATGCAGGTGTATACAATTTGTGCTTGTCATTATCCATGGAAGATCCTCAGTAGCAGAATCCTTCAGCCAAGCGCTGAAAGCACATTTAACATCATCTTCACGTGTATCTCTATGCTACATAGGAAAACAGAGACAAAAAGGGACATGAAACAAGGTATCACTATGACCATTCTCCTTCCATGCATAGAGCATTTGATTCTCTTCTAGTAGCAGCAGAACACTATGCCAACAGTCACCATTTCTGTCACATGCTCTGTAGAAAGCACCTGCTACTTTGCCTTTACTATGGCAACAACTGACTTTTCCACTGCCTTCAACAATTTTATCTCTGGAACGCTGATGTATGGCACAAAGAAGTTTTTATTCTTTTATTTATCTGTATTGCAAGATCCAAAAGCACTACTCAGCTCCTGGGTTTGAAACAGTGCCAGGTTACCACCAACGCCAACCACTACACCCACCTTTCCTGTACACCCTGCTTTGTAATTATTTCCTAACCTAATTGAACAGAACATGCATCTTCTCCTTATCAGCATGTGTCCTCTCAATGCCAATATCCTTTTTCATAAGCAAGACACTTTCACAATTTGAAAACAAAGGAAGACTTGATGATTTCAGAGGTACTACCCAGTATTTGACCAGCGGATTGAGGAAGCTACGAGTAGAAGTTTGGAGGTTCTACCTCCTTCACCTGCTGTGACCTCCATCACGTCCTTCAAGTAGAAAAATTTTACAGGTATGATGCAGAACTATTTGAAGTACTTACCAAATGCAAGACAAAGTTCAACAACCTAAGAATCAGTGACCAACATACAGAATAGTATTACTAGATAAGCTTTGTTAGATCACTGCATCTTTTTGATTTCAATGACTTACAAAGGAAAAAGAAAAAACAAATTCCTTTGGAATGCTGTCATACATGATAGATGTCTTCCAAGTTATCATGTAACAAACAAACACAACGTTAAAAAAAAAAAAAAAAACACACAACAAAAAAATAACACAGACAACTTAGACCAGAGTAACATTATTTTTTCCCAACCTCTGAACAAATACATGACCAAGAATATCAACTCACTAAGTTCTGTTTGGGTTGCAGTCTAAGAGATATAGGAATTTTAGGAATAGATTCAAGTGACTTAATTCGGACCGTTGAATGCATTTCAATACGTAGCTTTTTTCTCAGGCCATCTGGAATCTGAAATATTTAAAATAAAAGCAAAGAAAAAGGAAACATCAGAAAATAAAACCATTATAACATTGCATATAGAGTACAATAACAGTTCCTTAACACCAACAGAACCTTACATTTGATCACTGATGGTTTATTCATTCTAATTTACAACAGATTTAAGAAACCATAAAACTGATGCTGCCATTCAGATCCTGTTCTCTCACTTACACGTCTGAGTGCCTCTTATCCTACTTGTGAAAACACTTGCTACAGTTGACTGTTTATCAACTTTAAATAATTTAATGAAAGACAAGAAGATTGAAAAAGAATTCCTCTTAATTCTTTGAATGTTGCAAGAATGCAACATTTGGGGATTACAATTAATTTTACACGGACAGGTTATGTATAAACAACCTGTTACACAGATCGAAGTTGCACGCATTTTCAGGACAGACAAAAATCCAGTTTTCCTGAGCTGCACCAGTCAGTTTGCCCCTTAAAAAGGAAACTATTTTTCAAATGCTCTGTATTGTTTTAACTGTTTTCATTTTGGAAATGTGTCTCATAAATATTTATGAAGTCTGAAAGAAATGGTTGCTGCCATTTGGGAAAACTGCTCGTCTCAAACGATTTTGTGGTAAATGTTACTGCAGGCGTTTGCTCTCACTCTTGATAAAAGAGTAAGCAAATGGCGAGAAGTGTAAGACGTCAAAATAGTCAATCAGTGATTTGGATTGTGTTTGATCTATTTCTCTTGATCCCGTGCGTGTTTCCAGGAAAGAAAGAACATAAGCAGGCTGTACAGTTCCGTCAGAATTAGCTGAAATGTCAGTGTCTGCACACTGGGACTGTGTCACCCTACAGAAAACAATATATAACAGACTAAGAGATTTTAAATGGTATAAAAGCTAATTATGTGATAGAACTGTAAGATTCAAATGAAAACTTCAACAGTATATAAAAGCACCTGTAAACATCAGGTAACAATAGGATACATTATGCCATTACTTGATAGCACGATGACACCTAGAGTCCAGAGCATATCTGAATGCAATATCTGATGAAGAAACACTTCATTAAGAATTACTGAATGCATGTAAACAGATACATTCACGTTCTCATGTAGGGCTGCCAACAGATTTTGAAGAAAATATGCACCTCCAGTAACACGGAAGGGTTTTCCCTATTTGGTGCCAAAATGCTAAGGGTGCAGAAACCCAGTGCGCACTGCATGATGATAATGTCAGACAGATGGCTTAGCAAGGCATAGCTCTAGCAATTATTATTTGACTGACTTTACTCAAGAACCTTCTGCAAAGCCTATCCCCGAACTGCACATCAACTAGCCAGTTCCGGTTATCCAATAGCAAATACTATCCAATAAAAAGCCCCAAAAGACAGTGTGCTCAAACTGACCCAAACTCTTCCAACATGTAGGGCTTCCCCACCGTTGCCATACTCTATGACACTCTTTAGGTCTTCAAATCCATTCCAAACGATCTGAACAACAGATCCCTCACTGGACGCTTGAATGCTATTGGAATTATTTTTGTCTTGCGTACTAGTCAAATGTTTTTGCTTTTCAGATGGCAGATTTTGCTTTGCTTCTTGATGACGCTGTCTGGGGGAAAGCAGCTCATTAATTTTCCCGTAAGATACTACAGCATTTGGATCCAAATCAGTAAATTCTAAATTCCATGGAAAAATATGAACGGCGTTGTAATTCAGAAATGCATGAACGGCTGATGCATTCTGTACGCTGGGAGGCTGGGACTGACATACTCTAAAAATGGAATCCATGTGAATTAAGTTCAGCAGCTTGTCTTTGAAGGTGTTCATTTCATCTTTATCACACAAAGTCTTTTGATTCTGTTCAGCTGTACGAGAGAAAATGCTCCCTATGAAATTCCACATATTTGGGAGAACGTTTGAGCCAACATTTGATGCCACATTTGCATCAGCCTTACTCTGTTCAGGATCTCCCGGATTTAAGTGAGGCTGACTGGCAAAAGGCTCCTTTACAGTTTCGTCTTGCTCCATGTTATTTTTCACAAAACTCTTGAGTAAGATGTCACTTTCTGTAGAAGGCATGTCTATGATGTGTTCCTCAAGCTCACGCGCTTTGGGGCAGATCAGAAGCTCCGTGCGTGGTTCTAATCTCCCATAGGGGACTGCTGGCATAAGTGTACCTGAGTATGAACAAATCAGATGAATGAATGCATCCACTCTTGCAAAACAGCTTACTCAAGGCACCATCAAAGCATTCACTGTTGCTTACCAATTCTGATGTAAACGTGAGTGTGGTGTTCAACCCATACAGGAAAGATGGCTTTTGGGAATACGATTCGGATCTGGTCCAGAAGATGCTTTTCAAGAGAGGAAGCGTGCAGTTCCTGGGAAAGTGTGGTGTCGTTATTAGCTACACACTTGTACACTTTTAAAACGTGCTTGAACATAGAAGTTCTACATCTTTTTCTAACACACCATTTGAAATATAAAATACAATGAAAACCCACAACACTTGGCATTTGCTTAGGAGCAGAAAAGAATAGGGGATTGTGACAGAAGCTTGTATCTATATTCTCTGTCATCCGCATGAAAATGATGCGAACAGTGGAAAAAGCTTTATTACCAGTATTTCCCAATCATCTGCCGAGAGTGGTTCCACTTCTACTTGCTGACAGGAGGAGACGTGTGAACAGGGTTCCAGGAATACCTGACAGAAGTAACATTATTTCAAAATAATTTAACTTTTTAAACACATAAAAACTCTACCTAGAAACTTCATCTAGAAAACTGACACTTTCATTATACGTTTTCACCGCCTTGAACATAGTTCCTTTTAACCACACAGGGTAATTCATAAGCAGGAGATGGAAGTTCAGTGTGTTACAGATGGATTACATTGCACAAGCCCGGGGATTTCAGCAATCTGCGAACGGAAGTGAACGAACGCAGCATCCAGAGCTTTAGCAGCTGATAACAAACACTAGTTTTTATCACATATCATCATACAACACCTCTCTGGTTCTGCAAAGAGATGTATCGTTTCTAGGGAGAACAGGCTAGGAACGTAAATAAACTAAGATAAGACACTGCTTTGAGCCAAAAATTATGCTGAATAAAATTTACCACACTGGAGAACATGAATACATAAATACACCACACAGTAACAAGGCATAGAGTAAAACAAACAAGAGTAGAAAAGTGTTAGTTTTTACACTAATTATAAACCCCGCAATCTGGCTGTTGAGATATTAACAGTCCCACGACACAAAGCTTTGTCTGCCTCTGGGAAATGTTCCCAACTTTTCTCTAATGAAACAATTATTTACAACAAGTTAAACACGCCGCCCAAGAGTAAGAGGCACATTTAACTGCATGTTTAGAGAGGGGGGATATAGGAACATACAGTGAAAGGGAAAAAAAAGGGAAGAAAATTTAAACCCAAAATGAAGAAAAAAGGAAATTGCATTTCAAACCTGTTCTCCATCTGCAATGCCAAGTTTCTCTGCTAAATGCCTGTTCATCTCTGCAATATTTTCACTCCGGTGACCTCGATGCCTTATTTCCATCCAGCTCAGGTATACGGGCTCATCACCACAGGATACTTTCACAGCTTGGCCCTATGAGTTTCAGATAAATAAAATGAATTACTACCAAACCAGGTAAAAAAGATCACTAACCTGTAACTGCATAGAGAGCTGAAAGGGATTTTAAAATGTTTTCTGGATTTTACATGCCTGTTAATACTCTGTAACAACAACTTGCAACATTTATGATACATTAGTAAAGGGTGATTCCGTTAGTGAGGACAGAACTGTTTTTATGCTGGCAGATTAGTTAAATTCCTGTTAATTGAGACTTCTCATAGAATTCTTCATGTTGCCTAATTGCACAACTCTTGTTTGTTAATTACATCTTTTATACAGATTTTCACTTTTATAGGCTGTTAAGTAAGAGAAACTTTCTGCACTTCCCTTCTTCTGCATTACACCATGTATCCTAAAGAAATGTATAGTTCCTACTTCCTAAGTATGGAAAACACATGGGCATATGATTACATTTCTTGTGCACTCTAACATTCTCACAGATCCCAGGAGAGCTGTCACAAGCCGGGCAATCTTTAGAATAAATCACAAGTCATATCAGCTCATACCAAAACGATTTTATCCATCTCTTTCAGAACTGCTCAGCTATTTCCATTCCATACTTAAGAATCTGAATACATTCATCCCATTTTCTCACTGACACTGTTCTATGCTGCATCACTCAATCCTCACTTCCGAAGGTTTTTGCAAAAATGACCTGACTTGATGAAAACCAAGTGATGAAGACAACATATGCTGTGAATATGCCACCGATATGCTCTTTAAGATAGCAGTGTTTCTATGCAGGTCATTTCCTGCACAGAATACACACAATTCACTTCCTAATAATTTCAAATATTACTCAATACTTCGGTAAGATTTGGAAACATGTTTGGTTTCAAGACTGCTTTACCAGAGTACGTAACACACCTGTGCTCACATGGATAAAGCTTTTCTTCCACGTGTCTCGCTCCTCACGCAACTCCAAGTTCCCAGGGCTGTTTTTACACCCACTTACCCCATGCCTTCTGCCACCAGATTCATCTGTAGATCGCACTTTGCTCGGGATCATCAATTAATATAAGTAAGTTCCATTCGAACACGTGGAAGAACAACTTTCAGCATGGGTGACAGAGCACTGGAGCAGGCTGCCCAGAGAGGCTGTGGAGTCTCTTTCTATGGGGATATTCAGACCCATCTGGAGGCCTGCTTGTGTGAACTACGGTAGGGCACCTGCTTTAGCAGGGGATTGGACTCGCTGATCTCTTGAGGTCCCTTCCCCTGCGATTCCGCGATTTAACCCCTTTAGGACACTGTGATTCAGCAGACTGCATTCAGTGTTACTTCTATCAGGGCATCAAACACCAAGAGCCTGCGTTTTGCTGACCACGCGAAACAAGGAGCCTGCCGCAACACGTACGCCGGATTTCCTGTAGCACAGCGTAACGCCGCGCTCAGGACCGAACTGCGAGGACAACGCGTGACAAAAGCCCGGCGCTCGGCACAGCCCCGCCCACCCGCGCTCGAATCCGCGCGCCCGCCAGTGCCGGGCCCTGAGGTGCCGCCCGACGGGGCGCCCGCGCCGCGCCCCACCATACGGGCTGCGCGTTGCCACGGCCTCAGTGCTCCCGGGGAGGGGGCGAGGGGTCCCGACCCGCGCGGAGGACGCAGTCTGTCACCACAGCGACAGCGCAGGCGGCGGGGGGCGGCTGACGTCGGGCGAAAGAGGAGGGCTCCGAGCGTCGCCATGGCGACGGGATGCGGTGGGAGGGGGCGCCGCTCTCCCACAATCCTCTCCGAACGGGGCGTCCCCCGGCCCCGGCCCGGTACCTGCTGCAGGCGGAGGTGCGAGGCCAGCACGGCAGGCAGGTGCAGGAAGCAGTCCCGGGTTCCGCTCAGCACGACCGTCGCCGCGGCGACTCCAGCGCCCGCTCCGCCGGGGTTGCCGCTGCCCCACATGCCGGCTGGGCTGGGTCCCGCCGTCGCTGCGCGCCCGTCCCACCCCGGCGCCGAACTGCCCGCTCGGGGTTGGCCCGGCCTTCCCGAGATTCCTTCTTCTCCCCCTGTCCCCCCCCGGGACAATGGTACGACCCGCGGTCGGCCAACGCGATGGCGGCATGTACCCGTTCCCGTCCTCTGATTGGCCGCTCAATCGGGGGCTGCGGCTCGTTCCGCCTGGCTTCTCGGCAGCGCCCACTTCCGCTCCTGGAAGAGCCGATGAGAGGAGGGCGGCGTGTCGCGCTCCGCCCGATTGGCTGCTTGCTCGACGAGCGGCTGGAGCTGCCTGCGCGGGGAGCGGCGGCGGCCGGGAAGATGGCGGCGGGCGGTGGCGGCGCGCTGGGGGAGGCGTGCAGGCACCACCAGCAGCTGGGCGCCTGCGGGTCGCGCGCCAAGTACCGCGAGGGGCGGCGGCCCAGGGCCGTCAAGGTGCGGGGGTGAGGGCGGGCTGGCTGCCGCTTGCGGAAATTGGCGGGAGACTTGTTTACTCCGCAGGTGTCAGTGCTCTGACCTCTGGAGAAGCGTCAGCTCCAGCTGATGTTCTGTGATGAGTAGGAAGCTTGAGCTCGTTCCTCCCCGAGGTGGCCCCGGATAGCTGCACCTCGTCGTCTGCTGGCCGGGCTCCTGCGGATCCCACCTCGACACGGAGCACAGCGGGCCTTTCAGCATCCTGAGAGGAGCTGAGCAGCAGTGGGCAGCACGAATGCTTTGAGTTGTTATTTTTGCAGTGAAGAGAACGTGGGCATTTTAGTATATTCTCCTCTGTTTCTTTCAGGTGTATACCATCAACTTGGAATCCCGTTATTTACTAATTCAGGGAGTTCCTGCATTGGGTGTCATGAAGGAATTAGTGGAGCAGTTTGCCTTATACGGTGCCATAGAAGAGTACTATGCCCTAGATGAATATCCTGCAGAGCAGTTTACTGAAGTTTATCTTATAAAATTCCAGAATCTCCAATGTGCGAGGTATTGTACAAGGCAGTAACTGCCTTTTGTTGTTTTAATCCTTCACGGCCTCTTTATGTACGATCTACATTCCAGAGAGCTGAAGTAAAACCCTCAGTTCTGCTAATACCATTTAGTTTCCTTCAGGGTGGCCAAGAAAAAAATGGATGAACGCAATTTCTTTGGGAGTCTGCTGCATGTGTGCTATGCTCCAGAATTTGAAACAGTCCAAGAAACCAGGGAGAAGCTGCAGGACAGAAGGAAGTACATAGCAAAAGCAACAAATCAAAAAGGTTTGTATTTAAATTTCATGTTGAATCTTAATTTCAGTGGTTGGTACATCTTGGTAAAGCCAAAAGCATCTGTTAAAGAAAATATTTTGTGTTTAGCTGTTTTAAAAGATACAGAATTAGGACATTTCTCAATTATTCCTAGAGATGGATCTTTCAGAAAGCAATGTTTTAGTTGATGTGCACTTTAAAGCTTTAAAACCTCGTTGTTTCCTTCTTTTGTTTTCTTTTCAAATGTTACCTGAAACTTTAAGCACTGTCAGGAAACCGAGGATCGGTTTCTTCCCCCTTGTTATAGTTCTTTCAGGCCTACCCAGAAAGAGAGTTTTGTAAGAGAAAACACCGCCCACCCCCACCCTTTCCAGCCTGCCATTTGGCTCTGTAAGGAATGTGAAGAATGGATTGGGCTGACAGGTGGCTTTGCTGCCGAGTTCCCAGGCAGCGTTGAAGGCCGGACAAGCTGTAAATAAGCACAATGCGAGGCACAGACTTCTTTCTTATGCTTATGTACTTGGATATCATTATCCATTGCAGGAGGTTATTTTGTAAGGCGCTGCTTAAGCAGAATCACAGGAAGGTGACTGGGAATGAAGTATTGCTGGTATTGTTTCTGTCACTATTGAACGCTCCTTATGTGTTAGAACTGATGGTGGCATAAAATAATGGTTCGTTCGTTTTGCTTCTTTGTTTTGAAGACTGCTTTCTGTTGAAGAAAACAGAGGGGCCTAGGAAGACCAAATCTGACTCTCAGTGGAGTACATCAGGATCGTATGCAGCCAGTCACTGGGATCCATCCTGCTTTCCAGATTCTCATGGGGTGTCCCAAAACACGGAATATCCTTCTGGCAATCGCAGTCAGGACCTACTGACTTTTCCCCGCTGCGGCAACCACAGTGCTGAAACCTCTGGGAGCTTTGGTCAGAGCACATCCCTAACTCCAAAGGCGTATCCAGGAGGATGTGCTGCACCAGTGCCTTTAGTTCAGCAAAGAACAGTTCCAGCTGATAATGGAACTGACAGGTTTATGCCTCGTACAACTCACCTGCAGGAACGGAAGAGGAAGAGGGAAGAGGGTAATAAATCTGCCCTCTCTGAAACAAATGTGGACAGTACTGACATTGTTATTGGTCCGCAGCTACCAGAAATACCTAAAGTGGATATGGATGATGATTCACTGAATACTTCAGCTACGCTGATTCGAAATAAACTGAAAGAGGTATGGATTCTTAAAGTTCTGATATTTTCATTTTCACACATCCTTTTAAAAAAAAAAAAAAGAACATTTCTAAAACGCTTGCCAAAAACACATTTTTCCCTTCCCAAAATATCCAAGTCAAAAAAAGTGCACCAGACTTTACTTTGAAACACTTCTGCTATGGAGAGCGAGTGATAAAATATTTAACTGTGTGTATCATGGAGCATCTGAAACTGGTTTGTGTGATTGTTGTTTGTTTTTTTTAAGAAAGAACAGCTAACACACTTGCATTTCTTAAGAGTTTCAGCTCCCTTGTATTTAACACTGCCTTGGTGTTACTTTTCCCCAATTTTCTATTGGAAAAAAATCAGTACAAGTGTGATTATAAGAATATATGCCTGCTAGTACTCAGAGATTGAAGAGACAGCCTTACTCTAAAACTAGCACTAAAAAGAAACCAACAGTGGTTATGCTATGCTTTACTTGAATTTTTTTTTCCACTTCAGGTAGCAGAGTCTGTTTCAAGTACATCTGTGGAAAAGCCAGGCAGCAGCGCCAAGCCACTGGTAAAGCAGAGAAGAAGAATATAGATACTGTTGGCAGCACCTTTCTACAGTTCTTTATAGAGGATATAACTTAAAATACTTAGTTTTGTTTTTAAATTAAAAAAAAAGAAAGTGTTTTATATTGCATTTCCAAGCAATTCCTTGTTAAAAACTGTACCAGGATAGACTAAACCAGTACTATACTGTAGCAACCTTGTCCTGTGTATTTAAAGAACTGCAATTAGGTAAAGTAATAAAAGCAAATTCTATTTATTCCATAGCTTTTACAGTAAAGGAATATTGAAACTTAAGATATCAATTGTTCTGTGTTGCTTTTATTTCTACTGTCCTATGAGGGATGATGAAGAATTCTTAGAGCAGTGTTCCAGTTGGAGTTACAGTTTACGCTTTTCCCGGAAGGTCCTCCTTTCAAATGCTGTACTGCTCTGTTAAATCGGGAGAGAAAAATAACAAGCTTATTCTCAGTTAACTGGAGCATTTACATTTGGTTAGTTAGAAAAAGAAGGCAAACTGAAATGTAGAAGTAGTGAAACAATGCTTTGTAGCATGGAAAAGCTAAATCCAGTAGCATTACTGTCACCAAGAAACTGATCCATGTTTGAAGTTATAACCGCGCTGGGAAAGCTTGTGAATTCTGAGCTTTCTTCACTTAGTGCTCATAACTGAAATCTATTGATTTTGGAGATTTGGAAGGATGCATAAATGAAATTCTTTTTTAAGAATGGAACTACAGACCTAGTAAAGAGGCACCAGTTGGCAGAACAGAATATACAAACAGCGGAATCAGGAAACTGACTCAATTTCCTACCTGTTGCCACAACTGGCTGGAATTGTACCCCTGATTTACCAGCGAATCTGACAAAAAGCAAGTCACTTTTCTGTGCTGATCAGCAAACATAAATGCTGTTAAGAAACTCTTCAAAACTTGATGGAGAAAAACAGAAGCACTGAAAGCCTACCGACGGCCTTTTAAAATGTGACATTTTGAAAACAGCTGCTATGTGGGTGACCTGAGATAATCCAGACTGCAACCACGGCTACAAGACTCCTCCCTCCTGTCTTCCAGCCTACTAGGAAGGTGAGCGGGCATGAAACGTAGGCTCTGAGCAAATGCACGCTTGCCTTGTTCTCAATGATCTTATGGAACTTCTCTGTTTCTATGCATTACTGCATGTAAGTCAGAATCTTGTTTTTCCATTTCTAGGAGGGCAAGACCATTTGTTAAAAACAAAATGCGGTTCAAAGAGTATCATGATGGATTAGTGGAGAAAATTACTATTACAAAGGAGGCATCTATGCTTCAGTTTGATTTAACGCTGAGGAAATCTCTGCATCCCAAATGACCATCTTTCAGGAAAAAAATCTCTCTGAATTGGACGTGTTGCTAATAAATGAAGCTCAGTTGGATGGAATTTAACAATAGCAGCACTATATTCTGAGATGACACTTCTAAGGTATTTTCTCAGAAGGTTACCAGTCCCTCCCAGAAGCATGGCAGTGGAGCCAGCGGCAGTGATGAAGAACAAACACTGCATTCCTGGAGTTGTTTCAGATAAACTCTGCAAGAGACTGATCTCATTTTCATAGCCTGGGAGGATGCTTAATGAGAATCATTTATTGTATTGCTGCCCCGGCACAGACAAGTGGCACGACGTACCATGCTTCTATGCTCCCTGGTATCAGTGTTTGACTGTGTCAGGAAATGTGTACTGTGACAGGCACACGGGAACCCAGAACATGCGTATCTCACAACTAAAACACTATCTGAATTCAGCAAACCTCTTATAAAGACAGTTAATACCACAGTATGAACATACAGTTAAAAATATTAAGATATGTTTTTTTTTTTAACTGAAGGCTGATGTACCTTTAAGTCTGGCAAACATGGTCCAAAGGCTTCTAAGAGAAGATTTTCATTTTTGACAGCTTCTTCAAAGTCCGCAAAAGAAAGTTTGCCATCATGGTCATAGTCCTACACAAGGAGAAGTCTTTGCTAAAGACCTGTAATAACTGCCTGTTTATTTAACAGATATTTCATTCAGGTGGGGTTTTTTTGTGTTTTTTTTTTTTTTTTTTTCAAATGCAAAAGTCTTCCTTGGGCCATCAGTCTGCTCAGACAAGATCTTTGAGTTTGCCTCTACCTAGAGCATAAAAGATGGAACAAGCTCAACTATCTAGTATAGCTTTGCTAACAGAATTCCAGATAAGGCAAAATGTTAACGTGGCAAGAGCTCGGACTGAAAACCCAGCGGACAAATCTCAGTAATGTCTGCACAAGGATAACAGTAGAAGAAAATGTTAAGATGCATTCTGTCTACATATTTACATTATGGCTATACATACATCCATGAATAACTTTATGCAAATGGTTTTACTGTAGGCATGCTTCTGCCGTGTCTTTTTCATGCATAGACATAGCAGCACTGGTGGAGGCATGCCACTGCCAGCCTTGTGTTTTTAGTATTTCTGTAATTTGAAAACCTCCTGTTTCTACAACCATGGCAGCTCAGAGCAACAAATGCTACAGTAAGCACTTATTTAATCCTTAGAAAGGCCTTAGGTAAAAATAACAATTAAAATAAATAAATAAAAGGTGCAGTATGATTATAGGCATAGGGCCAAACTGAAATTCCTGAAGATCAAGGCACAGAACCCTCGTATGGGGAGCACAAGCTTGAGAGACGTGAGGTATCACAATAAGAAAGTACTTGCCATTTTCTTCAGTGCTATGTCTACCAAGTCCTTAATTCCCTCATCAGGATCTTCTTCTGATGGTTGTTTGAGAAGGCTGTTTTTCAGCATTTGAAACATCTCCTCTCTTGAAATATATCCATCACCATTCAGGTCATAAACCTCAAAACAATCTTTTCAAAAGATAAATGTGAAGTTCATACAAACTACATCACCCATCAATAAAGCTGTTGCCTATAGACAAAGAATATGAATTTTATTGCCTGACCACACTGAAAGAGTGGTCAGGCAGTAGAATGGGCTCCCCAGGGAGGTGGTGGAGTCACTGACCCTGGAGGTGTTCAAGGAACATTTGGATGGTGTGTTGAAGGACATGGTTTAGTGAGAACTATTGGTGATTAGTGGATGGTTGGACTGGATGATCTTGTAGGTCTTTTCCAACCATGGTGATTCTGTGATATGTTATACAGTGTATGTATTGAGCAACATTTAACATACTCAGATTAGATACTGGGAAAAGGTTCTTCACCAGCAGGTGGCTGGGCCCTGGAACACAGTCCCCAGGGCAGTGGTCATGGCCCCAACCTGCTGGAATTCAAGCAGCATTTGGACATTGCTCTTAGCCATAAGGTTTGGATTTTGGGTGGTTTTGTACGGAGCCAGGAGTTGGGCTTGATGATCCTTGTGGGTCCCTTCCACCTCAGGATGTTCTATGATTCTCATACTATTTATATATGAAATACACGTATCACATTTTGATGCTGCTCAATTATTATTTAGTTACCCATTAGTTGAAATCTATTTCTTCAGTTCATAGAAACTATAGTAGCTTACAGATCTTAACTTCTCTAAGAGTAGCTTTTTAGAACATAAATGAGGTTCTCGTTTAGAAACCCAACTTCTCGTGGCCGGGACCAGCTGTCTGTATCAGAAGGGCTTTGAACATACAATTCACATCCCAGTTACTTCAGAAACTGGTTTGAAAAATAGACAAAAAAGAATGAGTTGTACTGGCATGGAAAAGGCAACTGAAGTGTCTCTAAAGGCAAAGAGCAAATCTCTGCAACAGAATATTTTCAGCACAAGCATCTGACTAATGTATCTTGCAAGTGCTTCTGCCTCCCTGAAATCAGAAATCTAGGACTGTAATACATTTCAGTATCCTTCACAAAACTTATTTAAAAAAAAAACAAAAGTTTTTACTTTGGGGGCAGATTTTTTTTCCTTTTTTTTTTTGCTTAACTGCCTTGTCTACAGTGAAAAACTGTACTGGCATACACTTACTTAGGATAAGCGTCATCACACAGCAGTATATCCTAGAGTGCTCACTGCAGGGCTGCATGTGTTATAGTCTGTGGTTGTTCTGGTGTTACATCCTGGCACACATCCTAGTGGTGTGACATCCTAAGCCATGTTCCAGTGCAATACTTTATGATGAAATTTGACAGCATATTATGGATGGCTGATGCTGAAACCAGAACTGTATGGAAACAACATGCTGCCATTCTCCCTCTATAATACACCCCCTCCACTCCCAATCTCTTCTCCCTCCCCCCCCTTTTTTCCTGCTTTTAAAAATTCTAGAGTTCCTGCATTTTTTTTCTCTACCGTCTTTCTCCGTCATTACTCTGAAGGCATGGACTTAGTTTTCCAACTATACTTCTGAGATGAAGAACTGCTATAACCAACTTAACTGCTGCTGCGTCCCCATTAGGTCTGGTTTGGCCCGAGGGGGCTGTTATCCAGCCACCCCCTACCCTTAAGCTACGTTTACTTCCAGCTTTGTGTGGGAATACAAAAACATAAATTGTCAAAATCATACAGTAGAACAAGCTCCAGTTCAAAAGATTTTTGTCAGCAACACAGTAAGAGTTTACACAATAATCTGTCTCAGAGAAATGGTTTCAGAACTCGTTTTTACTGAACGCTAACAGAAGAAAACCTGTCAATTATTAAACACTTTGAGTAACTAATCCATTAAAATGAAAGCGATGTGTAATTCCATACTCCTGAATACTACAATTACCACTAAGTACTGGCATGCAGACAAACCTTACATTTAATCCTTTCTTCCAGTGTCCCCCGAAGAAACACCGACAAGCCTTCCACCCACTCCACCACACTGATGCAATTATCACTGTTTCTATCGAAAGTGCGGAACACTGGAAAGGGTATTAGATGCATTTTAAATTTACGTAATACAGAAACAAGTATTTCCTTATGTTCAATGAAAAGATAGATAAAAACATTTTTCCTCAAGCAGAGAAACACCTTCATCAAGTCTAGGAGAAAGCCCTCCACCAGCTGCAGTGACCACCAAGTCCAGGAGCTACAGAAGGAAGGACAGTGGCACTGCACTGCCCTCTTCTGTCACGGCACTAAGGGTGCCATCCTAAGGGACAGACATCCACACTCAGCACCCCAGGTGTTCCTTATCTGCCAGGCCTTCCTCATACAAGAGTGTGAGGTTCCCAAACTATGGGAAAACCATTCTGTATAAAGAAATATACTCAGTAGCGCCCTGCGTGACTCTTCCTTGGCTGCCCCTATGTGGCTGAGATGGCAATCCTTTGTCCAGGAATGCTCACTGGGTCAGCAACGTATCTTCCTCCCCTATGGACACTTTGGCCTTCCACCCGAGCTCACAAGAAGTAGCAACTGTCTGCATGCAACTTTTCTGCTTTGTCAACCTCTTTCATAGTGATCAAAGGGGTTTTCTTGGCAGAAGGGATCCACTATTCTTGCTGGAACAAGAAAACAGACAGAAACTAGCTTCAGGTTTTCACATAACCTGGAAAGTTGTCAAGGGAACTGTCGTAGAGATCGCTGTTCAGAAGGGCTGCCCAAAGGTTACAGAGGAAGCGCCACGGCCCTGCTGAGCCCACCGACCTCACCTCTGTCCATGACCACATCGTCCGTCATGCCGAAGGCGCGGTGCAGGGTGTCGCGGAACATGTTGCGATCGAAGCCGACCGCGGCGAAGCGGCTGTAGGACGCACTCACCAGCGTGTCGAAGAGCCTGATGAGGCATTCCACTTCACCTCTATTAACTGGAAGCCGAAACACAAGCAAACTTTATCACCAAAATAGTGGAACGGCAGTGCAAAGAGGAAAGCCGTGGGACAGAGACCTCGCGCATTAAGCTGGTTCTGGGGACGTGAAAATCCGACACCACCCCTATCTCCCCCAGGCACCACGCGCCGTTCCTAAGGGAGGGGACGCACCGAGCCTCAGGGGCGGGCAGCGGGGCACAGCAAACGGCCCCCGGCCATCTCCGGCCCCGCGAGGCACTCACAGTGCTTGGCCGAGCGGCTCAGCGCCTCCGTCAGCTGCTGCAGCCGCTTCTTGCTCATGGCGGCGGCCTCCTCGCCGCTGCCCGGGCAACCCGGGCGGGGCAGCCGCCGGGCCCGGCGCCGCATGGCGAGACTGCTGGCTCGGCTCCTCGCCGTGAGACAACCGGGTAACGCCCCGCGCGAGATGTCCGCCGGCCCCGCCCGGCCTCCGCAGCGACGATGCGCGCCCCACGGCATCACAGCGGGGCAGCTGCCGCCTCCTGCGGGTGCCAGCGGGGCAGCACCGGGACGGCGTGGCTTGGGCAGGTCAGTCAGCCCCGCTTCTGGCCCATTGAACCGCAGCTGGTGGCTCTTTCAGTACACGCGCACCATGGTTGTTTTCTTTTTTTTTTCTGACGAGGAAAAGAAGATGCAAGAGGAGTCTCCGTGTGGTTGTCTAATGTATTGAAAACCGAAACACATTCCATCGCCAACATGAAAGTGGCTTCGCTGTGAACTGACAAAGCCTGTAAGCTCCTTAATAGCTACACCACGAACAAAGCGCTGCAAGTGTTTGAGAAGCACGCAGTTGACAACAACAGCACTTCTATTCAGACAAGTAAAATGACATACAGGCCTATGGATGTGGAAGACGGCGGCCCTCGTTCCCATTTTTATTTCTTTCTGTTGCAGGTAGTTGTGTAAAAGTCAACTAAGGTATCACACAGAGCAGAGCATTTGATGTGGTTCATTACAAATGGTTATTAACACTAAAACGCCACAACTTAAAAACACAAAAGCCCCCAACCAAACCCCTACTACTCGCTGCCTTTATTTAACCTCACCGACACAACGGGGCCGAGGATCAGTAGCATCAACCAACAATACACTATATAGTTGGATGGCATATTTTGTATTTTAGGACACTGCTGCGACTCAATACTTATATTTTCTAAGAACTCAACTGAAAAGTCAACGTCACTGTAGAATGACAACGTCAAGTCATCTTTCTCCCCTCAGTTTTTATTTATGATCTGCAGACTAATTATCAGTTACGAACGGTCTTGAAATCCTTGGCAATGAAATACTTCCAACATCGGTATGTTAGAGGTAAGTTACAAGTTAGCACCTGTGCAGTGGCAAAAGGGGTGGATCATTCCTGTAATCTCTAGCTGACCACTCAGACAGATGGGTGGTTGTTGAAGGCTAAAGCAGGCGCAGCCACGCGTACTTCAACGGAAGATACAATGAGAATTTCATGTAAAAACGGAAGTCTAACGATTGCTTGTGTTTTCTTGCGTGCACATTTAATTTATAAAAGCTTACTTTAAATTCCTAAAGCAACTAATTTAAAATAAAACAGCTTTATGATTTAGGTCAACGTTCTGTAGCCCTCAAGTACAAAAATATAAATACGAACTGTTTAAACAGCATATTTAATGAGATTCTGGCAGTATGGTTTTTTTCCCCTTAATCTAACAAGACGCGTCATGTAACAGGTCTGCCACTGAACTTGCTTAGAGTAAAATCAGCTTCAATATGAAGCTGTTAAGGTATCAAAACCCTGCTTTTTACATGCTAAATATCTTCAGCAAGTGTGCACTTCAACACAGCAATAAACTTAACTGTAAGAATAACTAAATACATACATGAAACTCTGCATGTGGAACATAATCCAGAGAACTGGTTACAACAAACGATTACCTGCATTTCGTTAATTTAATAAAGGTACAAATCATGCAAAACGATCCAAAAGATAATGCGAAGGGAAAAGAAAAAGCTACCGGAGTTTGCAAGAAGTGTTCAACCAAACCAAAATGACATTAAATGAAATATGCGTATTTCCTAGCACAGATCTATCGCTATTTCAAAGAAGCAGAGGTAAAGTCTTCCGGCTTTGAATGTCAGTTATACTGCAAAATGTCATTGCTCTTGCTTAATGCAGAAGCACATGCTCAGAAGCCCAGAACTGCTTATTCAGGAAAGGTCTGCTGACAATAGTTCTGGCCTCTCTAGAATCAGAGATGCTGCGTGGATTAAAAATAGCAGAGATTTACGAGGATCAAGGCAAAGGCACCCTATTCAGTTAGCCAAAATGGTAGCATTCCCTTTCTCATAAGCATGAAGACAGTAATGGGGCAATTACTACAAAGGCAGCATTTTATACGTTGTCATTAATTTCCCGTTTTGTAAATGCCATTCGCAGACACCAGCTGGTAACTGTTTAAGTATAATATAAACCTACAAGATGAATTTGGAATTTTATTTGTCCTGATTTACAAGTAAAGACTATTACTAATGCTTTAAAACACTACTTTCAGTATCTAAAAAGTTTAACTCTTACTTTCCAATATTTTACATCTTAGCTGGACTACCATCTTACGTTGTTTCAAACATCTAACACTGCTCACTGGACCTTAATAAAAGTTGTACCTCATGTATTAAGCAGCAGGCAATAACAATGGTCTTCCCCAGCACAGCTGCATCTGGCTGGCTACTGAAAGATCAGGAATATTTCTAGAACACAGGAAAACTCATGCAGTTTGGTAAAGTCTGTTATCATTTCACAGTTTAAATTTCCTTCAGTCATTGCACTTTTGTTGATAGTCTTGCTTTTTTTTTTTTTTTTTAAAATACTATTCCAAATCTGAATTTGAACCAGCAGCTTTCTTTTTCTTCTTTTTACTGTGCTTCTTGTGCTTCTTTCTCTTTTTTGCTTTATCCTAAAAAAAAAAAGAAAAAAGCAGAAAGGAAGTTACAGTGTGAGGAAACTGCCGTCTACTAAGTTCCATTCAATAACAATGGGAGCGTGGAAATGAAAGTTCTACAGAGACATTTTGGAAGATGTTTCTGTAAAAATCTATGGCACTTCAGAGGAGATTTTTATAAAAGCCTTACTGAAAAACCACAAGAAGAAAGTTCATGATTTGCACTATTACAAGGAGTTATCAATTTGTCTCCATCATGGCCTGGCTACTTCACACCCCTCAGCATCACCACTATCGTATTTCTCCATCTTTTTCATGATTTTTCAGTGCTTTACAGATTTCTGAAAGAATAATAAAGTGCTTTGAGATCTTACGTATACGGGAGTAACTTGGATGTTTACAGATTTAAATTAGGCGCTCATATTCACAGTGCGCTATACTAGGCTAGAATCTCCAGCACATGCACCTTAATTAAAACAAAAGATAAGAGTTTTGATTTTAAATATTCACATATACACTTAATTAACAGTGCTAGATTCAATCAAAAACTGAAAGATACAAACTTGTCCTTTTGCAAGCACAAGTTCAATTGGAATTCTTCAGTAGGTGTAACAACACAAATGAAGCAAATTTGGTATATCTTTGTTCTATACACGTTACTTGTCTCATTTAAGAAAAAAAAAAGTCACTAGGAATTTTATGACAAACAAACAAACTCAAATTCCACAGAAAACATATACTGAAATTCCTGTGCTTAGACACCGTAACTCATTTGGGCAACTGAGGCACCTAATTAAGAACAGTGCCGCTCATAGTGAAGACAGAGTAGCTCAGAATGACTACACCCCTAACTCAGGTACATGGGACATATCTGAGGTTCTACACTATCGCTGCTGAACCCTTGTCCCACTTTTATCATCATTTATCATAGATGAAGTATCTACAAAGCAGAGAAAAGCAACAGGTTGCCAGCAGCATTTCATTTGGTTGAGGGAAGAATTATATTAGTATTATGATGCTGCAGAGATTGTGTCCTAAGGCCCTCTTTATGGTCTGGTAGAGAAGCTGTGCAAAAGAATATTTATACATAATACTCCTACAAAGGAACAGCCTCAATTTCTATATGGCATGTTGCTACCTCACCTGATACTATATAGAAATTTGTAGTTCTGTTAGGCTGGTACAGAGTAAAACATATTTTGACTTGATGCAACAGATGTTAAATATATCTCAATTCATATATATATATCTATGTAGTTTAAACAGTGACAAATTCTTTCCTTAATTATACAGCTGAAAAAGTGATTTCAACAGATAAAGAGAGAAATTTCAAATTTCCACTCATCTGACTTTAACTATTACACATTTGTGTTACTGTGAAATTATAAATTAACCAAGTACAAGATATGAATGTCCTAAAACTACAGTATAAGGGATACTTGCTGTTGCTTTCTCTTTTTCCTCATTGCTTTTCTTCTTTTTCACTTGAACCTAAAAAAAAATAATAATAATAACAAAAAAAAAAAATCAGATGTAATGAGACAGCAGCTTTGGAAATGCTGTTTCATATGAAAGTTTGAACTTTTGTTGTATATAAATGAGAAACGGCATAACACTGTAGGGCATACTGAGCGGCTGCTGAAGAAACAGTGACTATAACAGTGTTATATTCTAGAATAACTATAATCCTATAAACATCTGATTTTTGGGCATTCCGCTATTAAAACACAGCAGAACAAGCAGCCAACAGAGATGTAACGGTAAACCTACCGAGTAAATAACCTAGTTGAAATTTCAGTGGAAAAGCCCATCAAATTGGAACCTTTCGGTGTTTTGTAATTCTACAGGAATACAAATTCTGAGAGGGAATATACACAAGGGTGAGGGTAAGATTATGTTCAACACTTTCCAGATGAATGGCAAAAGGCAGCCAAAAAAGCTGAGCAATGTTGGAATCTTGCTTGCCTGTATTCAGTGATCAGACAGAAATCTTGTGAAGCACCACTTAGCCTCATTTTATTAAACTCCAAAACATCCAGGAAAAGTTGAAAAGTTTCACGAAAAATAATTCAGCATAAGCTGTAGGTGGTAGGAGTTGCACTAAACAGTTCTTACCAGAAGTATTTAATAAAGAGAAAAATACAACTTTGCATGTGCCACATGCTTACAGTCAACTGTATAGAACAGAACATTTCAATAATATATTCAATGCGGGCTAGTTTTAGCTGTTTACTCATGGGAATCAGTAAGCTAAAAGCATCGTAACATCTGAAATGTAGCTTTCACACTGACCTCCTCTGTCTGATCCGGTTCTGATAAGGATTCTGATGATAAAGGCCCATCACCGCGATCGGCCTTCTTCCTCTTTCTGTGATGATTTTTGCCATCCTACATGAAACAACATATTTGCAAGTAACATTAATTAAACCTTTCAGGCATTACGAAACTTCTGCTTTAAAATTATATGGAAATATTATTTCCAAGTTATGAAATATTTTAATAATTTGTGCATTAAACTAATTATTCATCAGCAAATCATCATACAGTTAAAATGCTTTCAGTGAGAATATAATGATTTTCTGTGTGTTACTTCATTACCAAGATACTGCAACTTCTTACGAAGAATGTAATAGTACGATACAGTGTCTTATTTTAAGTGAAAACTCACAAAGGGAGCAAGCATTTTAAAATAAAATGCTTCATCACTTCAAAAGACTGCAGAGTGAATGAAGATGTCTCAGAGTACGCGTATGCTGCTTTGGTGCTGATAAAATGAAAAGCTCCCTTTAGATCTGTGCCTCTGGCATGGGACATGTTCTTTCAGCATTTTATACAAGTAGTTTCAATATACTTAAAAAGCAGTCGAGCAGCCTTTTCTTTTTCAGTTTTACTTTTTTGTAATTCAGATGCTGCAGGAGATCGTTCTGATGAGCCACTTTTTTTTCCCCTCCCTACGCTTTTTCAAGTGAGCTTTGCTCTGGACCAAGCAAGGTATTCCTAAGAGTGAAGCTACTTTCCTCCATTTCCTCCATTCTATTTCTAAGTCAAAAAAACAGTAAAAATTCTTATTAATCATCTTTTTGAGTGCTGAGATTACTTACATCAACCCTCCTACTTAGTCTATTATAGGTACCACAATCACAGAATCACAGAATGACCCTGGTTGGAAGGGACCTCAAGGATCATGAAGTTCCAACCCCCCTGCCTGGCAGGGCCACCAAACCTCCATATTTACTATATCAGGTTGCCCAGGGCCCCATCTAACCTGGAAATCATTCTTCTTTTCTTAACCACAATCCTTTCGCAGAAGCACTCATGAAGAGCACACGCGATGTAACCCATCTGAGAGGGCATCTTCAGAACAGAAAAGACCTGCAGCCATCAAAAGCCCTTTGATTTCAAAAGTGTGAAAGCAGCACTACAGCTTAACCAAGATTATGGGGCTACGGTAGTCACTTGCTTTTTGAAGAGAAGACAGTCAAGAAGAGCTGCTGGGAAATGAGAAATTGGAAACAGAAACGCAACAAAGAAAAAAAAAAAATCAATGCATTTGCCTGATGTTATGGAGATTTTATATGTCAAACCCAATGCTGTTGATTGCAGTGGCAGGGATCAATGTGTTAACAAAGGTAGCTGAAGAGAAAGACTAGGGCTGACACTGAAAGCTCTGTTAGTTTACACACAGAAATAACTAACATTTAAGTCAACAAGATTATCTGCATTCAATGCAGTAGAAGGAGGAAAGCCCTCAGATGTGTGTGTACAAAATGGGTGAGATGTGGCAGAGGAGGGAGGGATTTTGTGCCCAGAGAAAAGACAGAATAAGATAAACTTAAGCTAATACAGTTTTCTCTGTAATGTTTTAAAACTGCTGTAAGTGAAACATGCAATTATGGCTGCATTTAGATAAAAATGTCCTCTGCTTGCTGTTACTTAATTTAGAATAATGAGCCAATATCCTATCAGGTGTGTCACTGAAATATCATACATATTTTTAGGTCAATTTAACTGTTAATGCTAAGCCCCACATACTAGAATGCTGATGATCTACTACAACAGATTAGATACTTTCTTCATTTACCCTCATGACAAAACCAGATCTAGCAGTTTCTACTGGCAATAATTACTAAAATAGGAACCTAAAAGTCAAGTTTTGGACAGAAAATGACCATGGGTGTAAGCTGAAGTATTTAATACTTAAAAAAAAAAAAAAAAAAAGAAAAAAAAAAAAGGGGGTGGGGGGGGTGGGGGAAGGAAGGGAGTAGGAGACCCGTTATATATGTAAAATGAAGTTCTGGTGGAAGTATTTAAAAAGTATAACTATACCTTCTCTTTCTCATGGTCTTCCTTTGACTTCTTCTTTTTTGTGCTGTCCTACGTAGAAAGAACATTCACCATGACAAAATTATTCCAGTAAAAAAAGAAATGGCAACCGCAGCCTGACCCATTGCCTTTTTCTGTCTATTGAAGATTGTTAACTTGCAGCTAACACAACCAATACAAAAAAGATTTTGAGAGCAGCTGCTGATTTCTGGAACAAGCAGTGAGAAAAGGTCTCTATGGAATCAAACAATAGAGAACTTACTCAGAGCAGTACACCTCAAGAGCCCCTGAAAGGACACCGGCCACTACTACCATCACCAGATACTCCTCTAACCCCCAGCAGTCTGCAGTCTTTATTCTCTCATCCATCCAAACACACTTAGGAAGGCAGTATTCTGGCCACCGATTCCCTGCAATAGCTGTATTTTCACAGATGGTATTCCATTCAATAATAGCAATGTTGACAAGAACATCACAGAACGTTTTTGTTTTTGAAGTGTTAACGTAGTATTAAAACAAAACATTTGCGCAGCACAAAAACTGCTTATGTCTGAATTCAGAAAAGTAGATAAAAAATGACGAAATATTTAGTTTCTAAAGAGGAACTGTATTCAGCCAAGGCACTGTGGACAGAAGAGGTACGTTCCGGATCACAACTTAAAGATACAAGCACAGCTCAGCCACAGTAAGAATGCGTGAGTTTGAATACAGCAATTACGAAGTCAGAAACACTTGTCTTTATAACACAGATCGGAGACATTTCCTGAGGGTAACGTGCACTTAATTACCTTGCTGTCTGACTCAGATTCAGAAGCTGAGCTTGATGAAGATTTCCGTGAGGAGCGATGTTTCTTTTTCTTTTTTTTCTTCCCCTGCTTTTTATCCTATCCACAAATATTTTAGGAAAAAAAAGAAAAAGACAATCCTGAGTTTATTTTCATTGGATATTAAAGACTTACATTACATGCAAAGAATAGGGAATGCCAAATTCCTACACGTTAACATTTTCACTTGAGGAATAAATACACTACAATTGATTCCTTTAGTGGAAGACATTCGTAACTCTTCTGCATTGAAAAAAAATAGAGTACAATTCAGGCTCCCTAGATTCTGTTTATCATTTAGACGTACGTTACAGAACCTGACTAACTCTAAAAAAGATTTATGCCAAACTAGTAACAATGATACATTTGCATTGTTGAGATTAGCTGGGGGGATTCTACTGGAAAAGCATACAAGTCCACGTTAGCACAGCAATGGATTCAGTTTACAAGCTAGCCATCCAAAATATATTCATTTATGAAGCAGCTATTGAACAGATAGATATCTAAAATTCACAACTGTATCATATGTACCAAATGTACCAAATTTAAATAGCTTTATGCAAACGAAGCCCTCAAAGAGTATTCTAAAATATATTGCCAAGATCTGTGTTAAGTCTCATGATGAAGTGTCAGCTGGTATTTAATTTGACTTTTTATATGAAATATTCTTTGACAGAAAAATATATGCCACTGCGCATTCTACTTCCTATCAGTTCAATATGTTACTTTTGTTTTCCCCTCATTTTCTAGAAAGCCTTATTCTGATCATGGACTTTTTATAAGGGCATGTAGCAACTGGACGAGGGGAAACAGTTTTAAACTGGAAGAGGGCAGATTTAGACTATATAGACTAGATATTAGGAAGAAATTCTTTACTGTGAGGGTGATGAGACACTGGCATAGGTTGGTGAGGGATGTTGTGGATGCCCCCACGCTGGAAGCGTTCCACCACCTGGTCTAGTGGGAGGTGCCTTTGCCTATAGCAGGGGGTTGGAACCAGATGATCTTAGAGGTCCCTTCCAACCCAAACCATTCTGTCACTTCTATGATTACAGTCATTTTTCCTTTGCTTTTTACCTGGTAGTGCTGGTTAACATATGTCAAAAAAGACTGCATAAGCAGGTTGCTTTCAGAATCTGCAGCATTTGAGATACTCTGCAAGCCTTCACAGCAAGATGCTAATGCTCCATTTCTTGCTCAAAGACCTTAGCTGTGTTAACAGTGATTTAGTGGTTAAGATTTAGTTCAGAACTGCTGACACTATACTAGATCCAAAGAATATCTCAAGACCAGAAGAATCTCCTCCAAAGGATGTAAACCTCTCAGTTTTAATCTAGTGGCCTCATAGTATTGCTGTGGGTTAGTCTAGTTTGCAATGAATCTCAGGTTTTACAGATAAAATGGGTTAATATGTGTAGTATGTCCTCGTTGCGTTTCTTCATTCCATAATGAACTACAGCATCACCCTTTTAAAGTAACTTTAAGTCAGTAAGTACTAAGTAAAATTAAACAAATACTAGCCACTATTTCAGGGTCTTGGGTACACGTGGTAAAATGCTTACTCATCTTCAGTTACGTCTTCCATGTTCAAAACAGAAATCCCAAGTATTTCCTCCACGATGGAGGAATTCTCTTAACACAATTGAAACAGACTCCACAGTTAGACCTCAAGCATGCTGAGATCAATGCAAAGGCAACATTTCACTCAAAATACAGAACATGTTACATCCTGGTAGTTTAGTGCTTACCTCCTCTTCTGAATCAGATGCACTGCTGGAAGAATCAGAGCTTGATGAAGAAGAGGAAGATGAAGACAACTTGACCAAACACAACAAAAAGTGAAGCTTGTGAGATGCAGCATTTTGTCTACCAAATAAATAAACATCCATGCAAACACCTAATTTTAAGATCTCTCCGTTGGCAAAGCATTATCAATAACAGTTTACGTCCACGAAGCTGGGCTCATGTACATTTTCTTAAATAAGACTGTAAAAAGTGACTTCTGATATTTTTATGTGATAATGCATATTCAATGTTTTCCCTCCCCACCAATCGCTCCTTAAGCAGACGTAAAATTCTCCTTGTGCAGAATAATCTGCCTCTCTCCAATTAAAATCAGGTGATTTCACATCCCAATTGAAAATTAAAACTATATCCCCTCATTACGAGAAAACACGAATGGCAAACAGGCACAATCCCAAAGCAAAAAAAGCTCAGAAAACTGAAAATTTTGCTCACCCTACTAGATTTCTTCTTTTCTTTTTTCTTTTTCTTAAAAATAGAATAAAACAAATGTTATTTTTGGCAACGTGTTCCCATGCATTTAGGTTTATATAAATTGATGCTGGTTTTCAAAATGTTTTCATGGCATTTTGTATTGCAAAAACCAGTTCCAAATACCAGCTGTACCAAATTGAAAATAACTGACCTCTTTCTTTTTGGAGGAACTCTCATTTCCACCTAGTAATTTCTCCCTGTGTTTTTCCAGTTCTTTCTTCCAATTCTGAAACAAACAAAATAAGGGTGACACAACCATTATTTCCAAACAGCTCTATTAAGAGAACTTTGTCAAAATCACATCCTTTACTTGAATTCATAAGTTTTCACAAAATCCACAGAAAATAAACAGCCTGTATATAACAGTTTTAACCATGGCTATGGTGCACTTGGTATTACAGAAGATTAAAATTAATGCAGTTATTTTAGTTCACACCTTAATTTTCAAGTTAGTTGGGCTTAGGAGATGGTTATTCATCTTGGAGGTCACCAATTTTGGTCTCTTTGGTTTTGTAGTATCACAGAGCTCTTGTTAGCACATGTCAGTACGGTGGGTCAGCCTACCATGTTTTAAAATTGCCTGAAGTAGAATTGCAAGACAAATGCTCCTGGTCCCTCTTCAACACATGGGTGTATCTAGTGTCTGTTCTGTGCTCTGTCAGTGTAACGATTAGAACTTCATTATGCTCATCTCTTTTGTTTCCCTCACAAGTTCTCTCAGTCTATCCCAAATTCCTCTTTCAAGGGCTCTGAGGCATCCAACATCCCATCATACTGAAATTCTGCTAGCTTGCGCTATTCCTGCTTTCCATGTCAGCAACATCACACGCTCCTTTCTTTATTATTATTCTGATTCTTCCTTTCCTCCTAATTAAGCTGTACTCGTATTGTACTGGCAAAGAAATGACAACCCACATACTGTGCTGAAGGGAAAGAAATATCAGGAATTGAATACGATTATACACATGCAGCGCAATATGGTACACAGAACCCTAGGTCAGCACATGGTGAATTAGCTTAACAGTGCTGCTGAAAGAAGTCACAGGGTTAGCCAGGATACAGTGCTGCATGCAGTGTGTTTCTGTGATCCCAGGCAATGCCTACAGAGTACCGCAGGCTGGGTGCTTCAGCTACCTGGTGCTACCTACAGACCTTCTGACAACAGGCTGGGCTTTGTTAGGCAGACATTCTCTCTGAAGTAGAAACAGATTGGGTATGTGTTCTTTAAAAACAAACAAACAAACAATAAAAGAAAGAAAAGAAACAAAAAGCATCAGAACATCTGCCAGTAAACTGAGTGAGAGGGCACCTCAGTCAGAGACTTGCAACCCTTTCCACCACTGAGATCTGTGCTTAGAAGCTACAAATAATTCATTATAAAGCAACACAATTAAAATACTAAACCAAATGCACAAAGCTGAAACTGACAGAGCACAAAACAACCAGTCTCCTCAGAACTACATCCTATCATCTTCCAAATACTGGTATAAATTCCAAGACAAAAAGATGTAACAAGCAGGGTACCAAGCCCTTTCAGTAACAGACGAGGAGCACTATCTACTTCAACCAGAAACTCTCACGCAATTTTGAAGATTACTGCTTGAAGCTTATCCTAAGATACCAGAATCCAAGAGGGGAACAGAGCAGTTAAATTCATCGTCTACTGTTTCCTTCCTATGTACACAACAGGAGTCATACGTGAAACTTTCTTACAGCGTGCTGATCTCCAGCAGATGCTAAACACAGTTACCAAAATAGCCCCACTTATAGCAAGCAACCAGCACAGAATGTAATCAGCTTAGGATGAGAAAGAAGTGTCCCATAAGCATATCTGGACATTCAAGGCCACTCTTAGTGCACTCTCCTATATCCAAATCATAATATGTACGTTCCTCACCAATGCAGCCTGATTTCAGTAACACACCTCTTCCCAACGTGTTTGGATTGCGTGACCTTAAACAAGTGATGATTAGTTTGCATTTTCTTCACAGCATTTCTCAAAACTTTTTATGCAGTGCTTCTCTGAATCAGGAGTAGCTCTTCACTGGTTAATAAGTAACGTTAATATTCAGTACAAACAAAATAAAACATTCTCTCATTATGAGGTTGCGCACAGTGAAATGTTACAGGTACTTGGTGCTGTTAACGATAAGGAAAGAAAAGCAGCATACAAGATAAGATAGCTGAGGCATTAACATACTAACAACATTACCAACCTCGTTCATCTTCTCTTCAAACTCAGCCAAAGCCCTCGATCCCTTCTTTTTCTTCTCTAGCTGTTCTTTCACTTCTTCCCTGTACAAAAAGGATAAGAGATCAGTCACTGCATTCTCACAACCGAAAATACCTGCTTCAGTGTCTGACTTCATGCAGGTTTGTTTTTTTTTTTTTCCCCAAGTTTAGCTTTGGCTGAACTTCCAACAGAAAAATTACCTTAGATGTTGCACATACGGTAACCTAACTGTAATAACTTAAGCATGGCAGCTAAACATCTGAAAGATCTAAAGCTAACTTTGCAATTAGGTAAACTGTGCTCTAATTTCTTAAGAGAGGAGGTAAAACGGCCTGAATGTAAAGGAAGCTGTTGATGGTATCTTAAAGCAAGGATTTTGTGGGATATGGTAGTCTATGTTCTAAGAATCTACCAGCAAAATGGGTTTTTTTGGTTTTTTTTTTTTTTTAGAGATGACTTTGTTTTAAAATGTAATACGTCTACAGGCTTTAAAGCGTTAGGATTCTGAAAGAGGTAAAATAACCAACATTTTCCTCTTCTGAGGAACTGTAGCCGAGGTATTTAAAGACAAAAAAGAAACATATTTCAAAGTGAAATATTATTTTTAAAAGAAGAGACTGACTATGCATTTAGAAAATAAAATCTTGGCCAGAGCCAAGGAACCTTCCATAGCGTATCACTGTGTATTTGGGGGAGAACATAAGTAACTGAGAGAATACAGTGAACAAATCTTTCACTTGACTCAGGCACTTACCACGTCGGCCTCGGTCTGTTCAAGTAGTCTTGTATTGTTGGTCCCGAATTTTGGGCAGGACCTCGTGCTCTGGCCATAGCTATGGGATTCATGTAAGCCTTGAATACGAAACAAAAAGAAATATAGAGTTCATTGGTTGTGCTACATTACCAAGATCTGTCCTCGCTGCTCTTCACACATTCTTTTTCTCAGTTACAGAAAGATCTGGGAAAAGTGCTTTCAGTTTGTCACACTGTGGCAGAAGGAACTCATCCCCAAAAGGACCATTCCCCTCCCTGAGCAATGACTCTGCAAACAGAGTACAGCCTTAGACCGTGGAAACGTTCTTCCTTGGGGACACGGAAAGAGCATGATTTAATTTCAGCTCTTTGTCTCTAGGACATCTGGCACTTGGGCCTTTGGAGTTCTGCTCAAAACATGATGGCAGATTCAAAGCATCCTGGATAAAATAACACCACCACATAAGACTCTGCTGTAACACCAAACAAACAAGTGGCATTCTGCTGACAGTTATGCATATATGAGACCTTGAATACTTAGGGCTATCACAAGGCAAGAACCTGGAATTTTGTGAGGTATCTATTATAACCTCGGGAATTAAAGTCAAAAAATGAAGCAAACAATTACTCTGCTGTTATGATGCCGATGATATTTTGTTCATGTTGAAGGGAATCATCTTCCCTCACCTCCTGGCTCTTACTGGGACACCATCCTGATGCCTCACTAATTACCTTCACAAAACACAGGACAAACGCCCCTACCGCCTGCAGGTTGGAGATAACAAAAAGGTCACAGCAGTGAGCAGCTCCGGTTGCCTGGCACCTTTTTTTGTAGCAGGTGAATGCACGCGCTCAAGTGAAGATACGTGCTCACATTTATAACTCTAGCACTTCATTATACTACAAATCAATAAGGAGTAGGAATTCTGCATCCAAATTGAGCTTGAGTCAGAAAGGATTTCCTTTAGGAGTGCAGGAATGCAGTGCTTTGACACTGTTTTCATTAAATCAAGACAACTGCAGTGCACTGGGAGCAGCAGAAATTATGGCAGAAATGCAGTTCCTGGCTTGGCTCCCTGCAGCCCTCGTTGGCTACCTGCAGGAATTCCTTGTGAAAGCTTGAGCTTCTTACATTAGCAATCATACCTAAGAACAAGACTGCTTGCTGTTCTTCAATAAAATGTAGCAGTTTTCCTCCCAAACTAACCCAAATGACAACAAATCCCTCTCCATCTCTTGGCTTGAGCCGCCAAATGCTAGTTTTCTGCCTCAAATTGACTCCTTGCAAGCCCTCCACATAGTGGCACATTCTTCTTCCTTTCCAGCAGCAGGCATGTAATGACTGAATACTGTACCACATCCCACAATTAAGGAATGTACGTCTTAAAATATTCCTATAATTTCAGTAGCTTTATTTATGAAGATTCACTCTGCCGATAAACATTTCCTAGAAGCACTTACACTGCTTTGCCAATCTGCATTTCAGCAGCCAGAAACCATAGAAAAACGTGTCCTAACAAAGAAAGTGCTCACATGCACATTTATTTTCCTCTCCCAGCACTTTGCTCAGACAGTAAGTAAAGATATCTGCTGTATAGCTTTTGTGCTCATGGAAAGCAGAAGGCACCTTCAGTTGGCCAGGGTCCGATGGGCAAGCCATGCAACCTGGCGGTGCCCTGCAAGTGTCGTGAAGATGTGAAAGAAATAAACTTCTTGTCCTTCTCCTAACTGTCCAAACGGTGACAGCTTTAAGAATGGCCGTGGGTAAGATGTAAGAGGTAGGAAGCTCTGCAATCACAGAGGAGCAGAAAAGGGCCCTATGAGACAACCCATCTATACCAGCAGCCATAGTGGCAGACACTTTACTGTGCCATAAATGTTTGGCACAGTACACATAATCTACAGGGATATAAGATTGTACGGCATGGGTAGATACATCCCCACTGTAATGTTAAAGTAATTGTAAGCAGACACCCAAACAAAGCCCAAAACAATACAAGAAGGCAACATACTTGAAGCATAGGCCAGGCCCTGCACTCTGACACAGTCACATTTTTCAAGTTATAGAAGCACAAAATGGTTTGGATTGGAAGGGACTTGAAGTATCACCCAGCTCCACGCCCCTGCCGTGGGCAGGGCTGCCACCCCTACAGCTCAGGCTACCCAGGGCCTCAGCCAACATGGCCCCGAATGCCTCCAGGGATGGGGCACCCACAGTTCTCTGGGCAGCAGTGCCAGCATCACACTTCCCTCTGAGTAAAGAATTTAGTTCTGACTCTAACCTAAATCTCTCCTCTTTTAGTGATCCCATAATTTTAGTGTCTCAGTGAGGTAACCAAAGGCCCTCAGCTCTCTGCTGCGACAGCATCTGTGTACACCTCTTGCACACTGCCATTGAGCTGAACAGACACTTGCTTATGTGGAACCAGCTACAGCTCAAAGCACTTGCTAAAAACATGAAAAGGGGAAATACAAGTCTCATGACTTATTTTTTCATCACAAAACTCAGTAATTGTAAATTCGCACTAAATAAGGGATGAACATAAGATGAGCGGCTGACTGGTAGGCACAAGTTTCAAGGAGAAAGGGATGAATGCAGTAACAATGCAGAATGAAGCTCTGCAACCAGGAGTATTTGGGCCTTCTGAGGCGAGCAGAGAAGTGCGAAGCCATTTCAGCAGGGCCAAGTGCCAGGCGTAAGGAGATACGGTTTAGCGACTACCAGAACTACTTCAGCAGCTGCAATAACTCCCACCGGGAACGCTGCGTTTTTTAAGGACTAGGCCAGCATCTTAACCACCCGCACTCGGCAGCTCGCAAACAGCTCCCAATCATAGCCGCTGCTGGCCGTCACGGAGCCGCAGGGGGGTGCCCGCCCCTCACGCTCCGCACACCCCCGAGCGCTGCCCGCCCCCGGCCCCGCGGGTCCCCCCGGGCCTCCCGCAACTCCGCAGCCCGCGCGCCCAACAGCTTGAAGCCTCCCGCCCCGCAGCCGCTGGGCCGCCTCTGCCCACCAGTACAATAAGAGGAACGGCGGCTCCGCTCGCCCGGCCGACGGCTCCCCGCTTCCCTCCCCAGGCGGCCGGAGCCTTGGACCGGGCCGGTCGGGCCCTCCGCGGCCTCCGCCCGCCGTACCGCTGCGGCTGCCCGGGCCGAGGCGCCGCCTGGTCACCACGGCCGAGCCCAGTGGCGGCCGCCCGGCCCCCGCCGCCGCCCGCGAGCATTACTCACCACGCGGTTGTCCCGCTTCCCCATGGCGCCGCCGCGGCCCAGCCCGGGCCTTTTCCCCGCGCCAGGGAGGCCGCGCCGCAGGCGCCCGGCCCTGCTCGGCCCCGCGCAGCCACTCGGCCCCGCAAGCGGCGATGGCGGAGGCCGAGCAGCGCCCCCTGCCGGCGGACCGTGGCCGGAGCCTCCCGCGGCGCCGCCTCAGCTCGTGGGCGCAGGGCGAGGCCTCGCGGGGCCCCACCGCGGGCGGGGACGGGGCGGAGCCCGTCGGAAGCGGCGCGGAGGAGAGAGCTGGGGCTTCGTGCGGTGCGGCCCCGGCGGGCGATAGACTCTGGCCCGGCGCCGTGGGGGAGGTGGAGGTTAGGGCAAGCTGGAGGGGAATCGGGGCGTGGGGTGCGATGGTGCTTTGGGATGTGGAACGTGGAGAGCCCATCTGCAGTAAACACCTCAGTGAAGGGGTGGATGCCGTTGTGAAGTATTTTTCTCTTGACCTACCTAGTGGTCGCTTGGAGGAGTCACTCCTGTTTCCCGAGGTGTACTCTGAGGTGTTGTGACCTGGCGGCCTGTCCTGGTACAGTGCTCTGTGGAGCGGGGTCTGTTTGCCGAAACAAAGGGGGAAAAAGAAGGAGAATAAGTGCTCAATCGTTACTTATTACCTCTGTGCTTCCCTGGCAAACCAAGGAATGCTGTAGTATGGTGCCCAAGAAGCCCATCAAAGACACAAACAGCAAAACTCCTTAAAACATGGAGGAAAAGAGCATAGATCAGCATATGCTCCTTATGGTGCAGCCTTGCCCTGTATGCCTCCTCAGCCTGGTCCCCTGGGCAGGCCCTCACCAGCCAGCTCTGGGCTCACGGTGCCTAGGCTGGGGTCTGGGCACAGGTCTGGCCATGCTGCTGCCACCACACGCCAGGTATGGGGACACGGGTCTGGCTATGGCACTGCAGGTTGTGCCCAGTGCCGGAGGTCTGGGAGCACAGCAGCCTGGCATGAGGCCGTGGCAGAGTGTGAACACGTTGGGGCGTTTTGGTGACATTGCCAATAGCTCTCCTGCTGGCTTGGGAGCCAGGAAACACATCCAGCCAGATGGGGTGTCTAAAAATGGGTGACAGTACCTACAGAAAAGGGTGACAAGAGGCTGAAAGGTACCTTTGTCTGTAGAAGGCAAAAAAAGCAACACAGCCAATGGGTGTAAAGCAGTGAATATTGTAGATCTTGCTGTGTGCCGGTAACCGACAGACAAATGAGAGATGCACATTTAAATCTTTTAAAATGAACAATTGCTTCCATGGTGCAATAATACCTGGTGTCATTAGGTAGTTCTGAGGCAAAGAAGATGACAACATTTATGGGAATAATGAAAACTGTATCATTTGTGCTATTTCTCTGTGGTGTTTTGCTTAATGGTTTTGATTTAATTTTGTTCTGTCTTCCATGCTTGAGTTTGATGAGCTTGGTGCAGTCAGCCTCTCTCACAGGTGAGGGCAAAGGAAGAAAATCCCCATGGGAAGAGGTTGTTCCACAGCCACCCACAGCCTGCTGGAGCTCCTGTGCCAGCTGAGCGCTCTTGGAAATCAGATACTGGTAGAATCCAGACCTAAATGGAAGCTCTTGATTAATCTGTTTACTATTTCTGTGGGGTTTTTTTTTTTTTTTTTGTGTTTTCAGCATGTGCCAGTTGTACTTGAGGTGGGTATGTCCAGCACTGCCCTCAGCACAGCCTCCCTGCAGCTGATGGCTCATCCATCTGGCTGGGCTACTGCTATGCCCTCTTACACAGTGCTTCAAGGCTGACGTGGAATGCCACGTAAGGTAAAGGTAGCTGTTTTTGTTTCATGCCACATTGCATTCGACGTGTGTATGCTGGTTTTGTAAAGGATTTATGTGACTCCTTGTAGTTTCTGGGGGGCAGCACAAAGTTGTGGTTTTAAGTTACAGAATCCTTTGAGTTGTGGGTCTGGTCATCTTTGCAGCCATCTCTGCCTAGAGCTGTCCATCCAGAAGTGTGTGGACTGATGGCTCACTGAAGCCTCATTAGTAGAAACTATTTTTATCCTGCTCTAAAGAAACTTAATGGTCTTGGCAGCTGTATCACAGAATCATGGAATGGTTTGGCTTGTAAGGGGCGGTAAGGATCAGCCAGTTCCATCTCCCTGCCGTAAGCAATAAGCTGAAACTTGACGTGAGCTGTGTTGCTGAGGTGTTTTGTTGATTGGGTAGGAGCGAAGACAGGGAACGCGCATCTGGTTTTAGATTTTGATGATGTGTCATATTGTTGGACTCCAAACAAGCACGTTTACCATTGCTGTGTACCCAGAAACATCTCTCATGTCTATGGCCAATCAAGGAGAAAACAGTCAATGAATGAAGTGTGCTCAGGTTCTTAAAAGACGGGAGGTGGAAGTAGCCACAGACACGAACGCCAGGCCCCTCAGTGGAACAGCTGGATTGAAAAAATGAAGGGAAAATGGAGCATTTTGTGAATGACTCAGAGCCATCATAGCTGCATTCGCGCGCAAGTTGCCTAGCGAAGTGAACTCAAACAAAGACGATTTCAGTAAAGGCAAACTAGTGCTGAACAGTCGCCTGGACAGCAACTGCAACAATTTAATGCCTTGGAGAGAAAAAGTGACTGGTTTTTGTTTTTTGTTGTTGTTGTTGTTGTTTTTTTAAAGGACTTCATCCTCTGGAAGCAAGGGAATAATTCAGAGATCAGGAAAAACAAGGTAACACTTTATAAAACCAAAGGTGCACGATGAGCTCCTTGCAAGGTGCTTATGTGTAAAGGTGCTTATGTTTCTGTGTCCGGCTTTGTGCGCATGTTGGGTTCATTTTCTGCAAGGCTCTGGGTGTAGAGGAAAACACTCGCAAAAAGAAAAACCGGAAAACAGCGGCACTGTTTTTCTGTATTTAATATACAATACTTACTGCATTTGTATTCATTTTACATTTTTAGATAAAAGAAAAATATAGCTAGAAAAGTGAAGTAAACTTCAGGAAAGTCGTTTTAAATACAAAACTAGTTTCTTGCCTTTTTACTTTCCAATAATTTGGGAACAACTACAAAGAACTTGATGCCATGAACATTTTTATTATATCGATTTTCATACGGAACCCTCAGCACCCACAATAAATACACAACTTTGCTTTTCTTGCACTGCCAGCAGCAAAACGTTCAGTTCCAAAGGACTGTAATTCTGATAATAATACATCGACAACCTTCTGTGTGCCTTAATTTAACTTTGTCGTATTGACACGTGAGTATTTTTGCAGTCCACCATCTTTACAGACTCGTAAAAGCTAAAGAATATGTTATGTGGTAAGGTGCATGCTTGGAAGAGTACGCTCCGATGAACTTCAATGCAGTCAATGTAAAGCAGCCCCAGCGGAGGGTGTTCCTAAAGCAGAAAGCCTCCCAGGGTGAGATCTGGGACACAGAGCAGGCATGCAATGAGATCAAAGGGCTTTGTCTGAAAGCTTGCAAAGAGAGCTCGAGAGCGTCCAAAGTGTCGGCATTGTTTCCCAGCCATTCTGTACAGCAGAAACATAGTTTTTCCAATGCGTTTATGGTAATCAGCAGCTGTGCAAGAAGAGAGAGGCTGCGAGAGCTCACGTACAGCAATGGTGCAATATTTTTATTTACCACAGTTTGCATTGTGTAACCCCTTGGTGTATATTTATAAGCACAAGGCAAGCCAGCGTATGTACGTTACACCTTCCTGTACCTCTGTGGGCGATACCGTGTTTCACACAGAGCTGATCTTAATGCTGAACAAAAAGAGTGTAAAGAACACTGAATCGTAATTATTAAGCACACAGAATAAAAATAATGATGCACCTTTAAAAGAAACAGTAACACACGCACCTTTTCATGTTTGTACCCTGATTAAAAGAACATCGTGAATTTCAAGTATGAAGTGATACAGTGAAATCATGTCCTGTGAATAGGTATCCATGGTAGTCTAGGTAGCACACTTTGCACCATAGGTAACTTTCCACCTTGCACAATAAAATCCTACTGCCTGTGTAGGTAAAGTGACGGAGCTCAGCGGGACCGCGCTGCCTTTCACCAGCAGTTACGTGTCCTAAGGTGAAGGAAGGAAAACATCTGAAACTGCTTTGCATGATTCCCTTGGATAATCAAACCCCAGACATCTCCAGAGCACGTGGCGTTACGAAAAGAACACGACAGAAGTCAAACAGCATTAGATGCCCTTTTCACTTCTTGATTTTTTTTTATTTTTTTTTTTTTTGTGTGTGTGTGAAATCATACTGAGAAATTAAGGCACTGAGGCAGATTTTGACGTCAGCCTGGTGTAATATCAATGCATGAAGTTACTCTGGATGTGTCTCGCAAGCTGTCCTCCCTGTTCATAGCATTCTGTAAACCCGAAAGCACAAGTTTTAGTATTGCCTTTTGAGACTGTATCGTATCTTGCAGATTCCCAAAGCAGTATCCCAGAAGGGTTACAAACAGGCTTCACTTTATGCAGTTCTGTTAACTTCAGTGGGATTTGTAACACGTAAATAGGCACGCATGGGGTGTCTGAGCAGTGAGAAGTGAGCCTTGTTTCTGGTACATTTCTGCACCAGCATCACGCTTTTCATCACATATCCCAATGCCACAAGGAAGTGCACTTCTGAACTTTTGTATAAAAAAGAAATGAATAGAAACTGTGAGAGAAATAATATTAATTAGAGTTAATAGTTTCTGTCACGCATTACCATTTATGTAGCATTCTTGCTGATTTATTAAGCTTAAGTGTCCGTATATAGACCTGAGCTGCCCGACACTGGAATTTGCAGATTTGCATGGTGAAATTCTTGGTTTAAATTAATTGTAGTCAGTGGAGTTACAACAAGAGTAGATCGCGCTAAATGATTTTAATTGCTTTGATACCCCAATCCTATTTCATGCAATTGTCCACGCACACACACACAAAACACCGACATTTGCTGCCTTTATGCTTTTGTATAGTCAGCAATCTTTCCTCAAATCCAGATGGGCAGTTTGCTGCAACAAATGTACTTCGGTTACGAGGCACCACACAAATGTGGCCCCTGGTTTCAGCATCTGGAATCTACAGATATCTGCTGGAACGACTACAAGATAAAGCCAAAGGCAGCCTATGAAATATTTTCTAATTGTAATTTTTCAGACAACCATCCCCCACTATGTATAAAATTAGCTCTACCGTAGCATTTCAAAGTAACCTGCTTATTCTTTTACATATTAAAATGAACAAGAATACCCTAAAGCATAAAAATACTACATCTGAACACACATACTACTCTAGGTACAGCATGAAGCTTATTTAAAACTTGTTTTTTGACTGATCTAGCTCTCTGCCTCTCTACGGAACTAGCTTCACTTCAACAACAAAAACGTAAACTAAACGCAAATAAACGATTAAGCAGCAAGACTCGACACATTTTTGGCAACTACCCTTTCACAGGACTAGTGTGTTTTCCTAAGAAATAATATACTGAATTACAATACGAATAATTTAGGTTAATGTCAAATAACCTGCAGATATATGTGTCCATATCGTCAATAAACACTGACCCCATTTCTGGGTGTCTTGGTGCTGTTATTAACCATGTGTCCTCACAACCACCATCAATTACTAAATGAAAGCCTTTCTCTGCAAACACTTCTGCGAGCAACTCTGCCCATACGAGAACCCCGTCTCAGCTCTGGGACTGCCCAGCTGAGGCACGGGATTCCCGTGTTTACCTACTCGGACCTTCAGACCAAAGAATATCAAGCTAGTGAGGAAATACAAACACACGCCGTTACGCAGAAAGGAGGAGACAGACATACCGAGGAAAGCACTCCGTGATGCTTTCAGGAGTTACAATAGAAACAACAGCTCCAAAGTATACAGTTCAACTTCTAAGACATCATTTCAAGGGTATACTTTAACTAGAGCATTCAAAGACATTATACTTTTAAAGCTGTTCAAAGTAACGCAGCTAAATATTACATTAAAAATAAAACCTATACAAGATTCAATGGCAGAAATAGACCACTTAACTGAAATGGAATGAAATGGACCATAAATACATTAATCTGAATGCTTGGAAAGAATTTACAAAGGAATTAAAGACCAGAAAGAATAATTGGGCGCCCATCGGCATGCTTTCAGTGCCTAAGTCATACAGCTTTGTGCAGAAAACAAATTCTAGCAAGAAAATAATAGGCAACTCTATATTTTCTCCTTCTTAAGTACCTGAACACGTGTTACTTGCTTTAACAGAAACGGCTGCCTTGCCTGTGAAGGAAACGTGGCTAAAATTCCTCGAGATTTGTCTAGGCCCCTCTTCCAGCAGAACTCCAGTGGCTCCCACTCCTTAGCAAAAAGCACCACCATAAGGTAAACTTCTTTTGCCCACACTGTCGTGACTGTAAGTGGGTTGTTCAGTCAAGAGATTTTGAACGCTGCAGAGAATGACAGCAAAGTTATGAGGCAGAGCTAAATGCAAGAAAGGCATCGTGGATACTGGACTTAATTTGCTGGAATCTAAACTGAGACAACTGATGCACCTGTGCGACCTGCTGTAGGGAACCTGCTTTGGCAGGGGGGTTGGACTCGATGATCTCTGGAGGTCCCTTCCAACCCCTACAATTCTGTGATTCTGTGATTCTGTGATTTAGATGTTGTACTAAGGGATATGGTTAGTATGAAATACTGGTGATAGGTGGACGGTTGGACTGGATGATCTTAGAGGTCTTTTCCAACCTTGGTGATTCTACGATTCTGTGATTTAATACGGGCTACCATGGCACAATCCACATTTTTACACAGTGCTGGCCTGCTCTGGTTTTTGAGCTAGTAATCTGTAGGGATTCTTTTCTGTTCAACTCATCATGCACAATAGGAAGGAGAGTAGAGGCGAAACATATAAGGAAAAGAAAGCTGGAAAACCACTGGGTTGCTACACGTGTAGGGCAAAAAAGGAAAGGACCAACCTCTGCAGTCCCCACTGCTCACATTTCTACTTCCCTCCCTCGGCCTCTAATCTCATGACACTGCAGCTCCTCTATCTTCAGTCCAAAATATGCACGGCAATTAATGCCTTCAGATGAGCACATTACCACTGAGCTCATATAGACCTCCTTGTACAGCAACACATCCACAAACTTCCTGCCAGCATCCAAATCCTGATGTACTTTTTGTTGTAGTTACAACCCACAGTTACACCAACCCTCGAAGATGAGGTCCCCGCAAGAAATCATAATGGATTTTGTGTCTTGCTGGATAAACACTGCAAAGCATTTTTTCTTTAATCAGCAGTCTGCAGAGCCAGGCTTTATTTTGAACCTTTATTTTCTATTGCCAGTAAAGGATGACTGAGGTGCATTGTCACGCACCTGGAGTAAAGCACTTTGTCCTTTCCCACAGTATGCCCAGAATTCAGTCATCCTTTAGGATGGTGAGAGAGATCTCCAAGGGGAGATCTTACTGTACCGCTGTTTAAAATGCACTGTCATAGAAACAGTAAGCATGCTGTCTCCTCCAGATCCTGTACAGACTTTTCCTCAGGGTAAAATAGTGGGGGTTATGGTCTGTCTCTGCCTCCTACTTGTGGCAGGGCTCAGTACTCACACCTGCCACAGCACAGGCAAAGGAATGAGCTTGATTGCCTACATGCACACATCACCTTGAGAGCTGGAGACCTCCATACAGGGAAGAACAGGTTCCTACTTGCTCTGACTCTTGCTGGGAGAAAACCTTTCCCTGGAGCAGTCATCCCTGGGAAGGGGAAGGGGGTAAGCAGTAGGAGGAGGTCATTGCTAGTCTTGTTTGTATCCGTTTAGAAACTTCTGTACAGCAAAAGAATCACTGGCTGCTCTTGTAAATGTACATGACACACAGTTGTCTAGGAATCTTATATACATTAGAAAATAATCTTCTGAATCAAAAATCATTTTGGCTGATCAAACACACTACATTCAATCTAACTTACCCTTACCCAAGTATAAAAATAACGAACACTTTGCCATATTCTATTGTAGTAATTCCCAATTCCTAATGAGAAGCAAGGAAAAACTGTAGTACATATACGGTATGCTACGTGCAAATTGGGGGACTGAAGAGTCACAAGCTTACAGTTTTTTAAGTGACTAGGGAAGTATCAGCAAGGTCAGCTATAAGTGACAGGCAATCAAGGTAGCTGCAGTAAGAGGAAGCAGGATGCTGACAGACCGCTAAGGACCAGGCTCCCCAGCGCTTCTTTTAGTGTCATAGCAGTTTGACCTGGGATATGGGAAGGAGAGCATTTAGCTGCTAAGTGATCCATCACTGCATGGATTAAACCAATACCTGAGACAGCAGCATAGAATTAAATGTTTCCTACCCTAGAACAGTGAATTTGTCTGTGCCTAGGCTAGTTGCTCTTGTTTACTGGAAGGATTAAAACAAGCTGCTCTGTACCATCACTTGCCCCATCACCCATACACGTGGACTAAACATAACAAAGTGCTACACAGACCTCATACTTATTTCTGGAGGTGGCATAGCTCCCTCCCTGCTGTACAACCTATGAAAAGCCTTCCTTCTTCCTGGCAGATGGTCCTGCAGCATTACTTACACTGGGTGTCTCACGGACTTGCTAAGTTCTCAGACTTGCTTCTGCAAGATGGTGAGCCACCTGGACTGATGCAGCTGAAACTCCATGTGCATAATCTCATTAAAATCCAAGTACTCAAAAACATGCCATTTTGGCTTGGCAAAGAATTCTCAATTTGCTGCAGGAGTCGTCTTGTAATCCACAATACCACACACTACTGGGCACAGATAGTGACCCACCTGCATTACAGCAATGTATCCTCAGTCTCTGCAGCTCAGCTACAGGCTGTGTTTGTATGATCAGCTTAATCTGCTCTCAAACCCTCATCAGCTCCTCCTCCCCACCCGCCCGCCCCCCCCCCCCCCCCCCTTTTTTTTCCCCTAATATCTACACAGAAAAGTCTCTAACTTCTACACAACCTGATTTGTAAAATATTGTGGTCTTGATAAACAGCACCAGAATTTGTGACTTGAATTGGCACATTCAGTATCTGGAACTAAAATCCTGTGTGAGACCATTGCTTTTTCATCTTATGCTTGTAGAAGGAAATGACAGAAGACAACAACATTCTCCCTCTACATTTATATCTAACTTTTCCACATATCCAAATTTGCTTACAATTGTCCTGAACCCTGCTAGTCTCTGCCTGTTGGGTTTTTTTTCCTATCTCTGCAGCACTTCACAATTTTCCTCTCTCATCTGGGTACTCAAGATAGATGCTAACATTCAAGAACACTTTAAAAGCCTCACTAAGATTTATAAAAGGAAGAAAAGTCACAAGAAAATGATATCCGCCTCCTACCATTAATACGTGGCAGGAACATACAGCAGAACACGGTTTCATTCTGAGTGTAAAGCACAGCAGCAGGAGGAAGTGTTGAGAAGATTAATAAAATTATATAAAATTAATCCAAAGCTGAGGATTTGAACAACTCGTATGTAAGAGACATGAAGTAAGAGGAAAATTTGCCTTTTACAGTATGTTAATTAGAAACCCTTCAGAAGTAACAGCACAAAGGAAGCTGACAATTTGTGGACGTTTGTTTTCCATTGGGGAGCAAGTACAGGCATAAACGTGGGACAATTTGCCTGGCATGTGGATGGGTTTAAGGTGCCGAACGCTCAATAGCGTGGTTGCCAATTTAGCATGCTCCCAAAAGGGCAGTGAGCTTCAGAGCGTTACAGCATATCCAAGCAGACATCACCAAAGTCTACCCTTCTTCTTTCAGTCAAATAGTATAGGTTGGTTTTGTGCAAATGAACAGTAAAATGCTGATTAGGGTAAGTTCAAACCTATATTCTTCCATAAAACCCCACCAACTTTGCAGTCAAAGAGTATCAGTTCCAATGTTTGTTTAATATGCTGTTTGTATTTAGATTTCTCACTTCGTGAATACCAGTTGTTCCTCCAAATCTCCTTCTTCATCATTACTAATGTCAGTTTTGTTTTTAATCTTTTCTTTCCAAAGACAGTATCCTTAGTCTGGTCTTTTCCAGAAACAATTTTCTCTACCCAGTAGCAAAATGTCCATATCAGAACTTCTTGCTTTCTCTAGACATGCAAATGTCTCATTGACACCGGGTAGGATGAAGCCGACGGCAAATTTTAACCGAGATAAAACATTTCACCTGAAGGAAGAACTGCCATATCGTTTGGGAGCTCTGGTTCACTTCCAGCTGGAAGGCTAGAAATTTACCCAATCTGAACACTGCAGAAGCTTTCAAAGGACTTTGTGTAAGTCAAGGCAACTTCTCCATTAACTTTTACTCCAAGCAACATTTCCTCCCGGAAGGGAAAGGCTCACCCAAGTGTGGTGCTGATTACTTTCAGTTTCCACCGAACACAGAAAGAACCGATGGCACTCACTTGGCCTTGCAGAATTGTTTTTGAGCACAAGTTCCTATTTGATTCAGATCTATTCTCTTACTCTTTGTATAAAAACCCAACAAAATACATAATTTTAAGGGATTTTTTTTTTTAAATGTAAAAGTCTATCCGTTTCAAACTGTAAACACTTTGCTAAAAGAAAGATTTGTAGCTGTTTTCTGCAAGAACTGAATGAGCTATTTTTGTGCACACTATTCCTAAGTATTTTGTGGTTCTTATTTTGTATATTTATTGCATATCAGTACGCAATACATGCTAAGTTGCAGACAAAAGGGAAGAAATAACAATTGCCAAAAGTATGCTTGTCAGTTTGTACATCCACATCCTTCTTCTTTTAATGGTCTATATCATTTAAATCAATGAAAAAGCTTCTTACTGCTTTTCAGAAGTTACTGGGATTTGATGGCTACAGAGTCTGGCCCAGAAACCGGAATTATATTACAGCCGTTATCTAACAACTTGCAAAACAAAGGGATAAAAAAAAATAGCTGACAAACAGAACTCCTATTTGAGCTGCACAGCCTGTTTGACTGGTCAAATTGTAGTCAGCTTTTTACATACCTGATCCGTATTGACACACACCAAAAATAATATGATAGTGTAACCCGGTAGGTATGATTAGGCACATCAAATCCCATCTTTCTAGAGATTGTTTCTGATTCTTTTCTTCATGAAAAGTAATCTGTATGCTCCAATGTTTAGTAACCTAGTAGAAAGAAAAGTGATAGCTTACTACCAGTTAGTTACCGAAGGTTTTAGTATATTACAGACTATTCTATGTGAATTTTAAAATAAATTTCTTAATTTTTCTCCCACAATGGCGATTTGGAAAAACATTTTTTCTTCTAATATTCTAACGTCAACATAATCACACAGTAAGAGAGGGGTAAAATCCCAGTAAATCAAGAAAGCTCTTGATACTTAGAAGCAGTTTTGAGGCAATACAATAAATAAGTTGGGTTCCTACACTTCTGATCAATTCAAGCTTCAAGCATAAAACAACAGATCACTCTAATAGTCTACTATCTTCTCATTCACATTGTACATAAAAATTCATCTGTTCCTGAAACGACCGCCTAAGAAAAATACTAACAAAGTGGTTCTATGAAACAGAGTTTTGAGAACAAACATCATTATTCAACTGTGTCTTATACATGGCAAATACTTAATTTACGTAGGCTTGTAAACCAAACTGTGGCTTATGATTCATATACATATTTAACAACTGATGGGCTTTCAGTTGTGAGTCAGATAAGTGCTCCGAGTTTGTTGGCTATTAGACTAAACCAGCATGTTTTGTCATTATTTCCCATATTAAAATTGGCCAAACACCAGAGAGAAGGATCCCTTTGTATAATAAAACATGTTTCTAAAAGACAGTGAGAGAACCTGTGAGAAGTAGCATGGCACAGTACTTTCTTCTTATTCACCAAAACAGCCGTCAAGTATGAAAACTACATCAGAGTTAGGATGCTGGACACCATCTCCCATGCAGAAGATTCTCAAATACTACCTATAATCTGCTGCTTCTTTTCATGTGAGAGGCTCTATACACACACATAGCACCACATTTCAAAATTCTGCAAGCATGATATCTTCATTTTTTGAGTCAATTTTAGGACTGAATCAAGACAGAAAGGTATTCCTGGCATTTCACATAGTAGACCAGTGTGCTGGAAAAAGAAAAACGGACTGTGGGCACAGTCTATACAGAAATATGCACAAACCCTGTTTTTAGAATTTTACCTGGCACACAGGAGGCAACAAAGGTGTACACAAAACTAAGGTTAAGTGAGAACATGCACAAAGAGAGCCTCTTAAAATCATCTCTTCTGGGCTGCTGGACTAAAAGAAGCAACACTTGATAAAAGGGGCACAGGGGACAGCGCCGTTGTGCAGCTATTGAAAATTTGGAAGAATCTTGCTGGAAATAGCACCCGTGAGTGTCACTGAAATGTTTTCCATAAGGATGCTGAAAGAGAGGAATTGCAGAGCTAAACTCAATGTGGGGACTGGGTGAGGAGAAAGGGGCTGCCCCAGTCTCGCTGCTGTGGCACGGCACCAGCTGGCTTCGGTGGGTTTTTTCCTTGTCTGCTGGGTCTGTTTTTTTCCCTGCAGAATTATGTAGCAGGGATAACAAACCCACTGGTGGGAGATGGAAACTGCTCCTTCTGTTTCCCGGAACATCCCATTGACTGGTGACAAGAGTGCAGTGTCTGGCTGCGGGTGCTCTAGGAGCTAATCATCCATCCTTACTTTTAATATATTTTTTGCTAGGCAGTGGGCTTTAACTGTTCAGCCAGTCCTGCAGAACACATGCAGACAGAGTTATTTTTAAGAATTGTGTTCTGAAGCATTTTTTAAAGGGTTTACGAAGAGTTGTCACCACAGTCTGGACTAACTGTGTCAAGGAGCACTTTTTTCACACGTATAATTCTAATCCTACACATACAGCATTGAGGAGGTACTCGAGGACTGCAACCACACCATAAAGATATAAGGAGTAAGAGCATGACATAAGCAGTCTCGCAGTTGTCTTTGTGCTGTCTCACTAGGAGCGCGGTTCCCGCATGCTGTCAGCCAGTGCCAGCTCTTTGCCCATCCAGAGAACAGCCCTCCTTGGTTTGCCAGGGTACGTGAAGCCTCGTGGCTTGGCAGGGGAAGTGGGAATAAGAAGAAGCCTAAGGCATGTAAGAGGAGGACTGTTGGAATTTAGTCCTGAAGAGATTTTGAAAAGGAGGTCATTTGGAACGTCCTTGGGCCTTTGAATCCAGTCCATTGCTATCATGTGGGAAAAAATATCTTTTCCCCAGCCCTGTCAACACAGATCTCTTTTTTTCTGTTCCTGCCACTCCCACTGGATGTTTGTTCCAGAACATGACCATTAACGCAACCTTTTTCAAGCTATTTCTCCTGAAAACTGCCACATATAACGTGATCCTATATTAGACAATGTACAGCACCATGTTGCAGGAGCTCTGCTTCCAATTCCACACGCCACCCGTGCTTTTCTCTGCTGCTTGCCTGAGCTCCATTTCTGATACTACAGACTGGGAAATGTTGCCCCAACAGTTAATTTTCTGGCAATTCTCATTTTTTAAATTCATTCCTGTATTTAATCTCTGTCATTCTAATTAGTGTTTAAAATACGTGATCAAAAATACCACATTGGTCTATTATTTTCTATGAATACCAAAGCCCTGTTCCTACTCAGGTTTGCTGAATGGCGGAGGAACAGGGTTGGTTCAGCACCAGTACCACAGGCTCGCTGCTCTCCTTGGATGTAGGAGCAGGGAGACCAGCAGAAGCAAAGCTGAGCTCAAAGGAGTGAGCTGCTGTGGCTGCTCCCTGGCCTTCAGCTTGCCACTGGTGGAGCTTCCAAAATTCTTGTGCCGTGCATCTGTATTATCCCTGTGTGCAGACGCCTCGTATGTGCTCTTGCCAGGCCTAATATGCAACTTGCCTGTTCATGCTGGTAGGTTTTGACCAGGTACCATTCTGGGCATGAAGAAAGGCACAGGCCACTGCATGCATGCACACAAGCGGTCCTTTAAAAATCTGGCTTATTTAAAGAAGGCATAATGTTAACCACGAGTTGCACGGTTAAGTGTCTAACAGTAAAGAAAAGCTTTATCCAGGAGACTGGTAAGATCCACTCACCATCTTAGCAACGGGCCACGTCCCAGACAGTACAGATACCTGAAACAGACTTAACAGTGAAGAGCACCACAACAGGCACTGAGAAACCCGCCGGGAGACAACTGCAGGTTCCTGAGCCGTGTCTGGTGCAATTACATTGCTCAATTCAGTGCTAAGGACCTGCTTCTGCCAAGCGTGCCGTGAGCAAGGGTGTAACGCTGGCTCTGTAGCCAGCCGAGAAGAAACAGAGATGAGGAAGAGAGTAGCCTAAGGGACTGTCATAGGAGTAAGCAAAGCTGGCTGCCTCACTTCTCATCAGTTATACTGCAATAGGGTATATGTATATTTTTATGGTCAGGGTTAACTCGTTGGACCAATTTTTCCCCCAAGTCATATCCAGGTAAATGCACTGAAGTCATACAAGGGGATGGCTTTCATGGATTGGAAATATTTCTTTTTTTTTTTTTTTTTTTTTTTTTTTTTTCCCCCAGTACAGTATTAAAAAAAATAAACACTTCTTTTTAAAATTCTGAAAATAGTTTTTAGTACAGGTAAAAATACTAAATATAAAATTTTAATGTAATATTTAAAATTACTGTTCTATAAAGGCATGTGAATTGCTTAGTTATTTTGACACTCAGTAACGGCACACTAAGCCTAGTGGGAAGCATGTGCCAGTATACCACATGGTGGCTTAGGAGAGAAGCTCATGCATTTCTGCATAGAAAACAAGTCTTCTTAATAAGCAACATCTGAGGCATTTTGTGACAGTAATATTCATGCACTTGAGATGCATGGGGGCTGTTGTAAATAACTGTACTTAACTGCACAGGTAAATAACTGTACTTAACAGGTATAGGATTCTCTCATTCCAAACTGAAAATATTTTCTCTATGTTCCTTTTCAGATAATGATGAGAACAGGTTAAAGACAAAAACCTGTATTCATCTTCACTGGCTCTGCTTGTGTCTTTGAGCTGTATATCAGAAGGTTCAGAATGAGAGAGAGAAAGTGTGTTTGCAGCTGTTTCCGGGAAGGAATGATGGGTTAGATGATGGGTTAGAATGCACATGGATTCCAACATAAACTGACCATTTGGAAACTGAATGGATCTTGAAGAACAGGACCTCGTAAGTAAGTTTTTTTAAACACTTGCTTTTGAAACATGCACACAAACTTCACTAGACTTAACTTAACTTGTTTGTGTATTAAAAAAAAAAAAAAAACCCTAAAAGCTGAGACATTTATTATGACCCCTATCATAGCTGTTGTTTTTATAGAGCGATGAAGTAACAAAATAATCCATCCGAGTTTTCAGCTGGGGAAGGACCTGCATGTATTCTATGAGTGCACAGTAGCTGGATGTGTTAATTGTATGTATCAGTTAACTGCAGGTTGCAGAGATCTGATATTTCAATGCCATTCTTTAAATATCACTCTAAGAGATCACACCATCATAGTGAAAGTACCAAATCATGCTTCAGCAGCTAGAGAGAGATTGTATCCTGTTTTGGCGGTGACTTGATCATCCTACTCCACACTGGCAGCATTCAATTTTAGGAGGATAAAACGGCAGCAAAACTGGTCAGCAGCTTCTCTTCGTCTGGAGTTTTCCCAGGCAGACAAACAAAACAAAAACAAAACAAAACATAAAGCTGCAATGGGAGCAGGCCAAAACCCTGGCCCTTGCATTGCTCTGAGGAAAGTAAACTACGTTGATTTCCTTGGATAAGCACATAGCAATCCCAAAACGAAAGACAGGTGTGTAAAACCTCCAAACAATGATCTTCACTAGAACAGCCATGTGGTTTGTATGGGACAGCGGCCTTGTCAGCTACACATCTTGTTCATTTATAGGTTTGTCTTCAGTCAGCATTATGATGCATTCACCTCACTGGAGTTTTGGCTGGATGACATGTGAGAGTCCAGATTCTCCTTGCATTTCTCCAGACCGTGGAAATATGGGTGAGACAGGGCAGCATAGGCAGATATTCTCTTGGCTGGATTGAATGCTAAGCATTTCTGTAAGTATGAAAAGAAGTTGTTTTTAACTACAACGTAGAGTTAAAATTGCTAACACTGCAAGTCACTGCCCATTTATGATCAGTATGAGGCACAGTGGGGTCACAGAAGGTGCTGCATGATAAGATGACCATGCACATTAAAACAAGCAGTGGGGCTTACAGTATATGAATCCCCAAGGCTGACAGAAAATACCAGGTTAGAACATTAAAGTGTTCATAGTTTAGGAAGCCTCAGAATTCATATTTTCTTGAATTCATACGCAAAGGACAGACTCTGCCTCACAGACTGCAGGGAACAACTACTTACAAATGGCTTTTGAATCCTCTCAATACTCAATGCACTGCTCTTTTGTGGTTACACAAACACAGAGTGCTTTCTAAGGTATGTATTAATTCCTAGGCTCAACATCTCTATAGAAGTTGAATCCTTGACTTTATACCATTTGTGTGTTAATGTTAAGCATTCAGTTACCTACATTTAAAACAAACACACAAACAAACAAAACAGAAAAATTCCATCATACTGAAATAAAAGAAAAATCCAAAAGAACATTTAATATTCATCAATGTCAGTCTGCAGGTGTGCTGAAAACTCTGTTCCTCATGCTGCTCAGCATCATAGTCTCATATTTTTCACTGACTTCATCTAGAGTGTTGTCTGATGATAATGTAGTTATTTGGGCTTTAACTGTGACTTTAAACTGTATTTCATTCCAGGTCTTTTCAGAGTTGTGCTGAAGTGATCACAGATCTTGGGTCTATTGCTCTTAAATATTTTTGCCTTGTTCCAAGCCCCTACCTGCTTGTTGCAGATCCATTTTTCTTCCCTAATTTTCAGCCTAATTCCACTGTTTATGTTGCAGTGATGGTAGACTCCTATTTTAAGGTCACCTTAAAAGCTCTTACATCATCCCACTGGGAATTCTCCCTCTTCTTCATAGTTGTATTTTGCTTGCCTACTTTCCAGATCCTTTTTCCAGCCTTGGTCCAGTCAGCTCAGAACTCTCTCCATGTGTTTTATACCTCGGTCTTTTCCTTTGCTTCACCTTCAAATAGTATTCATTCTAGTGTCCCTGTCTAGGCAGCTTCAGCTCTCACTTTCTTTACTTGCATCAGAATTTCTACCATTTAACTGTTGAAATTTAGTTCAGTGACTTTCCCTTTCATCTGTGGATCTCAGTTCCTATTTCATTTTGCCTAACAGTAATGGCTTCCCACCTTACCATCTAGGCAAAGATATTTTTCTCTTCCTCCTGCCCATCATGCCTCACACTCACTGCTCTAGCCATATTTTACTACTTGTTCTCAAATCTAGTTCTTTTCCTATGTCTAGCTTCCATTTCCAATCTGCCTACAAGCATAGAAGACACATTCCACTTCTGCCATTTAAAGTGTCCAGGTGTAGTCTACTTTACTGAAGCTGGGAGATGTAGTTATAATGACGGGAGAATGACCTGCTGTTGTGTAGACGTAACTTTGGTTGGAGCAGCTAAAGTGATGCAGCAAATCAAAGAAAAAATCTTTCAAGATTTGCAATGAACCCTCTCTAAAGAGCCCGTACAAACTGAGATCTTTCAAAGGCTTTCAGAGAAGAAATTTAGCTAGATTTCAACAACAGCAAAATGCAAAGTCATTCTCAATATTGAATTCAAAGACTGAACTTTAGAGTCAAGGTTTCTAACAGATCTATAAAAATGTTGGAAATAATTTGACTTACATGCTACTAGTTTTACAAGCACAACTTGTTTGCTTCTGTTCAATCCTGCCAGTTGTAAGAGGCAATGATTAAATGGCAAATCCTAAATCTCAGCTTTTCAGTACTCTGATTCTGATGTAACCTGCCTATACAGCCCATTTCCTGCTTTGCACTGTACTGTGAAAAACAGCAGATCATTTTCTGTACTTGTATCAGACTAATATTAGAAGAATGGCTTCTAATCAGTCACACAACAGCACTCTGTAATGAGGATCAGGGCAGAAGGTATGTCGAACAGGTCCTTCTGTGGCAGTTTCCTAGCCTTTATCTGTCCTCACCTCTGACACCTCTTGAGCCAGAGATGGTGTCTTTGTGCTGATGTTTCACAGATACACATGAATTTGTCTACTTGCTTTTCAGCTTCATTAGTAACTTCATTAAATGGAAACAAACGTTTCTTGGAATGCAGCTATCAGTCATGCAGTATGGACAAAACAGATGGAAACTCACCAGAAGCAAGTCTTTGCCCATTTCATCAATATCTGGTACAAATTTTTCAATAGGTTGTGCGGGTCTGGAAGCAAAAGCATTTCTTGGAAGGGCAACATCATTAGGCCAGTCGTCTTCTTCTGGGAGTCCAATTACACTGTGAAAGGCAAAACATAATGTTAACTCTGGACATTTACGCAGTCTCCATTTTGTATTTAATGCACCGAGTGACAATTTACTTTATGATGAAGTCTTTTGGTTTAAATGAGATTAGTTGGACAGTTACGCACTGATCGCTGTGAATAGAGGGTGATGAGTGTAGGCCTTCCATGTGCTTGGCAGAAATCATTCTGTGGCCAGCACAGTTTTCTGGCCTAGGTCTCAATTTTATGAGTCTTTTTTGTTGAAAAAGTGCTGAGTGCTTTGGAAGAAATTTGCTGAGCTCTTGACTGGATGGTGCAACATATGTCACTCCAGGATGATTAAAAGCAGTAAGTTTCAAAGGGGAATTGCATGCAAGGACCTTTATTCACAAGAATAGAGGCTGAGAGAAGAGTGTGGGTCAAGATGAGGGTAAGGCAATAAAAGGGATGTTTCATAATGCTTCAAAGCTATGTGCAGTAATTGTTGCCTGAAGTTAAACAATTTATTTGCTTCACAATACAGGTTTTAAAGTCTCAGTTCAGAAGGGGCATAGGACTTGAGTATCTTTGTGTTTCTACTTCCCATTGTATTTTATTTTTTCTTTTACCTTTCAAGAGAATATTTGAATTTCTTTTTATCATTTCTTACCTTGCTACTTGAAATTCTAGAAGGCATTTAAACTCAGTAAATAACTATGCTAAGGTTACAAAACCCAAATAAATGAAATAGTAGGTAAACGCCCAATACTGGGTCATGTCTCGTATATTTCATGTTGCAGTCTGAAGTTAATGTTTGTGGTAGTGAAACATCAGTTTCTGATAGAAATTCCGGAAAAGACCTGACATTTCATGTCGGATTTTAGGGAAAACCAGATTATACGGCCTGCAAAGTTGAGATTTTTAATTGAAATGCTAACAGTAAGAGGAGAAGGAACAAGGGAAAACTTAACTAAACACTTGGGTCTGCAGTAAGCCCGGTGCCACTAGGGAGCAGCATTGACCTTTCTTCTTGATGAGGCCGGGTAAGACTGGGTGAGGCCAAGGGCCAACATTTTGATGTAAGTCATAGGTTACCTGAACTGAGTGGAATTAGTCCAGCTCTATCTACATGGATTTTAGATATAATTTGGCTCAGCTAAAATTAACATGTCCTCAAAACAAAAGCGCGACTAGAAGGTCAAAGCAACTAATGTCTCAGGATACTTTGAATTTTACTGTATAAGAAAACAACAGAGCTCTTGGGAAAAAAATGAGTTAAATCTGTATGAAAAATTATTTTTTTTATCACCACAGGTATGTCAGGGGTATGGGGCAGCACCCTGGGCCACAGTGGCTATAGCTGTGCGATTAGCTGTTTGGAGATCCGAACCTGTATTAAACGTAACACAAACAGCACCATAGGAGGACAGAGGAGTTAAGCATTTTAAATAACACTGAAATTCAGCCTGACATTCAGTCGTGTTTGGCCAGTCCCAGGCTTTTCATTTTTTGTATGAGAGAGCATGAAGAGGGCAGAATTAGCACAGGCCCAGGCAAGCTAACAAAAAGAAACCAGGAGGCAGCCAGCCAGGCAGGTAGGGTGGACAAGACCAAGAGTGGAAAGGTATTTTTAGTTACACACTCCTGCAGTATTCAAAACTCTTAATAATGAATGTCTAAGTAGATGCCCTCACTCTGGTCTGGTAGCATTACCATTTCAGTGACTAAGTTTGGGTGTATCTTAGATGAGTTTCACCTCCTGCCAAAGGTTCAGGCCTGGTCTTGAGAAATGCTGAGTACTTTCCGCTCTTGTTGATGACAATGAGAGACAAGTCTGCTCACACCATTGCAGCATTTACTCTGAAATCTGTGAGGACATCCCACATGCAGACAGTTTCCTGGAAAAGCAGGACATTGTTTGGGGCCGCCTCCTAAGGATTTACCCTCAAGTGCACTGGAATTTTACCTGACATAGGTCAGAACGCACATGTAAAGCAAAGGCAGACCACAGCCCTATTATATGAAAGAATACATCAGTCCAGTATGCATGAAAATCCTAAAACTACTTTCTGTCCAAATTTGACTGAAGAATGACTCACTACCATAGACAGAAACAATCCTCCTACAAGAAGAGCTATGCCTAACTGTATGAGGTTGTCCAGCTGTGAAAACACAAAATAAACACTATTTAGCATAACCCCCCCCCCCCCCAACCCCCCCCAAAACCGAACAAGTGACTTCTGAACTATTTAAGGAGAAATGAACAAAGGAAGCAAAAGCAAACTTTCTCTTTAAGTAAATGTAAAATAAGGAATTTCTTCTAAAATTAGCCCTTCATTTTCTTTTCTTGATGAATTCTTTTCCGCACAGGTAATCTCGCCCCCTAGGGATGGAAAGATCCTGTTGGAGGTTGCTGCTACCGGCTATGTATTTAATCCCATCCCAATGAATTTAGGTTTTTCCTCTTAAATATCATTAGTAAATCAAATCAAAATTCTTAAAAAATCACAGCTACGGCTTTTTCCCCTCCTCCTCAAAATAAGTTCCATGTATCAAAACCATCTTCATTTAATAAAGCAGAATATTGCAGGACTGAAAGAGTAGCTTTGGCAGAGGAAAACGTAAGCTTTAAGGACTGATTTTTCTGGATTATGCAGGAAGAGCTATTCAGCGCATGACAAATCAACCACGCAAGTGAGTCACATACACTGGTATGGTATGCAGGAAAAGGAAGTCAACTGTGTGAAATCAAGACCTGCAATTTAGGAACCTCATACTAAATAATGAAAATGCTCAGAAACAGATCTGTTACGATTTGAGAACTGGAAATATGGCTAAGCGGAAAAATTCATTATTTATTCTCATTATGCTCTTTTTCCTAAAAAATGTACTATCTTCTGTTTGGAGTATCTTTAATTGAGCAGTGTTTCAACGTCTCCTCTTTTACTCTCTCTCACTTTGCCTTCTTCCTTCATGAACATCAGCAGAACCTTGCAGTCTCCACAGGAAAAAGGATCACAGCGGTGCAGAGGCGAACAGGCACTCATTCTGCGACATGAGATGAGCCCTAAGTGGGTCTGATTTCCTAATGAAGTGACGTGAACATGAATCTTCAAATTACACAGTTCTTACAAATTCAGAAACATTCCTTGCCCTGAAGAGTTTTTGTAAGAAAAAATTAAAAAAGATATATTCCTACTTAATTGACACATTGGTAATATCAGTCATTTTACAATGTATTTTTTGGTTGTTTCTAATAAGAACATATTTTGGAAAAGAGTTAATCTACCTCAGAGACTTCAGAGCCTCTCCACCTCCTCGACATATTCTATAGATCCGAAGAAGAAAAACGCAAACTCCTTGAATTGAAAAAAGGTTTTAAAGGAAAGGCTATTACTCAGTCTCCGACCAAATCTACATTATGTGCTGCTGTTCCTTCTGTTCTCATAGCTATCTGGACTATTAATTGTTTCAGCAGGTTATACAGTATTTTTTAAAAGCTAAACTATTTTCTCATGTACGGAAGGCTTTCCCATAAAGAAGCTGTTGGTTAAGCATCCTCTGCTTTTTAATTTAATTGGAATTTTAAAGGGTTCTAATGTTATTTTCTGAAATACACAAAGAAATTACTGAAAAAAAAATGAAAGCTGCATTTGTTGCAACAAAAAATGCATTTGCATTTGAGCAAAGAGAATCTCTTGAAACTAACTGCTTAGGAAAACTCACTAATAATACATGCACAATATGTTTAAGAGATTTAAGAAGCCCCAAACGGAAGCCTCTCGTAACTTCCTGATGATGGCTGCTAGTTCTGCACAACTCTATTCTGCGTTGCTTCCTCCTCCCACTCTGACACAGAATGCATGGAAATATCACGTTGTGTGGAGCAGCAGTAGGAAGAAGACTCTTGGAATACTTAGTTCTAGACGCATTACTGCATTAAAAACACAGCAAAGAAACCTCACAGTATTTCAGTATTAAACATGTATTGACATAATGCAACTGGTTATTACTTACTCAAAGATTTTTCCTAGCTGATCAACATCTGAATTTCCACGGAAGAGTGGTCTGAAAGAATAAAGAGATATTTTTTCCTTTAATTAATGCGAACTTTTATTTGTCAGCTGCCAGTGCAGGGCGAAAGCTCGTTATTTGCAGTGATCTCACTTCTTTTGCCTTCATATTTTATCCAGTCTCTGAGGGTACTTTTCTACTAACGTTGATAAAAACCAGGACAGATGAGAAATATTTTTGAATATGCTACTTTTTAGAATTTAATTGCATCCTTCAACATGAATAACCTTTCTCTCAGCTAATATTACCCTATATATAATCAAAATAAGATAGAACATAATGAGCTGTTTAAAGAGACAAAAACAGAGTGAAATATCATGCATTCATTAAAGTGTAATACAATTGGAGATTAATTATTATGGTATAAATTCAAAATTAAATTCTTTTTATGTTGTATATTGGAAACACACTTCCACCAAGTTTAAAGGATCAAATAAATGACAATGGATTTATGAAGGTCTGTAAAGAATGGGGTGTGAAGTGATACAGAATTTACCTTGAAGGAGAGGAATACTTCCGCTGCATAAATATATTCAGGAAAGAAACAAATTAATAGGTGGAATCGCCAAAGCTTTCAGAAAAAAACAGTGTCAAAAATTACTTTCAGAGAGTGGTACACAGTTTTTCCTCTCAAAGTGAAATTTAAAATATTTTTACTCTGCATGACTGTATTGCCATCTTGGTCTACAGCACAGCAAGGTGTGATGAACAGCGCAGCTTTGTGTCTAAATTCCCAAGAGATTCACAGAATCACAGAATTGTAGGTGCTAGAAGGGACCCCCGGAGATCATCCAGCCCCACCCTCTGCTAAAGCAGGTTGCCTACAGCAGGTTGCACAGGAAAGTGTCCAGGTGGGTCTCAAATAACTCCAGAGGAGGAGACTCCACAAACTCTCTGGGCAGCCTGTTCCAGTGCTCTGTCATTCTCAAAGTAAAGAAGTTTTTCCTCATGTTGAGATGGAACTTCCCGTGTCGCAGTTTGTGCCCGCTGCCCCTTGTCCAGTTGTTGGGCACCACTGAAAAGAGCTCAGCCTGTCTACTTGACTCCTGCCCTAGAGATATTTATAAGCATTGCTAAGATCCCCCTCAGTCTCCTCTTCTCCAGGCTGAACAGCCCCAGGTCTCTCAGCCTTTCCTCATAGGGGAGATGCTCCAAGCCTCAATCATCTCTTCAACCCTCTGCTGGACTCTCTCCAGGAGTTCCCTGTCTTTTTTGAACTGAGGATCCCAACTGCTAGCCAGGCACAGCCCTCAGAAAACACTGCAAGCTATATATTTATGGTCACAGTTTCCAAAACTAGTCAACAGAGACACGGTGACTTTACAAACTAAGTATTTTCCCATGCATCTTCTCTGATTATGAAGGAAGGTCGGTACTCTCATGTCTCTCTGTACACTCCTTCTCTCTGAAAAGGTCCTAAAAAGCTGTGACATCCAGAGCCACCATCTTCATTGTTGCACTTCTCAGGATAAAACCTCTACCATCTACACTGGGAGAACAAGAAGTACTCAGATATAGTCCTTCCCCTCTCACTGCCCATAGGCAGGAGCAAATGTAGGATTTGGATCTCCTATTACTAACCGTGAGTTCATTGTGAGAAATGGTGCTTTATACCTTGCAGCTCTCACATGCAGAACAGGGCTATATTGCCACTACTTATCTATGGGTCAGCAGCAGACACACCCAGGTAGGCCCAGAGGATGGTGACAGGTCTCAGGCATTATAAGCTCTGCAGAAATCTGTGCCACTAAGAAAAAAAGCAGAACAGTAACTGGAGGACGTGCCAACCATCTTTGACAAGCTAAATGTGCCTTTTGCCTCTATGGTTGCTGCCATCCAGGTCACGTCCTATCAGCTCACTCTGCAGGCTGCTTCAGACAGACACACAGCAAACAATTTAATCAAGCTCACTTTGAAACTATATGACATCAGATTTAAACTGATGGGCTAAAATGTGGCTGTCTGGTACTTGTCCATAAAGGGCTTTTTTATTTAGACTATGAAGAGATGATAAATAATGGTATGCACTGCTTCTTAGGTGTGCAAGTTACTTATTAACTGCTGTCTCTTTGACAAGACCACTTCAACTCATACCTACAGATTTCTGTGTTTCATAAGCTTTAAGACACCTGGCAATACTGGCTTGTAAAAAAAACAAACCCCAATGAAACAACTTCAGATAGATATGAGCATCTTCTGCTGTCAGATACTTTGATACCTTCCGAAGTCAGACAAAGCAACAACTTCAGGCACTGTTCTGAATGACTTGTAAAAGTAATTAACCTACAGCCATCACTTCGAGAAATTCATTTTGGCACCAGTATTAGAATATCGGAGCCCTTTAAACTAACAAAATGTATATGATCAGGCAATTCTATCCATGCAAATGGAAAGCAGATTTAATGTTGCAAAACGTATGCTGAACCGTGTGTTAATGTGAAAGCTTGGCAAAGTCAGCCTCGTTCGCAAATCACCTTAGGCAGTGTCATGCCAAAACAAGTATGATTCCTGGGATTTTTAAGAGAGGTTTTTCCCATCGCTGCTGTTGTCTCAGATTCACTGAGGGCTGAGGAAAGAATTTAAACTCTTTTGAATATATAATTATACAACACAAGGTGACCTTCCAACATACTTTGATATTTCATCATAATGAAGCATTATGAATTCATCTTACAGACTCCTACCCATCCCACCATCATGACTACAACAGAATGCCAACTCTAGGCTAGGCACCACTAATGTAATGAAACTTGCCGCATGAATTTTGGCTGGCAGTTCAATTGGAATATTGGATGGATGATTGGGGAAGTACAGACACTTAATCAGCAGTTATATGAAGATCTCACATTTTGGCAAGAATTATTCTTTAGTAATGACTTGCCAGCACCGCAAGTCCAGTACACCTTGGATGGGAACGTTCATCTCAAGTCAGTATTTTTTAATGTTATTCTTAAAGGTGGATGATAGCTCTCCCAGTACCACTGAACTGGAAGCACGCCCAGCAGCCACAAAAATGTAAAATCTCACCTTTGTTCTTTGTATCTTTCACTTGACTCACTCACCCACTCACTCCCTGAGGTCTATTTATGCAAGCTGAATCCAGAAGTCCTTACTTGAGGATATATCCTCCCCTCTGTGATGATAATCTATGTGAGACTACTTAAAGTGAAGGTTTGATTTTGTAAAATTCCTTCTTTTTTTTCCTTGAGAAAGGTATGGAGCTGGATCTGTCTCCTGTGACAGAAGATGTGTCTGTCCTCTGACCTGCACTGTGAGTAAAATCTGTGTGCACGTATACCTCAGGAAAGAGGGATATTCCAGTGGGGGAAAGAGATATGCTTCCCTTCTGTGTGCTTCCTTTATCCTTTCAACCTTCCCTGACTTTGCTTACCACAAAATCCATGCTCTGAGGGTTCCAACACCACTGCTGTTACAAACCACACAGTTAAACAAGGAAGAAGATAGGACAGAAAGAAACACAGTGCACCAAAAGATTAATTTAATTTAGTTTCCCTATTAGTTCAAGAAATCTCAAATGTTGTCATGCTGCCATATTTTCCTATTTTTGTTGGTTGCTGCTGTGTTTCGTTGGTTTTCGTTGTTTTTTTTTGCTGTTTTTGTTTTGTTTCTGGGAGAAGGGAGGAGGGAAATCGTACCAGAAGTCTACAGGTCTCTGTCCTGTTCCACCATTCCTTCTCTAAGTCTTGGAGCTAAACCTTTATTCAGTGCTCCTTGAAAAGTACCCACTGAATGGAGGAAAAAAAAATCTTTATTTGTAAGGTGGGACTAGAATGCCCATGGCCTACAGATCTGAAGATGAGTTGGAGACGTCATATTATAAATAAAAATGTACCTTTGAAAGCTAGGAGCTATCATGGAACAAGATCCTGAGGTAAAGAAAGGCTATGTAGCTACACAGTTATTTGGATATCAGCTAGGAGTCTGCACTGTGAATCTTTTCAGTTAATAAATCTGCCTTTTTTTTGGTAGTCCAACACTGGTGAGGTGCTGGAGTGCTGGGCTCCTCAGTACCAGAGAGACAGGGACATACTGGAGAGGGCACAGTGAAGGGCCACAAAGGAACTGGAACAGCTCCGCTATAAGGAACGGCTGGAGCGAGCCAGGGCTGTTCAGTGTGGAGGAGACTCAGGGATAAACTCATCAATGTATTTAAGTATCTGAAGGAAGGGTGCAATGAGGACAGAGCCAAGCTCTTTTCACTGGTGCCTAGTGCCAAAACAAGAGACATTGGACACAGTGGAACACAGGAGGTCCCTCTGAACGAGGCAGCACTTCTGTGCTGTGTGGCACCAGAGCACTTGCACAGGAACCTGGAGGCTGTGGGGGTCTCCTCTTTAGAGATCTTCGGAAGCTGCCCACACGTGGGCCTGGGCAACCAGAGGATCCTGCCCATATCAACCATGCTGTGATTTGTGATAACATGGAAATAAAAATACAGATCTCAACATAAGGCTGCACTGTAAAACCTAACATATCCTGAAAAAGTTAGCATCTACTTACAGTTTAGTTCTGTACTAATACTACTAATATTTAGTAGCAATATTTAGTAGTATTAGTAATATTACTAATTCTTTGGCTGAAAGGCTCACTTACATGTAGCCAAACAAGTAAGATTTTACCATTCACCAACTTTATGTTCTTTTCTCATTTCATGTTGTTGTTTCATACTGTTTTTCACCTTCACTGAATATTCTGTGGCTGAACTGAATATGGGTGTCTGAGAGGTTGAACACTTTTTTTATAGACAGCGTGTTTCACGTCTATGCTACTCAGTAAAAACTGAGATATAAACATTTCCTAAGCAAGTCTCTATGAAAAAATTCTCCCTGGTGCAACTCTGCTAACACGCCAAAGCAATTTTAAAAGTATTGTATACAATGACAATGCAGTGACACCCTCGAGATAAATGAGGTTTAACTGCAAACTGACCACATTACTTCTAGACTTTATTTTCAGCCCATGGTCCACAAAGCAAAGACAGTCTGTAACTAACTGTAAGAAAAGTCAGTGTTTTCACACAGATTGAAATTAAAGGTATTGATAAACACTGCTCTAGCACATATTGCAGTGCAGATGAGGAAAAAAAAATATAACTATAAAACTGCATGCACTGAGGCACAGGAAAACACTTCTGCAAGTTTCTTGGCTAATATTTTGAACCAATTAGTGACATCCAGATCGGAAGCTGTTTTCCAATTTTTTTACATTCAGTGATTAAACTACAGATAAAATGGGTACATGGAATAAAGCTCACGTAAAGAAAAACGGTACTGAAGAGTGAAAAAGAAGAGTCAGGAAACTCTCTTACTAACCAAAATATAATAGAGCCAACACGACAATTCTAGTATTGCCAATATAATTGCCTCTACAGCTAGACACAGAACTGGAAATCTAAGAAGTAACTTCCAAAATAGCTATCTATCTGGACACTATCTGCTTGTCCATTTGCTCAGTTTGGTGAGAACAGAGGTTGGGAATCCAATCACCTTCCTTGTTACCACAGAAAAGCAGTAAGGATAGTCTCTTGATTACTGGCTTGAACATGTTCAATATTCTTGGTGAAAAGTCTATATATTGGCAACCCAGAGAAATTCAATGAAATCATTAAAGAACCCTCTAAAATTAAAAGAGCATAATGCTCTTTGGGCAAATAAGGCTTAGCTGGTCTGGCTGAAAAGGTAGCAATGAGAAGAGATGGGAAAAAGAACAGCAATTTCAGAACAGATAGCTGGTGCTTGAAGGCATCAGAGAGACAAGATGAGGAACTCGTAAAAGAAAACTCACAGTAATGCAGCAAAGTGGAAAGAAAAAATACGAAGGGAAAGATTACAGCAGCAGCTCATGAAAGTGGTACGGGGAATTTTAGAAGTCAGTGAGGTTGCAGTAGTTAAGTTTAGGAGCTTGCATGCCTTTATGCATAAGAGCAACAAGGAGACGGTGAAGAAACTAAAAAAGCTAAAGCCAAGAAACATTTGCCAAGGAATCCTGCATCGTGCCATGGGAAACCTGCCAAGCTACATAGTCTGTGACTCAGAGATATATTTAAATGATGTTGTTGTTGTTTTTTTTTCTTTTTTTTTTTTCATGTTACAAAATGTGAATAGCTGGCAAATATTTTTTTCAGATTCTTGGTTACTTGTTAAGATGAAAATATTTTCATTTTTAGAATTATAAACAAGAAAGACCTAAAACTAGAATGATGAGATGACTAGAAATAACATGATCTGGACTGTCCTGTGGAAACCTTTATTTAAGAGGGATTATTTCCGAGCTGATTCACTCTCCTTCCCACCACTGGTTCTCTTTGGTAGATCTTCTGGACAAGTCTATACTGCAGGCATGAACAGTGAGACTAAAGCAGGATATAAGGCAAAAACATGTATCAGTCTTTAAAGATGAAGGCCCTTGACCTTTCTGAGAGGTGGCAGGAATAAGGTACAGTATAAAACTTTACTCTGAAAACAGGCCACAGCTGACAACTTGCATGCTCTGGACAGTTACCCGCTTCCAGTCACAAATGACTTGCCTCAGTTGTTGTGCAATTTGGAGTTCATGTAACATTGTCTGTACCCCTCTCCTTTTCCTTTCCCTCTCCTTTTCCTTTGTGTGAGTGGGTGCCAGACATGGCACAGGAAGCAGCTACTTCATGTGGAGCATGAACGTGTCTTCTTCTTCATATAGGAAAGGTGATGCGGATACACATTAGGATTGAAGAAAAACTGTTCAGCTAGAATCTGATAGAAAATGTATCAGAGATCTTCAATTTTTCATTTTATTTGCCAAAATTTTTTACTCAAATTCTATCATTCTTCAAGTAGGATAGTACCATCATTGGGGTTGTATCACTATTAAACTACTATTAGAAACAGATTTAATGCATCAAAATGACAGCAATCACTGTTCTTTCTGAAGTTTCTCATGAACGTTTTGAGTGTTACCTCATAGGCAGTGACACATAAAGGAAAACAGGTAGCTTCTGGAAAACTGCTGCAATCTTCCAGTGCTGTGATGTGTTGAATTTGTACCCTATTACTATTTACGGTGAAGCAAATGGATTCTAAAAATAAAGATAATATTCTGACTCTCAAATGCACATGCAGCCTATATTTCCTAAGAAATGGACAAAGCAAGGTGCTTTCTGAGCTGCCTGTCAGCCAGCAAAGAGAAGACTTGTCCCAGGGAACCTTCAGGACTCTGCTCACATACAGGTCTGAAGCTGCAAGCCAGTGGTGTCCAAAAGGAAGTAGAAAGGTAAAACAGGAAAATATTTGGAGTGATTCTCAGGACAGTACTCTAAGAAGATTTGTAATCATTTTGGCACTTCACTTTGGGGTTAAGATCGCTAATAAGATCAACATTCCCCGGTGAGGATTTTCATTATGGAAAGTTTGCACTGCATTGCTACAATGATTGCATTGCTTGGATAAGCTGGACTCTGGGAGCATTTTTACAGGCTGGCACATGGTAAGAGCCAGAACTGTAAAGAACATCAGTCTCAAGAAATTTACAGATGGACACGTATTCCCTTTGAATGCATAACTGAAAGGGGGATATCAGTAAAAGGGAAACCAAGCAGAGGCAGTGCGTACAGCTTTATGACAGTTTACAGTCTAGTGTATACACTCAGTTGTTGATTAAAATACAGCAAAGAGAAAGAGCAAGATCTTAAATAAAATATAATCATTTTCAAAGCCTCATTAGGAACTGGGCAAAGGAAGCTTAACATCTGCTGTACACTTTCAATGTAAGCATTGTGTTACAAGGTCCCAGTTGGCCTTGGAGCAGAATGGAGGGCCTTGTCCCCAGCCACTGCACGAAGTGGGAGTTTCACCACAGACATCAGTGACTCCAAGATCAGGCTAAGCATGCTTTGGTTTCACAGCATCTTTCAAGGAAGAAAAAATGATGTTTCAACAGAAGGATACAACATTCCTGTTATAATAATAAAAATATCCAATATAATAATAAATATAATAATAAAAATATCCAAAATGTAAGGTGAGTGCAGATATTATCTTCAACCATAATATGCTCTAACAAGATCTCATCTATTCCTGAGCAGAACTGCTTTGAAGTTCATCAGATAATACTTTTTTTTTTAATGGAAGAGCCTTGGTAGGTTAAATGTCCTTCACTTATTCCCTAAGCACATACGTCACAACGCTTTTATCTGCGGACATTTTGCTTCTCTAAAAGATTTGTAGGTTCATTCCGCCAGTGTTTATAGGGCAGTTAGCTCAGCTCAGTGACCATGATATAATGGTGGCATTTTGAACTCTCCCAACTTCTGAAATAAGTTCCAGAGATCCATATGCAACTGACCTCAGAGAAAGGGAAAGGAATAAATGCATGGTCTCTGCAAGTGCAGAAAGGAGCATTCCTCTTGTTTATCCTGACAGTTCTACCAGCAATATGATTTAACCACTTCTTGTGTGTTAAACACCCACCCCACCACTGTATGCAGTTAAATTACCTCTGTCTTTTCAATCAGCTGTTTTAGGTTTAATTGTATAACTAAACAATAGGCTTCTGTATTTTTATAGCATCCAGAAAGAACTACTGGTACGACAAATACAATTCAATCATGCTTTTCCCGTGAACATTTGGTTTTCTGTACTCTCTTCTCTCTGCTGAACCTACTTCATATCCTCTTTTAAAACTTGCACTCTCTAAAAAAGCCGTGCTTCTTGGCTTTTCTTGTACAACTGAGTGCTAGGACAGCAGGTGAACTCTGGGTTAGATACAGGCCGTCCCATGTGGATGGACAGGAGCTGAGGGAGCTCTTTCCTCTCCACTTAACTCACATAAGCAATGGTGCCAACTGCTGTGCAGAATGCTACGTAACAGCAGTGTGTGCGTGCAGAGCTCTGGGCAATACTCATTTCCACAGGTCTGTGCCTGTGAACAAATTTGCCCATATTTTCCTTGAGAAGATCTCAGTCCTCCTTCCAGAGCAGGCCAGAGTGATTTTCCACCACCGCTTTCATTGAGTTCATAATTTACTCCTCACTTAAAAATCCAGCAGACAGCATTCCAAAGTGGCACAATTTAGTCAGAGTGTCACGGTGCTCTTTAATGCTGTATTTTAAAGAAGTATTTTTAAAACGTCTATCTTGCAGCTGAGGATCTACCCCCAAGGCAAGCAATAAGTTTAAGCCTGTTCCTGGTCTCCATCAATTATATAAATGAAAAAAAAAAAAACCAGCAGTATTCTACATGTAATTCTACATGAATTTCTTTATCCTGTATGAAATTTCATCGTGAAAATCTATTCAAATCAGAATTTTCAGAGATATTAATCTTTTACAGTTTCTTGAGTTCCAGTCAACGTTCAGATGATTCTGGAAAGCTTGGCAGTTGGCATTTTCTGCATTTACTAATCTAAAAACATCTTTTAAAATGGACTTTGCTGACTGCCTCTAGTGTTGGAATTAGTTTTAATCGAGGGGTTATGTAACAGATTTTAAAGTCTGAGGCCCTAATTAAAATACAATTCCTGTTACACAATCTGAAAATATTTTCAGATTACTTTCCTAGTAAACCTTTAAACTAAACGATTTTGCACCATTAGGTCAATTTCTTATGCAATAAACTCTTTGTGACCACATATCTATCATTGTTGTCATTCTTGTATCAGCTGAACTTCTTTCCACAAGTAACTGTTCCATGAGGGAGACTAACTCCTACCTACCCTTGATTCTTCTTTACTAAGGAGAAGAAAGGCGATGCAAAAGGGGCAGGTATATCACACGTGCTGGTTCATTCAGTCTGCCCAAAGATACTCAGCCCATCAATATCCAAGTACATCTTCCCAGTCTTGTCCAGGCTTTAATTCTTACTCAATAAAGCTACAGAAAGAGTTTCATAGGCCTTTAGATAAAAGAAATTATGCTCCTGAATATGTTATATAAAATGATGAAATAGGATGCTGGCAGAAGTGATGCTTTAGTCCCATGACTATGACTTACACAAAGAATGTACATCTTCTTGACTATCAGCATCGCTTATTTTATTTTATTTTTTTTAATTCTAGAGTTGGGAAGTGTAAGCTAGAAAAGCAAATATCCAACTACAAACACCAGGAAAAAGTCTGGAAGACAAAATTCTCGCTGCCACTGGTAGCAGCACAGTGCAGAGGTGATGTAGTGAGGTAGCAAAGGCTGTACATTGGCACTCTGAGGCATAAGCACAGTGATCCATTAGATATCCTATTCCCATATTTGAAGGGAAACATCAATGCTTGACATAACTTGAGAACATGAAATTCACGATACTGAATAAAACTGAAGAATAAAGGACTTTTTCTTTGGGAAAGCATTACAAGCTCAGAGAGTGATCCCTTGGGCTTTTTTCTCCAACTGGGCTGGAGCTGCTCCTGTGTGGCACCCAGTACATGTTTTGATCTACAATCACTTTTGTTGCTCCCGTATTAGGTGTTAATGGCACCTGTAGCACTAAGCCTTTCTAATTTTTCAGATAATCCTGAAACATCAGAAGGACTCCCTCCCCAACCCTCCCCCTCACATCTCTCATCACCTTCAGGTGTAATAAAACACTTGGCCAGAAAAGAATCTCTGAAAGGGGATTACAACCCTTCAGGCCAGGAAGTGAGGGAAAACGCTTCCAGCACTGAGCAGTAAACTACTACATGACCAGAGGTGAAATTTCAACTTCAAATTTGTTCTCCAGCTCCAGAGACTGAGAGTCAAAAGACATGAAAGTGGATTAAAAGGATGGTGTGAAAGAAATACTTTAATTTTTAGCAGCTGTTCTGGCTTACAGTGATTAATAAACACCTGCTGAAAAACTTGAGATAAGCATTAAAGGTAGTAAGTACGTATAGAAACCATACAAGGAAAACTGATATAATTCTCAATGCCCGTTAAAATAAACATAATTTTGCCCTAAGTAATGCTTTATGCTGTACAGTTAACTCCATTACTCATACTGGAGAAACTAAGAGATCTACGTTCACTGGCTCATGAGAGTGCATGGTAATCCAGGGTCACCTATTGAGAGCTCTGCTGTTACTTATGCTGTTCATCTGTTAGTCATTTCACACAAAGTCTTTCTTTCTCACTTGAATCCCAACCTAGTTAGAGAAAACTAATTTCTTTCATAAAAGAGAAAAATCAAAAATGCGCTACCCAGGGATAACACTTCTTAGATGCCACCCTCCCTACTGCAGTTACAGCATTTACACTAAAGCATTACACTGTTTGTTTCAAAGCTCCCCAGAAGAATTTTGGGACAATTTTTATTCTATTATCCCTTAAGCCAGTGCTTTGCCATTACTGAGATGCAGTCCTGCCTCTGGCAGCAGCAAAACTCTATTGGCTTTTGACATTATTTTAGCAGGAACAGCATACAACTTTATCTTTACATAATAAACATTTCTTCAGTCTCTAATGTACTGAGAACCTGTAGCTGTTGAGCCATTCCATGCCTTGAACTTTTCAGCCCACACATCACCAGATTATTCAGCACTTTTATGTTCTCTGCTAGTTCCCCACAATCCATTTCTAAAAAGTAATTTATAAAAATACTGGGAATTGCTGAAAACACTGAAAAAAAAAAAAAAGCAAAAAAAAAAAAAGCAAAAAAAAAAAAAAAAAGCAATGGAAGCCTAGAGAAGAATTTTACCTCTATATCTGAAGAAGCTCAGATTTCCTCAAGATTCAAAAAACAGAATCCTCTTCTGCATATATGCATATTCATATAACCAAGCCAAAGCTTCCTTCCATGGTAAGCCATGCTTCCTATACAGATGTGGCTGGAGAGTTTACCAGGAATAGAAAGATTACCAAGTTATCTGGGGCCTTCCTTTAAACTCCACTTTCTCTTTCCAGCCAAATATCCTCATCATCAAACTCTTAAAAGATCTGGAGCCAAGACAGCTAAGAAGCATGAATGCCTGCTTTTCTGTTTGGACTTTGTACATACACTCTACCATTGCTAATGGTCTGATGCAATCTAGAGTGTCTTCATTCTTATAGCAGCTGAATATGATTCTTCACTGCTAATTAGGCTTAGTTTAACAGCTACAGACAGCACCATTACTGAGAAATCTCATGCTATGTGTACTTCTTTAGATACTGAACGTTTGCACTCCTATTATTTGGACATAATGAGCACTTTAAAAATCATTCTGTTGTATAGATTGTTTTGTGTGCTGTACTGACATAATAATATAACCAGCTTCATGGACATAATCTAATAAAAATGATCTGATAATTTGCAATAGTTGGCAAATTCTGTATGATATAGCCGACTAAGTCATTTATCTTTAGGTAACTCATTTGGACTCAGTCAGAATCAATAGTAACTGAATCTTTGAGCCAATTTATTCTAGCCCAGTAGAATAAATCAGTGGAAATGAAGTAATCCCTTGGATGAAACTCCCATTTGACAAATATCCGTTTTCCAAAAGCACTTATTATTGTTAAATCTGGATAAGCTACAAAAGAAGCTATGGAGAATGTTTGAGTAGAAAGAATACTGCATCAGAGATTCTCTTAGAGTTGCTTCTGGACAGTGTGCATTCTGGACATCTATAAAAGGAAATGCAGCCAGCACTAAGGGACAACCAAGCATGCCACATGTTGACACCAAGAGCTCTTGACTTGATGAATCCTGCCACTTCCTCTAGCAGTCAGCGTACCATGGCGGCTGAATCTTTCATGGACTCATTTGTACATGGCCAATGTATGAGCAGGTTAAACAGAGTTCACAGGCAAACATGATGGCACTGCTGCAAGTGCCATGCAGACAAAAAGAAGAAGCAAGGCAACAACATACTCATATCACAAGGAGAACTGTGGCTTCAAAAGAAGACAAGACAGGAACTAGTATGAGCTGTACCCTGCTATGCCCCTTCTCTGTGTTTTTCAGTGCCCAGCAAACAACACAGCCTTGACGACTGATAGTGGAGATGGCTCTGGCTGCCTGTGGATGCCATGTGTGCTGCCCTGGGATGTGCTGCAGAGCCCGCGTCCACCTCCCTCCCCAAGTTAAGGCTCTGTCTAGGTCTTTGCCATCCACAATCACAGACTCAGACTCACTGCAAGTCCTCTGCATAGTCTGTCCCCCGTGATGTAAGTAAGCACTTCCATGGTTGCCATTCCCTTGGAAAAATGGTCTTCCAGAAATCTAAATATCACACTTCCTCTTGCCTTTTGACATTTAGAGCTCTCCTCTCACAGCCAATTATTTACTTGGTATAAAAATAGCACAAAGTTTCAGAAAGCTGTTGTGTTTTGCGCTCGTTTCTGGATAGTCAAATACAGCAAACTGAATAAATCTGCTCAGATCAAAATTTCTGACTGGTCATTCAATTTGGAAAAAGTCCACACTTGGGAGCTCAGCAATGTGAGCCGCACTTAATGTCTAATCTTCCCTCCCCTTCTCCAGCACAAACCAGTGTCCAGGAAAGTCTCCTGTACACCCACTTGGACTTTAAATACCTTTGTGTAGCCATTTTCTTATGAAAAAGTAAATAAAAACAATATTTAATTATATTATGAGACAAACAAAAGTACACAGAGCTTCCCCCAGCCAAATTCTAGGCAAAAAGCAAAGCCTCTTGCAGCCAAGTTCCTGGAGAGGAAAGCTGCGTGAAAGCCAGGAGACCCTTTCAAAAGCAAAGTCTTTAAGCTGCATACAGCTGGTTGTCCCTCCCCAGGGCCAAGAGGAAGGAGTGCTGTAATGCTGCCCTGCACCTCTCCTCTTCAATGGCTGCAGCCACCTGCAGCTGGGGATGTCATCTGGATGTCACCTGTGGGCTGCTCTGCCTTATCCCAGGAATGACCTCATCTTTGAGATGCCCCGGTGTGCATGAGGTGCTGCACCTTGGCATTGGCGGGCAGCTGCACCTGGCACAGCACTGCCTGGGGGGCAGCCAGGTGATCCTGCTGCCAGCCTTACTTCCAAATGCAAATTGCATTTTCCAAACAAAAACTACATTACAAATCCTATTACAAATGCCATGATGTTAATAACAAGGACTTCTTTAAAACACCTACATCATGACTGACATGTTGTGGTCTTTCTTTTTCCTAGCCATGAGGCCTTTTCCTCTGACCTCTGGTCAGGCTAACTTGGATTGTCGCAGACCAGAATGTCAGCCCTCTGAGGAATGAGAGTTTTTTCTTAAGGATGCCACATTCAGGAGGACGTCAGAAGAGTGCTGTGCCACCTGTACGTGCAGAAGCTGCAAACCCTTTCCAGTAGGGCAGCTCAGTGAGCAGGGCTTGGCCTTGCAGCACCTGGTCCTGGCTGCAGCCTGGCCCCCACCTGAGCTAACGGTCAGGTTACCCTTGGTCAGCTAGCACAGCTGCTGCAGGGCTTCTTGCCCTGACTTCAAGGTTCCCTTCTGTTTTTTGTCATGGGTAGTGAGACAGTTTTTGGTTTCTATGGTTTACCAACGGTTTCCCTTACCAACAGATCTATTCCTCTGACTGAAAGCCTGGCACAGCTGGAAACTAGGAGGAAAACCACAAGTAAATGGCCTGGCACTCACTTACTACTCATCTCCAACCACAGGCCGATGCAGTTGCTGGATTTGACTAACGGCTATCAATCAGCCCAACTGTAGACACTTAGAAAGATATCAGCTAGAAAAGGCTTGAGGGAAAATGTGAGCTGAAAAACAGCAAGGTATTTTATTTTTAATGGGGTGATGTTGTCTTGGAAACTCATATGTATTTTGTACTTGACAATTAGAAGCATTATTCTGACTGTTTGCCCTTCACTCCATTAGTGTGCATTTGTCCTCTGCCCAAAGCCAAGGGGAGTTCTGCCGCGGAGTTAGGATTAAAGAGAAAACAATCCTGCTTATCAGAAAACTGCAATAACACGAGCAAGTACAGTCTTCTGCCCTCCTTTGTTAGTAAAGTCTAAAGCAAAATGCCATTGTTCTATCAGATCACTAAGGTCTCTAAGCTAAATTGTGGCTTGTGTCCATTCAATTTAATAAATGCTCGAAAAAAATGTCTGTAATAGGCTGGCCACCTATCTGGGGAGGAAGAAAAGATCCAATTTTATTAGGTCTGGTTTGGAAAAACCATCAGCCTCCCACACGCCCATGTGCACATGAATGGCAGAAGAATAAAGGAGGAAAAATGCAAAGCACAGAATTTTCAGCGCTGACAAGATCTTTCCAAGGAATGAACCTTCTCCCAGTATAGCTGGTCTGGACTGTGGTGAACTTTAATGACACTTGCAACTTAAATCATTCTTATAACAAAACAAGATAATTTCCAAAAATGGCAAAAACAAACTCAAGCCAGAACTGTAAAGTACCTTGGTTCAAAGACTGCAAATCAAGTTGTGTAGCTTTTACAGTTCTAAGCTGCAACATCCACCTTTGCTTATTAAAATAATGACCAAGGAAAAAAAAAAAAAAGAAAAAAAAGAAAAAAAGGAGTTGTTGTTTCAATTTTGCTCCTACCCAAATCTAACTGTGAGCAAGCAGACAAGTGGATGATTACACTTTCAAGCTGTTGGTCCACTAGATACGTTGGTTTAAGGTCCACTGGAAAACACCAGATAATATGATTGCGAAGTCTGTGTTTAAAATTACTGCATGATAAAGCGAACAGTTATTCCTCAAAAAAAAAAAAAAAAGTAAGAAGTTGGTCAGTTTATAGGTAAGCCCTGAGTTACAAACAGCATTCACAGCTGCACTTAACTCTGATGCTTTCTGCCTTCTGTGTTGGCTTTGTCATTTTTTCCCTTCTAATATCCATTTTAAAAAAAATCTTTTTCATGGATTTCTTTTCTGATCCAGGTACTTCTTTCTGCTGCCCCACACAAAGAAGACATGAAATTATCTTACAGCTCTCTTCTCTCTGCTTTTGAAAGGCATTTCAGAAATGCGTTGAAAATGAGAATGGAGCACGAAAAGGACAGGTTAAGCTAAGACCTGAAAAAGGCCTAATGACACGGAGAAATAGAGGATCCAGTAGGCAAAATGGAATACTACTGCTGCATAGCTAAGCATCCACTTAAAAACAGTGAGGACTAAATCATCAGATATGCTGAAGTACAAGAAAATAACTGACAAAGAGTTAAAAGGCCTTTACACGTCCTTCTGTGGCAGTACTGATACATAAATATCTCTCTTTTCAGGCTTTGTTCACGACGTTATTGTTATATAGAAAGACAAAACAAAACTGAAGCCATCACTACCACCAGTCAGAGTTAACTTTCTCCTGTGTTCAACACGATCAGGATTTCACCTGTAATATCCATACACACTGGGAGAAGTTAAAACCCCACTTTGAATGACAACTCCCAAGAATGTACAGAACAGCTCTTAATAAAGATCACTGCAAAAGCAAATACAGTTTTTCCCTACAGAAATCCTGTTGATTTTTTCCACCATTTCCTAGCCTACAGAAAGCAGAATAAGTTGATCCATTGATTCCAGTTTGAGGGAAAGTTTCCTCAATGGTGTGTTACCTCAAGATGCTGTTCCTGTCCAAATCACATTATCTCCAGTTACATCTTTGCCTGCACTGATACATTTGAGCTGTGGCAGGAGCATGTACCCCCCCATACAGGCTCTGTGTTAAGTGGCACAGTATTTTGTCACTACTGTTTCAGTATATAATACTTTACTGTTGATCACAGGCTTTAAACAGATCTTCCTGCTACCTTAATGCCTTGAATTTTGAACAGTACTAATGGTTTTGGTTTTTTTTTGTTGTTTTTTTTTTAAGTGAGTTATGACATACTGCTACTTAATTTGAAGTGGGTGACTGAAAACATATAAATCCTCTGGTCAGGCATGCATTTGTAAATTTACAGATTCACTGCCTCTTCCTCTAGACCATTCAAAGGCAAAGCAACTAATCATAAGGAGTGACTAATCCAGGCTGTGTCTGGAGTAGAGTCCCATCAATGCAAAATCCAAGCAGTTCTCAGCAGCAGCAGAATTTCTATGAGCCGCTCTCCCTAAGCCCACTGTCTTCTCTGCTCCTTTTTCCAGACAAAGAACATGCTTTGGCACCTCAGAACCTGTGGTTTTACTGTTGAACATCTGTCAACAGACATATACCTGTCTTTTCAAAGTGCAACCTTAAAGGACTGCATCTGCAAGAGATTAACACCTATAGGTACAGCTAATTCAGACCAAATGAGGGCATGATGAAAATGATGCTAGTTAGAACAGCCTGAAGCATGAGCCAGACTGCAGACCTCTTCAGAATTAAAAGCCACCTGTCCCATTCAAAGCACTGAGAACCTGGAAGCTCTGTTATGAGTTATCACTTAGTTATCCACTGGTAAAAAGCAGGAACATGTACCTCCTCCTATGGACAAGGAAATGCATACAGGAATCACATTGTGATAGCCTGGTTTCCTTTGAAATTACATTTTATTTGGTGATACTTTGGCCAAAAGATATCAATGATCACACTAACAAAATAATTTAAATTCTTGCAAGTTTAGCTTGAACATCCTCTCTTAGTTCTGCAGTCTCACAAAGACTATAGCAGACACTGTGAATTCCAGTCTCATCTGTTCAACTGACCGCTCATATCTCTCCGTTGCAACCCTTATTTTGAATGAAAGTCTCACAGTTCCCAGGAGTTACCTATCAAGGTTTATTTCATGGAGAAGACAACAGAAAGCTCATACAGGATCCCTGCAAGAAGCACAAAGCATGGAACCCAGGACAACTCTAAGCAATACCCTCTCCTCTTTGCCAGTTTGCAAACACCATCTTGCAGAGGGATTTCTTCAGCTGAGTGCTTAAGTGCTGTACTTATACACATTAACAGAGATTAGCTCTTCCACATTTTGTGCCATTCTGTCCCACTAAATTGTTTTCAGAGAGGTTACAATCCTCTTTGAAGTCAGGGTTAATTTCAACAATAATTTCCTTGAAGCCAAGACTCTACCACGTGATCCAGCTAAAAGAGTTATTCTTTTCAGTCAGTAATAGAAGTTCAAACTCCCCTTTCCAGCTTCTGTTTTTGGAGACAACTCAAAAACAGGTGTTCTGGTTGGCTATTTCTTTTCTGAAACTCAACTGTATTTATTTCATGCAGCATTAACCAAGACTAGGTTGAGAGCTGATAGCTCTTCCCTTGCTCACAGATGTAGAAGCCAGGGACAGGTGGGTGACCCAACTCCCTCCTGTCATTTGCTTCCAGATTCAACACAGAAAAAAAAAAAAAAAGTGTGCAGTGGATTTGACAACTGCTTTTTGAGTTGTACAAATAACGTATGGCTCGTCTGGAAAAGTGAATAAGGATCTATTATTATATTTAGTTTGAAAGATTTTGTTACAACTATTCTATACAGTAAAAAATTGTATCTATAAATGAATATAAATGCAAGGCTAGCTTTTTAAAACCAGTTATACTTTCTTTTATAATTACAGGGAGTTCATATCACAACGTGATCACCATGATGATCACAGCATGACAAGATAGATAGGCTCTAAGCTTTGATTGTGTCACATCTCTATACATTATCACAAGCAACAAGGTCCTGGACTCATGGCTTTTCTGCACACAATGATGCAGCTCCTCTAATTGGACACATTCGTACTATTAAAAGATGACTTATACACTTATTGCTTATTTCTCTTTGTCTGTTTCCTTGGGCCCACCAGGGAACCTGTCCCATTGTAGGTGTTTTAGTAGAGTTGCACATTTCTTATCCACTGACACAATCTTCAAACACAGCTGGCAATGCAATGACTGTCCCGCATTTATTAGGCACTGGTGAAGTAAGCTGAAAAAAGAGACAACTGCTAAGAGCATGATTTAATATTTAAAACTGAATAAATAATAACTTCATACTATTTGTGCCAGTATTGTGGCTTATGAAATTCTGGGCCTGACGATCTTACCAACAGTAAGCTGATTAAAACACCATGGAGCTGGTGCATGAATGGTCTCGGTAAGATGTCCATGTGAATGGAATTAATTTCCCTCACGGCTGGATGAAACTAGGGGAACTGAGATAATACTGTTTCAGTTTTGGTTTGGAGAGGTGGAAAAGTTTTCTGGGAGAGGAGTGTCTTTTAAGGTTTGAGTTTGAATTGATGCCTGTAACATTACTGAAGACTGCATGCGCATTCAGAACACTGCTCTCAGATGCATGACTTCTTCGGCTTGACTGGGCTATGAATATGACACAGGCTACAGAAAACTAATGGGATCTTCTGTTGATTTTTAGTTCCACATTTACTACAAGTAAAGGCAAATTTGGTTGCTCAGTATTATAGTTACATTTGTCTAACTGGAATTGTTACAGAGATACCTGGTCATTTATCCCGCATATACACCTACTAACACACTAGTCTGTGCAGGACTAAAATCATATACGACTGTCATTTTGAAGACTAGGTCTGTATGATTAACTAAGAACTAAGAGGTGAAACACTTTTTCTCAAGACTACCTGCTCAGAAGAGAGTCCAAGACCAGCGACACTTGTTTTCTCTTATAGATTGTTTCACCCAGATTCAGATTTCAGTCTTCTTTGCTTCTTCTCTCACACTCATTCACCTTGATTAAGTACTACCTAATCCAAGCAAGAAGAGAGACAGCCCTTTCCTCCCCTAAACCACTGGTCATGGCTTCCACTTTGGAGCTGCCCTCAGTCCTTGAGCCAGCTGGAAGAGTTTCACGCGTCCAGACAGAAGTGACGGCCTACTCCCAAGCTTGCCTTACTCCTTAGTGAATTGTTTATTGAGTAGGAGGTATAAGATCCTCTCCTACTGGCAAGGAAAATGCTCAGTATTGGTGTGAAACTTTTTTATAATTAATCCTTGTTGTTTTTTTTTAACCTAAATATATTACTTGGTCATGCTTTGTAGAAACAAGATTAATGCAAATAGCTCAATATTCTCTGAGCTGAGACAAGACATGCAGATTGCCAGTCTATCTTCCCACTATGCCAAAGGATACCCTATGCCATTAGGCCCATCAAACTTTCCAGCTTTATCTATGAAAGATTCTGTGACACTGAAGCAACCAAAAGCATACTGTGCAATTTTCTTTATTGGACATTATTATCAATGGACCTCAGCTTTTAAATCAAAAAAGGAGCTATTGTGACAAATAAATTTACGTTTTTGTCAGCTAAGGACAGTCCACCCAAATATGGCTACAAATGACAGAAATCTACTTGACTAGACATGAGATTAAAAAACCTGAAACTACCCTACAAGGAAATCTGAAAGTAACACTTTATTTGGGGCTGCTCCCATCAGCAGCTGGGCTTCAGGACACGGTCTTTATTTATTCATATATGCCCAATCTTCATGCCCACAATCCCCGATGGGCCGATATGATACTAGGTACACAATGAAGTGCAGAAGCCTACAAATCTGCACTGTAATGAAAATGTGTAGATTTTAAGTATAGCTATGATGTTATACAAACTTCAGATTTCGGGACTTTAGGCTGAGAAGTGCCATTTGGTTAGCTGTATCAGCCAAGACGAGGGATATGCTCAAATTTATTCTCTGTGTTAGACATATATTTATTTGTGTATATGAACTCCAATATCTGCTTTTATGTGTTTTGTATCTGTTTGGTTTTTTTCTTAAAGATATCTTTTTTTGCATATGTCCTAAACTGGTTTGAATTAAGAGTGGTTTAAATTAAATAAAGTGCTTTACACTTAGAGACACAGCAATCTATAAGACAGCAACGCTGGACCAGTCATACAGAGCTCCTCTCTCTTCCATATCTGTCCAAGCCTACAGAACCCTGACTGTGCCTGTACCTACCTACAAAACTGTATTCTAGAAAATTCTAGTAAAACAGTATCTGCACTTTTGAATGTTTGCATTCTGAGATATTTTGTGATGCTTTATTTAATATAGTGTTTTATTTCCAAAAAAGTTCAACAGAAATCTCCGTGATAGGAAAAGACCCAGAAGAGTCTCAGTATATTTCTTAAAAAAGCTTTAAAATCTTTCAAACAGGATGGACAATAGAGTAGGGAAAGAAGGAAACAAGAACCCGGTAAGAAAATAAAAAGTTGTCTTAATGTCAAACCAACATGTACTTCTAAGCCTTAGCTACACCGTCATACCTTACCCTATGAGCACCAGTAGAAATGCAGATGGGTGATTACCCAAAGGCACCAACCATTTTCCAGAAATAGCTGTTCCAATTATTGCATATTTTGGAAATAATCCATGAAGTTTGCAAAATTTCACAGTTTATTGCTACCAAGGTCACAGTAACACAGGCTTTCTTTTGCAATCCATGAAGAAAATCAGAAAGACAATATATATCATACAGGGAGTATTGCAACATTAAGCCAATGCAGCCATGGAGATAGCACTCAGTTCTGGTCTTTACAGCTTTATGGCAATGGGGTTTTAGGTTAGTATTCCAAATCATGCTTGTATACTGAAGTATGTGAAAGTCATATTGTTTCCAGTGAAACAACATAGTACATACAGACTTGGCAGATGCCTAACTTCTGCAGTTTTTGACAGTCTCCCAAATTTAGGACTGGAAATGTCAGACTGACCCTGCATTTGGCAGGAATAATAGAAGTTCTGGTTTTATCAAACTGTGCTTGAAGCAAGATCACATTTCCATTAAAACAGAGATCTCCGATTTTGTAATATTAATGTAATATTTGCATTTGTAAACCAACAGGAAATTTAACAGTCCTTAATTAAATTCACTGTGTTGTACTTTGGGATTTGGAGTCAGTGAGGCTTTGGGAGTCATACATCACAAAAATGAAATTAAATTGGTGGTGCTTGCACATGGCAATATTTTTCATCTGCCAGAATACCACATATTTAATGAGAAAAAATGAGAGCTCTGAGAAAGTAATAAAGTTCTGTGTTCATTTGTTTGTCCTGTATCACTTCTATCACCAATGCTAAAATCAGAGTTGTTGACTCTTCTGCTTTTATCAGAAAAAAATATCAATGGCTTAATGCCATCATGAACCTGGCAGTATATGAGATAAGACTGAATTTTTTGAAGTTTGCAATGGAGGGCTTAATCCACATTCTTTCTCATCTTCTGACTTCATTTCTGAGTCAGACACAGAGAGGGTGGAGTGTACTAATTCTACCCAGGCCATTTGACCAGGCAAGAAGCCCAAGAAAAATGATTTTTCCATATACTAACATTAATAAATAGTGGAATCCCAAAGTTCTTTTGCAACTTGTATTTTGAACTCCACACTATAAATTCATCTCAATTTGCTGCTTTTAAGTAGCTGTTTCTCAAGGCCCTTGTAGCATGGCTTCGTCTTTTAAATTGTACTGATTACGTTTTTTATACCTCTCAGTGTTATCATTTTCTTTCATGTTTTCTTTATGTATATTCTTTGATTTCAGAGTATAGGTGTATCAAAATTATACACAGTTTCTCTATGGAGATCACGCAGACTTTTTGCAGCAAGCTCAATGGAAATGCGTGTGTTTGGGTTAATATTGAAACAGGTCTATCTTGCTAAGGTTCTTGAGGGGTTGTTCCTCTCCACACCCTACATATCACAGTCTTGATCTCAGTATCCTTCCACAGGGACATCTCTCACATTCACAAATCACCTCCATCTAGCTACAATATTTCATAGCAAAATAGTTCTGATTGTTACTTTAATTGAATCAGCCAATCTTAAGTCTCTTTTTCTTTCCAACCTGCGCTCTGTTCCCTGCGCCCTGGCAGAATAGCTTATTCTTCAAATTCCTACCTCTGTTTCCAGAAATCAACTTTACAATGACTTCCAACATCTCAAATACGCCAAGCAAGGACTATGAGCAAACAACTGATGGTCTAATGCGCAAACACCAGAGCAAGAAGACTCCGGCGAACGCTGGGCCCTTTCTAGAATGCAGCTTTACTCAAAATAAACAACAGTCCCTCTAGCTCATACTTATCTGCATTTGGATTCAGTTGTAACAGAAATACAATGTTTATATACACTTTACCAAAAGCTCAGGTCAACTCCTACTGAAAGACTCCAAAATGGTGAAAAGTATGAATTTGCAATGGATGCTTATATTCTGTGCTGTAAACAAAGCATCCTATCAGTCCTACCAGTCCTTTCCAACATCATTAACATGATCCAAGGTATTGTGCCAGAAATTACTGCACATCTTTTAAATTAAAAAAAGAAAAAAAAAAAAAAGAAAAAAGAAAGAAGAAAGTGAAGTAGCATTTCTTACTTTCGACGAAACATTTCTGCAAATATGCAACCAACACTCCAAAGATCAACTGGTGTTGCATAGCTGGACTGAAGCAAAACTTCAGGAGCTCTATACCACAAAGTAACAACCTGTAAAACAAAAAGGAAGATAAGTTACAGCAAGCTTAGCTGTACAACTACAACTTCAGAAATGTTACTCTACACAGATCCAATTTAGCTTCATCCAAACCACAAAGCCTCACAGATTCAGGCAAACTTATTTGATCAGTGCACAGAAAAGTGTCTTGCATGGAGAATCTACACATGGGTAAGCTGCACTAACAGTGAATCAGGTAGTACCACTTCTCCAGAACAGAGCAGTTCAACCGTACAACAAAAATGTAATATCACAGTTAAGCATTGGTGTGATACTACAATATCCCAGTACACCGCCAGAACAGCTCTTTGAACCTTATTCAACTTACAGACCCCAAATATTTTCCAGTGGATGTTCAGATTCTCTGTAGAGCAAACATTAGGCTGTTGATCAAGGGCTGCTTTTCTTAAACACTTTATTAGACTTCCTGGGTGTCATCACCCGAGTGCCAAATTGGAAGCCAGAAGTTAAGGAATCCTGTGAGTTTACCTATGAGGTAAATCAGAACCTGTAGCCCATGTTTATCCTAAGCTCTTCATAGTTCAGCTAGTATTTTTTTGCAAAAGGAATGGTGTAAATGGAGCTGGACTGACCAACTTGGGTAAATGAGTCCTACCTGTCTCAAAAGTTCTTTCTTTGTGTTGAACTGAAGGCATTTATTATTTTAGCATATGGATACAAGATAAAACCTCCCCAAAGCTGCCCACTACAAAGGGCATTCAGTGCTGTCTGCTGTGGTGTCCTTGGACACCAAGATCTTTACATTGCCTTTGTTTTCACCCAAGCAGCATAGCACTGGGATCCTTGGCAGGTTCCTGACCTTCACCTCTGTGACTGTCTCCGTCCACATGCCATGGGCTACAGCAGCACTAACTTCTCCCATAATTTATTTCCAAATTATATAGTCTTTTCCAGGGACATATGCCATGTGAAGTGCCTGCTTCAGGCAGCCGGTCACATTGCAATGTGTTGTGGAGACACAGTTGGAATTTCACTGGCACAGCTCTATTGATGGAGTTTGATGAGTCCTGCACATTGGATCCACAACAGAGATGAGACAGTTTATGTTTACTCCTTTGTTTCTCACAAATCAACCAAATACAGATGAGGTTGACTATCTTCAGTATACTTACAGAAGAACATGAAGAGCTTCCTAAGTGTCTTGAGTGAGCTATTATGTAGCTAAAATATAATCTCAGAGCCACAGGAGTATCCTTCTCCTGCATGCATGCACTTATAATACAACACAGGATTGTCAGCTAAATGGCAATATATTCTCAGTGTGTGCTATAATTTAAATTTCTGTCAATATAAACTTATGGGCAGGAAGGGTATCAAAAATCAGTAGTTTCTTTCTCCAACTAACACAAAGGTGAGTATTGGGAAACGCAGTGTTCAGGAGAAGTGTGACAAAGCAAAAAAAAAAAAAAAAAAAAGGAAAACAAAAAAAAGACCTGAAAAGAAGTGCATAGCTAACACAAAAATAACTTAAAAATTATGTTAACTGGTATGAATTTCAAAACCAGTACAAATAAATGTATAATAAGAGTGGTTTTTTTTCCCAAATGATAACCATATAATTGTCTTCTAAGCATAAATAACAATGGAAGTAATCAGTTGAGTTTGCCGGTCAAAGCCAGCAGAAACAAAAGCAAATAGAGCATTTATTACGATCATTACATGCCCCGACAGCCTTTGGAACTACTGAAAGGCTACTGAAGGGAGGTTCACGGATATTTGCACAAGTGGTCATATTTGCTAACAGTCCTCTTAAACACTTTGATCTCGATTCATAAAATTTGTCTTTGAAACAGTTCAATAACACGGTGCAAAGTACCGCACCGGCAATCTCAATTCCAGCTACCTGTCCTCATAAACAGATTCCTGTATGGAAGCCGAGCACCGTTTAACTCCATTTCTCTCGCTCCTGATTGGGTAGCGTAGCAATGGTGTTTTTCCAAAATATTTCCCTGCCTGTGAAAAAAGGTCAGGTTTCTCCAGAGATTCACACTAGGGACAGAAGACATACACGTAGCACGAGGTCAGGGAATTTTTACTGGAGCTGCCCTATCCACATCAGTGACAATTCCTCCTACAATATGTGCAGTTTTGGTGATGCAGAATCTCTCTCTCGAGCTCTGATCTGTACTTTCACTTTCTCAGGAAACTTGTCGAAAATCTTTCTGAAGAAACATCGGTTTGTGAAATTGGATATAACAAGTTCAACTCGTTATAATGTTCCTGGTGGAAATACCACCACAACCCACCATTTCTGGTTTGAGACCCCCACGGCTCTTCTCATACAAAGCGAAAAGATGCTTTACTTCCTCCAGTTCCACACTAAGGACTGTGGGGATGTATGCGAGACACCTCGGTGAGCCCTTCTGACAACGTACGCCAACGTACTTAGGGTGGCCTAAGTGCCATTTCCTGTGAAATGCAGCACAGGGACCGCTCTGCTCTTGAGAGGCACCTCGCAGCTCGGCATGCCCTGCACTGCTGGGGGAGCATTGCTGCTTCCAGAAGGCCGCAGGCACACAGCACACCGGCTGCCTCTCCCACGTGGCCGCATGCTGGCTCAGCTCCCCAGCGCGCACCCTGCTGCCCGCAGCACACGTGTTCGCAGGGGAGCAGGAGATTTTGTTTCTGAGTAATTTGGAAACTTAAACCTTAAGAAAGTGGTTTCCAAAGCCTTGCAGTTCAATTCCAGCAACTGCCTGATGGCTTTGTAGTCAGAGAGGAAGTAAGAGCTTTTCTGATCTGCTCTGTCATTATGGCATTATAAAAGTGATCAAGTAACACTTATGGCTCGTAATATGCAAGTCTGCGTTTCAAAACCTGAACATGAAAGGGCTCAACGTTTACTAAATGTCAGTTTGCACACAAGTAATGCCTCATATGGCTTCCGAGCTGCTCAGAGCCTTCTGCAAAGCATGGGGTGTGCAGATGATGCAGTGCTTCTGACACAGAGCTTCACACTCCCTTTTGCTTACCATAGAAACCAAGAAAATATTTGTGGACATTCCATTAACATTTGTAGATAAGTAGAAACGAAAATTTTTCTGAACACAGGATATGGTGGCTGAACAACTAGATCATCGCTTCCTCTTTAGTATGGTTTTGACTTAGAATGAAAAAATGCTTTGCTTAGGTAAGCCACATCACCAGCGAGATGCATTTTCCACGCAGGGCAGTGAGCACTTCAGTGCTGCTTCCTGATACAGCCCCCTTATTAGGACCAAAATCTCAAACTTCTGCACTGTTACACTTTGCTTAAATTCCGCCGGCCCTGAAAATTTGCCACTTGTTATGGGGCAGTTGGCGACCGCTCTGCAGGAAAAGGCATTTGTGCTCATATGCTGACAGAGATCCTAATCCAGTGCAAGGCTCCTGTCTACCTCTGATGTTGCAGGCCTCAGTGAGCATGCTGCATTTTAGTCCTCTCAGCTAATGAACTTCCTTCTGTTGCCTCCTCTCTTCCCGTCACCCGCCTGGCCTCTTTATCCCCTCACTTGCCCCAGCCAGGTTTCTTTCAGCTGTCCTGACCCCCAGCTACTCTCCTGGCTCTGCCTTCCTGCCACGTGCCAGTGGTTCCCTGATGTCACCAAACGTGCTTAATCCTGTGCTGCACATGTGCAAACAGCCAAGTGAACACGGTCTGATTCCTGAGCACCCCAAGCTCCCCAGAATGTCATAACTGGCTCCCTCTTCTTCCAGCTGCCTCCATATGCTCCGGAGCCAAATTAGCTCCTTTTCCCCTTTAACCAGCCTTTAGCTCTCCCGCTTGCTCTGCCAGTACCCAGGATACCACGACTTTTCTATTTTCTACAGATTAGTCTACATACAAGAAAACTGGGAATAATTTGCACACCGGGACCTAAAGGAGCAACTATACTCCATTTCCAGTGTACATTTTGTGATTCTACTATCCAGATGGGATGACAACAGTTAAAGAACAGTATCAGTAGCTGGTGCTGCTTCTTATAATTTAAACATCAATAGATTTAGGCAGCATGCCAGAATGAAAACAAATCAAATGTATATCTAAGAGGCAGAAGAAAGGTAAGAACATCTGCAAAATTGTACCAGTGCTGCGTTGCACTTGCTGAAGATGGCAACGTGCTCAGTGAGAAATAAGGGGAAAGCTGCATTTACAGTCTGAAGAAGGATAATTTTTCTCTGAAATAAAGCTGTCTGCCTTATTATACCTGACAGCCATTGCTATCTGAGACCACCTAGCCCCAGGAGTTTCACTCCTGCACTTCATGATACCTATTTCAGATGTAAAATCAAATTACGGTACATATCTGCTCAGTAGCATTGCAAACACAAGACGTAGGCATTGTATCTGTCTCAGTTATTTTCCATTTACTTCACAGAGCAGATTTTCACTTCTGGATATCTGCTTAATTTAAAGGGATCTGTGCAATGCACAGCCCTTTCCATATATAGTTGCAGTCTGAATAGCATACAGTTCAAAAAAGACAAAGGCAAGCAGAGGTTTAGGGATGGGGTTGAGTAACAGAGACACAAAAGACTACATTTTGGTTTGCCACAGACTTCAAGTACAGACCAATGCCCAGTTGCACAGCTACAGGAACAAAGCAGGGATCAGACTGTAACACAGTGGCTATGTCTGTGCTGGGAAATTAAATGGGACAGGAAACGTTCCTTTGGCACAGAGACCAACAGGCACAGAGTGGCCTATGTCCATGTTACTAAATTCTCAAGCCTCCAAAAAAAGGTGACCGCATGCAAACTGCTTATTGGGAATGGTCTTTGGTCCATGCTTAACTGTGCCTAGGAACTGTCTGGGGGAAGGCTAGTTGGCATAACTCAAAACGGTGCCAGGAACCATTCTAATAATTTAACAGTATAGACAATTGAGCTCCAGTACCCACGAATGCTTCCTGGCACTCTTCAATCCACCAGCCAGTGAGTCACACTGTGGCCCCGCGTCTTCCTTTCACTTCAGAGTGAAGGCATTTTGCTATGCTTCTCTCATCCCCACAGAACCAGGGGCTACAACAGGGCAGCGGGTGTGGAACCAGGGCCCACTCCTCATCCCGCCCCATTCTGCTCTCAAGGGGTAATGGCGAGCCTTGCAGGAATGCTGATTTCCCCTCCCTTCTTTACTGAGCAGAAGGAAACCGGGCTGGAGGCAGCCAGAACTGTGATTAAATGACGTGACTGGAAATGTTGTGAAAGTTTGTGCATAGAAACCAATGAAATAAATTGGACAACATGAAAAGAGAGAACTGTTTCTTCTGCTTTTGTATCCTATATCCATAACTTTTGCCTCAGAGATGTAGAAGTTTATTCAGATATTTTCTGCTTTATCCAGTGCTTAAGATGTCCTGTCTCTGGTATAGAGTCCTCATAAAGAGAAACTGAAATGAATGAGCACCTGAAGAAGGATCCATCTCACACAGCGTTATATACCTACATCTGAGCCATTCAAACAGACTCCCTTTGCAGTCAGAGGAAAGAAACTGGCATTCCCAGAGTGCAACTCATCTTACTTTACAGTAAGAGTGTACTACAGGTCACATGAACGTATGCTGCAACTGCACACTATCTATCTGTGAGGACAACCTAGCTGACTGACCCACGAGTAGATGTCTTCATTTCAGACATCATCTCAAGCTGGATGTGACTAATTCCACTTTAATTACTTCTGAAGGAACCTAGAAGATACCTGTAAAATCTCTTAAAATATTAGCTGTCATAGACATCATGTCACAAAAGCGATTAAAGGGATGCTCAGATTCATAATTTAATACAAATGAAATTATTCTTCCTAATCTTTTGCTTTTGTGATTGTGGTTTCTTCCGTACTGGTTTTGGTGCTGATTTTGTTGAAGATATTTGCTATTAGACACTGGCTGCTTTCGTTGTTTAAAGCATTTCAGCCTCACAAAAGATTATTTCTAAATTGTTTGAAAATTCCCGAACACGGCTCTTCAGCTCAGTTATTTTGTACAGTTTTCACTATTGGGGTTTTCACATGATCTTTAGGGGATCTTTCTGACTCTTTTTCACCTATTTTTGTCTTTTTGTTGTTATTGAGTAAAATGAGGGAATGTAACTACAGGATACATGGTACAGCATACAGAATCTCATTCTGTAGTGTTGCTTCATGGTGGCCAACCAAAAATCCTCTCTACTGCTTCAAACTAGTCATAAGGGTTTAAAGTGGAATCTTCAAAATTTCACAATGGAGCTACTACTGCATGGCTTCTCATTCAGGGCTGGGGCTCTAAAATGACTTGTGCAATTTTCTTCAGACTTTGTAGTAAATTTCTCCTCAGCTGTGAGTAAGCCTGATGCACTCACCGCAGACCAGTGGAGAGGACTGAAATACAGATGCCTACAAGTGCTTGCACACTGACTGAAGCCTGGCTTCAATCTCTGCTGCAGAGAGATTCTCCCTAATGCAGCACCCTCCTGCTTGCTAGAAATGCCATGCTCCATCTCCACAGAGCCTGAAAAGAAGAAATGCAATTTCTTAAGTGAATATGTTTAAAAATCCTGTGCTGGCTTGATAGTGTAGCACTACTTAACATAATATTAAAAAATACCACGTTTCAGCAGATATGGCCTGGAATAGCAACTGAGAACCAGCATGGGGCAGGGCTGCGATGGCAATTCAGAGTGGGTAACACTAGGCAAGGAGCCCTGATGGGGCCCTGCATGCTGCTCTGTGCCTCCCACGCAGCTCAGGCCAGCCCTGCTCTGTGCTGCGCAGGTATGTATGTGCAGCCAGGCTGTGGGCTTGCTCTGGTCCTCCGCACAGCAACACGAACTGCCTGCACAGCTCTTAGTGTGGGGCTCCTCCCACCTCTGCACCACCTTTCACAGCAACCTCCAGCATGCGGAGAAAGCCCTTCCAAAACCCACTTGTCCATAAGGTGCAATAATGCCAAGACAGTTGACAGTAACATGGGTTTTTCAGCCTCAGAATCATGACTTCAACATATCTTCCATCCCTGACTTGGAAGCGGAGCACGCCTGGGGACTAGCTGGTGACTGCCTTACTGTATTTTCCCATCACTGTCCTTGAAACATTCACTGAGCATTCTGGGTTTACAAAGAAAGCTTGTGAATCTCTCTCTCTGAAGACCTGTTATCATTGTTAACTGTAACGGAGACAGGTAATAATCATTATATTATACAATGTGCTTTAGTTCCCAGGGACAGCATCAGTCTGAATAATTATATTTATTTTATTTCTTTTTTGAGTAGTGGTTCTTCCACTACTATGTAGCTGTTTGCAGCTCATGACAGAGGTAGGTATGGCTGGTGAGAATGTTTCTTAGAGAAAGACAGTTATATTTTGTCTTCTGCAGAAACATTAAAGTAGTTTCCCTTTTACAGTAAAAGTGAACCAAGCTATCCTGGTGGATTTTAGAAAGCGTTTCATTTATTGACTAGACGTTTAATACATATATATAGACAACATCCTTCTGACTGCTATGAGTCTCATGAAATGCACATGGTAGCACCTATTTTGTCCTTTTACTTACATTTGTCTCAGCTTCAGAGGCACACTTAATTAGCTGCTTCCTGAAAAGTGTAAAGATAGTTCTTCCTATTTCATTAGTTAAACCATCAAGACAAAAATACCTATTTATAGTAGACACAAGTCCTGATCACACATAGCACCCACTATCAAGTTGTTATTTCAGAACATGAGCTCTTCTTTTTGATGTTAAAACATTTGTGATTTGAAGAAAGGAAGATTTTGCATCAACTGTAAGGTAAAAAATAAAGAAATCGTTCATTTCTTTGATGGTTTATACACACAAAACTGATCAAAATTTTGTCTTTTTTATTTCTAGGAAGAACCACATAACCGAATGTGGTGGTGGTGCTGGAGAATATTTCTAGGTACATCCGTTGTCAGCCTGAGTGATGTTATGTGTATGTATAATGTGTGTGTGCGTTTGCACTTCATACATGCAAATACAAATACTTGCGGAAGACACTTTACCTACATTCAGTGGCTTTTACCTCAAGAGTTTCTGTGCTGCTGTGTGCAAAAGCTACTAGAAAGGAAAAGTGGCTCTTCGTATGAGGTAATATTTTCATGCACTAGGTAGAACTCAGAACTTATCTCAAAACTAATACAAGGAAATATATTTCCATTAAGTTGAATATTTCACAGAATTCTGTACTGATACTATACCGAGAACCTTTCTTAGAGACTACTTGAAACTTCACGTGAAAAGCATTTTATCTTTATATGAAGAGAAAGAAGCAAAAACAACATTAGCAGCATCACAGTACCTGATTCAGGGTCCATGGAGGAGAGACTTGCCAATGCTAGCTCTCTGCTAAAATCAAAACCATGATGCCCTAACCTCTGAGCTGCAGAGAAGCCTTCTGTGGAATAAGGGACAGTCCCGTTTTTTACAGAAGTGGTCAGCTTTGCATGCAATGAGGTTTGTCCTGATATCGCAGTGTATTTATACGGAGATCTGGCTGCAGCAATCTGTCTCATTTCCACTCACATCAGTCACCTGCTGCTTTTAGCTAGCTGACAAAACGGTCATAATTTTTAGTATCATACTTCTAGCCTTGTTCCAGTTGCTTTGCTCCACCACAAAACCAACCTTCCTACTACCCTCCATATTCCCACTGAGATGGCTGGCATCCAGCTCTTCTCTGGTCTCCACCTCACCTATCCCCAGCCCTGGGAGAATGAGAATATGCAGTTCTAATTTGCACTAAGGACCAAACCATGGTCCCCAAGATAAGGGGATGCTGAGATCTCCAGAAGCTGCCCATGTTACTGCCTAATCTCTTCCTGAGTTCATCACGGCTAAACTAGAATACTTAAGCCTTGCCACTTATGAGTTGGCTTTATAATGAAGACCAGCTTTCCCCTGCTACTAGAAAATTGGAGTCTGGTTAACAGAAAAATGCCTCTCCACTTCCTGGGTTGTGTGTTAGGCTTTGATTCTCAATGGAAAAAATAAAGCAAAACAAACCATGGATGCTACTGCAGGCCTTTCTCCCATGGAGTTTGGGTACATTTCTATTTCAAATTATCTTTAACAAAAGGAGATGATGCACACAGAAAACGAGTCTCAAAGAATAGATTAAATGCTGCATGTTATCTAGGTGAGAGATTTTACTGTGGTCTCTGCAGCTGCTTCCAGAAAGTGGAATTAAAAAGCTTTTAATGAAATAAGAACATCAAAAATGGCTTGAACAAATGAGTCACTTTGAAAAAGAAGGAAAGAATCCGTACCATTTACAGGCATATGTAACCACTGGGTGATAGTTTAACAAAGAATTCTAGTAGGAACTGGGATTGTTATATATTGTTATTAAGAAAAGTTTTCCAGTTTGGGACTCTTTAAGAGGGGAAACTTGGTGCAAGAAACTTCCACAAGATACGGTTTTCATTCAGTTGAGAGTGAAACTTATAAACCAGTGCTATGCTTTGATCTAATGGCAAGACTTGATCAGGAAAATAAGTACACAAATAGTGATCAGTGCATATAAGTAAGAAGCTGTACGTTGTCTGCATATTGGCAGTGTGTGCAGAGGGCACGTGTGCATCAGCAGGTTCGTTGCTGAGTAAGTAAATAAGTGCTTACCTAGTCTACATCCAGAATGTGTCGCAGAGGCAAAATAAACTTAATCCCAATCTGAAAGTATTTCTCCAATGTCTTTTCTACTTAAAGTCTGATTTGGACAAGAGTAGTCTCCAGCACACCTAAAATTAAGATATTTTTCTGGGTAATTTATAAAGCTGGTTTCATATTACTTTTTCTATAATGAAACTACATTTTAGCTACCATTGTTAAAAATTCTTTTTGTCACTTTGGGCTCTGTTCATTGCTGTGTCCCATCAACTCCTAGGAGACACATCCATTTACTACAGCATTAATTGCTGTAATTTTTCCCCATCAGTACGCCATGGTATGGTGGGATCTCAGAGCACATGATGAAGTGTTATGCAGCCGCACAGCCCTTCTTCTCCAAAGAAGATTGGTTCTGTGACGCCCCTGCTAAAAGGGTAAACTTGTGCTGCTACTGATAAAGGCTCCAGAAAGGCTTAAGTAGGAGCCTGGAGGCGAAGTACCAATGATAGGATAAAATGGCTGGTGGAGCAACCATGATACATTGATAGGGTCAATGATACTCAAATGAAGCAATAGCTTACAGTTAAGCCTCCTATGTTACAGCAATCCCCAAAGTGAACCCAGGATAGCAAACAAAGCAGCTTCTCTGCAGCAAAAGCTCCTCTTGGAATGCTCCATTCTCGCTACTTTGCAAGGGTGCAAACTTCAATCATATTATCACCATGAAAGCTGACAATGAAGATGGATCTTTGCATGATTAAGAATTTGGGCAACTCTGAACACCACGAACCCGTCCTACACCTGAAATTGAACGCAGTAGATTTTACTTAAACCTCAATAAATGCATGACCTTAAATTAAAGTAAGCAGAAGTGTAAATGATACGTTAGAGATGGAACTAAACAAGACTCCTTAAAATAATGTTTGAGGAAATAAAAGAAGTCCTCACGAAATATCTTTCTACAAACAAATGAGAAATGAGGTTTGGAAGCATAAAGCTTTCCAGAAAAAAAGATTAACTTTCCATATACAGGTGTAACACATGGATAGGTATATGTATTTGTGCACGCATACATGACCACAGTGAAGACAAGGACCTGCTGTACGCCTATAATTTCATGGCGAAGCAGGAAGACTTTTCACAGAAAGGTCAGAAAGGGTAAGAGGAGGCTCCAGAGTGTTTGAATCTCATATTTAAATAGCTTTGTAGGCTGCAGACCCACCAAAGTGCTGGGCACAGTCCACTGATTTTCCAAAGCTATAACCTTTGTAGGCATCTTTACTCACTAAATTCCTCTTCTAATCTGAACGTCTCTATGAGTCTTCACTGTAGCTGATTACATATTTGGAAAAGCCTATGTTGCAGGAACAAGTAGCTCTACTGCATGTGATGTATATTTAGGCAGACAGTACCCTAGATACCTGGATGTTCTCCACAGAAGTCCATATGGAGTCCCACCTCGGGAAGGCTGTGACTAAGAGTGGTGATAGAAGCAATACGTGTCTGCATCTACATTAACATCTTTTACAGATGTTTTTATGTTAATCTCCAAGTGGAAACTCAGCCTGAAGGGGACTTACCAAGGACCTCCTACATCCAAGCAAATAATCTGACCACTAGGCTAGGGTTTTTTTGGGTGACAATTCTTTCCTCGCCTTTGCTCAAGCCAAGTCACCATTCTGCCAGGAGTATATGAGTCATGGGGCAAGACTGTGTCTGAAAGTAGCTGAGCACTTAAGGACAATCAGCTGGAGGGGGCGAGGAGCCGAGTTTCTGGATAACTACTCTCTGGTATGTGTATGCGTTTTACATTAGACCATCACTGGATAAAAATAAAAGCAGGCATTAATTACATTAACCAGGCTGGAGTCTACCTTGGATCTAGACAGACTGTATTCTCTCTCTGACTCTAACAGATGGGATTCATAAAAGCTCTAGAGGATGGCACTCCATTTTATCCTGTGAAGGAAGGAGCAACATCTCCTCCCTTGTCACTTGATCCATCACTCACTAACCAAAAGTTATGATCCACAGTACAAAGAGAAGCTCAACTTTTTCAAAGAACTCAAAAGAAAATTTCTTCCATTTGTAAATTCTAGAGGACTTTCTAAACTAAAATTGAGATTCTGAAAATTTAGCAGAAAAACAGAACATTGCAGTTGCACCAGTGTTACAACTTGTAAGACTTTATTTCCCGATTTTAACATTAAAGCTTGTAGTATCATTTTCCTTAGGAAATTAATTATGCATAGATAGGTTGGGTAAAAAAGATCTGACTCAGTCTAGGTCACTAAAGACTCTACTCCCTAGTGGTTATGGCCTTACAGAAAGTAAAATGTTCTATTTGTGAAGATGGTGTTGTAGAACAGCTTTTTTTCAGATCATTCACCTCTCTCAAAATTGATACAAAGCATCTTATTTAAGCTAGAGAGATAATAACTTAAGAGAATACAAAAAGAAATGTTCAAGGTAATGAGTGCTTTCATGTTACAAGTTCCTGTGTCTGAGGGCACTGCATCAGGCTAAAGGACAACGAGATAAGAACAATATTGCTAGTTGCGAACAAATGGCAGATAAAAGAGCTCTTCTGGATCCTGATGAAGTGACAGCATTCTACACATTCCAGTGAGTTGAGAAAGTTTTCCTGAGAACAGCAGCTATGTTACATGTGAAGTACCACTGAACACGCGTATCTCTATGTTTTCAAATTCCAGGGTGAGTAATGGCTCTTTCCCTCATCTCTTTAATTTGAACAGAAGCTCCTTCTCTCCTTCTGGACATGTGGGAATAACTTGTTGTGCTTCAGTTTCCATTAAGACGTATAAACGTATGTGCTGAAAGTAAAGAGAAGTTCTGTAGGACGCCATGGCTGTGAGCCAATGTTTACAATCCCCTGGGTGGGAAACGCTGGGTGAAAGGCTCTCCATGGCAGGCTGTAGGAGTCTTTGCTGTTGCCGCCGGTGACCTTCTGCCTCTGTTTTCAGAGTAGCTGCCTTGTTAACCCCTTGTACACTGTCTGCAGAGAGGCCTTAGAGAAGAAATACTTTCACTGAGGGTCTAAACTTACTTCCAGGCATCCAACTGACAAGACTCTGATTTCAGTGCTGGTTAAGGAAGCATGGACTAATACACATATGCTGCATCTGCTATCTGTGCTGCTGCACTGAGAGGTATTTTTGTAGTCTAGAACTGGGTTTAGCTGTGCTTTGCATGTTACAAAGTGAACATTTCCAGCTTCAGGCAATGGACATCCTTTATAGGCAAAGGGATTGTGAAACATGAGCATGTTGAGTCTCCAGGAGAGAAAGAAACCATCCAATTTACACAGAAATATTCTGACTCTCCATATCCAATCAGATATTTGCTGGGATTCCTCGGAGAGGAATGACACTTGAAGACCAGCTGATCTGCATGGGAGCGCTCAGTATGGAATGCAGACCTGCTACTTTAAAAAGTTTTGCTTAAGAAGGAAAAATACAAAATTTAGGAGCTCTCCTCCTGTGTCACGACCCTTTTTTCTGCCCTGTGAATTACTCATGGAGCTGGAAGAGTCCTTAGAAAAAAATAAAAATAGCCATGTGAAACAGGTATTCAAATCTGGTTATCTCAATATGTAATCCATCCTTGAATAAGAAGAATAAATCAAATGGAAAATATACTCAGAGAGCTAGTGTAAATGTTCTAATGGTCTGAGATAGGGAGCCAAGAGCCCTTGTGATAACATCAACCTTGCCACCAGTTGACTACATTGCCTTGGAAAAATCAATTTTGCAGTCCTTATGTGTTTCTCTATCATCATAACGATTTCTGCCAGTGCCTTTTCCACACAAAGATCTGTACTGACAAAGTCATTCCATGCAAAAATCTCTGCAAGGAATTAAGAGCGTCTGCCACTTCCAGAAAACTTACACAGCATTAACAGCCAATTGTCAGGGACAGCAATATCCTACCCTCTTCAATGAACTTTCAGAGGAATTCCGGTAAACAACATCCTTATGTGGCCAGGAAATCCTACAGTGCACGACTCTGCAGACACTGAGGAGAAGAGGGAAGCAGTGCTAGAAGCTAGAGCTTCTGCAGAGAGACCAAGCCTGTGTGCATATGGGTATTGGGATCACCAGTCCCTAATGACGCCACGTGGTTCAAGGGTCTAAACTTAAAGATACGGAAGGTTTAGAACAAGGTGATAGGAACTCACCTATTTCTCTAAGGTAAAAATGCCATGCACAAGAAAGCTAATGTTACCAGTCTGTGTGTTAAAGAAGCCAACTGGAAGCTCATAAAAAGCTGCAGTCTGACTCCAAATACACACGTAATTTCACCTGATTTCAGTGGGAGTTCTGGGTGGTTAGAGGAAGACATCAGCAGTGGAATTGTTTCTATCTTGTTTTTAATTGTTATTATTTTTGAAAGTAATCTTAGAGACAAGAGACCAGAAATAGCCTATGTGTTCCATAGACGATACAATTACATATAATAAATACTATCTGTTTTTCTTGGAAAATGGCAGTCTTCAGGGAAAAAGTCTTTTTTTATAATCAAAACCAAAGAACATTTATTTTAGGGTTTTTTTGTTTGTTTGTTTCATTAATATCATGAAGTTATATTACCGCTGTTTAAAATCATTAAGGTAAGACACTAGGAGTTTATAAGAATAGGCAATAGGATGATTATTAGAAGGATGCTGATTTCAGACCCAACTTAGTTTTGTAATAAGAACCTTTTGTAAAACATAGGTCTAAATGACCTCTTCTTAAAATTTTATTTACAAAGCAACTTTAAATATTGGTTAAACTTTGTTTTGTTTTGGGCTACTGCAGGGAAATCTGCAAGTGAAACTTAAATGAAATAGGAACAAGGATAAAATAATCTACTAGCATAATCCAGTAGAAGGAAAACAAGCAAATTGAGTAACTAATGATAAAACAGAATGGATTTTACATCTTTTCAGTTGCAGGAAAGGTGTTATCAGCAAAAATAAAGGACCTTAGTGCTTCTTCTAAACAACTGAAGCGTTAGTCTGGCAATATGCCTTGAAAGCAATTATGTGGAGACTAATAGTACTTCTTAAAACAATTCTGGGCCTGAAAAATAATGTCAGGTACTGTAGATGACCTCTCTTAACTATCTCGCCATTCCTGCCTCTAGGTCCCAGGATGACAGTTCACAAGGAAATGCTATACATAGGAATGTCATGTACATGATGTAGGTCACATGTGTAGGTCACATGTGAGGCACCAGTGCAGTTTTAACCCACTGTATCTCATGCAAGCACAAAACAGACTGCTTATCACTCCCAGAATAAGTGACATATATATCCACTCCTTTTTCAGAGACTTGCCTAGTTCTCGACTGGACAAGGAATCAAAGCACTTATGGGAAATGAAGCCTATCCTAATTAATCTGACTTCCAGTGAAGTGCTGCATATTTTATGCTGAAAAATAGCTCATCAGGTTGCAAAAATGTAATCTGCTTCGACTTGTACAAAGCATTTGACACTGTTCTATATGACATTCTTGTCTTTAAATCGGAAAGAGGTCCGATGGCTGCACTCATACTCATTATGGTCAAGAGATGGCTGGTAACAAGTGGTGCTCCTCAGGGGTTGGTACTGGAATCAGTACTGCTGAACATCTTTCTCAGTGACATTGACAGTGGAACTGAGTGCACTCTCAGCAAGTTTCTGAGCAACACCAAGCTGTGTGGTGTGGTGGGCACCCTGGAGGGAAAGGATGCTACCCAGAGAGACCTGGACAGGTCTGAGAGGTGGGCTTGTGTGAATCTCAGAAAGTTCAATGAAGCCGAGTGCAAGGTTGTGCACCTGTGTCAGGGTGAATCCAAGCACAAATACATGCTGAGTGGAGAACAGAATGGAAATTTTTAACAGGCTGAGAGGGTTGGAGTTTTTCAGCTGGAGAAGAGGATGCTCCAGGGAGACCTTTTAGCCGCCTAAAGGGGGCCTAAGGTAAGCTGGATAGAGACTTATCACAAAGGCATGTAGTGATAGGAGAAGGGGTAATGGCTTTAAACTGTGGTAGACTTAGATTAGTTACAAGGAAAAAAATCTTCACTATGCAGGTGGTGAGGCATTGGAACAGGTTGCCTGTAGAAGCTGTGGATGACCCACATCTGAAGGCATTCAAGGCCAGGTTGGATGGGCCTTTGGGCAGCCTGATCTAGTGGGAGATGTTCCTGCCCACGACAGGAAGCTTGGAACCAGGTGATCTCAAATGTCCCTTCCAACCCAAACAGTCGTATGGCTACATGAAAATTATGACTTTTAAAGGCAATTTCTAGAGCAATTTCAATATTTTTATACCAAGCATAGATCTTCTCTTGCTTACTGATATCAATAGTATTCAGGGAGTTTCATGCCTGCCAGTGAACAGTACCAAGCTATATTCATCACTGTCACTCAACTGATTCTACTCATGATGTAGTGTTTTGATACCACACTGGCAGCTTGTGACGAACTGATGTCCCTAATTTTGTATTAATTATATTTATAGATTCCATTAGGGACTGGAAATACGTAGTTTCTTTCAAGTGAAAAAGAATCAGTTTTCATAGGCACCTTGGCTTCTACTGAAGGAATCAGAGTCTCTTTGAGACTCCCCTCACTCTCCAGATTTCTTCTGGTTGCTGACAGCATGGCCTTTTACTGAAGCAGCATACAACTTAACCAAGATTTCAGTGATTACAAAAATATTTCTGTGTTGTATCTCTCCGGCTTATACTCAGCTCTAATGCAATATTTCAGCTTTGTTGTACTATTTCAGCTGAAGCAGTTCAGAGGTTTCCACAAATGAGGCTAGGGAAACACATTTGGTTTGCCCACCTTAAATTCTGGTCACCTTCTTTTTGAGAAGCTCTGGTGCCCTCATGTTTTGGAACAAAGGCTGTGGAAGTTGACCTCTATGCCATCCTTGTAAAACTTGGCTGCAAATTTGGCCATATCATAAATCAGAAAAACAGCACATGTTCAGCAAGGTTTTATACTAGTGCATAATTATTGCATTTTCAGAAAGTTTTGTTTTCCGTGAGCACGCCTGAGTTCAGCTGCAGGGAGCTGAGCAGGACATCATGGTATCTCAAGCTCCCGACCCCACAGAAAGCTTGTTACTCTGTAAATGGTCTATCCCATGTTTGAAGGAGAATCTATCACACTCAGCTGCAGAGATGAAAATAACTAGGCAGACTGGGGGAACAGTGTATGCAAGCCCAACATCCCCCTTCTGGGTTAAAGAACAATCTGGGCTGGGAACGCGCATGAGAGATGACAGTGACTGAAAAAAAAAGACTATTAGTAATCGAGGGAAGAAGAAGGAAAAACAACCAATAAGGCATATAAGACTGGGCTTGTGTGAATCTCAAAAAGTTCAGTGAGGCCGAGTGCAAGGTTGTGCACCTGTGTCAGGGTGAATCCAAGCACAAATACATGCTGAGTGGAGAACGGAATGGAAATTTGTAACAGTCTGAGAGGCTGTTAAAAATTAAAATGTTAAAAGCTCTATGAGGAGACAGGTGCTGATGAAGAAGGCCTGAAGCTGAGACCCAGAGTGACAGTGAAGATGATAAAAGGCATGACTGGTACCAGTGGGAGGGCAAACTCCACAGAGGATTTGGGGTGGGAACTAGATTCAGTTGAGAAAAATGACTGAGCTGGAGGAGAGGCAGGAAAACAGATTTGAGGGGAGAATATACCAGTAGTAGTGTGCTGGAAGATGAATGGGAGCTAACATCTGGGAAATCCACTGGCAACGTGTCCTGCCTCCTTCTAGTATAATCAGCTACTTATGACAGTCATTCACTACACCAGATACTCTGCAAGCTGAAACTGAAGAAATCTATGTTACTGATCCATAGTTTCAGCACTGTTGATAAGCACTGTGCGTACGAATAGAACACCAAGTGAAGAAGTTACTTTTTTTTCATACGCTTTTCTTTTTTTTTACAGAAGAAAACTGCACATGTAAAAAGAAATAATGGAATAGATGACTTCCATATTTTGCAGCTAAAACCAATCACAAAAATCTCTGCCCTAAAACAAAAAAAAAACAAAGAAAAAACAAAGAATGCCAGAAAGAGCATGTGAGTTGGAAGTGAAAGCAAGCCTGTGGCAACAAGGGTTGCTGGTGACTAGGGGATGGTCCAAGTATATAAAAAAATGCAGTAAATATATATGACAGTTTAAGCTCACAACAGGAATTTGTTTCCCACCAACTGAAGTATGGACCTGCTGTAGCTGCAAACCCTGTCACTGCCTAAAGCAGTTGCTTCTCTTCCCTGTATGTACCAACAACTTCCACATCAACTCTCATCTTCTTTGGAGAAGCTGCCTAATAATACCTGCAAGGCTATTTGAACTGTAGAAGAAAATAACAGCAACCTGCTCTTGTTTATTCTCTTTGCTGTGTTATAGTAATAACAAAATCACAACACTGTGTATAATAAATCAGGAGTATAAAACTTCCTTAAAAAGATGCCAATACAGAAATTGTTTATACTGACAAAGGTAACAGAAAAACAGTATCCAACTAGCATGTTTATGCAACCTCCTGGTTTTATCCAAGTGTTAATGTTATACTGTGGGCTTTTGCCTAGAGCAGATAACTGTAAGGACTGATTTCATTGATGAGTTTAAAAAGGCAGCATTCACTGCAACTGAGGGTCTCCTCCTTGCAGCTGCTGCAGTGATGGCTTGCACTTAATGAAATTTTCTCCCTCTTCCCTCTGAAAAGTTAACACCTATAATTTAAAATTTAAAACACAACCTCTATTTAAGCATCTCAAAGTTCAACAGAAATTCACATGCACTGACAGCATTTTATTTCTCGTAACAAAATCATTACATTCATGCAGCAACAACTGAACTGCTCCATACACAGTATATAGTTAAAACTGCACAACTGAAGCCAAAATATGCACAGCTAAAAGGAATGTTACAGGGGGGCCTCTCTTAGTGAACAAAGCAGGCTCAGTTTGGCTCTTTTTCCCTAGCGCTACCACATCCGCACATCGTTAGTTGGAAAATTCCAGATATATGCTGTAATTTTTTGTGCTTTTTTTTCCCAGTACACTTGAGGCTTTAGTGTCCAGATGCCATTTTCCCCCCCTTATCTGTCCCTGCTAGTTTGGGTCTTTGCCAGTTGTGGTCAACAATTAATACAGCAAAAGAAAAATACAGTACACTCCCTGGCAACTGGCAGAAGCTCACAGGAAATACCAAATAAAAACTTTATTATGTATTGTTTAACTATTTTGTTTGCCTGTGGGCCACCCTGTTGTTGGTGTAATTTAGAAAAGCATGCTCCATCTGGATGATCTGTGCGCAGGCTCATTGTTCCCAGAATCTGTCACGCACAATCACTGCTTCAGCCTGTGGCCCTCTGCAGAAAGAAGCAAAGGCATGGCAGCCCTCCAGCCTGCATTCCTTTTCATTAGACAACTTGTGACCAAATGTTAGAATAGAAGAGTAACCTTTTAATATTCATGTAATTAATTTACTTTCCCCTTTAATTATAAACCTTCACGTGAAAAGAAGAAAATAAAAAGACTTTCCTTCATGACTCTATTCCATCCCCCCATCCTTTCTGCTTGTTTTTTGGGACATAGGAGGTGCCAGGAGTTACACATAGGTACCAGAACCTCTGAATATTGGGAAATCCTCATGGTCGTAATATGTGTGTGACTTTTTACATATTAATTGGTACATGGAGCATAAGATAAGTTATAACAGAAATGGAGAAATGAAATTCCTCCTATCTATATGCTGTTAAAGCATCTGCTTCTTTCTCTTACTCAGTCGCACAATCAATTGAATACAAAGCATGTATCTGTATCTGAAAACACAAGAGACATCTAACTGAACCTCCCTTTCACACTAAGGCCACCTTATGACTAAAAATACTGTGTCATAACAGATTTTTGCTGTGTGGGCTTTCCTGGAAAATGGTGCGTTTCCTTCAGCTGAGGTTTGACCAATGCTGAGCTCACTGACGTGACATAAAAATTTGCTCCCCACAACTCTACAAGTGCAATTGATTGCCAAGCAAAACATCTAATGATGTAGGTCTCACCATATGAGTTAATCGCAGCACACTGAGCTGAGGCCCTGATTTCTCTGTGGATACCTCTTCATTGCTGCAGACCATTAAAAGAAACCCCATTAGAATAGGTGGTAATTCCAGTAGATAAAGCTAAATTAGAAAGTGCCTCTCTTCAAGTCACAGGATTTAAGTTCGCGTTGTCTGATTTTGACTGCAGGTTCAATGGCTGATGAGAACATTAAAAACTCACAGAAACCACTAGGCATATCAAAGGACAGGGGTCCAAAAGCAGTCAAGTATCCTATGGTTTCTATAGCAACTGAGGAACTGTTACCGAAACTCACTCATTTTCCTTTTATTAAATAAGGTATACTGCCATGTTAAGCCTGCAAGTGATCAACATAGATGTTAGTGGTTCTGATTGGTTCATCCACCAAGCCATCATCAAAATGGAAAAGCACCACCGAGATTTTCTGTCCGAGGCCACGTGGGCACAAAGACAATGAGGCAAGCCACAATGCCTTATGTGAAGGCAGAAATTTAGTTTCTGGAATGTCTTTTAATTAGTTTTAAAATACTACATAATTGAATTGGAGCAATTCTGTTTGCGAAGTACCTTTAGCAAAAAAAAAAGAACAGAACTTCTGTCATTTGTCACATTAATTGCAAATTTGGGGTCTAGTATTTCACATTTTCACTAGGAAAGAACTTCTGCTATGTGGCAAATAAACTGCATATAAAAAAGAAACACCTTCTGTCCAGAGTGCAAAGCAGTAACAGAACTCAAACACACCTTGGCCTAAAGCAACAAGAAATAATAATAAATAAATAAAAACAACAGCAACAAAAGAAAAAGGAAAAAATCAACAACAAATCCCTGACATTGTATTTGTATGGCGTTATTTTCCCTCATGAAGCACTGACAGTTTCTGTCTTCTTTTGCTTCCTCACCTTCTTTTTGCTCTCCTGCCTCCCAGCTGGCAATGTTTAAGGTATGCATAACGATTGAGATGTGCCATTAAATATATTATGTTTGCAGGAAATAAAGAAGTAGGATGGGTTTTCTTCTAACAAGAACAGTGTAATTTTAAAAATTATTGCAGTGTATTTATGACACTCAGGATAAAACAGCAGTCGAGCTCCTCGTACATCCCCAAATTCCTTCTTCATTTTCACCTCCTGACCAAATAAGCTAGAATGACAATGTAAAAACCCTGTAATTTAATTTACATGAATTTAAATTTCATTTCTGAGAGGATAATGCCCCAAGAATGAAGAGCAGTATGCATAACTACACACTTAACAAGCATCATAGGGGAGTAACATACTGTGTAACATAGCACAAAGATCTTTCAGGAATCTCCCTTCTCCTGAGGAGTAGGTAATAGAGTTAAAATCCTTGATTAGAAGCATTACATCAACTAAGAATAATTAATGTATTAACTAGGAATTTATCATAGTAGAAAATATGTAATACTTCTCCATAAACACACAGTGCGATAAAGATCTTTAAAAAAGGCTATGAAGACTAGATCTTGAATGAAATTTGTACAGCCCTTATCACAGTGATATTCTGGATCTTAAAAGTGAATATTCCCTGCTGAGGGAATTACGACAGCAAAAGCTTCGCTGTAGGAAATTTCTTTCCTGATGTCAGAAAATAAATTTGTAGTTTCTCTAAATGAACTTAACCCGACAGGATTCTGTCATCTTCACAGCCCATCAACTTCAGTTCTACTGGCCAAATGTGGGGATACTTTGCAGTGTCAATACTGTTCCAAGTCTACACATAGATATATATAAGCCATGCAAAAGGAATTTTCCAGAAGATTGCAGCGGAATCATGCAGGAGGGAACAGTTTTGCTGAGCTCCTCAGTTGGACAACGTACTTACACAAACATGTTAATTCCGGGAAATCCCAAAGCAGTATTCAGAGCAGTATATTTCAGTCCTGAAATGAATGTTCAGCCAGGATTGAAGGACATCCCTTCTCCATTCCAGAATACATCTCCCCAGAAATTACTGAGAGGCTGATGCTCACAACTCTGAATGGGGTCCACACATGAAAGGACACGTAGAGAATCTTCAGAAGAAAATGTTAGACCCAACAAACTCATATTGTCTGTCACACGCTCATGCTGTCTTTTCAGACTTCTGGGTTTAATTACAGCTATCGTCTGCTGAGTTATTCATGTTATTAATCTAATGTAAATCAGACAACCTGGTGCTTGCATACTATTCTTTCTGCACAATGATGTGAAGAAGTGGAAACAACAACTCCTTGATGCCATCCTGGAGAATCCAATTGATTCCCTCTCTGTAAAGGTGAGGGATGGAGCTATTGGGCAGAGCTGGATGATGAAGACCACTCCAAATATAAAGGAAATGAGAATATTTACACATATGGATTAAAGAAAAAAAGCAAAGTTTGGGGGAAAATATATCATTGCTTGCAAATTCCAAGAACTGGAGTTTTTATTATTGCTCTTCTGTGAGTTTGTGGTAATGTCCAATGCTAGTGAAGGGGATAAACCTGAATTAGCACACATTTAGAGTTAGCGGTGTATGACTCCTGTCTTCAGTCAGAGGACCCGAGGGTTTGATAGTGCAGGAGTCAATCTGTCGAACGTGGCTATACATAGAATGTGCACAGAGACTTCTCACAGCAGGGTGGGAACTCCACCCCTTTTAGGGCCTCCAGAACTCTCTGCAGGGTAAATATATAGCTGATGTTGCAAACACAGACTAGAGCGAGACAGAATTCAGGAAACCCAGGCGCAGTTCAGAAGATGTTTACATTGACTATAAAAATCTGAAAACAGTGTTTACGTTGAGAGAGGCTTTCTCCTTTTCTGGATTAACACAAATTCTTTATCCAGACTTGTCAAAACACAATGTGTGCACTTTCCAATTTTTAATCTGTGTTTACCTGATACAAACATGCATTTTTTTTCTATAATTATTTTACCTAATGCTGCTTTTTAATCTGTTCTGTCTTTCAGTGCCTAGCTTGAACTTAACTTAATAATGGGGAGATGTTACTATTTTAGTTTTGCTGATGACTGCAGTTATGGATACATTTCACGCAGCACTGAATGTTGGGGTAGCTAATCTCACCCGGCTACTCTGATTTTTAAATGATGTACTTCAAGTATTACTTAACGTCTTTCAATGCCTCTTCATATCCTTGAGCTGCCCTAGAATTTTTCATTCACTCAATCATTGAAAATGAATCACCTGCAAGGCCTCGAGAAGCTTACTTTGCAATTATGACACCGTTGTGCTAACACTAGGAAAAAAAAAAGCAGTTTGTACTCTGCAAAGCACCGGTGGGAACTCTGCGGTCAAAGCCCCTGACCTGAGTACATCAAACGCAATTTCTGAAGGTCACTGCTGTTCTCTGTATACTCCACTCCTCCAAAGTAGCTTGAATATTTGTTCAGAGAAAGAGCTTCTATTTTCCAAATAGAGTACCAAAACCTGGACTTAGAACCAGGCCACGGTGCCGCTATAGGATGTTTTCCATTGACTGCATCGAAGCTATGGTTTCATGCCCTGGAGATTCAAAAACAGTGTGATGGTTCACCTTCAGCAAAACTTTGAAGCTAAAACCAAAAAAGAGTAATTTTATTTTTTTTTTTTCTCCACGCTTTTTGGTGTTGTTTTTTTTTTTGCCTTCATTGATATCAAAGGGATTTTTGCTAGTCAAGTGACTGCCCCTGCAGACACCAGGCTTCATGTTTAAAACATGGCTCATACGATAAACTTTTTTCCTGCAAATTCATGGCTTTTACATTTTCCTGTGTTGATGGTACTAAAAGTGGACTTGATATGCATTGAAAATCAGTCACTAGTCCTGTATTTGACTTGAATCCATCTGGGCACAATGTACGATGCTGTTTGCTTTTAATGTCCTCTCAAACTCCAGTTCAAACTACGTTTAAACTCACAGCTCACTTCCCACAAACTGGAAAAGTCCACAGTTCAATGACAATCTTTTTGGCTCTGTTCCATCTACTTCATTATGTCTCTAGAAAACCTAGTTGCATTTTTTTATTAACCGCTTAATTTTTTTTCTCACTAACTGGTAAAAACTAGCTTTCTGGATCTGGGTTATGCACAGACTTTGGTCCATTTAACAAGGTCAGACTGTTTATTCTTGACCAAATTCTTTCCCACTGTAAAAAGGTACTTTTAAATGCCACATTCCAAACCCAGTGCCAGTAAGTCACTGAAGCATATTTTCCCACAAGAACTGATACCATGCACAGGCCCCTCCTTATTTAATTCTTCTGGTGATAAAATTACATAAGGTGCAGGATGTTCTTAGTGTCACAAATCACTTAAATCTCTCTATAGCTTACTAACACTGAATCTACACTGTGCCAGCTGTGTCTTTATTAGCTTAAACAGTCGCATTCATTTCTATGCGAGAGTGTATCTAAAAACTGAGCAGCATTACACAGTGAAAGAGAAACAGAAAAATAATTAAATACAAAATTTAAATGGAAGGTAAAAATAAACCAAATCCAAATTTTCTCTGCTGATTTAAAGACAGACCCTCTCGTTCATCGCCTTATAATTCGGTTTAGTCCAATGAAGCCATGCTGATTTATACCAGCTTAAGCACATGGCCATTTTGATGCACAGATATAAGAAAATGCAAACCAGTAAACTACTTCCAATTTCTAAGCTATGCTTCCACGCTGTTTTTCATTTGATGGAGCTGGAGTATAAATATGTAAACACAATTAAGGAAAAAAACATTACATTAAGAAGATACATGTCTATTTCCAATCTTCTCAGATTAGTTGTTATACTGAGCATGTTTTGAGATACACTTTTCTTCTTAATGTAAGATGGCATCTGGATCATTCCATTATATTACACTGCACACTAAGATATTCAAATTTTCTAGCAATCTTCTGCATTTTAAGAATGACTTGATTCGTTCTGTTCTTTCAAATGCAATGTGGAACAGAACACGTAAGAACAATGCTACAAATGTACTTCCAAATACAGCAAGGTTCAAAACCATCTTTTCCTCAGACATACTGTCATTGGAAGAATCTTCTCTGAAGTGATTAATAACATATTTGTAAAGTAGCCAAAGCTGCACTGTCTCTAATGAACGTAAGAAATCTGTATTGCCCTTAGTAACTATTAGAACAAATTTAGTTGAGTACTCACACTGAAGCTGATTAAAAATATAGAATAATCAAGTAAAGTGTGTTTGATCGTACTTAGATTCAAACAAAACACATGACAATGTACGCTCCCTAGTTAAAAAATGTTCATAGATTCTCCAACCAGTTTTTTTCACTGAAAATCTATGCCCTGCTCCTTTCTTGCACTGGAAGAACTCAGTCGACACTGTCCAACAGAAAGATCTTGAAAAATAAACAAACAAACAGTGAAAGAACCATTTTTTGATGAAGAATGGTCTTAACATTTTGTGGAAAAACTACTTGTTTTCTATACTTTGCAGTGAACCCTGCTAGAATGATAAAATATGTCATCACCATCCCCTAAGAAATGCACGGCTTTATGCCAACGTGAACTGAACAGCTAGTTTGCCTTTTCCATATAGCCAGTTAGCAGCTCTAATACAATGTAGCTCTTGGTTTGTAACTCAAATGTTACTGGTATTCCAAGTGGATTCAGATGTATTACTTTATTACTCTTTGAAAACCATTACTCTGAGAGGTATTACGAAAAGTTCATGTTATTCTATAAAGTTTCAACTGATTTATGGCACGCCCCAAAATATTACATGTTGGCAGCTCATTTTCAAGCTTACTTTTGGGGTAGTAAGTCTCTCACAGATGTAGGCCTTGCATTTTCTTATACTCAGAAGCTTTCCACTATGTATATAAAACGTATGCATACAAGAAAGATATTCTATGTTTTTTTGATTGTTTGCTTTTGTTTTGTTTTTAAGATGGAATATCCTCAGGCCATATTAGTTTATACTTTCTGCCTGAAAATCTCATCAGCATAAGAACTCCTATGATATTTTTCTAGGGGAGGAGGAGCAAATGACGTGAAGTGACCATAGAAGACAAGTTGCTTTTTTTTTCATTCTGTTTTATAAAACATAGATAGAAAACCCTATCTCCCTGAACAAACCAAACAGCAGGACACAGCTTTTCTCAAGGACTGCTGTAGGGAACCTGCTTTGGCAGGGGGGTTGGACTCGATGATCTCTAGAGGACCCTCCCAACCCCTACAATTCTGTGATTCTGTGTGATTCTGTGATTTCAAATACTCCATCCAGACCAGAAGGTCTCAGCTTTCTCAGTGTTTTGCTGTGTATGTTCGTAATGACATCTGTGTGTTACTTGTGAATTTCTTGCACTGCTTCCAATTGCTTCTCTCTGTCTCTCTCACACAGATGATATCTTCTCAAATACCAATGGCTTTTCTGCACTTCCATTCAGATTTCTGCCAAACCTGCTCACCCACATAGCTTAGATTCCTAACTGGCCTTGCATATGCCTTGTGTTTTGGGTGGGAGATCTCAATATTTCAGCTATATATTCCAGAGAAATGCTTAATTGCTTTTACAGATTTATGCAAAACATACGTCTGCATTTATGCTTCAGTTAGACTTCATTTCACTGGGAGCTGCCTCAGCTCTGCCCACATCTCGATGGAATTCTTGATAAGTGATGTTCTTTGTGACTCACCCCAAACACAGAAGGAAGAGTCCAGACAGCAGCAGCAACAAGATAGACTTGAGCTGGATTCATCTCATCTGACTTCAGACTTGACTACAGTGTAGATATTCACATCTCAGATGGTCACACTTCGCAGTCAATGGAAAGAAGTATGTACTTTTAACAGTCTGATTCATTTGACCTGTGTTAACCGTTGTCTTTGAGATATCCCACCCTTCATTTTCCTGATTACACTGATTAGTACATCTCCTTTGATTACTACTAGGCTCCACTTGTGATCTGCTTGACTTTATCTCCTCCTAACAGCCAAGGTGGAAAACAGCGTTAGAAGTACTATACATTCACTGCAATAAACAGTAAACCTTTTAAGTAAGACATTTATTTTGCATGTTAATAGCCATACCAAATATTATACTACCACATTTTTTTTAACCAAGCTAAGAGTAAAGCCCAAAATTAGATGAAGGCACATTTCTGCCTATATATTTATTAAAAAAATATTTCACCTTTCTTCTCATCAGCAATAACTTAGCTGCTTAGACGGCAGACTTCGGCAGTTAGAATCTTATACGGGACACTCAAGGTACAGGTGACGTTAAATTAAAAAAACCAAAAGCTTTTCTGCTTCCTAAGCAGAAAGTTCCTACTCCCATTATTTCTCTTTTAAATCTACAACATGACCCCAAAACAAAATCAACACGTATGTGCACATTTGCCTTCCCTTCTTTCCCGCCTGAGAGTTTAGTCACTACATTCCCTGCTCATATTTTGTAAGTTTAAAGGGAATTTCCATAGACTGTATATGTAGAACAACTTTGCCTTGCATTCATTACAGAAGTAGAAACAGCAAAATCCAAAATGATCATTAGTTGTTCCACTGCTTTAGCTACTGTCTTACACTGAAATTCTATACACCACATTTTCAAATTTAATTTTCCTAACTTTTGCAATGGTCAACTTTTGTGTGCATTTGAGAACAATTAAATGTTTTATTTTCAAACATCGTATTGAATTTTTTGGCAAGGCTCATCAGTAAATCATTCATGGCCTTTCTACACTTCATAGAGACAGTTACACACATTAATATCCTAGTATCTACTGCTGCTGTTCATCTGTCAGACCTAAACAAAAACTCAAGCCAATGCATGTACCTGCATGGTCTGACATCCAGTCTGGAGGAACTTCCTGAACTACTTTGGAAGTTTTTGTTAGATAACTATGAAGTTATGCCCTGACTAGTCTTGTAGTTGTGAAAAGCATTCTGTATTTGTCGTTCATGACACTTACATTTAATTGAATTATTCTTGGAACTGATGTCAATTTTTCTTGTTTTATAAATTACACCCAGTACTCTTTGTACTTGCCTACAAACACAATTTATTGTATCACAATCTCCTTTTTCATTCCCCCTACTAAACATGGAACTCCTCTGCTTGAGTTTCAGACAAGCAGATTCTATGGTAGCTGTATCATGTCCTGATTCTTCTCAAAAGGAAAAATAAAAAGGAAATATTCAAGCTCCACAGCAAATCTCGCAGATTCTTACAGTGTGCTTGACTTCTTTGTTCTATCTTGATTGCAATTCTCAATCATTGCTAATACAGCTCGTTAGGTTCTGCAGTTATCTTTGTGCTAGAAGAACGCAAGCGTCCTCAGGTCTCTCTACCTCTCCTCTCTAACTCTTAGTAGTGTTCAAACGCGCTAAGGTTGCTAGCTGCCATTGACTCATCATGGCCTGACAGCATCTCTGAATAGCTGAAGTTGAGTACGAATTCTGAAGCACCATCAGAGCTTGGCTGTCCAGAAGGGCTACCAGAAAAGCTCCTTTCTGTGCCTTTTTCTCACTAATTCATGGTATGATGACGAAGTTAAGAGCCCCTGTATTTTCAGTAGGCATTTCTGCCATTTGATCTGGGAAATGACAAGTTGTCAGGAAGAATGCTAAGTAAAAGACACACATACAGTCTCCTGGTTGGTTCATTTTCACATTCAAGTGTTCACTTTACTTCCACAGTAGCCTGTTTCTGCTTAATTTCACATAATGCTTTTCCAGCTCAAGTCTTTGTTGCAGGTTATTTCTGTTACCCAGTATCAAGTTTATCCAAGCTTTTCTGGCATCCTATATTCCATGCAAAGCCCTCTGATAGGGAGCAGGTTGGTTGTCATTCATTGATGTGACTTGCCAAATCCATTCGTTTTCCAGATGAGGAATGCTGCAAGCGGACTTCTCAATCCATCTGGACTTTTTCAACTTGCTATCCTGACAAATATCCCATTTTTGCCTTCAGATCACTGTTCACATCTACTTGGGAAACTTCCAGGTGGTCTTTTCACTTCCTTAGTGAAGCGTCTCTCTGTTTTATGTCTCACTTTAATTCTTTGCCCTCTCATGTAAGGCTTTTATTAATTGTAATCTCTTTTTGTTATGTTCTAAGAAATAGAACATAGATCTATTTGTTCTATGTCATATCAATACAGCTAAGCAGTTCACCATTTCTGCCTTTGCAAAATGATTTCACCCTGACATTTATGCCAATCCTTCTGACATGCTGAAAGCTGTTTCCATTCAGGGAGGAGCTCACGAAGGATATCTCTGTCAAATTTGACTATATAATTGACGTAAGGACTTGAAAGGGCAAATACAGAGAATCACTCATCCAGAACAGCCAGTTGCATCACAGAAATTCAGTGAGCTCCCTCTCAGAATCAGTTGTATTGCCTGCACTGGTCCTCATATAGGGTGCTTCAGAATCTCAACTCTTGTTTTCTAACTTCCTGACTAAATTAATTAAAGGCTAGTTCACACTCTCTAGATCTCATGACATGTTCTTTTAGCCATTTTCTCCCCCTCTGCCCCTTTTTTTTTAGATATAATTTCCATCTACAAAATCATGACTGGTTGTGTTACGTTTAGGTTTTTCTTCTGTCTCACAGAAAATACAATCCCCCATTCTCTAATCAAGACACCTTCCCTGTGCCCATTCTTGTCCAAAATCTGTTCTCTTAAAAGAAGAAATCAAATGGTACACAGTATTCTGGAGGAGGTCTGATCAACTAATTTGTGTTGTAGCATCAGTATTTTCCCACTTTTAACAAAATACTCGGCATGTAACAGCCTAAATTTCTATTATTTGCTCTTTTCATGCACCAGACCGGTGACTCACAAGATGGCTTTGATCTTTGCAGCTCGTTATCAAGCTATTGGTAGATACTCAAACCTGAGGAATTCACCTTCTAGATCACTAAGTCTTTTAGCTTAATATATTTTCTCCTGCATTTGTCCACTTAATTCTAAAAGATGGTAATTTTAGAGAAATCCAGATTAGGTTGTGCCCTATACTGGAATCTGGATAAAGTAGGACTACTAAACTTCCATGGTTTAGCAAATGAGTTATCTTTTCACTTTTCACAAGTAATAGATTTCTCTAGGAAGCCGACTACAAGGCCTTGGACATCTGCTACCATTCAGCATATAAAAACAAAGAATATAATGGTGTTAAATTAAGAATGGGAAATTGAAGGCTGGACATCAAGGAAACTTTCTGAGAGCGATTATATAGAGGTTTTGGAGCAGACTCCTCTGGGAAGTGATGGAATCCTTATTTCTTGACACATTTAAAGTTGACAATGGTAAAACATAAGAAATGGCATAACAAAAATATCCTGCCTAACTCAGAAAAAGACTGGGTGATTTCATGTCCCTTCTGCTTTTAAGCCTTAGAAATTCCACACTGGTGACACTGGGGCAAGTTCTAAATAATGTTAACCTAAAAGAAATTTCCTCTGGTGTACCTGGACAAGGGAATTTTCAGTTACGAATAACTTCTACAGCAGGAATTTGGTCAGTGAACAGAGAAAATTTATGGATACTTCACTGATACTGTAGTTTTTTACTGGACGTAAAACCCTGAGAGTGTTTTTGTCAACAGTCTAGGGATGCCTACCTTCACACCAGAATAGCAAGCGCTCAAGGGGAGTATGGCAGTGCTCTGCTCATCTTCCTTTCCCCATCTCACATTCAAGAATCGACAGGCCCATACTTGCTAACCCTGTGTGTGCTGATAAGAGCATAACCTGGGGCTGTATTTTAGTGTTTCAGGATGGTCTGAAATTATGTGGGAACAGTTTTGTAAATACACAAGGAGAGACCTTGTCAAACAATCAAACTGTTTTCACAATCCAACCCTCCCAATTATCTCTGGGAGTACTTGTAAAAACAGACCCGCTTAAATCAACAGAAAAATGGTACAAAGAAGATGTAAATCACTGGGTGGGGGAAATGCACTACATATTTTTACATCTGAAAGCAGAAAATAGAAGTAAGGGCAGGCAATATCTGGATGCTTTTCTGCCACATAGAGAAAATGCACACTAGTAATTTTCTGCCTTTCCTTACTCCTCTTGCACCCTGCCCCCCTGCTTTCTGAGCAGATTAAGCACAGCTTGTTCCTTGTAATTCCAGTTCTTCTACATCCTAAGCAAGTTCACCAGATATCTGTGTGAAAACTTTAAGCCAGTACTGCACTACTAACAATGTTTACTGAATCTTGGTAAGCTAAAAAAGAAAAAGGAAAAAAAAAAAAAAAAAAAAAAGAAAATAAAGAGACGAGAAAAGAAAGAAGAACATAAGAACATTTCATTTTTTCTTCACAGCAACATGTGGAGGCCTATTCACACTGAATACTTTATTCTCACACCATAGGAACTGCTCTGATACAAATTAATGCCAGTTTTCAACCAGATCTAGAAAGAAGATGTCTCACAGAAGTAGAACTAAGAGGAACTCAAGCAAAATTACCACGTGTCAGATTTAAAACAAAATAATGATCTTTCCTTACAGTATGGAAGTTAGCTGCAGCCAAGAGAATAAACTGTCCAAATAGGAATGAGATGAATTTGTGGAGGATGAGTACTTCAGTAATTAATAAAGACAATGACTGGGATATAACCTGGAGCACTGGAAATTGCTGAACTTCTGATTGCTAGGGTCTGGTTTCTTGATTCTACTCTCCTTCATAACCATCCTCTGTTGGACATCATCTTTTGATAAAGAGTATGGTAAACCTTTGGTCTAACCCAGCAGAAACCTCCTTTGTGCTGATATGAATCATACGAGGACTTCTATATTTTCCCCTTTTTTTCCATCAACACGAAGACTTATTCAGCAAGGTTGAACCAGTACAACTGCAGGGCCGCAAAGCATGCTCAGCTCAGTGTGGACAAACTCTGTAATCACATGGGATATATTCTAATGCTGCAGCCCTGAAAAGAAGTTAATTTGGCACAGAAGACATTCTCATGTGGAGCCAATTTGCTTGTTTACTGTAAAGTAATTTACTTTCTTTTAAAGATTAAAAGATAGTCTTTTTATGGTTCATGATAGACCTGGGCCTGAATCACAGCAGAGGGTTGCATTCCCTGCATTCCTAGCAGGTCTCAAGGGTGAATTATGGTATCAGCTGTGGAGGAACAGCACAGAGCCCTGAACTCGGGCCTTGGCACTTGGAGGTTAAAAAATACTTCAAACATTAATACAGATACGAGTTTTCTTAACGTCAGACGCAGTAACAGCCTTAAATGAACCCGTAACTGGTTGTTCATCTAACACCTTCAAAACAGGGTAAGTTAGTGTGACCTGTGAGGTTTTGAAAAACATTTCCGCATTTCAGTTTTTCTGAGTTCTCAGCTGAAGAACTTCAGATGTGGTTTCATAACCAACTCCAACAAACCTAAGACTGTGATGTCTATGGAGAGGATGACCCCATCCTTCTGCTCACCCTCCTCTGTGTCAGTCAGTGCTTTCACTCACATGGCAGTGCAGTGATTTGCATTGCCTAATCCAACTGAAGATCAGGAACTCCTTTCTGTGGGGTTAATTTTCAGGCAAACTGCAAGTGCATGACCACTAAGGGAGCTGGAAGTGTGTGGCTGAAGGCAGGACCATCCTTTCTGCAGCAGTAGAAATACTGCATCTACTTATGCTGGCTGTGAAATGGCACCCTTGGAATACCATCTCCAGGATGCGCTTCTGAAAATAACACCCTTACTTTGTCTCCCTGTGAGCACCCTTCTAGACAAGTCTAAAAGCTTTCAAATATCTTGTGATGGGTAACAGAAATTAATAGTCAGTTTTCAGAGTGATCCTATATCACTACCATGTCACTGAACAAAAGTAACTTCTAATTTCCTAAGTTTGTCTACGTGTATTTCCGTATTGGCCTTTGATAACGCTGTTATATTAAGCAATCTGTTTGTTCATAGATATTTTCACGTAAATCTGAGCTCTCTTAGTGAACATCTGATCCGAGTAAAATCAACATAAATATACATTTAAATGATTTTAGTGAGCTGCAGAGTTTCCTATCAATGTGCTGCTAATGATTTTTGTTCTTAAGGTGGCTCCAGAGATCATGACCCATTTTATGTGAGGGAAGTTTTTCCTTTATGGGAGGATGCTATCTGGTTGCTTGCTTCACAAAGCAAGACACACGGACCTTTTATGCAGAACTCTATATTAGTAGGGAAGAGAGATTTTCCTTAAATAAGGCAACCAATTTAATCACAGTGCATTCCTAAATAACCACAACCTTTCAGCAGCAGCACTCAAAAGCTCAACAACACATATTTCGATCCTTTGGCTGGCTGGTTGTGACTCATTTTCCTTTTCAGGGACACTTGGGTGGACTGGAGAAATGCACCGTGAGGGAAGAGCTAAAGACGGGCTCAGACCTAAGGTGATGTGCTCCCTCACACCAGTGAAGACTCAGTGCGTACCAAAACAACGTCACTTCCACCTGTCTGAGGGAGGAAGACTTATATTCTTATCAAAACTTGTATGACACAAAGTCCAATGTTACTTTAATAATTCCACTGGGGCACCTCTTAACACAGCCCAGACTGTGCCTCCGATTCACAAGAGGCAGTCTCTTGATTAATTTCTGTAGGCCCACCCTTGTATTTGATGTTAACTGTGAGCTATAAGGAGACTGCTGAATCAGGCTCACTCAGGGTTACCCAATGCCTCTCAGGCTAAAGTTGCAATGAAGCAGACTCTGGCTTTGCTGGAACATATCTGGCATAGGAATGGACTCTGCAGGATTTATTACATACACATAAATATTTGGATTTTGGGAAGCATAGTGTCATTGAAAGGTGGCTGAATAAAGAATGGAAAAGATAGAAAGAATGAATCAAAGCAGAAGAAATTTCTTTGTGCTGTTTCCAAGCTCTTAACTATCATATTAGCTGAAACAAGAGCTTACATTCACAGTATTTATTTACTAACAAGTGGCATTTATTAGTATCTTACAATGCAGCACTGGGCAGAAAACAGGAAAGCACTCTTTTGGAAGAACTTTTTTCCATCTTTTCTGTTGTTGCTTTTGTTGCTGTAACTAATTTATATATTTATTTTACAAAGTAAGCCCAGTTAGCGAAACTTATTTTATGCTCCCTTGCTACTATACCAACAAAATGAAACCCAAGTTCCTGCATGATGTGACATGTAAACCATTTGTGCTGAAGTGACTGCCAGGAAACGGATGGAAAGTTTTTATCCTGAAGAAACACTCAAATAAAATGCTAGCGTAATCTAAAATTATTCACTGACAATAACTACGGGATTTTTTGGTTTTTAATTGTCAACTTAGCTGAGCCCAGCATTAAACAACTTAGGGCAACAGAGGAGAAAGTGATACGTTTTCCTTTCCAATGTTCAGTAAATCTAAAAGCAAGTTTTTTTTTGAAAGGAAGACATAAAACAATTTTGTTTGCATTTCATGGGAAAAAAAACATCAGTAGTGCTGCCGTCTAAGGTAAAGCACGCATGGTTTCAAAGAAAGTATTGTGTGTTAGTAACGTCTTGCCAGTTGCACTCAGGTTCTTTAAGGCAGGTCATGATTTAAAAGCTGGACATCCCCAGCTCCACCTACATGCTACGATCACAACTGTGTGCGCTCATCTCAGCGTTCTGCTGCGCCATGATTCAGCTTCATCTATTTTCTTTAAGGCAGCTGGAAGTCAGGAAAGGACAGATGAATGGCTTACTTCTTTTTCATAATGCAACTTCAAATTTTCAAGACGGCCACCTGCTCCTTTGTAGAGAGAAAGTTAAAACTGAGAGCCCATTTTTCTGAGCCAGAGAAAAATGTAGATAGTTCATTAGCTTTTGCCATCAGACTCTAAAATTACAAAGTCACATCAATCCACCTCTTCTCTCCTATGGAGCTTCTCTGCTATCACAAAGCCTATTCAAAATTTCCCCAAGGGCCAAGATCAACACTTGAAAAAGAGGCTAACTTAGGATGAAACTGAAAGCGTGCTCTATTATCCTCCATCTGAGACTCCCCGCCCCAACCTCGTTCTCTCTCTCATGCTGTTATTTCAGACCTGTATCAGCACTCAGTCTGACCACAGCTGGTAGCACTGATCTCCACCCTGCCCCCCCAAGGATGCGTAACATTAGTTTGAATCTTTTATTCAGTCACTGAAGAAAATACCAAGAGGTCTCTTAAATGACTGCAGCACACCCAGACAACTGATCTGCCAGAAGGATTCTTCAGCACTGGAGAAATAACTGGCTGTCCGAGAGAGCCTGCTTTGAAGTTACCACTTGCAGCACCCAGAGTACCAGGGCTGGATCGGTTTGTACTGGATTACTTTCAAGGCAAGCTCTTTTTCTCCCAACTGAAGAGTTTCTTTGTGAGCAAAGAATGAGGATGCATCTTGGGAATGATCTGATACTTCAAAAGATGCTTCTTGAAGCAGTTCATCCTGCAGTAAGATTCTCTTCTGAAGGAAATGTTGCAGAGCCCTTGTACTCATCACAGTGATAGCGCATGCAACGCGCTTTTTATCTTTGCCTGTCTGCATTATCACTTTTTAATAAAGATCCAAAACCAATCCTTGCAAGCCCAGAGTTTTATTAATTGACATATGTTTAGGTATATGCTGTTTTTCATAAGGCAGTATTTTTTTCTGCAAACACATCAAAACAAATCTGGAAGTCAATGAAAGTTTACTCACTGCCTGGCACAGGACTGCAATTTAGAGTTTTTTGGGGAACAATAAAGTCAATAATATCTTTTTTTTTCGTGTTTAAAAAACAGAAGAAGTTTTAAAAAAATTGTTTCCTGCATTGAATTTCAATGGAGGAAAAAAAGCAAAAAAGGATTAGCACACCAAAGCAGCTACTCAAAAATAAAAGTTAAGTTCGGAAAAGGAAAATTCATGGCCTAACGGGGCCGGTTAATACACATTTAGTAAGTCTCTAACCAATGCAAATTCTGCAAGAGCAAGGAAGGCTGACATTTAAAACCACACAATATTATCACATTGCACGGAGGGATTGTCTTTGGTTACTGCACACACAGACAAAAGCTGATTCTGAAGGTTTTTAGCACAAGGTGTTTCAAAACACAGTTTTTTTAACTTAAGAAAGCATCCTTTCTCTTAGACCTACCATCAGCATGAACATGCTATCACTATACTGACTTTGGTCACAGTTTTGATTTTTCAAAAAGAAAATCCTAATGGAGTGAATTCCAGGTGTGAAGGCCATCGTTTACGCCTACATCCACACACTTTATTTGTCCTTGGTGCCTGAATAATTCAACTATTTTAATACTCTTCAGCACAGCTGCAATGACAATGGCATTGTGTTAACGCAGGACTTACTTGCACATGGACACCCTCAGCCTAAAGATCTCTTGTTCACAGCAGTGCTAAGGATACCAGCGTTTTAAGCCACCACTTCTAGCATGCAAGTGTTAGATACTTGGGCACAGGTATACTTTTCACATACGAATTCTGGCAGTGTTCTCATACAAGCAGATATTGACGTGGTTTTATCACAGTAAATGTGTTAGAATGTATTAGCGCTGTATTTCTGGGTCTTCTGACCTTCCTTCCTACAAGGGGTGCATGATCACGGACAAACTCCAGCACAGTTCTATAGATGTTTTTTTCCTCATGTTACGCAGAGCTTTTCAAAAGCACACTGCTGGCAGCCATACATAACTCCACAGTTTTAGTTTAAAGGATTTTATGGATCAATAGAAATAATCACTGAAACTGTCACTGTTTCCGACTACCTGATGAAAAATTACAGCAGTTTATGAACAATCTTTGTCTCCTTTTCTTCAGAGCTCTGTTTTGAGTTACAATATGATCAGCCTCACTGTCCTCAGCTGAGATATTCTTTCAGCTTTGGATTAGGCTACATCCTACAAGCAGTAGTAGAAGAAAAAGAACAAAACCAATCCCACAACACAAGTTTACTTATGCTTTACGTGAAGAGGATATTTTCGTACATTTACCAAGATGATGTTTTAGTTTGCTGCTGCTTCCTGCCTTCATTCATACTGATGCCGGAACCCAGGATGTCACCGTTACCTCATAGAGTGGTAGTGATACCCTTACAGAAATTAATTACAGTGGATTGCTTTTTACCAACGTGAGCTAGGCTAACTTCTACAGTACAAAGCAAAATGCAAAGTGGACACCCTTCAGTTTCTCTTCTCCTTTTCTCCCTTGCCTGTCTTTAGCGTAAGTAATACTACCACAGCAGTTGTGACATTTGGAATAGAAAATAAAAAATTATTCATGAGCAAGCAACAAAAACAAATTACACCCAACGTATACACAGCACCGTTACTCTTCAACGCACTTAGGAGGTGCTGTGCCAAGCTAACAACAGCTGATTCTGGAGGCAGGGCCAGCAAGTGTGGAAATAGGGTCAAAAAGCAAAGGGCTGGCAGAGATTTCATACAAGAATTAATGTAGGAGAGGGCCAGATCTTCTGGGACCGAGCTCATGTCTGAGTCAAGGACAAGCAGGGGAAATCCTTGGAGAGGGGCAACAGTGGCAGGGGGTCTAGAGATACTGGAGGTGCTCTTTAACAGTCAGCTTGGAAAATAGCTGTGATTTTAGCTGCCAGGTCCACTTCAGCTGCCTCCAACACAGTGCTATTTGGAATCGTTCAGTAAATTATGGGAGCAAACACCAAATCCATATTCACAGAGATGAGAAATCACAGGTGTGAATGTGACATTTCCAAAATTATCTGTGTATTTTTTTCAGGCGTCTTGCCTCAGCATCAACATGAGTTTTATCTTAAAACAGGTATACTTTGGAAACTTTCAGCAAACCTACAGGGTTTAACATGCCCAACTAGCCAAAATCACAACAGAAGCCAGACTGCTGAGGTTTCAGAAAACTAGCACATAACTATCCTTCAGTGATCAGTCATGATTTAATTTAGAACCAGCAATCGGTAATTGATTACTTTTACAAAGTAACCATAACAAATTCAGTCCAGGCAGGAAAGCAATTGTTTTGTAGTCACAAGTAATTTTAACAGTAGAGATGGTTTTAGAAGCAGAGTTACAATCCGCAATTTATCAGGGCCGTAGAGACTAAAGCATTGTGCTGCATTCAAAGAAAAATAAAAGCCTCCAGAAACTCACCACTGACGTAAGAGCCATCTGAAAACTGTAGATTCGTGCAAGGCCAAAGTCAGCTAACTTTATCTGCCCACTGCTCGTTACAAGGATATTTTGGGGTTTCAGGTCCCGATGCACCACACGATGTGAATGCAGAAAATCCAGTCCCCGAAACAGCTGAAGCATCATATCCTAAGTATAATGAAATCAATATGCAATTATCAAGACAAGGCAAACAAGCAAACACCCAGCCACAGTCTGCAGAACTAATTTAAGTATTGACTTGAGATAAAAACACCTATTAACATAAAATGGACAGGATATTGCTAGAACCTGATGACTTGAATAGGCGTACTTATCAAGTTCACATATCATTTCTAGTTGAATTATTTGTGGTTAATTGTTAAAAGCATAAAGACTGGTCAACAAACTTCAATAACAAAAGCATGTCTGCAAAACACATATCAACCTTGAAAGAATGCTGTCCAAGTAAGAAAAATATACTGCAGCTTTTTGGTTTTAACTTTAAACCATGCACCACTTTGCACTTCCCAGCTGCCTGCTTTGTCTTGCCCCAGTGAAGTGAAATCTTGTTATTCACTTCAATAGGCACAGGCTCTGTTTCATACAGAAAAGCTAATTAAATGACTGTTTTGTCAGAATTTAATGTTACAACAGGAAAAAAGTTCATTTGTCAAAACCCATTCTATAGAATATACTGAAAAGTGTAGAAACTGCTTAGATCAAACTTCAGCACTAAATCAGTGTAATAATTCCCATTTGGCTTTCTTTTGTGTTACAGTGGTGCAATCTTTTATGACACTTCCACAGCAGAAGACACTATTTCATCTGCACTCATGTTTTCATACTAATCTATGTAATATGAAAGGAATGAACCAAGAGACTCAAAAGTAAATACTAGAAATCCCCAGAATTCCAAATCAGAGGGATACCATCAACTTGAAAAGTGTATTTGCAAAACAAACAGCTACAAGGAGATGTTGTAGTGAGTAAGAAACAAAAGGAATAAGTTAATTTTCTGTGTGCACTTGACATGAGTTGATGAAAGTCCAGCCCTGTGCTTGCTGGTAACATATGTGCTTTCCACAAGCAATGCAGCAGGCTCTCTGCCAATCCTGTTATTAGCAACCAAAATCATCTTGAAGAGGCGGATGGTATGAAACACAAGAAAAAGGTAGAAAGATAAACTGAGTTTGGTTGCTTTTGTTCTTATGATCATCACAGGAACAGAAAAAACCTTGGACATTTTTGCAAGAAAACATTCAAAGCACACTATGAGAAAGAATCCTATCTGAAAATTGATTTTAAAATAGCTCAAAACATTCCACTCGATAATATTGCTTTAGCTGGATGTATTCTTAAGAGATAAACTTTGACACTGCTATGTAATATAATATAAAATGAAATACCCCCAGTCATCACCACAGAAAATATTATATATTCTAAGGCTGTAAGCAATAATCTGACCTCTGATAAAACATGCCTGTTATTATATACAGCCTACAACTCCTTCTGCCAAACAGTAGTAACAGTGGGCTGTTGATAGAGGGATCAGTTTTGATTTGAAGACTCAAATGATGAAGATACTAACATGAATCTATGGAATCTGTGGCAGTGTTTAATTATAATGACCTCTGAAGGATGGTGGTAAACTGAGCTCTCCATTCTGACGCCTTTTATTTCCTTTGCTTCCCCAGGAAAAACAGAGATCTGGTCATTTTGATAACTAGCGCAATAGGGTTTGCTCCTCTAAAACAAATATATGAAGTGTAGTGAATCTTCTTGTATTTATATAATTTCCCTTTGCAACTGGGAAATATGTGGAAGAGCTACGACGACGGCTCTGCAGGTCCCCTGCATCAGTAGAACTGTGTCATACATGGTTACTATTTTAACTTAGGTCAAATCCCAGTAGTCTTTGGGCGAGTCTTGAAGAGGAACAGAACATATAAAAAACATTTAACCATGTGATTATCTTAAGTACGTACTTAATGTTTTCACTGAATTTGGGTCTAACTATTTTATTCCAGACAAGCATGACACCAGAAAAAAAAAAACAACCCGAATTTAAAGAACTTCCTATTAGTCAGTAGGCCCTGGCAAGTCCCTTTTTTTGACATTTCCGCATCCTATTCATTTGTCAAGAATGTAAACTCATTCCTGCAGTTACCAAACATATCAAGAATTTTCTCATGCTGTTTCTGTTTCATATTTCCCCCTCAAGCTCAGTGAATGCAGTTCCGCTCTGCTAGTTGCAAGCTGCAAGCAATGTCTTCGTTTCTGAATTCACAATCTTCTTCCAGGCATGCATCAAGTATATGTATATATATATTTGAAAAAGGAAACTGGTCTTTCTCTCCTCCCACTGGGCTCAAAAGATGAACAGCATTTACTGAAGTCTTGTTCACACACACAGAAAAAGATGTGCAGCAGAAAAGTATATCAGGAGAGAGTATATTAAAAATGTATAACGGAGGAAAACTGGGGGAAAAAAGTGCTATATTTCTTCTTCAAGGAAATTCAGATTTACTCCATATAGGCTATTCTCTATTATTCATTTTGGACAGTTGATTATGCTCTTTTGTTATCCCTTCTTGTTCAATATTGTCGAGAGGAACAGATCTCAGCTGAAAACTTGCAAGACTGTTCTTAGAAGAACAGCAAAGAAGGCCATTTTAGTGTAAAAACACCATTTGCCCTCAGTGATTCCTTATTCCCCTGTTTTAAAATTCTTAGCCAGCTATGAGTTGAAACCCAAATTACACAACAAAGTCTTATTATTATGCGCTTTAAATGCCCAATACCAAATGGTGGTCGGAATTTGCTATCTGTTTGCACAAATTATTTATTAGACAAAAGAGTAACAAACAGATTTTCCTTATCAAAGCAAGCAAAAGACAAGGCTTTTTTTTTTTTTTTTTTTTTTTTTTAAGTCCATAATGAATTTTTTGCTGTCCATAAGCTTGATCTAGAAACTTCAGCCTCGCATTTAGAAATTATTTCATACTCTTAGCAAAGTACTTGCAAGAAATATCGACGCAGCCTTGGCTGTGTGTTACCTTTGATAGCATTACTAACTTCAAAAGATACTAACATTTGCTAGCCAATTGGATAAAGGCTGTAAATATGCACAAGACATATCTCTAACTAGATCAGAATAATTCCCCTCATCCTGTGGAAGTGCAGTTTTATTAGCATTATCCCAATTGCCACAATTTGTTCTATGTCTGCGTTTCCTTGAGATACTTTCTAAAGTACCTCGGCATACCACACTTTTGATTTGCAGTTCAAATCACAATTCATATACCAATTGAAAAATGATACAATTCTACTTGACAAACAAGAAGATTCATTTCTTAGTAGATTTGAGTAGCAAGCTCTAGCAAGTCACACTCTAATCTCAGTCAGATACTTTTTGAGTGTTTTATACTTACAAACAGATACCAAATAGCGGCTGCTGTTTCAAGTTAAGAGATTTCTACCAATCTCACCAACCCTACAATAGCTGTTGCCTGAGTTGAAAATATACATATTATTCCACTGTGATTGCTTTCAGATAATCATGATCTTAAAAAGTTTTCCCTTTTCAGGCTGCATTTTCAACGTAGTTTATGTACAGACCTAAAATCTGTAACTGCTGAAAACTGAGCTATTTTGGGATGCAATGAACCAAGATACCTTCCTTAGAGGCAAAAATGTAGCTTCAACTTTGCAAAAGTCTCATAATGGAAACAGTAAGAAGCAAAAGTTGTTATGGAAATGACACAAGTTTTGTATGTTCCACCACATATGGTTTTGGTGATGGCATTCCCAAGTCTTATATTTACCAAATGCTGGGACCAAATTATGAGAAAATTTTCAAGTAGCCATGTTATATCAATAATACATAGAAATACACTTATTTCTGCTCATCGTTGGCTCCTAGTACCGACGAGGACGGGGACAGATTTGGATTAGGATGAGCTGCTGCTGCTGCTGCTTCTGCCAAAGATGGGCTTCGCAGCTTACCTCTAACACAGGTGCCAGAGGAAAAAGCCTTGAACTCCTCCAGACTTCATATCCTCTTCTTCCTATCCTTTCCTGACCCTCGCTCTTAAACTTCCTACAGCTTCTGATCTACATGTCCCTTCCAAGTCACTGATTTCCAAAACATCACTCCAGTACTTTCGACTTCCAGCTAACATTATCTGTCACTTGCCCACGCTATCTTACTTGTTGTCTAAGGCCAGACAGATTCTCTGCAGAACTCACACAATGAAACTGTATTTATCTCCATTCAGTATTAGGCCATGTATACTGCAGGGAATCGCAAGGAAACTTTTCTACAAACTTTTTCACACACAGTTCACAGCATACAGAAGAGGAGGGAAAGGAGGAGGTGCTTCATGACAGAGCAGATATCTATCTACACAGCACCTGTGCGGGATCCATGCTGGAGCAGGCGGATATTCCCAAAGTAGATGTGGCCCAGGTAGAGGACCCACACTGGAGCAGGTGAAAAGGGGGAAGGAGAGGCTGAAAGAACTGTTAGGAGTGGACTGTAGCCCAACAAACATTACCACCTGCAGAGCTCAGGGAGGAGAGGGCTCGTGAGGGATGTGAGGCCTGGAAACAGGCAGAGGAAGAGGTTGTTTTAAAGTGCTGTTCTAATATTTGCTTTTTTCTTTCCCACTACTCAAATTAGTAGTGAAATACTTATTTTAATCAGCATTAAACTTGAGACCAAAGTAAGTCTGTTCTACCCCGATAGCAATTGATAAGCAATCTCCCTGTTTCATCTCAGCCCACAGGTTTTCTCAATCCTGCTTTTCTTCTTTTCTTTTCTGCTCCATTCCACTGTGGCTGGGGGGAGCAGGGAGTGGCTGGGTGGGAGTTTGGCTTCTGGCCAAGGCTAACCCACTGCAGTGGTAAAGCTACAGATGCTAGATTTTCTCTTTGTGTAAGGGGACACAGGGATAGGCAACCTGAAGGGAAATGCCAAGAGTAATATGCCTTCAGTGACCACTTGCACCCATACGTAACATACACGTAAGAACAGCTACTCATAATGCAAAGCTCACAATTCCACTCTATTGACTAGCATGTAAAGAACAAAAAGCTTTTATCCAGATTCACTTTTGTCAAGCAGCATGAGTTCCTAACACCAGAGGAAGCAAGTCACAGAAGCCCATAAATATCGTCAATCATACCACCAAATACGAGCAGTATGGTATAGATCCTTGTCAGCTACAGATAGACCCTAAATTTGAACTAAACCAATGTTTGTTTTTTTTGTTCGTTTGTTTTTCCGTTTGTTTGTTTCTGCCCTATTTTCCCATGCAATTTCTGTGCTAATGTTTGGTAAAAGACCACAACCCTCTGGGATCTCCCCGTGTTTCTCCTGTTCCTCTATGGAGTATCTCATTCACCTGCACAACAACCTGCCTCCTTTACCCAGAGTTTCTACTTATTTGTATCCCATCTTTCTATTTTTTGCAGAGCAGAATAGAATGCTTATTTCAGAAGGCAGGTGTTGGGATACTTGTTCTGAACATTCCCTGTACAAGTGTTTGCCTAAGAGACAACCGCAACAAAGGGGATGAGTTTTAGACTGCAACGTGTACTGAATCAGTCAAGCTAGGATGATGAAGAGGCTTGCTCTGCCTCTCACCAAACAGCAGAACAGTAGAGGAGTAGAATGAGACCTCCTTCATGTCCAACAGGATTATACACAACTCCCAGACATCAAACTGCTTTCATTTTAAAGGATATTTTTCAAACATGCTGAAATGGAAGTTTAAAGAGCTCCCACTTTCTCTGAGGCCTATTTTTGAAGCGGAATAATTACAGCACTTCTATGGTTATACTTTGTAACAAACAGTCAACATTAATTAATGCCAAAAAAAAAAAAAAAAAAAAAAAAAAAGGCATTCCTGAGGAATTACACAGTACAGATACATGAATAGCAAAAGACGTGATTGATGTTGTTACACTGAATCCCAAAGGCATTAGTAATAATTTAGTGACTCCCTGTTAAACGCAGTGATTTTCTTTTTAAAATCTCGTCCTCACACTGGGCTGGGAACCCACGACACCAGCCTGCCTAGAAGTCAACACGATGGTATGGGAAATGAAGCAATTTGTTACAGCCCATGAGGCTGCAGGATGTCCTTCCCTCTGCAGCTGGCTGGGTGCAGTGGCTGGGACATGGTAGCAGGCAGAGAGATCCCTGTCCTTGTGCCCTTTTCCTGCTCTCTTATCTCACAAGAAAGCCAGTCTGATCAGTCTCCTTCTGAGGCATTTTTCCTTCCATTGGGGAGGAGGAGGCTACGTTGGTTGGTTGGTCTACCTAACCCCCGTGTAGTCTATCAAGAGTCATCCATGATTCATCCTAATACATACCCAGGGTATGGGACTTCTACTTTTCCTTAAACTGGCTAACAGTTGATCTCAGAGATGTCTGATTGCTTTCCATGGAAGTATTCACAGGGTAAAGATCGACCCTCAAAAGTAAAGACTACTGTGATGTTTCTGCCAGTTAGAGAGCATAAACTTCACAGTGTATTCAATTTAAGTATGTTCATTGTCAGAAAAGAGAAATATAAATCCAAATGACCTGTTCACTTAGTCTCAGTCATCAACTGTACAGGATAAAACATTCATTTTCTTCTCATGGAATAAAATACTGTGCAGAAAGAGAAATACAGCAAATTCATTGAATGTATTAATAGCAAAGGAGAACTAATACCTGCCAAGCTCATGAAAGGAGTTGTCTAATAATTTTTTGGTATTTAATTTTACACTGCTACTCTACTGGTAACAATTTGCTGACAATGAAATCACATTTAAAATACCTTCTGAGAAACACTAAGATCTTTTAGAGTGCTTCTATTACAAACAGATTTAAAACAAGTGATTCTGGATTACAGAATTTTTAGGATGAAGAATGCTACTGACATGCCCTCTCACAAATGCAATAAACAGGGACACCCACAACTAGACCAGGTTGCCCAGAGCCCTGTCCAGCCTGGCCTTAAATGTCTCCAGGGATGGGGCATCCACCACCTCTCTGGGCAACCTGTGCCAGTGCCTCACCATCCTCACTGTAAAAAAACCTCTCCCTTATATCCAATCTAAATCTCCCCTCCTTTAGTTTGAAACCATTCTCCCTTGTTCTGTCACCACAGATGCTGCTAAAGAATCTGTCCTTTCTTACAGCCCCCCTTTAGATACTGAAAGGCCTCTCTCAGGTCTTCCCAGAGCCTTCTCTTCTCCAGGCTGAACAGCCCCAGCTCTCTCAGCCTGTCCTCGTAGGAGAGGTGTTCCATCATTTGGATCTTTTTTTGTGGCACTCCTCTGGACACGCTCCAACAAGTCCACGTCTCTACTGTGCCGAGGGCTCCGGATCTGGACGCAGTACTTGAGGCGAGGTCTCACCAGTGCAGAGAAGTACATATACTGAATTTGTTTTTTAGTTCACAACTACTGAGATCGGTATGGAAATCTGGCACTGTTAAGAAACTGCTAAAACAGATGTGCTAAAATTGAAAATTTTCAAGTCCTCTAAAATAATAAGGAACCTCCTTAAGGAACGCAGATAGAAGATTACTCAGAACAGTTCATTGAACTCAACTGGATGCACATACTTGTCTTAATTTAGTCTTAACTATGTAGCCTTTGATGCTGGTCAGCAGTGTTGTTTGGGGAATGTCTGGAGCACACCAAAACCACGCCTCATTAGGATCTTCTGCAATGACACAATGCAATGACTGGTTCCCTTCTGACTCCGAAGGGGCACTTGGTGAGTTTATGCAAAGGGACATGTTACATTTGCTCTGACATAAGAAGGAAAATAGTGGCTCAGTATACTGAAATTCAACTATTCGTGGCAAAAATACAAAAATTCTCAAATGTTTTACTGAGGACCTGCATAATCCATTTAAAAGTTTTCATTTTTCCTGACACCTTGGCTATAAGGCTTTTCATATCAAGTTTCTTGTTTTCTGGCTCAATACCTGAGAATTCAATTCGCATTACAGTATCAGCTGCTGTTATTCGCATTTGATGAGAAGAACTTGCAGGACTGAAAGGAAACCTACATGATTACTGTCCCACTTATTTTCAGTGACTCAGTGTACTAAAAGTTCCTATCAATGTGGAATTACCAGACATGCAAATGCAGCATAACATTTCCTATTTGGCTACTGGTATTTTGAAGAGAATTAAATGACGACAGAGGGGAATTTTGTTTTAACAGTTTGATAGAAACTGGCAAATGTGGCACTATTGCCAAGATCTGTTCTGGATGTAATTTTATGATTAACAGTTTCAAACCTCTCCATTCTTTACATCCAGTAGAAAGAAAACGATAGAAGACACAGCCCTTAACAGAATGCATAGATCTGAGCCTAGATAAGTAAACAAACACAACTTTTCCCCATCTCTCTGGGTGATACCATGATAGTTTTGTACGCCCCCAAATATTTTCTGGGAAATCTCTTTCAACATCGTTTCCGTATTACAAGTTTTTCATAAAACTACATTAGATACAGTAATATCTCACAGTGCATCCTGCTCTGACAGTTGCTACCTACTCTGTTCTTCTATTTCTGATAACAGCTGACAAAGATATGAGAAGTAAAATAAACCAAGAAATTCCCCAAACTCTTTACTGGCCCACCCAATTGGTAAGCCCAACAAGAATGACTTGTGATAGCATCTGCAGTTTCTGTGCATTAGCTCTGACAACTCTTCTGGCATATGTTTGGGGCCTGACACCAGTCAAAATGTAGTACATGAGAGCTATACCAGGACAAGATGGATAGCCTGGGCAGAACTGCAGTCTGAATTTTGAAGAACATCTTCCATATAATTTCAGCTACTTTAATCTTCATGTCTCTCAACAAAGAAAGACAGCCTTCTTGCAACTGATGCTGTGAGCCTATTCCTTCTGAGACAAGAAGCAGACTTGTTGGCTAAGAAGTCAGTCTGTTCTAGAGCGCTGTGCATACTCCCCTCTCTATCACCCCTAAGTAGAGTTTAATTCTTTCAGTTTTTTTAAAAACTTCAAATATACTTAGTATATACTTTCTTCCCCCATCTTGGGACACAGTAATTTCCCCTTCAGAGACTTTGCTTCTGCATTCCTAAGCAGTATTCTGGGACATCCAAAGTGTATCATCACTTGTGGCAATTTTTGCAGAAGCTCTCCTGATACAATCATAGAAATTAGTCCATCTAGAAAATTTAGAAAGCTGAATGTGATTCCCTTTAACTTCTTTGTTGTGCTTCTGAGAGGAGTTCATAGAAATCACTGTCTTACTCCATGCCAGTAGATTATCAATCACAGATGAGATGCTTCTCTTTCAGCATTGCTTGCACCTGCATGTATGAGGTACTGACCAACAAATAAAACCCATTTCTTGGAGGAGAATGCTTCTTAATCAGCACTACAGCCATTTACCATCACCTTTGTGACGCTGTTGGTCGTAATAGCTCTTTTTAATCTGCTCAAACTCCAGGAAGGGTTAAAAATATGGCATATGTTGACAGTCTACACTCCTCGCTAACAGGAAAGACACGTTGCTGTGGGGCCCACATCTCGGCTTCTCCTTCCCTGCAGCTGTCTGTGGATAGCAGCTAATTGTATCCACTTGTTTAACCTCGGGGATAACGTCTGGAGGGGACCAAGTGCCACAAGCTTACTTTTTTTTTTAACGGTCATTTCCTCTCTGGTGTAACTTGCATGACAGCATGTGACAAGCAGAAATTAATGGGGACACTGCTGTGCCAATACCTCTTGAATCGCTTTGACACTGGCTGCAGGCTGCCTGCTTGGCCACCCAGCCAAGACCTCACATGAAATATGGCAAGGGGCCCACAGCACTATTCACTAACAAGCCAGCTGGTCAGTGATTAGAAAGCTGCAACAATGCTATGCACATACATCAAGAAAAATGCTTTACAAACAGCTTCAGACTTGGCAGGTAATGTCTGCTAGAAGAGTAAATCTGTAAACTTATCTTCTGGGGACTGCTAACTTAAGCTAATGCAAGAGATAATGTGGAAGGACTTGGGAGATGACTGTCCTGCATTGTCATCTGAGCACAACAAGGGCTAACCTCAGAACAAAGACTTGCATCTTGATATGCCCAAAATCACATGCAAACAGCATAGACCAAATGGCTTCAGGTCCAGGGGAGCATTCAAACTGTATAAATACATTGAGATTTATGACAGACTACCCTTTCTAATGGTCTACCAACACCCTGACAACATAGATGACATTCCTACACAAATTCTCATTGGATTTGTTTGCCGTGTGCCATCAAGAGAACTGAGATTTGTTTATACAATGATACATAACAACAAAGGCTGAGACTTCAGAAATATCCCAGAGGATTTCAATGACCAGATCTCCTTGGCTAGACACAAAAGGCTCAAGAAGACTGCTTCTTTAGTTTACCTATTTTATTGCTGTTTAGAACACTAACCTCTCAAAATGCGTAGGCTCTCTATGAAACATCTTCATGGCAACAGGAAAATATCTTATACTTGTTTAAAACTGAGGAAACTGAGTTAGTAAGATCCTACAGGATTAGAAATCCAAACATTAAGAATCAATAGATCTTAAGCACCTAATTCCTATGGCTCCTTCAAAGATACAAACCCAGTCAGGCAACTTCTGTTTAACAGAAAACTTGCTTTAACTTAGTGTAACACAGGCCTGTTCCATTTCCTGATATGTGAGGAAAGATATTTTCTGATATATAAAGATAGAGCTCAAAGCACTGTAAAATAGGCTGGCAGGACAGATGAGTCCATTTTGTGAATTAGAAATTGGAGTTAGTCTGGGCCTAGTTCATTCTGATTTCTTACATCATCAAAATGTCTACAAATTCAGCTTAGTTATTCAGAGTACTTTAAAGCTGACAAAGAAGGTAGTCTCCTATCAGGCATAAGAAAACCCAGTGAAGGCACTGGGACTCCATCCATCAGATTTCAAACACCTGTACTGGCCCCACTGCTTTTTAGTATTTCCATCCTCCTCCCAAACTGATCAGAACCAGCAAGACCTTCAGAAAGTTGTAGCCTATCTTCTCTGAGACAAAACTGTCATCATGACTCCAAACACTGAAATACAGGTACTCTCTCAGAGTCAGATGCTCTTGTAATAAACAGCTCACAATTTTTATTAAAGATGGGAATAAAGAAGAAAGTAAGAAGTCGACTCCTTCCTAACCTCTGCAGAAAATTCATGTTACAGGTAAGTTGTGTGCTTTCTAAAAATCGCTTTTCAATAATATAGTTTGTTTCCACTGTACTGTTTCTACTTTGTTTCTTCAGCATGGTTGAAGTATCATGATGCTCTTTAGAGCTGTACAATGGCTTGGGTCAATTACCAAGTGCCAGTCCCTGCAGTTCATTTAACTTTGCTTCCTCTGTTGCTCCATATTATAAATTCAGGGATAATGGTTAACTACTTCATGAGTGTTGCAAAGATTAACTGGTTAATGTTTGTTAAGTGCTGCAAAAAGAATCCAAAGATTTAGAATTTGCTTTCAGTTATAAAGGCATAATGACCTTCAAGAAAAATAGGGATATATAAAAGAGGAAAGAATTCTTGGATTTAAGTTATGGGTAGAAATAGGCTTCAAGGAAGAGCCGAGAGGGGACAGCGTCCTACTGGAAGCAGCTCAGTGAGGAACCCCGGCCCAAGAATTGCACATATAGCTTTGAAATGCTCTTGCAGCATTTTATGAACTGTCAAAATATTATTCAGGATGATAATCTTACTGACACCTTAGTACATATAAATCAAGCATAGAGAAAACCAGAATTATTTCTTGGATGCACTCAGCAGTGAAAGTTGTTGTCCATATTTACAGATGCAATTCATTTGCAATTCTATTAATACTAAATTAAAAAATCAATCGCCCTTGAACCAAAAGCATTACAAGGTGAACAGACAGGCTCTTATTCCTACAGACCAAGCACAGAGGGGATATTTTGCAAGAGGAGTGAAGCAAGTGCACAAAGTCTTTCACTTTCATCAAAAGCATTGGAAGTTTCCGATAGCAGCAGAATAGGGAAATAACTGCCCATTCCCTGCCACATACATAGATTATTAAAATCACGGAATCGTAGAGTATCCTGAGTTGGAAGGGACCCACAGAGATCTCTAAGTCCAACTCCTGGCTCCATACAGCACCACTCAAAATCCAAACCCTGTGTCTGAGTGTTGTCCAAATGTTCCTTGAACTCTGGTGCTTGCAGCTGTGCCCACTGCCCTGGGCAGTCTGTTCCATGCCCACCGCCCTCTGGTGCAGACCCTTTCCCTCACCCCCAGCTGCCCCTCCCCTGACACAGCTCCATGCTGCTCCCTCGGGCCCTGTCACTGTCACAGAGCTCAGCTCTGTGCTGCCCCTTCGCTCCCTGTGAGGAGCTGCCGCCACGAAGCCTCCCCTCAGCTCCTCTGCTTGAGAGGAACAAACCGAGGGACTTCAGCCACTCCTCATATGTCTCGTTCTCCAGACCCTTCCCCCTCTTTATTGACCTCCTTTGAACACTGTCTAATAGCTGTATGCCCTTCCTACACTGTGGCACCTGCACTGCTGGAGGAGAGGCCACACAGCTCAGAGCAGAGCAGCACAGCCCCTTCCCTCACCCCGTGGCAGTGCTGGGCCTGCAGCACCCCAGGGTACAGTTGGCCCTTCTGGCTGCAGGGCACACTGCTGGCTCATGTTCAGCTTGCCATCAACCAGAACCCCCAGATCCCTCTCCATGGAGTTGCTCTCCTTTCTCTTCTGACTTCCTACCTCTTCCTTCTTTCTTTCCTCTCCTGATGCACCTTGTTGCCCTTTCCTTCCCCATCCCCCATTCTGACCCTTCTCTTCATGCCTTCTCTGCATCTCATCCCACTCAGCCATTTCCTTTCCCACACTCACTCTCAGAGACAGTGGCCCTACTTCAACTCTTTGGGTTTCTACCTCCCACATGCGATTAGCAAGCACAGTAGTTCAGCAGAAGGTGCCAGGTATTAGCATGCCTCAGTAGCTCACTGCCGCATTGCAGACAGAGCAAATGTAACAGGCGATGAGATGCCTGAGGTGTCTGCTCAAAGCACATCTTCAATTCTAACAGATGGACTGATATTATTATACGGCACCACTAGGAGCAGCTGCAGTGGTGAGACACGGTCCCACAAATCTGCCAAGTGTCTCCAAAGTGTCACAGGCTATAGTCCCTCCACTTCTGAGAAGAGTGACGCTGATTTACATTAGTGTAAATTAATGTAAACCTGGACTTGTTTTCGTTTGAACACTTGTCTGGTTCTTAAAAAAAAGAGGCATCTTCAACTCATGGTGACACAATGAGCAAAGAGCCTCCTTATTTCTTGGTGTTAGCACAGCAGACAGCAACTGGCCCTGCTTTGGGAGTGCAGGGGAAGAAAGGCGCAACATGAGAGCCAGCAGTTTTCTTGCGAGTGGAGAAGACTGAGTCCCGTGTTTCTCAGGCAAAACATCCTCTCCCTTCCCCACCCCCAAATGCTACACAGAGTAAACTCTAAGGGAAGAAATTTTACATAAAGAGACAAAGGTATATTAGAAGTTAATTTCTAAAACGAGCTTATCAATGGAACAAACTACTTTCATGAAGCAGTATCTTTTAAGAACAAAATGTCATAAATGATGCATAGAACCAATGCAGCTTGTGACAGATGCATAATTTCTCTAAAGACTAACTTGTGACGAGCAAAAAAAGTATGCTATTGATTACGTAAGCTAATTTGGAAGAGAAAACTACATGTCTTATTGTGTATCTTCACTGTAACCATTCATGGAAAAGCTATGAGGACAAAGCTAGCTATGACCCAGACAACCTGGAGCACATACACATGTGCTCTGCTGAATCGGGCCCTAGAAAGATGTCTTTTGTTTTCCCTATCAACAAAGAAAACATTACAAATCATACAATACAATATCAAACTCTATGTTATTTCAAAAGGACAGTCAATTAAGCAGAAGCAAACTGTATCTTTAGAAGAACAAATGAGAGAGCCTAGGGATCACTATCAAAGGACTTTTGTTTTCTTTTGTTTATTAAATAGCAACTGTATTATTTACTGCAGCTTTGCAAGCTAGTGAGCAGCTGGGTGTAACACATTTCCATGCTGTGTAACCTCTCCTTATGCTTCGTTAGGCTCCTTATCAGGACCAGAAGAAAAGAAATCTCTCTGTTATGCTTTTCCTGTGGCAAAGGAAAAGACAAGATGATGACTTTCCAGCTCATTTCACTTGTACAACGTTCTCATCAATCACCATGGGGTAGGTCTTTGTTATTTTCACTGAAGGACTGTTCTTAGTTTTCTGTCACAATAAAGCGTGACTCCACTAACTAACAAATCAAGGTTACCTCCACCGCATTTATAAAGGACCAAAATGCAAACATAAGGCTAAAGCTACTTCTGAAATATTTTCCAAGGCCCACTTTCACAGACTTAAGCCCAATCTGAATTAGGTTAAAATTCTTTTCACTGAAACAAAGGTTAAAGTCTGGAATAGAGCAATTGAGGTAAGGAAGCTAAGCTAACCATTTCATCAAGAACCAGAAGTTTTCTGCTTGTTTTGCGACTTTCTGCTCCAGAAACCAAGCAAAGAAACTGTGGTTTATTTTTATTTTAAACTCTCTTTCAAGTATGCATCTCTTTGCAGTTTTGGTTCATTATAGCCCACGCAGCTTGGCCTCTATTCTCCTTTTCCTATGTCTACAATAAGACTTATAGACGTTTATAGGAATTATGTGAACAAACAAAAAGCAAGAAAGGGATATATTCTAATCAAGGCAAAAACGTAACAAAAAACGCTCTGTAAGATGGTCTCTCCTTCCTTAACTTCATGTTTTTATATGTCTTTTCCTTGTTGGCCTGTGTTGTTTCTCACTGAATGACAGTTACAACATACTACTGTAATAACAATCATATGGCTCAAAGATCACTGTTGAGTTTCCCAAGTCTCAAATTAGACATTTTTATTTAAAATACATGAAAAACATCTGTATACTCTTTCATTAAACACATTTTACATTTGTAACATCCTACGTACTCTTTTGGAACTCTTTCCATTAAAATGCCGAGTTGGAGTTTGGATAGCAAGTATTTCCTTTGTAACAGTAAGGGAGGAGTACGTTACTGTCAAAATTTCTCTCTAAAAAGTCCCTGCTAAAATATTTACTCTACTTGTCAGAACAGGAATATCTGAAGTTAATTCCAAACGAGAGAATATTTTAGAATGAATCACAAACTAGATGTTAAAAAAAGGCAACACACTGCCATTCCCGTGCCCCTTCCCTGCTGTAAAAATGAACAAAAAATGACCCTGCGTTTGCATCCACAGAACATTGTAACGTTTGGAGCCTTCTGAGATTCCTTAATTGTAGTTATGCAACAAAACTGTCACATCCTAAAACAAAGAACAAAAATTCTGCAGCTGAATTTATTAGCTTGGAAAAGAAATGCTCTTAAGAGATGGCTAACATGTCTTCTTGATTTATTTATTTATTTATGTATTTGGGCATTTTAAAGTTACAGTGCAAAGCTTCCTATTGCGGAGATCAAAGTAATGAGACATTTTACTAAGGTTTAGAAAATTTTATGGTGCTGTTTGTAACGTCACATATTTAGCAACTGTGAAAACTGTTCGGCAGTAACCTTCTTTGCAATTAATCCATTCATTTCAATGGGCTCTTTATGGCATGACACACTTCAACGCTAATAAAGACATCATGTGCTGGCTTTTAGGCATTGGTCAGAATGGTAAAAATCAGATTCTTTTGAATGAGTATTCCCAAGGGTCAAGATTTTCAAAGGCAAACGGGGTAAGTTCTGTGGTCAGAACAGTTATATCTTAATAAAAAAAGAAACAAACAAACCATTGTGCTAAACCTGTGATCCTGCAGAGTCCTTTTCCGTTACTGAGTCAGTTTACTATGATGACCAACTATGACACACTTTTGTAAATAGCCAGGAGTCTGGTTCCAAAGATACAGACATTGCTTACACATACATTTTGAGGGAACTTCCTTGTTCTGACAAAGCACAAGCAAAATGCATGTTTATGACTAATCTGAGACTACAGAAACAACAGTTTCATTTCTTCCTTGCTCTAGCTTTGGAATTCCTCAGGTCACGAATAAAGGATAACAACTGATTCCACTCTGCTAGCTCCTTCAATTTGCAGCCTTTCAACCTCACTTATTCTACAGTAAGAGCAATCTGTTTACACAAAATTAAGCAGAAGATTAAGTGCTTTGCTGGAGCAGAGCCTCTGCTCCTCTTTTAAAGTCTAAAGTTGAACCAGAAGGGATCAGGTATATATATTCCAACATGATTTTAGATCCTTTATGTACAGTGACATTAGTAGTAGCACTGTATAGCTGTAACAATAACACAACAGTCAAAAGAAACTAAAATACTAATGTTTAAGAGTTTTTGGATAAGGCCTCCAATCTCCAAATTAAGGACAAATTTTGATTTAGGAGCTTAAGCTCTTTTTTAATTGAAAGCTGTTCATGCTTTACGTGAAAACAACTGAAAGGCTGCTCGCTAACTGATGCTAATAGCACTGCACCAGACTCAACCTTGGAGTAACCCTAAGAAGCCAAGAGCTACACGACAGAAGGATTTGACCCATAGTCCTGCTCTGGAGCACTGATGCTGGCAAATATTACAAAGCCACATCTGCTTTATGAAAACTACAAATAAATTAATCATTTTAATCCCCAAATACTTTCCCTTGCTGTTGCACAAAGAGCAAACACCAAACAGTATTTCTGTTATTTCACTCATGTTTCCATTCTTAATTTTCTGTCTTTTGGCAGCTGCTTGTGAACTTACTAATAATGTGTGTCTTTGTTTGGACTTCTTAAAAAGGAAGATATTCTCAAAATGGAAGAAAGCTCATTTTATTTCACTTTGAAACCTGAGAAACCTGTAACGTGAACCACACGCTGATTACAGAGCAGTGATACATAAAGGAAGCAGTTGTGCAAATGTGTGAAGTGTGGCTCTGGAGGGGAGCAAGCGGAGAAGAGAAGCACAATTTCAGACAAATAATGCTGGTGTGGGATCTGATTACCATGACTCATGTTTAACAAAGTACTGTGTAAAGGGCAGCCAAAAAGGAGGACCTATTAGGGTGGGCATTGTATAGTCAAGGGTTTTCACAGTCTCTTCCATTAAAAGCTCACAAATAAAATGGACAAATAAAATGGACAAGACAGACCCCAGGTGGAGAAACAGTGAGATGGTTCCATATTATTTCTTAATGAGAGTAGAGTTAGTTGGGGGGGGATAAGGAAAATGAAAAGCAGAGAGATGGAGATAAAAGCTGCGGAGAGAGGGAAAGGACAGAAAATGTTATCCTGTGTAAATATAGAGCGAAAGTGAGATGAAGAAATGAAGGTGGAGGGAAAGGATGGAAGGAAGAAAGGGCTGGAAAATGGGATTAGCATGGGCAGAGAACACTGAGTTGAAATCATTGGAAGTTCTCTGAGTGTCAGAGATTATGGCTTTGGCTGCTTCAGAAGCTGAATGTAGCTGTCTGCCAGCACTGGCTGGTGCTTCTCTGTACTTTTGTCCCTGATGGCCACAGGATGGAAAGCAGGGAGGAGCCAAGTCTGTTCCATTACCTGCAGAGGCGAGTGGGATACAGGATCTCCATCAAGTCTCTGGTCCCACGCATAAGCAGAAGGGAGTGGCGCACCCTCAGCTAGGTCACATTTATTCCCTGCTATTACTGCAACTGACTTCAGCTCAGCTGTACCCGGCGGTGAACTGGAACACAGCCCTAATGGGATGGACTCTGAGAATCATCAAGCATATATGTATATTCTTGTATATATGCATGTATGTGTCTATGTGCAGCATGCCTCCATGTGCATACATACAAATACAGTACACACAAAGACTACATACACACGCAGGAGAGGTGCTGTCCCTTTTGTGTTCTTGTCCATGTGACTCTTCTCTAAGCACTTGAGTTGCCCATTCTGGACTCTTCTCCCCACAGCTATTTTTGGATCATGAGCTCCCTGCAGGGCAGATTGATGGTCACCGAGTTTCCCTTTCTCCTTCTTGCACTTGCTGCAATTTTTGCTGCAAATATATTAGGGTGCCGATACAATAATTATATGCCTATGCATGTGCTTATGTGACTACACATTTATATGTGAAATATATAAAATATTTCTTAAGGCTAATTTTTAAGTTCTATGGAAGAAAGTATGCCCCCCAAAATCCCTATCCATTTGTATGCGACTTTATTTTCAGGCAGAAGCTACATACAAAAGAAATGAACACAACATATCTTGAGTAAATCACTGTGCCACTGAAGTAACACACTTCAGATTAATTTTTACCATGGAATGCAATAACCTGACTGCTCACTGGCACAAAAGAAGTACACACAGCTAAGTGCAGAAGTATTACATTTCTCTTGGGTGGAAAATAGAGTTTTGTAACAACTTACTTTACAGCATTATTTTTCCACTAGCGAAGAGCTGCTTGTGGCCACCTTTTGAATTAATTTACACTAAATCTGTATATTTGCCGTCAATATACATGGATACTTTGTGAATATGCTAACATGAATCTGAGCTGCAACAAGTTGGGTTTGCTGAGAAAGGTATGGGAAAGGTATCTCGAAGTGATGCCTCTTGTCCCAGATTGGCTCAGTTCAACATGAAAATAAATGTTTGCCAAGTTTCCCAAAGACCTGGCTCATCACAATATGTACCATTCTGTCTCTTCTTCCCAGTTCTGTCTGCTTGTTTTGGGGTGAGGTATGGGTTTCTGAGTATACAGAGGCATAGGGGTCTGATCTCCTGCCAGTACAGAAATACTATTAAGACAGTGATCCCTATCTGCCCCCATAAAAATCAAGAATAGCTCTTTGAAAGTCTATCTCACATCTGCTGCAGTATGACCTTCAAATTACTTGTCAAAAGCAACATATGGCTTGCAAGCAAGATTTAGAACATGGCTAAATCCAAACATTTTGGTCTATTGTTCTGCTACAGCTTCAAGTACACCATGAAAGCTGCAACAGCTTTCTCCTAATTAGTTTAACTGCTGAATCGCATCTTTGATGAAGGGAAGGACTTTTAAAATGAGCGACACTTCTGTCGATCACTGAGGGAGGATTTACATGCAGAGCAAATTGCGACCACATACTACCATGACAGACAAAGGAAAGCATCTCGGAAACCCTCCCCGCTCCTTGGAATGGCCACTGGCTCACTGCTGAACAGAGTGGCAATGCCTGACGTGCTGTCTGGCCGCTCAGCCCCACTGCTACATCTGCTTGAGCATTAGTCCTGCCACGTGCTCCCTTTCTGTCTTCCAGTGTCATCAAAGCATTCCACATAGCAATCACTATCACACTGACGTTCCAATAGCAAAACCCCAGCATCACTAATAAACCAAGAGCATGCCAAGAGAATCCAGAACAGCAGACTGCATCACACCAACATCCCAGTTTTGTCAAATTAAGAGGGATTCAATCAGCAAATAGCAACATTTCACTTCCAGTGCCTGTAATTCTGCAATTTTACAATGACTGGATAATAAATTCTCATCTACCTAAGGCTAAATCTCCAACCCTTACCACAATTTAGAATCTCTTCAGTTTCTTAATTCCCTTTGACTTCCTGAACAAAGATGATTTCTGGCCCTCCATCTATTGAAAACAATGGAGGACCCCCCAGCTTTCTCCTGACTTCAAAGAAGGACGCATCCCTTAGGGCCACAATGGCCATAATGAACCATATTGCTGCCTTGAGACTTTGGGCCATAAAAGAAAAGTAGGTTGAGATGTCTTTTTAGAAAGTCCTTCATAGGCATCTTTTGTGACATTTGTAATCCAGTGTCATTGCTTTGAGAGACTGAAATTATTACACCAGGCAGGTTGCTTTCATGCATTATTCTACAGTGTTGCTTGACTGCTTTCCAAACTGGAACAACTGAAAAAATGTGAAGCACTCCAATGATTTTAAATCACCGCTCAGGACAGGGCGATTTAAAATTACTGGAGTGCTTCACATTTTTACGAGCTATCAGCTGCAAGCAACAGAGGTCTCAGGCTACAGCACTGCAGAAAAACAACTATACATCACCAGCATGAAAACGTTTGAATTTGAATCTGGAAATAGCAGGGATTTGGAGATAAAAGTCCACCACCAATACAATCTGTGGCTGTACACTGATAGTAATACGACGCAGTTTGAAGAATTAACTGTACAGATACAACATTAAATTTCAAAACACTACATGCTGAGGAGTGTCTTCATTTAAATCACGACTCCTCCAGCTCCTTGGTCAGACCATGCATTACTACCTTCACCACCACATCAGGGGAGATGGGGCTGTGTCTCTACATGGAGCAGCAACATGGGAAAGAAATGACAACACCTGCAACAGAGGGAACCACAACATTCAGAGAACATCCTCCATTAAGGCGTACTTCCTTCTGAGCTGCCACTTGTGCAGGGCACCTGCAGTCCTTCCCGCTGCCTTTCCATGCAGCTGTCCAAGTCCTGATAGTAGGACAACAGAGAAGAAATAGAAAGATGTAACCTGTGACAACAAAACAGCTCAGCCATTTTGTTTCTCTTTCATTTACTGTGACAACTTCAATTCATAATTTAGCTTCAGAACAAAATGTCTTGGAAAATGTTGCACGAAGATCCTTAGCAGCTGTAAACTGCCATCATTTCACTGAGGCTAATGGATTTACACCTCTCCGTACCAGCTGGGGATCTGACTTATTTTTTGTGGGCTCTCAACTAACTCCTCACTAAGCCTTGCTTTTTTCTTTACTGTTGGGAAAAAAAAACTATGAACAGCTCTTCCTTTAGTATCTTTAGTATCTTTCTTTTTAATTGTTGCGGACTCTTTTTTAGTGCACTTATACGTAAAGGAGTAACTTCTAACTGAGATGTTGCTAAACAGGGCCCCACTCTGAAGACTGTCAGTACGGGTGAATCTGTTTTCCTGGAATATCTTGTGCTGTTTGCAGAATTGCATGACTGTGTGACATCTGCTCCACATCTCATACGTGGTTGACTGAGAAGGTACAATTGTGGCAGATGGCTGATGATGACTCACCTCGCAACAGTGAACACTGGTTTGCTTTCTGAGAAGTAACATCTTCGTATTAATTTTGCAAGAGCCCTGCAAAGATGTGACCAGTCCACCTGGTTTGCTAGCAGGCAGAGTATGCTGCAGGGAGTGCACGCGGATGCAACAGCAACATTTTTTTTCCATTATTATCCTGACTGGAATAATATTTTAAAATACAATTCATAGGCTACTATCAGATAAATCCAGAAATGGAAACTGGGTTCACTGCTGTACTGTCTAAATGCTAGGCATCTAAGTAGCAAAATCTGTATGTCTGAATCAGACAGAGAGCTAGGATTCCTACGCAAAGGAAAAACAGAAAAACAATATTCAGAAAAAGCATTACCCTGAGTGAGGAATCAGTAATATTAGAGAAAAAAACATATCTTAAACCCTGTTCTATCCATGGTCTGACTGCCGTGTTCCAGGCTGTCAGGAATGCCATGACGGTTCTTAGTCAGCAGACCAGAGCGGAAGGTCATCCCCAGCAATTCTTGAGTCCCACAAGAAATAACATACGCCCCTGCTATATGAGAGATCTTTGATCTGTTCCCTTCTCTGACGAGCCAAGTCTCTCTGAATTGCTAATGGCATTAATGTTTTAACATTACCGAAGACATACGCATGATTAACAGCTGTGTCCTAAGGAAACTGATCTCATACCTTCAGTTTACAAAGAAACTACCCTCAAGTTTCCCAGGAAGGAAGGAGGGGAGGAGAAGGTGAGTAGAGAAGAGAAAAGGAAGATGTTGTCACTGCAGATTCTGATTCTTCCCGTATGGAACAAATACTAATCAGGTGTGACACAGGAAGCAAGCAAGAGCAAGCAGTATTATAATCCAGGATTTAAAGACATTAATGGCTCACAGCTCTCTTTCAGAGGCGAGTGCCATGTTCATGAGCACTTGGAGTCATGCTGTCTATCTCTCTAGCCCAATGAAAACTCCCTTATAAAAAAATGGAAGCACTTCAATAGAAAAGATTTAAAATACCTCCTTTCAGAAAAAGCTATAACTCAGTGGTCAGAACTACAGCCACAGAAATAGGCATTCATGCTTCTGGAGACAGGGAGGGGAACTGAGCATGTTTGCCTTACATCCTCTGTACGCATTCCCACTACCCGGCAGTGTCTCAAAAGGAAACTGCTCCTCTCCCATCACGTTATGGGCACCAATGGATGTGTTCCTAAAATACCTTCGGGGGTGGCTCCTACTGAAGGGCTTTAGATACTAGAAAGACATCGCTGAGAAGCATAAAGACAAAATATTTAGACGTGCTTAAATTATCTACGCGGTTGTCTTCTCTGCACTGCTACAGTCTGCTATCTGCTAAACGTAAAGGGAATTCTCAAAGTGGTACTGTTGTCACTTTTCATCCTTGAGAGCAACTTAAAACCCTAGCACACTCCAAACCTGCAGAAGCTGAGTCTCCCTCCCTCAGATGGTGTGTAATGATGGTAGTTAGTTCACATAAAAAGGATCTTTTGAGGCTGATACTTCTCTCATTGCAATTTTATGTCATTCACATTCCACCAGCAACTGCTGAGTTTACACCATGGTGCCAAAGAGGTACATTGGAACCTTCTACCTGAGCTGTGCAGAGCTTACTCAGCTTGTTCGGTACCTCTGTGCTGCTGACACACACAGAACTTTAACAGATGGCCTTACAATACTGGCAATTGTTTTGTGCTGTGCTAGTAATGAGTGGAAACAGTCTACACAAATTGTCTGCAATTCTGGAAAATAAATGAGGTATGAATCCATATTAACCTCAAAAGCCAAAGTATAAAAAGTCAGATTAGTAATTTAACGATGTATGTTTTCTGGGTTAAATGCTCAGTTTCTGCAAAATGGCAGCATTTCCCTTCCACAAGAGAAGTATGCTTTGCCGCAGTGTCCACCAGGAACATCCATAAAGACATCGTCATTAGAAAGATGTTGAAATGTGTTAGGAATAAGTCCTGAGAACCTCCCTCATGCCATCAGTGGTCACGACGTATCAGCAAACGTACCTTAATAAACTGGATGTTTTAAGGTACGTGAACAGTGAAGCAATAAGGTCCAATTTAACTCAACTGGTTCTATTTTTTTTTTTTTCCAGTGCTAAGCAGAATTCAAGGACATGACAGCTACTGTGCAAACATTAAAATCAACAGAGATGACCAAGTAAGCTCAAGTCATTCTATGATTCTGTGGAACAGCCTCTTTACACTTTTCTTCTCCTATTTGAAAAGAGATGGATGTACCACAAGATGAATTTTACCTTCACTAACTTCTTCTGGCAAGACCTGCCCTGTACATAAAACAACAGAATTCTCCTTCCCTGTTTCTGCATGGCCAAATTTTTCTCTTTTATCGTGCCAATTATCAGATATATCAACTGGGTTGGACTAGTAAACTGTGTAAAGCAGAGTAGCGCTTTTTAAAAGTAAAACCAATTATTTCCTTCACTAGTATAAAACTGCCATGAAATGTATATTTGTGCTTTCATATTACAATATACTTGTATAAATTTAGAACAGGGTTTTAGAAAATTGGAAGCCTTTCAGTGCAATGCTCACCTCTTCCAATTGCTTTACAAGCAACATAGCTCAAAAGATGTTTCAGATTTCAGAGACTCCGTGGTTCAGTTCCCATCTATTTCAATTACTCAGTAATAACAGTACGCCTGCTACCTTTTATGTTGTTACACTGTTAGATACATTGATGCGCAGATCCCTTAAGTACCATCAATGCTCTAGAAGGCTATGGAAGCCTTAAATCATTAACATAAAAGATCCCTTTAATTGCTAGAGGTACATTCCAGTCTTCTGCAGGTACTGAATCAAGGCTGTACTCATTTTTTTTTTCAGTTTTATTTTATCCTCTAGAGTTGCTTAAAAATACAGTTTTTGGAACTGGATGATGTTATATGTTTGTGACTTTGACACAAGTGACAAGATCTTTATCTCTGTAATGTTAGTTTGTACTCAAAGATCAGACAACCTCTGAGTTTGAAGCTGTTAACAAAAAATTCTACTACTACTAAATTTCAAATAGATCTTACGTTTTCTATTTTCCTCCCTCTGGTCTTTTGCCAGTCTAAGAAGACACAGCATACCTCCAGAAAGTTTTTATACAAATGCAATACAATCATTCCCTGAAAGCATGCCGTACTTTTCATCACAAGAAAAGTAATGTTAGATATTTAGTCAAATTGTAGGAACATCAGTCCTTCTGCTTCTTTTCCCAGGCTTAAACATTTTGTCATACATTTCCATCTGTGATCCTTGATGTAGCACTTTAAAATGAAACTCCCAGGAGAAGAGTTGGAACACATGTTTTAGTACCAGTAATACAAGCACATTCTATCTTGGGAAGGGGTCTTCCCTTGCAAATGCAGAATATGAGATGATGTGATGCAAAAACTTAATGCCCATCCTCCTAGTTACTGAAAGCCTTTCCAGCCTCTACAACACCTGGTTGTACTACCCTGTTCCTTGAGCCTCTGTCCACTGCAGAGACTAAATTCAAGCCCCACAGATCCACAGTGAACATTACCCACTCTTGAGAGATACAGACAGGTATAGACACCTACATATGTCAGACAGAAGGACATGACATGAAATGAAAGGAGTTTCTTGGGGAAACCAAAAGTAAAGTGAAAGGTGTAGCTGCATAGGACTTACATTATACATGGTAACAATTCTCAGTGCTCTATCTAGGGAAGATTCAGGCAGTCTTAGACTAAACAGTAATGGAATGATCTGCCTACAGCTGTGAGCAAAGGTCATTCTCAATGGTTTGGAACAAATTTGGTAGGCCTGCACTAAAACAGGAAAGACTCATAGGAATTCAAAATCTACAAGAGAAAAAAGCAACTGCAAGATTTCCACCAAGAAAATACATAGGTTAGTGAATACGGATTGCTGCTCTGCAGCTTGTGTCCCAAGCTGGGCTTTACTCAATTTTGATATGACAAAATGTGGCCAAAATGCAGTTTGCCTGAGTAAGGTCTCTGTGATTTATCTGTGTCCTCTTTATCTAACATTTTCTGAAAGAGTATCCAACATTCTTCTTCTTAAATACCTTTATAGTTTCAGTAGGCACTCCAGGCTCTGGAACTTTATCCAAATAAGTAGTCAAGTCTTGATCCACATGTTCAAACACCAATGTTAACTTGGTTTCTCTGTCTGTTCGTGACACGGTGCACACATCAAACAATCTGAGAGGAGGGAAAGAAAAGAGAAGGTAAGCATACAGGAACCAGCACAGACATACCTTGCAGCTCACACATACCTATTTAAATTTCTTACGGCACAGAGAACTAAAAAAAAGAGCTTTTCAAAGGTAATGCAGACTTCAAGCTCTTGATTCATCAGATAAATACTGATACATTGATAATATGACCTCTTTCATGTTGGGATTATAATATGGGATTAATTAATAAGAACTCTTCATCTTATCAAAGTAAAATAACTATATGAAAAGAAAGCATTCTCTTGACAGAGCAACCAAAGACAGAACCAAATACAGAATCTGATCTGACATTTATCCATGGTCTACGCTCCATCAACCTTACTCCTTCTCAAAAAAACAATATAAGTAACATCTCTGGGGAAAAAAAAAGATACAGGTTGCCTGCATGCACCTTCAGGTTCTTCCCACATAACTCTCATGCTCACCATTATGTGCCTTTAGAATTAAATTTTCTTTGCTAGAAACTGAATTTTTGTGCTGATTACTCCTGCAAATTTCCAGAAGCAAGGAATACGTTCAGAGTCAGGATACAGCTTGGAAAAAAAGCCTTAGGCAAAAGATGCCACTGCTAAGAAAGCTTTCTTTCATCACTTTCTGCCACTCTTTTACAGGAATTTCGTTATCATTCTACCATGTTGCACAACATCACATTCAAGCTCATTTTCAAAGCTCTTCATAACTTTGCATTCCTATCTGATTACTCTATTTTCTATTGTTCTTTTTTTAATTAGGATTTTTCTCACCTTCTCTGCTTCATCTACTGTGACAGCTTTTTATCTTCTACACAGAATTGTGCCCATCCTTCAGTACTTCACACCTATTGTTGTACCACTGACCATCACATTCACCATCCTCCCTCAAGCCTCACTTCTAAAAAAGTCCTAAGAGGAAATCATTCTACAGATGGAAGAAAGCTGTTCTCTGCTCAAATACTTTACTAATGTAAGTTTACTAATTTACTATGCATTCACTTAGTTGACAAATTGTATGGACTAGTTTGCCTATCTCTAAAGTAAGGCAGAAAATCAACTGCTACTTTTATAAGGCGACAGTAGATCTAAGAACATATATTAATACCATTATTAAGAAAGATATCTACACTGTATATCTAAACTGAAGAACCTATCAATGATAACAAGTCAAAAGCAGTACTGCTTATTTTGGTCAATGTCACAGTAGTCATATTCTTTTATTACATGTGTCCTGTTTATCCTCTTACACAGAATAACTGCTCGCTTACTTTGTGGAAAGTGCAGGATTTCTGATAATTTTTTCAAGTAATATTTTCATTTTTTTCCTAGAACTAAGTGCTTTACATACAAGATCTGTACACAGCAGATGACACACAAAGCACTGGGGGACACTTTTAAAATGCGTCACCTGAGAACAGAAGAGGCAAGTACCTTGTACAGAGTTTTCTTATCTTAAATATGAAAATATTTCACATAGGAAGGGAAGATAAGAATTGGCAAAACTATCTGTGAAGACTACAATCAGTTTAAAAGAGCATTATGCTTCATTTGAGATGGTATAAATTTAACATGTTATGGCTCTGGTCCCATTTAAATAGCATTTCCTAAATAACCTTTGGTCAGACACTTGAAAATTGTTCATCAGACATTAAGTTTTGAAAATGGATGCATGCACATTCCTTTTAGCCTGAAAGAGCTTTTCAGTGAGTAATAATTTGGGAACTGGAGTTACAGAATATGGAGAAACCATCGCCCTAGCTCTTTCAAGAAAATGTAATCTGTGCTTAATCTCTAACCATCACATGAATGAATATTTATTGAGTGATTATGGGAGCCTAATGACTGTTAACAGCACATTTCTCATCCAGATATATAGTATTCTCTTTGTGATTCTCTTAATGGGGTATACATGGAGATGCCCTTACACAGTGATCAGTTTTGTGAAAAGTCACAAACCTTCCTGAAAAGTTAAATTTGGTGGTATTTGGTTGGAAGTTAATAATCTGTAATATATTTGTATAAATCAATGTGGAATGTAGTCGGACTGCCTATAACCCCAACACATGCAAATAGAGAGGAGCCAGACAGGTCTGAACATCTGAACATAAACACTGGAAAATATTTCCAACTGTATGATTTCTTTGTGTTGACCTACATTTACCTAAAAATGTTCTAAAACACCTCTTTTGCCTGGTATTTAATACATTGGCAAAATTATCCTTTCAACCACAGCAGAATTATAATTTGCTAAAAAAAGGAAGAAAGATTTCACTGTATACAATACAGAAGCAACGTGAAACTTCCAACTCACTGCAGAAGGAAATGCTGATTCTCTGTTTAATTCTTCTGTGTGGGGCTTAATTTAATGCTGGCATTTTCTCACATAGCACAATTAGGAACTCTAAAGAGTGCAATTCTAGTCTTCTATTATTGAGCCATAATAGTATCATTGAGTAATGATATCTTTCCCTTTCATAAAGCCATTATGTGATACTCTAAATGTTCTACTGATAATAAACCTTCATATCCTACATGGGGCTGGTTGGAAGCACAATGTTTACTCACAGGAAACATTGCTGTTGCCTTAAAAAGACAGTAACTTAAAGCATACCTTATATGAATCCGCAATGTTACAGAAAGGCAACATCTGGCATTGCCTGTGCTAACAATTTTGAAAATATATAGGTCGCTCCAAAAGTAATGCCTCCTATTCATTTCCAAGGAAATTATGACAGCTACAAAGAGGAAAATAACTACTTGATAGAGTAAATTTTCAGCTACAAAACACTATTTTTCAACACAGTAACCACCATTAGCTATGCACTTTTACTAGCAATGAACAAGAGCTGCATGCTGCGCTCATATAAATCTGCATGGCTGTCTGGAACACGGCTTGTCTTTAACATCACTGTCATCACTGCTGAGATGCACCACCCACTGTCCCACTGTGCCCACACCCACCGTTAGGGCTCCATAAACATTCACTAAGCATCGATGACGATCAATGGGTGCAATTTTTCTCACACAGAGGAATTCAATTTCACACCTTTGCTTCATAAGCACTTCCATGTCAGACACCATTCCTCCATATCTGCTGCCCTCCGTCACACAGCAACAACATGTTATGGAATACTGGGAATTACTATTATCCACAATTAATTATGGAATATTGCATAGCACCATTATTCATCTTTGATGCCAACACAATAAAACAGAAGGCATTACTTTTGGAGCAGCCCAAACAAGATTGAACAAGACACAGCATCTTCATCAGATAGTGTCCATAGGGACAAAACTACTTTTCATAAGTCTTATTATTTTATATCCACCACAGAAAACGACCCAGAGAGTTGCCTTCTTTAGTTTGGCATTCTTCTGTTGTGTGCACTGGTTATCTTTCACGCCATTTCCTCGTGATTTTCTTTACGTGACGAGCCAGCTCTGTATGTCATCGCCACTCTGGAACAGGCAACAGCAAAAGGCCTTCTATTTAAAGAGTTAGGATGTGGACACCGTCCTAAGTGAAGTAAATGTACTTCAATTAATACAGGATTTCCATACGGAATTCTCTGTAAACACAAGCCCTGCCCTTCTATTGTACTTACAAATGAAACGATTGAATTATTTGATTAAAGTAAGATCCGTTATGGGAAATCCTGCAAGTATTTAACAAGATGTTTGGCCGGAAGTCATACATTGCCCGATGCGTTGATCGGAACTAGCACACTGTTCAACAGACATTTACTATGTTTCAATGCATTTTTTCAAATTAATAGTACTAAAGTAAAAAAGCTTATCTGCTACAAATCTGTGTATCTATTTTACAAAAATATCTTTCTTTTTCTGAATGCAGTAAACTAGATGATGTATCCTGAAGCTCCTGTTATTTCTTACAAGTAATCTGGTAAATGCAATCCCAGTTCATCTTTATTTTACACCACAACATCTGAATGCTAAATGCTTTCAGCAGAAAAGAGGCAGTTTGCCAATTCCTTTGAAAACACTGCATATATTCTGACTGGTACTAATTTGCTAACAGCTTCTAGAAGGACCTTCAATGTTATTAGAACTGCTTTTGAGACGTTCTGAGAACTGTTATAAAGTTACCCATTTTCAAAAGGAATAAACATCTTTCTTTTTTCTGTGCAAACCGAGGCAGCAAATATGGAGATCAAAACCATCAGGCTACCAGGCTTGCCACCTGCAGAAAATACCAAACAAGAGGTCTGACTGTAAGACCTGAAAAACTACAGGACATTAGCTCCCTTGGTTACTCTCAAACAGATGAGTAAGTGCAACTGGAAAATTAACCGGAGCATAAAGGGAATACTTGCTGCCAAAGCATCCAAAGGCTTATTGTTTTTATTGCAGTAGGGCTAATCCAACATGAACAAAGATCCTGTTACTTTGCTGGTCACTCACAGCACAGAACAAAAAGACAATCTCTGCCCTCAGAAGTGTTTCAGTAATAGGGATTTACCATAATTTTCTTAGGAACAGTCTCTTCCCAGGAAGAATTGCTTCCTAGATTGTCTGGATACACTGAGAAGGATAAATGTTTAAGATGCTTCCAGGTTTCAGAAGTCTGGACAAAGACTCAGGTGGGAAAGAGTCTGGTGGTCTCAGCATAACTCTGACAGGTATTTACCACATGACAGAAAATCATCACGAAATGTAAGTATGACAGTGTTCATGCAAACACAACAAAATTGGGATAGCAAAACTATTGCAGGTCATGATTGAGGTTTATTGACAAATATGTCTGGGGCAGCCTGAACAGTTTCTGCTTTCACTACACTCATGTTAATTCTGCCAGTACATAATTTTCAAGTGCTCAAGAATTTCATTTTCTCACACCAAAAGGCATTGAAGAATGACAGCCAGGCATCCGTTGAGTCGAAATTCCAGCAGCAGCCTTAGACTCTTCTGTTCTCTGGAAGCCACTGTTGAAAGCTCTTCATTCAGCCCAACCTTTTAAACGAAGTACTCCTTGTAAATGCTAGCTCCCCCCATACTTTTAATTTTAGCTACCTTCTCCTTCTTAGCTTTTGAAGAAGGAAAACAGTCTGCCAATGGAAAGCAGTCTCCTCATGGAATCACATATACCAAATATATTTTAACAACAGGGACGTATTTCAGATGACAAACACAATAGCTGGGCAAGTGAACTGGAACATGTGCGTTACGAGAACCGTGTCCCACGGAGCAAAACAGGAAATACAGCTTCACACTCAAAAACGTTTGACAAAGCTCTTTCCCTTTGTTCAGGACATGCTGCTTTGTCTCATCCTCATCAGCAGTCACCTGCTCCACCACGCTTTTGTGAGTTGGCATTTCAGACATTGGATATAGGTTCTTTTTGCTCTAAGGAGTTTTAGTGAAATAATTCTAGACGTCAAAAGAGGAGATGCAGATGAACGAGCCTCTACGTTCAAAGTATCTCATCTTTTAAGTGTTTGTGGGTTTTTTTTGTTTGTTTGTTTGTTTGATTGATTTTGGGTGATAACATTTGTAAAACACTTAGCAATGCAAGACCTAAGTTCCTGTTTCAAAAGCGTGTGAGTCTTAAGAAACCTCTCAATGCACTTGTCATGCCAGTCGCACCTGCACTGCGTACATTGCTATGTAGGACATGCCTCCATGGCAGACTGCATGATGATGCAGGGACATGTGGACTACTCTTGACTGACCACCTTGGTGCTGAAACAGGCAGTGTGACAGCATGGCACCGCCTGCAGCACAGCACTGTAGTCTACCTGGAGCTCCTGCCAGCAGCAGGCAGACACCTCGAGTCAAACTCAATTCATTAAAAGAATCCTGGTAAACTTGGCACCACTGATGGCAACTTTTAGTCTCAAATGCTTATTCTCTGCGTTTCTACTGGGTTCTTGGAGTTTGTGGGACATTTTCCCAGCCCCGTTGTCCTCCCAAAAAACAGTAATAGGGTCTCTTCTTGTCCTCAGCATCAGATAAAATAAATGAGTTTATCTATCTATCTTAGATAGGCAGATGTCATGCAGATAGATGTCACCCATTCACTATCTGCTGGGCACAGCGTAGAACTGCCATGCAGAAGGAACAGCGTGATGCAGGCAGGGCAGCCCAACACCCTCTCCTTGAGATCCACCCCAGCTGAGCCCAGCCAGCATTCCTGCTTACAGCCCACTCAGCAGCAAGCTTTAAGGGAAGGAAGGGGGATATTAGAATGACAAGGCAATCGTCCATCTGCAAGCTGAGCTTTGTGCTGTAATTTTTTCCAGTCTCTCCCTTTCTGACCTGGAAAAATTATTTAAAATGCTTAGCTCTATAAAAGATGTTTTTGTTCTTTAAGTGTGTGTGAGCAGGAGAGACAGCAAAAGTGACAGAGAGGAATAGATGCTCTTGAAGGTGAAGTAAATAGCACTGGCTGAAGCCCGGTGGTGTGGGCTGCCTGGGCAGGCGTTCAGGGCCTGGTGCTGCCTGGGCCCGGCCTGCGGCACCCTGTGCTCTTTGCTGGGCCTCCTTGAGCTGTGGTGAGCCCTGGTGCCAGCAGAGCAGTTCTGTGATGCAGACAAATGTCTGTTCCCGTGAAACCACCAAAACTCATTTTCGTATTCAACAGAAGCCAAGATTTGCGCCCAAAAGATGGAAAGGCCAAGCGCAGTTGTTACTCACCGCACCACACAAGTCACTAACGGATTCAGTTGCTGAAAGATTTACTCCAAGGAAAAGTATGTCTGACAAGACGTTCTCTGCACCTCTCTTTGTTTATAGCATAATGCTGTCTTTTTCAGTCCTAACACTGACATTTCTTGTTCACTTTCTTTGCAAAGGGTGATCATTAATAGGCAAGGAACAGAAATGAATCTGATGAAGGCCAGTAATGACTGCAGCACTTCAGATTTCAGGACTCACCCGGCAGTTCACCAGTTTTTCATAAGCTAACAGCTTCATCTCATTGGATTTTAAATCCAAGCTGGATGGTTACCTAGGGCAAACAGCAGCCTGCTGGTACTGGTGCCTGCCCAGTGTGCTGCTGTTAGATCTCTCTGCCAGGGGCAGACAGGTCACCCCCATGTCAGAAGAACCTGGCTTGCTGCAAGGACAGTCACTGGCAGACTCTGCACAGTCAGTAGTTGCCATATGACCTATTCGTGGTACTCTTCTGTGACCCTGGAGCACACAAATGTACATTCGGCACTGTGACACAGAGTGCTCCCTGTAAGATCCGTAAGCTTCCAGTTCAGAACTCAAATTAAAGATCCTTGGATTCATGGGTAGCGCATGTGCACCCCCTCTTAAACGTTTCAGATTTTCCACAGAGCACCTTCCTCAGGAGCAGTTGCATTCCTTTTTGCATTCTCTAAATTGCTCAACGCATAAATAAAACTGATGCCTGAATACTGAATTTGTTTAATTCAAATGCAAGGAACATAGCAGTTACTCTAGGCTCCCAGCTATACCTTGTGCAAGATGGGATGCAGCAAAATGCAGTCTCTGTTCATGGGTAGATGACAAGTGAATTGCTTGTTACGAATTCCTCCTTTCAGTCTACATTCAGAAGTTGAGCTGTGCCAAACCTAAAATCTAAATCTAAGTTGATAACCTCTTTCCTAGACTTTAATAAGATCAGTGACTCATCTTCCAAAAACTGTATAGCTGCATCAGTTATAACTTATTCTTCAGTAGTTTAATAATCTAATCTGCCTACACTTGAGACAGTCAACTAAATGGTGATGCCAACATATCTAAAATAACACAAGAAACAATAACCCTCCACCTGACACAAAAAGGAGTCACAACATGAAATTAGATGTCCTGCTGGATTTTCTGTACTATATCATAGGGTAATGTCATAGCAGTTCCTGATGTATTTTACTCAACATTTTTTAAAGTGGTAAGTAAATCTAGCGCAAATTTGATTCCAAGCTCTTGCTTTCCAGAGATGCCCGGGTAAACCTGAATGACAAGAAACAGGTACTGTACAGTATGACAGAAGAAATGTGCTTTTTTAACACATAAACCTTGTAAGGAAATACATTACTGCAGTGCTTCATAGGAAGGGATGGGACTGAATTGTCTGTATTTTTCAAGGCAGGAGCAAGAGCTGACTTTCAGAAAACAAAAAGTCTCATGTTTCAACAGTACTGTGAAATTCACTGCGAAAACAAGAGTAGTAAAATAGAAGGGGAGAAAATAAAGACTAAATTGGCTAAAGTTGACAAAATTGATACACACAAAGTAAATAAACAAAGATTAGTAATGACAGCTCCTGATAGAAAAACCAAATTCATTCTTCTTAATCTTTTGAATCATATCATTCTAACGTATTAAAGGAATTATTAAGGTAGTATAGTGTGATGTCTTCAGTGTAACATGCTGCATATCCATATATTAAAAAGAAAGTAATTAGTAAACGCAGGAGTAAAACAGGGAAATATTTAATGGTTACTGTCTTGCCCAGTATTTACATCTGGGGTTGATAATTATGTATCCTTTCTTAAATACAATGTTCGTGGATCTATTGATAATCTTATATCAAAGAAAATCTTTTTTAGGAGAATGAAGCAAGCACCACTCCGGGAAACCAGGTGAAAATGTCTTACAGAACCTGTTTGTTCATTGGTATGACACCGTGGTCAGCAAGTCTGAAACAGCATTTTCTGAAATATTTTTAGATTGGTCAGAACAAAAACACCGTTTTGGAGTCAGGGCAATAATGTGCAGAGAAAAAGGAAGAATACTTATCATAAATCTGTATCCTGTAAGATCCACCTGCCCTGAACTACTGAAGAACTTCAGCGGTGCTTAACAGCCAGCATGCAGTCAGCCTATGGTACACATAAGTACCTGGTACATGGTACCTGTTGTAGGGAACCTGCTTGCGCAAGGGGTTGGACTCAAATGACCTCCAGAGGTCCCTTCCAACCCCTACGATTCTGATTCTGTGATAAGGAAGCGCACATTGTCTAAAGCTCAGTCTCCTGTATATGCCTGGAATTTTTCAGAACTAAAAACAGAGAAGGGAAGAAAAAAAGAAAAAAGAAGAAGAAAAAGAGTTAGTTGTTTGTGCACATGTAACAAAAGACAAAAGGCCAAGAAATGTCATCTTTCTCTTATTTACATGCAGCCAGTCATTACCTGAACAGGAGCAATGCAAATCCCTGTATGCCATTTAAATACACACCCACTGTGATGGTTGCTATTTGTGGTTCCTAGTATTGCTTTTCCTGTTCACACAATGAAAATTCTGCAGACTGTGGCCCTGCATGTAAGCCGCTCTCTCCTGCCTCAGTGCCCTTATCTGTACCAACGTCTCCTTCCTAACACCTTTACCAGCTTTATAACTTAAGGCAATTTCTGCATATTGCTACACTTTGAAAATGACTTTCATGATTTACTGCGCACAGTTCTTCACAATATTTGTCTTTCCTTAACTTTTGAAATGAGCACAACTGTGAACCACCACTTTCTCAGACTTTACTTGAGGGACTAGAAAACACAAACGGATAAGAACAGCTCTTGTTACCTGACAAATGGAAGCCACCAATTTACCACCAGTTTAAGTAAAATATTTTAAGCATAAAAACAAAATTTACGATGTCTACATCTGTTGAAAGAATCTGTTCATAGATTCACTAGAACTAATTGTGCTGCGCTGCTCAAAATTTCCTGAAAACAGATCAGATCTATCCACCCATTTCCAACACGAGAATGGTGGGAAAGGTGGCACACATAGTTGCCACATATGGCTATAGATCGGGTGAATATTCAAAAGGTGTGTCAATTTCAAAACACGTTTGTCCTGCATTAGGTTAAAAGACACTAAAATAGAGAGACAGCGATGTATTTTGGCTACACTTATTTGGAGTAGTGACTTTGGTCACACTTTGACACCAGAGCTGTTCCCAAAAAGTCTGTGTACTGCAGTGCTCAGTGCACTCTTAGCTAAAGAGAAAGGAATTCCTCCATTTACTTCAGCAAGACCTGAGAAGGAGCACAGTGAACACAAGTGACCTCCATTGGCACCGCCTCATTTCCTGTCACCACCAACGTGCCAGGAACCATCTCACCACCTGCCTGAAAGTAAGCAGCACTATTCGGCTATTTCCAAAAGTCAAAAGACAGTGGCCTTTGCTCACACAGGTAAGAAAAATGAACAGGATTTTGTCTAATATTCTGGGAGGCATTCATCTACAAGATATGCAAGACACCTAACTCAACTGAAGGTAGCTGTATTGGCTATCCATCATCAGACGGCTCCAGGTGTCTCAAGTGTCATCCATCTCCATGAGCAGCCCAGCTGAGCCCATGGAGCTCTCTCCTCAGCTCTCCTAGAAGACGTACAGCACGTGTAATGGGGTTCTTCAGGGGTCTGGTGGCCAGTCTGAATGGAACACACTGAACTCTGCATATTCCAGTGAAAAGTGGGTTGGTAGAACAACCTGAGAGAGAAGGGGGCAAGGTCTCTCCCTGTTTGCCACGGAAGACACCCACATGACTAATTCAGACCAGAGACCTGAATTCAACTGAATTTAGGAGGTGTGACTCTTTCACGGGAAGACTATATTAGAGTGACCTGTTGGTGGGATTCCAGGTTACGTTCAACTGATCATACAGATATTTACAAATATTTATTCTCAAGAGGAACTTAATAGAAAATAAGAGAGATGTTTGCAGTGCTATTTTTCAACATCTTCAACCTACTCACTCACACAAGCCCCACAAACCAGGATCAGTCCTAAAAAGCTCTGCATACAAGAGCCTCATGAAGTTAAGCCTCGTGAAGTTAGTAGATGTATTTAACTCGCTTGGCATGAGTTCAGAATTTCCTTTAATTTGAAAGGGAGTTTCACCTGTGAAAAAACTTGCAGGGTTGAGTTTAATATTCATGTTGTACAGAAAAGAAACAAATGGGACCAATAAATCCTCAATAGAAATTTTACAAGATTTTTCTGGCTTAATAAATTTAGCCAGAAGGCAATTGCTCTTAAACACTGGCTACATAAAAAGGGATCCTCATTTCCATTAGCATGCAAATTCCTTACACATTTCATCAGCATTTAAGACACTGCATCTTACTAGCTTTTTAAAAAGTGGGCTTCGTGGATACTCTGCTCCTCAGAGACGTTTGCATCCTGCTCTGTTCACACGCAGGCATTCACACGCGGCCATACAGGCTCCTTGGTTGTCATGCCATTCCTTCTAACAAGCTGTCTTATTTTAAAATTAATTCATAGCATGTGCAAAGAAAACTACAGTGTCTATTGCTGTAAGATTCCCAGGTGCTTTCACCCTTCAGTTCGTCAGGTAGTTGGCTAATAAACGTTTCCTCCTTTTGCATCCAGTTTACGTGATCCTGTGAGCCAGTCATTTAAGGATTAATGCACGCTGAGCAAAGTATTCTACAGACCGTGCAGCTTTTAAAGTATTTCCTTTAAGCTCTTGCACACATATGTAAAAGAAAACAAATTAAAGATTATTTGCAGAGTTTGGCAATAAAAATGAGGTGTTAGTAGCATTTTGAGCTGGCAATAAATTTTATTTGACTGTTTTATTACTTTGGGGCAAAAGCAGCTATTTCTTTTGGGGTGTCTTTTAGCAGCATGAGATTAGGGTTTACACTTAAATGCATGGAGAGTTTTGAAATAAATTCAGTGTTTTGTAAATGACGGCGTACATGAGATGTAAATACATGACAAAACTATATTTTGGATGTTTTGCAACAACGTGACTTTCACATTTCTGAAAGGAATGAGCAAGCTATAATAAATCTTGCAAAACAAGGTCTGGTTCCCAGAGTTTCTACATTTAGGCAGATGAAAACAAGGTACATCCACTCAATGTCTGCGAGCAAACAGTGTGCTCGGCACCGGCCCCCAGCCCGTGTCAGCTGGGCTGAGCGTAATGGCCGGGGCTCAGCAGCGCTAACATGGCCCCGCAGCTCCCAGCTGGCTTGGCGCACAGGCACGGCAAGTAGGCATCTGCGGGAAGGAGGCAGGGCTGTCTCACATCTGCTCGGGAACGCTGCATGGACTTGAAACTAGTGGACACAGATTACTTATGATCTTTATAAAACAAGCCAGTGTCAGAGCTGCCGAGCCTTCATTTATCCATTCGGGTCTGTCCTGCTCTACTGCAGTCCCTACATGATCTGCCCTTTTCCGCTTCAGAAAAATACTGGGGTGGATGAAAATTATTCTGACCCTTTCCAGCCCCTCTAAGAATTGCTTTATTCATGTAATTATTTTTACTCCAAGAATAAGTCAAGAGACAGTAAGCAGATATCAAGAGAAGGATGGCTGAGGGAGGAACTTCCTGCTCCTCATTATTTTCCAAATCCATCCCCAAATCCCACCACCCAGTTTACCTCCATTCTCAGAACCAGCACAGAAACTTGAAACACAGCTGATGGTGTGGAGCCTTGCCACAGGTGACCAAACCCTTACATGCCATACAGGACCCCCAGCACAGTCTACAATAGCCTTTTCTGGTCTCGCTCAGCTTGCCCATTCCATGGACAAGATATATATATTTCAATTCCTGTCTCTATCTAACAGATGTAACCACATCATAATTATCATTTCAGGACTTCATCCTTTATCTCTGCTTAATAGTCTTCTCCTGTCTCCCTCTTAGCTCTTACTTAAACCTACAATTTATCTTTTATTTTAAGCAGTCAAGGAAAGGCCAAATTTTCATGCTGTGAAATGTAGCCAGCCATAGAAGACATCAATTTTTATGTATATTTTTTTTCATGAGTTTTCATGCTTAGTGCACCACAGCTTTATAATTAAGCTGCCACTGGACTACAGCTCATATTAATTGCCATATCATGCAACTTCTGCGTGTGGGGGTGAACACTCAGCAGTGGCAGTGGTCTATAACGACTAACATCTTTTTCACCCATATACAACTGAATACTGGCAGAAAAAAGATAAGATTCTAAACTCAAGGAATCCAGAACAGTTAAATTGAATAGATACAAGGAATAATACATAAGGAAATGCACAGTGTTAGACAGCAAGGATGTAGCTGCATTCACTGTAAGGGGAAAAAAAGACACTGTGCAAGTGTCAAGATAAATGAACGAATTTAGGATCCAATGTCCCAAATTACAAAAGAATCTAGGTATTCTGGGCCATCACATTTATGAATCCCTGGACTTACTGTCCAGAGTGCCACTTCTCAATGCTTTTCCATTAGTTCTCCGATCTCTAAACCACACGAATATAGGGTTGGAAGAGAAGCCTGAGACTGGTAGCGTACATTAATAAGCACCCAAACCAAACACTTACGAGGATGCGCACACATCCCAGGCCCCTGGGCGCTTCCCACCACCCCATTCCCAGTGCAGAGTTATGGCTGCAGAACTTTTCCTTGCGGCACATGTTAGTTCAAGAGCCTCGCCACCACCTCAGGTCTTTGCAGCACTGGGATATTTGTGAAATAAAACTCCTCAGTTATTCCAGGAAGTTGACCCTGACCATTTTACACAGGATATTAAATAGACCCCAGCTGTCTCCACTTAGAAGTGACTTAGTTTGTATTTTTATAAAGGTCCATTCAGCCGCTTTCTGAGTTATCACAGAATTGATAGGACTTTCTGGGAAGAAAATTCAAAATTTCTGGTTTACCTACTGCTCATGCAGGCATTTCTTGGGCACAAAACATCACAGCTGGCATTTATGTGTCCTGGAATAAAAACCTTTTTCTGAATTATGAAAATATTTCACTGAGAAATAGCTGCCTCTTAAGACCATTTGGAAGAAATACACACAGGAGAGAGTTTTTGTTGCTAAATCCAAGAAGACACAGCAGCCTTCTTTTCCATGAATGGCTCTGTACAGCATATGGCTACTGACGTAGGCGCAGTGCATTCTCCCTGCTCTCCCTCCAGAAGGCAGAGGGGTGACACAGATTTAGATTTTCCAAAGCCCTGAACAAGAGCACTTTTTTAGGCTTGGGAGAATGACAGTGATCAAAGTATTAGAAAAGCCACGATAATCGCGTCCATTCAGCAAATTGTAATTAACCTATTTCAAAAGCTCAACAGCCTTTTTAAGGAGAGCCTCCGTAGCTGAAAAGATAACATTGCAATAGTTCTGTATAAAGGACACGTTCTGAGATGAATGAGTTCTGGAACAGAGTAAATAAAGCAGTTTGAAGACAGTATTTTCATGCTTGAAAGATGAGCGATCAAAGTGGTGTAAATTTACAAGATTCTAAAAAAACCCAAGAGGGTCAATATTGATACACATAATCCCACCAGCAAAATATTCCCTGAAACCTTAAAAATATATTTGTGGTGTGCACAAGAAGAAAAAAAAAGCCGTCTGTTTCAAAAATGAGCTCTGCTGCTCTTCAATATTGCCATCCCCTGCTCGGCTGCTTGATGGAGTGGGCTGTGCCCCGGTTAGGTTAAGCCATTACATGTTTACTCTTTGGATACCGCCTGGGCTCCTTGCCACTCACATCAGGCTTCATAATTTTTTATTTTCACTTTCCAGAATACGTTTCATAAAATCCACTATTTTATTATGCTTAGGAGTGAGACTGCCCTTTAGTTCCAAGTTGCAATATTGGATGTCATGCAACTTTTTAAAAACAATTGGATCTTGTGATAATTTTTTCTCTAGCTTGCCATCATCCCCTTAACATTTTTCTCTTTTAACTTTGAAAAAGAAAACTATTCAGCCACTTGTAAAGCTCAGATTTAAAACTAGTTGCAGTTCCACAGGTCTAAAAATCCTCATTCATGTTACAAACTAATAATTCTGAGCCTCCTGGCATAAATGCAGGAAAATGCTGAAATGTTCTTGCTTTTTCTTTTGCGCATATACATACATACATAATTATTACACATATCCAAACAGCTTAATACAATAGTTTGCTTATAAGACAATTACACTGTCTTAGCAGCTCAATAATAAAAAAGCTGTTTCCAAGCCCAGTGATTCAAGCTATAGAAGAACTGGCTCCAACAAGCACTTGATATAAAGCATTTTCACCCAGTAAAAAATGTAGCAGCACCATCTGGTAACACAGTAGGTTGATTTTAATTTTGCAGACTACTACCTAGCAATGTAGGATGGCATGCTTTGAGCTTATGGAAAAACAAACAAACAAACTTAACATTCTGAAAGAATTATTTCAAGCAATAAAGGTATAATATCACGGCTTTCTAAGAATCCAGGACTTGATAAGTCAGCATGCAAAATGGGTTAGATAACAGAATTCTTCAGCTATTTGCAATTGTACAATCATGCAAATTTTTCAAAAGGAATTTGAGACAATTATGAAGAAAAAAAAATGCGTAACATCAAAACGTTATCAGCAGTGAGATAATTAGCCCGCTTTGTGGCAAATCCTTTACCAGACCAGTATGACAGAGAGGAGGGAAATGAGAAGAAATGAGAAAGAAAAACAACATCTGAGAAGTCTTTGAAAGATGCCATAAGCCTCTTGTGGGCTGAGTTACTCCAACACACCGCTACAACTATGCTTCCTCCTCTAAGAGATTAACTGACAGCATTTGACCAAAATGGCTTCTGCTGGAGCTTCAAGCCGTGCACAAGGTGAGCAAGCAGTGACGACCCGTTCCAGCTACAACCTGTTCCCTTTAACTCTCTGATGCCAAGTTCAAACTAGAAGCAGGCTGTTTGAAATCAGGACATTTCACAGAAACCCAGCCTCTACCATTGGAAGTACATCCTTTTTGCTAATTGATAAAAAAGCATCCCATGCAAACCCTTATGAACAATATACATACTGGACTTCAGAAAAAAAAAGGCACCTTTAATACTGAGTTCTTAATTCTCTCCTAATTTCCAGTGCTAGTGCTTTCTGCTTCCCTCCTTCAGACTTATAAAGCTGTAACAGCTGGCTTGTATCTCCCTGATGGTCTGCAGTCTCCTGTTGGGTGTCCGCTCTGATGGAGCCACCCCAACTCTCCCTGTAGTGAACAGGGAGGGATGAGTGTTTCCAGGGGGCAAACCATGCTGCCTACCAGGACAGGTGTGGATACTGAGTGAGATGAGTTACTCCCAGAAAGCATATTCTCATTCACTACGGAGAGAATCCACACAACTAGGTTGGACCATGCATATTTGGATGATTAAAGCTAGATGGCTGCTCAGAATTCTTATCTTGCATTCCTGTTGTTGTTTTTTGGTTGGTTTGGTTTTTACATGTAACTCTGTATACCTTCTGTGCCTCCATCATGATATAATGGAGCAGAGCCATGAAAGGAATGGAGAAAGCTTAGTTCCTGCCTTTGATATCATCCACCCCCTGGAGATTTGGGGGAACCAAAGAGGTACATGCATACTTAAAGCATCCAACCAGCACCCAGAAGAGGTTACAGACCCAAAGGCATAGCTAGAATTTCCAGTGGCTGGACAGAGCATAACTGGGGCAAGGCAGATGTCCTAACTGACAGTAAGTGCTGCTACAGATCTCTGTTTAAGTACTTGCCATGTAAAATCCAGTCATTTCTATGCCTTTTCTTTTCCACAATGGTTCCATTTTTGCTTAATTCCTGTTACTTAATCTCTCATTTCTAAAGTCTATTGGTACTACAACAAGTCTGGGAAACATCTCTTTCCCCAATACACCACATTTAATTATTATGGCCCCACTGACTTTCTGTCTCGACTTAACGAATTTTTTAAACCACCTATCAGAAGTTACTTCCAACAATGCAGAGAGTGCTCTCTTCCAGAAACAGCTGCAGCCACTGAAGGTGTCTGCTAATTTTGGCTTTAAACCTTGTCCTGTTTGTCCACCTTACTATGAAAAGAGGTTCTAGAGGATGGCAAAACATTTACTTTTACTCTGCAGGACTTAAGCTCTGTTCCTACAGTATGGCCTCGTCTGCGCTCAACTTCAGGTAACTGAAAACTAAGCAGTCTTTGAAGTACTTTTTTTTAATAGAAATCGCAATATCCTCCTATTGGGTTGGGAGATTCCAGTATAATTGCAAGAGACACCCTAAACAGCGTCATTCACCTGTCTAGGTTTTATCCTTAATTTCCGGTCAGATGGGTTACCCAACTCTTCTGTGCAACTCCCAACTATTTCTGCTGCTGTTCTGTTGAGCTATTTCAGCTCTCCTGCAGTTAAATTCCAAATTCTTGAAGTTTGTGTCTTTTCACTACTACATAAAGCTTTGCTTCCATTTAACTGAGATACATTATAGATGTTCTAATCTGATTTAAAAAAATAAAAGTATCTTGATTTCTGGAGAAACAAAAGGAACAGCATGCAGCGCAGAGGCAATCAGTGCCAGCTAACCCTCTCCCTGTTTTAAATGAAGTTACAAAGAGAAATGCAGTGTGATGAAAGGGATTCAACACAATGAAGAAATACAGGTGCTCAGTTCTCACGAAGCACAGCCTTGCCCAGGCCCTTCCAAGAGTGACACACCAATGAGACTTTTAATATCGATTTTCAGACCACAGCCACTGATTCAAACCCATCTTGCTATGAATATTATTGCTTCAATCAAAAGTTGTTGCTCAGCAGTTTATACAAAGCGGAGACAAACAGTAAGGCAAGAAACTGATTAGAGAATGTCTAAGAGGAAACCGCAAAGGCTGGTGGGTAGGCCTATCTCCATTAGTGATCTAGAGGGTTATCTAAGGATAAACAATGCACTAATTAAAATTGCAGATGCTGTTCAACCTCTGTGTCATAAAGATGACAAATACAAACAAAGTGTGATGGTAGATAAAATTAGCAAAATGAGATTCAACTCATAACTATTTCCTAGCTGAGAAAAATAACGCAAGTCTTTAACTTTTACTGTCCGGAAGAAACCTGGAAATCCAAATTAACTGTTCCAGTGTTGTGCTGGTGAGTAACAACTGAGACACAAATGTTCATTCAAATGTACAGCAGATGCAGAACTGTAGATATGGGAACATTCCCTCTTGAACTAAGGAGATGTTCACAGCACCTAAATGATCGTATCTGTGATGTAACCTGGAGTTCTAGGCTGAGCACAATGTTGTATTAATTGCTTGAGACAGGAATCAAGTATTTCAGAGAGTACATACAAGGGCAGAGAGGAATTATCTGCAGTGCTACAAGGGAATGTAACTGGGAGGAGTGACACAGATCAAGAGAAACTCTGAGTCCATGACAGTGAAAAGCCTCCTAATGCAACAACTGGTTTTACATCCCAGAGCGCTCTGGTAAACTCCCCAGTTGTGACATGTAAAATCTGAATGGTAACATCTCAGTGTGCATGCACGGTGGGACACCTCTGCACAAGCCCTTTGTCCTAATATGTTTCTGTTCATCTTAATACGAAGAATTTACGATTTCAACAACCAGAGCTGGTATAAATCACTGCAGCTTTACGAACTTCAGCTTCACTAGCAGCGGAACATCAAGCCTTAAATTAGTAACTGCATTTATGATCAGCTGGAAGATGTGGATGATATTGCCCCATCACTGCTGAACATTAGGCTCCTCATGCAGACCACCAGTTCACTGTGTACTTTGCTTTTCTGAGCATAACACACGAATCTCTCAAGACAGGCTGAGAGCTGGAGTTCTTCAGCCTGGAGAAGAGAAGGCCGTGAGGTGATCTCATAGTGGGCTTTCAGTATCTAAAGGGGAGCTACAGCAAAGAAGTGGACAGAATTTTTAGCAGGGTCTGTTGTGATAAAACAAGGGGAAATGGCTTCAGGTTCAAAGAAGGTAGGGTTAGGTTGGATATAAGGAAAAAATCTTAGCGCGAGGATGGTGAGGCACTGGAACAGGCTGCCTGGTGTTGTGGTTGACACCCCACCCCTGGAGACTTTCAAGGAGAGGCTGGATCAGGCCCTGGGCAACCTGGTCTAGCTGTGGTGTCCCTGTTCATTGCAGGGGAGATGGACTAGATGGCTCTCAGAGGTCTCTTCCAACTCTAACCATTCTGCGATTCTACAATACTGTGATTCTAATAACCTAAAGATCTTCCTTGAACTGTAAGTTTCTAATGATTCTATGATTAAGATGTTCCATATACGATGATCTACTACTGCAAAATTAGAGCACTTGAAGATTATAATCCTCCTTTCTGGAGAACGCCATCCACCCAGCAATAATTTACTGAAGGGCTATCATTTATTATGAACCACACTGAGATTCTACACAGCCACAAGGGTTTTTCTAGGAAAAGGATCTGATCACCAGGGAGGGCAACTGGTAAGCAAAAATCATATATAACAGTTAATACTGTAAACCTGAAGAATCTAATTTAATTTCTAATGTGCAACACACATACAAAAAAAAAAAAAAAAAAAATCTCAGTGTATTTTTATAACAAGAGTAGAAAACCAAAACCAGAAGGACAGACTGAGGGAACCTTACAAACAAGTACCAGAAATAATACAACTAAGCTATCAGAAATTCACCACATTTCCATTTACATATTGGATTTTATCATACATCTACTAAAAATACTGTTCCCACAGCATTTTTTTTGTAAATAAAAAAATTCCATATCCTATACCTGTTTTCAATATCACATCTTTTTTAATAAATGTGTGATTATGCATTTAGCCAGCTAAGCATTTCCTGGTTTTTGTAGAAACATTCACCATTCCTTGTCATTATAAGTATACATTCAATGCAATATTCACCGCCTGCACAGCCCCCCTGGTTCAGGGGAAGGGGCAGAGTGGGCAGAGCCCTCTGGGGCTGTTTCATTTCAGCATTGGCTGTGCATCCAAGTTGGTGCTCCCCCGAACATCTGAGTGCTGCCAGTACATTCCCAGCTCCTACTGCCAAGTTAAAATGAAAACGGTCTTAGTTCAGAAATGATTGAGGTGGTTTGCTCTAATCAAATTAAACCAGCCAAATGTTCTTTTCAAAGGTAACTGTCTACTCTGCAGCTGTATGCAAAATACCACATCAAATGTGAAAAAAAAATAATGATAGAATTCTGTCCTTACAGTAGAGCGCTGGCTCCACAGATGAAGAGAAACAAAAGCATCAGTGCAGCTCGGAATTACATTCACAGAAAGCTCCTAGAAATATGCTCACTTGAGAAACAGTGAACAAAGTACTGAAATACCCAGTTTAAAATTAATTGATTTCAGGGAGAAGGGAATTCTCAAGAATTGTTAAACAGCAACAGACACCTCGGGGTTATTTCTCATCGTGCCCACCCCTCAAACAGATATTAAATGTGTAGCCAAAATTTCACGAGAGAAAAAAACAGCACATAGACTTTTCCATTCCTATTTCTCACTTCCTTTCTCTGTCTCTATCACAACACATAACATTTAGCGCTGACTAATGTTGCAAAAGCCCAAACTTGACAGGTTTCATTTAAACTCAGTATGATTCATCTGCGTTAGCATCGAGTTTTCTGTCACTGAATATGGGAAATTCCTGCAAAGATGAATTCATACCTGAGTTATTTTTATTTTGCCTTGCTAAGAAAAGGTCAATTACCTGCTAACGACAAGCCAGAGTGGTATCAGTGGCTCTAGAAATAAATGCTTTTAAGACAGTATGCAATGTTTTGCTAAGTTGGTAAATTGTTTTCTAGGTGTGTCAGGGGAAATCTACCCGAAGGCAACTCTACCACTATCAGCAAGTTTCTACCACTACTCCAGCACACCCTTTATTTAGGTATCTGAAATCACCACCTGGTCCTAGAATTACATCTTCACAGTGTAAAGATTCATCTTCCTCTCCAACCTTAAAAATGCATATAAAGCATCACATAATAGAGTTTCTTATTACTTATAAAGCATCTTCTTCGATCTGCCTCTAGAAAGCTGATTCTAAAAGGATTAGAGGAGTATTTTTTCGCCAACACCTCCCAAGGATGGAGCAAATTTTCCAAGTGTTCAGTAAATAAATAAATAGGAACATTAATACAATAGTTGGTATGCAATAGGTATTTAGAAAGTTACAGAAGTCAACCGTCACATTTCCACTCTTTGATGATCTTCTCATCAAACCCCTCCCAAACGGAGGTTTCCCAAATAAAAATGTCAAAGCACATTATGTTGCACCCCTTGGAAAATTCCAAAGCCAGTTGTTCATTAGTAGCTTCATAGTTTAAAGGTGTAGATGTTAAATAATCATGCACTTGAAATTTAAAATATTTTTCAGAATATATGAAAAATACATGATGAACTGATTCAGAAGGAGAAATTAAGGTCTTGAAATGAAAAAAAAAAGGAACTTATTTACAAATTTACAAGGGCACAGTTATCTTATGATCATGTGTTAGATCATTAAGAATCCACTCATTCCACAAAAATGGAGAACAACCAGATTTCACATACGGAGTAAAACTCATGATTCGTGTTCTTACGTATATTGTCCCAGTCACTGCTTTGTCTCTGAACCCTATTTAGGAAAGCTTTTGAATATTCAGTGCATATTTTCTATTTGATAATGTACGTCCACATCTGCTACACTTCAAACACCCACTTAAACCCCACTGAAGGTACCTGAGTGACTCCCTCCATACCTTGCTAAGTCACGGCTTCTCTCCTTCAGCCACCTGGGAAAAGCGCACTGCTGGCACCCTCTGCTCTGTGCTCTGGGGTATCACGAAGCAAACCTGAGCCCCAAATAACCAGCCCGGTTGCCTGTTGTGGCTGATGCTGAACTCCATGTCCCACTGCAGCGCCCAAGGGAAGGATGCCTGCTGTGGGGCAGCGGCAGGCTGGGCTGTGCCCTTACGAGCTTCTTCTCATTCTGGGCAGCACCTAGCAAAAGCAGATCTCTCCAAGAACACCAAGAACACAACTGACCACGGATTTAGAGAAGGAAAGGAGCTCTGCACATGATCTAAAATGACTAACGTTTACTCACGCAGAGACTGGAAACATGTTTTTTTATAAAAAGCATAGATTCAGAGTAAGATAAAATACTTTTTGAGGAAAGCTTGTACTCACTCCAGAAACTGGTTTAAAAGGCTCTTCCATATTCAACCCTTCCTTCCTGACTTACTCTTATCTTGTCCCGTATCTGGCAGACCATGCGTTCAAACTAAGTCATCACATCCATTACTAATAAACAATGCATATGGACAGGAAGAATATAACTTATTTTCCCTTATTCTGTGCACTGTAGTGTTGCAAGCAGTTGATGAGAGACCAAAGTTCACGTCCAGCCATTTCACAGCGGCCAATTTAAGAAACTTCTCCAGACCCAACCTACAGCCCACCCCCCCTCAGCACCAGCCACACCGCTCCCCTCACTCTCCTGCAGACCAAAGCCCTTTCTCCAAGTAACAGTCCCCTCTCCAGTGCCTTCGTAGTGGCTCCCAGCTGTGGCAGGATAGCAAAGGGGCCATCTCCTCGTGCACCCCAGCCTGGAAATTCCTCCCTCTCACCAAAGCATTATTTCCCATCTTCTAATTTTGCCTTAAAGACCATCTTGTTTGTGTTAGCCTGAAGCTGACTCTGAGGCTCATTCAATTTTTCCTTCCCATTACTCATCCACCTCTGTTGAGACTAATCTGCCACATTAACTCCTTTAACCTTGGCAATTTTGAAGTTTCCAGTTCAGTTTCTTCTGCTTCACCCCATCTCTACATCTCATTTCACTCTTTCAGCACACAGGATAACCCCAAACGTAGCAACATGAAAGTACCCACTCCTGGAGTCTGTCAGTTGCGTATGAGTGGTGCTACACAAAAATAAATTGTATTGCACGCCACTGATCTGTAGGAATGATGTCATACCCTAAAAGTTTAACATTAGCTTGGCAAAAAAAGGAAGTAAGGAAGGAAGCAGAATTCACTGGAGAGAAACACCCTCTGAAATAGAAATGTTTCACTTAACAGGATGGAACATCTCACTGATTTTGAGAGTATCACCTTTAAACTTCTTAACAGCACAGTTAAAAGGACAGCAGCCAATATCAGCATTGCCACAAACTGAAAAGTGAAACAAAATTAGCTACTTGAAACTCCTCTCCCACTGTAAGTTCCCATAGGACTTCAGTTTGACAAACCGAACAAGCAAAACAAATGTAAGTTCAAACTACCTTCCAAAAGCTTTACTTTATATTGGTTACTTATTTCAGATTCTGTCTGCTCTCTGTATTGAGTTAGAAGGGGAATTTTAAGATGCTGTTATGAAAAAGATACCTCCTATCTTAGCGTAACACAATTTTAAGGACCAAGCCATTGGAGTGCACTTCTGGGAGCTTGGAGCAGTCGAGTGCAGGTCCTCGTGCCTGGGCACACAGGGATGAGGCAGTCAGGTGTCATCCAGGGGATGCAGCTGATAGGCTACATAGTGCTCTTAAGCGTAACCCAAAAGATAAGAGCACTGGATTGCAAATATTAGGAAAAAACATCATGATGGTGTTGTGTTACCACAAAGCCAACAGTGTCATTTTAATTTCCCTGGATGTAAAGTAACATTGAACTTTGAATACGGGATAATTGCCCCATTACTTGCAATTACTAGGTTTCCCACACATTTATCCACGTACCAAAAAGTCTGAGGAATGGAGTTATGCTTCCAGCTGGGCAGATCACTCTGTGGAACAGAAGTCGATTACCTGGGCCGCCTATTACCCTTTCTTAACAGGAAGGAGAGAAATAAGACTTTAAGTTCCTTATTAGATGGTAATTATGACCCCGAATGGCTAGATTTCTGACACTTAACATAATGGACCTGATTAGATTATAATAGATTACATTTGATATAATTTTGATTGTTTTAAAGTAGAAGGCTTATTAGCCCACAGAAATAGTAAATCAGATTTATCCTCCCTCCCACCCCTCCCAAAAAAAAGAGCCAAGAAGCAAAAAAACACAGCTTTGCAGGTTTGCTGTATTTGCTTATGGTTTAACACTGTTAAATGTATTTATCCTCATATATATGTTAGAAATCAAGCTCTGCAAGAATTACAGTATTCTGTCTTGTGTATCATCTTCCTAGGGTGCAAATTCACAGTCTGACAGATGATTAACATTAGGGGAAAATTATCCATCTGATTATCAGCAGGAGAGATACAAAATGAACACAATATATTGCTGAATTTAGCAATATAATCACAGGAAAAAATTTACAGATATACTACAGCAGGGAATACTCCCAGTTTTACACACAGGAATTTCCTGAATCTAATATGTCATTTATTCCTGGCAAGGTCTGTCCTTTGTCTACATATATTTCATTTCTTCCCACAAAGAACAGCACCGAGCTACATAAGTGCTGGACCAATTTTAGCCAGATTTAACTACTGTATACAGGAAAGCTTGAATAAAGCATTATATTTTATCTGAAAGGTGAGCACCCCAACCACCCTTCTGTTACTAAGGACATTTCATAGCCTACGACATTCCTCACTTTAGAACAATTCACATTACCATTTACTCTTGAAAACTGGCTATTTTTTGCAGGCTATTTACCCTCCGTGAAGGTAAACAGAATAGTGTATGACGGGGGGGGTTTTTACAAGGCCAAATGTGATCAGGACAATATTTTAAGGGCAAAGCAATCATCCTTTTTACTGCACTTTTTCCCATGCCTTTCTGTACTCTATTTTTGTTAGTCTTACAAAAGTTTTGGTCAATCCAGTAGGCCTTAATCCCTTTATAGCTAACAACTCAGGGACTTCCACTACCATCACTTTTTTGCTGAAGATCAGACTTACCTTCTCACCCTGCACCTCTTTTTGCTTTATCCTGCCACCAGCTCTTACCTAATTTTTTACCTACTGCAGTAAAAGCAGCCGTGCTGTGAGAAACGCATCACGGCATGGTGCAAAGATGGAAACAAGGCAGTTGGATAGAAGGGACACGAAAAAAACCCTCACATAATTAGCAAGAAGTAGCATGGAAAAATACGATAAACGTTTTGTTTAAAATTATTCTATGCTCTTTAGTCATTTCTGCTATGTGGAGAACATGGAAGAACATTCCTCTGCCCCCAGTGCCAAGCATTAGGAACCAGTTTTGGCACCAAGCATTCCTCAGGATTTTAAAGAAGGGAATCTACGCCCACCGCAGGAGCTCTGCTGGCCCTGCATCAAGGTTCACCAGCAAAACTATGCAGCTACATCTCTCCTAAGCAAGTATCAGGGATTCTCCTTCCCATACTGCTCTTCACATTCAACACCTCTTCATGCAGACAGGACAGCCATGGGTTGAGCTCCTTACAGTGCTCGGGGCCGGCCCAAGCCTATCCACTGAGTTCAGCACAACACGACACAGCTTGTGGCTTCTGCCGCTGCTGTCAGCTGATACAGAGTACCATCACCACGCCTGCTCAGCAGCACAGGTCAAATGCAGCTCGACTCTTGGTAGCTTGTCTGAATTTTGACTCACAGGATGACTGTCTGTACCGAACTACTCATGGACCACACGCCTTTACTCAGAGTTGACGGATTTGATGTGATATTTGCATTGCTCACTCATTTCTCTCAGGCTACTTGCCTGTAACATTCAGAAAATAGATGTTCCCTTTACAAAATGTCTGGCTTCAAATATTAGCGTGGCTGTCCCAGTGCTCTGAACACGCCATACCTCCTATTCCACTACGCAGACAATGCGTTTGCCATTATTTTTATTTACTAATCTGGCCATGATTTAAATATTTTCAAATAATCTTTCATTACAGGGATACAATTTCAACCACTCCAAAGTGCTACTTACAGCAACATCTGCTCTACTGATTAAAAGTGTGCACAAGAGAGGTTACTTTTAAAAAGCATTTCTCTTGCTTTAGAAGAGACAGTATTTGAAATTGCTCTCACGTTCTGATCTCCGGATTAGAAAGCACTTCAAAAAATCTTTTGCTTCATATGGAAAGATCTCGGTGATAAAGTTCATAAGCATTCTTTAATCATTCCCAAAGAAGGCTTACAATTTTCAAAACACACAAATATCTAAACTTGGGCATCTAAATCCACATTTAATCTCTGACATTACTAGACTGGATGTGAGAGATTTTAAGAACTCTTGATTCTCTCTATTGCCAAGAAAGGCCTTTGGGTGCGCCAGTCCACCTGATTCGTTGACCAAATACGTAATGCTGCCCACACTAACATGCCTCCATTTTTGCAGTTTTTGCAACTAAGCCTCTGGCATTACCAGGTGCCTGTCAGAATAATGGTTATTATATTGAGCAAATGGTGGATCTTTCTGACCAGCACTGGTAAAGTGTGAGCTGCAGCCTGCATCCCATCGCTCAGATATAGCAAGGAGACCTACGACTTCCTACCACTTCCCACTCCATGACTAGTACTTCATTAAACATTCTTTGCCTATTCGGTTTGCTCAGAAATTAGACTGTTCTATTACATTGCCTTGAGATGAAAGAAAACTAACTTATTTCTTGCTACTGGCTTTCGTATTTTAATTATTCCCTTTCCTACCTTTCCTGCCCCATTTAATACCATGAAAGCCCCCATCTCAGCCCCTAAGACAAACATGGTGACCACAGCTACAAGCCAATCTGACAGCATCTCTATTCCTCCAGGACCCAAAGAGGCTTGGCACTAGTGAAGTATGGAAGATCTCCCTTTTAATATGTAATATGTGAGTAAAATAATACAAATAGCAAGAAATATTCCTATTGATGCAGTGTCATCAGCAAGATGATGCACCCAAGTATCTCAAAGCAAAGCACACTTTTTAAAATTTATTCAAATAAAGATGCTCACTAGCCAGTCTCAGCATGGGGAACCTGCTCAAGAACAGAGCTCGTTCACTCAGAGCTTACGCTACCAACACAACAGCCAGGAAACCTGGTGCCACTGCCACCATGCTGAAAGCAAGGCCTGCACTCGTTCTGCTGTACTCTTGGTAGCACCACCAGCACCTCCTGGGGAATTTACCAAGAAGCAGCACCCAGTCACAAGGCCTGTAAAAGCTCAGTCTTAGGCATTTCCTCCTCTTTAACACAATAATCTGCAAACATTAATAAAAGCATCTGAAGAAGTGGAATGCATATCCCACTAATGCTACAACCATTACCTCTGGGTAATGAATAGAGCTGCTACGAATCAGCTGCAGCTGTCAGAGTTAATACCTGCGACAAAGGGAGTCCTTGGGTTTTCATTCGCTCTCACGCCTGAGGAAATGGTGCGCATGGGGCTCCTTGCCATCCACCCCAGCACTGCCGTCACACGCCTATGCCTCTGGAGATGGGTGTTTGTGTGCGTGGGAGGCAGCACGGGGATGAGGTGAGCTCTGGCACAGCCCTGCGGCCTGTGGAAACCTCAAACCACACTCCATGTGCACAGAGGAGCTCTTGTTCTATCCACAAAGCCCATCGGTGGCCCGGCCCTCCACGCGCCCAAACCGCTCGCCCAGCGCACGCACCACAGAGCAGGCCTCGCTCACTCACCTGACCACATTGGGGTGCTCAAAGGTCTCCAGGTGCCTCAGGACGGCCACCTCCCGGATGGTGGACAGTGGCATGCCCTCCTCACTGGTCTGCACCCGCACCCGCTTCAGTGCCACGAAGCGGCCACCATTCTTCAGGTCGCGGGCCTTGAACACCTTCCCGTAGGCTCCCTCGCCGATCTCAGCCACGCACTCATACTGTTGGTCGGCCAGGTTGGTGCCGTCCTTGTCCATGCTGCCACCGCTCCACTTCCTCCCTGGGCCCAGAGCACCTCACGGCAGCTCTTGTCTCTGCTCGCTTCTGAAGCTGGCACCTCACTGCGGGTCGGCCACACGCTGGTACCTCTGCCCAAGGGGCAGCAGGAACCCCTCGGCCTCCTGCTCTGCTGCACAGGCCCCAGTGAGCCTCCGCTGGCGGTCACCAGAAATGATCATACAGCCTTTGGGAGCATGGCCTGTGTGAAGGCAGCTAGATCTGGAGGAGAGACCAAGCAAGAGAGAGCAGTCAGAACATGGTGCCATTGTGCTCAAGTTCACTTCATTACCCTGAGTGGCTTAAAACTGAGAAAATGATGCTAACACAGCAGACAGCTGCACGCACAAAGGAAGATGCAAACCAGAGGCTGCCGGGCAGCGCCACTGCACAGCTGACACAACCTGGGTCATTACTGCAACGTGCCCAGGCTGCAATACAGCCAGAGCGACCACATGTTTGGGCTTCCCCCAAGCAATGGGGTTTTCCTGAGTAATGGGCAGTGTGACTCTGAGGGATGTGGGTGGTGTCCTCCATTAGACAGCAGAATCCCTACACTCGTGGGACAGGAAAGCATGGCAGGTTCCTCAGGTTCCAAGGTTCCTTGGGCATCACATAGTGGAGTCCCTGAAACACATCCCATGCTGTACAGCCAGCACTCACGTGCAAATGGCAGCACTGAGAGGCTCCAGCCTGGAGCTGCTCTACCCTGTGCTGTGCATTGCAAGAATACAAGAATGCACGTTCCTGCCTCGTGGAGAACTGTGCATATATATATACACACACATATACCATAAGATAATAGTATGTTTCTGAGCACCGTTTGCTAGAGCGAAGACGCATGCCCCTTAGCAGCCTAATGATCAAGCATGGGCCCTAGCTGCAGAGCTGCGGCTGCAGGACACGAGCGTGGCGCCCAGCTGACTGCAGCGGGACGGACGCCGGGCGAAAGCCATGCTCCGGAGCAGCGTCTGCTATGCACGGCGTGGGGTTGGGTGCTGAGGCACTTCCCCCTGCGCCCAGCTTCACCCCCACTGCCACGCCACGGCCACGAGCAAATGCTGTTCACAGCAGCAGCACGCCAGCCCTCTCCTTTCCTCCTCGCCCATTCATTATCAACGGACCGACGCCGTGACCTCGGGGGCTGCAGCCCCCTATACGCCGCGCTAGCGCGAAGCCGCCCGGTAGCTCAGCGGGGATCTCCTGACGGCACCTACGGCCGCCGCTCACGCCTCCCAGCTCCGCGAGAGAAGCGCCCCGAGGCGGCCCCGCGCCCCGCTTCCCCCACGCCGCGTCCCCGCTCCCCCCGCCGGGGGGACACCTGCCCGCGCCCCGCACGCAGCCCCGCGCCCCGCCCGGCGGAAGGGCGCCCCCCGGCGGCGGGCGCCGCGTCGCGCGTGTGCGTGGCCGCGTTCCGGCGGGCGGCGGGCCTTGCCCCGCGCGGCCGCACTGCCGCCGCCGCCGGCCGCCTTCCCCCGAGGCGGCGGGGAGCCGGGCCCCCCGCTCGGCACCGCGCCGCCCCGCACGCGGAGGGGGCACGCGGAGATCCGCTGTCCGCTCGGGGCCTCGGAGGGCCCTCCCGCCGCCCCCCGCACGCCGCGCTGCCCCCGGTCCGGCCGCGCGTGGGCTCGGGGCCGCGGCCGCGCGCCGCACATGGGTTCCCCGCGTTACCTGGTGCGCGCCGCGGCCGCCCGCTCTGCCGGCGGCTCCCCAAATAACCCTCAGCCCTTGGGGAGGGGGGGGGGGGGGGTTGGGAGGGAGGGGGTGAGTCCTCCCTAAAACAAACCTCCCATTGAGCGAGGCGGGGTGGAGAGCCGGCCGGGGTCTGCCCCTTCACATGGCGATGTCTCCGGCAGGTCCCGGCCGCCCGGGCCACACAGGTAGCTGCTCCGCCGCCCGGCCGCCCCCGGCCCGCATCCCGCCGCTGCCCCTCGGCGCGGGAGGCAGCTCCCGCTCGGCCCCGGCCCGCGCCTCCCACCCTCCCCCCCCCCCCCCCGCCGCCCGGGGAAAAGGAAAATCGCGGCCCCCGGGGAGCGCCGCCGCCGCCGCCGCTGCTGCGAGGCGCCCGCAGCCCCGCGGCCGCAGCCCGCCCCGGAGCGGCCCCGCTGCCCGCCCGCCCCGCTCCGCTCCGCCGGCCCCGCTCAGCCCGGCGGCGGCGGCAGCGCGCTCGCTGCTTTTTTTTTTTTTTTTTTTTTCCTCCCCTCTCCTCAACTTTTTTTTTTTTTTTTTTTTCCCCTTGCTTTCCCACGCTGGCTGAATGTGACTTGACCCCGTTTCAAAAAAGTTTGACATAGTGCTTCAACATTTCCGCATTCCTCCCCGACTACAAAGGCTGCAGCCGCCTCCTTCTGCTTTCTGTCTCTGCTCTCTGTCTTCACACTCAATGAAATCCTTCATCTGCCCCTGCCAAGCCGCCCGCATACCGCAAGGGTCGCGGCGAGCGGCGCGGCGCGGCGCGGCCCGAACGCCCCGGGGGGTCCCGGCGCAGTGCGGTGCGGTGCGGTGCGGTGCGGCCGCCCCGAGCAGCGCGGCATGCGGGGCGAAGTCACCGTGCCGGGCTCTGGGCTTTTTCCTCCCTGGGAAATAACCTATTTTTATTTTTATCCCCCCCCCCCCCCCCCCCCCCGAAAATCACATTTTTTTTCTTTCCCCCCCTTTCCTTCCCCTCCCCCCCCTTTTTCCCTTATTTTCCCCCCTTTTTTCTTTTTTTCTTTTTTTTTTCTTTTCTCTCCCCCCTTTCCTACTCACAAGGCACCCATGCATGATGCTTTTGGGAACCATCAAGAAACTCCGTTTTGCTGAAGTACCCCCCCAGCAAAGAGCCCACAACCCAAGCACGTTCCTTATGGGACTGGCACCTGCAAATCGTACTAAAATGCACCACAGGAAAAAAACGGCAAAACTTCGCCAATCTGTTCCATCTCCGTGGGGCAGTGCACACGTGGAGAGCCTCCTTGCCAGCTCTGTGCTTCCAGCACACGGCAGGGCCCAGGGGTGGCTCCAGGGGCAGACCTTGTCAGGGCTGAACTGGAAGAGAGCAGATCCAGATCTCCTTTAAACGGGAAATGTAATTTAATTAAGTGGGTTTATAACTCAGAAAGTGTGTGCTGTATGTATGGCATCATATACTGTACGATTTCCAGAAACTAAATATTTATATATAGATAGATCTAATACTGTACAAACAAAAAGAATTCCTATCAGAAAGAAGCGTGTAATTACTCTATCTGGATTTGCAGCGCTACCAACCATCCATACAACCCTATAGCTTGAACAAAGCTTGTTCCAAGCTACAGAACTCAGCACAACTCCACGTGCCCTCCCCGGTTCAGCAGCAGCACCCAGGCTGCAGTGAGGGTGGGGGCAGCTCTGCTTTCTCCTGGGGTGAGTGGAGCTGGTCCCACTGAGCTGGCAGGGAGTGCTGCACGGATGTCTGCTGCTGACCACGTGTGTTTTGCAAGAGTTTCATTCGTGCTCATGGTGTATTTTATTTAAAAGCAGAGAAATTCTGCAACTACTTCTGAAGTCTGCGATTTGTCAGAAGGATGCTGGAGTTCATGGCAAATGCCATAACTTTTCCATGTGAAAGTATCGAAGATGGGAAAAATCCCATCCCATTCCAAGGTTCTAGGTACTGCAGCACCTTGTCTGTTTCCTTGTTTGGTACTATTTCTGGTTTTCTTCAATGCATCCTTCTGTGAGAAGGGAGTGTGGGGGGCTCTGTGTACCTTGGGGAGGTGATTGTACAGCCCTGTTTGGGACGAGTATCCAGCAGCCCTTGGCATCCCTGGGTCCAGCTGTGCTGCTGGCTGTTCTGTTACCACTGCTGCTCACACAAACTCAGCCTTCTGCTCCATATCCTCCCTGTATTAGGGGCTGCACCTGTGGTGGTCCTCCCCTTCAGAAGCATTGCGTCTGCACTGCTGTGTGGGGAAGCCAATAGAGATTGCTGTGAGATGACAGCGCTCCTTCAGTCAAACCATGTGAATTTCCAACACAGAAGTGTGGGACACTCAGCGTGATGTGATGTGATACAAAGGGTTTTTTCAGAGGCTCTTTCAAAAAATGCTGCGCCTGTTCTTCCTCTTTCCTTCCACCTGAAGGTCGGTAATACGTCCCCAAGGACGGGGTTCAAAGGAGCCACAGAAAACCCTCAGACTGCCCTCAAACCATTTTCTCAGTCTTCTTTATATGAGACTTGGGGGATTTTGGAAGGAATTTCCAAACACAACTAAATACCAACATGAAACAAAATGGATACTATAAATAATTTGTCGTAGAGGCTGAAATTACTGAAACAAACTGTCAGGATTCTTAGAAAATATTATAGAATGGCCTGGGTTGAAAAGGACCACAAATGATCACTGAGTTTCAACCCCCCAAATATCAAACATATTACAATGGTTTTAAAGCTCAAAGGCAGGAAGATGTTGGAAATAATACTCATTTTAGAGACATTATAAATCGTCAAAACGATGGGCTTTGAATGAAAGGCTTTCATAGCAGCATTTTAAAAATGTTTTGTGCTTTGCTTTCCTAACAGCAACGCAGCTTTCATCGTTAGCGAATTGGAATGAGTAAGCGCACGTTTCGTATTGTGATGGCAAAGGAGGTTTTTCCATAGAGAAATTAAGAAATCTCTAATTTATAATGGAGGATATCTTCTTTTTTCTCAGTTTACATGCATGCTGAGAAATTCCTGTTTTAAGGAGCACATTAAATGTTATGCAATGAAGGCAGGATAACGTGAGTTGCTCATTCTAAAGTTACTTCAACCTAAAGGGCTTTGTTTTGCATTGGGGAAAATATTGGGAACGTTTATCTCAAAAGAAAGAAAGGAGGTCTCTCTCTTCATCTCTATTTTCTTTTTGAAAATATGGGGGTTTTTTACTTTCTTTGTTCAATTCCAGTGTTTTTAACTCTAATATTTTTAATGTAATGCTGGAAAAAGAGAAACAACTTCTACTGAACTGCGTTTAAACCAGGAAAATCCAAACATGTTACCTGGATTGGAATTAAATTGTGATTAAACCACATGAAAAGAAAGATGAAATTATGTTATGTGCTGTGTATAATCCATAGGCGTAAAAACGGGGTCTGTGGAGTTGCTGGAAACAGTGAATGATGCGGCGGTGTGGAAATGGGTAACAGGCAATTACCAGAATGAGCATAAAGCAGTTGGTGGTGGCAGTACCAAGAAGTGTGATGAACAGCTCGAGGCTTTCAGAAAGGATGAGGCGGCTGCTTTGTTCTGCTCTGTGCGTTCCATCTGCATCCTGGGAGCGGAGGTTCTGCTGGGGATTCTGGTGCTGAACTTACCAGAAGGGTTCCGCACGGCCGCCCTTCAGAGTACAAATGTTTGTACAGCTTTGGGAAGAGGAGTTACTTTGGTTATGGGTTATTGCTGGGTTTTCGTTGTTTGCTCACAATTTCAGTCTCAGCTAGCATCATTTTGAACCTTTTTTTTTTTTTTTAGATATTTAACCTCCAGAAAACACCTACACTGATGGGAGGGCAACCATCACAGGAGAGACATAAGTCAGTTCTTATGAAACAAATATTTAGAAGAAGCCAGAATTCATTTCAAAGCAGCAGCATAAATAAACACTTTTTGGAAGTTCCCTTTAGTGAGCTGAGGGAGGTTTTCTAAACAAACCCATTGGGATTTGCACTGCACAGAGCATTATTTCTGAAAACATCTTCCAGACATTGCATCTCGTTGTGAACTTGGGCAGGGATGATTTTCAGCTCTCATTAGCTGTGTTATACACGTGTCAAAATGAGCAATAAAGGGATACTCGATATCTTAAAACTACTTTTAATGAAGCAGGGGCATAATGAGAAGCGTGATACCATTGAATGCTGTGAATTAATTCCAATACTACGAGCTAAAAAACTTTCCATATGTACCCTCTTAGGTAGCTGAACAAGAACACATAAGCACATAAATCATATTTACAGAAAAATAATTCATTAACAGGAATGAATGATCATTAACATAATGTTTTAACTAATTCAAGTGAGAGAAAATACCATCTAACCCTTGTAAGATGTTGGTGAGCACTGTAGAGCTGGTGGTGATGAAGGCATCTGAGCTAATTACCCTGTGATTGGTTTATTTTTCTTTCAATCAGAGCCTTTGTTTATAGCAGATAATTTTATGATGTTTTAGATATTGTATCTTTCCATTATTACAGTAATAAACTGCGCTGTGGGACTATTCTTTTTCAGTACAAACAACCGTGACTCACTGTTGGGCATTTCGGCACGCACAGGTTTCTCCATATGTGTGTACAGTTTGGCAATTGCCCATCACAGGAGTGCTGAGAGTGGTGCCACACGCAGTGCCCACCTTCAGACTGCAGCACCATCACTCTTCCTGCACCTGCATCTTCCTGGGAGCACACCTGCAATATCCAGCAGTCACATTCCCACCCAGCTCCATGCACAAGAGCTGGGGAACTTCATCAGCTTTCTTCAGAAGGTTCAAGAAGTATCTGGACAATGCTCTCAGACATATGGTCTGATTTTTGGGTGGTCTTCTGCAGAGCCAGGAGTTGGACTTGATGATGCTTACGGGTTCCAACTCAGGATATTCTGTGATTCTATGATCAGTGAGAAAAAACAGAGCACCGAGAACTGGAGCTGGAGACCTGGTGCTGTCTGCTAGCACAGAGGAGGATGAACAGTGGCAGCTGGCTGGTGCTGGTGGCACGCTTGGTGCCGTAGAGCTGGCAGCCAGGCCATGCTGAAGCAGCACTGCCTCCAAATCCCCACCAGGAGGGACAGTGGGCAGCAAGCAGCGGGTGCCAGGATGGGCACAGCCAGCTCCCCCACGGCCATGCACACCCAGCTCCAAGAGCCACTGCCATCTCCCATCTGCGGCCCTGGCTGGCACACCTCCGCCCAGCCCCAGTGCTGAGCCTGGGGTGCTGGCTGGGCCTAAGGATTAATATTTTAGAAGGAGGCTCACAGAGGCACCCAGCAGCTGGCAAGAGCCAGTGACTGAGGGATGCAGTGCTTCTTCCAAGTGTTTTCCCAAGGTTGCAGTCATTGCTGGGTAGCATTGTGCTCTTCTACGCTTCTTAAGAGTGATACTTGGCATGGATAAGACTCCCCTATGCCTTTCTGTTCTCTTTGTTTCATTGGCTTTTCCATCTGCTTCAGATAAGTAGGTGTATATATATCTATGTACGTATATATTCAGTATGTGGTCACATCTTACTTTCTTCATGTGCTTTGTACATTCATCTCTTAACCTCTGTTTTCCATTCAGTGTAGGAGTGCCAGATATTTAGCTGTGAAAACTGACGTTGTCCATTAAAACTTCCAAAGCAAACCCTGTTTGACTCACACACCAAACTCCTAAGCTTCTTCTGCCATTCAGCTCTTAAAAAGTGACTCACAATATGACTTATTTTAGATGTAGCCACGATCAGAAAAGCTGGCTAAAGAAAATAGTACTTTACTCGGCTGGTCTGGCCCATAGTAAACTCAGCTTATCTGCTGGTAACAGTGACTAATACAAGATTTTATAATTTTTTCTTCTGTTAGCGTTACATGGAAAGGGTGCAGACTTCGAGTGCAGATAACCAAGGTCCAAGTTCTTAAATTTGTTCCAATTGTGGGTTTCGTTTCGTCTTTCAGAGTGAGCCCATTGTACCTGAGAGCCCCTGTGGCTCTCAGCCAGTGAGGCCAGAATGCTTCCATGAGTTTCACTTGGGAATTCCCCATATTTGATCTGAAAATCACCAGCCCACCCAGACCTCAGTGCGTGCCATCTGTACAGCCACACTGCAGAGAGATTGCATATTGATTCTTGCTCAGTAAGAAATGAAACAGTGTGCAGGAAAACCTGTTGTGTGGGATGCGAACACACTCAAAGTATGGAACCACTGTAAGCCAGTGTACATTTAGCTGATAAATCACATGGAAACAGGGCCACATACAGTCTCTGTTGTCAGTCAGCAAAAGAAATAAGAATTAAACAGAAATAACGCAATGTTTTACTGTAGAAAAAATGAGTAGTGTAAAACTGCTGTAAGCAGGAAAGAAATGTGTTGCCCCAAAGCATCAAGAAGCATTGTGCCGTATAACCCATCGTGCCATATACACCTGCTAGCTGATGGAGGTGAGGAGCAGCTGTGTTAGGGAGCCATGTTTCATTGCTCAGACATAACAAAGTTACTGCTGTGTCAGTGGCTGATTTATCTGGATCTCTGTGCTGTTTCTTGATCTGTATCAAGAACCAGTTGGCCTAATTTATGGCACTGATCTATGTTAGATATTAAATCACACTTCCCAAAGGTAAACCTGAAGTACAAATATCCTGGAGCAGGGTCAGGTAAGCACAAGAAGCAAACATCTTTTGGGAATGATCAAATGCTGCTCTAGAAAATGGGCAGACCGTCCCCACCCAGCTGTGTATATTAATGATGACATACAACCCCTGAGGGCAAAGATGGCCATACTTACTGGCATCAACATGGCTGTCCCAGAGTGCATAACACTTTGGATAAGAAAGTCATTTTGTATATTCTGGAAGAGCCTGAGCACGTGGAAGCCCTGTAGCTGACCACTTTCTGTCCTTTAATAACAGTGTTTGATGTCGATCATGCTGTGGCTACAGCGTCACACCAGCACACCCACCTGTGTCCTCCCAGAGAGCTTGTAAAAATGCAGCTACAATTTGGAAAGGAGAAAACTTGATCTGCTATGCACACCTCCATGGATTAGGAGGCTGAGACAAAAGGGACTTTGAGAACAACACAGAACTGGTAGGAATGACATCAAATTAAACCTGCCAGTATTATTCACCTCCATGTGTTACCCATTGGTGGCACCCACCTGTGAACTGTCATAGATGACGAGTACAGAGCTGCCAGTGTGATGCAGTGTCAATGCACCCACGCAACTAAAATACCCCCACACTTCAAACTAGAAACTATATCTAGATAAGGCCATGATGGGTATTACACTCCCTACAAAACTGACTGTGTCAGCCATATCTCTATAGAGTTATAACTGTTTGAGGCTGATGGAACAGTTGCTGTTGAGTAGCATGGAGGCTGTTGCAGATTCTTCATCTGACTCTATGCCAACACAGGCCGTGGTGTCTGGCAAACACCCTCCTATTGCCCATGACTTAGCCTTAGAAAGACGGCCTAGAAAGTGCTAGTGAATCACGGCTACCACTTTGTTGATTTTATTCTTCCGTATGTTTGTGCAGACCTCACTGTTTCTACAGCAGGCATAAAGTGCCATGTATGCTGAAGTCATGCAGATAACAGGGGCTATAAAGTATTGCTGTCCACTGCTTCGCTGTCTGAAGTGAAAGTCAGACTCTGCAGGTAGAGGGTGGTATGTTTTCAGGGTGAAAGCACCTCTGCTAGTGTTCAGTGTGATCTCACGGCACGTGGATTTACATGCATAACTAACTTCTACTAAAACCAATCAATGTTGCTTGCATAAGTGCCCCTGCTTGTCCACAGGAATAATGTATCCCTTAAGGCTGCAATACATTTTAATCTGTTTAGTAAATGTAATGCAATACTGCAGTATGAAAAAGACTTGGGAAACTGATGTTGAGCATGCAGTAACTCATTTTAGGAACATTCCATGTTCATAAATACATGAACTGTTCATTATCCACACATACCAGAAAGCTTCTATCAAATATAATTATGCACTAGATTATGTGCAATGGATGACTGCCAGTGTTCCCTGCCAGTACGACCACTGTTAGGAGATGGTCAGCTCTGGGTATGCAGTCTGCCTTTCTTAAACTGGTTTAGCAAATTAACATTTTGTGTTCATGGCTGGTGCAAGCAATGTGCAGTAAAAGTGGACACTGATGCCAGGATGTCACAATTTCAATTTTTACATAGGATTTCAGGCACCAGACTTTAAAACTCGACTTTTAAAAAGCCCTCCAGCTGCACTGGATCAGAACAAAGATCTCAGTAGCGCACTGATAGCGCTTAATAACATATGCCTTGGAGAGGAGGTATTATCAGTTCCCTGCCCTGCTATTACCTTTTCAAAGTAGAGGAAGCAGTCCAACGCCAAAAACTAGGGGTTAAGAACCTTGCGTTCAAGTCTCTTGCCTTGGTTCTGCAAGGGGGAAATCGATGTGTGCCAGAGTCAGCACTGCTCTGTGAGCCCGTTGCCCCTATTCACCTATGGGATGAAGACTGCAGAGCTCCCTACACAGAAGAACAGTCTATATTTATGACCATGAATAAACTCCTTTATCTCTCCCCAGCTAACAGTATCCCAAGCTTTAATAGGAATTGCATCACCTTCCAAGCGTGGGTGTACACAGGCGCATATGCGTGTACACACACAGCTCAAATATTTTACTCCGAACAAGACCTAACAGCACTGACAAAACTCATGAAGTATTATAAAGAGACGACATTAAGAAGACAATAAAATTACCTGAGGCTTGAACTGCGTAACTGCACATTTTGTGACAATATAACTATGTAAAAATCAGATTTAATATGAGGGCTGCTCCAAAAGTAATGCCTTCTATTTTATGATTCTGGCCTGTGATGTCAGAGGCAGATGTCAGAGGCAGTAGAGGTTGAACCTTCCCACCAATATTCCATTATATTTTGTTGCTGTGTGACAGATGGCAGCAGACTGGTGGTCTGACAGAATAGTGTCCGACATGGGAGTGCAGATGAAGTAAAGGTGTGGAACTGAATTCCTCCACGTGGAAAAAATGGCACCCACTGACATTCACAAACACTTGCTGAATGTTTATGGAAACCAAATAGTGGATGCGAGCACAGTGACGTGATGCGTGGTGCGTTTCAGCTGTGGTGAGTGTGACAGTGCATCACCTCTACTGGTGCTGATTTTTGATGTGCACAGCATGCAGCTCTCGTTCATCACTGGTGAAAGTGCATTGCTAATGGCAGTGACTGTACTGAAAAATAGTGATTTGTAGCTGAGAATTTGCTCTATCAATAGTGTCATTGTGCTCTTTGTTGTAGTTTCCATGGAAATATAGAGGAGGCTTTACCATCAGAGTGACCTATGTAAAGGACAGAATTATGAACAAAATTGTGCTGAATGCTGGGGCTCCTTCTAATCTGAGAGAGCTGGGAGTGCTGCAAGGCTCCATGTCAGGACAGGACCTGGGTATGCGCCGCTCATTCCCTTCTTGCTTCCTTTGCCCATTTTCTACGCCACAAATCCCACAGAAGGTAAACCCAGATTCCTGGCTGGACAGGACCTGCCACTGGGATGGTCAGAATGAGCCCAGTGGCTTACTGTGGGGTTTCACTGCAGGCTGACTTACATGTACTTCTGACATTTCAAACTCTGGACTAACATAGCTATTATTTGTTTGGTTTCCTGAAAGCTTGATCATGTCAAAATTTACTGCACATATTTTATAAATACTTAGGGGAAGAAAAAACAGAAGCAAGAACAGAAAGCAATAGAAGAGACACATGTACACAGTTGGCTTCACCCAGCCTTTCCATCCCTGCTGTAAGAGCAGCTCTTATCAAAGTCTTTCTGTCTGCTTCTCTGATTAAGTTCTCCAGTCTGTTTTCATGTCATAACCGAGAACATCTACCAGATCTGTCCCTTGGCACTGCTCAGAAGTGAATCTCTCTCTGTTAATGCTATGACTGAATGTTTTGGTTTATTCTTACATATGGACAGATTCTAGGAAATACTAATGCATCAAAATGCTTCTGGCAAGGAATTCAGATGTCCAGATTTGTAATCACCATCCTGAAAACTCCCACTCTCCTCCTGCTGAAGCTTCAGAGTGCTGAATTCAGTCAATCAATCAGGTTTCTGTGTCTGGGGCTGCAGCTTCAGCACAAGGTATTAGTGTCCAATAGTAACATGGTTCAAAAGTCATTAGGATAGTCATTTAAAAGATCAACCCAGAACAATAGGCTTCTCACGAGTCTATGCGAAGGCAGAAGTTGGACTGGTTTCTTCCAAAGCACACATTTACGCATGGCTTCCACGGTCCTCGAAAGCTCTCAGTGGCTGCGAGCAACAGCTCTGCCGTCACACCTGCCATTTGGAGCAAGCCAGATTGCTGCAGTTAAAAACTGAAGGTGTTCATGTATTTATTGTATAATTAGGGTGCTTCCAGTACCAATAACACTAGTACTGGAGACTGATAATCCAAGATGATAAGAAACTTACAGCGATTCTCACTCTTTTATTGCATGAACATGGGGTGGGTAAATACAAATGTGCTGCATAGTAACTGCCCTTTCTCAAGCCTAAAGGAAAATTAAGTCACAGGGCACCGCAGAAAATATCACTTCTGTCAAGGCTCTGTCTCCTCAGAAAATCAGAATCCCTTTCTTTGCTCTTCTAAAATCGGTGTTAGTGGTTGAGATCAGGTGGCAGATGATTTTTTTATTACATGTTTCTTGCTGTGCTTTACATCATGGAAAAATGCATTTAACATTTCTCGGCATATAGAGATGCTTTCTAAGATATGGAATGTGTTCTCATCCTCCAAACACAAATTATCCCTAGCTATCAGAAACTACAGTATAGTGACAAGCAAAGCCTCTTTCTGAGGCATGGAGAGAGAAAGAGACAGGGTACTTGAGCACATCAAAGGCTCTTACACTTAAAACACGGGGCCCAGTGTTAATGCACAAGCGTAGAAGTGTTCATTCTTAAAGAGTTTGGGTTCAGCCAGCCACAAAATGTTGCTCTGAGCAGTCCCTCACCATGAGGAGCTGAACTCCCCAGCACTGGATGGAAAGGTTTGCGTCCCTTGTACCCCCCAAAGAGGCTCAGTAACTTTTAGGAATGAACCAACTGCCAATTAGTAGGGCAATTTGCATGCACAGTTATGATATCTAAAATATTTATTTTTTTGTTTTAACTAGGAGTAACCATAACAAGTGATGAAGCACAGAGCTAGCTGGAAATCTAGACACAGGGATGCATCAAAAGCGACAGCTTTTTGAATGGGTTGTGACAGCTCCTCTAAAAAATCTATTTAAAGTTCAAGGGAGAAAAGCATGCAAATGGGAGGCCTGGCTTTCAAATGTCTACGCAGCAGCTTGCAAGAGCTTCCAGGGGAGCTGCTGGGAACTCGGAGGCTGCTCAGGACTCCAAGGATTTTACAAAACACATCTATTATTTAGATGTCTAACTTGAGGCTCCTGCTTCCAAAGTCAGGTTTTGCATCTCCATAATGGGTTGGAGACTTATTCATGCACAAAAAGAAAGAGATCTGAGGATTAGTAATTTTGCTTACTATCCACCACCAACATTTTTGTTTTTCATCACTCAAAAAACCCCTCCAACCAATAACAAATAAAAAAAACGGAAATTTAGGAGTGCCGCACACGAATCAGCTCTTTAACCTAATGGCTCAACACAGAAAGACACAGGAATGAAACCAGTTACTGCGGTTGTTGCTTATCAGCTACACAACAAGAAATTTGACTCAGCAAAGTGAGCTGTCAGTGCTGCACACATCAGATCAAGCAGACAACTGTCTTTTGCTGCAGTTTAATAAGCAGTGCACAAACTTAAAATGGAACCATGAAGTGGTTACTCTGGAAGCCCACCACAGTACGAGGTGGCCTTAAAACATTACTGACGTGAAACATTTTTGTCTTCAGATGTACTGGCTGTTCAGATATTTGGAAACTCTCTTTTTCTTAGTTGTTTTATGTTTTGGCAGAAAGAAAAATATACGTGGCTCTTGAGAAAGATGGAGTATACTGTTTAATGAAACTGAAAAGTTAGAGTTTTAAAGTAAGTGAACAAAGTTACTGGGAATTCAGCATTCTGCTTGGCAGCAGAAAATGTAAACCTCACTTCTGCAGTATAACCGCACCAGCTCAGGCATCCAGAATAGACGTAGGTTGCTCTGAAAATAACATGTCCTATTTTTTTCCATGGAAACTACAACATATACAAGGAGTGCAATAACACTGTCTCACAGAGAAAATTCTCAGCCACAGAACACTATTTTTCAGCAAAGTCACCACTATCAGCTATGCCTTCTCACCAACAATGAACAAGAGCCTGCATGCCATGCTCACAAAAAGTCTGCATTTGGCGTTCTGAGCAAGAGTAATAAAGTAGGAGGCATTACTTTCAGATCAGCCCTCATAGAAGTCGAGCAACTTACTGTGTGTTTTCCACATGGAAGTATCACTGGAGATGTGTGCCAGAGCAGCTGAAGGCCTCCAACTGTTAAAACTGGATCTGCAGAGAACGTGCCAGAGAATATGGATCTGGGTAGCTAGGCTGCCATGAACGGGGCTGCTGAAGCCCACTGAGGTGGGAGGTTGGACCTTCCCTGTCACCTCAGAAATCTACAGCGGCGCTAATTTACTGAAATCGGCTTTTGGCAGTGCAGAGAAGTAAGTGAAGCAAAGGACAAGTTTAGAAAATATTTCAGAACTGACAACGCGCAGCTTCAAATTTGTAACTGCAAAAACCAAACACATTTTAAAATACATTCTTTTAAATGCCTAACATGAGGTTATTCAGATCAGCTTCTGGGATCCTGGGCCTAAAGTCCTCTGTGGTGTGCTTTTCCCTCAGCCTGCCAGGCATCTCAGTTCTGGGCTGTTTCTGATTTTAATTAGAGAGGAATAATGATACAAGGGATCTTCTTTCACAAACCCCAGAAGGGAGGATAAGAATTATAAAAGGTAAAGGAATACTTCAGACTGAAGGAAGTAGGGATTATGAATTACAGGAAATATACTATTATATTAAACGTTCTTGTAAATAGGCATAGTTTGCTTCTTATCAAAGGCTTGCTTTTAGTTCCCTGTTCTACTAACTGCCTTTTGAAATGGATCCCAGGACTCAGTTCCTTTTGAGGTTGTTCGTTTTATCCAGTGGTGGGAGATTAATGTTAGAAAACAGGAAAAAATACTTTGCCTCAAAGCGTGCCAAGAAAGGTAGCTGAATAACAGCACTTTGCAGGCAAAATCCTATACTGACTACATTTTGAGCAGAGCCACTAGCTTCAGTAAGGGCTGGAATGGGTACAAGTCAGAAGTCGGCTCCCGATAGAAGAAGGAAACATCTTTTAAGTTAAGTTGTACCTATTTCTGTACAATTGCAATAATGTGTGTCAATTACATTTAGCATCATTTGATCTCTGTTATTTTTGACTGGAATGGGCTTTGCCTAACTCAGTAAAGCCTTTGAGCACCAGGGTCCCACAGGACAAGCCTATTATTGGTGCTGTAGGAAGCAGAATTTTAGAACAGTGATTCCTTCAACCAGGCTTTTGTCAGTGAAACATGGTAGCGGTTGGTGCTGAGACACTGTCCTGCAAAATCTGATGATACAGCAAAGTTCTGTGGTAATTGGAAACATACAGCTTAAAAATGCAATTCTTCTTTGTTAAACCGTGAGGTGCATCTATCTCTCTGATCACCTGGATGACTGCTGCAGGTGGTGTGACATCCTGCCATCAGCCTGGGGCAGCAGCTTTTTGCCAGGAGAGCCCTGCCATACTGTTGGGTTGGACTCTTTTGGAGGCTTTTTGATCTATAAATCCCCCACGGTGCAGAAAAGGCAAGAGGTTCCTAGAAGTCCTGCATTATCAGTTGGGTCAGAGACATTGTCAGAGAATCTTGTGTAATTTTGAGATCTGATTTCTAAGAAAACTAAGAAGCTGAGAAGCTAGAAGTAAACAAAAATCAAAACAAGGGTGAACGTATTTTTCAAGATAGTAAAAAAACACAATCCGAATATGTTGAGAAAATCAATATTCATCTTTTGTTTTCAATTACATTTAAACTACATCTAAAAAACTGAAGTTGGTTCTTATATCTGCAGAATCAGTGGTTGAGCTCTGAATGTGCCTTTGCAGCACATGCCCAGATCCTGCCTAGGCAGGGCTGCACAGAGCCAATTGCCCAGGGTCACATCCAGGTGACATCTGAGCACCTCTGTGGATGGAGGTTCCACAGCCAATCTGGACAATGTGAGACATTTGTCCACGGATAGAAATGAGTGAAAAGAGAGACATGGCTCTTGCCTCCTATCAGGATTTACAAAGGTATGTCTCACTTTTGTGAATCAGGGATTCAGGATGGATATCATCAGCTGCTTCTTTCTCTCTACTGCTTCACACGTGAATGATATCCATGACCTACTAGTTCCCGTCCACAGGGAAAACTGATTTAGGGAACTTCACAGCTAGACTAAAGATACTTGTTTCTCATGAAGGAGCATTGGCTCCCAAAATACAAAATAATACAGTCTATGGCTCTGCAGCCACACATGCAGCTTTAGAGCATCCTGCGAGGCTCTGATGGAATCCAGAGGAGCGGAGGGAATTTCTTATTGTGGCTGGGGGTGGAAGGACAGCCATGTGTCTCACAAGAACTCTCTTCATGACTCATATAAAACAGGACCAGGACAAAGGAGCAAACAAATAGCACCAGGGAGGACTCTTCCCTCCAAATGGCAAAGTAATAAGTGTTTGGAGGTGAGACTGCAGAAAATGAAGATTGTGAGTAGAAATGTGGTTTATTCTCTACCAACACCTGCAAAAGAATGTGGGAGTATGATGGGAGGAAAGATTGAGATCCGCAATAGAAGGCTGAGCTCTGTGCTCTCCGTCTGTGTATGTCTTCTCTGAGATCTGGCCACCAAAGGTCAATGCATCCTACTCTTTGATAATACTTTGCATAGCAAGGAAACTTAAGGAAGACAATTCTTATTATTCCAATTTCTATGCCCTTATGCATATCTACTGTGGAACATTATTACTATTATTTTGTTAAGCATCCTTAAAGTTGGTGGCAAATAAATGAGAGCAATGTTTGCTCTCTAGGCTCCCTCTTCTGGCTCTGGACTTGTAATTTTCTAATGAGCACTTTTCTTGGAATCATGTTCACTCCTGTTGTCAGCAGTGATGCTGATGCATAAAGAAGTAAAGAGGAAGTATTGGCAAACTAGGAGAGACTCCTTTCTTGCCCAAGGGAAGGAGTGAATCAGTAGGACAAGAAAAGTTTAATATTTTTAAGGTGTGGTAGCAAAAGCAATTTTAAAAAGCACAAGAATACTCTGCTAGTTGTTAATAAATGTTAGAAATGATGCAGTTGTAATGCAGGATTTTCCTACAGATCCAGTAAACATATAATACGGTATTGCTCTTCAACCTCTGCGTCTCATTCGTCAATAACAGATGAACTGGGACCAAAATATTTATCTAGTTCAAAGATGTCTTTCTCCACAATAGACCATAACAAACTGTTCTGAAGCCTAAAAGATACAAATCTGGTCTCCGAATTCAGAAATACGTTTATTTTCATTGACAAGCATAACCACAACTAAAGACCTGGCCATATCAAAGAGGGAATGGCACAGGAGAAGCACAGGGTTGCGTATTTGTCTCAGGGCATGCAAATACTATTTTTTTCCTGATCATTAAAGCCAGACAAGAGGCAGATGCTTGAGGAAAAAATGAGTCTTTGGGTGTGGTACCTTCTTTTTTCTCATAAAAGTACTTGATACGGGTACAGAAAGAGGGTTATAGGCCAGTAATAATATATCATTTTGTTTTGCTCTTCATTTTTTTCCAGTTAACAGCAGCTAAATGATCAAACTTAAAGTTTTCTTTTCTTCTTTTTTTTTCTTTCCCAATCTGATAAACTTTGCAGAGATCAAAAAAGTACCTTAGAAAATCACTTTAAAAGGCATTTTATGCTGTGGGATAGTTTACAGTTAACCACTGAGTAGGATTTGAGGAGAACAGAATGATTCTCTCTCGTACAGAGGAGGGCAGGAGCTGTGGGTACCCATGAAAATCAGGTCACAATCCCCTTGAGACAGAGCTGCCAGACACCAGGTACCAGATTCCTTTTCTCTCTATCTTACTATAGTATAATAGACAGCTTATGTTGAGGGATAAATTTGACCAACATCTGGTGATTCATTTGGTCCCTACAGCCCTCAGATCAATCTTTCCAACCTACTGGAGCAGATTTGCCTTGGTCAGTGCCACCAAGCCCTTAACAAAGACACCCCAGCATTCAGGTCCCACCTCCCGCCCCCAGGACAAGCTGCAGACCATCCCATCCTTCAGTATGGAGATGGAGCAAAATGACAACTGTAAAAGACATTGATTTAAAAATAAAAGAAGAGAGAGGACCCCTCCTTAAAGAGAACCATGAAATATAAACTGAAAGGGATCCTTTTCACTGCAAATTCCCTCTACATTGCCAGATGTGCTTGCTATTAACTGTATGAGAGCAAAGCGTTCTTGACTTAAATGAGTTTCATCCCTGAGATTTATCCTTTTATTATCTGTCCTTTTATCCCCCATTTCCAACCTGTACTTTGCAGAACAGACTTGTGCATGAGTATGTCCATCACAACAAATAACAGGGCTGGTCATGTATTTCTGGATTACAGCTGCTCTGAAACAAAGATAGGCAGTGCGTGTGAAGAGGCAGCCAGACTTTAGGACTGAAGGATCTCTGCTTTGCTATATCATGAACGGCTGAACAGCAACACAAGGGCAGCAAGAGTTTCCCTTCTCTTTAGGATGCTTACTACTTTCTACTACCTGAAAATACCAATACTTTTTTTTCAAAAAATTCCATATCTCCATGGTTTTCAGACAGGCAATGAAGTTTGGCAGTGGTGTAGTCTTGGAGTCAAGAAAACTTTGATGGGATTATGCAGGTCTGTTAGAAACCAGCAGACTTTCAAGATGTCAGAAACAAAACCTTTTCTGCTGTGTTTTAGCCCTGTACCAGGGATCTTTGAGATGCTGAATGCACACATGGACTGCCTCTGAGCCTCAGCTTGGGACCTGCTAGCTAGTTCCCTCTCCTTCCACCATAATGTTCATGGGAAACCAAGAGGCTGCTCATTCCTGATCTCTTCTGGCTGTGGTGAAGAAGTATTCATGCTGACAGCACGTTAACCTAGGACTGCAGAACATGCAGAAGTAACCTCCTTGGGATGGCCAACAACACCTTGAGGCTCTGCTACTGACTGGACAAATCTGAGAAACCTGTGCACTGTGCAAGGGCTGCTACAGAGAAAGCCTCTGGGGACTGACAGAGCTCCCATCCATTAGCAGCCACCTTGCTAACCTGCTGGTGCTGTCTTACTCACTTTTTGTTCCTTAAGTTGAGAATATTGTGATTAATCCTTCTCATGAAGTCATGCAGCTCACAGCTCACTGTTGTTGCTGCAAACATCACGGAGATCCAGTGCAATTGTGTCCAAAAGCAGGGTTTTATCTCTAAGGTTGTACCTGAGCTCCTAAAGCCGATTTCACACTGTGTCCCTGTAGAGAAGTACACAGACATAGATCTTAGCATTATAGTCAATTCATTTGATAAATAAAGAGCATACAATGAACAGGAGTGAGAAAAGGGTTTGTGGGTCTTGGGGGTTGTGCTGCTATTTGTTGTGTCTTCACTTAGGGATGGGCAATATGCAGTGTAGTATTTTCACAGTGAACCATTTGTGAAACTGATCTATTATGGACTGGGGGAATCATACAAATGCATAAACCATCAACACGGTACTGACATGGTTTACATCTAACCTGCACTAAGTTATTTCCTCAAATTTGCAGTTTCATGTGACTGAAGGCATCAAATGAATGCACACCCTAGGGACAACTTCTATCTGGGCATGAGCTGCTTGGTCCCCATTAAATCCTTGTTCTTTTTCTATCTCTGTATATTACTGGGGGGACGATCATTTATGAACTGCCATAAGCTAGCACAGTGCTGCAGAACAGAGATCCTTCTTTGCAAAACTTAAAATGTACAGGCACAAGCCGGCACGTTACCCTATAGACCAACTGCAACACAGTCTAGTTGTTGCAGGATGCTCTGGGCAGGTGTCAGTTCTCTGTAGCCATCCAACCTTGAAACCCAAGAGATTTGTGGGTGGCAGGGGCTGCCCAGCTGCACCTGATCCACTTGCATTCACTCCTCAGCTGTTTTTCTGAGCCACAAACTGATTCTTCTGTACAAGTGCTGGAGTTCTTAACACAGGCACCTCCAAAGCAAGGGGTTGGTATATGAAAGGTCTGTATTACACTCAGCACTCGGTACTAATTCTATTAAAAGAAAAGGGCCAGTCCAAAGTGTTTTGTGTCTTTCATCTGTTCTAACATGATTTAAAGGAGGAAAATGGAAAGGAGCTAGAAAAACATAACTGGTGATTACTGATCTCCAGCAGCCCTCCTTGAATTATTCCCAGTAGGCACAGTTTCAGGACAAATGCAAATCATTTTGTGATAGGAAATGTAAGCTAACAAGATGCGGAACTGACAAAAAGGCAAAAATACACTTGCATATTTTCCAATCTAGGCAATAAACCAAGCGACTTACCTTTCTTAACTTACCGTTATTATGAGATGGTGGAATTTAAGAACTGGCAGACGATGCTAGCTCTAGATGACTGGGTCTCAGGTGTAATTTCCCACACTAAGTAGGTAATTACAGATTTATTATGGATTCTAAACTTCAGAGGAGAATGAAATGAGATTCATATCCAGTGATGAGGCAAGTTGAGAAGAGAAAGTGGGAAAAGTTCTTTCAGTGATGATGTTTAAGACTACAAAACAGTAGCATGAAGAGTGAAGTAGATGTGAAAACAAAGCTCTGGAAGAAGGCAGTTGACAACTGATAAGGAAGGGTACTGAATTTGTGCAATGTGGGCACAGGTGAAAAGTTTAGAAACTCAAATGAGGAGTCAATGCATTTTGCAATAGGAAAGAAGACACTATGTGGAAGAACCATTCAGATCAGACAGTCCAAAGAGAGAGAAAATGGTATGATAATATTGCCAGTACTGGTCTTACCTCAAAGCAGAAAAGCATTAGATCTGCAAGCAAACACTAAATCAAGTATCTTCCTAACTAGGTATTGTTTGTCACTGTCAAAACTGTGCACACAGCGAGACTTAGCCCCGATTTCCCATTCCACGGAGCAGGAAGTTTGAGCACTCTAGTTATGGGGTTGGCTTGTATAGGCACAAATGTTAATGAATGAAGAGCTAGTGTGCGATCCTTCCTTAAAATGTATCCATTTTCCTACTACCTCTTGTAGTGTTAAGTTCCAGTCTGACTTGACACTGCTGAAGGAAATATTTCCTGCTTTTTCTCAGGAATTCACTGCCTATGAGTTTGTCATTTTTCAATTTTTGGCCTACTGTTGCACAGGTGGGGACAGCTGATGGGCTGGCGAGTTGTGAAATCCCTGAGAAATGTGAATGTTGCGGTTGGGTGTCTTTCAACTTCTGTTTTCTTTAGGATTAAAGTTATTAATCTTTATCACCTCTGCATACAGCTGAGATGACATAGCCTCCAATTTTTTCACTTTGTGTTATAGAACTGTAAAGGTAAGTGGATACACAAAGGATCTTACCAGAATCAAACTTATCTTTCCAAGATTTTTGCTCTGTTGTGAGAATGGACACACTTTGTTACAGGTAAGACAGCACTGCTTTTAGACTCCCTGTAAACCCAAAGAGCCATTTCTAACGTTAGTTGCTGATGGTAAATAGAAACACTTCTTACTGCAATTCTACGCCTTTTTTATTTTCACAAAGAATCAAAGTTTATGAGCAGATGCAGTGTGTTTTAAGCATGACTTACCAAATGTTGATCCAAAATTCGCTTTCATCTCTGGTATTCTATCAGTTTAAGCCATGGTACAAGAATGGAATGAAAAATTGCAGCTGGAATTTACACTCTCCATATTACTTTTCCATGGGGGGTTGGACTCGATGATCTCTAGAGGTCCCTTCCAACCCCTACAATTCTGTGGTTCTAATTAAAAAACAAACAAACAAAAAAAAAAGACTTGAAAACCCAAGTTTTTATTTCCTTCTTCACGTCTTATCAAAGCCTTTGGAAAGCCAAGGCACAATTAATATAGCCACCAACTCCTATTCTTCTAGTTGGCATTTATCTCTGAGTATACTACTTTTTCAAAACTAAAATTTACTTCCTCTTTCATGGCATGAGTTCTAAGTACTTCAAATAGCACCTGCCATGCCTTACTATTATTTTTAATCACTCTGAAGAGCACCTGTTGCTGTTACTTTGATTTTATCACTTAACAAATTTTTAATCCATGCAAGCTGTTTGCCCAGTGATCCATTATTATTTAACTTCCTTATTAGTTTATCAAAACTTTTTGAAATCCACATAAATGACATCTTTCAGCTTGTCTTTATCTACACATTTATAATCTACCCAAATCCTATCAAGGCATGTTATGTTTACTTGCACTTTACAGTTTCCGTAGGACTGTGATGAGGCTGCATAGTCAAGCTGTTCCAAAATCTTTCTTAGATAATTTTGTAGCATTCATTCTGTTACAACAACAGAAATGCAGCAGCTTTTAACATTCTAGATACAACTTTTAAGAATATGTTTTTTACATTACAATCTCAGATTTTTCAGAAGGTGGTTTCTTAAGATTCCCCTTTCTTTCCCACCCCAGTGAGTAGCATCACAAAAGTGTTCAAGGTTGCTCCAAAATACCTTCCAGGATGAGATGTGCATGGTCTATTGGTCAACATGTTTTTGCAGTTGTACTACTCCAGAATTTTCTGCTCTGGTATTTGTAGGAAACTTTTTTACTAATTAGTCAGATTTAAAAGTCAGGTATCTATTGACATATTCTAAGTCTGCAAGGATAATACTGGAACATGAGACTGCAAGCCATAGTGCTAAAGGAAAACCAGATACTTCAGTGGGAGCTTTCTCTATTTTCTTGGTTTCTGCTGCTCCAAGTTGCTACTTGTTGTTAAAGGAGAAATGCTGTCTATCCTGAAGAAGAGGTAAATAGGTATCTATCCTGGCCTTAAATGCATGACATCTTATAAAAATAAGGTTGCAATAACCTTTCTAGAGAAGATCAGATTGGGACCACTGTCCTATATTCTGCCTGTTGTCTTGTTCCTTTTAGAACAAAGCTGAACTTTAACACATTTTAATTACAGATTTCAAGGACTGAATGAGGCACTGCAGTTTAGTTTGATCTCTGACAGCACAAGCCACATCTTTTTACTCTCACTGCATGACAGCCTATTAAATGCTGTTCAACCTGTGCTGAATGTAATACCTTGTATCTGACTATGGCAATTTTCACTAAAACACCTATTCTTCATTTAGATAGATCAAGAGATTGACAATCAACTATTTCTTTTGCACTTGTGTTCCAGTAGTTAACAATTTCAACGTGAAAACAGATAAGCCTTCTTTTAAGTACATTTTATGTCATAGGTAGAACCTATTTTTTCCTTTTAATGCATCAGAGAGCCGTTAAATGACTGAAAAAACTAAAAATATATATTGAAGTCCACTGCTAGGTATTCCATTTGGCATGAACGTAGTGTTTCATTCCTCAGGACACTTGAATGCTTTCCAAGCTTGCTGCAGACAGGTATTGCTGCACACAACAAGCAAAGCAAGCCACCTGTAATTAATAATTACGTTGATACCAGCAACAGTACATAAAAGTTTCGGCATGGGAACTAGAAAAGAGCAGCCTATTTAATTGATGTGACAGGGAGATTTTGGTAAAATGCAACAAAGTGAGTCTACAAGATTAATCCATGCTCTTATGAGCAATGCCGCGGAATCCTTAAACCAACAGGCTTTCCTAAAGCTTTCTGTTTGGGTTCATGGACTGAAGATTTTTTTCATTTACACTACTTGTGAATTTGTAGGGTTTTGTTTTTTTTTTCATTTCATATCAAGAATGCCTGACTAAGGTTTACCAGGTAAGTAGACCTTGATGTTGCTCAACAGATCATCAGTCTTCAACACTTCAGTAGACTGAATTACAAGGAAAAAAAAAAGTGTATGATAATCCTGAAATTATCTCTGGTGACTCAGACTATTGAGTGCATTGTAAAAGTCTGGAATACACCATGGTAGGAAAAACTATGAAGACCCTCACTTAATTAAAACAACAAGTTCATAAAAGAAATTAAAAGATTTCAAAATGGCCAACCTCCCCCCCCCAAAAAAAAAACCAACTCTACCCGATTTCCACATTCAGGCACCTACTGTTGGCTTTAGCAAAGTCATTTTTTGGCAACCAGCAGTAATTGAGTTCCTTGTGAATTTCCTTGCTAATGCCAACTGAACTAGATAAAGTGTGAATTGAACCCATTAAAAGAAATTGTTGAAACTGTGGGTCTTGTATCAGCTACCTTAACAGTTTCATACCACAGTCCTTTTCTTTCTTTCCTTCTTTCATTTTATTTACCTTTTCTCTTACTTCTTTCTTTCATTCCTTCTTTTCCTCTTTCCCCAGCCTTTCTTTCTCAATTATCAGTTATTTACTAAACAGAAGGTCTGAAAATAGTAAAAAAAAACCCAAAAACCTGATAATAAACATAACGTCTCTGTAAAAACACCTAGAAAAAAATAAAACAAAAAAGAAGAAAAAAAAAACCAATAAAAAATAGAACAGCATCTACAAAAAAGGGCAGGATCTAAAGAAGATTTTGAGAAGACTCGGGAAATTTCTTGTTATTCTTTTTTTCCTAGATTAAAATTTTCTTCTCACTTGAAAATTATTAACTGAACAAATCAGCTAATGGCATGAGTCTGACTTCTAAATTTTGTCTGGAAAAGTTGATCCAATACGTGGTACAGCTGCAGTGAAACAGAACTCATATCTGAATTCAACAGTTATTCTCTCAGCTTTCTGGTGGGGAAGTCAGCTAACAAACACGCCAGCTATTTAGTTCACTTCGAAGCATTCAAGCATTTGAGAAACTTCCCTCTATTCACCCCAAACTCCTTCTTGTAGGATACTCGTTTTCAAAGTTTCCCATTATATGCACAGAAAAGCAATACATGTTTTTAACAGCAACCTTGTTCACATGTTTTATAGGTTCCTATGAAAGCTCGCATTGCGACCTGGAGCATGAGAAATGTCAAGCTTTCTACCCTTTAAACAAACTTAATGGAAAACTGCCTGCAGAGGCATCTATATTCCAAAAATGTATATTTAAATACGCATATGATTATTTGTGACCCATTACAGAGGCTTTGTGAGAGTGAATGAAATTGTTAAAACATTTTTTTTTTTGAGGTTATTAAACATGTACATGAGTACAGATGAGTACAGTACATGAGAACACATTGTACAACATTGCATTTTACTTTAGAGGGGGATGCCACACACTAATTTGAAATAATGCAGGGGCTTGATAAAGATGTGACTTTCTGCTTTAACAATTGAAGCCCAGATATCCACAAAGCATTGCCCTGACCAAACTCTCAGAAGGAGAACCGTCATTGAATTTCTCGGTTGAAAATTTTGGCTGAAGCAAAAAAAAATGCCGTCTACCATGCCAACAGTTTGGGAGATCAGCTCAGTTATTAGCAATCAACAATCCCATCTTTTGGCTTTCTTCAAATGAATGACTGAACTATATAATGCAAGTGATGAGTATCTTTAATCATGATGTTCTTGTAAGAAATAAATAATAATAAATGACCTAACTGGGGATTAAATCGAGGTCTTCTGGCTACTATTCTTCTGCTGTTTTGCCGACTAAACCACTAAAGCATCTGTCTGACCTAACGTTTGTTTTGTTGATATAATTCACTAAGCCTGTAACTTCAGCTGAAGTCTACAAAGATAGTTGGATGATTCAGGTTAGCCGGCTTGGGTAAATGAAAAAAAAAAAAACCAACAAAAACCATAACCCATTTTTAAAGACTTTAGACCCCACCTCCTACTTCAGTTAAGAGTAAATATACAACAATATATCTTGATATAAGCAAAGATTTTCCAAAGGTGTCGACACTTGAACATAAGTTTTGATGAACAGTAGTAGGATGTGCATTAAGGGCAATATTATTTTTCCTCATACTCTCACTATTTCAACAGGAATAACTTTAGCTAGAACACCTCTTAGTATGCTTAGAATTAAATCCATGACTGAACACAATAAAATTAAGGAAATATAATAAGTAATATTTAACTTCATAGGATAGATGAGGACTATTAGTGTTGGATGTGTAAGTTTTGCTAATTAGCAATGTCCTGCTAAACCATGGCATCTTAGTCACATAAATGCTCACGCCCTGCAAGAATCAGCACAAAGAGTCATTCAGGCACAGCCAGAACTCTGTGTAGGCAAATCCTGAGCAAATCAGAGGATCCTCCTTCAGCAACCTCTTTTGAGTGGGCCCCATCCGAAGAACTGGGCTAGAAGAAAGAAGGAACCAAAACTGCCAGTCAGCTGTTGGCTTCCATCTCCCTGAGTGATGGCCACCATGCCATGTGAAGTTCATAATGCCTATAAAAACGGGACTTCCCCGGCACACTGTAAAGCCAGTAGGGTTTCTCAAATGTGGCTTGTTCTGAGCAGTCTTGATGAGGGCCATTTCATGCGACACTAGAGGTGTTATTACCCGCTGATCAGTCAAAGGTAATGGAAGAGAAGGCTCAGACTTCCTCGCGCTCTCTGAGAAAGCTGTACTTGGTATAACCAATCACAAGCCGAGCAATGTGAAAGGCAAACATCAGTGCCTCATTTGCACTGAACTCAGTTATAATCTCATCTACCAGTGTCAGGATCTGAAATACTAATAAGAATCAGTCTTCCTATTTCTCTTGCATCTTGCATCACAATTTCCTCTAGTCTCCATCTAGATCTTGTTTACCCTACTCTTTCTCTACTACTTTTTGCTTTCTGTCTTGTAGGAGTTTGGATTAGCCAGCCAGGAGAAATCTAATCTTGCAACAGTTTGCTATGATTAGATTGGCAAACTATGAGCCATTCCCAAGCAGTACAATCATGGTTAATAAAACTCTCTCTGTTTTCCACAGACTAGCCAAAGGGAAGCAGGAGCCAACCACTCTGTAAAGCCAGCAGAGGAATTTCAGCATCCAAGAATGGATGAGGGCTTCCGGTGCCATGTGTTGTACCTCCCAGCAATGGGAGCAATTGCGACACTTCCAAAATGAATTTTATTTATCTATTACTTGATTGGCATGCACACCTTCCCCTTGAGAAGAGAGATTTTCTGCTTCTCATCCATGGTTTCTGATAGCATCATCTTAATACTTTTTTTTTTTTATATCCCAAGAAGTCTATTTGCACTATCAGAACAGGCTCATCCGTCATCAGATAATTTGTATAAAAGCTGTGAGGAGAACAGTAACATGTGGAATAAATCACTGTCAAGGAGAAAACCTGTTTTTTAAACATATCTCTATGTGTAAGAATATTTATAGGGCTACATAAAGCAGAGCTTCCCCTCTGCTTTCCCCTTCAGAAGAAAGCCATTTCCTCAAGGATCAGCAGGAAGATGCTTCCTTCCTTTTACAGCTGAACCCTTCTGTGAGGGTAGCCTTGTTCTGGGAGAGTCATCACTACACAGATACACCCGGCCAGCATCTCACACCCCTCCTGACCTACCTGCACTGACCACTGAGCAGTCCCTTAAGAAAATAACATCCCACTGCAGCAGGGCCAGGCTTCTGTATAGCGGCTGACAAAAAGAAACCGTGTGACATATATTGTCTTTTATTGCATTCAACAATTTCCTGCTAAATGCGAACACGCAGCTTTACAGAAACAGCTATCTGAAGAAAGCTTAACACACACAGTGCTGGACAACTGCAGCAACAAGAGCCATCGGCCACAGACACATTTTTCTTCTCAGCCAGAAATCCGCACGATAGCTCTGAATTTCAGAGACCCCAACCATCAGGAACAACTTCCTTCCCTTCAAAACTGAACTAAGTTCACCAGAAGAATTTCCTTCCCTTTCAGTGTGACTCCCTATCCTCTAAGGCAAAGCCTTTTTATAGCAGCAGCTGCAATTGCATACAGCTGGTCGGCTTCCTGCCCCTCCTGGTCTGCGTTAACTCCTTCCCTGCCTCTCAGGCTGGACCTGCTGAGGAGAGGGGGGTTATGCTCGGCCTCAAGACACCTCTGAGCCTTCACAGAGTCTCTCTGGTCCACTGCTTGGTGGTCTCTTAGTGAAAAGATCACATGCATATCCCCTTGTAATTTAACTTGATTAAACGAGTGGTTTTCCCCACTGAATTTACTCATATTTTAAAGGGTGAACTGAGGAAAAAAGGCATCACTGAGGCACTCTCAGGCCACGTAATGATGCTTTCCAGAAAGGCACTGGCACCTGGCTGCAATGTGCTGATACCTCCCAGGGCGTTGCTGTGAGGCCGGGTCAGCTCGGTTCAGTCAGATCCCTGACATGTGCATGCACGCTCATGTATACATCTGGAACATTATTCTGCAATGCATCATTCAAGGAACAGAGTATCTTCAACTGTGTTCTTAAGGGTCATGAAAAACAAGCTGCAGAAAGACTGACATCTTCTAGGGAAACTGTTTATAAATTGTTTAGGTTATATATCTGAAAAATGTCTTCTTTTGTTAAAAACACGTCCCCCATTTTTCCTAGCTCTGATTCTGCTTAAATTTCCCAAACTACCAGTTTGCTTTTGGGCATTTTGCCGTGGTGATCAGTTTATTTTTGAAGGCACAACTAACCAGAACAATGTGGGGGGATGGGGAAAGCTTTTTTAACCCAAAGCTATCAGTAAGAGCAGTGGGCACCGCCACAGCCCTGCAGATCCCCCCCCAGCAATGGCAGCACTGCTCTGCACGTACGGCAGACACCTGTGGAAGCAACAGGAGCTCACAGCTCACTGTGCCCTGCATGCATGTGCAATTCCTGGAAGCCTGAGCTCATTTGTCCGCACGGCATCTCCAGAAATCCAACCCGGAGTGTCTGCAAAATGGGTGACTACATTAAGACTTCTATCTATGGAAAGTTATTGTTTGAAGACAACCTCCTTTAAAAAGACCTTTTATATTTTTAGAATAACAATAGTAAAGCCAAATTCAGATTAGATATTGGACATGGTAATCTATACTTTATTGAACCTAAGAGGAAAAAGGAGGCTAAAAATGACACTTAATTGTCTGTTGGTTATATCCAGACACAAAACTGCTGAGGTTTTGTCCTTGTTAAGAAGATTATCTTCGCTTTTTCCTCTGGAATGCATGTAAAACAGCCCTTGCCTTGCTGCAATCTTTAGGAAAAACATTCACTGCTAAACTACCTGTTGTCTGGGGACTCCCATTTTGCAATAAGCTGCTGAAATTGCATTTTAACATGGAGCCTTGACCTGTGCTGTGCATTTCTCTTCAAGGCTCTACAGGCCATTTTTCTTACGGAGGTCCTGACCTGAGGAGCTCAACCTGGATAACTACGGCCAGAGGGGGCTAAAATGCAACACCTAGGAGATTTCAGTAAACAGTAAAACCATTCCAACCTAATCTGTGCTAAAATGCTTGGAATGTGAGAGCCACCGATGATGCCCCTTGTCTGTGTGTCTGACTGAATCCTTTCTTTTCTGGGAGGAAAGCGGAGCCTGGGAACTAGGCCAAATGCCTGCCACTTACCTTAAATTGATCAGCCGCTTTGAAATTAAAAACACTGAAAACTGCAACACCACGAAAACAAGGCTTCCTTCACACTGCATGCAAAATGCAACATTGGGTTTGTTGTGATTTTTTTTTTCCATTTTAGTCAGTGTATGCTTTTTTTCCATTTCTGCTCAAAGGTAGAAGCCAATAGTTACAGAATCTTGGCCAAGAATTCATTAAGGTTTATAAAAAATAGATTTATGGTTATTTAGGAGTTGGTACAACAGCATGTTGCTGCTGGAAAAGAAATATAGTTTTGAAATAGTCTGAAACAATGGATGTGCTATTTCAAGTAAATGCTATACTGCATCTTCGCCTGTTGTATTTAAAGAAATATTGTCCTATGTATGTGGGATCATCAGAAGGCAAACCTCTGAATGGTTTTATATTCTTAAATACATAGTACATAGTCAGTTCCAGAATTTACTTTGTTCCATAAGAATTATTTCATTGTTGCAATGAGGTTGTGTGGAATTAAAATGACGGAACAAATTCATCACTCACCGAAGCAGGTGCACCTATATGGAATGTGCTTCAGTGTTTTTTCTTTTTTTTTTTTTTTTTCCCCCTCTATGTTCTCTGGAATAAGTGATTAAAAGTACAATATCAAAGGCCTATTTGAGAGTCAAGAAAAAAATCAGGCTGGATCCACATTCCAGTAAGGCAGTATACACGACATGATGCTGGCGAAGTCTTCCAGTAAATGTGGTACTTTGGCTTACAGATTTAAGAGTACTTCCTCAGCTTGAGTAAGCCAGTCAAAGGAGATACATGTAAGTCAACATGACTGTGTCTATATTTGGATTTTCCTTGGTATAGAGGTAGCTAGAAATACTCTCTCTCTAAAACATGCTAGCAGAAGTGCCAGTATGAGACCTGGTGTTGCGTACAGCTGCTCTCAGTCCTGTATGATTTTGGTTATTTGAAACATTTATCTCCAGCTCTCCTTGATATAGATAGTCATAAAAATGACTGTTTCAGCACATAACACCCAAAATCACAATGACATTGCCACGTACCTACATCAGGTTCTTTGGGGTGGCAGCAAGCTCATGTTGGTGGGACCGCGGTATCCCTGTGAGCTCCCAGAGCCTCCATGAGCTTGCACATGGGGCTGGAATGAAGGCGAGAGAGATTGCTCTCCTACTCAGCTGTCTGCCTGCCAGCAGCTGAGTTTTCTCCCTTCTCTCTTAGGAGAGTTATTTGCTTGTTTTTAATCCTTTTCTTCTCATTTTGAGGTCAGATCAAGCAGAAAAGACACATGATTTTCTGGCTGCGTTGTCTTGGGAGGCTGTGAGATGCTGGCCTTCCAATAGGTTGGCTTAATTAGAGGATGTCAGCCAGCCAAAGAAGGCCAAAAGTAAAACAGAATAATGTACTCCCTTAGAGGGAGATTAGATTGGTTAAAAGAAGAAAAACCTATGTTAGATTTATGAAAGATAATGCTCAGTGTTGTCCTCTTTTAGCTTTGTCTCTACAAATTCCCATGTCAATGGCAACATCTGGAGCCACTGCACTGCATGGCCATGGCACAGGAAGACAGACAGCTTCGATCCAGCATCTGAGCACATAACCACACAGTTTCCTGGGAGGAGGACCAGAGACACATCTCCTGTGAGCCTTCAAAAATTTGGCAGTGCTTTCTTGTTTCCCAAGATTAGATCCCCTACCAGAAGGAATCATACAGTAAAAGAAAGAACTTACTGCTCCAAAGAAAATGTAAGCAAGATCATAATGGAAGCATCAATAGCCTCTTGAAAACATAACCAGTAACTCTGAAGATATTTTTCACCTTCCACTCAAGATAATATATTGCCCATTTATAGTCTGTGTAGAACGATACTAGTGAAAACTCAAAAGATAGAAGGCAATAAAGAATACGTATCTCAGCTCTTGCGTGTGGAGAACCCTAAGAAAACAGGAAGGACTTTGGGTCTCTCTAATCTTATAGCACAAGGTAAATGACTGTGGGAAATATTAGAAAGTGCCTGGCTATGGGAAGATACCATCCATGGAAATACTGATTTTGGACACGCATGTTTAGAAGAATTGCTGAGCCATGTGAAATCCTTCTGTACCTCTGATCATTGCTAACGTATCTCTGTGCCTCTTCTGGCTCTTTCAAACACTTTCAAGAAAGGCTTCTCAAAACTGTAAACAATACTCAGTTTTGGCACAAAATAATAATGTAGTAGCATAATGCTGTTTTCCAATCTATTTTTTCTGTCTTTCCCAGCACAAATTCTCTTTTTTAAAGCAGTGTTAGGCATGGAACCAATACCTCCAGGAAAAAATCAAAAATGAGCCCAAGATTTTTCTTTTAAATAACACTTTGTGCATAGCCACTTTATTAACAGATATCATGAAAGCTGTCTTTTTTTCCTTTATGTAGCACAGCCTTCCTACAGACTCCACCAGTAGTGAAGACCAGCTACTTACCCACACCTTTGTCTCCTGGTTGTTAGCTGCTTGTCATGGTTTTTTTTTCATCCAGAGAATGACCTTCTCCCAGTGTCGTTTGTAGTAATATCTGTTGAGGAACATTGCCAAAGACTTTTTGGAAATGAGCTGAATCTGTACAAACCACCAGTACTTTCCTAAAATGGAGTCCTGCAATAATCTTTAACAGCCTAGAGAGTCATGATTTTTCCTGCAAAAGATATGTCAACCTCTTCTAATCTTTTCTAATATATTTTAATTCAATGTTTTCAGAGAATCGTAGATTCGCAAAGATTTGAAAAGACCTCTAAGATCATCTAGTCCAACTGTCGACCTACCACCAATATTTCCCCACTAAACTATGTCCCTCGGTACAACATCTAAACTTTTCTTGAACACCTCCAGTGACGGTGACTCAACCACATTCCTGGACAGCCAATTCCAGTGCTTGGCCATTCTTTCAGAGAAGAAATTTTTCTTAATATCTAACCTGAACCTCCCCTGGTGCAACTTGAGGCCATTTCCTCTAGTCTTATTGCTAGTTGGGATAAGAGGCTGACCCCCACCTTGGGGTCTTTGCTGAAGTATATGTTGATTATGTCAACAGCCTTTCCCTCATCCACCAGGTGGGTTGCTTGATCAGAGAAGGAGATCATGTTAATCAAGAAGGACCTGCCTTTTGTGAACCCATGCTATCTGGGCCTGATCCCCTGGTTGTCCTGAGCATGCTGTGTGATCTCACTCAAGATGATGTGATGATTTTATAGCTTTGTCCCATTTTACTGGTATAAAAGTAACAGCTCAATAGTAGTAAAGTAGTAAATCTTTACTAAAATCCCTTAAGAAATTTAAGTTTTGGTTAACTTTAGTTCCTTTGGTATTTGTTGACTCTCACCGGCACAACTTAATGCCCATCTCATAGCTCAGCAACTTAAAAACTGCGTTCCTTTGGAACATATGGTTCTGTTCATTTATTCTCGTTTATTGGACAGGCTTTGTTTGAAACCTCTTCTGCTGACACGTCATCTTGTTACGGTGCCTCAAATGCTTAACTTCTAAAAAAAGGCAGTGTGGACTCTCCCTGCAGCTCTTTGTGATGAATATCAATAAAATAAGTCATTTAGCAACATTGCTGTGACTCTTTCTTTCTCAAGTTCTTCTTTCAAATTGTGATAGACTGTTTGATGAAATCTGACAGGCTTTCTGCTTCTAATGTGTTTGAGAAAAATTTGATTTAGCAGTTTTATATGCTTAGGTATTCAAAGTACTATCTGTCCTGCCTTATTACAAATTCTCAGTTAACTTGCTGGAGGTTACGTACCTGAAGATTTTCCTTACCTGAACACAACTTCTAGTTTTTGAAGGACAAACTTCCTTTTAGTTAAATTCCTAATGTCCTGTTTAAATTAGATCATTTTGGGGACTGGGGTAATTTTGCATAACTGTTTAAAAATCTTTTGGGGTTGATATCACTCACTTAAATTGAGCTTAAAATGTAATGCCAGTAAAAGATCTCCATGACCATGCAAACACATTACCCTTTTACATTACATTTTTAATTTCATTTTATCAAGTGCTCTCAATTTATTTCAAACACTGCTGAAGAGAGCAGCATACTTTAACTCTTGCTGTAACAGGAATCCTGAATTAGAAAATCCTGTTATCCCTCCTATCCTTTCCCATGGGCCCTTTACAGGTCTCCTTCACAATGCTGAGGACTACATCCAGAGCTGCCTTTTCTGTTATGAATTGCTAGATACTTGGATGAAGAAGGCAACAAAAAAACCAATGTCTGCACCATAGCTTTTCAAGGTATTCACTCAGTCCACATGGGCAGAGTTGTATTCTCCAGATAGTGCTGTGCTTTTTGCCCAGTGGGCTCCCTGGTCTCCCTTGGTGTGTCGCAGACATTGTTATCTCCAGGACTCATTGACTTGTGGGGTAGCCCTTATGCTACATCCTCAATATTTTGCTGTCTCATCACTTCCACCTGTTATTTCAATATCCTCATTTAGTGCTTAGCATTCCACTTCACTTGGTTATTTTTAGCCTTGTAACATTTCTGTTGATTATACATTTCTTGTTGGCCCGGTTGTCTGTTTTTACATCCTCTACTTACACAAACAAGACTTTACTTGTTGAACCTGTTCTTCACTGTTTCCTTCTTCAGCTGTATTAACTTGTGTTCTACCTTTTATTCAAGGACACAAGGTTTTATTTCTTTACTTTAAATATAGAGGATGCAGCATCCCAAAATCTTCCTCACCTGCCAATTTTCCTTCAATCTTAACTTAAAACATATCCATTTGATTTGATTTTTTTTCTTTTCAGTGTCAGCTGCCCAATTCCGTCTTGGTTTACACGAAGTCCATCCTTCCTGCTCCATTTATTCAAGAATATTCCCTCATAAATCGGCCTCTTCTTTCCTTTATCCACTGCCTTACAGTGAAACTTAGTTTTCTGCTTTTTCTGGTTGTGCTGCTGGTGAGATTAGCTGACTGCCACCAAGCCTAGCACCTCAGCAGGAAGCACCCAAGTTGCTTTCCTGATACTTTAAGGTTTGGAATCAGCTAAGACATGTATTTGAAATCAGTGAGTTTCTTTTCGACTATAATCTTCCACTGATAGGCTTTTAGATCTGCTACAATTTAGTAGACCAGACTTTAAAATTCTGTGAGTTTATCTTACACAAATCTAAGCTGTACAGTCCTATATACATGAAAATCTGACCAAACACGGAATCTACAAGTTCTCCCTAAAACAATAGTTTAAAACACAAATGCTGAAAACCAGTTGAGATACATAATTCAAATTTACTTTTGTTGGTTTTAAAGACTATTAAACTTCAAAACTAAGTTCAGTCTAAATAAATTTCTTAATTAGGGTTTAGTGTTTTGAAAGCATAAGTCACTGATTCTGAGTAGTTAAATTACGTCATCTAGTGTGCCTTAAGAACTTTAAACTGAAAATACTTGATTCTCTGTACAGGGAACACTGTGTAGGTGAATGTGCAAACACAATATCCCAGTGGACTTTTGCCTTTTCCTTTTGTGTTAAGTACCAGTCAGCCACTGAAAGGTAATGATAATTATATTCCATATGTATCTTGAGCTTTGTCTTGACATTTTAAATAGAAAACCAGCCACTTTGGATCGTAAAATATTTTAGGATCATACTCTTAGCATTCAATTTAGATGTTTGTATGTTTAATAGCATATTTTTCCATATCCAAGACTGTTCTATGTTTTGAGTGTGATTCAGTCAGTGAAGATATGCAACAAAAGATCTACAGTTTTCTCTTTTTTTCTTTTGAAGATAAGAAATGCATGGTATTACAATATTCATGGTGTTATTTGACAAACACCAACTTTGCAATTGTGCCTTCTATACCGCTTCAAACAACCTTGCCCCTGTATATACATTTTTAAATGTAGTCGCAAAGTTCTCCCTCGTAGTCTGTTTTCCTAAGAAGTGCTTCCTGTTAGTGCTAACTTACCAACATTTTTTTTTCATTAAAAAGTCAAAAATACAGATGGGGTGGAGGACAGAATAAAGATTCTACTTTAGATGACTCAATATTTTTCTTATCAGTAACGCCTGCACTTTAGTCATATTTTCTCTCAGGAAGCTAATACTCAGCCCTTGTGTTTGGCTGTGATAGATATCTACCATAGACAGAGGTCATGAGACAGCTCATAATAAAACAAAAGTTTTAAAATAGAAATGTGTTCCCTTGCACTATAAAAAATAATCAGGCAAAAGTATTCTTCTCCCACACCACTACCTTTTGAATCCTGAAACGTGGTAGAAAATAATGGTTGTTTTTTACTTTGGAAGTGAAAGAAATGCTCACCAATATTACAAATATTTAATTGCAAATTTCCAATTCAAAGGGATCTAAGCTGTCACCTTTGACACCTTCCCTGTGTGTCCTGTGGGCGGGAAGGAAAGACAAATGTGGAAGTAGCCAATCAGGTTGCTGAGACTTCTTTGCTGTTATTGCTGCTCAGTTAGCCATAAGAAAAGGTGTGCCCTGTGCCTGGCTCAAGCAAAAGGCAAGAACAGCTAAAAGAAAATGTTCTGTATGGAGGCAACTTCTCATTAAACTCATCACTCTGGTGAGAGCAATGAATCAAATTTTCTTGCTACACTGGAGAAAGAGGACTGGGAAACTAATGAGGGTAGGAAAGCTTCCCTAGCTCCCTGCCCCAAAAATTTAATCCCAAAATATGGCAAAGCTTGGTGTTTCATAAATGTCCCTATGCTAACATATGTCTAGCCTCATGTGATTATGCTATGTTTCACTAAATTAATCAGAAAGAATGACATGAATCATAACAAGAATTGACAAGAATTGTTGTCTTTGTATAGGCTTCAAAATTCAGCTGTGAGCATCACTCGGAAGCAATGGCTTGAAATCACAGGCAGACTTTGGACTGTCTTATGACTTATGCCCAATTGAGCACACAGAATGAACTTTCAGAACGAATCTAAGGAGTGAACTGGTTCTTGCCATTGTTCCAATGCTGAACAGAATTCTAGGTACTCATGATGTGCACATCCTTCTCTAGGATGGCCAAAATCAAAGCAATATCACAGAAAAGTCAGAAAAATATACTGCCTACTTTCTAGCAGATGCCTCTTCCAGAACCTTACGAAGGCAGATCAAAGCAGACTCAAAAGTGGCTATAAGCAAACATTTGGGCACAGTAGAAATTTGTGCTTGAGAGTGGGCAGTCTCTTAGATGCATTTGGAAAACTCCAAAATGATCTTGTTACTTTGTACTTGATCTTGAACCCTTAACTCTTTTAGAGTATGACATATTTTTTTCATTAAATACAAAATCCCCTTGCAAAAGCCCATGAGGACCTACCTGCATCCTAACACAGTGACCTTGAGAGGCCATGCTGAAAATGGCTTTGAACAAGAAATACATAAAAACAAGGAAGATGCCTCTGTCTTGCATATTCACTATGTTTAACACAGAAGCTGAGCAATCTATGATTTAAAATTTGTTGATCTATGCATGTAAGATTTGCTTGTGTGGCTTATTGCTAATTTGAGATAGAAAAGAACCATCAGTAAGGCAGGAAGAACTGCATAGCAACAAAATATTTTGTTAATAATACATCACTGGCAATACAATTACATGCATTGTTTTAGTACCTGATGAAATAAGTGAACAGTTATAACCATTCTGATCTGGCAAATTTTCTTGGTAACCAGAATCCCTTCAAAGGAACTCTGGCTGATAAAGCAACAATAAAGTGCTGCTGTTCAGGCATATCAGATTGCACTGGCTTTTTTTTTTTCCTTTTTTTTTTTTTTAAACAATATTTGCAGTTGAGGTTTAACATGCTGTAAAATGAAGTTACAAAGGAGACCGGTTTTCTGTTTGCTAGCAGCAGCTGCAGATGTTAAATCAGCTGCTCCTAGAGGAGCACAGCTCACAGAGCACTTCAGAGGGGCTATTTTTTTCTGATCCAGTTGTTCCAGTATGGAGTACTTGAACCAGATCGCTTAAAAGCTTTGAGCTTTTTCCATGGATAGAGAGAACAAGGAATAAGGTGACATGGAAAGCTGCTCCAAGGACCACCAAGGTTCAGAAAAACGAACTGTTTGAAGTAAGTGCTCAATTAATAAAAATATCATGGGTTTTTGGGCTCAGTCATCATCCTTCACTCTTTTGGCAAACAATAGTTTTTCCACTAATCTAAACTGAACTGCAGTGTAATTTGTAAGTGACAAAACACATTTATTCTGGTTAATCTGAAAATACAGATAAAAGTTGTCAGAGCTTCATTTCATGTGGTTTTCATTTTCCATCCATTTGTAACAAAAATACAATGGCTGGCTAGACAGAGACTAAGAATTCAGTTTAATGTCAAAGCAATAGCATTACAATTAAGTTAAAATGCACACTTTTGCAAATAAGCAGATGCAGATTTTCAGTTTCTTAAAATCCATTTGGTGCTCAGAACAATATTTCTCTGTCATAAGTGACCATCGATGGGAAGAAGTTATCACTCTGGGGATCAGCACAGTGAAGGCCTCCTGGTCCAGTTCACAGACTGCTATGTAGAACAGTGCAACACTGACTGAAAGTTGTTGCTGTCTAAGGAATATACAACAGCCAAATGAAAGATGGGTGTCAGGGTCTACTGGCTAGGTGTCCACATCAAAAAAAACCACAGCTACCACACATTCAGTGGCAATCTTGTCTGTGTTATAACCTGAAAAACAGGCATGGAAATTTAGCTACCTGTTTACTTCTCAAAGATAGCCCAACTTTTCAGGCTTGAGGGACATTAACAACATAATATGGAAAAGTCTACTGACTGGTGTAGTCAGTTTATGTACACACAGACATCAGCAGAGCCTAGTGAATACTGCAAGGAGTATTTGTGCACAGCCCTTTTAGTTCTGAATACCTCTTTATTCATACTGCTACTCAGGCACTTTTGAGGGTTTTATCTATTTGTTTTTCTTCTGGATGGGAGGAATGGTGTCAACATGGCTAATCTTCACAAGATAAAACTGCAAAACGTGATGTGAACCTCCTCTCACCAAGAAGCAGTAATGAAATTGAACTTTCATGCATAGGCTGATTAAATTTAATCTAACTTCACCTATTTCATAGCAATGTCCAGTCTCAGCCAGGCATCTACACTCAGTGCAAGAATATGGCTAACTCCAGAAGGCAGTTCATCCAACCTGTCCTAGAGAGCTTTTTTCCCCTCTACTTACTGTATCAAAAATGTTCAGGATGAACTTAGACAAGATACTTATCTTTGAGGT